>CM061232.1:2743318-4154189 GCA_030844895.1 Ambrosia x helenae | reverse complement strand
TCAGGTAAAGACAAAATAGGAGCAGAACAAAGTTTAGACTTTAGTTCCTCAAACGCTGACTCTTGTGGTTCACCTAGTCGAATTTCCTATCCTTCTGAGTAAGAGTGGTGAGGGGTTGAGCAATCTTCGAGAACCCCTGAATGAAACGACGATAGTAGCCCGTAAGGCCTAGGAATTGCCGCACCTCAGTTGGCGTCTTTGTGCTCCCCCAGTCCTTGATCGCTTCGATCTTAGCTGGATCGACATGAATTCCTAGTTCATTAACCACATGTCCTAGGAACTGAACTTCGCGTAACCAAAAGTCACACTTTGAGAACTTGGCGTAAAGTTGTTCCCGTCGCAAGAGTTCCAAAACTAACCGCAGATGTTCCTCGTGTTCGGTCTCGCTCTTAGAGTAGATCAGAATGTCATCAATAAACACAATGACGAATTTGTCAAGATACGGTTTACAGACGCGGTTCATCAAGTCCATGAAAACCGCCGGTGCGTTCGTGAGACCGAAAGGCATGACCAAGAATTCGAAATGGCCATAACGTGTACGAAAGGCAGTCTTTGCAACGTCAGCCTCCCTGACGCGCAGCTGGTGATAACCGGACCTCAAGTCAATCTTGGAATAATAACTAGAACCCTGGAGCTGGTCGAATAGATCATCAATACGTGGAAGAGGATAACGGTTCTTGACGGTCAATTTGTTCAGTTCTCTGTAGTCCACACACAATCGGAAACTTCCATCCTTCTTCTTAACAAATAGAATCGGGGCTCCCCAAGGGGAAGAACTTGGTCTGATGAAACCCTTGTCCAAGAGTTCCTGTAACTGACTAGACAATTCCTGCATCTCGGGAGGTGCAAGACGGTAGGGGGCCCGAGCAATAGGAGCAGCCCCTGGTACAAGATCAATACCGAACTCGACTTGACGATGAGGAGGAAGACCAGATAAATCATCGGGAAAAACATCAGGAACTCGCGTACAACTGGAATATCGTCGATCTTCTTCTCATCACCAGAGGAAACAGATAAAAGTACCAAAACGGCTGGATAACCCTTTCGAAGACACTTAAGGGCTTTCATGCTAGAGATGATGTTTAGCGGAACACCACCCTTGATACCGTACACAGAAAGGAATTCTCCATCAGGGAGAGGAATCCGAATAACCTTATCGTAACAGACAATCTCTGCGCGATACAAAGACAACCAATCCATTCCTACCACAACGTCAAAACTACCCAATGGTACCGGCATAAGGTCGATGGGGAACGATAAACCCGACAACTCTAATTGACACTCCCGAAGGACACTAGTGGCTTCAATCTTTTTACCGTCAGCCAACTCAATAATATACTTGGTCTCTAATGGTACGGGTACTACATCTAGCAGTCGACTAACATCCATGGATACAAAACTCTTGTCGGCACCAGAATCAAATAACACACTAACAGAACGATTATTGAGAAGGAACGTACCGGTGACTGTGTCAGGGTCCTGTCTAGCCTCAGCGGCTCCAATGACGAAGGCACGTGCATTTCTGCCGCCGCCCCCGTTGTTCCCATTACCGTTGTTTCCACCCTGCTTCAGTTTTGGGCAATCCTTCTTGTAATGCCCAGTCTCTCCACAATTGTAACATCCTTGTTTTCCCGTAGTCCCTTGAGCAGCAGGAGCCGGGGTATTACTTGGGGCCTGTGTCGATGGAAGTGTAGCCCGACAATCTTTAGCAAAATGCCCAATTCGCTGACAGCGATGGCAACGATTACTGTCGCAGTTCCCTTGATGATGACGCCCACACTTGTTACATTTAGGCAGTTTCCCCGCATAACCACCCTGCTTGTTACCTGAAGAAGAAGAACCCCCATTATCGAACCTCTTATTCTGATGTGCTGACCTAGATCCCTTCCCGTCATTTTCCCACTTGCGCTTGTTGTTCTCTGGGGCCTTAACAGTCGAACCCTTAGCAGGCAAAATACCCTCATTCATCTTCAAGTTGGTCATCCTATGAGCCGATCGGACTACCTCTGCATACGTAGGATGATTTCCCGCAGCCACTAACCCTGCAATTTCCGGTACTAACCCCGAGACATAATGTTCAATCCTCCTGTACTCTGGCACATGCAGATCAGGACACAGCACTGCCAATTCGTTACGCCTCACAATATACTTCTCGATTTCAGACCCAGACATCTTGAGGTTCCACACCTCGTGTTCTAGCTTCTGCACCTCTTCCCTCGGACAGTATTCACGCTTCAGCAGCTGCACAAAATTCTCCCAAGGCATAGCATACGCCTCCCCAATACCCATATTCTGGGTGATGTTATTCCACCAAGTCAATGCAACATCCTGGAATAACGCAGCAACATACTTAACCCGATCTTCTGGGAGACAATTACACATAAGAAACACTGACTCCACTTTCTCCAACCACCTAAGCAAGCTCACCGCACCCTCAGTGCCAGAGAATTCCTGGGGCTTACAGTCCCGGAACATCTTGTAGGTACACATGGGTGGGGGTGGGTTAACAGGACCACCTGAAATGAAACGTATGAGAAACCACGAAGAATGTAAAACAAGGTTCACCAATGAGGCAAAGAAAATGGATAAATCAACTTACCACCTCCGTTGTGCCCTAACTGAAAGGCAGCTTGGAGCAAGTTGTTCAGATCATCCTGCGATAGGTTAATACCTCCACGACCACCAGCACCACCGCGTCCACCACCACGTCCACCATTGCGACCACCTCCACGTCCTCCTCGTACTCCAGACATGATTCTGGCAGAAAGAACGAGAAAATTTAGTTTCGCAGATAAAGATAACCACTAATGTTCACAAGATCAAAGCTAGATCCCATCCAGGACAATCCCCTCAAACCCAGAGCTCACTAGGGCTTCCATGCATTTCGGTTTATGATTTTGTGTGCACCCAAAATGATAAACCGCTCTACATGGTCCTCCAAGTGTTCTCCTAGTTCAAAGTTCAAATCACCGAACATAGACTCTTAGCTATACACCGTAATACTACGGTAGTTTATGGCAAGTGTTTCTATCGGAGTATGAAAGGGAGATGTCCGAGCCTTGGACAAATCTCAAGAGTATACGAGTTACCCCAATATACTACACTGCCTAGAAAGTAAGTAACCCAACCTAAGATAGAACGGATGATGTAACGTAGAAAGGCCAACGATTTAGAGACACCCCGACAAGACCATACGTAAACCACCTTAATGTTTAGTACCATGTGATCGTCTAGTGTGTGCGACTCGGCTATAGACTAGACTCTACATGCAGTCCTAGTTCACTATAACCATTGGCTCTGATACCAATCTGTCACACCCTCAAAATCCACTTGCGGAGTTTTACCGCGAGGCGCATGACAAACCAGGATCCAACCCAACGATCACAATAAACAAGTCTAAATGAATATAAATGCAATTTCAAAACATAGTTTAAAATCCCGTTTACAGCGGAAGCTTATTCAAAACAGTATCTCAACAGTGAAACAATAGTTCAACGTTTATAAGACCATGCAACCCTAGTTAGACGCCGTGCAGACGCGTGCGCCCTAGTCCAGTCGTGCTACCTTAGCGACCTGAGAAAACATGTAAAAGTTTACGTCAGCACAAAAATGCTGGTGAGTTTACAAGTTTTGTATCCAAGTACCAAGTCAACCTGTCCATACTATAACAAATAGAAAACCAGTGTACGCTAGCTAGGCGTATGTTTTGTTACTACCACGATTGGAAAACCATTACTAACTCGAATACCAGATGTTGTGCCCGTAAAGTAAACCAGTTGTTCCTGTTGTTCCTGTTTGAGACAATATGCACTCGCCCGGCCCTCCAAGCCGACGAGCGGGGTTGGTCACTCCCAATAGCGCTATTCACATTTCCCCGTTGTGCAAACCCGCACATTCATGGTTCCCCCCGGGACTTCCAAAGATCGTGTAGTACACAATAGAAACCCATAGTATGACAGTAGTTACCAAATAATCGTTTTAACACATGTTTTCTCCCCCGAAAATATGAAACCAGTTTAAAAGAGGGGCCGTAAACTCACCTTAAGTTGCGTTACTCCTTAACCCGAGTAAACTCAGCTGCTATGCTAGTCCCGTAAAGCGGCGACCTAACATATGACAGTTACAAGTACTTAGACTAATAACCCGCAGGTTAATTAGTCCCTAGATGTCCAGACCATAACCAAGTTCGTTTGAAAACACCGTGACTGTTTAACTGACCCAAAGTACAAGACTCGACATCCCATTGGTGACCCGAGACTTCCCGTGTTATGTTTACGCTCTCAAACATGCAATCATGCAATCACACTTAACATACGTTAACGCACAACAAGTTATAGCACATAGTTCACATATCACCGAATTACATCCAAACATATGTTACCAAGTTATTAGATATGTTACGGGGTTCCTAGCATGTTTCTACATGTCAATTCGGGTCTCGGAATGCTAATTTACACTTACAGCAGCATTACACGCGATTAGGAAAAGTCAACTAGCATTTAGGGCTAATTGCATGTAAAAAC
The DNA here is from genome assembly GCA_030844895.1 of Ambrosia x helenae. Taxonomy (NCBI): domain Eukaryota; kingdom Viridiplantae; phylum Streptophyta; class Magnoliopsida; order Asterales; family Asteraceae; genus Ambrosia; species Ambrosia x helenae. The sequence goes on along the minus strand of CM061232.1, from coordinate 4,149,666 downwards.
TAGCATTTAGGGCTAATTGCATGTAAAAACTAGCATTTAGGGCTAATTGCATGTAAAAACTAGCATTTAGGGCTGATTGCATGTAAAAACTAGCAATTAGGGCTAATCGCATGTAAGAACTAGCGATTAGGCCCTAATCGCATGAAAGACTGGCGATTGGCCTCCTAATCGCCTCTAACATAGGCGATTAGGATTGCTAATCGCCTGTAACCTTGTTGTTCCAGTTTTTCGCGCGTTTAACGCTCCAAATCAGATCCAGAACGTGTGTAACCACCCAATATCATCCCAAACACTATCCTAAACATGTTTCAACTAAAACCTTCGTTTTGCCTCGTATTATCAGCCCTGCATGCAATCACGTAATCCAAACACCATTCACATAGCATGCAACATCATACTAACATGCGTAACTATAACCCTAATAATCAATTACTCAGATTTCATAATCATAACATCAATATTATTCTGATCTAACAATAATAACATGTCGTTCATTCATCTTGAATCATAAAAACCCTAGCTTTCTAATCATAAACACACATAACACAAGTATACTAGTTAGAATCCGATTATCAATACTTATTAACGATTTTCAGAAAGCTTTTCCGTTTTAGAACAGGTCTGGACCATTAGGGATTGAATGAAAACGTTTATAAAGATTCATGGATGGAAACCAAACCTTAGAATTGTGAAAGAATGATAGATTAAGCTTGAAACCTTGTGTTTTGATCAAAAATCGCGTTCCAGAGGTTGTGTGTGTGTTGGGGCAGGTTATGGGACGACTAGGGTTTGTATAATGAAGTTTATGAGGTCAAGTATGGTATTTATAGTCGTTTTTAGTCGTCCAGCACGTAACACGCGATTATGCAGCCCTTACACGCGATTAGGAAGCCTAATCGCATGTAAGTTCATGCAATTAGGGCCAAATCGCATGAACAGTCATGCAATTGGTCCCTAATCGCCCCTAAGGTCCCCCAGTCGCCCCTCCTATAGGCGATTGGGCTATCCTAATCGCCTATAGGGGCCTGTTCCATGTGTTTTGCGCGTTAAACCCCGTTTTAACATATGTTAACACATATTCACGTACCGACAAGTCACATAATGATTGTAAACACATAACACTTGTAAATACACATATTCACACTCGTTCACCAATTCCCGGGACTCGAGACTTGTATGTTCCGTATGCCCTGACGATCCTACAAATCGTCACCGTTTGTACACTTGGTTAAGGACCGACATCTAATGAACCTCTAGACCAACATCCAATGATCCTCTAGACTAACCCGATAGTTCCCGAACCATAACCCGACTTAACTAACCCAGTTAAGTACAATATACGCGTGACTCGCTAAGGTAGACTTTCATCTAGACAACGTTGTTAACCAGAATTTGTCGGGTGTCACAAAGACGAATTACACGGACTATCTTCTTTGATATTCAAGAAGAAATATATGCCACTTATGAAGGATTAATAAGTGTTCATATGCAAAGGGCTGAATAAGGTTTTTTAAAGATTTATGTTAATGACCCTCAAGCACATGGTCAATGTTTTCTTGAGGGTTTTTTTTTTTTTTTTTTTTTTTTTGCTTTTTTTAGATTTTTAAGATACTTAGTGCGTTTAAATATGTTCATACGTGCGTCCAAAATCATCAAAATAGTTTTTTACATTTTTACAGGTTCTTTTCAAGAAGGAACTTTATGAGGGTGGTGAGGATATTACTACATTATGTACCTGTAGGAGGTTTGAGCAATACGGGCTGCTTTGTAGGCATATATTTTTTGTATTAAGGTTGATGAAATTTTATAGATTCCCGAAGAGATACATTCTGAAGAGGTGGACAAAAGATGTTATTCCAAATGAAATCAAGTATTCATTTGAAACTGGAGAGTTTGGTAATGACAAGACGAAAGAAGCTAGACGTATTGCAGGGGAGATAGTCTTGGTCGGTGAATATCTTGCAAACACTTTAGTTGCAGATTTATCCGAGTTAACTTTGGTTAACGATAAAATGAAAGAGATGGTTAAGAAGGTTGATGAGGGCAGGTTTAAGAGACCTAGCCATCATAAGAAGTATGACCGCTATGCTTCTCTTCTTGGTTACGAGAAACCATCAGAGGCTGAACCCACTATTCAACTTCCAAATGGTATCAAGAACAAAGGTCGTGGTAAGCAGAAGCGTATAAAGTCCAGCAAGGAAAAACAAGTTAGTCGATCCGGCAAAAGGAAGAGAACCCGTGCCATATGCGGAGAGAAAGGCCATGATCGACGAAAACATTCGAAGGATGGTGCTTCAACCCAGCCACAAGGTGAACAAGATGACCAGAATGTGGAATGTGACTTTGAAGATAACGAATAGATTGAATTATAATTTTCTGATGATGAGGAGTTGTCGTAGATATGTGTTGTTGACTTTGTAATTTTTTAGTTGTTAACAAGTGCATCTGAAGTTGTTAAACGTGCGTCTGTTTTGGTTTTTTATTTCCATTACTTTTATTTTTTAATATGGGTGCGTCTGTTTGTAATATAGGTGCGTCCACAGATAAACACTAAGTGCGTCCAAATTAGTTAATAAGTGTGTCTACTTCATTAATATTGAAGTCCATACAAGTTACAGGACCACCATTACACCAACACTATCACCACCACTATTTAACACCATCAACTACATTCACAACCACCATTACACCACCACCATCACTCAAAAAACCACCACCACATAAAAAGATATAAACACAGAAAACCACCAAAAAAAACCACTATCAAACAACCCATCCATCACTTGCCCCCCAAGATTGCATCCCTTGCCTTCTGTTTTGTTGCCATGTTCTTCATTAATTAATATGGATTAATTAATGTTTATTTAAAAAAAAACATAAAAAAACATTAAGTGAATCAGCAGAGTGATCCTCCAAAAAACTGTTTCAGTGAAGGAAATCAGTGAAGTAATGTGGCAGTGCAGGATTGGTTAAAATTAGTAAAGTGAAAAAAAAAACCCGGGGTAGCACCCCTTCCCCCCTTAACTAACAACCTTCACGTTTTTTGCTAGTTGCTTTTACATAATCCATATCGTTACATTACATGTAAAAAATCACGAGTTTACCCATTAATCACGAACCACCATCAACAAAAAATAACGTTTTTACTGCTAGCTATCTCCCGTTGAACAACTATCACAACAACACTTATCATCAGACATGACAATCTTAACGACATCATACAAAATCAAGGCAAATCACGAGGGACATTTCACTAACCAACGCAAAATAAACAGAACACTATAACGGAAGTAACGACTACATTTAACACGCGACTGACCTGACCCTATCTCTCAAATAATAATAATAATAATAATAATAATAATAATAATAATAATAATAATAATAATAATAATCTATATCTATACTATATTATAATGCATGAGACAAAGGGTAGTTTAAAATACCTAAAAGTTAAGAACTTTATTTTCATTAACAACCTTAAAATGAGGTTAAAATAGTCATTCAAACACTTTTACATTTTGATACCTCATCTTAGTTACACTCTAATCCCTTAAACTTTACTCAACTTTTACTTATTTAAATTATAGTTAAACTTCTTTTCCTTATTTTAGCAAACTATCCCCCATTATGTATAAATAGTCATATATTTTTCATACATTGATAATTTTATAAAAAAAATTACATTCTAATAATGAGCATTTTATTATCTATAATTTGAGTATAGTATTGCTATTTTTTAATTAATTTTTTTATGTGCTACATGATTAACAATATCTAGGAGTGAGCAATGACTAAACTGTTCACCGAAGCCAAACCAAAAAACAAACAAAATTGGATCAAGATCAATTGAAAACTAAATTAACCAACATCTGATTTAACATAAAATCGGTTATTGTTTACTTTTTGTACACTTAGTTAACCGAAATCAGTCAAACTGAAACGGAACCATTCATATATTCATAACAGTGTGCCAGCGCAATTTAGTAGGGAACACAGACACTTCTAATGGTGCATGGTTGGGTTCCGTTCAATTCAGTTATTAGCCTTAACCAAAACAAAAATCGACATTATCGGTTTATCGATCTTATTAACCAACCGGTTAATTGGTTCAGTATATTTGGTTAGATTGTCGTTTTTAGTTCATTTTAGTTAATTTTGGTTAATAACCAAAATCAAACTTTGGATAAATTTTTGCTTTGAAGCACATAAAGTGGAGATATAAATACATGAAATGTATGCATAAAAGATATAAAAGATATAAAATATATGAATGGTTAAGTTTTGGTCTGTTAATTTTGGTTAGAAAAAATAAAAAAACATAAATTTTGGTTAACTTAGGGTACAAAAAACCGATATTAGGTTAACTCTGTTTTTGGTTAATTTTCGGCAATGGATATTATTAATCACATAACATATCAATTTTTGATCAATTTCAGTTAAAGGTTCAGTTGTTTTTCACCCCTAGATATTGTTAATCACATAAAATATCAATACTTTTTATTAATAGAATTGTTATACTATACTAAATTTATAAACAATAAAATGCCCGTTTTTTATGATATAATTTTTTTAAAGTATTAAGGTATGAAAAAATTATGGCTGTATACAATTCGTAGAGTTAGTTGCCAGTTAGCTTAAAATAAAGGGAAAATGTGTAATTGTTATTTAAATAAACAAAATTTAACTCTTAACTTTTGAGTATCTTAAAATACTTATATCAAATATATTATATGTAGTATAGATATCTAGGGGTGAGCAATAACTGAACATTCAACCGAAACCGAACCAAAAACAAGAAGAGCTGAACTGAAAGCAATCAAAAACTGAATTAACTTAAGTCGGTTATTGTTTTTTTGTACACTTAGTTCACTAAAATCAATCAAAGCAAAACAAAACCATTCATATATTCATATATTTTTAGTTTTTATACCTCTATTTCATGTATTTATACTTCTATTTCATATAGAGTTTGGTTTTTGTTATTAACCGAAATTAACTAAACCGGACTAAAAACTGATAATCTAACCATATAAACCGAACCAAGTAACCGATTGTTTAGTAAGATCGATTAACTGATGTCTTTGGTTTTAGTTTCGGTTGAGGCTAATAATCGAATTTAACCGAACCATACACATCCTTAGAAGTATCTGCATTTCCCGCTACATCGCGCAAGCACGTTACTAATAATAAACTATGAAAAAATGTTGAATCAAATAGCATAGCATAGGGGAGTAGGGATAAAACAGAGGAAACAAAACTACACCTACCCAACCCAACCCAACCCATCAAAACCATTTATTCCGTCGGCCGTCGACTCACCGATCGGTGATTTATAAAACCCTAAAAAACCTCCGATCACACACACACCGAACGTGTAATTTCACACACACACACACACACACATTCCTATTCATATTCCTAATCGAACCAATGGATTTAGATCTATGGATATCTAAGGTTAAAGAAGGAAACCACTTGTCCGAAGACGAATTACAGCTCTTATGCGAATACGTAATAACGCCTCCTTTCTTTATTCGCCTTTATTATCTATTATTATGTCTATTTTATCTATGTTTTCTGTGTGTTCTATCTTGATGATTAATTAATTAGGGTTTGTGATTGTCATTTGTTGGGATTTGATTGGTTGATGAAATGGAAAACCCTAATTTTGGCTGCTCTTTGTCACAATATATTTTGTTAATTTGTATATAGATTAAAGAAGGTAAGATCTATCATCTATGTTTGTTTTGCTTAAAATTGGTTGTTGGGTTCAGGATTTGTAACAGGAAATGACTATTTAGTTTATTTTATAAGTTGGTGCTATGATGTAAAGGCTCTGTTACTGTATGACTTCAGGAAAATAAGGACATGATATTTTTGTTATGTTCCGCGTGTCAAGATTTTGTGAACCAAACATATGTGTTCGTAACTTCATATCATAGTTGTTAAAAGCCATCGCCTCTTGCGCCTAGGTCCATGCCTCACGCGAGGCGATACAATTGCGCTTTAAGTCGAGGAAATTGCGCTTTGATTCTTGAGGTGATGGTATAGGCGCAGATTCTGGCGAGATTCCCAAATTCCAGAGGGTTTCTAGCCAAATTTCTACTTTTATTTAAGGAAAACTACTTTTTCATAGAGTAATATCTTACAACTTTTGATACTAATTAGATGATATTAAATGTTGTAAAATAGCTTTCGTTTAATTTATGTGAATAATACTATTCTTTTTTCTAATACATAATAATGTAATATATTTTTACTTTTTCTCTTTGTTCGCGTTTAATATCTCAGTCTCTCGCTTTTTTTTTTTGCACATTGCGCCTAGGACCCAGGCAAGGCCCATGCGCCTTGAGTGTGCCTGTCGCATTTGATAAATATGCTTCATATGCAATATGCAATTTAATGCTAGTAAGTAGTACTGTTTGGGACATGGGATGTTGCTTGATGGTTCATAACTTAATGTTCATGAGTAATTGGACATAGCTGTTTACTTCTTTGTTACTTTTGGTTAGTTAGAGGGTTCTTGATTGTAATTTATTGTAGGCTGCCTGGTGATACATGTAACGTTAATCAAACACCATAAATAGCGCAAGTAAGTTGAAGAAGCCCATAAAGACTTGAGATTATTATTCTGTTTTTTTTAAGAGTATTGGAGTTTAGGTAATTATAGAAATGTATAGCCCAGGGAGTGGTCTGCAGCCATTATTATGACTAATTACTTTTAATTACCATCCTTCATTTATCATGGAACTGCTAGATCTGATATGTTCGGGGTCAATCCTTAGTTGTAGGGATTTCTCATATTCTTTGATAGTGTATGTGTTATATGATCTTTACGTCTGTAGAGATTAGTAAACGAGACCCTCAGACTCTAAACCTTTGGAAGTTGTAAAACTGTTCCTCAAAATTCTGAACATTGAAAGATTTAGCCTGGAGTTTTGGAAAAATGTGAATTATCTGTTAAACTCTGAGATTTGCGGATTGCCATTGAACTTTTGAGATTTGCTGAATGTGACTTGTAGTTTATGAGATTTTCCAAACATTTCTGGAACTTTTTAAAAGGTCTTAACATTAATTATATTGCTTCCAGGTAAAAGATATCTTGATTGAGGAGTCAAATGTTCAGCCAGTCAATAGCCCAGTTACTGTTTGTGGTGATATTCATGGCCAGTTTCATGATCTAATGAAGCTTTTTCAGACCGGAGGTCATGTACCAGAGACAAATTACATTTTTATGGTAATTTTTAAGTATAAACAATTATGTGTCTCGATATGCTCTAGATTAAAGGGTTGTTCAGTTTTGCAATTCTTGATGTTTCTTATGTTTCTTGCAGGGAGATTTTGTTGACCGTGGTTACAACAGTTTGGAAGTTTTCACGATACTGTTGCTTCTAAAAGCAAGGTAATTGACTAGCTGTATACAGAAAGCATTAACCCTCTTACAAGCATGCATGCATTTGCACACATTTACACATGTTACATTTACGCAGTTTCATATATATTAAATAATCTGTGTGCTTAAAGATAATAGCAGCAATAAGAGATATAAATGTTGGGGATTGATATCTGAAGGGTAGGACTTATAGGTGCAACGCTTTCAATGAAATAACTCAGCATCTCAAGGGCACTCACTTGCAACTCATATGCATATTAGAATGCATTGCAACGGTGGAAATTATATCCAGGAGGAATTAATATTTTTAAAAACTACTCTTACACAGATATGCATAAGAAAATGAGGTTCATTTTAAAGGTTAAAGTTCATGGAACCTTTTATTAATATATAACTTGGCTTTTAAAAGTTGCAACCATTAAATATTAATAATGCCTCAAAACTAATTTTGAGTTTAAGATAACATTAGTATCTTTTTATTTAAGATGAGTGCTTCATCTTATTCTAGAAAGTTCAGGTAAGGACTGAACTGGAATAGTCTCAAATTAATTAAGTAATAAGTTGGTCATCCACGGTCTTTTTCATGTTTATATGCACGGTCAATTATAATATTTAGTAACTGTTGGTGTTCTTTTTTGTTATCTGTACTTTTAGATGATTCTTGGTTGAAATGTGCTTGCAGATACCCTGCGAACATTACTCTTCTACGTGGAAACCACGAAAGCAGGCAATTAACACAGGTAACGCGCAGCATAACTTTGTTTGTGTTTTTTGGTACGCATCTTACTCTGCAAAAGTGTTGTTTGCGTGACTACTAACTAGGGCATATAGCTATGAATATCCTTATCCTATTTGTGTTTTGAAAGTAGAATGATATATCTGTGTACTTTGTATTACATTTAAATTTTTGCTGCCCTTCACGGGCCAACATGTTTTGCACTAGAATGACAAAATTGCCCTCAGTCTACTGCTATCTTTTAAAAGTTTTCATGAACCTAATTACACTCTCCAGAAACTTGGGTCACATAAGTAGCAATATCTTTTTCTATTTACTTTGATTCATGTGACATATAACTGGCTTGCTGATCTTAGATTACTTCTGTTTTTCTGTTTATGAAACTTCTCTGTAGGTCTATGGGTTCTATGATGAATGTCAAAGAAAGTATGGGAATGCTAATGCATGGAGATATTGCACGGACGTGTTTGATTATCTAACGTTGTCAGCTATAATAGATGGAACTGTATGCCCCACTTTCTATGTTATTTTGTTCACAACACACACACACACATATGTATTATTTTATTTAATATGACACTTTTGGTTTGACAGGTATTATGTGTTCATGGTGGTCTCTCACCTGACGTTAGGACTGTTGACCAGGTTTGACTTGCTACATAACAATTTTATATATGAAACTCTTGTATGTTCCACCTTCATGTGGTGGCTACAAGTCTACAACTTACTTGCCATCCAAGCTTCTTTGCTCTTGGGTTACTTTTTGTTCTTTTTTTTCCTTTCTATAACACCGCTTTTCAGATTAGAGTAATTGAACGGAACTGCGAGATTCCCCATGAAGGACCATTTTGTGATCTGATGTGGAGTGACCCTGAAGACATTGAAACATGGGCTGTGAGCCCTCGTGGGGCCGGATGGCTTTTTGGATCCAGAGTCACATCTGAGGTAAAAAAAATTGAATATAAACCTGCTTCGAACCATTGAATTTGTCACCTTGTTTCAAGGTAACCATTCTACTTTGTTAAATTGCAAAGATGACTAAAGTTCACAGTATGTTGTATTATAACCACAAAGTTTGTTGTTTCCATTGCAAAAGAAAGAGTTTTTTAATCCTTTCCCAAACAAGTGAGCCAGATCTTTAATTGGTGTATCTGTTCCTTCCTGCAAAAACAAACAATTTATTTTGTGAAATGCAAAAAGGTTACAGAAGTGTATTTTTGTGTGTTTTGACCAAAAGATGATAAAATACAGTGGTTGTTTGCAACAAAGCCAAAACTTTGGTGGTAAAAAACATAAGACATTGCAAACTTTGATCTATAGGGTGTTTGGATATGCGTATTGGAATGGAGTATCTGATTACAGTGATTGGTTTTTATTTTCATTCACAAACCAGTCTTTACTTTTTCTTTCACAAAATGCCCTTGCTAGTCATTTATTATCTGTTACAACTTCAAACACTATTTTCTACATTTTTTTACATCTTATTTCTATTTATTATTCGATATCAGTTGCTAACTTTCAACACTCATACCAAACACTTAAACAAGAACAATGAGTGTGTTTTGATCTAAAGCCAACAACGTACTATCGGTGTTTTTAATGAAATGAAAATATGGTGGTAAAAAAAGAAAGCCGTTACAAATGTTTGCATTTTAGTATTTTACAATCGCACTGGTTTACTTTTGGCAAAGCTATGACATATTGATAAATAATAATGAAAATTGTAATTTTTTCAAGGTAGTTAGTGACCTTTTACATGCCTTCTATTTTTCAGTTCAATCACATCAACAAGCTTGATTTGGTATGCCGAGCTCACCAGCTTGTCCAAGAAGGTTTAAAGTATATGTTTCAAGATAAAGGACTTGTAACTGTAAGTTTCCTTTTTTTCATTCATTTTTTATTATGACCCCATAACACTTTTTTGCCGAATTTTATAAACGTTTGATGTGTCTGGTATAATTACAAAAAACAATATTATTGCAATAGTAATCTGAATGCAATAAAATAGACCCTTGATCATTTCAACATGTTTTAATCGTTTTGCCTTTAGCTACTTTTTTTATTTGACCCATCTGAGATAAAAAAGTAACACAAATCACCCATTAATTATCTGGGTCTAAATTGCCAATTTTATTACTACTAATTTTCTATTTGTTTTCTTGATCATGCAGGTTTGGTCTGCACCAAACTACTGCTACCGTTGTGGCAATGTGGCTTCAATATTGAGCTTCAGCGAAAATATGGTATTATAATATTGCCTATGCCCTATCATGAGATTGAGCTTTTATTTTTGGGATCATTTAGCTGTTAATTAAAATGTTTAGCTAATACTTATGCATACCACAATACCATTTAGCTGATAGTAATACATAAGTCTTATGTTTTAAAAAGCGAGCTTGAGGCGTGCTTAAGCGCAAAGCGCACCTAGGCGCAAATCCGTGCGCCTTATGTAACCCTAGGCGAGCAGTGTACGAAAAGCGCAAAAAGCACACGAAAAGCGCAAAAAGCGCAAGAAAAAAAGCGAGAAAAGCGCGCTTTTTGTACACATGATGTTTTTGTGCTTAAAATTGTTAAAAGGTTGTATATTTTAGTTAAATCATATCTATACCTTATTTGTATTTATATTTTGAGTGAATAATGCTAAAAACCTACAGCATATATAAAAAAAAATTATATACTTGTCTTGCGTCTCGGTTTTAGACCTCGTCGCTTTTGTGCGCTTCACGCTTTTTAAAACCAAGACATAAGTACATAACCATTTAAGAGTACCATCTCCCTTGTGTCTCAAGGGAATCCATCTTTGCATGTGGGTTCCAAAGTCGTCATTATCATCATCATCATACTCAGTTAATCCCACCTATAGCAAAGCTAAGGTAGGGTCTGAGGAGGGTAAGATGTAGACAACCTTACCTCTACCCCTAAGAATAGAGAGGCTGCTTCCAATGAGACCCCCGGCTCGATGTGGTTTGGTATCAAGCCTTGGACATAAGGCACAAAACACTTAGCAATCGGGACAAACCCGATCAGTGCATGTGCTCCTTTGTCTTTTAGCTATCGACGCCACCACATGATGCATGATTAACCGTCCGTCGTTTTTAACGTTATTTTCACGAAATTAGTAAAATAACGTTAAAACTAGTGCAACTTTACTTTTGCCCCCCAAGGGCCACACATATATACATTATATGCGCACACCGTAAGTGGGGCGTAAGGGGAGATATATGTGGGTTCCAAAGTGATTTATGCAATTGAATAAGGGGAGATATATTGGTAAATAAGGGAATCCATCTTTGCATGTTACGTCTTTTTTGTTTGCTTGAATAATTTACTTTTGATTCCAACAGGAGAGAGAAGTGAAGTTCTTCACAGAAACAGAGGAAAACAATCAGATGAGAGGTCCACGAACAGGGGTACCATATTTTTTGTGAAGTATTTTGTGCTGGAGAGAGAAAGCCGGAAGACGTATGAAGTTGCTGAAGTATGCACAATGATGATGGGGAAAAGCAAACTGCATTTTCAGCACCTTTTTTGTTTACAAGTTCAATATCTTGTTTATTGTGTCACATAATTAAATCATATTCATGTGTTGATATTCTGGTAGTAGACTGTAATGTGCAACTTCTCTATGGGTTTACCTTTGATTTAGTTCACAACTATCATTGGAGCAACATAGCAACACGAAAGACATGCTTCTGAGAATTAAACGTGTTATTGATTATTCCCGAATTATGTTTGATGCCATAGCTTTGCCTAAGCTCAAGTTTGACTCGTAATTCTAAATGTTGAGGAGTTTATGTATTCAGGAAACAAATGAGCTTGGAATGGAAAGGTCTTTTTACAATCTATATAGTTGGATTATGTTAAAAGTACGCTTCTTCGGGTGGAGAGCTGCTTAAAAATAAAATCCCATCAAGAGAGGTTCTAACAAAACGAAGTGTATTTTTGACCCACTTTGCGCAAGTTGTGGCGTGGCTTCTGAGCGGGTTCAATTGAGGTGCTTCTTGACATACCAAAGGTATATATGCGCAATGCGTGATCTAAGGTACATAAGTGTTGCAATCAATCTATCGGGCGTGATTTTAGAGACGATTAAATTGAGCACATTTCTTTGGAACAAGCACAGAGCCAGACGGTCTTGTCTAGATCGGAATATAAGGTGTTTTTTTTACATTCTAAAACATAGGTAGGTGCTAGAAAGCATTTTGGTTGCTCATGAGCGCCTCACTAGTTTCTGTTACGTTTACGTTCACGAGCCTAGTTAAACTCGACGTGTGAAGCTTGAGCTAGTTTTCTAAAAGAGCACCCTACTTGAGCATATACATAATATGTATAATGTAGTTTATCTAGATGTGTATATAATTTTTAATAATTAAATATCAGGTGAATATCTGGTAATTAATTTTTTCAACTAAAAGCTAAAAACTCCACAAATTAGGAAAATTAAGAAAACAATGGCTGGAGTGGATGTAATGCTTAATTTGAGAGCTACATATGGAAGGATCTGATTGGAGCACGTCTCTTACCACTGTTCCTTAAGTTTCTTTATTAATAGATAGGTAAATTGCTATTTCTTTGGACGCCATCACTTAACCTCCAGCCAATCACGATTATGTTTTAAAAAACAAACTGATTACAATGATTATTTATTGTGAAGGGTGTTGTTAAAGAACACCATTCTTATTAGTGTACACCAGTCTATCTGTCACAATTATACGCCTCTTATGAGTTATGCCAGAGCGAAGAAAAGTCATACGTAAGTTTGTCATTGATCACATCAGTTATTTCTTTGTTAGTCAACACATTGTATGGCGCCATGTATGGTTTGGCCCTTCATATGGTAACCCATAAGCTAGTCAAAAAAAAATATGGTAACCCATATTACTATTTGTCTTTTTCATCATGTCAAATGGCCCGGACGATGTGGATCATACAAGTTAAATAAAAAAAACTAATTCGACAAGTTAAATAAAAAAACTTGTTTGAAACTTTGTTTTGCTCAACATAATAACATTAAATAAAAAAACTAAATATACATATTTAGATGAAACTGATTCGATAAGTCGTGTTTTTTTTTTTTTTTTTTTTTTTTTTGTCTTTTTACGCCAAATACAGGTTTCAAATTAAAAGCATAAGATGGGTCAAACAAAGTCAAATTCAAAAAGGCCGGCCCCGAGCCCTGAGAATGGTCTGGGTGGGCGCTGGCTCAGAGCAAAAAACGTAACGGGACCTACAGATTAAAAAAAAAAAATTCTATATTAAGTATATATTTTAAAAAAAAACCCTCTATTCTATAATAATTGGCCCAAAATTTCTATTGTAAATGGCTCAAATCTAATTCTAATTTATATGACCCAACATTTCAAAACCCAATTTAATATAACTATGGAGATGAGGAGGCGGTAAATAACATAGACCCGCTTTGCAGCCACCTCCAATTGACGTGACTGAAACCCCAACCAGTCATTTTGCTACACTACTTTTGTTTTATTAATTTTATAACAATTGTCTTCATATTATGGTTTTTTATATATATAGTTGATGAGCTTATAGTATATGGCGGGTAAGACCCAAATTTTATCTCGCCGAGGACCCAATATTTGTTTAGTGTTCTCAAAGACAAACCTTTAAAAGCGTACACATATAAAAAAAACATGGTTTTATTTTAGTTACATATACCACATTTGAGTTTAAAGATGGGTCAAACAAAGTCAAACTAAACAATTAATACCTCAAGGCTTCCAAACAATGATTCTAGAAAAAAAAAAACATTTAACAAACAATAGATTAAGGTTTCCAAATGATGGTTGTCTCGGCAATCATTGAAGCCACGACATAAGGATCCATGTTCGACGATGGCCTTCTGTCCTCGAAATAACCCTTTTTCGCTTTCTCCGTCTCCCTTCCAACCCTAACGGATGCCCCACGATTTGCGACACCCTATTAACACGAAACCACTCTAATCATATATACGTCGCAGTGACCAAGAAACCCAATGAATGGTTTATGGGTTGTTGAAAAAAAAATGAGTATTTTTCTTAACAGGTTTGGTTTTATTTCTAAAATGAAAAATAAATAAAACCAAACCCACATGAAATTTTTAATAAAAATTTTTATTTATTAAAGTACTATGACCCTGATGTGATGTGATGTGATGATCGGAGTCATTTATAAAACGCTAGTGACCTAGCATGTTTTTGTTTTTGAAAACTTTTAATTACTCGACTTTTTAATTCCTACAAGTTATAACATCATATCGAATCAAAGATTAAACACATTACCCATGAAAAGTTACTCATATCCGCGGTCTCATGTTTCCCGGTTAGTCTACGTTCGTTGCCTTCGCCATAAGCAACAATATGCTCCTTATGCCTCTTCCCAAGCTTCTCGATCGCCTTTTTTATCTCCTCATAACCTCCATCGGCTCTCATTGTTTTTGTACTACGTAAAAAAGTTAACCATTAGTTAAATTTTAACATTGCACCTTACAAAAAAAATATTTTTATACGATACGGTTATGTACCTATAGTTCACATGAGCACCCGCCCCGTTCCAATCACCAGGAACGGGTTTCGGGTCGAAAGAAAGAACCACTCCGGCCATCTCAGTTATCCTCTACGAATCCAATGTTGAGAAATGATAAATATGTATTTATATTATTTAAATGCGTATTTAAAGTTTTAGTTAAGATCCAAAAAAATAAATGTTGACTTAAAATATGTTTCATATAAACTATGGGTAAATAAAATGTGTTAATACCTCTAAAATGTAACGAGCCACCCAAACTTGATCACCGGCAGAAATGCCAACACAAGGGCCAACTTGAAATTCCCACTAGTCACAAATAAAAATATTAATAACTCGAATCGACACATTTATATTAGGAATAATGGAAATAAATAATCCCAACTATTGACTATTGGCCAAAAACAGTCCCAACTACGAAAATTATCAATAGTGGTCTCAACTTTCGACATATTGGAATATAATGGACCCAAACTAACGGCGTTAGTGTGCTGCTGATGTGGCATGCCACGTGGGATCATTTTGCCACCTACGATGCCACGTAGGATCATTTTGCCACCTAGGATGCCACGTCAGCATCACACTAACGGAGTTAGACCTCCGTTAGTTTGGGTCCATTATATTCCAATATGTCGAAAGTTGGGACCACTATTGGTAATTTTCGTAGTTGGGACTATTATTAGCCAATAGTCAATAGTTGGGATTATTTATTTCCATTATTCCTTTATATTAAGATAATTAAAATCCGTACAAATGGTATAATCATATATACAATCGTGAGAACAAAAAGAACAATAGTTAATATATACCTGGCCAGGCATAACTTCACCATTGACACCACTAATATTAATACCGGCATATAGACAAGCCTTGTAATGTGCATCAACAATGTCCCGACCAAAGGCCTTATCCGCACCCGTACCACAATAATATGGTCCCTATTCAAATAAAAAGATTGTTACACGTATTATTAACAAAACGGTTACAATGAGGTTGTTTAAAAAAAAATAGTTCAAGATTTTACTTGTGGTCGAGGGTACCCTCCAATAGGCCACCCTAGCGGCCAGTTCACGTCCTTTTGTAGCAAAGTGTACTCTTGCTCTATGCCAAACCTATTTTGTTTTGTTATATAATCAAACAGTATTTAGTCACGACATTTCTATTATGCCATCTTTAATTTGTCGCGCAACAACAAATATACATACCATGGTTCTTCTGCAACGACATCAGAATGACCAAATATTTTTGCGGCATTGTAACGCGTATTGCTAGGGATTGGTTCTCCTTTTGGTGTGCGCGAATCACACATCACCTACATATATATTTTTAGTATTCAATCTACAAATTATTTTAAATGAACAAGTTTTAAACACTAGTTAATCAATCATCTATGTATCATAATTTTGAACTTACAAGAATGTTGTTGCCTCTCCTAAATGGATCTTTATATATTGCTTGAGGGCTAAGTGCAACATATAAATGTGTTAGTTGAAACAAGATGCACACATGCAAATGCACATGGACAAACACATGCACATGCAACTACACATGCACATCAATAGTCAAGATCAAATAAGAGACTATATATTATTAATTAAATAGAGGAAATGAAACATACTGTAGAATGACTTCACTGTCCTCTCCAAGGGCTTGATTTGTACTTGATCCATCATAGTTCCATGTTGGTAGCTTAGAAGGATCATCAACAGGTCCAGGAAAGGTCTAATAATAAAATCATTAGTATAATTAGTTACTAATTATACCTGATGTAATTTTCTTAGTCACGAAATATAAGATCCTCTATTAAAAAAAAATTAGTTACAAAAAAAATGTTTATTTTTAAAAATCAAGAATGTGATCTATTGAATGTTTTCATAACTGGGCCGGTTTAGAAAACACGCGTCGTAAATAATACAAAAACTAAATATAATTTGAGCTCTAGAATCTTGGTTATAGGCAAAATTGCGCGGTTATGAAAATCGAAACCAAAACCTAATAAGAAAACATAAAAGAAACAAAAAGTTAAAAACATTTTTATTACCCTGGCTTTGCTTCTTAGGTCCATACCAGATGATCCACCAATCCTGTTCATTGATCACAAGTTACCACTTGACATATTTTGATGAATCATTCTATCTAAAATCTTAAAAAAAAAAAAAAAAAAAAAAAAAAAAAAAAAAAAAAAAAAAAAAAAAACTAGTAATGACCAAACTAATTGAGTAAAATCAATTATTCTGATATGATTCTTTTAGATAAAAAATATAGATATTTACTTATGAAAAATATCTATTAATTTTTTTATCGAATATATATATATATATATATTAAGAACACATTAACAAGCAAACTCTAAAATATTGGAAATATTCTTGAAAATATTTGGAAAACCAATTAAAAAAAATAAAAGTAAATAATCCAACCATATGTATTCAGCAATGATCTTATCTGTAGGGACATTAAGGTTGATGAGATGTGAAAGAAGAGACATTTTTTTTGATGAGTTAAACTAATTTTCTGCTCTTTTTTTTTGGCTTTGTGTTAGTGATATTGTGGTGTTTAGGTTTAAAAGAAAATGATGCAGAGTTGGGTGGAATTTGTTGCTAAATCCCTGAATTAATGACGATTTTAGTGGATCATATTGAGATTTAGTCATATCCCAAAATCTTGGATAAAATGAGATTTTTTTTATAGGTTTATGAATATAAATGTTTTTTAATAATAAAGTACCATGGAACAACATAATGTACTTGTACGTATGTAGTGCTTGACTGATACAAAGGAAGCCATAAAGAGAGACAGGTACACGGTTACATAACCTAGTTAAATCAAAATGTACAAATATATTATGCGTAGTTCTCAATTTTAGGAAGGTCTTTGATAATTTTTTTTATATCAATGAAAAGGGCTAATTTGATATATTAAAAAAAAAAAACAAAACAGAAGGAACCAAACAGATTGAGAAAGTCGATCATATATGTGCTATGCTAATCAATAAGATCAAGTAAGACGCAATTTGCGTTGAACATGTGGCCTGATAATCTATCACGACTCACATATCATCACTGTCTCTAGAAAGTTAAAATGTAACATCACTGTCTCTAGAAAGTTAGAAATGTACATATTGCCTAGAAAACAAGCACGGTGACTTTTTCTCGAATCATAGCCCGTGCAGGGGCGGACCTAGCTTGAAGCTAGATGCTACGTCCGTTGCTACTCAACTTCGCGCGCGTAGTGGAAAGTTTTTTTTTTTTTTTTACGATATTTGGAAAACGTTACTACTAAAATGAAAAAAAAAATGAAAAACGTTACTACTGAAATTAATTTCTAGATCCGCCACTGAGCCCGTGCATAGCTGTGAACAAGGCCTCGTAACTGCCCATTGAGTTGCTCTTGCGAGTATGGACGCCCATAAACTAGGATGAATTATCGCTCGATTAATAAACACATATTTAATTTTTAAACATGTGCATGAAGCGCCGCCTCAGTGCTCTGAGGTGTTTTTCTAACTGCCTCACGTCCAGGCACGCTTTTAAACATCCTAAATAATCGATTGTATAAATCTGTAACCCATATAACCCAAGAGCATTTTATTTATAACGGCTAAACGTGTAAATTTACATAAAATCCTTTAAAAAAGAAAATCAGGAAAATATTGCAAATAAAGAAACAACTCTTTGGTAATTATTTCCAGGCTTCTTTTGATCAATTAGAAACCATACTTTCACTTTCTTTCACAAATCCATCTCCAGTCCAATCTTTATCAGATTGCAAGCCTTTTTTAATCGCCCTTCGTTCCCGAATTGCTTCTTGTTGTATTCTTACAAGTTCCGTGTGTGTAGTGAAGTATTGAAGCGACGCCCTGCATAAAAACCGTTAGATTCAGCAAAGAGGGTTCGGTTTATAAAATATAGTGAAAGTTGTTATATATGAATGCATACCCTCGAAATTCTTCTATGGTTGAAAAGTTATGAGTTCTCATGAAGTCTTTGAGCTCTGAGCATAGTTTTGAAACCAGATCATACCCATACATCATCACGCCTGTGCAGACCTACGTATAACACAATCCTTTGATTATTGATTGTATAGGAAAATCAGTCTAGGCTGGTGTAAATTTTGACCCGTTTACTTGATGAATAATATGAGTTATGTTTTTTTTTTTCTAATTGGTCAAATTGATAAAAAGACGCATAAACACTTCTATGATCAAATTTGACACACCGATGATTTATAAACACTTCTTTTTATGATATTTCGTCGGTTAGGGTTTGTCATTCAGAAAGGGGTCGCGGCGCAGCTTGTTGCCCGCCTTCCCGCTATCTTAATGTAATTTGTAATGTTTTTTTATTTAATGAAAAATATTTAATAAAAAAATTCATAAATAATTAAATATAGAATACATAATTACAAAAGCCGTTAGTAAAATAACAATACAAAAATTCTAAGAGAAAACTAGTAGGTATTTTTTCGATACTTTTAACCCGTTTGACCCAAATTGAGCCATACAAAAACGTGTTACGCACAAATCATAATAGATGAAGAACTATTAGTTTGACAAATAAGTAAAAAGTCAAACCTGAACGGTATTTGCACCAAGAAGAATAAATTCAGCAGCATCACCACCGGTCTCAACACCACCAATCCCAGAAAGCGAATAATCTCCATCTTGGAATTCTTTCTTCATCATTTGCGCAATGCTCATTACTTTTCCAAGTGCAATAGGATGAACAGCTTTAGACGAATAGCCTCCTGGAGTCGAATATCTGAGTCGCATACAATTAAATATGTAAGCTTCCAAGGTTTTAATTTCAAAAAGCCATGTAGACATGGCAAAATGGGCGGGGCGGGTTTGGAACCAAAAGAGTCAGTTTTGTATGGGTCAAAACGGGTGGGGTTGTGTTGACCCAAAAATCTTGTCTAAATTTTTTATTTTTTTTATTTTTTATAAAATAACTAGTGTACAAAATGATTACAAAAATCATTATTTCAATAGTAATCTATTTTTTTTCAATGAAATGATTAAAGAGATTTTATGCATTAAAATACACATGGACCGACTTCTATGTGTTAGATCCAGTCAACCTTTGTCTTTTTTTAGCTAGCGTCAGTGGCGAAGCTTGACCCGAAACTTCGGGGGGTCGGAAATCACTAGTTTCGAGGGGTCGAAACTGTATATACCAAAAAATTTCTATACGAATACTATATAATCGGAACTTCTGAGCGAAAATTTTGTGGGGGGGGGGGGGGGGGGGGGGTGGGCGGCTGCCCCTTAAGAGATACGCCCATGGCTAGTGTGGTTTTTATTTTAAATGTTTGGCGTGTTAGAGATAAACTCGTACAAAACATTTGTTGAATTGGATATACTAACCCCTCAACGCAAGGCTCGGGATGTAATGTCTTCAAATTAATGCCCATAACACTCATGATTGTGTTAATTGCAGCCACACCCTCACATCCGGATCTCAGAGAAACCCGAGCTGGCTATAATAGAAAGGGTTATGGCGTTACCAAAAAAACATAAAATATCATATATAGATGGGTCAAAACAATAAGATGCATACCTGAGTAAAAGAACAATTTATAAAACTAGTTTAAAGGTTAAAAAACAATAATAAAACACACATACATACCTGAGTGATATCTGTGATATTTGGAGTCATTTTTGCCCAAACAGGAACCGTAGCTTTTGCATTAATCCATCCACAAACTTCTTCCAATAAATCGCAGTCTTGCCCCACTGCAGCGCCCATTTTTCTCTCGGGCATACCATGTGGACAAGAGAAGTTGACTTCAATAGCATCCTATGAAAATACTTATAACAGTTACATGCTAAAGTTAACAAAAGAATGATGTTTGACTTCACTAACTTTACATGTTATTTATAGAGGTGGTGAAATGGGCATGTCGGGCAGGTTGGGTAATGGGTCAAAATGGGTTCGGGTTAAGATATATCATCTTTTAGTACCGTCAAAACAGATAGCGCTAGGTTGGGTCGACCCACAGACATATATTTGTATGTTTCCAAATTTTCGAAAAAAAAAACATCAATTATTACTTCAATAATAATCTAAATCTTTCAATGGACTTAGGCAACTTCCAAACCATTAGACCCGTTCCCATTTTAGCTAATATTTCTATTTGACATGTCTCAGATGAAACACAACCTTGGATCGACCCATTATAAATAAACGGGTCAAAATTGTCAGTGTGTCTGATATCTTAGCTAATTTTTTTATTTGACCCGTTTGGCATAAAATCATAGTTGTTAAAAGCCATCGCCTCTTGCGCCTAGGCCCATTTTTTAGGCGAGGCAATGCATTTGCACTTTGAGTCGAGGAAATTACGCTTTAATTCTCCATGTGATGGTTTAAGCGCAGATTTCAGCTAGATTCCCGAATTCCAGAGAGTTTCCAGCCAAATTCGTTAAACTATGGCTAGATTCCAACCAGATTTCTACTTTTATCTAAGGAAAACTACTTCTATACACTAATACATCAATATTTTAAAACTTTTGATACTATCTAGATGAAACTTGAAAGATAGTATTATTTTAATATATTTTTACTTTATTTTCTTTGTTCACTTTTTTTTATCTCAGGCCCTTGCTTTTTCCGCGCCTCGCGCCTAGGCCTCAGGCAAGGCCTATGCACCTAGCGCCTTGATAACTACGTATAAAATTATAAATACAATTCAAATTGACCCATTTACAGAAATGGATCAAACTGTTTGTTTAACTCATTTCCTTTATAGCTATTTTTTTTGAAAATAAACAGGTCCAAACGTGTTTGAAAGGTGACATTTAATCATTTATAGCTAAGAAATTTATTTCATTTGAGACTTAAACTCAATTCAAACCGACCCGTTTATAAAAAAATGGACCAAATTTTGCCACATTGTCTCAGTTTCAAAAACTTACAATCCCTGTTTGCTCCACTCGATCAATAAGCTCTTCCCATCCTGCTTTGCTGTACTCTTCCATAATCGATGCAATAAGAATCCTATCGGGGTATTCTTCTTTCAACTGTTTAAATTCTTTCAACATAACTTCTAACGGCCGATCACTTATAAGTTCGATATTCTCCCAACCGATAATCTGCCCTTTGGCTGACCCGTTTGCTCCTGCTCTTAACCGTGCATATCTAGGCGTTACATTAATAACCTTTGCAGCATCCAACGACACCTGAATATTATCAATAAATTTAGAAACTTTATTAAAAAAAATCAAAATTTTATCATAAATTTAAAATCTTCATGACTTTTAATATTGAAATAGGAGTAAAATCTCTCAATAGTCAATAAGGTTAGACGGGGCGGGGCACTACCAGCAAATGGAGCTGGTACCCCACTACCCTCACGGTAACACTGCCCCGGGTGACAGGGGCAGTGGGGGCTGGTATGTTTCACGTGTTGTAGACCACGGATGGATTGAGAGTGGGGGTTTTTGTTTTTTTATGGGTCGAGTAGTTAAGGGTAGTGCTGCCTCTAAAATGGTGTTTCAATATAGTGAATCGGTGAAGTGAAGTGATGTAGCAGTGCAGGATCGGAGAAAATCAGGGTAGTTGAGTGAAGTTCTGTCTTGGTCCGAGTGGGGATAGCATTTCTCTCCTGCATGTCCATGGATTTTTGAAAAATCCAAACTTGTTCGTAGACAAACCGGATTCGGAAGTTCAGGATAGTGCCGCCTTCCCTTAGAAGAAGGGGTAATTAGGTAATTTCACCCTATAGTATTCAGTTTCAACAATAAACAAGCTTGGAATTGATCAAATGATGAATCTTTCACCAATCCCACAAAGATCCAACAACAAGATAGTTGTTATTTATACAAAAAAAATCAATTACATATTTAAAGATGAATTTTTTTATTTATTTATTTTTAATTTTCAAATCATTCAAAATTTTAATATAAAAATGATGATAGAACGATTACAATAAAGTGACAGGTAAACGGACATATATATATGCTATAACATATTTATCAAATTTGAAGATAAAAACTAGTTTGACTTTTAAAAGTCAACGTTTGATCCAATATATTCTTATAACATCTCCTTGTTTAATTATCCACATCTGATCATTTAAACCAAAATGATAATAATAAAAACTATTAAATAAATGAATAAGAATTAATTAAACATAATAATATTACTGTTTTGGCTATAACAGCACCCCAGCCTTCATCAAATGCTTTCTTCATGACTTTATAGTTTGTACCGGGTGGACCCGACCCGATTACAAATGGGTTTGGCATATGCAACCCATTAACAGTAACGCTAAGATCAGGTTCTTGTTTTGTTTCGGAAGCAGTGATGCTGAAAGTAGCAGGTCTTGCTCCGGTGATCGAACGGCGGAGAGAGGGTGGGAAAGAGTTGCCGGA
Organism: Ambrosia x helenae; assembly: GCA_030844895.1. Taxonomy (NCBI): domain Eukaryota; kingdom Viridiplantae; phylum Streptophyta; class Magnoliopsida; order Asterales; family Asteraceae; genus Ambrosia; species Ambrosia x helenae. The sequence goes on along the minus strand of CM061232.1, from coordinate 4,126,641 downwards.
GGATGTGAGGGAGGAGAGATGTGTTAAACCCAGTGAAGAAGATGAAGACGCCATTGTTAGAGAGAGAGAGAGAGAGAGAGATTGGATTGAAATGAAGGAAAAATAGGAGAAGACGATGAAAGTGAATATCTATATTTAGGAATCCTATTTAAATATTACAAACCTTGAAAAGGTAAAACTAGGAATCTTATTTTAATTCAACTTAGTTTTTAGGTTTTTGATTTTTTTTTTTTATAATTTTTTACTAGTAGTTTTTAAAAGGGTGGTTATAATAAAACCCCTTGGTTTTATTTCCACCCGTAAAGCGTCTCGTTATAGTCAAAACGAGACGCTTGGGATACTTTTTAACGAACGTCAGTACGAGGTTAGAAAAACTGAAATTTTAAATCCGAAGCATGGCCAAAGAGAGGCGCTTCGGATCAAAGTTTTATTTTGGGTTTTTTTTTGGTGTTTTGAAGTGTTTTTTTTTTTAAAATATAATTATTGTAAAAATTTTAAAAACAAAGTAATAACCACCAACTTGCATCGACTTGAGATATGAGTTTTATTAACTTAAATGTCTCTGATCCATGGTATCCACTAACCTTAGCGACAACGAGATCCATAATTCGAACAAGGAGGGAAACATTCTTCCATTACTGTTTTCATAAAAATGGAAAAAGCAACCCATACAGAGTTCATTGTACTGGTTGCAGAAAGAATTCAACAGTCGGATCGGCGCTAGCTGTTTGCCCTCCCATTGATTTCAAGTATGTAATTTTTTCTTCTCCGATATTAAACTTAGTACAGGTGTGACCTGGTTTTATATCACCAAACAATTCCAAACAACTGTTCATGCAAGCAAGTAAAATTCAGTTGTTGAACATTGTGTGAGAATGCATAGTACAAAATTCTTTTGACAAACGTCTGACTGACCTGAAGTTCCTTTGCAACCTAGTTCCTTTGAATTATAAACCAGATTGATGATAGTCGTTTTCGGCATTGTAAAGCGATCGTTACTGTTCCGAATGGTTTATCCCCATGATTCATCCATCACTATTCAATTCAGACACATTATAAAAACCCACACCACCAACACCCACCCCACACACAATATTATTATTTATTCTATACAAATAGATGATCGTTCCACTCCTGTAATGATCAGAAACATTCCAAATAATTGTTCAGTTATGGATCCTTTGATCAAAAAATATATTCTCAAACAATTCCTAAAATAGATCTTCTGATAATCCACACTTTCTCCGGAAGCAAAACCTCTCTATGTTTAGCATCACCAAACAGATTCACCTTAGCCCTCTACTCCCCTACCTATTTTGCACATTGGCTCCACCAAACTCTACTCCCCTCCCAAAACCTTTAACCTAAATAATATTCTTCATGTTCCTACACTTAAAAAGAATTTATTATCTGTCCAAAAGTTTTGTACTAATAATGATGTCTTTTTTGAATTTCACTCTTCTTATTTTGTTGTGAAGGACGAGTCTACACGCACCACCCTCCTAACGGGTCCAAGTGAATAGGGCTTATACCATATATCCGCCTTCCTCGTTTTCAGTCGCTTTCACTACTGTCAAGGCTTCCTCCACAACTTGGCATCAACGTCTTGTGGACATCCCCATGCTCAAGGAAAGCTGAATGTCAAGTTCATCTCCACCAATGATCAAATCGCTAATGTATTTACAAAGCCTTTGTCCTCACGGAGAATTGAATTTCTACGGTCCAAGTTGCAGGTCGTTCCCCGCCCTCAACTTGCGGGGGAATGTTAGTCATATTAGACCCGAGATTATAGGGATTTCATATTTATGTTTCCTTTATTATTATGTCTTGTATTGTCCTATATAAGGACCCTTAGAGTTCTCAATATAGCAACATGTTTATTTTTAAACCTGTGTAAAACACAATTAAATTACTCATATCCACTTACAATCATTGTCATGTAACAACCACAAACATCTATATATGGATAACTAGAATACATTTATCTCCCATATTATTTGGTAGACTTATTACTGCAATCTAACAAATTTTCACCTCACCAGGAAGCAGAAATTATTCCCAGAAAATTTTAGAACATTTTCCCGGTACCGTCTATCCGTGGGATTGACTCGTCGAGTTCCATTCTACGCCATTTCCCGACCAACGATGCCATTTCATCGTTTTTGTCATACAAACCTAGGAGGCCTCCGGTGTGTATAAACAGGATCTTTCTTCCTTCCCACTTTGTGGGATTTTGTGCCATGTCTTTCATCATCCCGTAAGCCGCCTTTCCACTACAAATACACCAAAAAACCGAAAGATAAGGGAATAAGCACATGGATATCCTTGTCTATTAGGTGACGTTTGGATGTGTGTTGTGACAGTGTTACTGTTATACGATATTAAATAATTAGTTATCGTAAAATGAATACTTTTGATAATCACTTTACTATCCGTTTTTGGTCCAAACAGAGTCTAAAACAAATTGTCCATATACACAACGTGGTATGTCCGAATTGTGAACACCTCTAATCTGACCCCTAAATGATCATGTATTGAGATGCAGAGTACGTTATTCCAAACATTCAAAATTGATTATTACGGATACATGTCGTGGTAATTCATCAAGATAATTAGTTCCAAAATGGAAATACAAACACCCCCTAAAAATGCCAAGAACTGATTATCTGAACAGCACAATGGCAAAGACACCGAATCAAAAACATATAAACCTTTTTTTGTGGGCCAAATAGATGATTACGACACCGTACTTCTACACCTTTTCTGTTGCAGTGTTTAATAAAATGATCCATCAATTACATTTTTATACTAAAAATTATATCAACTGCATAACTGCATCATTTTTAATCACAAATTATCTAACATAAATAATCAACAGTTGCATTGGATAACATTTTCTCTGATAAGCTCAAGGTTGTAGAAGGCGCTAAGCGCTAGGCAGGCGGTGAGGTCTAGCCTAGGGATTAGTCGGGACTAGGCGGAATTAGGCGTTTTGGTATTTTTATACGTATTTTATATATACACACACAAATTTAGGTTTTTCAAAAAATATGTTAAGATATATATACATAATACTTAGAAATACTTGGATATGTACACATAATACTTAGAAATACTTAGAAATTTTTAAAAAATTAAAAAAACCACCGCCTAATGCCCAAAACGCCTAATCTCCGACTAGGGGCTTATTCCGATATGGGTGGCTGACTAGTGACTAGGCGGCGCCTAGCCCGCCTTTTACAACACTGGATAAACTGCTCTTGATTTAAGTGTACTATTTATGTTAGCCGGCTAGAATAAAGTTGGATGAAAAATGACATGATTACGAATGTTTAGTTATGTGATTGAAAACGTATTTATGGAACTAAAAAGGGTATGAAAGTAAACTGTAATAAACATATAAAAAAGGCCAAACCTGTAAACAGGGTCCAGGATCACACCCGTCGTTTCAGCAATTTCCTTGACAAATTTCAGCTCCTCAGCGGTACTCATGGCATACCCAAGGCCTTTGGCCTGTCAAAACAAATATTATACACACTTTCAAAATTTAGCTGTGGTATTATTTTCGGCCAATCGAACAGCTACCGAAATTATTCATTTTGACCCATTACCCAACTTGTCTAACCCACCCATTTTGCCACCTCTAGAACTAATAAAGAGACATTACACCTTCCTTGGTTTTAAAAAACGCGAAGCATACAAAAGCGATGAGGTCTAAAACCGAGGCGCAGAGCGCAAAAGTGGTGGGTTTTTCGTATGCGAGGTGCAAGACGATTATATAATTTTTTTTATATATCCTATAGGTTTTTAGCATCATTTACCCAAGATATAGATATAAATAAGGTTTATATATGATTTCACTTAAATGCACAACTTTTTTAGCTACATGTATAACACTTTGAAGCACTAAAAACAACCCGCGTAAGAAAAGCGCACTTTTTTTTGGTGTGTGTGGGGGGGGGGGGGGGGGGGAGCGCGCTTTTCTTGCGCTTTTTGTACATTGCGCGCCTTGTGTGACATAAGGCGCATGGATCTGCGCCTCAGGTCGCCTCGCGCGCGCTTTTTAAAACCTAGACACCTTCACTTTAAAAGGAAAATGAGTACATGATGAAATCAGTAATATTGTTTGTTCTTACATTTTCGATTTTGATTATATCACGTGACTTGACTCCAGCTTCAAGTCCATCAAGAAGACCTTGGACATAATCATAAAAGTAGTCGGGGTTGTCACATACACAAAATGCAGTAACCTAAAATTAATACGTTAAATAATTAGTTTTGATTTCCTAATTAAAGAAACGAGATCAGAAAAGCAGATTAGAAATTTACTTTTGCTTTAAGCTCACTTAACCATGAAGCAATAGACAAACCAGCAGCTGTGCCACCACTAAAATTCACATGTGTTACGACAGAATATTAAAAAAATCGAAATCATGCTTAATATTAGAAGATAAGTCACATTGGAAGTAAGACTCGTAAAAGAGTAAAACCTTCCACATGCTGAAATAATATCGTCAAAGCTCTTTTTAATGGTTCCGATCTGGGACTGGTGCTCAATCTCTCTAATCGCTTCAATATAACCCCTATAAAAAGAAAAAAGTTGCATATATATCCATGAGTAACTAGCAAGAAACAATTTGTTTTTTCTAGCACTAGTCCTTATTTGAGTTATATAATAAAAATGGTGGTGGTGTTGATGATATTATTTTTAATGCGGTCAAGATGATGACTAATTTTCTTTAGGCAAAATGGAATTTATTAATCCCACCTTTTTGCAGTTGGCCGATAATAATCCCACCTGATTTTATTCTTCCCATAAGTCCCACCTTTCGGACATTTTGCTCTGAATTGTGAGTTTCAGCTAACAGTGTTAGTGTGAGTTAACGGGGGGTGCATTGAGAGCAAAATGTCTGAAAGGTGGGACTGGTGGGAAGAATAAATTTAGGTGGGATTATTATCGGCCAACTGCAAAAAGTTGGGATTAATAAATTCCATTTTGCCTTTTCTTTATGCCGAATTTAGAGGTAGCAAAATGGGTGGGTCGGGTAGAATAACGAGTTAGAATGAGTAACTTTTTATCGCAATCAAAACGGATCGGGTCAGAGTGTCAGACCAACCCATTAACTCAATTTATTTTATTTTTTAACAGTTTAAAAATACTTAATGTGCTAAGATGATTAAAAAACACAATATTACAATTATAAGTTTACTTTTTTTAGTAAAAAGGAGGTAATATACATGTGAATAGCCTTTGAATACCGTTTGACCGCTTTCCTTTGTAGGTAAATCTTTAAGCGTAGCCATTTCATTTAGATATATTTTATACATATTCTTTGGGATTTTATCTGCTTGATTAATAATTAATATAGTTTATACACAAAATGCATATGCCTCACTTAAAACTGTGGCGTTTTTGTAAAACTAATTAATAATAAGGAAAAATGTACTTGTTAAAAGATACAATCTCACCAGGTCCCCAGGGAATTTGATCCACCAACAGGAATAACATATGGCTTTCTTCCTTCTTTTATCAACTTCTCTTTCAACAAATTAGTAAGCGTCTGAAAATTAATTAAACGCGTAATATTAAATAAGTTTTGGCAGCGAAGCATTCATCCAGAATATTTATCAAAATCATTTTTCATTCGCCACTTGTTTTGACTATTTTCTATCACTCACACCTTTCATTCAGCACATAGAACAAATTTAGTTAGGGTAGCAAATTTGCCCCACTTAAATACAAACGCTTTGAACCTTCTAAGTCGTTTTATTAAGAAAAGTTTAGATTATAATTGTAATAATATATTTTTTTGTGATCATTTCTAACCCAACCCCGACTTCTTTTAACATAGTTATTGAATAAGCCCATTTTGACCAGTTACCTAACTTGCTCATTTTGCCACACCTAACTTTGCCGCAAACACAAACAAACAAATTTGACCCCCCCCCCCCCACACACACACACACAAAAGGAAAAAAAAAAAGGATATTTTTATCAATGAGCATACCAGACTTCCAATTTTTGAATATTCTTCCTTTGTAACAAGATCAATATGTGCGCCAATCAAACGCTCCACCAACAGGTTCCCCGTCAATCCAGGGTCTTTATCCACAAGAAGCTGCATGGTAAAAGACAACGAAATAGTCACTTAATCAAACTTACAATCAAATCCATACCTTAAGAAAAAAAAACTAGGAATGCCAAGGAAGGGGGCTTTGCGTAACGGGTCAAAATGGGTTTAGGTTGAGACAGTATTTTTTTTCTAGTATGGGCTGAAATTATTAATGCGTTAATATGATACAGGAGAGTGTATGCAAGTGTGCATTATGAATAGCAATGCACATGTCCCATTTCCCTTTAGATATTTTTCTTATTTGACTTGTTTAAGATAAAGCCACAACCAAAATTGACCCGTTCACTAGTAAATGGATTAAAATTGCCAATATTTCGAAACTGGCACATTTGAGAAAATTTTAAAACACAACTTAATATAGAAAACTAAAAACCTTTGAGGTACGTAGTATTAGAAAACAATCTAGATTTAAATACTTGGCGGCAACAGCTGTAGCACGACAATGATTGCTTTGAATGCCACCAATTGTTATAATGCAATCTGCTCCTTGTGCAACTGCATCTGCCAACAAGAATTCGAGTTTCCTAACTTTGTTTCCACTCAATTGCATACCTGAAAGATCATCACGCTTACATAAAGAAAAGGTTTTTGTTAGTATAGATCAAGGAATTGAATTAATCATGAAAGTACAGTATAATATCATAGATTCAAACATGCTACTTTTCAACTACAAAGTAACATTTCCAATAAAACTTTGATAAGAACTGTTGCGGAACAAACAAAAAGGTCGTCAAAACTATAGCAAAATAACATTTCTAGCAAATTTTGAAAACTTTGGGTTGGGATGTCAATCCTGTATGTATTTGATGCAAGTTAGGAATCGTTGTGTTGGGCTTTGGTTGCTCACTTGTTAAGCCCAAAGATAGGTTTCCGTTCGAGGTTGGTCCATCCTTGGGAAATGTTAGAGGTGGGCTAATGCTTTCAAATTTGGACCTCTTTTATTCATTTTATTAGTCACTAATTACTATAATCTTTACTACTTACTAGTGGATTACTAATGACTTCACATCATTGTTTTAGATTGTTTTAGTCAATTTCAATGTTATTCCGACAGAGGCGAACCTTGGAGCCTTTTAATAACACGTAGCGATCTGGTCCGTTTTGATCCCAAAAACCAATGCGCGAAGCGCGCGCATCACATGTTGAGACGTTTGTGATTAAGAAAATATTTACAAACAATATTTTAACTTGTTAACTTTTAAACACTAAAATATAATATATATTCCCATCATATCCGGGGCTGTATGGTTGATTAAGTGCTGAATGGTTAAGAGGCTCTCAATGATTAAGCGTTGAATGGTTCGGCTATACACTAAGTCTGAATGATTCAGCTCTTTCAGAGCCTTTTTTAGGTTGAAACAAGCAGTCTGAATGTTGAACCATTCAGAACTGAATGGTTCAGAGCCTCATTAAGAGGCTACCAAACAGGAGATTTGTTCAACCAATGGTCTAATTTGCTCAAATACTATCGCTCAATCGATGGTCAGATTAGTTCATACCACATCATGCGATGCGCGCATCCTGATCTACACAAAACCACACAATCAAATCACCAGAAAAAAAAGCCCTTTTTCTAATTTTAAAAAAAAAACACACACACACACACACACAAACTAACATGATCAACAATCAAACAAAGTAAAGCATGATTTAAGCAAGTTGTTACCTTTAACCAAACTTCACAATCTTTAGGCAAATTAGGAAGGTCCCATCTATGAACTGGAGTTGGAAACTAAAACCAAACCAAACCAAACAAAACCCACAATTAAAAACATAAAATAAAAACAAAAACACCATTTTTAAGCCATCAAATCAAGAAATAAAAAAAAGGGGGTGCAACTTACAAGTCCAAGATTGAATTTTTTAGAAGGGATTGGATTAAGTTTAGATGCCCATGATGGAGGATTATATGGGGTTAGTGTCAAGAACTCAGAAGACAGTTGAACTTGTTGAGTTGTGGAAGCCATGGATTGAATTGGGCGTAATAAGTGTGGTTTGTGAGTGATGGGTAGTGAGTGAATTGGGTTTAATCGACGAAGGCTTAAGCAGCTGCTGCTGATGATGCTGCAGTTGAGCATTGTTTGAGGAGTTTGACTTACAAATTTGTGAAGAGTATAAGAAGGTGGTGGTTGGATTGTTAAATGTAAAAGTATGGGGGGGCTAATTGTTAAATATGATGGATATAGGGGTGCAAACGAGCCGAGCAGCTCGCGAGCTACTCGAGCTCGGCTCGGCAAAAAGCTCGAAACGAGCCGAGCTTTATCGAGCTCGAGCCGAGCTTGAGCCTAAAACAAAGCTCGTTTATTTATCGAGCTCGAGCCTGACATGTGAAACTCGTTATGCTCGTCGAGCCTTATCGAGCCTAGTATAATATTAGTTTTTTTTAATATTTAATAATATTTATCATTCATTTAAAGTTGTTTAGTAAACGAGCCCCGAGCCCGAGGTTCACTTATCGAGCTCACGAGCCTAAATGAACAATTATTTATATTATTTTTATCTAATATATTAACTAATAAATACTAAACGAGCCGAGCCCGAGCCGAGCTCGAGCTTGAGAAATTATAAACGAGCCGAGCTCGAGCTCGAGCTCTTATAACTTAATCGAGCTCGAGTTCGAGCCTGGTCGAGCTCAGGCTCGGCTCGGCTCGTTTGCATCCCTAGATGATATAATCACAAAGAGTCCTCATTATGGCTGTAAACGAACCGAACGGACACGAACAAGGCCTTGTTCGTGTTCGTTTGTTAAGGAATATATTTGTTTACAAACAGTTCATGAACACTTACTGAACGAGATTTTCTGTTCGTGTTCGTTTGTTAAGAAAATGCTCTTGTTCTTGTTCGTTTGTTAATTTTGTTCATAAATACAAATGGACACAAACGAACACAGATAAGTGTTCATGAATGGAAATAAGCATAAACTGACATATGTTATCTTTCGAATAAGATCAGTTTCACATATACTAAGACAGTATCTAGAACCACCCAAAATATAACCTAATTATCCAAACATACTTGATAGTTGATACTTAACATAATATTGGTAAACGCAATAAAATAGTGTCTCAAAAAACTAAGTTTGTATCTTAAACTTGACGTCTTCAATAATCTACCCAAAATAAACTTGAAGACATCAAATGTACATAGACGAACGAACATAAAACTAACACGTTACCGAACATAAACGAACGAACGCGGCTTATCTTCATGTTCGTTTGTTTAACTAAACGAACGAAATTTTTTGTTCGTGTTCGTTCCTTTATTAAACGAACGAACATAAACGAACTTCCCAGTTTTATGGAAAATTGGCATATTGCAATTAACATTCTAGATTGATTTTTAGTAAAATACAGATCGCAGTTCCATTCCATGTTTTGTATTTATTCAAGACTAATCTTTTTCATCCGAATGGTTTTTAGCGTGCTCGATTTTGTTTGCAACAGCCTAAAAGCCGAATTTATCAACACGCATTTTACATAGATCGAAAACCATGAAAACAAATATATGTACCAGTGCCGATGTTGCATGATCAGTATCGATATAGTATCAACAAGTTACCGGTATTTGATATAGTTTACGACATCAAAAAAATTAACTTTACTATAAACCCATTTTCAATAAAATCTATATACCTAAATTTTAACAAAAAAACAAAAAAAAAATAAGAATTTTCGTTACTCGTACCAAAAATATGAAAAGCGAAAAAAGTAAATTACAACCCAAACATTATACCTATTAGACTATCCAGAGTGGTGGGGGGAAAGAGGGGGATGAAGCGCCATGTGGCACTTGTGGGACCCTTGTGAGGGGGGAAAATTGTGGGGAGTGGATGGGGGGGAAGGAAATAATATTATATTGTGTTAAAGTTAAAAAAAAAAAAAAAAAAAAAAAACTGACCAATCAAAGCAAGACACATCATCCCACCCAAGTGCCCCACGCCGGTGACCTCCCCCCCGCCCCCTTCACGCCGGATAGACTTAAGGCGGTACAACACCAATAGGTGCACGGAAAACCATGACCCCTTGGTTTAGTGGTATGGTGTCCCCCCTTATAAATGTGAGGTTGTGGGTTCAAATCCTTGCAAGTGCAAGGTGAGGTGGAATTAAGGTGTTAAAAAATTTGCCGTTAAAAAAAAGGTGCACGGAAAATAGCATAACCAACTTATATCTAAACTGAAAACCATACCGATACCGATACCAATAGAGATAAATTTTAATATATAAAATACTAGCTGAATACCCCGGGAGGGTCCCGGGGTTGAAAAACTAATTTTACGTGATAACCTATTGCAAATGGCTCAAGTTAACTAATCACAAAATCTCTCAATCATTGCATGTTCATAGTATTCTAATCAGTAATAACTCATATTCCCTAATCTAAAACCTAATCAGTAATCATCTAAAGAATCATTTATGTAAGCTGCAACTATTCAAAAACTCATAACATCTCTCTAATTTCTCACATTCTAATGGCTCTTATAATTCCTAACCTAATCAACTAAACAAACACTTAAGTTACAACCATTGCATCTCATTATGCCACGTGGCATAATCAAGAGATAGTTGAGGCCACCATTGAACGCCACGTAGCAACTATCAATTCTTTCCGAGAGCGTCCCGGGGTTGAAAAATATAATCATTCTAATAATACTAATACTAATATTAATATTTATTACTCTTGTAATTAAATAAATAAAAAATAACATTGCTATAAGCTGACACCATGTGTTGCAGTGTTCCGCGATTCTTTCTCCTAGCTTCTCTTGATGAAATATACCTAGTAAAATTCCAATGATAACATGGCGATTGGGCTGATTTTCAATATCGTAGATAAAACCTGGTTTAAAAGAAAAAACATGATTAATGAATAACATGAACACTTTGTGTGTTTTTTTTTCCTGTATGAACGAAGCCCCACAAAAAAATAGTCGATTTTTTCTCCGTTTTTTATATAGCACTATGGTACTCGTTGGAAAGATAATAAAACGCTCGTTAATTTGGTATAATTTTTTTCTTTAAAAAATCCCGTATATAAAAGATATAAATGTTTAAAAATTATTGGAGGAAATATGAGAGAGAAAATTTTAAATTTATTTTTAAATTTTTTTTCCTAAAATAACTCAATTTAATTAAAAATGGAAATAATTCAAAAACCCTAAAATCTTTCAATTATGATGCCACGTGGCAGTTTCATGAAGAGGTTGAAAGCACCATTGCACGCCACGTCAGCAATGTTTAATTCTTTTATATATATTAATAGATAGGAGTAAGAAACTAAAATTAGGGGCTGTTTGGTTGATTAAGTGGTGAATCATTAAGATGGCCTGAATGGTTAAGAGACTATGAATGGTTAAGAGTTGAATCATTCAGCATCCTTTTTTAGTTTAATGATTCAGTACTTAATCATTCCATTCAGATGCCGAAACAAACAGTCTAAATGCTGAATAATTCAGACCTGAATGTTTAAGATGCCGATTAAGAGGCTATCAAACGGCCCTAAGTTATTTTATCTACTACAACCTCAAGAACACATAGCACCTCCAAGCATGAGATGATAATAACCATTAACCAAATGAAGTGAAAGTGAAGTGAAGAGAAACAATTATTATTTGCATCTCCTCCGTATGATTGATAATGGGTTCTCTAAGTCTACAATGTTTTCTTCCCCCAATAAATCCATTACAATCCCTAGAAACAAATATTATTATTATTCTTCCTACTCACTTCCAATTAAAACTACCAATATTATTAACTTCATTAATATTCCTTGCAAATGCACTACACCACTATCATCATCATCAACATTGGAACCCAATTGGGTCAAAGGAGATGAGGGTCTTGAAGACAATCAAAGGGTTTTTATAGTTGTTAATTTCTATAGCTTTGTTTCTATCAAACATCCAGAAGCTGAAGTCTCTAAACACCTTGACTTTCTGCAGGTTTTTTATTTCTTTTTTTCCTTTTATATAATAACAATAATAATATGTTCATCAAGTTGCAATCTTTATTTCAATCTTTAGGACTGTTCATGAACCGGGCCGAGCTAGCTTGTGCTTGGATTGGTTTGTAAATGAGTCGAGTTTGAGCGAGTTTTTTCGAGCAAGGTTTGAGCCACTAGCTATTTGAATGTATGTATGTATGTAGGACTTAGATTAGGCAAGGCAAGGCAAGTGAGTAGCTATTAGCAATGGCTTTGACTAGGACATAAGTTAATATATATATAGTTATTGCCTTTAGAAAGTGACTAGTAGACAGGCCAAAATCATCAACCACTCACTAACGATTTTTACGATAAAAGATATGTTGAGAACTGTGAGAACCGCATAAAGAAATTGTATGTTATGTTTTGAGTGTAATACATAAGCAGGTTACACGACCGTATACCCTTATTTACGACTATATCATTGATGTGCAATGTACAAGTGCTTTATCCGGTTTTGAACTTAATATAGGTTTTGAAATGAACGCATCCTTTTATATAATAATAATAATAATAAATACAAAATTTGAGCCGAGCTGGCTCGGGTTGTAAACTAGCAGATTTCAAGCATTTTTGGACCGAGCTATGAGATATTAGAACAGCCCTAATTCATACAGTCGTATAATCATCTAATGTTTTCAATTTACTTTCGGTTGTGGTGATCACTGAATACCGACTCACTTCTAGGGTCGTGACATACATGGGCGGATATACATAAATGAACAAGGAATCAACGCTCAGGTGATCATTCTTTCATCCATGTTTATACAACAAGCTTTATGTTTTTTTTTTGTTTTTTTTTTTGTCATATGTTTGTTTTCATGTTGGATTTTGAATTCGAGTTGGCCTTAGATACATGGGATATTGATGAATAACAATAAACTGAAAGATAAAAATTCATAACTTGATTGTGATGATGTTGCAAACATAAAGCTGACCTTTTGATGATTGTTGACTTGCATAAATTGTAAATTTTTGCAGTACAGTGGACCATCAGAAGATGCTCTTGCATATGCTAGTTGGATTAAAAAAGATGAAAGATTTAAGGATATATTAGTTCAAGTATCGCCTCCTGTAGACAGGCATGCATTTCCAAGACTCAAATTGCGGTATAAACCTTCTCTTGTACAGGCAAGCTACTTGTACATCCAAACACTATCTACAGTATCATGCTTTGTATTGATTCTTTTGTATTGCATAGTTACTTTCAAAACGCATATCCAAACAACCCCTAAACCCTGCATTAGTTTACCGGCATGGAAGCTAGGTTACGTGATAGGGAGTGCATACTGCATATCTACAGTATCATGCTTTATTTGATGCTCCAACTTAATGTTTAGTAAAAAATAATAAATTTTGGAATTGCATTTAATATTTTTTTTTCCTCAGATGGAAGGAGGGGTGTCACATCTTCCTTTGGTCGACTCATCTATGCGGGCAACGCCTCTCACACCATCTGAGTGGAGGAGAAAACTGTCAAATTCGGATAAAGATGTCGTTCTGTTGGATGTGAGGAATGGTATTTCTTCCTTCTTGTTTACCTGTGTAACTTGGGGGGTAGTTAAGTAATCTTAAGTGTATCTCAATTTTTGTTGGCAGGTTATGAATGGGATATTGGTCATTTTAATGGAGCTCAAAGACCAAATGTTGACTGTTTCAGGAGCACGACATTTGGTTTATCTGAATCAGAGGTATAACGTGCTGAATGTTTATGTGATGTGTGGTAACATGGGCGGGTCAGGTGCAATGTTGCAGAAGGCGCTAGGCGCTAGGCGGGCGGTGAGGTCCAGCCTAGGGACTAGTCGGGACTAGGCGGAATTAGGCGTTTTGGTATTTGTTATACGTATTTTATATATACACACAAATTTAGGTGCTTTTTTAAAATATGTTAAGATATATACACATAATACTTAGAAATACTTAGATATATACACATAATATTAAGAAATACTTAGAAATTTTAAAAAATAAAAAATAAAATAAAAAAAAGCACCGCCTAGGCCCGCCTAATGGCCAAAACGCCTAGATCTTCGACTAGCCTCTTATTCCGATTTTGGTCACCACCTAGGCCGATTTTTACAACATTGGTCAGGTGGGTTGGGTTCTGGTCAAAATGGGTACTTTGTAAGTATGGTTCAGTTCGGGTTGACCCACACACACTTATATGTTCATTTCTAGCCTTTTTATAAATGCGTTAATTATATAATAAAAAGGGTTTCTATTACTGTATCAGTCTAAAGTTATGATTAAATCTGTTTTTGGGCTGTATGCTAAATGTTTACACTTTCGGTGACTTTCGACCCATTTTGCTAAAAAGGTTTATTTGACCCATTCAATCCATTTGAAATAAAACATGGCCCTAAAAGCTCGGTTACATGCATGATTTTGTAGGAATACTTTTTTTGAAAATTGAATATGCCATGTTATCTGGTACAGGACGTTGCTTCAGATCCTTTAGCTAATGTTGATAAAGAAAATACAGACATATTAATGTACTGTACAGGAGGCATTCGTTGTGACGTGTATTCTACAATCCTAAGGTATTCCTTTTTAACATTTTTTTTTATTCTTTTAACAATCTGCAATTAATATCAACCTGAACTAGTCACATATGAGCTGATATCATATCTTAATAATGGCAAAATGGGCGGGTTGGATAAGTTGTCAAGACATGTCGGGTCAAATTGGGCAATTTTTTGTACGGGTCAAAACATATTGGCTTGACCCAAAACACTTTTTTTGTCCAAAAAGTCTTATTATCATTTTTTTTATAAATGGCTAGTGTGTCAAGTATGACTAAAATAACATATTTGTTTGATAATAATCTAATTTCTTAGACTGCAAATGTTGAAGAAAAAACCAGCGACTTTTGTGTGAATTCAGACGTTCAACTCATTTGATGTTTATTTTTATGCGAAAAAATTTATTTCACCCGTTCGACCGGTTAGAGATAAATATATATATTTTTTTATTAATCATTTTTTTTTTCAACAAAAAGGGGCAAATTACATAAGAATAGCAGGTAGGCGGGCAACAAGCTGCGCCGCCACCCCCTTCTGGATAGAGAACCCTAATCTAGAGATAAATTATAACCAAAATCAACCCTTCATAGTTAAACAGATTGAAATTGTCACCTTTATATGCTCAAGCTGCGTTTTAGTAGAACACTTGATACCAACTCTTTATAATTAAAAAAATGTTATATATAACGAAATCTTTATATTTTGTAGACAAAAGGGTTACAAAAATTTGTATACGTTGAGAGGAGGAATCTCACATTATCTAGAGTGTGAAGGCCCAGTTGAGTGGATTGGAAATCTTTTTGTTTTTGACTCTCGGCTCTCTCTACCGCCTTCTTTGGTCAAACATGATTCAACGGATCATGAAAGCATAAAACGTGAAGTTGATGATAATGCCGGTTTTGCTAAATGTTATATTTGTGGCTCACAAGTTTCTGAGTTGAGGCATAGAAATTGTGCAAATCTGGACTGCAATCTGCTATTCCTGTAAGTATTTAAACATCCTCATGCTACTTCTGATTTATCCACAAAAACCTTTTATGTAAAATTATAAAAATATGATACATGTGTTTTACTTTCAGGTGTTGTTCAAGCTGTATGGACGATCTAAGAGGATGTTGTACTTTAAAATGTACATCTGCTGATCGGCTTAGACCCGTGCTGCCAGGTCATGAAAGATACAAAAAATGGCATCACTACCGCGATGCATAGGCATCTACGAAAGTCAACGAGAGTATTTTAGTAAACTTGTGTTTTTTGATACATTTAAATGGTATAATTTGTTGTACTTAGTCAACGAGAGTATTTTAGTAAAGTTATGTTTTGAAGTCGGAAATGCGTATTTTCATCTCGCAACTCCCTAAGAGCAATATCGTCAAAGGTTAGCTAAACCGTGGATCCCAAGAGAGTCCGAATTGTCATCCATTTTCTTTTGCGAAAATTGTCTCTTAAGATTGTATGGATTTTTTTAAAACTTTATGAGAAAGATGAAGGTTAATAATTTTGGATGAAATGAATGGTATTTAATAGATAAAGTTTTTTTTTTTAATAAATGCCCAACGGTAAAATATTTGACCTTACCTTAACCCCCACACAAAACAACCAGTTCCTTCCACCACAGATCGTAAGCCAAAAAGGGGTACCTGAGGTAGGGGCGGTGTAGCCGATCGGCTACCCCAGATATAACTTTTTATTACTTGGTATATGAAATTACATTTATTTAACCCGTGTAATACACAGAGTTCTAACCTAGTTCAATATAAAATCATAAGATCTAACATGCCTGTATTTTAATTTATAAGATTTATACAAAGTCATCTATGAACACCTCTATTTTCTTCAAATTCTGACATGCTACATCTTTACATATTTTAGGCTTTTAGCGTTTAGATCATGATGAGCCCCGCTTACGGCTATTCGCATATAATGTATATATGTGTGGCCCTTGGAGGGTGGGGGGGGGGGGGGGGGAGCAAAAGTAAAGTTGCATTAATTTTAACGTTATTTTACTAATTTCGTGAAAAAATAGCGTTAAAAATGACAGACGATTAATCATGCATCATGTGGTAGCGTTGATAGCCAAAAGACAAGGGGTACATGCACCAATCAAGTTTGTCCCGATTGCTAAGCATTATGTGTCTTATGTCCAAGGCTTGATACAAAACCACTATCGATTCAGGGATCTCACTGGAAGCAACCTCTCTATTCCCACGGGGGTAGAGGTAAGGTTGTCTACATCTTACCCTCCTCAGACCCTACCTTAGCTTTTGCTATTGGTAGAATTAACTGAGTATTATGATGATGAGCATTTAGATCATGAGATACCAACTGTTTTTATATATATCGAAAACCTGAAGGATATAAGTGCCATATTTATACAGCATCTAATAATGAAATAAGAAGTTTAATATGTTTAGATTTAATTTTAAACAAAAAGATATTATATTAATAAATTATATTAATAAAAGTATTCTAATGTGCCATGCCATCAATTAAGTAATTAGCCATGATACAAGCTATATATCAAATAGATTACCTATTTATCACATTTAAAAAATATTGTCAACTCAAACAGATCAGCATCCTAAATGCAACCTTTGAGCATGGATGTTAGAACATTGCTAAGAATTTTCTTTTAACGAATTTTAATGATAGCCTAAAATTTACGAGTCGGACATGCCGTTAACCACACAAACCTATCATAAAGAGAATGATCACCACCGTATCAACTTCGCCTTTCTACAGCTTTCTTGTCAACTAAGTGCAGTATCGACTCTGTTCATTTCAACTTAGACTTTTGACCGGACGTGTCAACTGTCACTAATTCTACATTTTGACTTTTCAATCGATGTCTGATGTCGCTTGAATATCACCTGGTTTGAATCAATATATACAAAAAAGATCTCAAACAACGAGTAGTCCATAAACTATCAGTGGAAGCAATATGACAAACTAACAAACTATAACACCTACGATATAACAAATAACTCGGTCGTTGACAAAAATAAAAGTCAACTTTTATACATTTGAAACTGCCAACCTCAAAACAATGTTCTATTAGATTAAAAACTAAAAATAAGAACGATGAAAAATAATACAATAAGTAATTAACAAGTCAAAGGAACTAAATCTATACCTTCTTGAGTTAATCAACTGTTAGGATCATGATGGGTTTGAATGTCACCTTCACAAAATCTCCAGGATCCATCATCTTGTCTTTTCAGTAGATAACGAATGGTATAGGTACTGAAATCGGACAGATAATAAATTTTAGAAATTTCTTTAGTAAAAAGGGTCCAAGAAAGTATTTTTGTGTACAAACTTAGAGGGTGTTTGGGATTGCGTTTTGAATCTGATTTTTAGATTATTGCGTTTTGAAAACGCAGATGATCAGTTTTTTGCTACCAAAACGCAATAATCTATAAGCAGCTCCACCCCTGCTTTTCCAAAACGCATAATCTGTTATGAATAATCAATCCCAAACACCCCCTTAGAAGAATGTTTGAATGTTAAATGCCTAACTAATTTAAAGTTGGAAATTGTAATAACTCCAAACACGTATACGCATAGCTATGAATGTGATACATATCTTTTTTTCCGAGCAACTAACTCACGCACCTCTCATCCTACTCCTACAGTCCTAATACATCTGATTACCTTTCTCTAGAATAATATATGTGATACATAAGACGATTTTGTAATCGTCTCACTCCCACAACATGTGACTACCTTTCTATAGAATAATGAAAACCCGGACTGGTATCAAGTATCATTGATAAACTACTTTTAGGAGTACAATAAAGATAATCGCAAAGAGAACCTAATTCGATTATATTTCCTAATTACGGTAATGATATTACAAAAAAACTATATAGTCCATCTAATACTCCCTCGCAGTCAGAGCGAAATAAAATCGCATGCTCATGAGCCAAAAACAATGTGTGTCCGTGTTGGTATTAAAAAAACATACACTCCCAAAAAAAAATATAAACATAAAAAGAGAACCCCCTAGCAGGCAGCAGCAACACATCCATGGCCATGGTGCCGCCATCAAACATAAAAATTAAGAATACTAAAACTTTATGAAATCTAAGGCCATACGACGGCAGCAAGAGGTATGACGATGTAGCTATGGTGACAACAGCTACGACTGACGAGACGACAAGCTTCCATGGCAAATGACTTGGCACCAATGTGGAAAGGTTAACAAAAATGAGCATCTACCTGGGTTATCTTATATAGTTATATGATTTTTTTTTGGAAGTTTTGAGAGTTTATGGATGCAAACAAAAATGATTTGCAGGAGAACTTGAAGAAAGTATCTATCTTAGCGATAATTATTATGTTTCAGTGTATATCTTTGTAATTATTTAGATTGATATTGTTTCCTAGAATATTGATAGGGTTACTTTGTTGTATTTCTCCCTATATAAGGGATGCCATATTATCAATAATATTCATTCAATAATTACACCAATACCATCTCACATGGTAGCAGAGCTTCGGTTCTGATAACCCTAATTCTTTCTTTCGATCCCTTAACTCTAATCGGCTACTCCCTCAGCCGTTTCCCTTCCCTATTTTTTTTCCGATCAATCAGGGCCAAAGAAGATGTGGCAGCCGAGTCCTCAGGCTCTTCCAAACCCGCTCCCCTTCATCCCGCCTACTTGGTAACCAACATCCAGACGAAGATTTGTACCCTAGACGAAACAAAGGTCACCTTCTCTTCCTGGGTAAAGCTATTTCGTTTACATGCAGTTGTGTACAAAGTTGTCAATCATATTGACGGTTAACCCACGCCTACTGCGCTTTCTGAACTTGAAGCCTGGAACGAGTTGGACGCGCTCATCCTCCAATGGATCTACAGGCTACAGCACCGTCTCTGACGATCTGTTGACCCGTATTCTGGAGACAAACACCACTGCCTTATTGTGATAACATATCTGATGTGTATCTTTTTAATAACCCAGTTCAGCATCAACGACCAAGCACGTGGAGATTGATATACATTTTGTTCGAGATGAAAGTCAAGGTGGGAGAGATTCGGGTGCTTCATGTTCCTGCCGCTTTTCAGTATGCTGATATTTTTACTAAGGGGTTGTCCAAGCAGTTGTTTCAATCATTCCGGTCCAACTTGAACGTTTGTTCTCCGCCTGCTCAAACTGCGGGGGTGTCTTAGCGATAATTATTATGTTTCGGTGTATATCTTTGTAATTATTTAGATTGATATTGTTTCCTAGAATATTGGTAGGGTTTGTTGTATTTCTCCCTATATAAGGGTGGACAGGACACTACCAAAATTGGTCACGGGTACCCTATTGCTGGTACATGTGAGTTTCTCTCTCCCCTTTTTGTCTTTTTCTCTATTTTTATTTTCAGTGGAGTGATGCCTAAAAAAACTGTTTCAGTGAAGTGATGTGGCAAGTGATGTGGCAGTGCAGGATTGGTAGAAATCAGTGAAGTTGAAAAAAAAAAACCTAGTGGAGCGCCCCGTCCCCCTAAGGGATGCCATATTATCAATAATACTCATTCAGTAATTACACCAATACCGTCTTACAATTTATTCTTACACAATTAACACAAAATAGAAATCTTAAAACGTTAACATATGAATAATTGAAAATGAGATACAATACCACCCCATCCCAAAAAAAAAAAAAGGCAATGTTTAACTTGAGACTTAGTTTAATTGAAGTCATTTGACTAATGATCAAATGCCTAAATATCCTTGATAGGAAAAAACAAATATAACTTGTGGTCTAGTCAACACACATATATCTTGTTTGTAACGACTTTAAATGGGTAAATCATTAAATTCATAAAGAATCTTTCCTTTTAGATAATGATGCATTTGTTGGAACAATAAGAAATAAAAAATGTTTCAACTATTTGATGTGTGTTTAAAACATAAAGGACTCGTTATGAAAATCCAACATAACCAACCCGATTATCAATTGTTAGGAAATGGTCAGCGACTATGTCTGACCATCTAACATGTTTCTGTTTTAGCTATATTATCTAATTCATCCGTTTGACCCGTCAAAATAAAGCATAGCCCAAATAGGCCCATTTACAAGTAACAGGTCAAAATTGCCACCTCTAGTATTTTCTATTCAGTGTTACCTGTAATAGTTTGGGTTTTTCTGATAAGAATCATCCACAAGCTCGGCTGCTTCTTCAACAAGAGCCTCTATCTCTGCCATTTCCTTACCCCTTTCATCTGACAAAATGTCTGCTCGAGTAATAGACAGTTGCAGCAAAACAAATCTCCAAAAGCAGCCTTTTTCTTTTGCTGACTCGGCCAATCCCTTCCACTTTATTTAAAATAAAAAGAGAAATTGTAAATAGCATTGAAAAAGTGTAGGATCTAAAGCACAAGATATCTAACCTATATATATTATTTGGATAAAGAGATCCTGCTTCGAATTATCTTAGTCGGTTTGAGATAATGTTGAAGATATGTTTTCTAATGTTTGGATAAAAACATATACTACTTATAAAAGGGCAGAATATAATGGGTACTTAGACATGTTAACAAGCATTTATGCAACATAAATTGCCCATTTTTTAGTAGTAGTTAGAAACTTAGAATATAAGATCTTCCACATTTGTTATTTTAACCAATTTTTCCTTACCTTAGTCAATCCATACTATACAAAATCAGTATTCCTAACCTTTTTCCCTAGCAAATTTTCCCACTAATTTTTATTTTTATTATAATAGTTTAAGAAGAGGATATGTTAATATTATATTTTTGTTTATTCTTTTGGGGAAAAAAATGCTCCTAAATGTGTTTTACAAATTCAATATATTTACACACATTCAAGAAAATCTTCAGATGAATACTCTATATATTCCCCTTCTTTTAACCTACCTTTAGAGAGTTTTAATCCCATTTCACAAGATGTATCTCCATTCATTAAAGGAAGTCCTTTATGGTTATTTTATGTATCGATTACCTAAACAGTCAGAACTTGTTAAAATACTCAAACAACTAATTATCTAAGTGCTTTATAACTTATACACAAAGGCACATCCAAACACTCTCCTAAACCCCATTTGATTCTAGATTTCTGATAATTCAAATAATAAATAATCACTTTCACAGTGCATATCCAAACGCTCCATTAAAATTCAAAACAAACCAAGCAAAACATTAATTTACCTGAAGAAGCATCGACTCGTCAAGAACATCAGCTAGATTATGAACTTGATAATTAGGCCCCAGAGCTTCGGCTTTAATAGTCTGCCATTTCTTAACAAGATTTTCGGCTTCTTCAACACTCATAGAAATTGAATGTGCAAAACTTCTAGAATCTTCTAGACCTTCCACTTCATACCTACAATTAGCTTTTTTCTTTTCCTTTAACGATAGTTTCCTTAAACTGTCAGCAATAAGATTGCCTGTACTAAAAGCAGATCCCCATAAACCATGAGAAAGTGAACCTGTGTTCACTCTTTCTCCACTGTTGGCCCAACTAGATGCCCTCCTCGGGCCCAAAAACCAAAAACCCCTCAGGTTAAAAGTAGCACAACATAAACACGTCACTACTGCCATTAAACTCATATACCTAACTACATTATTTGGACCCAACCAAATTTCCCAAACTTTATCATAACGTGTACCCAAATTTCTCTTTAACTGAACTGATGGATAGCTTTCAGCTTTTAAACTGTTTGCTATTGGTGGGGGCCCCGGCAAATCAGATGGAGTCAATCGCTTTACAGTTGATCCTACTGTTGACTCAAGATGAGAACTAGATGTATAATCCTCACGAGTTCGCCAGTCAGATGAAAAAGATGGAGAAATTGGCCTGTGGTTTAGACCATGTGATGGTTGTGACGACTTTTTTCTATTCCTCCTTTCTGAAACTGTTTTTTCACCAATAAAAAAGTTGTCCTGCAGATATATGATCTCAAAATTAGCTTTTGTTTGCTCTAATATAAACTTATTTTCAATCATTGTTAACTCACCACAGATGGAGAACAGTCCCTTGTGTCTTGAAACAAGCCAAGAACAGCATTATTTACCCATGATTCCTGGTCAATCCAGCAACCAACTCTTGAGTAAGATAATATCTAACATTTACACATCATAGGAACCGAATGGCCCAAATTCACAAAATCATAGGTCACAAATTTAGGTTATTTCTAGTCTTATAGGAGTGTGTGTGAGAGAGAGAGAGAGAGAGAGAGAGAGAGAGAGAGAGAGAGAGAGAACAAGAAGAACGGGGAGTCTTAGGGCCCAAACTTCATAACAGACCGGCCCTATTAAAATAAAAAGATTGGATGAGGCAATTTTGACTCGTCAGCTATGGATGGGTCGATTTGGGTTACTTTCAATCTCAAATGGGTCGAAGAAAAAGTTTTCTAAAAAGGAAAGAGGGTCAAATGAGTTGAAAGTGATCTGAAATCTGAAGTGTGTTTTATAATGCATACAGCCTCCTAATTTGCTTCATTCAGACTTAAAATATTACAATAATAACGTTTTGTAGTCAACTTTAATGCATGTAAGTTTGAAAAACTACATGCAAAATTCCAATCCGAATAATCACGATTAATCACTAGTCAATACCCCACCACTAGACTAGCGCCTAGCGTTTTTTACAACCATGACAAAAAGGTGCTTCTGATCAACCGACCCTTTGACACATACTAAAAATGACCCACTTTGACTTGTCATCATAAGAGCCGATGGGCCAAATCTACAGCAGACCAAATACATAATACAAAAGATTAAAAGGTGATTTGTGTAACTTCTAAGTTTCAAAACAGATCAACTAGGTCAGATACAAAATTAGCCAGAGAGGTAACTGGCTGAACGGGTGGAAGTTGCCCAAAGTCTATTTTTAATGCATGCAGCCTCCTAGATTGCTTTATCAAAGATTATGATTTATGAAACTTATTGCATCAACTGTTTGATACAAAATAAAAGTAGACAAAGGGTGTTCTAAAATCTTTCAAAAGGTTTGACCTGTTTCCAATCCATACAAAAGGGACCCATTTTGACTCGTACCAAAAAAAATGCAGATAACTTCACTGCAGACTGCAGTAAGCCTAAAAGTCTAAAACGCTAATTGAAAGAACATGTCAAGGTGTCAACTATTAAAAATATATATATATATATATATATATATATATATGTGTGAAAATAAATGCATATAATACTTTGAGTATTAATGTGTGAATAATAAAACTAAAAAAAAAAAGCATACAAGCAACTTCTTGGCGTTTGAAGCATCCTTGATATTCCCTGATATCAACGTTCTTGAAGTTGCCTTTAAATTTGAGTCAAGTTGCTGCAGTCTTTCAACAACCACAGCCTCGTCACCCTATAAAACACGTGGGTATAACAGTTAATATGTTCATAAAATAAAATACTTAAGACTTAAGAGGTAGCAATATGAACCCATTACTTATGAATGAGTCTATGCAGGTTGCATTTTATCTTTAGCAGGTCCAACATGTAAAAACAATTAGCTTACAAAAAAGAAGCCGAAGGTTGTCCAAAGTGTCTTTTAGTGCATAAAACCTCCATAATCATTTTACTCAAATAGTTCAACTATTATTCTAAGAATAAATTGATTAATCATATTTAACAAACTAAATTTTCCGTTTCAAGTTGAAAGTTGTCCAAAAAGTATTTTCATAGTTTCAGGTCAACCAACCTAAACCCATTTCGACCAGCAGCAAAAATTGCCTGTTTTGCCACCTCTAAGAAAACTGAGTAAAGTTCGTAAATAAAAGAGAAAAGCACCTGTCCAAGAAGAAACAAACAGAATGCTTCTTCGAGTTTTAAATCAACACCATCCGATGCTACCAAACACTCACAAATAGTTTTTGCTTTCTTAATCTACAAGACAAACAACAAAGGAATTTTATAAATAAAATGAGACACATTTTCAGATGTGTGAACCATTTATTAATTCGACATCCTCATATATGTGACCAACAAGCACGATATTCATAAGGGGTACTTGGATGTGTGTTTTGAAAGTGATTATGTGAAAACAATCTGAATATGATGATCAGCCAAAGTAAACTGGGTGATAGAAGACAGTGTTTGAATGTGCTTCTGTTTTTATTACCCATAAGGCAAAATAAGTTGTAGACTGAGAAGAGGTAAGATTTTGTGAAATTGAAGTGAAAGCATCTCATTAAGTTTTAAATGTCCATGGATTTTATCATGCAAAAAAATAGTCCAAGAACTTATGTGCAAATTCAGTGAAAGTCCACAGGATCTTTTTAAACAGTTTCCCCTTAAACGGTAAATAGGTAACTTTTGTTTATTCATTCATTATCAGTTTTATTGCACCAGCATCAAACTGACCAATTAGTACTACCACTAAATAATTGGATAATCAAATGCAGAATCTGTTTATCCAAACATTCAAAACCTAAAACTACTACTTCAAGTCACAAAAAATCAAGTCAATTTCAAACATGAAACACCCCTTTTTGTAGATTTAGATAAATAAAAGTACCAATTTTCAAAAAGGAATATACCATCTCTATTTGCTTGCTTGAAAACCCTAGGGCCAAATGAGCCATCATTACAGTATAAAGAGAGCTTGTATCAACAACCGCCCTTTGATTATGCGACTCCAGTGACTTCTTGTTCTTGCGTGTATTAGCTAGACTATCCCATGTAAGAAGTTCAACTATTTCTGAAGTCATGAGTTTATTTAAAGCTTGATTCAAGAAAGTTGACCAATCTTCTATTTGACTTTGACTTTCAACCTCTAACCCTCGTCTAAGCATTTCCTGCAGAGCCGCAATTGCGCGTACTCTCCTTTCTGCATTTTCTGGTGTGTGGGCCATGCCTAATATCTCAAGTGTACATGCAGGAGCAAGTTCTTCCAAAGATTCTTCAATCTATGTAATATTGGATCATTAGAATCAGATAGTTATAAATTATAATATAGCGGGCTGTGAAGATAGTGTTTGGATTTGCTTCAATTGTTTGAAGTTGTAATAATTAGATAACCACAAATCAAGTGTTTGGAAAAAATCAATTAATCTACAAAATTAACGGTATAATGTAAGTGGAGGTCACCTAAGTATGTACATAGTTTCTGTTGTTCTTTTATACCAATTCTGGCAAAAAAAAATGCCATGTGACCAGAATACCCTTTTAACTTTTGAAATGACCAAGTTTAACCTAAAACATTTTGACATCTCATGAAAGGTATTTATGTGTGTTCAAAAAAATTAAGGAGATATCGTCTTGCAACATGTTTTTGTCTGAAAAAGGTATAAATGAAATAAGATACATAATTTGGTGGTGTATAAAGTAGTTTCAACAGATATATGGCCTTAAGGAAACACGTTGAATACTAGGGTGGCCTCCACTTAACCACATTATCCCTAAAAATTAATACATAGCTATACCACAAAAGGCATTTTTGAGGAAAAAACTAGATGTTTTTGTGCAATGAAAATAAACGTTTATCAAATTAAGTCAAAAGAACTAGATAAACAGTTTTTTATAATTGTAGCTAGTATAAAACTAATTACTTAACCCCAAGCAGATATCAGAGCCAGAATTTGTTTATGCAAACAAAACTGATTATTGCAATTTCCAGACTCAATAATACGATTGTTTCAACATGCAAATCCGAACATCTCCAAAGTTAACAAAAATAGTAATGGTTTGAAAAATCCTTTCTAACCACGCGATAATTGATATTTCCATTTATCTTTTCTTGATGAATTTTAAACATTTAAAACATACGGCTATAAAAGTACCTGAGATAATAATGTCATTTCTTCAAGTGAAGGTTTGCTCTTAAGAAGACTTTGAGCACGATCCAAAGCTTCAAATCCTTGGGAAATCTTGTTCTTCTCAAAATTTACTTTTGCTATAGCACACTTCAAAAAGCACCTATAATAAGAAAATGAAAAGAAAAGAAATTGAAGGAAAAAGACGGGACAATGGTCAAACCGCTTTCTGCTTTTTCTTACCTCTGCAAGAGCCATTGATAAAAGCAAATCATGAACAAAAGGCTTAGAGTCAGGGTGCTGCAATGCTGTTCGCCCAATATCTATTGCAAGCTTTTCTTCTCCAACCTAAAGAAATAAATCCAACAGATCACCAATATAAACAGATGGAGGTGCCAATTTTGGCCCATCAACTTATACATGGGCTAATCTCGGTTTTGTTTGGTCTCAAACGAGTCAACTAAAAAAATAACTAAAACAGGAACAGATCAAATACGTCAAACAGGTTAAACATGTTGAAAGTTGTTCCCAAATTCTAGTTCATGCATACTAAAAGTGGTTTATGGTAAATATTATTGATGATCAAAGGTTACAATACAATCCCCATTATATAGGGGATGAATCAAAGAGATAAGAATGGTAACCCTAATCTATACATGGCAAATTTAAATATTCTAAATATAAGATAATACTATCTCTAAGATCCCCCCGCAGTTTGAGCGGGCGCGGAGCAAACGGTTAAACTGGAACGGAATGACTGAAAGAGCTCTCGAGATAATCCCTTGGTAAAGATATCCGCATACTGAGAAGAGGACGGAACATGTAATACACGAATGTGCCCAACGCGAACTTTTTCACGAACAAAATGTATATCGATCTCAACATGCTTCGTACGTTGATGTTGCACTGGATTATTCGAGAGGTAAACAGCTGAAACATTATCACAATAAACCACTGTGGCCCGTTGTAAAGGGACAAGAAGCTCAAGGAGTAAGTTACGTAACCAAGTAGCCTCAGCGACTGCATTCGCAACCCCACGATATTCAGCCTCCGCACTGGAGCGGGAAACAATCGGCTGTCGTTTTGACGACCACGAAAGGAGATTATCACCCAAGAACACACAGTAACCACTTGTTGAACGACGTGAATCCGGACAGCCGCCCCAATCTGCATCCGAATAAGCGACCAATGAATGAACCGCGGATTTAACAATCCGAATACCATACGTGAGCGTCCCCTGTAGATATCTCAAAATCCGTTTCATAAAATTGTAATGGGAATCGCGAGGCTCATGCATAAAGAGACAAACCTGCTGGACTGCATAAGAAATGTCGGGTCGCGTAAAAGTAAGATATTGAAGAGCCCCCGCAAGACTTCTATATAAAGTAGGATCATGGAAAAGAGGGCCGTCAGTAGCACTGAGCTTGCAAGACAAATCAACCGGGGTCACGCATGGCTTGCAAGAGGACATCTTGGCCCGGTCGATGATATCCTTGGCATATTGGGACTGAGAAAGAAACAAACCATTACTTTGATGTTCAACCTTGATGCCCAAAAAATGATGTAGACGTCCCAAATCTGTCATGGAGAACTCTCGTGAGAGCGACCGAATAATCTCCTGTAAGAAGGCATCCGTGGATGCGGTGAGGATAATATCATCAACATATAATAATAAGTATGCCGTGTGCGGGCCTTTGTTATAAATGAACAAAGACGTATCACAAGAACTGCCGCGAAACCCCTGTGATAAAATATAAGTAGCAAACCGTGTGTACCAAGCCCGAGATGCCTGCTTCAAACCATATAAAGATTTCTTTAACCGACACACATAATTGGGACATCGTTTGTCAACAAAGCCAGGTGGCTGGTGCATAAAAACCGTCTCCTGCAAGTGACCGTGTAGAAAAGCGTTTTTGACATCCAGCTGATGGATAGGCCAAGAACGTGAAACGGCCAAAGATAACACGGTGCGTATCGTGGCAGGTTTAACCACCGGACTAAACGTATCCTCACAATCAATGCCAACCGTCTGAGATTTTCCATTAACAACCAGACGGGCTTTGTAACGTTCCAGAGAGCCGTCCGACTTAAATTTGTGGCGGAAAAGCCACATACAGCGTATAATGGGACTATCCGTCGGACGTGGAACTAAATCCCATGTTTCATTTTCCTACAATGCATTAAATTCAGCCTGCATGGCCTGTGTCCAATTATTATCTGAAAATGCCTGGTTATAGGAAGATGGAATGGGTGATATGGTAGCGGTATGGAAATTGGCAGGTGTGGGCCGTTTTAAGGAGCCGGTTTTGGACCTGGTGTTCATTGGATGTGTGTTGGGTTGGGCCGTGGAAGATGGGATGGGCTGGGAGGTGGGTGTATTGGGCTGTAATGGAGGAAAGCCCGGTGGAACGGACATGGTGTTGGGCTGTGGGGTAGATGCGGGTGTTGGTTGGGCCGGTGGGGGAGGTTTGGGCCGGCGGGTATATGTAATGGGTGGTTTAGGGGCTGGTCTGTGAGGTGGTGAGTGATGGGCTTGGGACGGTTGGGCCGTAGGAGTGTTATGGGTGGGCCGAGGTGGCGTAGGGCCAGCAGCGACCGGTTATGGATTTGGGGCAAAGGTGAATGTAGGAGGAATGTGGTCATCGAGGAAGGTGTAGGAAGTAGGTGAGGGTGGGATGGAGAATGGGAAGGTATTCTCATCAAAAGTGACGTGTCGTGAGATGTGGACTTTTCCCGTGGTCGGGTCGAAGCATCGGTAACCTCAGAAATCCGGGGGATAACCAAGGAAGATGCAACGGATGGCACGTTCATGTAATTTGTGGGGTTGGGTGGCAGAAGTGTTCGGGTAACACGCACACCCAAACACTCGTAAGTGGTCATAGGTGGGGTGTCTAAGGTAAAGGGCAAATGTGGGGGTAAAGAAATTGAGGCGTTTCGTGGGCAATATGTTGTGTAAGTATGTGGCAGTGTGAAGTGCTTCCACCCAAAAGGAGGGAGGAAGTCTGGCGTGTATGAGAAGGGCACGTATGATGTCGTTGAGGCGACGTATCATACGTTCCGCACGGCCATTTTGGGAGGAGGTTTGAGGACACGAGAAGCGGAATAAGAGTCCGTTTTGTGTGGCAAAGTTTTTGAAAGCATTGTTATCAAATTCTCCCCCCAAGTCACACTGAAAGGTTTTAATGAGGCGGTTAAATTGGGTATGGATGAGGCGGTGAAATTTAACAAATGTGTGAAAGGTTTCTGATTTATATTTTAAGGGGTGTACCCACACAAAATGTGAAAAATTGTCAATTAGTACCATATAATATTTATAACCCGATTTGCTAGGTACGGGTGAAGTCCACAAATCACAATGAATAATATCAAATGGAGAAAATGTGTAAGTATTAGAAGAATAAAAAGGCAAACGTTTGCTATTAGAAAGCTGACAAGAGTTGCAAAAATTAGACCTATGGTCTTTATTACAATGCAAAGTACGAGATAATAAATCTAAAACATGAGCGCCTGGGTGCCCAAGACGATCATGCCAAGGTTCTGTGATAGTGGTGAGGAAGCAGGCTTGAGGTGGCAGTTCAGGTGCGGTGAATGGATATAAGTCCCCAGTGCTATTGTGGCGAGAAAGAATTCTTCCATTGCGAAGGTCCTTCAAAGAAAAACCAAACGGATCAAATTCTATAGAAACCCAATTATCACGTGAAAAACGTCTAACGGATATAAGGTTTTTAATAATTTGGGGACTATAAAGGACATTGGGGAGTATGTAGGTGCGGTTTGGTAATTTGTAAAAGGCAGTGCCAGATTTAATAATAGGAACACATTGACCATTACCGACTAATAATTTAGTACACGCAGTAGATGAATATGGGATTTGTATCATACCTTGGTCCTGTGTGACATGAGCCTCTGCACCGGTGTCCATGTACCCGGTGGGGTCCTGAGCCTGCAAATGCATAGCAGAGAAAGCAGCACTTAAATCAGAGGGGCATAACGCATTATACCCGTAACCTGCTGGAGGGGCAGAAGGACTTGGGCTGTACTGGGCTGCATATGGGGCCGAAGGGGCCTGATCAGAAACATTGGGCTGTGCCTGGGAGCCGTAACTCTGCTGTGAGCCCGAAGGCTGTTTGTTTCCTGTTGGATGGTGCGGCTGCCAAGGGACCGAAGGGTAAGGACACGGTGGTGTGTTCCACCATGCCCAATTGGGGTAGGGTTGTGGGAACCAACCGTAAGGAGTGCGACCGGAGCCACGTCCTCTGCCACCTCTTCCTGCACCCCGTCCTCGTCCCCTCCCCCGTCCCCGCGAATATTGATACGGGTTAGGGTTAGGGCTGGGTTGGTTTGCCGGAGAAGAAGGCGGAGGGTGCGATGTTTGTGCTTGGCCGTTGTGGGGCTGTTGCTGGGTTACGAGAACGGAGGATGAGGCCGGTTGGCGAGCCGCTAGTCGGATAACTTCATCTTGCAACATGGTGCGTGCCGAATCCCAATCTGCATTATTTTGATGGATGAGGGAAGCTGTGGTGTCGTATTCTTGTGGGAGGCCCCGAACCAATTGTAACACAAGTCTGGATTCGCTGATTGGATGATCAACGTCTTCGAGTTGATTTGCGAGGTCGCTAAGTCGTTGGCAGTAGTCGTCAACCAAAGAACAATTGGCTAATGTAAGATTGCAGAACTGTGTCTCTAGGGCAGCGGCCCGTGCAGCCTTGTTGCTGAGGAAGGTCTTTTCGAGCCGAAGCCAAGCGGCCCGGGCCGTAGAGACCTGTCCCAACAAGCGAGGCAGATTAGAATCCGAGACGGTATTCAGGATCCATTGGAGAACCAGGGCGTCAATCTCCACCCATTGTGGGTACTCGGCAGCGGTGATAGGGGCGGGTCAGTGCCGTCGATGTGATCGAGCACTTTGTAGGCAATGGCATGGAGCCGGAATAGTTTGACCCATGACGTGTATGTGACTGTTTTGCGTCAAGGGTGCGAATTTTGCTTTGTATGTTTGTTACGGAGTACGCGGGGTGGAGGGCAAGGGGCTTTGCTGGACCAGATGATTCTTGAACATCATCTTCTTTAGCCATCGATCGTAACCGATGGATATGTTGCAGCAGCCGGCGATGAAGATTTAGGGTTTAGAGAGCCTTAGCTCTGATACCATAAAAGTGGTTTATGGTAAATATTATTGATGATCAAAGGTTACAATACAATCCCCATTATATAGGGGATGAATCAAAGAGATAAGAATGGTAACCCTAATCTATACATGGCAAATTTAAATATTCTAAATATAAGATAATACTATCTCTAAGACATACAACCTTCTAAATTTTTTTCTTCAAAAATTAAGACTATTATTATTATAAAGAGATTGTTTCAGAAATCAAAATTAACACATTAAACAATAATTAAAAGCTAAAAAGGACAAAAAAGCGTTTGACTTTCACCCAACCCAGTCTGGCCTAGTCAAATTTGGTTGTCTGATTTTATCACAAATGCTCAACGGCCAAACCAATAAAATAGCTAAAGGGAAGAACAGGTGAAATAGGTCGACTTGGGCAAATAGGTTAAAAGTTGACCCAAAAGCCTACTTTAGTGCATACAACCTCCTAACTTATTTTCTTCAAAGATTTATATTATTACTATTGTTGTAATAGCATTTTATATAGCAATCATATTTTACACATAAAACATTTATCAATAAACTTGAAAACATGTACAGAAAAGTGTTGGTGGCTCAAGTCTCAACCAACCACCCAAAAAAGATCTCAAGCAGACAAGTGAATAGATGTTTCAGCATGTACTAATAATGATCTTTTTCAACCCGTACCTATTTTCACACATTACCCAACCCACTTGACCACACATGACACATCTTGCCACTCTTTGAACAGCTATCTGATATGATGAAAGAATTGGAATCAAAATATCAAAATCTAAAGTCCCATTTATGTAATAATCTGTTACAATCAATTCCAGTACAAACTTATTATAAAACTAAATCACCAAAAAGAGGAATAATCTCTACCTCCTGAAGTAAGCAAAGTGCAGCCGGCAACCAGGACCACGGAATTTGAAGAGATGACTTTGGTGGAACTTTTCCCCTTACATTACCAGCATAATCCGCCTCAAAAAGAAGCTTATCTCTCACATCCATCAAAAGATTCTAAAAACATATTTAACTATCGAGTAAGAAAGGTATCCTACCAATACTCATATTAATGTTAAAATCATCAAAAACAGGATTACAACAAATTTCATCTACACCTGGCGAGCAACAATAGTATCCATGGTGTACCCTTCTTCAATCTCAGCCGTTTTCAAATGCTTCACTGACTTTACAATCTCATCTTTCTCTGATTTATCAGGAATACCAAGAATCTGCAATATGCCCCTTGC
The DNA here is from genome assembly GCA_030844895.1 of Ambrosia x helenae. Taxonomy (NCBI): domain Eukaryota; kingdom Viridiplantae; phylum Streptophyta; class Magnoliopsida; order Asterales; family Asteraceae; genus Ambrosia; species Ambrosia x helenae. Next base: position 4,093,901 of record CM061232.1, on the reverse strand, counting down.
AAGTAAATTACAATAAGCATCCTAACTGATCAAAATTCCATTCCTAAAAGTTCATTCCAATAATTTGTAAATTATTTTCGACTTATAAACACGGCATCTTTTTTTTAACGGTGGCGCATTCGGGCTCAATGGCATGCCTCTTCATATCCCAGGTATATATCCATACCTAAGACGAAATTACAACAGTCCATTGTTAATTTGACGCTCGAGGAAGGTGCCAAGCCATTCCAGGTCAAAATCGTTGACTTGCTTTCCAGGTAAAATTCGTTGGCAACAAGATAGAGGTCTCCTCCTTTAGGATAAAGATGGAGTGCCGCTGGGCCAGACGGCCTTTAATTAACGAGCATTTCATGCTTTTATTTATTCTTTTCCAGCTTAACAAGTTATCTACCTTATCATTCAACACTTTTGCTTATAATAGGCAAATATAAATATATAATATACTCATCAACAGTCTCTCTAATTAACATAACAAACATTTTTAACCAATTAAGTACTAATTACAGCTTTAAAGTAACAAATTCAAACAATTACAATTACAATAACATACAGCCTACATTTCAACAAATAAAGCAGAAACTAATAACAAACCCTAACAAACTAACTAAATAAATAACCGCTAACCTGGTAACAAGTAACAGGTATCTCCACAATAGCCGATCGATTATACTGAACATTATTATTATTATGATTATTATTATTATTATTATCAGTAACACGGACGTCAGCAATTTCACGGCCAGTAACAGATAAGGAGAGCGTTCTGTGGCGGTTACTCGTAAACATACATATAACTAGCTAAACTAACTAACATTTTAACCAATTAAGTACTAATTACAGCTTTAAAGTAACAAATTCAAACAATTACAATAACATAAAATCTACATTTCAACAAATAAAGCAGAAACTAATAACAAACCCTAACAAACTAACTAAATAAATAACCGCTAACCTGGTAACAAGTAACAGGTATCTCCACAATAGCCGATCGATTATACTGAACATTATTATTATTATGATTATTATTATTATTATCAGTAACACGGACGTCAGCAATTTCACGGCCAGTAACAGATAAGGAGACAGTTCTGTGGCGGTTACTCGTAAACAGACCGAACGAAACCCTAGAAGGATAAGATGAAGCAGTGAGTTGAGTAGAGGCGTAACAGTTGGTGAATCTAGTAGCATTGTGTGGACAGATGTGGTGATGGTTGCATATGAGTAGAATGTGGTTTGAATCAAGGACGTTAGCCATGGAAGATAACTCCTCCTGTTACTGTTGTTTTGTTGCTAAAAAGCATTTGTGTTTAGAGAGAGAGAGAGAGAGAGAGAAGAGTGGGGTTGAAGATTGTGAAGAAATGAAACGGAAAAAAGTGGGGTTAATGTTAGCCATTTCCAAAACTAGCAAAACCACTTTTATTTTTGGGAATTTGATTTTAGTAGTCTAAACTATTTGTTGGTTGATATATCATACTAAAAAAATGAGAAAATTGCTCGAATGGTCTCTGTGGTTTGCACAATTTTTACCTATAGTCCCCAAGTTTTTAAAATTACAGTCATAGTCCTGAAACAGTGACTTTTTTTAACTCGGATAGTCCCTAGAGCTAACTGAGGTTAAAAAATCCAGTTAAGTGAGTGTGAAATTACTAAGATACCCTTGTTTTAAAAATATATATTTAAAAATTATTAAAAATTATGTGGGCCCCACCCACTTCTTCTTCCACACTTCACCTTCCTCACCCATCACCTCTATAAACCACCACCACCTCCTCCCCAAACCACCTCCACCTCCACAAACAACCACCAGCTCCCACCATCACCACCACCCACCACCACCACCACCACCCACCCACTTCTTCTTCCACACTTCACCTTCCCCACCCATCACCACCACCCACCACCACCAACCATGGCTTTTTAATATTAAGACACACATGATTTATCACCTGCTCTTTCCTAAATCCACACACATCTCACCATTAATAATCCCAAATGGGATCATCAATAATCAACCAAAAAACTTCTTCTTTTTTTTTTTTTACTTTTTACAAAATCAAACCTTCAAAGATCCAATCTTTTCCCAATTAAGAACAAACACAGGTCATAAAACAACAGAAACCCACCTTATGATTTTTAGTATCAAGCCCAGTACAATTCGCTAAAAAGAAAAAGAACCCGGTTCATGAAAAAACAACCCAGCACCACCACTCTAGGCTTGTCCGGTTTTTTTGTGGGCTCGAGTCCGGCGACTGGAGGAGCTGGGGGCATAGAGAGATAGACCGGAAGACAGGAGAAGAAAGAGAGAAGGAGAAGGCCAAATTTGTTCCTGGATAATTATTAATTGAAGTATGGTGAGAGGCGTGAGTTATAGCTGAAGTTGTTGATACGGTTATTAGAATCAGAAGAGGAGATAAGGGTAGCCGGTCGATTATTCAGACACGGAGGAGGAAGACATTGGGGTTGTTTAACGGTAGTAATAGATTATGGGTTCTGGTGGTGATGTCGGTACCCTATACCCGACCGGAGCGCCGCCATACGCCGTCGTCTGGGTGGTGGCTAAGCACCACCAGCTCACCGTCTCTTTTTATCTCTCTCTGGTTTCTCTTTCTCCAGCTCTCTCTATGTACTGTAAATTGTGTTTATAAATGTATTATGTTTGAGAGTTTTAGATATAGGGATAAGATGTACAGGAGAAAGGGATAATATATATATGAGTTTTTTGTGGATGTAAAGTGATGAGGTGTAAGAGGGTGGAGATGGGGGTCCGTGGTGGTGGAGGGTGGAGATGGGTGGTGGTAGTTTGTGGAGGTGAAGAAGATGAAGTGGGGAAGATGAAGTGTGAGACCCACTAGTGTTATATTGTTTTTTTATTAAAGTAAGGGTAGTTTTGTAATTTCACACCCACTTAACTGGATTATTTAACCTCAGTTAGCTCCAGGGACTATCCGAGTTAAAAAATTTCACTGTTTCGGGACTATGGCTGTAATTTTGAAAACTTGGGGACTATAGGTGAAAAAAGTGCAAACCACAGGGACCATTCGAGCAATTTTCTCTAAAAAATTAGTCATTTGGATTATGACATCTATTTTTGGTTAAGTTTCTAATCCAGTTAGTGTTTTGACTGTCGTGGTACACCCAATCTGGCGTGGTATGCTGATGTGACACCCCCAATCTAATTGGGTTAGGGACTTAATTCAATTTGGGTGCCAGAATCCAATATGTTAATTGTACATGTTATATATGGCCAATTTTTTAGTTTGCGATGCCAACGGCCAATTTCGAATAGTTTAGATTATTAAAATCCCATTTCCCTTAATTTTTCTATTATATTTAAAATCCCATTTCCCTTAATTACTTTTCAGTTGTTATCCGAGAGATAGCGGTCAACGATGAAGACAACCTGAAAGCGGATACCATGGATCAGAGAGATTTAAGCTAATCAAACTCATATCTCAAGTCGGTGCAAGTTATGTTGTAGCATATTTGATCATCTTGTAATTACTTTTCAGTTGTTATCCGAGAGATAGCGGTCAACGATGAAGACAACATGAAAGTGGATACCATGGATCAGAGAGATTTAAGCTAATCAAACTCATATCTCAAGCCGGTGCAAGTTATGTTGTAGCATCCTTGATCATCTTCTTGTAATTACTTTCAAGTTTCTTTACAATCATTGAAGACAACTTTTCAGTTGTTATCCGGGAGATAGCGGTCAACGATGAAGACAACATGAAACAACCGGATGGTTGGTAGCTCTAGGTAAGAACATTGTGGATGATGATGATAATAATAACTTCTCTTCAGATTCTGATTGCAAGATACTTGAAACAAGGTACGGATATGGAGAATATGCAATGAGATGATTTCATACAAGATTCCAATGCAAGCAAGTCAAATTCAGTTGTTAGACCAACTTGAGATATGAGTTTGATTAGCTTGAATCTCTTTGATCCATGGTATCCAGTCTTCAAGGTGGACTTAAGCACCTGAACGGGAAGTTGAAATTTTGAATGATGTTCGTCGACTGCACCGAATCTAGTCTTCAAAGTACCATGAAACAACCGGATGGTTGGTAGCTCTAGGTAAGAACATTGTGGATGATGATGATAATAATAACTTCTCTTTAGATTCTGATTGCACCGGTGGAATTGGAATTGGAATTAATGTTAGGAATTGGAGTAGACAAACCGAGGCCAAAGGTGAATTCGTTTGGTGATGGTAAACCTAGAGAGGTTTTAATTCAGGAGAAAGGTGTGGATTATCGAAATTGAATACTTAGAGATGACACGCGAAGCTTTAGACTCCAACCGAACACACTACAATTATTCACTATTTTATACATACAACACACCTTCATCGTTGACCGTACTGTTCTTCTTGATCTTGATCTTCACACTTGCTTTTGACAAACGTCTGGTTGACCTGAAGTTCCTTTGCAACCAGGTAAAAAGGAACTAGGTTGCAAATATAAAAATCCATCACATCACGATTATACTCTTTATGTATGAATAGTGACCCTCTGGCAAACCTACCTCTGTTTTGAATTTGTTACTTCCATAGAGAAGTTATCAATCTCACTGTAATGATCAGGAACATTCCAAATAACTGTATAATTTCAGCTTTTGTTTAACTATTTTAGCAACAGTCCAAATAACTGTAATGATCGCTACGGTTAGTGGATACCATGGATCAGAGAGATTCAAGCTAATCAAACTCCGGGCAACCCTTGTTTGATTATACTCGTGTACAGCCTTTATCAGGTTCTTTTGGCCACAGGTACAGAAAGGTTATAAATGTTCATGTCGTTTCAGGTTGCCTTCATCGTTGACCGATATCTCTCCGATAACAACCCTTGTTTGATTATGCTCTTTATGTATGAATAGTGACCCTCTGACAAATCGCGTAATGATAGTCGTTTTCGGCGTCGTAAAGCGATCGTTACTGCAATGATCAGAAACATTCCAAATAACTGTAATGATCGCTACGGTTAGTGGATACCATGGATCAGAGAGATTCATGTCGTTTCAGGTTGCCTTCATCGTTGACCGATATCTCTCCGATAACAACTGAATTTTACTTTCTTGCCTGAAAAGTTGTACCGGTTATAGAGAGAAATCAACAGTCGGATCGACTGTTGATTGGTATATAGAGAGCAAACCGACGATCATTCAAAATTTAAAGTTACCGCTAACCTCTGCGCCATCATCGACTACATCAAACCAACGATCTTCCTCCACGGCACTCCTAGTGGTTGGAAACTGTGATGACAAAGCTGGTGTGTGTTGAAACAAGGTATGGATATGGAGAACATGGAATGAGATGATTTCGATTTTCGTACAAAGATTCCATAAGTAAAAGTCAGTTGTTATCGGAGAGATAGATGTCAACGATCAAGGCAACATACTTGAAATCAATGGGAAGGTAAACAATTCCTGCTCATCTTGATGAATGTCTTCATCAATCTCCTTGATCTACGCATAAGTGTGAGAGTCGATCCTACTGTTGATTTCTTTTTGCAACCGGTACAACGAACTCTGAAGGTTTGCGCGTTAGCGCCGATCCGATTGTTAAAAGTATCAAGACTATGAAATTAGTAAAACAACTTTTCAGTTGTTATCAGACGCAGTGGCGAAGCTTGACTTGAAGGTTAGGAGGGTCGGAAGGCACCGGGGGGTCGGAAGTCACTAGTTTCGGGGGGTCGAAAACCAGTTTCGGGGGGTCGAAACCCTATATTTACAAAATTTTCTATACGAATACTATATAATCGGAACTTCTGCACAAAAATTCGGGGGGGTCGGCCGCCCCCTCCCGCCCCAACTAAGCCTCGCCACTGATCAGACGAGGACTTGCCTGTGTCTTGGAAACACAAGGATGACATATGACACACGAAGCTTTAGACTCCAACCGGATCCAAGTATTGCCGCATTTAATGAAATTTAACGCGCATACCGCATTTATTGACTATACGTGGTTGATGATGTCAAGTTTAAGTCATTGACAATGATTAGGGTTATTGCTTTTGTTTTTTAAATTTTTTTAACTTTTTATAATTATTAAATTAAAAAAAATAAAAAAACCAACTCAAAACATTAAAACAACTACCAAAATAAATTACCCCCTCGAAGCGCCTCGCTTAGGCCTAAGCGAGGCGCTTCGAATTTAAAAATCAGCTTTTTCTGCCCCTCGTACTGACCTCCTCGAATTGAGTTCAAAGCGCATCGCTTAGGCCTAAGCGAGGCGCTTTGAGGGGGTGAAAATAAAAGGTGGGGGGTTTAAATATAACCACCCTTTCCAAAAGTAGCAAAACCACTTTTATTTTATTTTTTTAGTTTTTTTGAAGTATTAGATTTAAATAATTTTAATTATCAGCTTTTGATTATCACCGGTTTCAACTAACAAAATGTGTGTTGGCGTTCCTACCTTTTAATAGGACTATGACTAATATATTTTCACCTTTTAACTATCAGCTATTGTCTGACATCGGTCCCCAACTGATGTGGCATGCTTGCGTGTCAAATTCCCACTTGGTAATTTGTTAGTTATAGTCTGTTGGTAGACAAGATGTTTAAAGGTGAGACCATCAGCACACATTTTGTTAGTTGAGACTGGTAGTGGCCAATAGGTCATAGTTAGAATTATTTAAATCCAATGCTCTTATTTTTTTTTTATATAGAATGGAAATCTATTTCTATCATGTTTTTAAGGGTGAATGAAGAAAAGTCTGGCTACTCGGGGTAACTGAATAGCAAAATACGATGTTTGTGATCATAGATAGTGTCGGTTATCAAAAGCCCACCATATTTGGTTTTGGAGAATTAAATTTACAACAATGTGTATTGTGAAAGATATGAATTTACTGTTGGAAAAAATTGTAGTGAAAATGAGTTTTTCACTAATTTTGGACATAAATAAATATATTATGTATGTGATATATAAATAATTATTTTCGTGTTTGTATATTACATTGTGAGACGATCACAACGAACCAAACCATGTCAAAAATAGAGCTAAGATGAATAAGATATCGAAATTTGAAAGTTGTAGGTTGGAACAACCAAATATGAGAAAATAGATAAAGTTTTGCTAACTTGTCCCACCTTGGTGGGATGACAAAACAAGAAGTGGTTTATAAGGAGTATCACTCCTTGGATATTGTTTAGCTTAAAGCCAAACACTAGTGGGGACCCTAAAGGGTGCTTCGCACCCTTAACTCGCAGACTGCACGTGTGGCGTGGGCGATGGGCGCAATGTGGCGCTTTGATGGCGCACTTCGCACACTCGCATCGCCGCGAGCCGCTTGAGAGTCGGCTTTGTATTTTTGATCTCGTGCGCGTGGTCTGGTACATGGCGGAAGACCAGGTAGCGTCCTGGTCGCCGCGTTGACGTTAATTGGTGCGCGCGGGGGATGTGGCTTTGCGCGCATGACAGGGCGGGTGGCGGAAGACCAGGTAGCGTCCTGGTCTCCGCGTTGACGTTAAGTGGTGCGCGCGGGAGATATGGCTTTGCGCACATGATAGGACGGGTAATTTGACGAGTCGCGCGGACCTACGACGTAAGTTGACATGACGAGCAGGGTGCGCAGATATGGGATCCATGTGGCAGATCCTGATGGTGCGTCAACGAGTCGCGTGTGTTCTGCTTGGTGCACGGAGCGCATGACTAGTCAAAACAGTCCTCCCACTTATATGCCGTTACAAACGATGTCATAAAAGAATATGACAGTTTCATGTTAGACCACTTAACTCCATTAATTGAAATTTAATCTTGTTAATTTTAAGATTCAGAAGTTGGTTTCAACTTTTATGAATATAAAAGTGAACTTTGTGTATATCCGAGAGGAGAGTTTTTTTAGAGAAACAAAAAAAAATCTCTCACACAAAACCGAAAGAAAACATGTTCCTATAAATATTGAGAGGAGCACTCTCAATCAGATACAACTTTCTTTTTCATGAACACACCTAACATCTGATGCTATATCGGGCTCGAGACAATCTCCGGCAATACGACATTACGACTACTGTTCCGGTTGTTGTACCCTATGAGACAGACCGTCTGAGAGGAGGCGCAAAATTTATTTTAAGGGCCCCGTGTCAAACACGATCCTCAACCAAAAACCATCTGCATCTATTCTATCTATATAATAAATCAATACACTATGATTGAATCCTAGCCTTAGAGAGGGTCTAAGTGGATCCAAGTTAGAAATGGGGCTCCATTAGTTTTAGTATAAAAACCTCTTTTTCTTTTTGTTTTCTTTATTTATCATCCACTTCAAAATACCTTCACCATTATTTCTCCTACCTTCCTCACTGTTCTTTTCCATAATTTTTCCAAGGTATCTTCTCCATCTCACCTTTGATTTATCATATTACATCAATTCATCTACATAATACATTCGGATATGTACTGTTAAAAACGTTTTTTGATTTAACAAACGTTTTTTGTATTTGTCAATCAAAGTGTAAAGGTTTTTAATAATTATTTGATGAATAAATGATTACGATCAATTGTAATCATTGTATTTGCACAAAATTTTTACATTGTATTTGCCTAATATGTTGAAAACGTACCAACTTTCTGATTTGGACAAGTATAGACAATTGGTTTTTAGATATGAAATTATTGAAATGGACAATTGGTTTTCGGGAAAAATGTAAACTTTTTGTGTTGAGTTTATGGGTTAATTTAACATATATTCATTTTTCATTTGAAAGACAGGATTCCATTAGAAGAAAAAAAATTCGACTATGTCTTATCACAAGGGTGACAAATTTTTCAAGGTGATTCATGACCCTTCCGCACGAGTTTTGGTATGAATCTTTCTATTTTTTTTAAATAAAAATATTTTTTTCTTTTTTTAATGTTGTTTTTTACATGTTCATCCAGACATTGCCGAAATCCATGAACAGGTTTTTGTTATCTAAACACATACTTAGCAACAACATTAAAGTTTCCACATACCATGGTCAATCTTGGTTTGTTCTGTTAGAATTTATAGATGATGATTTCTGTTTACCAAATGGATGGTCAAAAGTTGTACATGATTTATGCTTCTCGATGTTTTACGTCATTTTCGACTTTATTGCTCCAAATACTTTCATGATGAAGCATTACAATCATTCTCCATCCATGCAATTGGATTTGTCATTCTGCAAAATGATTGAACATGAATTGACGACACCTATGGTAAACATGATTAACTTCAATAATTTATATTACATGTTTTTATATCTTAATTGTCCATATTTTTTATCGCTAATTTTGCTTTCAGGTTATACCATATTCCTTTATGAATAAGCATTATCCCGATGGAATCCCTAATGTGCCAATCACTATGTATGTAGATGATGAACATCAATGGAACGTGGCAATAGAAAAGATATCCAATTCAAAGTAATTGAATACGATTTGACTACGAATTAAATAAGTTTACTGCCTTATTAATTTCAGGTTTGACTTTGAATTGGTTATAAATTTCGATTTTGGACATTAATGTACATTAAATTTTAATTTCTTGCGTAATGTTAAAAGTCAAAGTAATTGAATACGAGTTGAATGTCAAGTCAAAGTAATTGAATACGAGTTGAATGTCATGTCAAAAACAATAATCATCCATACTTATGTTTATACTACGAATTGAATTTCTAACTTTATAAAACAATTCAAAGTAATTGACTACGAGTTGAATGTCAAAAATCAAATGGTATCCATATTTATGTTTCACCACTTGCATAAGCAAAATCAATGTCTGCATTGAATTTCACTTCCTTATAAACGTTTAGTCACAAGTCAAAGTAATTGAATACGATTTGAATGTCAATTCAAAGTAATTGAATACGAGTTGAATGTCAAAAATCAAATGTATCCATACTTATGTTTATACTACGAATTGAATTTCTAAGTTTATAAAACAAGTCAAAGTAATTGACTACGATTTGAATGTCAAAAATCAAATGGTATCCATATTTATGTTTCACCAATTGCAAAAGGATATCCAAGTCAAAATAATTGAATACGATTTGACTACGAATTAAATAAGTTTACTGCCTTATTAATTTCAGGTTTGACTTTGATTTGGTTACAAATTTCGATTTTGGACATTAATGTACATTAAATTTTAATTTCTTGCGTAATGTTACAAGTCAAAGTAATTGAACACGAGTTGAATGTCAAGTCAAAGTAATTGAATACGAGTTGAATGTCATGTCAAAAACAATAATCATCCATACTTATGTTTATACTACGAATTGAATTTCTAACTTTATAAAACAATTCAAGGTAATTGACTACGAGTTGAATGTCAAAAATCAAATTGTATCCATATTTATGTTTCACCACTTGCATAAGCAAAATCAATATCTGCATTGAATTTCACTTTCTTATAAACGTTTAGTCACAAGTCAAAGTAATTGAATACGATTTGAATGTCAATTCAAAGTAATTGAATACGAGTTGAATGTCAAAAATCAAATGTATCCATACTTATGTTTATATTACGAATTGAATTTCTAAGTTTATAAAACAAGTCAAAGTAATTGACTACGATTTAAATGTCAAAAATCAAATGGTATCCATATTTATGTTTCACCAATTGCAAAAGGATATCCAAGTCAAAGTAATTGAATACGATTTGACTACGAATTAAATAAGTTTACTGCCTTATTAATTTCAGGTTTGACTTTGAATTGGTTACAAATTTCGATTTTGGACATTAATGTACATTAAATTTTAATTTCTTACGTAATGTTACAAGTCAAAGTATCACGTATACGAGTTGAATGTCAAGTCAAAGTAATTGAATACGAGTTGAATGTCATGTCAAAAACAATAATCATCCATACTTATGTTTATACTACGAATTGAATTTCTAACTTTATAAAACAATTCAAAGTAATTGACTACGAGTTGAATGTCAAAAATCAAATTGTATCCATATTTATGTTTCACCACTTGCATAAGCAAAATCAATATCTGCATTGAATTTCACTTTCTTATAAACGTTTAGTCACAAGTCAAAGTAATTGAATACGATTTGAATGTCAATTCAAAGTAATTGAATACGAGTTGAATGTCAAAAATCAAATGTATCCATACTTATGTTTATATTACGAATTGAATTTCTAAGTTTATAAAACAAGTCAAAGTAATTGACTACGATTTAAATGTCAAAAATCAAATGGTATCCATATTTATGTTTCACCAATTGCAAAAGGATATCCAAGTCAAAGTAATTGAATACGATTTGACTACGAATTAAATAAGTTTACTGCCTTATTAATTTCAGGTTTGACTTTGAATTGGTTACAAATTTCGATTTTGGACATTAATGTACATTAAATTTTAATTTCTTGCGTAATGTTACAAGTCAAAGTAATTGAACACGAGTTGAATGTCAAGTCAAAGTAATTGAATACGAGTTGAATGTAATGTCAAAAACAATAATCATCCATACTTATGTTTATACTACGAATTGAATTTCTAACTTTATAAAACAATTCAAAGTAATTGACTACGAGTTGAATGTCAAAAATCAAATGGTATCCATATTTATGTTTCACCATTTGCATAAGCAAAATCAATATCTGCATTGAATTTCACTTTATAAACGTTTAGTCTTCCTTATAGATATGTAACTAAATTTATAAGGAGTACATGTAATTATACCATTTGATTATAAATTGATTCAAATTACTTTTTAATTTGCCTACCTTATTTATTCCAAATTTGACTTTTAATTTGTTATAAGTTTCGATTTTTGACATTAATGTACATTTAATTTTACTTCCTTATATGCATACGAATTGAATATGTATCTACATATTCGAGTTTTGACATTAATTTATATTTTTTACTTCTTTATAAATATGAGCCGACATTAATGTATATGAATACGAATTGAATGTATAAAACAAGTCAAACTAATTGAATACGACTTGAATGTCAAGAATCAAATGCTATCCATATTTAACTTTCACCAATTGCATAAGGAAAATCAATATGTGATGTCCTAAATCTAATCATTAATTTAAGTTGTACAATCTGACTTTGACTTACTTGTAAATTTTGAATTTTAAATTGAATATGAAATCAGTCTAAAACTATGTTACGAATGTTATCTCCTAATTATATTCCAAACTTATGTATAATTCCATGTGAATTTGTCGATCAAATATACAAACAATTTTGTATCTGGCATTTTATGTTTCAATTTCAAAATGAAATCAGGCTAAAAGCTATGTAACGAATATTATCTCCTAATTATACTCATAATTATGCCTGACCAATTTCATAAATAAAAAGGCGAATTTTATGTCCTAATTCTACTCCATAGGTGAAAGTATTGCATCTAAAATCATAACTTTAAATCCCAATTTCATAACAATATGCTAATGCTAATGCTAATTTCACTCCACCATTTCATCCAAGTACTAACTATCGAATAGCTATATAAACACGTCAAATCACCATTCATACGATTATCCTATCACACATTTCTTGCACTTTGATTAATCGCATACATATATTCTTAGGTTATTTTCTGTTTCTCATCTTTAAATACATAAACATTATTTTTTCGATTTCTTATGAATCAACAGATTAAATAGATGTTTGGCATACCTTTTGTTCAATCAATCCATACATGTATGTTGCCATACATTCGAAAATAACCTAAATTTAATATAAGTTTCAATATTATTATGCTGTCAACAGTTTGTATTATTGAAGTATTAACTTGAATTTAACATTTTTTTTAACATTTACAAGGATCAATGGCTGCCGTAGATGCAAATGAGTTTACCATGGTTAACCAAATTCAAGTCAACCGAAACGGTGTGTCTTTAAAGCTAAAGATTATTCGGGTTTGGCGTCAACCGGATCGTCGCAATCCTAATGATTTCTACTCAATTGAAATGATCCTTTGTGACGAAAATGTAAATCTCAACTACAAGTTTTTATTAAAGCCTCTTATTTGGCAATTTCAAAAATTACTTTACACTATTTAATATTTTTCAAATACAAATTTGCTTATATTCGTACATTAAAATACGTCACTTCTTTAGATACATACTTTTAATGTTTTTTTTTATAATTAACAGGGTGACAGGATTCAAGCGAATGTATTTAAGCGGTTGTTTTTTAGATTTGAGAGGTTTTTGATTGAAAATGCTTCTCTTATTATAAGAAATCCAGGAGTTGTGCTCAATTCTTCTAAGTACAAGTATGCTCCAAACCCAAACAAACTGTGCTTGAATACAAATACTCAAGTTTCCGAATATGCTGCTTTCCAAGGTCCAGATTTTGGGTTCTCTTTTGTGCCCTATCAAAGAATTCTGGATAGGGAGGTTGATGAATATGTTACAATAGGTATATTTCGTCAATATAGTCTTTTTTAATTACAAAAATTCCATAATAATATTCTTTGGTTTGATGGTACATTAATGTTTCTTTTATATTTGATTTTAGATGTTATAGGACATGTTAACAAGTTCTTCAGCAATGATGATAAAGATAAAAAGGTTGTCGCTGATAAGAAGAGGTTAACAATGGAAATCCAAGATATCGAGTATGTATTGTTTATGTTTTTTGCATTTTTATACAAACTGCAAATTATGGAGGTATATAATTTGTTTTTTAATACTAAAATAATTTTAACTTTTTGAAGGGGTTTGAGCATCTATGTAACGTTGTGGGATACTTATGCCATGGAGATGTCTAAATATGTTGCAACTCATCAAACGGAGAAAGAATTTATAATAATACTGCAGTTTGGCCGTTTGAAGTTTTATAATGGTTGTTTAATCTTATTAAATATTTATATTTATTTATAGCTAGATTATATTTGGCAATATAAATTATATTTCGGTAACTAATTATAATATTCATACAGGAGCAGGCTCTGGTGTTATTGGGTACTATTAAATACTTGTTTACCGAATTTGGCTGGTACTACATGGGATGTCCCAAATGCACCAAAAAATGTAGTATTGATTATGTAATCAAACAGGTTGGTGAAGGAAGTTCAGATTTTGAGGAAGAAAAGGTTTACCAGTGTTTGAATGTTAGTTGTAGTGCGAAACAAGTTGTGCCTACACCAAGGTCGGATATCTGTATAAAATAAATTTTAATACACATAAATCATGGTTGAATACAAAAATTTAATTAACATTTAGTTTTATGTTTGTTTTTTTTTATTTTATTTTTTCTAGATTTAAAATTCAGGTTCGTGTACAAGATCTTAATGGTGTTGTATCTCTTACGTTGTTTCATCGTGACGTTGCACAACTTATTAGTAAAAGTGTTTCTGAATTGCTTGATTTGAATACGGTAGTCCATATTTTTTGCCATTTATAGTACAGTTTTTTTTTTAATAATTCTTTAATTATAGTTGTCTAATATTTATATCTTTTTTGATTCCTTTTAAATAGGTTGGTGATACAGTTGAATATCCTGAAGTGATTAAGACTTTATTAGAAAGAGAGCTTGCTTTCAAGATCTTTGTATCCGGCTTCAATTTAAACAACAAATATGATGTTTATGGTGTAACTAAGATAAGTGATGATCCAACAATTATATCGGAGCTTAAGAAGAAGTTGTACGTAGGACAGGTACATAATCGAACCCTATTTGCTATAAAAAACAAACTTTTATGTACGTAAGACATTTTTACATTACATTGATTTTCAACGTCGTTGTTACAGCCTGTTGAATCAGAATCACTTCACACATCTCTCCTAGCAATGCCGTCCAATGTTATTTCTGTTTCCAAGGTACCATTTTCACACACACTTAAGTTCATATAAATAAATTTTACTCATTTTTTATTGATACACAATCACGGCTACATTGGCCACATATGTTTATAAATATTTTATCTTTAGGAATCAGACACAGCCGATAATGAAACGCCAATTTCCATTGCTGATAACTTTGTTGATAAGAAAGTTTATGCTGAAGGAGAACGATGTTCTATCAGTTCCAAGTATCAAATGGTTAAGCGTAAACTGATTGACGTAATTTCTGATGATGAAAGCACACCAATTCCTTCAACTAAGATTGGAAGTGGTGGTAGTATGGAGTAACATAAAAGTCCGTTGAGTCCTCCATCTTGCTAAAGCCTAATGAAGAGGATTACTTTGCTATGCTGATGGTCTACGAGTTCTATTGCTTTATGTTTTGTTTTTTAAATATATTTGAACAATTTCTACTTTGTTATTTCCTATTTCTACCATGATTTGGTTTACTGTTTTTATTATGTTTCATAACGATGGTAATATTTAATAAATGCGTTTGGTTGATTGATAAGTATATTTTCACCCATTTGCTATTATCTATCTATTATATAATACAACTGATTGGGTTGATGTAGTCATCTACCCTAATGTTATTTTTATTTTTTATAATTAATATCTAATTAAGAAAAAAATGTTCTCGATCAACTTAAATTTGTACCTCTATTTTGTTGTTATAATACAACCTAATTATAAAGGCCCACTAAATTATCAAAACCAGCCCATCTGAAACGTGGGTATTATGTTACTCAGTGGGACGAATTTGTTTGATGAAACAAAGGCCCGATTCATAACAAGATGCATTTTAGAATATTTGTTTTATTATAAATGCCTACCAACCTCCTCATAATATTCAGATTCTCAAAAGCCACTTTACCAATTTGTGAGTTACCTTTTCATCTTCTTCTCTATCTAATCGTGATCTTATAATTCTTCTTTTTTTTCTTTAATCGATGTGTAGGTTATATCTGTTTGTATTTTTACTGATTATTATTAAGGAATCATATACTTTATGTAATTATAACTACAAAATTTTGATTATGCATGTACTATAAATTTCTGGATATTCAAATTAGTAAGCGTATATCTTGATTTTTAATTTTAATGTGAATATGTATTTAGTAACAATTTCTGTTTTTGAAATTTATGTAATAAACAATCAGTGTTTACTGTATGTAGTTATCATTAAGAAATTTTTAGATTGTATGGTTTTATAATTTATTATTAATCACGTTTGATGTTTTTGATCAATGTTTTATCTGAAATAATTGTTCTTGAATATATGTAATAATCGTTTTGTATTAGTATGTTAATTTGGAAATATGTTTAATATGGCTAACTATTGTTTAGGAAACTAACCTATGTTAATCAGTTGATAAATTACAGACTTTTACATATTAAAACTGATACATAGGTGATATAGTCTTTGCCATATATAGATTAGGTTCATATTTCTGTTCCTAAAGCATATGAGACAATGTTATGAGGTATGTTATGTTTGTAATAGGTTTTATAGTCTTTGCCATATATACATTATGTTTATATGGCTATAAAAAGTATATGACACAATGTTATCATTTATATTATGTTTATAATAGGTCATATAATCTTTGCCATATATAGATAAAGTTCATATAATGTTCTTGGCGCGCGTTGCTGCGCATATTAGCATGTAAGTTTTTGGGTTATGGGTGATGATTTATAGAAAATAATCCATATTCAAACGGATGATCTTTGACCTGTTTTTTATATTTTATTGTTGTCGCTTAGTCGATTTTATCATTTTGCCATAACAGACATGTGTAGTTATGTAGATTGGGTTGTTTTCAATACATGTGTACTTGTATAGGATGTTATTTTGATACCTGATGACTTACTTATTTCTCAATCTTCGGATCCTGTTTCTGATTTGATAGACTTTGTTTATCCGTCACTGTTGGATAACATCCACATTCCGACTTATTTTCAAGATCGAGCTATATTGGCACCGAAGAATGAAGTTGCTCATGAAATTAATGATATATTACTTTCAATGTTTCCCGGTGACGAAGTTGAGTATCTAAGTTCGGATAGTGTTTGCCAGTCAGAAGATGTTAACAAACAGGTTGATGAAAGATTAGTTTATCCTGATGTGCTGAATGGTCTTAAGTTTTCTGGAATACCAAACCATCGTTTGGTTTTGAAAGTTGGTGTCCCCATAATGTTACTTAGAAACATTGATCAGAAAAGCGGTTTGTGTAATGGGACAAGGTTACAAGTTGTTAAAATGAGAAAACGTGTATTTGAAGCCAAAATCATTTCAGGAAGTAACATTGGAATGCGAACTTTTATTCCAAGAATTACTTTATCCCCCTCGGATAAAAAAATTCCTTTTAAATTTAACAGAGGGCAAGTCCCAATTGTTGTTTCTTTCGCAATGACAATAAACAAAAGTCAAGGACAATCCTTATCCAGAGGTGGGTTGTATTTGAAGGATCCAGTTTTTTCACACGGGCAGTTGTATGTTGCGCTATCAAGAGTCAGAAGTCGAGATGGACTGAAGATAGTTATAGTAGATGAAAATGGTGAACTGACGAACAAAACATCAAATGTTGTGTACAAAGAAGTCTTTTAAGATTTATGAATAATGTGAGTAATTTTGATGCAATTATTTACTTATCTTCATTGAAGTTATGTACATACAACTTCAATAATACAAGTATTATTTTAAATTTTTTTTTGTTTTTTATTTGGTTTGAACCGTGCGTGACCATTGATCTTTAAAACAAGTTATTTCCTAATTACAATTACATTAAAAATAAAAATATAATAAAGGTAATTTACAAAAACAAAATGTATTTGTACCTTTGTGGTTTTTTGTTAAATGTTATACTTTGGTTGAGTATTGATCATAATAGGTAATCGGTTTTTGTTGTTATCATTATTTATAAGTTATCTAAATTATCCACTTTGACATTAAAACCAAAGTTATATATTAGTTTTAATATCCGGATCATATCAACGCAACATTGAAACATCACGTTTATATAAGAAAAAAATATCAGGCTAACCGTTATTCTTAAGACTTTACGTTGTGGACACTAAACTTGAATAATACAAGTCTTAGTTTAATATTTTTTTTTAATTTACTTTGGTTTGCACCGTGGGTACCCACGGGTCTCAAACCTAGTATACTTTATTTTTGCAGAGGCGATTAGTAGAAGATGGTGCGGTTGAAGTGCTTGAATAAGATTCGGTACATTTTGTATTTGTACTTATTTCAATTATATTTAGTTTTGTATATGGTATTGTACTCTTATATTTCCTACCAATAACGAGACTATCGTCATAATTTTATTTTTATTATTATTTTAATAAAATTGTGAACCCTAATTCCTACAATTACAACAACTTTGGTAGTGCTAGACTATAAATCTACCTGCAAGTCTATTCGGGTTTCAAGTCTAGTCTGGTGGTGGAGGACCATGGTGGTGGTGTACGGTGGTGGTGGTGGATGGTGGTGGAAGTAGACGTTGGTGGTGGTGGACGGTGGTGGACCATGGTGGTGGTGGGTGGTGGACGGTGGTGGTGGTAGGTGGTGGTGGTGGTAGAAGGTGGTGGTGGTGGACGGTGGTGGTGGTGGGTGAGGAGAAGAGGTGGACCAAAGGTCTGCAGTCTGCAAGAAAAAGACTGTTTGTTTGTTAACGTCTGCAAGCTGCTGAAATAAACTGAAATTTAAATTAACTAATTTTTTTACAGCACTCTGGTGGTGGATTGTGGTGGTGGATGGTGGTGTCGTGGTGGTAGTAGACGTTGGTGGTTGTGGACGGTGGTGGTGGTGGGTGGTGGTGGTGGTAGGTGGTGGTGGTGGTGGTGGATGGTGGTGGTGGTGGATGGTGGTGGTAGAAGGTGGTGGTGGATTGTGGTGGTGGATCGTGGTAGTGGCGGACGGTGGTGGTGGTGGGTGAGGAGAAGAAAAGAGGAGAAGACCTTTGAAGACCTTGGAATAAGTCTGCACCAAGAAGAAGTCTGGAAGATCTCTTTTAAGTGAAAGGTCTTCCAAAAACAAACAATCTGCAGACCCTAAACGTCTGTGCACGTCTGCGTGACGCAGACAAAAGAGGTCAGAAGTGTTTCTGAGCAAAAAACAAACACCCCTAAAAGTCTAAAAGTGATAAATAAGTGAGATTATTTCGTTTGATATTTTTAAATCCTTAACAAACCGCTATTGGGTAGAAATACACAAACCGGTTTTGTAATTTACCGTTTTTTTATTTATGTGTCATTGTGACATGACAATATAATTTTTTCACATGTCATGCATCCTTGTTTTCGTATTTCATGAAAACTCATGAAATCTTAAATTTATTCTGTTGGCATTTTCATGACCTATTAGATACTAGTGGGGTGCTCGTACGTTGCTGCGAGACAACATATATTGAAGAACATATTGAAAGTTTGGTGGTTCTTTTATAAAAAAAAGACAGGAATATAATCGAATTGAATGAAACACTTCGAAAACCTAATTACTTTTGAATAGGAAAACTAATAATGTTAATACAATTTGGATATAAAAAACTTTATGCACCTAGATAAACACTTTGAAGTAACATCATCATAGAATTGAACATGCAAATAATTTCGAAATCAAATATCACACCAATGTTCTATAAATGTTGTTGTTCCTCTTAATATCATGTCATAAACTACCACAAATAATACCTAATCATGCAATCTTTTGAGAATATAGATAATTCTTCTCAAATCTCAACAAACTAAAACTAAAACAAAATTTAAAATGCTACTATTAAAGCTGAGAGGCCATTGCACTCGGTTTAGCACAAGTTCTAAAATCATCCACATTTAAGTATCATGTTTAGCTAGCTCATCCGGGGTCTGTCAAGTTTTAATACATTAGGAAGATGACCAAAAACATCAAAAAGTAGTAAAATACTAACCTCGAATCAATCAAATACCATTTGTCTTTGTATGGGACACCCCAGTTGAAGAGGTTGGTACAAGATCAATAAAACCTATATAAATTAGTTATCAAAATAAAGAAAATACAAACAACATATAAAATTAGCTTGTTTTTAAGAGTCAGTAGCCTCTCTAAATGACACCTAACTCAACTCCAGTTTCAATAATTATATCAGGCATAGTAAACCATTATAAAACTCTTAAATGAACCTAATCAAGTTAACATCACGATAATCAGACCAAAGAATAATTCTAAAATTCATTAAAAAATAATTTGACAAAGTAAAATATTTCACATAATTAAATGATTAATTACAATATCAAACTAAGTCTCTAACAACCTCTTTCATTATCTACATTCTAACTTGTTGGTGAATCTCATCACACGTCCCATGATCCCCAAATGCACCTGTCACATAAAACAATGAAAAACAAAAGAAAGATACGAATGAAACAAAAATTACCCAGTAAAGTGAGACAAAATTGAAATTATGTATTATTACTGAAATTAATCAATTAGGTGTATAAAAACAATAACAGTTTACGAGCCCGCATATGCAAATCATCATCTTCAAAAAAAAAAAAAAAAACACAATGACGAATGACTGACTTCAATATCATATATTTGAAGGGATAAGGTACCTAATCCCAACACGGATAAGTAGCCCTATCCCATAAAGTGAATTTCATAAGTAGCCAGCGGAGCATTAATCCGCGGAGCCAACCCTTGGAACAAGAAGCTCCACCACCAGTATGCGCGATCTCATTCGTGCAAGGTGGCAACTTCATGTGCAGTCATCTCTCCCGCTGAGCTAATCTCGCGCGTGCAAACCAGCTCACCCGCGGGATGAAGTCAGCTATACAATGTCACCGGTACAAAGGAATCTTTGCGCGTACACATACGCGTAGAATATTCGTCCAACCTCAGCTTTTAGTACGAGGTACGGACGATCAAGAATGAAGAAGATTTGGTCAAATCTGGACAGCTCTTGCACCAACCAGATGGTGACACGTGTCACGGGTGGTCCAACAACCGTTGACAGGAATAATGACATGACTGCTCCCATGCTTCCACCATGTTGTTGTCAACAATACTGGTCAGAGTACTATACAAGCATGTTTGCCTGCTGTCGGACGTCACGTCAAACGCCGGCAGGTAGGTCAACCATGATGTGTCAGAGCGAAGCGTCGCCTACGCCCAACCAGGATGCGCCACGTGGATTTTCTGCAGACCAACTCCCGCTTTCTCTCACATCAGCATTAATTGTGACCTGATTCCCGCCATTTTTATGGGCTGAATTTATGGTATTACACATTCAACTCATAACTGTTTCGAATTGCAGGAAGATCAACAATCATCGAAGTTGTGCTCAGGTAATCAGAACTTTGATATAATTGAGAAATTAAGTGATCGCAAAGAGCATGAGCTCTTACCACGAACCATGCACAGAAATAAACCAAAAGAAATACAGCGACTACGGTGGTTATCCACCGGCGGCTGATCGTATTTGACGAAATCAAGAGTTATGCGATGGTGCAGTTCAAGCGAAACAAAGGTGGTCATGGCAGAATGCTACGGGTTTGTAACCGAGGCCGGTAATGACAGGAAGAAACACTGCAGCTGCGATTGTAGTTCGTACCAGTAGCGGGGGCTTTCAGTGTTACCGTTGTTGATGCAAGTTGAAATATGTTAGGACAAAAAGGATTGGTGAAACCACTTTTGGAAACCTAAGTCTAATTCACTTCTTTCAAAATATTCTAAGTATAGAACTATTGAAGAAAGAAGACCAAAGTACTGAAGAAGGATTCTACAAGTACTGAAGAAGAAAAGCATCAGAAGTTCTGAAGTCCAAACCAGACAGTTCACTGAAGAACTACTGAAGACAAACTACTCATCGGTAGTTTGTCATTCATCAGCACTTGTTCAAGAATCTTTCCACCGCCTTATGTTTCAGTAGTTTATTTGTTTAGTATTACTTTATCTTTTTGTACGAGTTCCAAGATTGCAACTTGTTTCTGAACTTGCTTTTTGGCAAGGTTCATGTATATGTAAAGTCTATAAATAGATGGGTTCATCCCTCTGTTTTAGACATTGATTTTTAATACAGAAATCCTTCAAAGCTTATCATTGTTATTTCCATTTCATTTACTGAGAATCTGTTTAAGTATTCATTCTCATTCAATACTCAGATTCTCATTAAATACTTGTCTTTAGTTTATCAAACATCCAGGGGGAGTAATAACTCCTGTTGATAAGTGTAGCTTTAACTTAAAACATTCCGCTGTGCTAAAACTGATAAAGAACTTGCTAAACACATAAGTGTTCACTAGCAAGTTCACACAAAGAGCAATACTGATCCAACAAAATAAGAGATTGAATTCAGTGGCCATGAAGAAATGTTTATTGAGGTCACAAAGGTTTATAATGCTTGATTGTAATCCATAAAGCTTCCATAGGTTACTTCGAAATGCTTCAAATTTTAAAATAGGTGAAAAATGGCTTTTAACCTACTTGAATAAACAATTAACAATAGATTACCGAATAGAACAAAAATACGGATATCTCCCGATGTTTATTATTATCAAGAAACTCTACAAATTTGATTGAAATTAGAGACCCATAACTTTGATTATATATCTAACCAACCATAGTAGACTATAACTCTGCTTTGAATAAACAATTAACAAGCTAATAAATCACAATTCAACTTGTTTCATGACTCTATACAATTTAATAGGGTTGTAAATAAACCAAACGTTCGGTGAACAGTTCGTAAACCGTTCGGCGGAAAGTTCATTTGTTTAATAAATGAACGAACACGAACAAAAAAATTCCGTTTGATTAACTAAATAAACAAACACGAACAAATGTTTCGTTCGTTCGATTGCGTTCGTGAACGTTCGGCAATGTGTTTGTTTACGTTTGTTTATTTATATCCGTTCGTTTATGTTTGTTTGTGTTCGACCACTAGTTAAAACTTAGGATAATTATGAACTTTTGAATTAGGAATATCATGTATTCATGCCTATGCCTAAGTAATTTTAGATAATTATGTCTAAGTTAGTACAATTTGACTTATCGATATTGTTTAGTAGATGTACTTTGTCTAACGGTTAATATTAACAATGATTTTTTAGTTAGTTGCATATTAAATGTTTGTTTTTGTTTGTTTGTGTTCAAGACCCGTGTTCACGAACAATTCGCAAACAACTGAATTTCTTAACAAACAAACACAAACATAGAATTATGTTCGTTAGTGTGTTCGTGAACGGTTCGTTTGTCCAAAAAACCTTAACAAACAAATACGAACAAAGCCTTGTTCGTGTTCGTTTAGTTCATTTACAGCCCTACAATTTAATCCATTTTACTTTAACTACGTCGGTTGGACCCGATCCAATTATGACTTTAATTTGGGTCAGGAATTATATCACTCTAACGATCACCCCTGATTTCCTAACCAAGTTAGGAAGGTATTCGATTCCGAGTAAGTTTCTCATCTCATTGGAGTGCGTTATTGCCAAAGCGTCTTATATACAAAATTACACAAGTTTATATCATACTAGTCGGGAACCCACTCAATGCAGCGGATGCCTAAGAAATATAAGTTTGGACCAGAGTCTGCAACATGAAATACACAAGGCATATTACATATACTTAGACCTTGTCATTAAGGAAGGTTAAAAATATGGACCACATGTCCTACCTTGGAGCCCACAAGCTAACGACCACCTCTTATAATAATTGAATAAAGAACCCGACAATAACAAATGTTGAGTCTAGCATAATGCAACTCATGCTACGTCCTACTCGATTGGGGAGACTTGTAGAGGATCATCCCTGAATTGGATAAGGCCCATTGGTTTTAGGCCCAAAGACATGGAAGCTCATGACAACCCTAAAAGTTCCTTATATAAAGGAGGTTTTACCTATAAGGCAATAGACTATCTTTCTTTCTCCATCTGTCCTATAATTATTCTCCAATAATACCTTCATTTATACCGTTACATGAATGCTTAGTTACTTACGCATATCAATGGTGAATTAAATATTGACCCATTCAAACGAGGTCTTTATGGTTTTGCATATAGGGATCGAGAGAATGAAAACGAGCTACTGATGCTGATTTTTTGTGGAATATAATTCAAACCTTGTTTCTAATCCATGTTTCTCCAATGACGATACCATAACCAAATTGAACTATGAACTTACAAGAACATACTTGAAAAATTATATAAACGACTTTGCCAACTACCGATTGCTACCAATATTTTCTTAAATTGCCAACAGAATCGTTGCTACCATGACTTAGAAATAGAAATCAAGCCCTTCTGAGTAAAGAATGACTCTGATACCAATTGATACGGTACAAACCGGTAATAAAGGTATAAGATCGATGAAGAGAAAGAAGAACACTTAAGAGAAGGATAAGGGTAAACCTAACTCAATTCATTGATGTTTCATTATGTGATATGTTCGTATACTTAAACGAACCACTATTCCATATTACAATTACAACCCTTACACTATATTACAATTACAAAAGCCCCCTATGATATTTGGTATGTAACATGCCCCCTTTCCAAGCCTCTCATTCCCCATAATCTGATACCACACCCAAACCCCAAATGCTTTGAAGTTCTGTTGTACAGCGCTCATAGTTTCATCACCATTCAACCTTAATTCTCACCGCAACCTCCATTCCCATCCCCTACAATTATGAGCTCTAATATCCGCGAAAAGCTTAGCAAATGAGTAACATTGACAACCCCTGTTAGCTTTATTCTTAGTAATGGGATATTTGGAAGTACCGAATATCGATTTCCGATTTTGTTTAAAATGGTTGAATCGACATGCTATCGGGACGACAGCCGTAAGATGAAGAAGAATGTTGCCAACGACGAACTTTAAAATTATCGTAAGATGAGGTGGTTTCCTTACATTTTGAGTCTCCTATGTGTTGAGACAAGCCGCAACTTTGCATATTTAATTTTTGAGCGGTGTGGGACTCATAATACCATCAAGGAGTTGCTTGCAACTAGAAACCATCCGAACTATGGGATGCCAATGCGACAACCAGCACACTTTTTAATGTCATGAAAGCAATCGTTAGAGGGGTGACACATATGCACATGCGCAATGTGATGCACGGTAATCTTGTGTCAAATAACATATACATGGATACAATCATACAAATGAATGGCATGTCAAGATTGGAGGACTTACCGACATAAGTGAAATCGGTTTTGGAACCGGAAACGATATTAGAAGTTTAGGAAAGGTTATATATTATTGTCTAGCAAACACTAAGTATCCTGTCGGTCCTGTCCACAGAAACCAACATCTCCTCTATGTTCATAAGTTGAAGAATATACAGAGGCCTATGCTTTGGTTAACAACCTCATGTTTGGTAATATTCTATATGCGAAACCCATTTTGAATCACCTGTTTTTTAGATGTGGAAAGAAAAGAGTTTGTTTCTTGGTTGACGGTAATAATTGGATCCGAAAGAATAGACATTATAGAGCTTTTAAAACACATTGCGCAAATGACAACACGTGAAATTGTTATAGTGATGTTTTCAAGAAGTCGAGTGGTGGTGGGAAACTAATTATAACCGCAATTATGGGAATTGTTATGGACATTTCATTGGTGTTTCTTTTCTATATTTAGCTCAACTTTTTTTTGTTTTATTTTTTTGATTTTCATGAGTTTCTTGGCTTGAATGAACTTTAGATATGTACATGTATGTAAAGGCAACAACAATTTTTATTACCCTACTCTTAACTATTGGTCAAAGATTGAAAGATTTTGTTCCTAAACCATTCACATCTTTTTACTAAATTCAAATGATTTTGGTTGCTATGTAGGTAAGTAATTGTTTTATATTGTATCATTTGTTTGCATTCCTTTGATCTTATGATCGTACACTTTAGTAGAAACTTTCCAACAAACATGGTACATGCCTGTCAAGATTGTAACAAGAATCAAATTATATGCCTTGTAGATCTAGATCTACTAAGCCTTATTTATGTTTTTCTTTTTTGTATAATAATAAAACATATATATGATGCCTATAATAATGAGATGTGTAGGTCGCCTTTGTTTGATATACGTAATATTGTATATATTACAAGTAGGTTTCCGAACTATTTCAACTATTTATAGTACCATAAAGTATTCAAAACTACTTAAATTAATGATATGAGTCAAATTTAGGATCAACTCATTTAGGAAATGTGCATATACCCAATCCTTAACATAATGAAATCCAAAATCTAATATATTATACTAGCTGATTACCCCGGGAGGGTCCCGGGGTTAAAAATCTAATTTGACGTGATAACCTATTGCAAATGGCTCAAGTTAACTAACCACAAAATCTCTCAATAATTGCAGCATGTCCATAGTATTCTAATCAGTAATAACTCATATTCCCTAACCTAAAACCTAATCAGTAATCATCTAAAGAATCACTTATGTAAGCTGCAACTATTCAAAAACTGATCACATCTCTTTAATCTCTCATTAGAGTCAAACTCATCACATCTCTCTAATCTCTCACATTCTAATGACTCCTATAATTCGTAACCTAATCAACTAAACAATCACTTAAGTTGGAAGTTGTAACCATTAAAAAACTTATCACATCTATGTACCAAGTCTCACAATACTAATATTGATACCTAACCTAAAAGAATGTATAACTCTAATATTAACATCTATCATAAATGCTAAAAAAATGCACAACTCTAATATCAATATTCAATACATAACCTAAAACAATGTATAATTCCAATGATAGCATGACGATTGGGCTGAATTTCAACATCGTAGATAAGAACCTGGTTTTTAAAGAAAAAACATGATTAATGAATAACCTGAACACTTTGTGTTTTTTTTTTTTCATGTATGAACGAAACCCCACAAAAAATAGTCGTTTTTTTCCTCCATTTTTTATATAGCACTATGGTACTCGTTGGAAAGATAATAAAACGCTCGTTAATTTGGTGTAATTTTTTTATTTAAAAAATCTCGTATATAAAAGATATTAACGTTTAAAAATTATGGGAATAAACATAAAAGAGAAAAATTTAAATTTGTTTTTAAATTTTTTTTTCCTAAAATAACTCAATTTAATTTTAGTAATTGAGAATAAATTTAGGGTTTTATGTTTCTCTTTTTTTTTAATTAAAAAAAGAAATAATTCAAAAAAACTAAAATCTTTCAATTATGATGCCACGTGGCAGTTTCATGGAGAGGTTGAAGGCACCATTGCACGCCACGTCAGCAATGTTCAATTCTTTTATATATATTAATTAATAGATAATAGATTAATAGATAATAGATTTATAAATGTAACATGTCACTTTGTTTATATTAACTTTATTTATATACCTACTTATATTAATATAAATTAATTTTTTCATCCCGCGAATTTCACGGGTACCCGGTATATCTATAATTTGACTGAGAAAATATTTATTTTGTTTGTAGTTATAATTTATCGAATTCTTGAATTGGGTGAGACAGGCTGGATCAGTCCGACCAGTGGATATTGATATTTTTTTATCCTAAGAACTTGAGATGGGTTTTAGACCACCCGTAGTGGCCTGCTTTAAGGCGTTTTGTGGCCCTATAGCGCCGGGGAATACCGCCCCCGGGCGCTATAGGGCGGTTTGACTTGATGGTGTTATGATTTTGACGGGCGTTTTCAATTTGGAAATGTGTATATGACCGTTGAACGGTCATGTTCTTTAATAATTTTTTTTTTCAAACTATATATATATATATATATATATATATATATATATATATATATATATATAGGGGAAGGTTTAAATAAAAACCCTTCCAAAATGAAGAAACTTGGTAAACCTAATCTAAACCATTGATCTAAAGTGATCAATGGCTTAGATTGAATCTACATTATTTTAATAAAATAATTATGGTAGATGACAAAAAAAGGGCACAATGGTCAAATGCCATTTTCTGAAAAGCAGATATGACAGTGTGGACCCCACACATGTCACATCATCTCTCTCTTACTTTTTCCACATTCTTATATAAGCTGTCAGACGCCCGTGTTACATATGTAACATATGCAGTGTTGCGTACGTTAAAATTGCACAGATTGTATATAATCAATTAAAAACTTTATAGATCAAAAAACATTCAAATGTACACAAAAATTGTTTCTTACAAAGTGCTAAAACAAACAAAACGGTCATTACAAATCGACAAAATGCAAAAAAAAACTATCATAAATAAAAAAAAATTGTCTACACTTCATTCTTGATAATCATCTTCATCTTTAATGCAAAAAAATATGCTCACCTGCAAAAATAAAACAAAATTCATCAATTTACATGAAAAAATCAAAACTTTGTATATAGTAAAAAAACAGAAACTAATGTATACCAACTTAGTGGTGCTGTTACATACGAAACATACGCAAACATAGATTTCATCCCATGATCAATGACATTCCATTCAAGATTTTTTTTCCAAATTCTTCCTCTATAATATGCAATATTACATTCCTGATAAGGTGCAAAAAACACGAGTGTTACATGTGTAACAGGATTTTTTTCTGGAAACACAGACAAACTTTTGTAGTCTGCACCCAGCATACATTTTTTACTGAATTACAAGCAACCTTTGACTGCAAAACAGATACGCTACACACGTAACATCCTACCTTAACACAGAAAAAAACACCCTAAGTAAAATCACAAAGATGATACGACCATATAGACGAGAAAAACACCCTAACTAAACACAGAGAAAACACAAATAACAAACATTCTTAAAACAAATAACAACACATTTCTGTCTTTAGTTATAGATAAGACTATATGAGAAAACACAAAAACATACATTTTCTGTAAAAAAGACATAGGTAACATTAAAAAAAACACATACATGAGAGAACAAAAAAAAACTAGACAGACATGGTGCAAAAAACACACGAGTGTTACATGTGTAACAGGAAAACACAGCAAAACCTTTTGTAGTCTGCAGTAAACATAGAGCAGAATCTGATATGCTAGAAAACATAGAAAACAGAATTTGACTGCAAAAAACAGATATGCTACACACGTAACAGCCTAACTAAACACAAAGATTATACGAAAATATAGACGATAAAAACACCCTAACTAAACACAAAGATACTACGAACATAAAACACAAAACGAAAAATCATTTTCGATGTTTAACATAATAAACACCCCTAAGTAAAATCACAGAGATGATACGAACATATAGACGAGAAAAACACCCTAACTAAACACAGAGAAAACACAAAATAACAACATTCCAAAAAGTCATTCTGAAAACAAATAACAACACATTTTCTATCTTCAGTTATAGATAAGACTATATGAGAAAACACAAAAACAGACATTTTCTGTAAAAAAGACATAGGTAACATAAAAAAAACTCATACATGAGAAAACAAAAAAAAAAAAGACAGCCATGGTGCAAAAACACATGAGTGTTACATGTGTAACAGGAAAAACACAGACAACTTTTGTAGTCTGCAGTAAACATAGAACAAAAATTGATATGCTAGAAAACATAGAACAGAATTTGACTGCAAAAAACAGATATGCTACACACGTAACAGCCTAACTAAACACAAAGATTATACGAAAATATAGACAATAAAAACACCCTAACTAAACACAAAGATACTACGAACATAAAACACAAAACGAAAAATCATTTTCGATGTTTAATATAATAAATCACCCAAAAAAAAGAGATGCTAGTAACACACAAAAAAACAACAATTATTTCCAACTTAAAAAAAAAAAAAATTAAACCACCTAACCCCTAACATAAAAAGTTGATGGATTGAATCCAAATTAAAACAGAGGTATAGAAAATAGTAAAAGAAAACAAATTAAAACAGAGGTATAGAAAGCAAAATTTTATAGTGATGGATTAAACATCGATGGATTGAAAATGAATTAAATAAAAACCAACTTCAATAGTGATGGATTGAAGCCAAATTAAAACAGAGGTATAGAAAATCGTAAAAGAAAACAAAAAAATGAATTTAACAAAAAACAGAGCTCGTGAGATAGGAGGAAGAGGAAAGCAAAATTTTATATAAAAAAAAAGAGACAAAGGAAGAGGAAGAGTTGTACCAGATCAAGAGTTCAGTACGACGACCATCTCCGATGATGACGACTCAGCGTTCCGTCACCAACGATCTCCTCTGTCGTCGAACCCACCACCACCACCAGAAGCAACTTCAGTACGACGACCATCTCCGATGATGACGACTCAGCGTTCCGTCTTAAACATAGTGGAATGTTGATGGAGCTGCCATGATATTCCTCGGGAGGTTTGGATCCAAACCGATTGTCGGTTTTGATGATGGTGGTGGTGGGCGATGTTGATGATGATGGTGGTGTTTAGGGGTGGTGTTTAGTGGTGGTGGAAAAAAAATCTGAGAAAACAGGGAGATAATATGTGTGAGAGAGAGAGAGATCTAGATTATATAGGGTGGGAGAAAGAGAAGATTCAAATTTTAAAATGGGGGGAAGTTAAAATGACTAAAATACCCTCAAAAACATAAAATAATATATTTGATAATGAGGTGATGTGGAAGAATGAGGGCCACAAGATGGGTTTCTAGGAGTTTCTTCATTTTAGAAGGTTTCTTGTGTATACTTAGCCTATATATATATATATATATATTACATACCTTCACACATACAACACACACATATAATACACACATACATCCTTCAACCCACAAACAAATTCAACACACAAACAACTCATCAAAATGTCGTCTCCTCCCTCCGAAGACTCGTTTGTCGATCCATATAACCAGTTTTTTCACGATGACGGCGCGGAAGAGGAAGAAGTCGTTACGAGTGCGGTTACGCTAGCGTCGAGCGCGATGCATCATATAAATAGAGCGAGACCGTGTGCGTTTAATGAATGATTATTTCATTGAGAATCCGGTTTACGGCCCTGGTATGTTTAGGCGAAGATTTCGGATGAGTAAAAGGTTATTTTTGCGGATGAGTAAAAGGTTATTAAGCAAAAACCCGACACTAGAGGGTGTTTAGGATTCACCGCAATTCAAAAGGTCACTTCCGCATTACGTGTACTCGCCTACGGGAACACATACGATATCAATGACGAGTATTTGAATGTGGCGGAGAAACCACACACGATACCTTGGAGTATTTCTGCTATGGTATTTACATTTGATTTACAAATATACATATATTTTTAATTAGTAGTTACATTTTATATATACATTTGATTATTTTAGGTATATGCCAATTATATGGAAAACGATACTTGAGAAACCCGACTTGGAGCGACCTTCAACAACTATACGAACCACATTTAGAAAGACATGGATTACCCGACATGATTGGTAGTATAGATTGTCGTCAATGGCGATGGTATAGTTGTCCAACCGCATGGCGAGGTCAACATACACGTGGTGACCAAAAGAGACCAACGTTGGTTTTACAAGTAGTTGCCTCACAAGACCTGTGGGTTTGGTCGGCCTTCTTTGGTCTCGCAGGGTGTATGAACGACATAAATACTTTTCAGTTTTCGCAATTGCTAGAGTCTTACATTGGCGGAACAATACCGAAAGCTGGGTTTTATGCAAATAATAATTACTACGAGCATGTATACTACTTGGGGGATGGTATATATCCGGAGTATTCAATGCTCGTCAAAACGTTTAGTCAGACACAAGATCAAAAAAGGAAATATTTTAAGAGAGTTCATGAGTCCGCAAGAAAGGACATCAAGAGGTGTTTTGGCGTTCTTCAACAACGATGACATTTTATTAGAAATCCTTGTCGTGTGTGGGAAAAAGAAAGGATTAGAATGGTGATGTATGCTTGTATCATAATGCATAATATGATACTTGAAGACGAAGGAAAGGCAATATGCCCAAACTATGTTGCAGGAGAAGATGTTCAAGGGACGCAAGCGACATTGGAGGAGAGATCCCAAAACAGTAGCATGTTGCGTTCCAAGAATATACATAACGCGTTGAATGCGGATTTGGTTGAGGAAGCATGGGCGATTCGCCCGATTCATCACAACCAACAAGAAGAAGAAGGAGGAGGAGGAGGAGAAGAAGAAGATAACGAAGAAGAAGAAGTAGAAAACGAAGAAGACGACGGCGAGTAGTAGTTTTTTTAAGTATTCGTAACTTTTTTTAAGTATTTGTAGTTTTTTAGTATTTTGTATTTTTTTTAGTATTTGTAATTTTTTTTATTTAATGAATTATTATTAAGTATTTAATATTATTATTTAAATAAGAAAAGAAATAATTAACAAATTATTACCCAATCATTTATAAAGCCTCATTTTTTTTTGAACGGCAAATTACATCTCCTATACTATTACACCAATAATTCTAAACTACAACACCCTTGCCAAGGATTGAACCTTGGACCTCCCCTCTAAGAGGCATATACCTCTACCAAGTGGGCTAGTCCCACATTGGCATTTATAAAGCCCCATAACCCTCTTTCTCACTATACCCTCTTTTTTCATAAAGCCCCATAACCCCCTTCTATTACTTTTTAATATTTTAATACTCATAAAGCCCCATAACCCCACCACTACACATGAACTTATCATAACTTGATTAAAGAATTGGTTAAGAAAGGTCCAAAAAAGATTTGACTATTTTTTAGGCTCCTGTGGATAAATTTTGAAGACAATTTTCTACACTTAGGGAGATGTATTATGGGTTTTTATATATGGTTGATGGGTTTATAGTATACGGCAAGTATGACCCAATTTTTTTTTACTTTTTTAAACATTCTTAAAGACGTGCCTGGAGGCTGGAGCTAACATCTGGGCCAAGTACCAGGCCTGTAGCTTCAACTACCATGGCAGCCCAAGCATGTTTGGGTATTGTGTTAGGTCTATAGGCTAGCAATGCAATATTTGACCTATAATGACCCCATCCATCAACGGATCCTCCATGTTTTTAACTACTAGTTTTGAACCCATACCAATGGCAATGGAAAGACAACAGGGATCTAGCACTGCAGGTGGAAATCTATACACCAGCAAATGGTTCCACTTGGAGAAAGATAGCAACACCAAAAACATATCTGTTTGTTTGGAGAGCCATGGAAGGGAGAATACCGACAGCGAAAACGTTGGCGGGCAAGGGTGTTACACTACAGCCGGTGATGTGCAAGGGCGGCAACAGGGATGCGACTACGGATCATGTTTACAATCCATGGTAGCAGACGCAATTTGGACACAAGTTTTTTCGTAGCTTAAAATTCCAACGAGGACTACTTTTGATTTGCTCTTATTTATTGCACAGTGTAAATGGCTTGGGGTGTCCACAAACAAGAAACAGGTAATTTATGCGATAATCATACAGACGCCATGGCCTATGGTTTCAGCAGAGATCAAAGTTTTCTGGGGTGGCATAGAGCGATTGGCGGCACTTTAGTATTGCATTAGAATTGTATTTTGCTGTAGTTAGTATGTTTGCAGAACTGTATTTTTGTTCAGCTGTATAACAAGGTTTATTTGAGATTTTTATTATAACCCTGTTATAAATAGGTCTTTTAAGATGTCATTATAACCCTGTTAATAAACAAATTTCGACGAAGTTGACATATTAAACATGTTAGGGCTTTATTAATATGACTTTAGTCTACTAACCAGTTTGTTTAAAAGTAAAGTGAATGTGAAATGATGGGTCGTCACATTCGGCGAAAGCTTTGTTGAAAATCAGTTGGCATATTTGAATATGTGATGCATGAAAACAGTTCTCTGAGCATGTAATTTAACAACCATAATAAATGTTAGCATCTTTGTCCGATAGAAATTTCTCGCATCAATTTTTAAATTAAAGTTCAAAATAAATATGACGCACTTGCGTCGGCCAAAGTATAAGCTTAATGAACTGCATTATCAACACGGCTAACTTTCATCCAATATGCTTCCATGTCCTCAGCTGTCACCTGGTATGGCAAAAGGTACCATCAAGCACTTAGCATGTGTGCGAACCTGCTGTACACTATAACTCTGCAAGTTGAAGAATGGGTGGACACTTTAACCAGTTAAAGGTTAAAAAAAAGGTAAAATTTTGTGTAGTGAAACAGGTGGCCCCACCCTGATGCGATATTATAAGTGGGAAAAATGGTGTGATGGGTTACAAATAAAAAACGGTTCAAGGTTAAAAACGGCTAAAATTTTGCACATCTAGTAAATGCAACAATTTATGATGTTAGAAAGTGTGTTAAGTTACCAAACCAACCCAGCCACATACAATCATATCCAATAAGATTTTCATCTAGTTCGATTTAACCCAAGGGCATTTTGGTCGTTTGCTTGCTTAAGGGAGCGAATGATGTAAATAATAATAACAAATAATTAGGAGAAATAAGATTTAAAAGCTCACCTTTATAACTGCCTCAGCAAGTTTTACTTGGTACAAAAAGGTTCAGCAGGTAGCAGGCTGCTTTTCCGCGGTTAAGGCAATAACATCTGTTAAGCCAAAATCAAATCATAAGCAGAAGAATTTCAACATTTTGCTGGCAATGACAGGGATATTAAATAGATAAATCGGAAAAAGGAAATGAAGATTAGCCTATGTCGATACAAGGAGTGATATAATATGTAAGCTGGTGGCCCACTTAAGTAGGTAGGGGGGGGGGGGGGTTGTTTAGTTGGATGGAACGGAACGTCGAGTGACTAAACGCATGGATAAAAGAATGCAATGATGGTATGATACATTGCATTCCATTATCATGTTTGGATGGACTGCAGGAAGGAGAAGTTTCGCTCAAGCAAGTATTATTATTTTTTTTAAGAGTATTGCTAAACATAGTGCCTTAAGTATGTACTTTAAACTTAACATCTCAAGGGCGTTGCTGAATAACATTTAAAGCACAACAGTCTATGCATGCCCTTGCCTCTTAAAGGGAGTACTTGGGACGATGTAACTCAAACTCAATTTTAAATACTAGTATGCAATTATAGTTGGCAAAATTAATTAATAGTTGAAGTACAACAATCTATGCATATCCTTGCCTCATAAGGATAATAATACTTCGGCCTATGTTTATCATTTTTAAATACAAAAACTACAGTTTTCAGTAGGCAAATTTAAAAAGCTTTTGAGGAATTAGTTTATTGTAAACAAAGAGACATCGTTGAAGACGTCCATCGCAGTCCTTAAAGGGTTGAAACAAAGCACCCTTCTCCCTGATAAATTCGTTGAACTTTATATATAGAGAAGGCAGAGGGGATGAGTCATGTAAGTGTAAGTGATCAAAGTAGGTAACTTTTTGTGCCGGTATAACCAGGTCAGCTGGGATTAACCCAAAACTCTGGGAAAACTTTTTTAAGGTTTTGTATATCCAACAAGCGCGTTAGAAAAAAAGATCACAGATTAAAAATATTAGATTTATATACTTTTCTACATAAAGCAAGTAAGATGTTGACTGCAGTAAAACTACTCTGCGGTCTATGCTACACCAAATTAACACTTCTCCTTTCTAGCTTTAGCCCATTCGACACACAGAGAAATAAAAGATGACCCAAACGACCAATTCACTAGTAAACGAAGTAAAAACACACACATGAAAGCATAAAACCAACCTTCCGAAGCCTCTTTACGAGCAACGTTGGCCTTCATTAGGTCTGCTGTATCATCTCGGATACGCAGGTTCCTATACACAGACAAAACTTATCATCAAAATAGTAACTTGTGGACATATGCATCAAATAAGTAACAAACAAACAATAATAAAGTTCTAAACAGAGAAGGACCTAACAGTCCCTGCGCTGCCACCGCCACCACCACAACGACGCTTTTCGACTATTGCAAAATCCATTCGTTGTTTACTTTCATCAACTTTAGCTTCATCGACCTTCACATCGCTTGCATTGTCTTCATCATCATCATCACTGTCTGTGTTTTCACTACCGTTCTCATCCGGTGCGAGCATACACGCTTCACCGGTCCCTTTTCCCATCATAATCAGGAATCGCCTACACGCTGCAGCATCAAATCCATCCCACCTGTCCAGTTTTCCATCATAATCAAGCTCGTAATTCTCTAGGGGCCTGTTACTTGTCCAATTTGGCTCTGGCTTTCGTGAACGCTCCGTCAACGTCTTCACAGTGTGTGCCAATTTCTCACAATACTCAAGCTCAAGAGTCTCTGAAATAAATAAATAAATAAAAACAGACACAATCAGTATAAACTTTAACCAATTCGAATCCTTAATTGCATCATCTAACGAAACCCTAAAAACTGAATCTAGAAACATTGCTATAACATAAATAAAGCATCATAAAATCAAATAAAAATTAGGGACGGGTTAATAAATGCTTACCAAAATCCATAGCCATATTTTAAAATCCTTAAGGAGCAGAACAGTGTAAAATTGGAGGTCAAAGTGATGGATGGATGAAACCAATTTGATTCGAAAGTGCGATAAGGATCGGTATTTGTAGACGAGACCAAAGGCGGTTACGAAATTAGTTTCGCTTTTTAAGATTTACCCATTATCAATCCTATATTTATTACCAAACTTTGTTTATGTTTTGTGGCATTATACTTTCCACTAGTTTTTATTCCGGAAGCGTCCCGGGTTGAAATATCTAATATGACATAATAAAATATCTAATATGACAACATTATTAATAACTTGTCAATATATGATTAATGAATATTATTATTATTATTATTATTATTATTTTAAACAAATCTCTACCATAAGTTATCATATTCTAATATAAAAAAAGGGTAATTGGGTCGGGTATCACCTAATCCCAGGCCCGACCCAAACCCACAATTTTTTTTAAACTATTCTCAAACCTGACACAATATCTGTCGGGTTACAAAAAATAGTCGTTTTTTTCTCCGTTTTTTATATAGCACTATGATACTCGTTGGAAAGATAATAAAACGCTC
Organism: Ambrosia x helenae; assembly: GCA_030844895.1. Lineage (NCBI taxonomy): Eukaryota > Viridiplantae > Streptophyta > Magnoliopsida > Asterales > Asteraceae > Ambrosia > Ambrosia x helenae. Next base: position 4,057,198 of record CM061232.1, on the reverse strand, counting down.
GTTAATTTGGTGTAATTTTTTTCTTTAAAAAATCTCGTATATAAAAGATATTAACATTTAAAAGTTATGGGAGGAAACATGAGAGAGAAGATAATAAAGGTTTAATATTTATCTTTAGTAGATTATGTATTTAATATATTAGGTTAAACCATATTAAAACCATATTTATTCCTTTCTTTTAATTGGTCTAGGGTTGCCACATCACATCCTATGTGGCATCTCTCAAAGGAGAGATTGTATAAGAGTAGGACATGTAGGATTAATCCCTTTGCAATATATATATATATATATATATATAGATGTTTTGTAAAAATCTAAACCCATTTGATTTTTTTTTTACTTAAAAGCTTTTCATCTTTTACATTTTAACCATAAAAATTTTTACTTTCAATTATTTTTGCAATTTTTTTATTTTTCTTTTTATATTTCATTCTAAATTTTCCGAGTTAACACCTCACAACGTGTGTGTGGGGTTCAATGTTTTTAAATGATGTTAGTTCAAACTAGCAATTATTAATTATGCGTATCATTAATGTAATAATCAATTGCTTTGGTATTTATGTGGAGTTGATACGCCATAGGTTCGTGAGGCAATGCCCGCAGACAAAATACTAGTTTTTTTAATTCGTAATAGTTACACCGTTTTGTGTATTACACAGGTTGAATGAATAAGCTTTGATATAGTAAGTAATGAAAAAATCTTAAAATCTCGTGTATTACACGGACTGAATAAACCTCTGTATCACAAGGGTTGAATATATATAACGTAATCGGCTAACACATACAATCATTAACATGTCTTTAAAAATCAACTTTAGTACTGTATGATTATTTACTATTAGGTTAGAAACCTATGTATTACACGAGTTTGATTCAATAAAATTTTAAATAATTATTAGGAAATGAAAAAATAATAATAAAAATAGTGGTGACATGAAGTATTAAATGAATAAGGGAAAAGTGAAAAATTACGATTTGATATTATTATTTAATAGGAGAGGAAAACAGAAAATATATGATTTAATATGATATATAAAGAGAAATTATATATATTAAAAATAGAGTAAACTGTCATTTTGGCTCCTGAGGCTTGGCCCAAAATGCCACTTTAGACAGAAAAGTTTTTTTTATCACTAGAACCCTTGAGGTTTTATTTTGGTGCCATTTTGGCCCTTTTCTTAACGACGTTAAATAACTCAGTTAAGGTTAGGGACATTTTTATCATTTCAAGGTAAAACTTTTAAAAACCTACTTTTTAAAAACTAAAAACCTATTTAAACAAAAAAATCATTGTACCCTCATAGAATATAGGCAAAAATTAAACAAGTTGGGTAAAGTAGTCTTTTTGACATGCTAACACCCAATATCCAGATATTATTCATCATCACCCCCGTCACTTCTCCTCCTCCTCCTTACCACCACCATCACAACCACCACCAAATATTATTCTTCACAAACCCTAACCCAAGATTCACAACAAATAGCTCAATCCATCTCCCATTAACAAATGGATGCACGGCTCTTGATTTCATGGGTCTCCACAAGATTCGATTTTAACCTCACAGGTAGACGAATCTTTATCTCGATTTCCACAGCTCTAGCTTTATTATCATGTTCAATACATAAAATAAAGATGGCAGAAGTAACATCTTTCATTGCCAATGGATGTCCCTCTTCCAAAAGAACGATTGTCACACCCCGCCAAGGCGGAAACACGGGGATGCGACGATCGAAAGGTTTTCAAGCACAAGGTTCAAGCAACGCACATTATTATTAAAATAGCACCACCGTAAAAGATGGATATTGTCTTAATTGATTTAAGATAACATAGTAATAGCTGGAAAATGAAATATTGTCTAGTACTCATGGAAATTGAAAACATAACATCTTGAAATCGACAAAACCCATCAAAGTAGTACCACGTGTTGCATGCTCGAACCCCTCTCTCAAATCTCTGCGGCCCTCCATTAGTTACCTGAAAAACATGCATAACGAGTTTTGTCAACAATAATGTTGGTGAGTTCACGGGTTTTGAATGTACAAGTAAAACCAAGGTGTAATTCGTGTATGACCAATCATAAGCTAGCTAAGCAAATGATTTCTGTGCAAACCATGAGTCTCATAACCAAACCTCTTGACTGTTATGCCTCGCGCATTGTACACCAAAGACAATGTATATGAGATCAAATATCATTGAATATCTCATTCAATAATAACTTTGTTTTATTTATGTATATGAGATCAAATATCATCATTATCATCATACTCAGTTAATCCCACCTATAGCAAAGCTAAGGTAGGATCTGAGAAGGGTAAGATGTAGACAGTCTTACCTCTACCCTTAAGAATAGAGAGGCTGCTTCCAGTGAGACCCCCGGCTCGATGTGGTTTGGTATCAAGCCTTGGACATAAGGCACAGAACACTTAGCAATCGAGACAAACCCAATCAGTGCATGTACCCATTTGTCTTTTGGCTATCCACGCCACTACATGATGCATGATTAACCGTCCGTCGTTTTTAACGTTATTTTCACGAAATTAGTAAAATAACGTTAAAACTATTGCAACTTTACTTTGCCCCCCAAAGACCACACATATATACATTAAGAATTAAATTAAATAAAATTAATTAAGAGGGTGAAAACTAAAAACCATCCACCGCCAAAACCTATTTAAATCCCTTGTAATCTCATCGTCCTCCACACGCAGATTAAAAAACCAGAATCATTTACATAAATAGCGGGTTTATTATTTTACAAATTACATTTGGGGGGTATTGGGGGAAAAAAACTGAAAGTGGTGATGTAAGGAAATGGTTTGGCGGTATCAAAAGAAATTAAAGGTGATGCCGCCAACCCATTTGGCGGTATCAAGGGGTCTTTTGTCAGTGGGTTAATGCCGCCAATTGAAGTAGAGGTATCAACAAAAAATAGCTAGATGCCGCCAATCCATTTAGAGGGATCACCTAAATGATTCGAGAATAATATTATGGTAGTGGGAGAGTAAACAGATGGAGAAGATGGTGGGAAGGGAAACGACGTCGTGGGGTGTACCGACTGCTGACAGAGGGATTGGGTTTTGGTTTGGTTTGGTGTGTAATTGTATGGTGTGGTGTGTGAATTATAGGATTATCATTTATTATGTAAAAAATGTATAAAAATATTGATAATAATGGTTTCAATTATTAAATACACTTGCATTGCATTTCGATATAATAATGATGCAAAACAATTTTGGTTTAAAAAAGTATATAAGCATTTATATAATACCTACTAGAGATTATATTTCGGGAGCGCTCCGGGTTGACAAATATAATATGACACGTTATCAATGTGGATGATTGGTTTGGCGGCATCAATTGAAGTAGAGGTATCAACAAAAAATAGCTAGGTGTAGTTTAATGTGGATGTAACACCGATCCAAAGACACCGCTTTTTTGGACCCCAGAAAAGCGATGCCAAGCGGGGGATGAAACGGCAGACGATGCTGTTAAGCATGACTCATCCCCGCCGAAAACAGTTAAAACTCCATGTGAATGTAACATCGACCCAATATCAATAAAAAACCGTACCCTCCAGAACAATTGAGATATGTGGTGTTGTAAATGGGATTGAGATATGTGGGAATGATAGAATATATTTGTGTTGTAAATGGGATGGAGAGAATTGGAAGCTGGTCGAGTCCTTATATAAGAAATGATGCCTCACTTTGAATTGGCGGCATCAATATGGATGATTGGTTTGGCGGCATCAATGTTGTTGAATGGTTTGGCGGTATCATCTTTAATTTGTTAGATGCCGCCAATCCATTTCCTTACATCACCACTTTCAGTTTTTTCCCCCAATACCCCCCAAATGTAATTTGTAAAATGATAAACCCGCTAGTTATGTAAATGATTCTAAAAACCAACCTAACCCCCACCCCCTCCGTTGATTCACAAAACTTCTAATTAGAATTTTTTATTTCTGTATGTTGTCGTAATCATGCCAACACCGATGAAGCGATTAGACTTTCTCAACACAAGACCTCCGCCTTATTATGTAGCCGGATTAGGTCGTGGCGCAACTGGATTCAGCACTCGTTCCGATATTGGTCCAGCGGCTTATTCTGGTCAGGAAGAGGGGTATGATGACGAGAATCAGAAATTTGAAGGTAATGATGATGGGTTGTTTGCTTCTGCTGAATATGACGAGGAAGGTGATGTATGGGATGAGATTGATAAGTGGATGGACTCCAGGAGCAAAGATAAGAGAGAGGCTAGGTTGAAGAAGGAAATAGGTAAGAATAGAGCTTCAAACCCTAATTGTACTCCACAGCTTGCTGGTCTTAAGAGGAAGTTGTTGACACTATCTACTGCTGAATGGGATAGTATTCCTGAAATTGGGGGTTATTCTTTGAGGTATAAGAACCAGAAAAGATTTGAGAGCTTTGTACCAGTACCGGATACCCTGCTTGAGAAAGCCAGGCAACATGCTACTACTGCATTAGCACCAGATTTGACTGCTGTTGGTGAAGGCCGAGGAACCCTTTTGTCTTTAAAACTGGATCGCCTTTCAGATTCTGTTTCGGGGTTAACTGTTGTTGATCCGAAAGGGTATCTGACTGATCTAAAGAGTATGAAGATTACTAGTGATGCTGAGGTGTCCGATATTAAGAAAGCTAGATTGTTGTTGAAGTCTGTGATTCAAACAAATCCAAAACATCCACCTGCTTGGATTGCGGCTGCAAGATTAGAACGAGTCGCGGGCAAGATTCAGACAGCAAGGGATTTAATCAAGAGGGGATGCGTGGAATGTCCAAAGAACGAGGATTTGTGGATTGAGGCATGTCAATTGGAAAATCCAGATGAGGCCAAGGCTGTGATAGCTAGGGGTGTTAAAGCAATTCCTAATTCGGTAAAACTTTGGATGCAAGCTGCAAAACTGGAACGTAATGATACTAGTAAAAGTAGGGTATTGAGGAAGGGTCTTGAGAACATTCCAGATTCTGTAAGGCTATGGAAAGCTGTTGTAGAACTTGCTAATGAAGACGATGCAAAGCTTTTGCTTCAGAGAGCCGTCGAGTGCTGCCCATTGCATGTGGAGTTGTGGCTTGCTCTAGCTAGGTTGGATACATATGATGCAGCCAAGAAGGTAATGAATAAGTCAAGAGCAAAGCTTCCTAAGGAACCAGCAATTTGGATCACTGCAGCCAAATTGGAAGAGGCTTGTGGAAACACATCAATGGTTGGGAGGATCGTAGAAAGGGTATTCGAGCTTTACAGAGAGAAGGGGTAGAGATTGACCGAGAAGCTTGGATGAAGGAGGCTGAGGCTGCTGAACGGCTGGTTCCGTGGCAACGTGTAATGCAATCATCAGTAATACTATTGGGATTGGGGTGGAAGACACAGACCGTAAGGCAACTTGGGTTGCTGATGCAGAAGAATGTAAGAAAAGGGGTTCCGTTGAAACTGCTAGAGAAATTTATGGTTGTGCAATTGCTGCTTTTAAATCAAAGAAGAATGTATGGCTTAAAGCAGCCCAACTTGAGAAGGCTCATGGCACCCAAGAATCCCTTGATGCACTACTTAGTAAAGCTGTTACGTACACGCCTCAAGCTAAGGTATTATGGTTAATGGGTGCTAAAGAGAAGTGGCTTGCTGGGGATGTGCCTGCAGCTAGACACATTCTTCAGAAGGCATATGCTGCCGTTCCCAAGTCTGAAGAAATCTGGCTTGCTGCTTTTAAGCTTGAATTTGAGAACAATGAGCCGAGCGGGCCCAAATACTTCTTGCTAAAGCACGTGAACAGGGAGGAACCGAGAGGGTATGGATGAAGTCTGTTGTTGTTGAGAGAGAACTAGGGAACAGTTCAGAAGAAAGGAGGCTTCTTGATGAAGGGTTGAGATTATTCCCATCGTTTTTCAAGCTGTGGTTAATGTTGGGCCAGCTTGAGGAAAGGCTAGGTCATTTACCACAAGCCAAAGACGCATACGAGTTGGGTTTAAAGCAGTGCCCAAATTCAACTCCTCTTTGGCTCTCACTTGCAAATCTCGAGGAGAGAATGAGCGGGATGGAGTAAAGTCCGGGCCGTGCTCACAATGGCTAGAAAAAGGAACCCACATTACCCTGACTTATGGCTGGCTGCAATAAGAGCCGAGTCAAGACACGGTTTTGAAAAAGAAGCTGCTATTTTAATGGTGAAGGCATTACAAGAATGCCCCAATAGTGGTATTTTATGGGCTGCTGCCATTGAAATGGCTCCAAGACACCAACGGAAAACCAAGAGCTCTGATGCTTACAAGAAATGTGAACGTGATCCACATATAATAACTGCCATAGGAAAGCAGTTTTGGCATGACAGGAAGGCGGATAAAGCACGCACGTGCTCAACCGTGCGGTTACTCTTGCACCAGATGTCGGGGACTTTTGGGCTTTGCTTTATAAATTTGAACTGAAGCATGGAACTGAGGATCAGCAGAAGGAAGTCCTGAGGAATTGCATTGCTGCAGAACCTAAACATGGTGAAAAGTGGCAGCCCATATCTAAGGCGGTTGAGAATTCTCACCAGCCGGTGGAGGCTATTTTGAAGAAATTAGTTAGTGCCCTTTGAAAGGAAAGGAAAGCTGCAGAAGATAACAAACATCAATCATCTTTATTTTGACCTCTTTCTAGTTATGTATCTCTTCTGTTGACTGGCATGTATTTCTATTATATTGGGAGCATGTATACTATAGTTGTTTTACTTTTACCTTCTCCATGATTAGATCCTGTGACGCTGCATACCACCACATGCCTGATATTGTCTTTTCGAGAATCCGGCAACTAGAGTGTTACTGTCGATTCAGGGCCGGCTCAACCGTTTTGGAGGCCTAAAGCGAAATAAAATTATGGGGCCTCCAACTTTTTTTTTTTAATTTTATTTGGTTCTGTTGTATTGGCTATTCATTATATCATGTAGTTGCTTTTTAAATTTAAACCGAAAATTAAAAAAAAAACAAGAAGAAGAAAAGAAACGTTTAATGAAGAGGAGGCCTTAGAATGTTCATAGGAGGATAATTAAAAAAACCTATCAACAATTTATTACACTGCTGTGAATCGAACTCAGGTTTATGCGGAACAAAAATAGAAATGTTACCAGCAGACTACACCACAACTTTCTTAATATTTTTAGCTGAGTGTTTATAATATTGAGAATATTTATATATTTTATAAACTAATGGGGCCCTAAAAATTTGGGGGCCCAAAGCCCTAACTTCAATATAATTGGGCTTGGGCCGGCCCTGTGTCGATTCAGTGAACATTTGCTCGATCGCGCTCTGCAATTCAGGTACACCGAGAGACCATTATTTAGTGATACGCATATGAATGTTTAATTTTAACCTAAAAAGAAATTTATTTCGGGTTTAAATTTCTTTCTAAATTCACAAACGAGCGTAACCTGAAGTTTCAATTGTTTAGGGCAACTACTGAAATAGACCCAGAATAACTTCACCTGGATTTTTTAGTCTCATGTTATTGCTAAGTGCCAACCAACAACATAAATGACAAACTATAGTAACTCTAATTCTAATTTAGAGTAATAACAGGTTGTAGGTTATCATGACCGAGGATGCCTTAGGTTTGACTGTAGGTTATGACACCCTAATCTCCATTTTATTTTATTTTAAAATTATACCGTACACCAGCTTCTAACTGATCCCTCTACTATGTGCAACTGTTTTAAATGTGATACTGTTATGAACAATGAGTCAGGCCCAGCTTATACTGTTCAAAATTATCAAAATTATTACTCTGGGTTCTCACTTGACCTACACCAACAACCTTTTTGTCCAAATAACTAACATGTTACTTATGAGTTAAGCTTAAAAGATAAAAGCAATATTATTCACTAGAAAAGTGAAGACTTGGGGCTTTGGGAAATTCCGGCCTGTACGACCCGTTTGAACCATTCCTCTTCTAGCAAATCTTTTCAACTAAACATGTTTGAGATAACACACAACTATATACTGTTCAAAATTATCAAATCCATTCAGGTTGTCTTTTTGCCTAAAATTTGTATATTTAACCTTCTTGTAATGTCCCATATGAATGGATCAACAAACGGAAGTCAAACTAGAATTGACTAATAAAAGAGGAAGAAAAATTCTACTCTATGCGCGGTGGAGCTATGTTTCCCAATGGAGTTAGTGCGTACTTTGATTTAATGCAAAGTTTAATCCCGCGAATTAAGGATCGGAATGTTAATGCATCCACTGATACCAGTTGTGGGGTCACTTTCCGAAATCAGATTTGTGTAAAGTTTAACCGAATTCATCAACTTTTAGTTAAACTCAAAATTTTGAATTTTAATTTTACAGGTTGCGCACTTGGGAGGTGACTTGCTTGACCTCAACATTTTTAACGGTTTCTCTTACTCCAATAGATAACCATGAAACCCAAGATCACCACACTTTAGAACATGGGATTCCTATACACGTCTTCCATTTCCATCAAATTCATTCAGTATGGCGCATTACTCACGATGTCTCATCCTATTTTGGGGCGAAGCATAGTGGAGGCCGGGGTGCCCCAGCCCCTGCCTTTTTTGACGCAGTGGTGGAAATTTGCGATTTTCGTAGGTAATTTTTATATGAATTAAGTCCAGCCTCCACTGATTTGATCTTCCGGCCCCTACCGATTGGAAAAAAAAAATGAGTTTGGCCATCGCTGATTCGATCTCTAAGCTTCGCCACTGATCCTATTAATAGAATTCGGCACTTCTGTCATGTCATTAACACAGGTCGTGTTATTGTAGGGGACAAAGGCAAAATGGGCGACTCAAACAAATCTTTTTTGGTGGGTTGAACGACTTACGAGTCAAATGATGATTAATACAGGTTCAGGTCAATATGTGTTATATTAGTCATAAAAACTTATGAATTCTGATTAGATTAAGTTTATGTTGCATTGCTTGAAACGTGACTGTCATTCAACGGATAACTCACCTTATTTCCATGTGACCTTTGTTTGAAAATCTATTTGGGATTTGAAACGTTGTATGATTACTTATTTTCTAAATCGAATTGTCGTCGCCGCAACGCGTGGCCAGATAAAAAGCTAGTTCCATTGAAATGTAAACATCATTATTTTGATGTGAAGAGGTGTAATCCAGATTGAACATTCAACACTTAAAATATCCGACAAATTCCCTATGATAATAACATAACCCAGATTCAACCCATGCACAATTATGTTACGCCTACGTGGCATAAAAGGTACAAGCGTGACAAATGGAATGTTGATTCCCACCAACAAAAGTGATGTAACCCGCTTACTTTTAAACAACATATTCCGAGTTCGATCATTGCGGTAGACAAATTTTTTTTTTTTCAAGTTTCCATTATTTTTTTAAATGCTGAAACCCAAACTAGGGTTTCATGAGTTTCGTATACCATTGACTAACATCATACACGTCCCCATTCTTTCATTCAAACACAACCGCACCTCACACACCTGTAGTCCGACTTTGACCCGATGACCCCCACTCCGGCACTCCCCCCCTCGGTTTTTTTTTAATTATAAATAATTTACATAAGAATATTATGTTGCTAACATTATATTTTTCAATATTATATTTATTTTATTTAAATGGTATATAATGTTTTAATTATTAAATTTTATTGTGTATAAAATAATTTAGATATAACAGTTTAATAAAACAAAATCACTAAAAAAGTTTGGAAAAAAAAAAAGAAGAATTTTTTTTTTTTTTTTCAATTAAACTTTTTCCATTGACAAAAAAACGTAAATTACAAAAAAGCCTAATTACATAAGAAATGGGCAAACAAAAGAAAAAGAACGCGGCTTGAGCTCACTTAACGTTTGCAACCAGAATTTCATACGTTGTTCTCCTCCGATTAAATTGGGGATATTAAGTTTAAAAGAGTCGATATTACGACCAAATCAGGGTTTTCAACTCAATGTCAAAGGTTTTTAAACATGGTATTGTTAAGATCAAAAGATTCGATATTAAGATCAAATCAGGGTTTTCAACTGTTTTAAGCATACTATTAAATAGTTCAAAGCCTTCCGTTCTTGAATCCATAATTTTCAAATATTTCATACGTTGAAAGGTTAGTAACACGATACATTCTTAACTAACATCTTTTCTGAATCCAATTGTTATTATTATTAAACATGTTCGTTATTAAAAGTGTTTGAAGGGTTTAGTTTCTGGATATTAAGATGAAAGTTTGTAGCCTTTTTTTTAAAGATATTCTGGGTTTAGTAATAATAACAATTTGATTCAGAAAAGATATTCTGGGTTATTGAAATTTGAAATTGTTCTTGTAGAATCTGTGTTGAAATTTTTAATTAATTTCATGAGAATATACTTATTTGTATTGTAGATTGGTCACAATGTCTCGATTGTATGGCTTTAATATGTTTCAGCAGCAAGAGGGTGGGTTTACAAAGCATTTGTGAGGGAGTGTGGGAAGTTATTGAAACAAGAGGCTGATGAGTTATTGGATATGATACAGAAAGATGATGGTGATACGTTGAATAGTTTGAGCTATGGAATTATAAAAGAAAATTTGAAAACATCTATCAATGATATTGCGGCTTACATTTTTATCTGGCTATCAACTATATTGATTTCGTTAATGAACAAACCGAGGCGGTAAAACAACTTTGTGCGGGCATGGGAGTTCTTGATCGACATTTTAACTACTTTGATGACACCGAGTTCATTAATTTTGATGGCATCTACATACCGAGTCTGGTAAGATTTGAAATCTATGAATGTGTGTATATATTTGAAACTTTTATGCCTACTCAACTATCTTTTTATAAGTTGTCGCAATATTTTCAATTCTCATTTGCAATGTGTCTTTGTGTGACAGAATTTCTGCAGGAATATAAGAATGTCAAGCGGATATTAATAGATTTGTTGCTTATGATAATCTAACATCCACATTATATAATGAATATAAGTTGGATTTTGGTGAGACACATAAGAGGCTTTAAAGACAAAAGTAGCGCATATATCAACCTCTTAATTAAAGAACATGCCTATAGTACATGGGATGCCGTTGCCAGGAAACGAGTAGAATTCATAAGTGTGAAGTCAAAGTTTATGAAAACTGTTTAAAATGGTAGGTGTTGCAGTGCAAAAGACAAATAAGGAACTCAAAATTCTGAAAGCTGCAGTTGATAAGCTAAGGAGGGCTTTATGCACATCAAATCTCATTCACACTATGAATGAACTCAATAAATTGGGGATTGAAAGGAAGTTGAAACAACATCTTAACAGAAATGTTAACTGGGAAAATTATGTAAAGGATACTGAGAAAGATTTAAATATCACATGTAATGAGATGTATACCGCGGAAGTTATGGTTAATGGCATGCGCTTAAAAGGGATGGTAGACTTAAGGAGTATTCCAAAAATAAAACCCCTGGTTGAAGAAGAAAAAGAGTATGTAGCTTCAATTACAACTCAACACAAAGCAATGCTTTCCAGCTTTATTAGTTTACAAGAACATGTAAATGATATTATGGAAAATATACGGCATCTCATGCAACAAAAAGAAGAGGTAGAGGCTGATGTAGCAGAAGCAAAGATGAAGTCTGATGCAGCAGAAAAAGAAAGGGTTGAGTCTAATGCAGCAGAAAAAAAAAGGGTTGAGTCTGATGCAGCAGAAAAAAAAAGGGTTGAGTCTGATGCAGCAGAAAAAAAAAAGGGTTGAATCTAATGCAGCGGAAAAAGAAAGGGTTGAGCCTGATGCAGCGGAAAAAGAAAGGGTTGAGTCTGATGCAGGGGAAGAAGAAAGGGTGGAGTCCGAGGCAGCTAGACACGAAGATGTTGATTAGGGACAACTAGACAGGTTTGTGAGAATCGATCTTTCTAAATGCTTCTTAGTGTTTAATCTTTTACATACTGCTATCTGATATTGTGGTTGTGTAAGAAAGAAATTTTGATTTGAGTTGTCTCTTTTGTCATTTGGTCAAGTACTCAAATATTAACCGGAAGTTTATAGAATTAGGAGACATTTTGATTTGAGTTGTCTCTTTTGTCATTTGGTCAAACACTCAAAGTATTAACTGAAAGTTTATAGAATTAGGAGACATTTGCATACACATTTTATGTTAAAAGCTTTGGAACCTCTTAGTTTACATAAACTTTTACTTGGAATTTGGTTAATTTATTGATGTGTTTGCTAATTTCTAATGATGCTGGAAAGAAAATGGAATTTCACATGCTGTAATACTGAAAGGACCTGCAGTTTCAACCAATGGGGATATAATTATAGATACGAGATTAGAAATAAGTTAGGGGCGTGATAACGATACTATGCGTAGCTATGAATATTGTGAATGTTCACTTACTGAATTTGGAACCTTGTGAATCTTTTTACCTTGTTTCACACAAGATAATACAATTAGTTAGGGTCGTGTCGTGTGTGTGTATGTATGTATGTATATATGCCTATACTTTACATGTATAGGATTATTAGGATATGGAAGTTCACATCATGTAATACTTAAAAGGACTCATTGTCAATCAATGGGATAAAGTCATAGATACGTAGTGATCCTATTCTAAGCTAAGAAGCCGTGAATGTTCACTCGCTGAATTTGAAACTTTGTGAATCTTTTCGGTCAAGATTATACAACTATTACGTTACTTACGTATATGTGTAAATGTATATACATCTAATTTACATTTATAGGATATGGAAGTTCACATCATGTAATGCTTAAGAAATAAAAAGACCCATATTGTCAACTAACAGGGATATGATCATAGATACAAGTTGACTTTTAACTTTAAAGTCATGGCCGCATTAATGATCCTATGCTAACTATGAAAATTGTGATGTTCACTCACTGAATTTGAAACTTTGTGAATCTTATTACTGTCTCGACACATACAAATCTATAAAGTTTATAGAATGTGGAAATCTTGAGGACCCATATTTGTCAGTTTGGAACTTTGTGAATCTTATTAGCCTTGTTTTGCTTTAGATAAACCAACCTTGGACACACATTAAATTAGAATATGGAGTGTAGACCTGGCAAAACGGGTCAGGTCGGGTGGGTTTGGGTTGTGGGTCAGAATGGGTTCGGGTCAATACGGGTACGGGTCAAAATGGGTCGATTAAAAAATGGTTATTTTGGTTCAGGTCGGAACGGGTTTGGGTCAGAACGGGTTTTGGTTTAAACGGTTTCGGGTCAGAACGGGTTGGTTCTAAAAAAATAGTTATTTTGCTCTTTAGTATATTATGGCTGTTAAAAAAACAAATAAAAGAACTATGATGTTTTTTGGTTGAAGAATGGCAAGGTGTTAGTATGTTAGACTGAAGCATTCAACAATCAACATCAATACTGCTCATCCAACCCTTTCTTAGCGTGAGTACCTGCCCATTCTAACCCTTTCCCATCCCTAATACCTACCCATTCTAACCCGTTTTCAGTGTTTTTTTTTTGTTTTAATTCAACCCGTTCTGACCCGTTTATGGATTTGCTAATACCCATAATCACCCGGATGGTCATTATTAAGACCCAATTTTGACCCAAATTAAGTCACCGGGTCAGTGTTGCCAGGCGTAATATGGAGTTCGCTTGCTATCCTATAAATGTAAATCTTGAGGACCCATATTTATTAATTATCGGGGAATTAGTCCTAGATATGTGATTAGTTCACTTTGAAGCTTTGTGAATCTTCTTACCCTCGTTTCATATGAGCTAATAAAACCGTTAAACATACATATATACACTTATTTATTTAATTTTGTAGAATATGGATTATGGAAGTTCATATTGTGCATTACATACTTAATAGACCTGTTTATTCAACCACTGGGGAGTTAATCATAGATACGAGATTAGTAACAGGTTTAGGCCTGTAGGGCAGTCTTAGTGTTCTACGAGTTTACTTATGGCTGGAGTAAGCAGCGAGTCAAAAAAGAGAGTCAAAAAGTCCAGGGAAACTTTCATATGCTATATTATGAAAATTGTGGAACTTTGTGAACCATATTACCCCCGTTCAGTGTTTCACATGAAAGAATACGACCGTTATACTTATACAGACATATATGTGTGTATATATCTCATCATACTCAGTTAATCCCACCTATAGCAAAGCTAAGGTAGGGTCTGAGGAGGGTAAGATGTAGACAACCTTACCTCTATCCTTAAGAATAGAGAGGCTGCTTCCAGTGAGACCCCCGGCTTGATGTGGTTTGGTATCAAGCCTTGGACATAAGGCACATAACACTTAGCAATCGGGACAAACCCGATTGGTGCATGTACCCCTTTGTCTTTTGCTATCCACGCCACCACATGATGCATGATTAACCGTCCGTCATTTTAACGTTATTTTCACGAAACTAGTAAAATAACGTTAAAACTAGTGCAACTTTACTTTTTGCCCCCCGAAGGCCACACATATATACTTAAAGAATATTGTCAGATATGGCCACTGTCAGATCTGGTATGATATGAACTTCAATCCTCTGCTTGAGTTGCTCTAGTAAGAGAAAAAAAAAATCAACTCCATACTGTAAGTGCTGCTTGATCTTGTTAATGGGTCTTGGTACTGTGCAATTTATAACTAAAAAAAGGTCATTTATGAGTTGTTTGTATACTATTAGGTAAAATGTAACATGCGTTAGACATGTGGCCTCTCAAGTGGAAGGTGAAGCCGTGAAGGTGGATTTGGAATTGAGATGCGTGTCAGAGAGAATCGAGCGCTTACTCGCTTCCAGTGAAACCCCGAATCGAGCTAGAAATATAGGAATAAAAAGCTATCAATAACAAACCAAGTGGTGTGAGAGTAACATAGAAACATATATGTATCCTCAAGAGAGCATATAGATAAGAATACAAGAAGATAATTACATGCAAAGACCATCTAAAGTATAGAAAATCTATATCTCACAAAGCTTAGACAAATCTGCCCCTCCCATATCGTGTCGCCATCTTTTAGCCGTTGAACTTGGATTCTTGTTTGATGACTCGTTCTTCGCCAAGTAGTGCGTCGTTATACGCCTTTATACATATACTCTTATCCTTAAGAAAAGGGCTATTTGTTTCTCAAGCCCTCACATTCATGCGCCTAGGCCCATTTTCCAAGCTAGGTCCTTTAATTGCGCTTTTGGTTCCTAGGCCTTCGCTTCAGCTCTACAGGCACACTAAATACCGATTTATTATTGTTTTTTTATTATTTATTGCAAAATTATGGATCTTTTCCACAATATATAAGCTTTGCAATACCAACTTAAGCAAGTTTCATCTAAGACTTTGATCCTATTTCGAACCGTGGAACTTTTAAGTTTTTGAAATATATTTGAATCTTCACTATTTTAGAAACTTTTGGTATTAGTTAGATGATATAAATGTTATATAACTAGTTATTGACCCCCGCGCTATGCAGCGGGTCTTAGCAACATAGAACGTGTGCCTTGTATCAAGCACCTAAAGAGTTTGTATTACAAAAGGTGAGTGTTATGTGGCCAAGCCTTAGTTTATGAGTTGGTCAGTCCATTGTGACATGTTATTTCGAATAGTGACAAAATGAAGCATTAGACTTGAATAGACAAAAAGGGGGTGTCATGGCTGTGTTTGGTTTTTGTTGTTGCTGTTCCACGCTAGGTCCTTTTCCTGCAGGTAGTTTTGCAAATTAAAAAAGACTTCAAGTTGATATGTTGGTTAGCTGATATGAAATAGCAAAGAACAAAACAATAGTTTCAATAGAGCATATATGCAAACAGTTGGCGTGCATGTTGTAATCTAATCCATCAAAGGCTAAAATCAGACAAATCAAGTTCCAAACACAATCCCCATAACAATAAGAAAGATTAAAATTCCCAAAACAAAACTTTCACGCAGCAAATTCCACACTAAGCAAACAATAATAACATCAGTTAACCGAATAATTTGCAGAAATAGGTGACTTAGATTTTAAAGGAGTGAAATTAGGTGGCATGTACAAAACAAATCCAAAGTGGGTAGATCGCTATTCCGTTTAGCTTCCTCCTTTGAATGACATAGAGTTTCTTTCTCTATTATTATTTTATTAGCATGATTAGAAATGCAATATTTATTTTAGTACTTTATCATCCTTTTTGGTTAATTAAATTATAAATTTTAAACTTTGCACTTGAACATATATTAAACTAGATTTAAATCACGGAAGTGTTTCGGGTTGAGAAATCTAATATGACATATCAATTTACATACGAAATAAACTGATGCGCTTTACAGTTACATGCAAGAAAGTTTCAGGTTGCACCTAACTTAAAACAATTAACAATGTATCTCCAATGTTTACGTCTAACCTTAAACAATGTATAACTCTAATATTAAAACCTAACCTAAAACGACGTACACTCAAATGCTAACACCTATTGTAAATAGAATTCATATTTACTGGTTTGAACATAATTAATGAGTTGTCTATACATGATTAATGAATAACCTAAACACTTTGTGTTTTTTGTCCTGTATGAACAAAACCCCACAAAAAAGTTGTCATTTTTTTTCTCCGTTTTTATATAACACTATGGTACTCGTTGGAAAATAATAAAAACGCTCGTTAATTTAGTCGTTTTTTTCCTCCGGTTTTTATATAGCACTGTGGTACTCGTTGCTTCATCTAGAAGATGTTTTACGTTCATACCCGTGTGTTTTATCACCATATTCTCAACTTTGTGTTTTAACAGTCTCGTGTGTTTTATCATCTTCTCCGTAATCCAGTGTGTTTTATCTTTATCATACACAATCA
This sequence comes from Ambrosia x helenae, assembly GCA_030844895.1. NCBI lineage: Eukaryota > Viridiplantae > Streptophyta > Magnoliopsida > Asterales > Asteraceae > Ambrosia > Ambrosia x helenae. The sequence continues at coordinate 4,040,450 of CM061232.1, read as the reverse complement.
GTAACACATTAAAAAAAAACACTCGAATGTACTTTAAAACACAACTATACGTACATTTATGCGATTTAGGATTCATTATTTACTTAATTTAATTTAATATATCGTTGAAGTGCAAATAATTTTATAAGTTTAGAATTGATAATTTTAATTAAAAAAAAGGATGATAAAGTATTAAAAAATAAAATAAATATGGTAGGGGTGTTTAACGGGTCGGGTTGGCGGGTCCAACCGACTTGAACCTGAAAATTTTACATGAACCCGAACCCAACCCGGACCAAAAATTATGACATACATATGAACCCGAACCCGAAAATTTTACATGAACCCGAACCCAACCTGGACCCGAAAATTATGACATACATATGAACCCGAACCCGAACCCGACCTGAATATTCTCGGTTGACTCGAACCCGACCCGTTCAACCTGATTTTGTATTTTTATTTTTTCCAATGTTGCAAAAGTCGCTAGGCGCTCCCTAGTCGGAGTCGGGAGTACTCGGGCATCGGCAACCTACCTTGTAACGATTACTCGGGGAATACTCGACCTTTGAGACCTTGGTTTACAACATTGATTTTTAACAAACTAATGTATTAAAATTAAAATTTTACTACAAAAAACACAAACATATATAAAACATTAATGTTTTATTTATAAAATATAATACCAATTCCTATTTTAAGTTATAAGTGTAACATAAATACCTAACCAATTTAATTTATTACATAAAATATATTGTAAAAAAACAATATATTGTATAAATATGTTAAACGGGTCAACCCACCCAGGTTGACCCAACCCAACCCGTTTAGCTAAACGGGTTCGCTGGTTCAACCGAACCTGACCCAACCCATTTAGACTAAAACTAAACCCGCTAATTTCGCGTTAGGTTTGGGTCATGTTTTCAGGTCGTGTCAGAAATTGACACCCTTAAAATATGGCATTTCCAATCATACTCCTATGCCTTTTTTCTATGTGGTAATAAAAAATAATAGAGAAAGAAACCATTATGTCATTCAAGCTCTGCAAATTCTGACACCCTTAAACATATAATCAAATGTCGCTAAAGGGAACAACGATCTACCCATTTTTGCTTTGTTTTTACATGCCAACCTAATTTCATTCCTTTAAAATCTATGTCACCTATTTCTGCATATTATTCCTTAAGAGTACCATACGCATAGATGACTTGCATAACACGTGGAGTCAGAAAAGAATACGTGCAACATCAAAGTGTACCATGTGCTTCATTTGGTTGTACAACTTGCAATAGTGGCTATACACTCACATCCACAACTTGGTAAATATAGAGTTAACTAGTTTTTATTCCGGGAGCGTTCCAGGTTGAAATATTTAATATGACATAATAAAATATGTTGTTGTTATTATTATTATTATTATTATTATTATTATTATTATTATTATTATTATTATTATTTTAAACAAATCTCTGCCATAAGTTATCATATTCAAATATAAAAAAAATGAATCTCTGCGTCGGGGTATAAATCTAGTGCCATTACAAATGAATTCGGGAGTTTGTAATTGATCATTCTAAAAAGAAATAACATAAAATAAGAAAAAAAAAGTTAATATTGAAATATCGAACGCATTAGTCTAAGAGTTATGTAATGCGTTAAAAAAATTCATGGGTATATGATCGAGTATATAGTTCGGGTATTTGGGTATGTTGTTTCGGGTAATCGGGTCCGGTATCACCTAATCCTAGACCCGACTCAAACCCACAAGTTTTTTAAACTAATCTCAAACCCTACACAATACCTGTCGGGTTACAAAAAATAGTCATTTTTTTCTCTGTTTTTATATAGCACTATGGTACTCGTTGGAAAGATAATAAAACGCTCGTTAATTTGGTGTAATTTTTTTCTTTAAAAAATCTCGTATATAAAAGATATTAACGTTTTAAAAGTCATGGGAGGAAACATGAGAGAAAAAATAGTAAAGTTTTAATATTTAGATTTAGTAGATTAGATATTTAATAGATTAGGTTAAAGATTATAATAGATTAGGTTAAATCATATTTATTCATTTTTTTAATTGGTTTACACTTGCCACATCACATCCTATGTGACATCTCTCAAAGGAGAGATTGCATAAGAGTATGACATGTAGGATCAATCCCTTTGCAACATATATATACTAGATTATACCCCGGGAACTTCCGGGGTTAAGAAATCTAATATGACATATTAATCTCACATCTATTAATATATATAAAAGAATTACACTATGATGACATGGCATTCAATTAGGCAACCCTTCACCCTTTGAATGTGCCATGTGGCATCATATGGTGCATTCTTTTTAATTTTTTAATTTTCTTTTTTTGAACAAAATTAAATCACATAAAACCATACCTATCATCATATATAATCCCTATCTTCTCACCAAACCCTAAAAATCTAAAAACTCCTCTCCGGCACCCAAGGTAAATCCCACGATTCTTAATTCATGTTTTATTATTGTTATCCATCGTTTTATTAATTATGAAGGTGGTCAGATACTTGAATTAATATATATATATATATATATAAAAGAATTACACTATGATGACATGGCATTCAATTAGGCAACCCTCACCCTTTGAATGTGCCATGTGGCATCATATGGTGCATTCTTTTTAATTTTTTAATTTTCTTTTTTTGAACAAAATTAAATCACATAAAACCATACATATCATCATATATAATCCCTATCTTCTCACCAAACCCTAAAAATCTAAAAACTCCTCTCCGGCACCCAAGATAAATCCCACGATTCTTAATTCATGTTTTATTATTGTTATCCATCGTTTTATTAATTATGAAGGTGGTCATATACTTGAATTCCTTCAATTTATTCATTCGATGAACATTAATTAATAATTTATGTGTTAATGAAAGGTGTTGTTAATTATTTAGGTGTCGAAAGTGTATCGTATCAAGGGGCACATCTCAAGATACGTATCATTTAATTTATAGCTATTCCAGGTAATCTACTTTGATTTTTAACTGGTTTAGTTGATTTGATCTGGTCTAATCATATGTGGGATGGCTGGCGTTGGTTAAGGGCCAAGTGATTATTTGTTTAATTTGATACTTTTTGTTATTTATTTTTGTTTCTGATTCATTAAGCTATTTTAGTTTCTTTCTTGGCATATGTGAAGTGGGTTAGGGTAATAAGCTATTAGTCGTTTTTCAGGTTCTGTCTTCTGTGTCGTATATGCAGTTTCCTTAACAGTGGTTGTAAGACTTGGTACAGAGATGTGATAAGGTTTTGAATGGTTACAACTTCTAACTTAAGTGATTGTTTAGTTGATTAGGTTAGGAATTATAGGAGTCATTAGAATGTGAGAGATGTGATGAGTTTTTGAATAGTTCCAGCTTACTTAAGTGATTGTTTAGCTGATTATTAATTGAGGTTAAGGATTATGAGTTATTACTGATTAGAATACTATGAACATGCAGTGATTGAGAGATTCCGTGGTTAGTTAACTTGAGCCATTTGCAATAGGTTTATCACGTCATATTAGTGTTTAGGTTATGTATTAATATTAGAGTTATACATTGTTTTAGGTTATATGTTAACATTAGAGTTATACATTGTTTAAGATTAAGTGTTAACAACGGAGTTATACACTATTTTATGTTAGGTGTTACCCGAAGCTTTCCAGCATGTAAATGTGAAACGCATTAGTGTATTTCATATGTAAAGTTAGTGTGTCATATTAGATTCGTCAACCTCGGGAAGTGATTGTTTAGCTGATTACTAATTAGGTTTTAGGTTATGGAATATGAGTTATTAATGATTAGAATACTATGGACATGCAGTGATTGAGAGATTTTGTGGTTAGTTAACTTTAGCCATTTGCAATAGTTTATCACGTCATATTAGATTTTTCAACCCCGGTACCTTCCGGGGTAATTAGCTAGTATAAAATAGAATGATGCGCTTTACAGTTACATGCAGGAAAGCTTCGGGTAGCACCTAACCTAAAACAATTAAAAATGTATCTTCAATGTTAACGCCTAATCTTAAACAATGTATAACTCTAATATTAATATCTAACCTAAAACAATGTATAACTCCAATGCTAACGCATGTTGAAAATAGAATTCATATTTACCGAAACATAATTAGTGACTTGTCTATACATGATTAATGATTTACCTGAACACTTTGTGTTTTTTTCCTGTATGAACAGAACCCTACAAAAAAATAGTCGTTTTTTTTTTCTCCGTTTTTATATAACACTATAGTACTTATTGGAAAGATAATAAAACGCTCGTTAATTTGGCGTAATTTTTTTCTTTAAAAAATGTCGTATATAAAAGATATTAACGTTTAAAAATTGTGGGAGGAAACATAAGAGATAAGAGATAAAAATCAAGTTTTGTTTTTAATTTTTTTTTTCTAAACTATCTCAATGCCACATGGGATGACACATGGCACACTCAAAGAGAAGAATGCCTCTTTAAATGCCATGTCATTAAAATGGCTTTGGTTTATTATATGTATAGATAGATAGATAGATATTGATATTGATAATAGCTTTTGTTTATTTTATTTGAAGAATAGTATTATTCTAATACATAACATAGTTTTTACTTTTTTTCATTTAAGGGCGTTTTTTCTCAAGCCCTCACGTTTTTTTTATCCTTGTCCCTAAACCAAAGGCGAAGCCTATGCATCTTGAGTGCATCTATTACCCTTGAAAACTATGACATAGGTTACCTTAAACCCCTCAACGTGATTCATTCATGCGCCCCTTACATGAAACCATGTGTTTGATTACTAGACCGGAAGATCTTGACTAAGGACAACTGGACAGGTCCGTGTGAATCGATATTTTTAAACGCTTGTTTTTTTAATCGTTTTATATATACTGCTATCTGATATTATGGTTGTGTAAGAAAGAAATTTTGATTTACATATGCATGTTATGTTTACAAGCCTATTGGAACGTCTAGTTTACATAATCATTTACTTGTAATTTGGTTCATTTATTAATGTGTTTGCTAAATGCTAATGATGCTGGAAAAAAATGGAAGTTAACATCCTGTAATACTTTGGACGACACCCGTATGTTCAACCTAACGGGGATATAATCATAGATGCGAGATTAGTAATAAGTCAGGCCGTTAGGGCCATGCTAATGATCCTATGCTAAGCTAAGAAAAGTGTGAATGTATTACCTCGTTTCGGACAAGATTATTCAACTCTTACGTTACGTACGTCTATATGTAAATGTATATACATCTCATGGTTTAAAAAAACACCTGAGGCGTGCGCCTCGAGGCGCGCCTCAAGGCGATTTGGTCTGAAAACGCTTATGAGGCGGCGCCTCAGGTGTTTGAACAGTGGTATGCGCCTCACAGGACTGAGGCGTTATGAAAAGTTGCGCCTCAGGGGGTTTTCAGGTATATTTTTTATGTTTTCGACTTTTTGTGACATTTTATGTCTTTTTTACGTGTGTTTTTGATGTTTTTGATGATAAAATTAGTTAGCATTTTATTTTTTGAAAGATATATAATTATTTATTTAATTTTTTAATTCCGCCTCGGGCTTACGCCTCGGTTCGCCTCGAGGTTTACGCCTCGTGAGCCGAAGGGAAAACGCCTCGAGGCGCGTTTCCGTTCTTTTAAACTTTGATACATCTATAGGATATGGAAGTTCACATCATGTAATGCTGAAAAAATAAAAAGACACATATTGTCAATTAACTGGGATATGATCATAGATACGAGTTTAGTTTTAACTTTCAAGTCTTGGCACTGATCCTACGCTAAAGTATGAAAATTGTGATGATCACTCGCTGAATTTGAAACTTTGCGAATATTATTACTCTCGTTGCGCTTGAGATAACACACACATACAAATCTATAAAGTTTATAGAATATGGAAATCTTGAGGACCCATATTTGTCAATTGATGGGGAGTTGGTACTAGATATGTGATTAGTAATAAGTTAGGTTGGTCTAAATGATCCTATGCTAGAGTATGAAAATTGTGTCACATGAGTAGGGCTGCAAATGAACTGAATTTTCAGCGAACAGTTCATGAACCGTTTGGCGGGAAGTTCGTTTGTGTTCGTTCGTTTAATAAATGAACGAACACGAACAAAAATTTTTGTTCGTTTAGTTAAATGAACGAGCATGAACAGAGGTCACGTTCGTTCGTTTATGTTCGTGAACGTTCGGTAACGTGTTCGTTTATGTTCGATAGTTTAATTGGGTTTATAGTTTTTATAATTTTTTTTTGTTTTATTTACCCAAATAAATAATATATGTGAGGTAAATATGTTTGGATAATTTAGTTATATTTTGGGTGGATCTAGCTGATGTCTTAGAATTATATCTTATTTTAAAGTTAATATATGTTCGTTTGTGTTTGTTTCTGATCATGAACATTTCTTTGTAATCGTTTGTGTTCATGAACACTTTTTTGTGTTCATTAATGTTTGTTTGTGTTTGTGTGCGTTCATGAACAAAATTAACAAACGAACACAAACGAACACGAACACTAGTGTTTTCTTAACGAACGAACACGAACAAAAAATCTCGTTCGACAAGTGTTCATGAACTGTTCGTGAACACATGATTTCCTTAACAAACGAACACGAACAATGCCTTGTTCGTGTTCGTTCGGTTCGTTTTGCATCCCTACACATGAGATAATACGGTTGATATACGTATGCATACATATATGTGTATATATATTGAACTTGTAAAGTTGTAAAATATTGTCAGATATGGCCACTGTCAAATCTTGTATGAACTTTAATCCTCTGCTTGAGTTGCTCTAGTAAGAGAAGAAAAATCAACTCCATACTGAGTCAAACAGTTTATTAGGGTTCTTGATTGGTGCCTTTACAACAGCAACAACAACCGTACCAAGTGAATCCCATGGATAACAAAGCTATTGGTAGGATTCGAAGAGAGTGGGATGTTAAGCAAACCTTGATTGCTTCTAGAGAAACCCCCTACTCGAAGTCAAACAACATAAGCAAAATCGAGCTAGAAATATAGGGAAAAAAAGCTATCAATACCAAACGAAGTGGTGTGCGAGTAACATAGAAAACATATATAACATCCTCAAGAGAGCATATAGACATAGACACAAGAAGGCAATAACATGTAAAGTTCACCTAAAGTGTAGAAAATCTAAGTCTCACAAAGCTCTGACAAATCTTTTCCCTCACCTATTGTGTCTGGCATCTTTTAGCCGTTGAACTTGGATTCTTTTTTGAATACTCGTTCTTCGTCAAGTAGTGTGTCGTTATACGCCTTTACACACGCGCACACACACACACTTCTCCTTAAGACAAGTGTTATTTGTTGATCAAGCCCTTGCTTCATGCGCCTAGACCCGTACTTTTGGTTCCTAGGCCCTCGTTTCAGCTCTACAAGCACCCTAAATACCAATTTATTATTATTTTATTTAATGCAAAATTATGAATCTTCTATACAATATAAGCTTTGCAATACCAACTTAACAACTTTCATCCAAACTTTTGATCTAATTTGAACTTTTGAACTCTTTAACTTTTGAAATATATTTGAATCTTCACTATTGCCTGAACCGATTTACAAATACCCCGATTAACATGAATTGCATCAAAAGTTTGGATGCAAGGTGAGGTGAAATAAATGTGTAATAAAAATTTGCCGTTAAAAAAAAACATGAATTGCATCGGTTCAACTTTTGGCATGTTATCAAGAAATTTTTAATGCTCTATCAACTTTCAAAATAGTACGGGGTTATTAATAAGTATGTCCAAACCCGAACTACTCGAATAGCCCAACCCAATTGTGTTACGGATCGATCATGGGATACAACACCATTCACACAAAAAAAAAAAAAAAAAAAAAAAAACCACACCAAATTACCCAACGTAAACTACCCGAAATCCGAAAAGTAAATGGATCAACACACGTTTACTGTGTTTGTATATATTTGTATTTGATTTTTTTTACAAATCATAGATGTTTTTCTTTGTTTACATGTCTGTTCAGTAAAGGGCAAAATGTGGTTTGGGGGGGGGGGGGTTGGTTTGGGAGGGACTGATTGACATATCGTATAAGACATGACGGGTATGTTTGACAAAACTAGCTAATAGTTATAGTTTTTTAATATATTTTTGTGTTTGGAAAAATAGCTGGAGCTTTAATAAAATGTATAAAATGACCAAAATTGACATAACTAAAAGTTTGTATGTATTTTTTTATGGTAAAATGGGTATTTGTGTCATTTTACTCATTAAAAGTTTGTAGCTAGCAAGAGTTTTTTTTAAACACTAATACTAGTAGCGTTTCAAGATAAAACTTTTGCTTCAAACCTAAAAGGTTCAAGCTACTTCAACCAAACAAGTCTTTTTATTGTGTATGAGTTTTTTCTTAAAAGCTTGAAACTAGAAGCTCATAAAAGTTTATCACCAAACATACCCGACATGTTTAGACATAACTACGATAAGACATGAATACAAACAAGTAAACAAAAACACGAACACCAGTTTGTTTATAACATGTTAATATGATAAGACACAAATATGTTTATAAACACTAACCATAAAATAGTATCCACAAACCTGTGTGAAGGGATAGGGTACCCAATTCTACGGAGGATCACGACCCTATCCCAAAGAAGTCTGCAGGAGCTCAAGTCCATAACGAAAGACCAAACTCCGCGGGAAGTATCCACAGAGAGAACAGTTCCGCAGACGGCACAACGTCAAAGATTCCTTCATATGAATGACGTCACCAACATAAACACCAACTAGCGCGTGATGCAACACGAGCGAATATTCCATCAAAGCTTTATGATACGAGGATGTACAGAATGAGGAATGAAGAGGACCACATCAGACCCAGGGCGCACCCTGCGCCAATCAAGCGGCAACACGTGTCAAGGGTGGTCCAACAACCCCTGACATAAGAACAGTGACTGGACAGGTCCCATGCCCCCACCATGCTGAATGCACAGTACCCGTCAGGACACTGTGCATGCATGTTCAACTGCCACAGGCGTCACATCAGACGCCACAGGCATGTCCACCATGTTGTGGTCAGCACAAGCGTCGTTCGCGACTAATCAAAAGCAGCCACGTGGAGATCTTGTAAGGAAGCATCCATACTCTCTCACATCAGCATTAATGACCCGGTCTTCCCGCCATTTTTATAGGTGAAGACATCTGGGGCGGTCAAAGGCCCAGAACCAAACACAAGGCTTTATGGGCCATGACCCATGGCCCATAGCATCTCTTATAAATAGAAGACTTCCTCTTCCATGCAAAGGATCCGAAAAATACATACACCAGAGCTAGGATAGAGCTATCCATGTTATACTCTTTGTAATCCTCTTATTAATATCATTTAGCTTTTACAGTGGGCGTAGGCTACCACAAGCAGAACCACTTGCATGCTCTTGTCTCCACTCATAACACACACACACACACTAATATCACTTTTGTTTGTTATACCTTCGGGTTACGTTCTAACTATAATGGTGAGCGAAGGATTAATCCTGAGCTAACACGAGTATCTAACCCTCGACTTTACTTGTTAATAGTCGTTATACTCGTTGTTTCTTCCCTGTGAATGAGAGACTGAGCGGCGTCGACATTGAGAAGGAGGACGGGTGACGGCGGACGGGTAATGGGTGATGGTGGACGGGGACGAGGGACAATGACGACGAATGGGGATGGAGTTGAGAATGAGGAGGAAGGATGACCGAGCGATGTATATTTTTGTGATCTGAAAATTGAAAATTGATCGCGTGTCGAGTGCTAATCAAAAACTATTTTAAAAACAACTCCTTAGCTACAAGGACTGCAGTATAGGGAGTAGGGTTGTCGAACCACGAGGAGTATGTGGTTAGTGTCAATAGCAATTTTATCAGTTAAACTAATTAATTAAAAATAATATTTTATGAAATATAATGTTGTTGTGCTTGAAAAAGTTGGTTGAGTGATTTGAATAAAGACAAGAATAATAAAGAAGTAACTTCCTCTAAACTCTAGGTTCTAGGTTTCACACAGTTTTCAGTTTATAGATTGGGAACCACATAGACATAGTTCTGAAAATTAGTTAATTAACCGGTAGCATAAGTTCTTGTCATCAAACCCTATTAACTACCCAATTATAAGTGTCAAGTCAACCCTCTTTATGTCACCCAACCCGCTACTAAGTTTTGTCATAAACCGAACAAGTTGTAAAGAAAGGACTCAAAACACAAATCAATTGTTTAATAACTAATGCATCAAGAATGTTTTAATTGTTTGTCATCACAAGCAAAACATAATCCAATACTAAGAATAAATAGAAAAAGTGCAAAACCTAATTGAACCATTGGTCTAGAGAAAGCTACAAAGATTTAGCGTTGCATCTTGGTCGCGAGCATGCCTCCTCTTTGTTTTTCTTCTTGTGCGATCTTCCTGTGTAAAATTGTGTCGTGCGATCCTAGACTAAACCGCCAAGAAGGCTCTCCTTCGTAATTCCTCTCATAAAATAAAAATTCCCCTCCTAAAATAAAATCCAACCCCTCTTGTTGTGCGTGACCTACCCACGAATTGGGCCTTTCAATGTGAACATGGTTCACGTCCTTTTTTCCTTCTTTCTTTTTTTTCAATTTTATTATTATTATTATTATTATTATTATTATTATTATTATTATTATTATTATTATTATTATTATTATTATTATTTAACTCGGGTGTTCTTCGCTCGACCAAAATTTATCTTCTACGCCCTAACTTCTCTGAACACCTGCTCTCAAGTGTTTGTGTCTCGATTAAAATTATTTTGTTTTGAGCTCATTATCCACGGACACCTACAAAACACATGCGCGCTAATAAATAACTAAGAACGACTAAAAGTACACAATAAAAGACTTAAAAGTATACAAAACTAATATATTAACAAGGTGTTTTCACCAACACATCAGTTGGTTTAAGGGAAAATAATTCTGTTTTAAAATTATTTTGTTTTGAGCTCATTATCCACGGACACCTACAAAGCATGTTGTGCGATCCTAGACTTAGTCTCAATGCCATGATGTGGGCACTTCCTAAGCAACTCCTTAAATCTAGTAAAGGCCTCATGAAATGTCTCGCCGGAATTCTGCTCAAAGGCTCTAATTGCTTCTCTAGCCTCAGAAGTCTTACTCATAGTGTAATACTCTTCTAAAAACACCTGCTGCATTTATTGCCAAGTAAAAATGCTACCTGGGGTCAGGGTTGCAAACCACTGCCTAGCCCTATCCTTTAAAGTGAATTGAAACAACATAAGCATAACCTGATCCTTAGTAAACCCAGCCCCTCCTACAGTGTTACAACTAGACTCAAAAGCTGCAATATGTAAGTAGGGCTCCTCTGATCTCTTACCATAAAACTCAGGTAGGTGGCCTAAATAATGGGGTTTAACCTCAAAAGCTCTACCATTCCTACCTACGGGTGTCACTACAGCTGATGAATTAGGCATAATGACTGGCCTAAAGTGACTATCTACCCCACCCCTAGCTGGTGCCCTCTGAACAAGCTGTGGGACACCATCTACAAACTCTAAATCATCCTCCATATCACCTGCATCAAATCGTGGCACACCTCTTGGTGCCTGGTTATTTACCCTTTGCCTCCCAACCCGGTTCCCTTGATTAAAGTGACATACCTGATTACGTGGGATTGGACGCCTAGGATGCAAGTCGAACCCATCCTGATCAAAATCATCATACCTGACGTCGGCATATCTGCCGTCATATTCCTCATGCTCAGATTCTCTGTCCCAGTCAGTCTGCCATGTACTGTGAAAACTCTCCTCATCAAACCGTTGAGGGATGCGATGCAGCTGTTGGTTTTCAAGGTTTTGCTGCTGCTGTGGTATGACTGGTCGGGTGTTTCGGGCCGGTTGGAATTGTGGTACTGGTGGTGGGTTTAGTGGTTGTGGTGGAATGGGTGGAATAGGTGGTAGTGGATTTTGAGGAAGTGCATCCTTGGGGATGCCGTGATGGCTGTGAATACTCATGGTGTGATTAGGGTGGTAAAGGGATCGGTTTCTTCTGGCGGTTCTCTCAATCTCCGGATCAAAAATCAAAGGCGATGTTTTTCCCGACCTTCGTGTATGGTGCATACAAGTAAAGTAACCTGCACACACAGAAACAAGAAAACCAGCGTAGTACTGAACAAAGAAAAATAACTAAATAAAGAACAAAAAGTAAATAAACAAGAAAAGATACTATATATATATATATATTTTTTTTTTTGGGTTTTTTTAATTTTTTTTTTCTAAAACTAAGGACAACTAAAACTAAAAACACTAAGCGCACGTACTCCCCGGCAACGGCGCCATTTTGATCGCGTGTCGAGTGCTAATCAAAAACTATTTTAAAAACAACTCCTTAGCTACAAGGACTGCAGTATAGGGAGTAGGGTTGTCGAACCACGAGGAGTATGTGGTTAGTGTCAATAGCAATTTTATCAGTTAAACTAATTAATTAAAAATAATATTTTATGAAATATAATGTTGTTGTGCTTGAAAAAGTTGGTTGAGTGATTTGAATAAAGACAAGAATAATAAAGAAGTAACTTCCTCTAAACTCTAGGTTCTAGGTTTCACACAGTTTTCAGTTTATAGATTGGGAACCACATAGACATAGTTCTGGAAATTAGTTAATTAACCGGTAGCATAAGTTCTTGTCATCAAACCCTATTAACTACCCAATTATAAGTGTCAAGTCAACCCTCTTTATGTCACCCAACCCGCTACTAAGTTTTGTCATAAACCGAACAAGTTGTAAAGAAAGGACTCAAAACACAAATCAATTGTTTAATAACTAATGCATCAAGAATGTTTTAATTGTTTGTCATCACAAGCAAAACATAATCCAATACTAAGAATAAATAGAAAAAGTGCAAAACCTAATTGAACCATTGGTCTAGAGAAAGCTACAAAGATTTAGCGTTGCATCTTGGTCGCGAGCATGCCTCCTCTTTGTTTTTCTTCTTGTGCGATCTTCCTGTGTAAAATTGTGTCGTGCGATCCTAGACTAAACCGCCAAGAAGGCTCTCCTTCGTAATTCCTCTCATAAAATAAAAATTCCCCTCCTAAAATAAAATCCAACCCCTCTTGTTGTGCGTGACCTACCCACGAATTGGGCCTTTCAATGTGAACATGGTTCACGTCCTTTTTTCCTTCTTTCTTTTTTTTTCAATTTTATTATTATTATTATTATTATTATTATTATTATTATTATTATTATTATTATTATTATTATTATTATTATTATTATTTATTATTTAACTCGGGTGTTCTTCGCTCGACCAAAATTTATCTTCTACGCCCTAACTTCTCTGAACACCTGCTCTCAAGTGTTTGTGTCTCGATTAAAATTATTTTGTTTTGAGCTCATTATCCACGGACACCTACAAAACACATGCGCGCTAATAAATAACTAAGAACGACTAAAAGTACACAATAAAAGACTTAAAAGTATACAAAACTAATATATTAACAAGGTGTTTTCACCAACACATCAAAAATTAGGGTTCCTCCAATCTTTAGTCCGCATATGTATAAAGTATACCGTCACCCCATATATAATTTTTTTTAAATATCAACATGTCTTAACATGTGCTTTACATGTTAACATTTCTTTAACTTGTTTAGACACGAAACCTGTTAAGGTATTATCGTATCGACCTGTTTAAGACACAGAACCTGTAAAGGTCAAACATGAAACTTGTTAAGATTGTGTAGTGTTGTCGTGTTCGTGTCTGAAATTACTAGCCCTAGTCAACATCATCTGGTGTGTGAAGCTCATGTAACGTGCATGTGTAACACCTTATCACAATCATAATATTATTTCTATTGCTTTTTTGGTTCATGGGTTTTTTTTTTCGTGATAGGAATGTTGGACGAAGGCTTTTTAGAAGGCCATTTGTCCTGATATATTTGCATACAAACACATTTAACTTTTTGTAGTGGTGTTAGTTGAGTTGCGTATGCTGATCAATATTGATTTGGCACGAATCTAAAAATCTAAAAATTTGATAGACACAAACCGGAAACACTATAAGTTTTTGTGGGTTACCCGAACTATCAAAAAAGGAGTTAGTAGCGTAACTTATTGTCTATTTGCCTTCTATTTCGAAGTAATTTCTCTTTAGGGTTGCTTCATAATTAAGGGGTTGTTTGGTAGCCTCTTAATCAGTCTCTTAACCATTCAGGTCTGAATCATTCAGCATTCAGACTGTTTGTTTCAGCATCTGAATGGAATGATTAAGTACTGAACCATTAAGTTAATAAGGGATGCTAAATGATTCAGCTCTTAACCATTCAGAGCCTCTTAACCATTCAGACAATCTTAATGATTCAACACTTAATCAACCAAACAACCCCTAAATATAACAACTTTTAAATTAAATGTAGTTTATTTATTTTACGTACTTAAAAATAAAAATTACAAAAAAATACAAATGTGTATAAATTAATTATTAATTATTACATATAAAGCTTATCTTTTTTATATATATGATGTATATAATAACATAATTGTATTCCCTTAAATATAACATAAATAAAACTCATCTTATAAAATTTAGTATAAAGTTCTTAATCAATTTAGATTATGATACAAAACAACTTTTCTAAGTTAAAAGATAACGGGCTAACAGGCAAACCCATAAATACGTCAAGTTGACTAACAAATCACTAGGTAGCTAAATGTGTTTACAGATCCAATCCGACCCCTTGGTTGGTTTAAGGGAAAATGGGTTTGTAGCTGAACAAGCAACGAGAAAAGCGGAAATATGGGTTTGTACCATATATTTCACAAAAATGAACGACCAAATACAACATAACAGTTATCCGAAATGTTCTCGTACACATAATCCCTTATGAATCTGTAGAAACAAAAGAAAATGGTTCATTAATTGTTTTTATGGTAAAAGGCAGCCATAAGATATCAGTAAGGATAAGGCCTCACAAAGGTACAAACTGAAGAAAGAAGCCGGTGACAATGCCTACTAACAAACTGAAGATTATAAAGAGAATAAGAAATGAGAGAGTTGTTTCATTGAGATGTATATAATAACACAATGACCACTATTTATAAGGCTCTAATAGAAGGTATAGACATAAATGAGATAAAGGAGTCATTAACATAGATAATCACTAATAACTTTATTCTTTCATAATCAACTTAATTGTTAATGTAAAAATACAACTTCATCCCTTTACTACCTTCATTAAGTTATTGTACACTAAACATAAAATATAGTATTTACTTAAATTTGGTTGGAACCCTTCCTAAATGCTTTATAATATAGTATAGATAGGCATGTGCAGGTAGGGGTGCAAATGAGCCAAGCAGCTCGCGAGCTACTGGAGATCAGCTCGAGAAAAAGCTCGAAACGAGTCGAGTCTTATCTAGCCCGAGCTAAGCTTGAGCCTAAAACAAAGCTCGTTTACGTATTGAGCCTGAGCTCGAGCTTGGCATATAAAGCTCGCCAGGCTCGTCGAGCCTTATCGAGCCTTAGTATAATACTAGTTTTATTAATATTTTATAATAATTACCCCACATTTAAAGATGTTTAGTAAACGAGCCGATCCGAGCTTTAGACTTATCGAGTTATCGAGCCTATATTTATATTATTTTTCTTTAATAAATTAACAAATAAACACTAAACGAGCCAAGCTCGAGCTTGAGAAACTACCAACGAGCCCGAGCTCAAGCTTTAAAAATAAAGCTCGAACCGAGCCGAGCTCGAGCCTGATCGAGCTCGGGCTTGGCTCGGCTTGTTTGCACCCCTATCTGCAGGTAAACAACAATCAAAAGGCTCGTCCATTTCGTCTTGGGTGAGACGTTTTCAACGTGCCGAGCCCCTAGGGGGTGGTGTAGCCTGTCCTGACCAACTCGGGGACGAGCCCCACACCAGACAGTCTAACCACCACTCACAAATATATATGGAATGAATATGGTGCCGTTAAATATGGAAAGTTAGAAGTATAAAAGTTTCATCTCTATTTTCAGAAATGGAATGCATTGTTAAACTAGATGAAAATTTATTTAATTATTTATTTAAAAGATACGATGGATGTAAGGAATAAGATTTTTTTGGAAATAATGTAAGGAATAAGATGTGAGCCATCTCTAGCGACTTAGGATTCGACATGATCTTTTGGATTCTTATGTGTAAAATGACAATATACGAGTGTACTAACATATCATTAAAATTTTGATTTCAAATAATAAACAAATTTATGTTAGTTCTTATTTTCAGTGTATATTAGTCGCAATTATTTATGATGTACACATCTATATCATTTAAAATACAATAGATCGTGAAATATGACACAATGAGCCATAAAATATAACACAGTGCCAAAAAATATAACACAATTCTGAAGAAAAAAGACACAATGAATTGAAAAATGACACAATGATGAAAATAAGAAAAAGACACAATGGTACATAAAAGACACAATGATATAACGCATATTCTAAAAACTACAAGCTAAAACTCCAAAAAACACGAAGACCTAAAAACTAACGTGGTAGGGTTCGATAAGACGATTCCAATGCCGCTTGAATGAGTTCAATCAGAGTCCGTTTAATACCCTTCCTACGACTTCCTATTTTTATTTTTACTGTGTATTTAATCTTAACCCTATCAACTAGATATATTAAAAATTGATTTCAATCAATAAGAAGATTAGAAGTAATCGTCAGAATATTCCAATTTACTCGTGTAATGATCTGTTATCCACGTTATCGTATAGATAATGTTGATGCTAAATAATTATGTATACATTATTATTGTGCAATTAGACTAAATATTCATAATATCCTCATTTGGATTATTATTTCTGGTTAATTAGTTATCCCCTTTAATTTTCCTTTTTCTCTTGTTGTAATGCATTGTTTTATACAATTGTTACTTTCATAGATAAGTTTTGTACGATGTAGTTGTAGGTGGGTCGTGGTTTAGGTGGTTTGTAGCGGTTGGTGACAGTGGAGAAAGTAATCTCTAGTTAACGATCGTTGGTGATGTTAGTGTGGTGAGATTGACGGTGTTGCAGTGGTGGGGGTATAATTTTAGAAAGAGAGAGAGAGAGAGAATCCATCCATCTTCCGCTCACAGGACTCGATCTGGTAGGGTGGGTTTTCCTTAGGGGTTCCCATCTTGGAAGTAGGTCACAGGTTCGATTCATACACATCACAAAAAAAATTTATATAACGGTATAAATTTAGACAAAAAGGACACCAGTGTAAAAAGCCGCTAGTTAGTTAGAGGTGTAAAAAGATTCCTACTAAAGTAAGCCTTTTAAACAAATAAAAAAAATCAATTCAACAAACATCAAACAAAGAAAAGGATAAATATATGGATTTGTGTAGAGAGAGAGAATCCATCCCATCCATCTTCCGCCCACAGGACTCGGTCTGGTCTACACAAGCTCACATTCTTTCTCTCTCTAGCTTTCTCTCTCTAAAACTCTCCTTCCATCAATCAATCTATCCATCGATCCATTTGTTTACATGTCATTCCCTCTTTTCCGATCCCAATTCTCTCCTTTATTGACGATTCATTTCATATAGATAATAATAATAATAATAATAATAATAATAATAATAATAATAATAATAATAATAATAATAATAATAATCCTGTTTTTGTTGATGCATTTACCTTCCAATCGTTTGATCTGACGTGTAATTGATTCATGCTTGGTTATGAGTTATCATTTTTCTGATTATTTGTTAATTAGAAAATCAGATTCACAATTGTGGTTTTATGATTGATATCATACTGGAATATTCAAACTCTGCTGATTAATTAGGGTCTGGATTTGATAATTGTGTTTTTAGCCTTTTAGAGAGTGGATTGGGGGAATTGGTTGATTTTCATGTATATTTAATCATTTTTGTGATTATTATTTAGTAACAGAAACATTTGTGGTTTTAAGTTTGATATTTAATTGTCATATTGAAAATCTGGTGAGAAATTTGGGTGTGAATTAGGGAATTAGGGTTACACAAACACGAAATATTCGTGTTTGTGAAAGCGGTTGTGACGGATTCGTTAACGGAGAATAGGGGGTTTGGTTGTGCGGCGGGTCTGGAGTGCTTGTTGAATATTGTCAGGGCCCTACGGATGGGGTCCTGCTTATCAGGAGAAAGCAGGAGCCCTCATCCAAGCTCCCCAATGACGCCGAGTAAGAAACGGAAAGGTTTGAGGAAAAGAACGTCGAGGAGTTCTTCGTTTAATGGGCATAGGGATAGGGATAGGGATAGGGAGGATCATGTGCATAGGATTCCTGGGAGGATGTTTTTGAATGGGTCGAGTGAAGTTGCTTCCATGTTTACTCAACAAGGGAAAAAGGGTACCAATCAAGATGCCATGATTGTTTGGGAGGTATGACATTTGACTTCCTTTTACTCTGTTTCATGTTGTTTGTTTCGTTACTTATATGTTCTAATGTTTAGTTTCATGATAATGATGTTGATCTATTTGAAATGGTAGTCAAGTCGTTGTAATGTAAGGTTTTCACGGTTTTCGCCTCAAAAGGGGTGTTTGGATGTGCGCTATGAGTGTGATTATAGCTAGGATAAACTGTTGTAATGAAAATGGTTGTGGGTAGGAGATAGTGTATGGACGTGCTTTCGTTGTTTGAAGTTGTGATTAATGGATAATCAGTTGTTCTTTGAGTGTTTGGAAATTTTCATGTATATAAGAAACTATCATGTGAGAGGACAAAAGGGACATTTTGTGAAAAGTCGGATTCATTATGTGAGATGGGAGTGGAAGTCGCAAATGAGTAAAAAAACAAGGTTATTAAATAGATTGATTTTACCCTTATACTGATTATCCATACAACAAAATTGATTTAGTCACAATGATCTGATATTCGATTTCTGAACTCAAATCCAAACATCCTCAAACAATTCTTGCAGTTTATGGTTATTGTATTGCTCTTGAAGAAGTTAAGAATTTAGCTACTTGCTCCCAACACTAATCCATGTCACCTTTCTCAAGAAAAATGTGAGCGCTTGATCTTACTTGTAAAAGATTAGAGACTTACTTTCGGTTCTGTTTCATTTTAAATATTGCACAATCTGGTTCATTTTAGTCATTGAATTTATATAGAACTGTCCCATTCTAGTCACCATTTAAAAATGACCTTTACCTAGGTGGGACCTTTGAGGATATTATGGTCATTATTTTAAAAATTAATCAATATGAGACATTTTTAATTACCGAATCAAAGCACAGTACTAAAATAAACAAAACTGAAATTGCATTGCTATTGTTTTAACCATCTAATTTTCCCATGATGTTAATTATGTTATCATTTTGCTTTTCAGAATTTCGGGTCAAGAACAGACACAGTCTTCTGTGGCGTGTTTGATGGTCATGGACCGTTCGGTCACTTGGTTGCTAAGAGAGTGAGGGACTCACTCCCTTGAAATTAAGTGCCAATTGGGAAGTCAATATAAAGGGCAGTAGTGATGTCCTTCGGGAGATCACCCTTAATGAAGAAACGAGCTTTAAATCTGAGGATTCCGAGGCTCTTGTAGACCTTGAATTTAATAAAAACCCTGAGAAATTGCAAGTGTTAAAAGACTCGTTTTTGAAGGCTTTTAAAGTCATGGACAGGGAATTAAGGATGTATGCTAATATTGACTGCTTTTGTAGTGGGACGACAGCTGTAACGTTGATCAAACAGGTGTGTGTGTGTGTGTATATATATATATTAGATATGGACTTAGGAAAACGTAAAATCGTAATGATTTGGTTTGACATTGAATGTTGAATGTGAATGGTTCATTGCTTGTTATAGGGTCAAGACCTTATAATTGGAAATATTGGGGACTCGAGAGCTATATTGTGCACAAAAGATAAAAACAATATTCTTGTTGCAGTTCAGTTAACTGTGGATCTAAAACCGAATCTTCCAGGTTCCTACTTTTTCTTTTGTTTTTATATATAATAAAATGGCTTTCTATATCCATAATGTATCTAAATAACTTATCCCCTTATTATGTTTCTTTAATGGACAAACACTTTTTGAGTGTTTGGAATTTTGGATGGAGAAGTTGTTTCATGCTTAAGCTGTTTTTCAAGTTTTAGATTGCTTATCTAAATAACTTATCCCCTGATTATTTTTGGTGAATTCAAAAGTAGTTTATTTGCTTGAAGGTCACCTACCTAACACGACTTGCGTTTTACTTGGTCCCATTGACCAGCAGGGTATTGGTGGGGGCCATGAGTTTTTAGATGACAAGCTCTCACAGTTATTAAAAAAATAGTTGTTTACTTGGAAGCATGATTATCTATAAATGATGTTGCTATTTTTATTTGCTTCACATGGACCTGTGACTTTGATTGTGATCTTTAGCCATCATTATTGTAATGGCTTTCAACCGAGTATTGGGTTTGAGGTAGATGATTGTGTTTGGATTTTGGGTCTAGAAATGGAAATGAAAGATGATCTTTGGTTTCAAGGGTATGGGTTTTAAAGTTGCGAATTGTATCTTTAAAACAAGCATTCCCCATACATCCGAAGGTGGGCCTAGAAATTGATTCTCATTTCATTATCATTCCGCACTTTAAATCTATACCTATAGTGATTTCTGTCTGCAAACCAAACACTGCCTAAGTTGTTCTTTTGACTTAAGTAAGCATATGTCGTAACTTTAGGACGGTTATGTAATCAAGTTTGTAAAACTTTTAAGTCTATGCAATGTATGGTGATTTTTCTTTTTAACAATTTTAAAAATGTTTTCAGCGGAAGCAGAACGGATCCGCAAATGCAGAGGTCGTGTTTTCGCGCTTCATGATGAACCTGATGTCACTCGAGTTTGGCTACCTAATAATGACTCTCCGGGTCTAGCCATGGCTCGTGCTTTTGGAGATTTTTGTCTTAAAGATTTTGGTCTCATCTCTGTCCCTGATATCTTTTATCGACGTTTAACAGAAGACGACCAGTTCATCGTCTTGGCAAGTGATGGGGTATGAATATTATCTCCATTTTCTGCATTTTTCATGGGTTTTTGACACTGAATATTTTATTATTGCAACTGCGCTTTAATTTAGGGGTGGCACTTTCTGACACGACATGAAAATCTGATTTTGGGTTGTCATGCCTGGCTTGTTTGGTTAAAGAAATTGGTCCACCAACTTATTTACGACTTGTTTAACCCATTATGACAAGTTACAACCCTCCAAACTGTTTAATACATTTACAGCTTGATGCCTTGAATCTTGATTACAACCTGTCAACCTATTTGTGTGGGTTTAACGAGTCATGTTCGGGTTACATGTTAGTGTGTCCTGGTTAGGGTTTGATGTCTTTGACCCTGGCCATTTTCAGGTTCAAAGATTCAACCTGCCAATGAAAAACACGTCAACCCGCCAACTCGACATGATTTACCCTAAAAAAGTATTCTGATAATCGTATAGGCTCGCGTTCTAACATTTTCGGGTTCAAAGATTCAACCTGCCAACAAAAAACACGTCAACCCGCCAACTCGACATGATTTAACCTAAAACATTCAGATAATCATATAGGCTCGCGTTTTAACATTTTATATTATTACAACTGATTATCTAATTATCTAGATATGAAATATCTTCATGTAGTATTTACTTAAAATGACAGATTTGGGATGTGCTCACTAACAAAGAAGTTGTGGACATCGTAGCGTCTGCTGAGTCACGTTCTTCTGCAGCTCGGGCCGTGGTCGAGTCAGCAGTGCGAGCATGGAAGTACAAATACCCCACCTCTAAAGTCGATGACTGTGCAGTCGTCTGCCTTTTTCTTACACCAGACTCAAACGACATCTCGACGGCTTCCACAACTGCTCATGTCGACAACAACGAGCCGATATTAAAACCTAGTGGTACAATCCAAACCAGTGACGGGTTTCCAGGAGATGACGATTTGGCGGATGACCAGGTAGACGAAGAGGATCCGGCAACTGTGAATGACGATGGCGGGATAGACTGGTCCGCTCTTGAAGGCGTGTCTCGTGTCAACACATTGTTAAATTTACCGCGTTTCGAGCCAGTGGAGGCCGAGAAACAAACACCGGAACAGAAGAAGAAGAATTGAGGTCAGGTTTCGGTTGCAATTTTCGTGTTAATCATTTGATGGTTTTTATTTGTTTAAAAGAAAAAGAAAAAGAAAAACAACGCCTCGACCTTATTAGAGTGTTGGGGCAAAATGGTAATTAAAAAAAGGCAACTATCTTTTGGTATATTTAATTACAGTTTTTGTTATATGTTAAAATGGAATAATATGTAATGTGAGTTTTTATTTATTTGATTTATGTTGTAATAGTGTTTTGAGGGGATGATAAGTGCATATTCTATTATCTTACATCGAATCTATATTGAGTAGCCGGTACGCGATTGTTACACGAATTGATGTTAAGTTTTCGATCGAGCTATTATAGTTGAAGAAAGGAGGAGTTTGTTGTCACAAACGAGATGCATCAAGCGTGAATCTCGCTTGAGGTCTAGGGATTTAACTAGTATCATAAAGCGCTCACTTTACTAGAGTATTTGTACCTGGTACATCTTGACAAAACATTAGACTAATGGGTATGGGGGGCGGCATAGGGGTGGCATCCACTTGCCGGGCCTCCCTACACCACCCCCCAGGGGCGGCAAGGGTGGTGGGGCGGCATCAACGGCATTATTTTGCCGTTTAAGCCGGGCCAAACATGGTGGTGGGGCCAAAATGCCCAGGTGGTGGGGCGGCATAGGGGTGGGGGGCGGCAACCACACCTTGTGGTCTTATAGCTGTAGCTGTTTTTAAACATGGCATGTCACGGAAATGAACGCTGGCGCCATCTGTAACGGCAACATGATGACACTGGTGCGGGCAACTATGAAGACATCATGAACTATGCATGCGATAGTGTAAAGGGCGCTAACATTGTTTTTGTTTTTTTTTTTCAAATACTCAAAGAGTCAGTCAAACGAGATGAACTATTTGTAGGTGTTAGTTTTGAATTCAACCGTACTACATATATTTATTTGGGAAAATAGCGAAAATAGCCTTTGACCGGAAGCAATTGCGAAAATAGTCCCCTCAGCCGTCTCGGGAAAGACGGCTCCCACTTCCCGAGACACCTCAGCCGGCTTTAATCACGGACCAATTAACTTCTGCCACGTGTCCGACAACCTGCGAGCCCTCTCCGACGAGACTTAAAGTCGCCTCACAATTCCAAGACTTAAAGTCGTCTCATACTTTCCGAGGAGACTTAAAGTCGTCTCACACTTCCTAAGGAGACTTAAAGTCGTCTCACACTTACCGAGGAGACTTAAAGTCGTCTCACACTTCCCGAGGAGACTTAAAGTCGTCTCACACTTCCCGAAGAGACTTAAAGTCGTCTCACACTTCCCGAGACGGCTCGTGGTGGATGTCAACTTAAAGTTGCCTGAGACGCCTCGGGAACTGTGAACCGTCTTTCCCAAGACGGCTGAGTGGGCTATTTTCGCAAATCAACTCGGTCAAAGGCTATTTTGGCAATTTTCCCTATTTATTTTGAGGATGGGTTCCTCAAAAGCAGACGGTTGTTGACTAAAAGTGCTCTTAGGGGGACGTGGCACTATCAGAAAAAGTCACGGGTACCCTACTGTCAGCACGGTAATACCGCCGCTACCAGTCCTGGTAGGAGTTCCGTGAACCGTTTTCAGGTTCTATTTAACGGGCTGGTAATTTGGTAAATTAATTGCAACGGTCGATTTTTTATGTTTTTTAATTCCTTTTTAACTGTTGAATTTAATTTGTGATTTTTTATAATTGTTCAAACGGTCATATTTTGTGACCGTTTTTATCAAAGGTCTATAAAACACAAAACAATCCCACGGTTTAGTATCAAAAAAATAGAAATTATCTCCATATTTTTAAAAAAATGAGTGACGTTGACGTCGAAGATGATCAAGTTATCATTCCATCGTTCGAAGTGCACCCGATTTTACACTCAGGCGATAGTAGCCTTGAGTTTCTCATGGACCTTGTCAAGCGGGCTGCAGAGCAAGACACAACAACTCCAAAAAAAAGATACGTGCCATGTGATCGCGAGGGGGGCAATGCTCGCTTAATAGATGACTATTTTGTTGACGTACCAAAATACACCGACGCACAGTTTAAAATAAGGTATCGCATGTCGAGACGTCTATTTCTAAAAATTGTAGCAGATGTTGAAGCAAGCTTCGAATGGTTCAGAGAGAGCGTGGACGGTCGGTTTAGAAAGAGTTTTACGCCCATACAATAAGTATCTTCAGTAGTGAAACAAATCGCAACCGGTAATCCTCCAGACGAATACGATGAGTATTTATGTATGTCTGAGAGGACGTCACGCGAATGTTTACAATTTTTTTTGCAATGCCATCGTTAAATTATACGGGGCTGAGTTTTTACGAAGACCAACAAGTCACGATATTGCATGTTTGTATGAAGCATACGAAGAAAGACATCACCTTCACAGCATGATCGGTTACATTGATTGCACTCATTTAGTACGGCGAGCATGTCCTAGGGAATTACGATGACAATATATGCGAGGCGATCACCAATACCCTACGATCATGCTATAAGCAGTTGCTTCGCAAGATATGTGGTTTTGGCATGGATTTTTTGCCCCCCCCCGTTCACTCAACGACATAAATGTTCTCCAACAATCCCCAGTTTTTCTTACCCAACGAAAAGGAACGATGCCGCAGTGTCCATTTACTTTAAAAGGCCACTTATATAAACGTGGATATTATCTTACCGATGACATCTACCCAACCTGGTCAACGTTCGTGAAAGCGTTTCAATATCCGACCGATCCGAAGGAAAAGAAATTCGTTAAGGCGCAAGAGACGACAATGAAGGATGTTGAGCGACCGTTCGGAGTATTAAAAGGGAAATGGGGAATTACTGCACGACCCTTGATGCCGACGACCGTTGCTAGGTGTAGCGTCATCGTCTATACGTGCATGATATTGCACAACATGATCATTAAAGACGAGGAGAGTGCGATATCACCGGTCCACATACGCGATCCCCCAATCCAACTGTTCTTCGA
This sequence comes from Ambrosia x helenae, assembly GCA_030844895.1. NCBI lineage: Eukaryota > Viridiplantae > Streptophyta > Magnoliopsida > Asterales > Asteraceae > Ambrosia > Ambrosia x helenae. The sequence goes on along the minus strand of CM061232.1, from coordinate 4,015,378 downwards.
CAACCAAGCCCTTGTGGAGTTGACAAACTCCGATACGCATTTTCGACTTCGAAATGATCTCGTGGAACATCTAGACAGACTTGATCTACCGCACCTCGAAGCGGATGCCTCCGAATAGTTTTTCTTTTATTTAGTTTCTTTTTAATTTACTTTTAATGTTGTAAGTTTATTTTATAAGTTTAATAATATGCTTAATTAATGTTACTTTAAAAAAAAAACTAAAAATAAAGATTTCAGTGAAGTAAATCAGTTAAGTGCTACCTCCAGAAATGTGAATCAGTAAAGTAAATCAGTGAAAGAAAAAATAACTTCTAGTAGCACCCCTTTCCCCGTTAGGCCTGGTTTTATGGGGTGTTTTTTGCATTTAATTCTCACTTTTTCCTTTTAATTTTTATAGTCTCTATCTATTCCCCTAGGCCCTACATGTGACCAAAGTGTCGCGCTATGACGACAGCGTGACGCTCTGAAGTACAAAAGCTGATAAAAAAGTCAGCAGCCATGGGGATTGGTGTTGGGTGGTTGAGGTGGTTTTTTTTTGCGGTTTTGGGTGGTTTTTTTTTTACGTTTTATTTTTGTTGATTTTATGTTTGTATAATTTTTATTTTGTAAGTTTTTTTTATATAAAAAATATATCGGTGAAAACGCAGTTTATAATTTTTAACCGATTTTATTATTCATTTGTTAGTCCATTTATTATTTTAGTATTTTATAAACATTCGAAACAACCGAATCATTGTTTGAGCTTATAATCTTGTAAGTTAACCACATGAACCATTGATGTAATTAACTAGAAAAAACTAGTATTTATTTATGGTTCATCCGTCACAAACCCCCTTGTATCTCTCTCTCTGCATCTATCTTTCCCTGTCTCTCCCTCCCTCCCCCTCCCTCTTCCCCTCTCCCCCTCTCCCCCTCCCACTCTTCCTCTCCCCCCATCTCCCCCCCTCTCTTTTTTTCTGACTCTCCGTCTCTCTCTCTCTGCAGGAATCAAAACTGGGAACATGTGTAAATCACAATTTATTGTTTTAACATTTTATAAACATTCGAAACAAAACTTCAAAACAAATTATACACATACGAAGCAAGCATTCAAAAGATTATAAGCATTCAAAATAAACATCGTATAAACAAAAAATCACCTAGATAAATATATAATAATCAGTTTGTACATACAAAACACAAATACAACTTAAAGTCTACTACAAACTAACATAAATACATAATCAGTCCTGTTGAGGTGATCCAGGTGGCGGCGGTGGCTGTGGTACTGGTATCTCTCGCAAATCAAGGCGTTGTGTGATCGCCTGCATCGACTAAACCATTCGGCCCTGAATATCCTCGTAATGCTGTAAGAGATGATCAAAGTCTCGGACCATTAACCGAGTAGCATGAGGCAAGTCGTCATACATATGACGCGTATACTGCTGCTGCGGAATCAGGATCCAATTTTCTTCCTCTGCTTAAAGTTTATACTCTATCCTATTATACACACGGTCAAAATATGCTAAGTCTTCTGGATCAAAGACTTTCCTCCAAATAGGTTGGTTCAAGCGCAACTTGAGTAACAGTTGTTTCCGGATAGACATATACTTTGATTGCTTGAACCCTAACTCCACAGCTACCGATTGAAACCCACAATGATCATTTGGCCTCACATCCTTTATTCTGGATATATATATGTAGGGGAATGATAAATTGAAAACCCCCTTGAGTTAAGAAAACTTAGAAAACCCATCTAATTTTTTTTTGAAAAAATTACACAAGGTAACATACATGTTTTTAAATGTTTTGGGCCAAAAAAAAATTAATAAAACGCTGATGGGATATTTAAAAAAAACAACGCAAGCTTTGTAACAGCGCTGTTAAAATATGTTTTCTGCTTTTTAACATATGTTATAGCGCTGTTAACATATGTTTTCTGCTTTCTAACATATGTTAACAACGCTGTTACAAAATCTGCGTTGTTTATTTATTTTTTTATTAATTACCTCGGCGCTTTTTTATTTTTTTGGCCCAAAACACTTAAATACATGTATGTTACCTTGTGTAATTTTTTCAAAAAAAAAAAAGTTTTTTAGATGGTTTTTACATGAGTTTTCTAAGTTTTTTTTTTTAACTAAAGGGGTTTTCAATTTATACTTTCCATATACACACACACATACACACATACACTTCAAACTCAAAAAATAACCGTTTGAATTTTTTTTACGTTGGGGTTTTTTTAAATTTTTTTAACGTTCAAAATCATTTTTTTTTTGAGCATTTTCAAACGGACGTGGCTCAATTTTATTGGTGTTTAAACTTGGAATCTAGCGTTAAAAACATAACACTTGGTTTTCATTTTGGTACATAGCACCCCACCGTAACGGTGTGTGGGGCGCGAAATTGCTATTGACGCCAACAATCACGCTCCACTAGGTTCTAACTCTAAGCATCAATCATAAGCTGATTTAAATAAACCGGATAAAACTTTTATTTATATAATAACTTGATTGAATTGAACCCGGATCCTACAATTTTGCGGGTTTCCGGATACGAACTCCATTGCAGGCAGCGACTGTTACTTTAAACCTCCAAAAACCCTAACCCTTTCTTCCTAATTCCCAACACCATGTCTGCTCTAGAAATCGAAGCTCGAGAGTAAGTTCATTCACATTCTTTCCTCATCATTACGTCATCTTATGTATGTATGTATTAATTTATCACCTGTGTTTATCGATCTCAGCTCAACTATCTCTGAATGATTGAAGTTATTTATTTTAGTTTTGTTTTTACAACTAAATTACTGCTATGTGTCTCAGTAGACCTAATTTTGGTTAGGTTTTTATATAATTATATTTCAGTGTTATTAGATTAGGGTAATAATGTGTAATCAGCTGATTATCTGTTTTTTGATTCTATTAAGTGTCAATAGCAGCTTTGATATTATTATTATTATTATTATTTATATTCTAGACTGGATAAGAAATGAGGTTATTAGGGAAATGCAAGGGGTGGCTAGTATTATATCGGATAGGATAAAATAAACTAGGGTAGATTGAGATGGTTTGGGCATGTGAAGAGGAGCCAGGCGAGAGTGGTGGAAAGTTTCAAAGTGGAAACTCCCACTCTGGAGGCCAGAGGGAAGTAGAGGTAAAGGCAGACCTAAATTGACTTAGGGATGTGCGGATTAGGCATGATTCACTAGAGTTGCACCTTTAAGGACCTATGCAGTTAACTTGGTTGAATCACCGATATATCGATTATTGGTCATCAACCAAGATATCGGTACATGTGTGCGCATATAATGTATAAAGTTGCACTAGTTTTAACGTTATTTTACTAATTTCGTGAAAATAACGTTAAAAACGACGGACGGTTAATCATGCATCATGTGATGGCGTGGATAGCCAAAAGACAAAGGGGTACATGCACCGATCGGGTTTGTCTCGATTGCTAAGTGTTCTGTGCCTTATGTCCAAGGCTTGATACCAAACCACATCGAGCCGGGGGTCTCACTGGAAGCAGCCTCTCTATTCTTAGGGGCAAAGGTAAGGCTGTCTACATCTTACCCTCCTCAGACCCTACCTTAGCTTTGCTATAGGTGGGATTAACTGAGTATGATGATGATGATGATGATGATGATGATGATGATGAACCAAGATATCGGTACAGAGTATCGGCCAAAATATCAGAAGCGCTACTATCGGCGATACTTACTGATATTTTCCCAATATTTGGCCGTTATATCACCGATATTCCCGATATCAGTACCTTTCAGTACCTTTATTCTTAGTTCTTCAATTCGTCTTTCTTCATATTGCTACTATTAGTGTTTTAAGTCTTAATTGTTAGTTGTTAGTGTTAAATAATAGTGTTTTAAGTCCTAATAAGTTCCCACTTGTGACAATTGTTAGTGTTTTGCAAGTTGCAAAAGGTTTATTTGTTAATGGTAGGAGAGTATATTGAATTGTTAGTGTTAAATTGCTATATATATATATATAAATTTTGCATGATATAAAAATTACCCATATCCCACCGATATCTCACCGCGATAACCTATATCTCAAATATCGGTCCTTGACCGATATCCGATTTTTTACCGCATTAACTGCTTAGCTAAGGACATGATACGTAGGATTAAGGTTAAGATTTTAGGAGGAGTAAAGATGTGTTTTAGTTGTGTCGCAGGAGCTTAGCTTTTTCTATGCTGTAGGTGGACGTTACATGTAATTGTCCTCTTGTATTAATGTTATATCTGTCTATTTTACCATGTTCCTCTTTCACCACTTCTTTTGTTAGTGTTAGCTTTCTATTTATATATCTCTAGTTTTATTTATTTGTTTGCTGTGTGTTTTGGAGCCGAGGGTCCCTCTAAAAGCAGCCTCTCTATCTCTATTCCTATCCCTATCCCTATCCCTAGGGATAGAGATAAGGTTTGCCTACATCCCACCCTCCCCAGACCCTACGAATAGCTTTGCTATTTGTGGGGTCTACTAGGTTTGGTTGTTGATGTTGATCGATTGATAGATAGTTACATGTATCCGGATATTTTTATGAACTGGAATCATATTATATGATTTTGTGTGATTTATATATACTTTTGGATGCAGTGTGATTAAAATAATTCTTCAATTCTGCAAAGAAAACTCGCTGCATCAAACTTTCCAAACACTACAAAGTGAATGTCAAGTGTCTCTGAATACAGTAGACAGCCTTGAAACGTTTGTTGCTGATGTCAACAGTGGTAGATGGGATACAGTATTACCTCAAGTGGCACAACTTAAGCTTCCAAGAAAGAAACTTGAAGACCTATACGAGCAGGTACGTATTCTATCTTTGTATTCTTGTACCTAATATACGGTTTTACGCGTTTGTACTTTAGATGTGTGCTAATGTATATTTTCTTAATTATTCTGTTATAGATTGTTCTTGAAATGATTGAACTGCGTGAGATGGATACAGCTCGTTCTATATTAAGACAAACTCAAGCAATGAGTGTCATGAAACAGGAAGAACCAGAAAGATATTTGAGGCTTGAGCATCTTTTAGTTCGAACTTATTTTGATCCTCATGAGGTTAGGATTAGAAATTCGAAGTATACGTTTTGGGTCATTCAAATTCAGGGAGTGTGCTATTTTTTAATATTATATTGCACCTGTTTTATTATTTAGGCATATCAAGACTCAACCAAGGAGAAACGACGTGCACAAATTGCTCAAGGTTTATACATCTCTATCCTTTCTGAACGTTGTACTTATGGTGTTGAGGGCTCTACCATAGAATAATGGGATAATGTATTTAGAGGCCACCCAAATATTTTCTTTTCTTTATGACCACCCGTATATTAAATTTAGACTTGATATATACCTATAGGTGACATGGGTATTCAAAGTTTTCACCAAGGCTACCCAAATACTATAACAAGTCACCAAGTATCAAACTTGTTTCATTTATGCTGATTCCGACAAAAAAACTTGCTGGAAACTTGTAAATAAACATAAATTTAAATTTTCGTCCCATCTGAAGTTACAAAATGACAAAATTACCCATGAGTCGACTCAAAAGAACCAACTGTAGTGTAGATGAATTTTAATGTATATTTGAGTGTATTCAGTGACACTTTTGTCATTTTACAAACTCTAGATGCGACAAAAGCTTTAATATTATGAACTTTTGGTCAGTTCTCTGGCTAAAAACTTTTTAAGGTTTGCATTCATGAAACCACAATGTTATTTGGGCGTCCTCTAAAGTTGTTTCAATTAAGGTTGGCCTTAGTGAATACTTTTAAATACTTGAATGGGATGTGTACACATTATCCCCCCAATACTACTCACAGGTCACCCCAGTATGTAACTGTGTATCTCTTTTCCTTTTATACTAATTCCTACCAAAACATGCCGCATGCCAAAAGAGCCTATAATTGCTTTGGAAATACAACACTTTTTTACCTATAGCATATTGCCGCCTTATCAAGGAGTAGGTACATGCTTTATGGCATATGGCCTTAATTGAAAAGGTTGGATACTTGGGTGGCCTTCCTATCACCGGCATAATTACAATTTACAAAGCACGGTAAGCCTTATAATATCTGAATATAATCTAATATGTCATTTTTTTTCTTTTCAGCTATTGCTGCAGAAGTCTCTGTGGTTCCACCATCACGTTTAATGGCTCTAATTGGTCAATCTTTGAAATGGCAACAACACCAAGGTTGATACTATGTGTTATTGCTTGATGCAATGTGAACTATTATTTTTTTAGATGTTAATTTTGTTTGCTGCTATGAACTCTCAGGGTTACTACCACCTGGAACACAGTTCGATTTGTTTCGAGGAACAGCTGCTATGAAGCAAGATGTAGAAGATACGTACCCAACAACTGTTGGTCATACTATTAAGGTGATTTATAAATGTTATCTAGTAAATATTTATATGATTCCATCTTTGTTTTTATTATAATGCCATATTGTCATAAAATTTAACACAGGATAGGTCATTGTCCCCTTAAAAGTAAATATTTATATGATTCCATCTTTGTTTTTATTATAATGCCATATTATCATAGAATTTAACAACTCTTTGCACACTGAAGGGAGATAAAATTTAAAAATTTTGCAGTCCAACCAAAATGTTCGTTTAATTTGCGACAGAAAAAAATGATTTATTTTTTTGATGGTATGTAATACTTGTGTTGCAGTTTGGAAAGAAAAGTCACGCCGAAAATGCTCGGTTTTCACCGGATGGACAGTTTCTTGTTTCTTGCTCTGTTGATGGGTTTATTGAGGTTCATTTGATTAAAAAACTTGTTTATTTGATTTTAAATTATTGATGCTATTGAGTTAGCTGAATTGCTTTTAATTTCAGGTCTGGGACCATATAAGCGGGAAGCTTAAAAAGGATCTTCAGTACCAAGCAGAAGTGAGTTCTAGTTAGTTTTAATGTACTGATAATTTTGTATCCTAATGACTACTGCTTACTGGTACATCATGAAGATCTACTTTTGTATTTTCCCATCTGATGGTTAATGCTTCTTATTTTCTTATAATGCAATCTTTTTATATATTCAGTTTCCTAATTACAAATTTACAACGTGAGAGCTTTTTCACTATCTCCCTCTTCCTCTGTCCCTCCCTCCCTCCCTCCCTGTCTCTGATATGATATTAGTTTTTCTTTTGTATACCTTTCTTTAATCCTGATTTGAAAGACTTTTATTCCCATCTCATGAAAATTGTCCTTTTTGGTAATTGCCAAATACAAACATCTGGTTCTTACAACTTCAAACAGCAGAAACACATTTAAATGCTACGCTCAAACATCTGATGAGTTTGCTTGCTCTTTTGATGTTTTGGTGCTTGATTAATTTTGGTGAAATACATTTTAATTACAGCTTTACATTCATGCCTTTGATATGCATTCTCAAAGTAGTTTAACATATTAAGTTTTACTTGTGTAGGAATCTTTTATGATGCATGACGATGCTGTTTTATGCATTGATTTTAGTAGAGATTCAGAGATGCTTGCTTCTGGATCCCAGGACGGAAAGATTAAAGTAAGAATCTTCTTTTTTGTGATTTGTTCTTTTACAGACAACTAATACATAAACATCATCATATTATCCTTCTAAATTTCATAATAATATTGAGTCAACAACAATGTTTACACTTAAATACCACCTAGCCTTGCTTTGCCCACACCACTTTTGTGGGGGGCAAACACTAGATCATTAGGTCATGGGTCATAATATCATATTTACCTTTTCAAAACTCTAAAATATTAATATTTACCCATTCCATAAGAAATCAAATAAAATTGGTTACTTATAAGATTATGTTTTACTGATTAAAAGAAGCGAACTCTATTCACCGATGATTCACAATGATGGTTTTGTATTTGTCTATTCAGTGAAAAGACTGTTTCAAGTAACAGCTTTATCTTATTTACCATGGAATTGGTAAATATGGTATTTTTAGCGTTTAGACTTTTCAACAATACCATGCTTTTAAATACAATGCTATTCCATGCCTTCGATAGACCAACTTGTATGCTTCTAAATCTTCCAACTTTCATATATATATAATATATATTCTTTGATATGACATAATACCATGTTTAGACTTTTCAATACTAACATGTCAAAATCATAAATAAAATAAAATCAGTAACTTGTAACCATGTGTTTCCATGAATAAATGAAGAAAGTATTATGCGCTGAGATGATACACAGTAATAACAGTGTTTTCCTCTATACGTTTTTTTAGTGGAACAAATTGTGTTAAGTAACTATTGCATTTACCATGGAAAACATATGATATTATGAAATGTTAGAAGGGTATCTGGAAATTATCGTTGAATATTGTTTTTAATTGTGATTTAAGGTTTGGCGAATAAGAAACGGTCAATGCTTGCGCCGACTTGAAAATGCTCACTCTCGGGGTGTCACTAGTGTTACATTTTCCCGGGATGGAAGTCAGATATTAAGCACATCATTTGATGGAACTGCAAGGTATCTTTTCTAATTTCACAACAATGCCCTTGTTGGTCATTTTATCCTTTAATTCCTTAAATACACATTCACCAAACAATTGGACATTTGATTATTCCAACTTCAACAGCAGAAGCACATCCAAACACCATCTTTGACAGCCCAATCCGATGACACTATTTTGAAAAAAGAAAGACATAATGTTTAATTAGAGTTAATAAGTCTCAAATTAATTTCATAATCAAATTTGTCAAATACTCAAACATCTATTTACTCTAATTATTACAGCTTCAAATAGCAAAAGCACATCAATACCCTTATCTTTTACAACCTGCTTCTACTCTTACTTGACAAAATGTCTCCTTTATTCATCATGGTCATTCTATTTATTAGTTCCTAAAATTCACATATGAGGAACTGATATTATTGTTGCTAACTTTATACCAGAGTTCATGGAATAAAAGGCGGAAAAATGTTGAAGGAATTCCGTGGCCACTCTTCATATGTAAATGATGCCATTTTTACAAGTGATGGACTTCGAATCATCACAGCATCAAGCGATTGTACAGTAAAGGTTAGACATATCCTTACTTTTTGGACCCCTGCCTGCAAGTGAGTATTCTTCTAATTTATTTGTTATTTTTTTCAATACAGGTTTGGGATCTAAAGACTACAGATTGTCTTCAAACATTCAAGCCACCGCCTCCTTTGAGGGTATTGCTACCATATACAAGAATATTAAAATTCTTTTCTTCATTTTCTACCTGCTTTGTGTAATTTTGCATCATACTACAGGGTTTGATTTTAGCGTCTTTTATTTTGATCTACAGGGTGGTGACGCGTCTGTAAATTCCGTCCACCTGTCACCAAAAAATCCTGACCATGTTATAGTTTGTAACAAGACATCGTCTATATACCTCATGACTCTTCAAGGACAGGTAGATCTGTTATTATTATTATTTTTTTCTCGTTATACTTATGTTTTGTGTGGATGCATCATAGGCAATAGAGGTGGCAATTTTGATATATTAACTTACTAACGGGTCAATATGGATATGTTTAATCTCAAATGGTTCAAATGGCAATATCACATAAATCAGCTATAAAAGATAATGCTCTTGAATATGTTTGCGTAAAAAATGAACATGATTGTTTCTTGGCTTGATGCAGGTTGTGAGAAGTTTTTCATCTGGTAAAAGGGAGGGTGGAGATTTTGTTGCAGCTTGTATATCACCTAAAGGCGAATGGATATATTGTATTGGTGAAGACAGGTATTGTCTTTACTATAAACGCGGTTATGGCGTATGAACTTACCATTAAGTTAACCAAATCATATGGGTTGATACTGGTTTCTTTCTCTCTTAAATAAATCAAGTTATTGGTGATTTACATCTTGAATTTATCTGCAGGAACTTGTACTGTTTCAGTCATCAATCTGGCAAACTTGAGCACTTAATGAAGGTACATTCTTTGTCTTCTTTACAATGATTGTCGTGAATTAGAGATGGCCAAGTGGGCGGTCGGATAATGGGTCAGAAGACTCAAAAAAACATTTCGGGTTGACCCACCAATGCTTTTCTCTTTATTTTCTCTAAATTTTTAATAACTTTTATATTAGTCTATTAGATATGATTCCATAGTAACAAAACCATGTAATAAAAAAAAAAAAAATCTGATACGCCTAACCATTAAAGCTGAGTATATAAGACAATTCTAGTTTCTAGTTACGTTTTATCTCCAACGGGTCAAAGGTTTCAAACGAGAAAGCGTTTCTAAGTTTTATATTAAAAAAAATTAGATTATTGTTGACACAAGATTGGCAAAACATGTTTTGGGTGAACATGGCCGACCCACCTGCCTATGTTGCAATCTCTTTGTGAAAACCCGGGTCAGTTAGGGTTTTAATTAAAGTATCACTATCCTCATCGGAATCTTGTATTTATGATCACTTGGCGGCAGGTGCATGAAAAGGACGTTATCGGTATTTGTCACCATCCTCATAGGAATCTTATAGCCACATACAGTGAAGACTGCACCATGAAACTATGGAAGCCATAAAGCCTTTGTTTTTCAAGTACCATTTTATGTTTATTCCCTTTCTTGCAGTATTTCATTAACCATTAGTGTAACATTATTCTAATTTAATATTCTGCTTTGTTTTACCTCAACTACATGATGAATTGTTATTCAAGTATTGTTTTATTTAAATGTGTCATCATTTACAGGTTCATGAAGTAAAAGCCTTAAGTGAAAGCCATTGAAATATGAGTAGAACCGTATACTTATTGTGTTACTTATAAGTGCATTCCCAATAGAATCTCTGTATACGTCTTTATAATCTAATTAAATTAAAGATTAGTTCCAGAAAATCACTAGTATAAGTACAGAACATCAAATAAAATATCATTTAATCTCTGTACTGTACAAAGTGTAAAGCCCATTAATATGGGCATACAAAATCTTTGAAAACCCAAGTATGGCTTAGAGATACAAACCAAGAAAACCCATCTTGATTAGAGGTGCACAAAAGTTGGTTGGTTTAGTCTGAGGGTGATACAGACTAATAAGTTAAAAATGGACACAAAACCATGCCATGTCAGCAAAAAGGGACACATCACCATGCCACATCAGCAAAAATGGACACATCACCATGCCACGTCAGCAAAAATTAACCATGGTTAGTCTGAGGGTGATACAGGGCAATAAGTTAAAAGTACAGTGCGGTGTTGTTCAATTTTATAGTTCGATGCATCAGCGGCAAATTGTCAATAGTTCAGGATGTTAAAATCCAATTTCTCTTTAAAAAAAAATAGGATTAGCATACAAGATCTTGGGAAGTCCAAAACCCACATGACCCATTATAGTCTAATCAAGATATACCGTTCAAGATTAGCCTGAAGAACTTGAAAAGTCCGAAAACCCATAAGACTTGAAGTTATGTGGTCAATAAATATTGTTCAAGATTCTGCTACAAAACCTTGAATCAAGTCCGAAACCCCATGACCCGAAATGATCCAATTAAAAAATATAATTCAAGATTAGCCTACAAACACTTAAAAGTTTGAAAACCCATAAGACTTGAAGTTATCATTCAAGACTAACTTATAAAATCTTGTAAAGTTTGAAAACATATGATCCCAAATGATCTAATAAAGAGATTAGAATGGAAATATCATTCTATACTAGCCTACAAAACTTTGTATATACAGAAAACCATATGACCCCAAATGATCTAATAAAAAAACGGCATTCAAGATTAACTTACAAACTCTTTAGAAGTCGGAAAACCCATGGCCTAAAATGCCTACAATATTCGAAACCCCATACGACCCAAAATAATCTAATTAAGAAATACCATTCAAGATTAGCCTACATATTTGAAAATAAAAAAGTCCGAAAAACGTACGATGAGAAATGACCTAGTCAAGAAATACAATTATAGTTTACCCTACAAAAATCCAAAAACCCATATAATCTTTTTTTAATGTGATTTTCTATGTTGTGGCAATCCGAAAACCCATATGACCCGTTAAAAATACCATTTAATATTAAAAAAAAATGTCCAAAAACCCATATGACCCGAAAGCATTCCTATCTCACATCATAGCACAACAATGAAACTAGAAAGACCCAAAACTCCAATAAAGAGATCAAATCAAAGTTTGTATGTTATTATCCTTTAAATATTTTTACAAAACAAAAACATATATCGAAAGAAGTTATAGGTTGGATGCCAACACACACCTACGTGTCGAAGTCTCTTCAACTCTTCACCCAAGTGTCCATCAAATGTTGTTTAGCTTTATTCACATCCATAATAAAACCAATTCATCACCGTCTTCTTTTTTTCACTTCATCCATCCATATAATCTTCTTCTATTCCATACCATACCATATTATTATTATTATTATCATTTGCATGTTTCTTGATTGATCTTTTGTATCAGAAAAATACTATATATAAATATAAAAGTTTACAATATATATTTTGATTAGAAAAGAAGAACTATGCCTCGTGGATACGCCTTCGGGAGAGCCGATGAGGCCACGCACCCGGATTCCGCTCGCGCCACCTTGTCCGAGTTCCTTTCCACCTTCATGTTCGTCTTCGCGGCCGAAGGCTCCCTCCTTGCTCTTAGTATGGACTCGTTTTTACAATCGTCATCAAATTTTTTATTTTATTTAAAGGGTTGTGCTAAACGTACCCTTTTCACTTTTACTAAAAGTACCCGTGTCAAATCCGAGTCATATAGGCTATTATAAACTCTTTTGTAGACCACCAACATATTTTGATTTATGTGACTTTATTAGAATGGTTGTGCTAAACATAAATCTCTTCACTTTTACTATATACCCCAGTCTGCCTGTCATACAAACAATATGTAAAGACAAAAGTACTTGTACTTGGCCGTATGAAAGGCCAAGTTCGTTGTACGAGCTGCATGATTTTTTTCTTTTCTTAAAAAAAAATCTTAAATAATTTGAATCGTGTAGGGGTGCATTTAATAACAAGATTTGACTTCGGAAATGACTTGTTGATTTATTATCATTTTCAAACTTGTTGATTTATTATCATTTTCAAAAGATTTACTGGCTTTTCCAAAAGTCAATAAGTCAAAAAAATCATTTTCAGAAGTCACAAAAATCCTGATTTTTTTATGGCTTATTAACTTATTGTTTTTTTTTTTTAATTTTTAATAAGTCAATAAGTCATTTTCAAACTCAATCCCAAACACGGCCTCTATATGAGTTTTGATGTTGAATTTTGACCATGCAGATAAGATGTACGGTGGTGACCATGGATTGGCGGCACCAGGGTTGTTGCTGGTGGCGTTAGCTCATGCGCTCGCGTTATTCGCGGCCGTTGCTTCGAGTTTAAACATCTCCGGTGGACACATAAACCCCGCGGTCACGTTTGGTACACTTGTAGCCGGGAGGGTGTCGGTGGTTCGAGCCTTGTTTTATTGGGTGGCACAACTTCTTGGTGCCGTTGTTGCCTCGTTGTTACTCCGACTCGCCACCGATGGAATGGTATTCAATTGTTAGAGGAGTGTTCACAGTCCGGTTTTCATGATAAGGCCGAACAACTAACTATGGTTTCGAATATATATATATATATATATATATATATATATACACATACATACGTACACAATCTTTTAATAACAATAAGGTTTATGACTTTAGGTATTACATAGCTTTATATTCTTTTTAATTTTTTTAAAAATAATAAACTTTATATTTGTGAAGTTTAAAGAAAAAGAAACTATATTTAAAAGTTTTTTTTTTAAACAATACAAAACTTTCAAACTTTATATTTGTGAAGTTTAAAGAAAAAGAACTATATTTAAAAGTTTTTTTTAAACAATCTAAAACTTTCATTCCAAGACAAAGAAAATTACATCAAAAAACGTTAGACAGTGTAATTGATTGATTTTAGGGGTAATTCATAGCCTTAGTAAAGGGAAATATGTAAAATTGGACGGTTTTGCCGGTTTATGAACCACTTGATTGCTTATATACTCTTTTTCAGCATCTCTTTTCTTATGTATTTTGTGATTCAACTTGTAGAGACCGGTTGGGTTCACGGTGGCAGCCGGGGTTGGAACCACAAATGCTCTAGTGATGGAGATAGTGATGACATTCGGGTTGGTTTACACCGTGTTTGCAACAGCGATCGACCATAAACGAGGGACGTTAGGGACCATAGCTCCACTGGCCATCGGGTTTATAGTAGGAGCCAATATTCTGGTGGGAGGGCCGTTCGAGGGGGCGTCAATGAATCCAGCAAGGGCATTTGGGCCGGCGTTGGTCGGGTGGCGGTGGAACAACCATTGGGTGTACTGGCTGGGACCGTTTATTGGGGCCGCGATCGCGGGTTTGATCTATGAGTTCGGGATCATACAACCCGAGGTTCCGGTTCACACGCACCATCAGCCACTAGCTCCAGAAGATTACTAGACCGATGGTTTAGTCTTTTTTACGTATAAAAAATGTGGGTTGTATTTTGTGGTGTTCTTTTTACCGTTACTGTGTGAATTTTGTTGTGTGTGGGTTTTTTTTACTGTTACTGTGGGTAATTTGTGGTGTTTGTATGTTTTTTGTTTTATGTGATTGGAGTTTGAAATTCTAATATAACAAATAATGGTGTACCTACCCCTCATTGTGCAAAGTCTTGGACGTGACGCAACAATTTTTTGAGTAGGTGTAGTAGACTAGAGACTAGATTAATATATTATATTAGAATGGTTGCAGAACTCGCTATAGGCGGTATCAACTCAGCGGACTGGGGAGTTGCGAGTACTCGGCCTAGTCGGGTGAGTACTCGGGAGTCGAATCGGCCTATGCGGGAAATTCTCGGAATAACTCGGCCGACTGGGGAGTTGCGAGTACTCGGTCTAGTCGGGTGAGTACTCGGGAGTCGAATCGGCCTATGCGGGGAGTACTCGGAATATTCGGTCAATTCGGCATAATGATAGACAATTGATTGACATAATGATAGAATAGATAATACCTTGAATAGGAGATGAAGAAGAAGACGGTTTTCGGACTGAAATCGGCGATCGCCTCTCTACCCTAAAACATCAATAAAAAATCAAAACAATTAATAAAACTGAATAATAATACACGAAAACTAAATAACAATCAAGATCAAACGAATGCTTGATTAATCGACACACAAATCACCGAAAAACCAGAAAAAAATAAAGAAAAAAGAACCACATGAAGAACGATTGATTAATATAGAATTGTAGAGATGAAACCTTGGAGAAGGGATTAAACGAATGCTTGATCGTCGAATCGCCTGAAGATCGCCGCTTTAGGGTTTGAGTTTCGAATAGGGGTGATGTCTGATCTGTGGTTTAGAAACATAGCGTGTGTTTTGTGTTTACCTTATATATTTTCTTTGATTTTTGATTTTTAGAAAAAAGAAAAATTTTATAAATTCTCACAATGAGACACTTGGCACAAATTGATAGGCTACAATATTGAGGAGCAACATGAGAGTGCCAAGTGTCCTCATGGACTTTGTTTTATTAGATGTATAGATGTTTTTATTACTTTATTTATATGAAAAATGGAAGAAAAAAACGTTCTAGAGTACTTTGCCCGGAGTATTCCCAAATATTTTGGTGATTCTAGGATACTTTTTAGTGAATTTGACATGTTTTGGTTTTTTTAAAGAAAAATACTTTAGCTTTGATACTTGGCTTAAAAATTATGTTGATAATAATTAAATTTTTTTAAATAAAATCATTTTTATTTTTAAATATATTATAAAAACGTAGACAAAATCGGCAAAAATGTACATATTATAGATCGTAGAATCAAAATTCAAATCAACCACCAAGAAAGTACATATTACAAACCACAACCCGAAACCAAAAACATACAAATCGGATCCCTCATCCGGGTCGCCGCATTTTTTCAACCATATGTCTCCCTTTCTCTCCAATATTCCGTCTCTTCTCTTCAAGCTTATCCCCCATTTTCTTCCGAAACCCTAACACCTTTGCCATCGTTCCCATCCTTTTCAACTTATGATCCTCCACGCCCACCATCTCATTATTCTCTTCCTTCGGTAACTCAAGTTCTCGGTTTTCTTCTGGTTCCTCCCTTTCTAACGACGTTTTCTCGTCATTTTTAGTCGGTTTTTCATCATCTGATGGATTGAGTGATGTTTGATCGGGTGAGATTGTTGGTTCGGGGATGGGCTCGGGGGTGAGTTCCGGGTTGGTCCAGTTGAATGGTGCGGACATTTGTGGTATCCAATCGTCCTTTTCGGTTAACATGAAGGGAACTGATATGCTTTCGTAGTTAGGGAGTACCATGGTTTCACGAATGGCTACCTGTTAAATTAAATATGCATGCATGTAACACTGAACCCAATTTTAAGTAAAGAAAACGAAAAAAAAAAAAAACACATATATACAACCATGTGACCCAATTATGTAATCACATAACTACATAAACATGATTTAATAAATATGTATATGTTACATTTGCATTATATTTGCATTATACTTGAAACGCCCCACGTAAGGTGTGCGCATATAATGTATATATGTGTGGCCCTTGGGGGGCAAAAGTAAAGTGACACTAGTTTTAACGTTATTTACTAATTCCGTGAAAATAACGTTAAAAACGACGGACGGTTAATCATGCATCATGTGGTGGCGTGGATAGCCAAAAGACAAAGGGGTACATGCACCGATCGGGTTTGTCCCGATTGCTAAGTGTTATGTGCCTTATGTCCAAGGCTTGATACCAAACCACATCGAGCCGGGGGTCTCACTGGAAGCAGCCTCTCTATTCTTAGGGGTAGAGGTAAGGTTGTCTACATCTTACCCTCCTCAGACCCTACCTTAGCTTTGCTATAGGTGGGATTAACTGAGTATGATGATATGATATGATATGATATTGCATTATACTTGAAATTAGTTATGTATTGAACTTAGGGCCTGTTTGGTAGCCTCTTAACGAGGCTCTGAATGGAATGGTTAAGAGCTGAATCATTAAGACTTGATGCATAGCTGAACCATTCAGCACTTAGTCATTCAGAGCCTCTTAACCATTCAAACATCTTAATGATTCAGCCAGCACTTGATCAACCAAACAGCCCCTTAGTCAAATTATCTGGTACATTATAGTACATTTGTGTAGGACGAGATTGTCGGTATAAGTTATTTTTTAGGAGTTTAAGGGAGGCACAATTGTCTTTTATGAATTTGACTACCTTAATTATCTTTTAAAAACTTATGTCGAATTGCCAATTACGTGATTAAATGATTAACTAAATAATATTGATTATAAATACCATAACTAGTTAGATTATAACTTAAATTTTGTAAGTTATTACAATAAGCAATGACTTTTGGTCATTTAAAACTAAAGTTAAATACTTGAAATTAAGAGGGGGTTGTTGAGTATCCTAAATGGAAATTTACTTGAATATCTATGCTAGTTATCATATCAAGATTAGAATTTTACTATTTTCCAGTGCACTGCCTTTTTATTAAAAAAAATTAGTTATTTTCAAAAGGTGCCCATGAATTTTACTATGCTAGGAACAGGGACGGAAACATTCTTTTGGGGAGATGTATGGCTGCGTGACGTGCCACTCAGGGTCCTCTATCCAAACTTGTTCAGACTCGAAAGGTGTAAGTGGGCTAAGGTCTCGGATCGGATTATCTACAGTAATGGTACCAAGAGTATCGTTTGGAATTGGAGATCGGTTCCTGAATCCCGTTCTGAAATCATGGAACTTTTTCAATTATTGCAAGACGTTTTCAGTTTCAATTGCATTGACGGATCCGACAAATGGAAATGGGAGCCGGCTAGTGATGGGATTTTCACAGTTTCTTCGGCTAAAGCGGCTCTTGCTCGTCATTCTACGGGAGACGGCCCATTGATAAAATGGAAGGGATGGGTGCCTTTGAAGTGTAAAATCTTTGTGTGGAGACTTGCTCGTAATAGAATTCCCACAATTGCGGAGCTTATAAAGCGAGGAGTTAACATTCAACAAACGGCCTGTTACCTTTGTCAAAACGATGTGGAGACGAACCTGCATTTAATCACGGGATGTGGTTTTACTCAAGAGATTTGGTACAAAATTGAAGAGTGGTGTCGAATTGTGACACCCCAGGAAAATCCCACATCGGCCGTGGCCAGGAGAGATCCTTGGTTCATAAGTAATGTCTTTCCTCTTAAATCACCAACGCGTTTTGGGGCTTAATGTTAGTGGATGAGAGAAGAACTCCACAGTTAAGCGTGCTCAGGTGGGAGAAATTTCAGGATGGGTGACCTCCTGGAAAGTCTCCACTTGGGCAACCAAAAACAAATCCGTGAGCTCTGGATGGGCAAAGCGGACAATATTGGTGATGAGAGGGGCGGGGTGTTACACGAATCCCGCATGGTTTCACTTTTGAGGTCATGGATATTGTTTGAGCCCCGGAAAACCAAATGTATTAGAAAGATAAAAGATTCATTCTTCGGGGCATCGTCTATACCACACTGTGGGTATTATGGAATGAAAGAAACAACCGGATTTTTCACAACAAGAGACGAAGGCCTATTGAGGTGGTGCAACAAGTCAAGTCTACGACGTACTTTTGGATTCGAAATAGGTCTAGATGGAAAAATGTCGATTGGATAAACTCGTGTAATTACCCCTTGGGTTGATGTTGTTCTCGTTTGTTTTTTTGCCCGTAGGTCCTTTCTTTGAGGACCTTCGTGGTTGTGTTTATGAAATTCTCCTTTCAAAAAAAAAAAAAAAAAAAAAAAAAAACTGTGACCCATATCACAACTATAAAACAAAGGGTTTGTGATACGAACCTCCTACTTTACATCTACATAGGCTGAATTTAGGGGAGTCAAAGGTCTAGTCAAAGTCAAAGTCAAAGTCAAGAGGCTGAATTCATGGGCTGGAATTTAGGATTAATAACTACTATCTTTCTTATTTAAGTATTTCACTTTTGTTCTATTTTGGTCATGTCTTGTTTAAGTTGATTAACTAGTATTCTAGTGTCTTTGTATTGGAGACTAGCCCCTCTCGAATCGGGCCAACTATCTTATCATTTCAATAAAATCAGCCCTTTATTTTCTGGGTTCCTAACAGTTTGTCTGCTGCACACTGAGATCAGGTGTTTTGACCTTAAAAGTCAACAGGTACCATTTTTCTGGTGTATATGTAAGTAATTTAAAGCATAAAGTTGCACTAGAAAACTGATCTGACCTTAAATTTATTGATTATGAACAATGCAATATGTCCACTGGTTATCTTGTGATCACCAACAGCAGATTCCAAACTAAAATCTATATCTGGCATCGATGTGAAACCGAACCAGATTTGATCTGACGGTGGAGGTTTTATGTGTACTCTCAGCGTTCCTCGAAGAGTTGTTACCCTAATTGCCAGCGAAAGCGGCACCTTCACACCACAACCAACAAGATAACATTATTAGAAACAAGACAACATGCCAAATCAAGTTCAGGTTAAAAAAAGTAATATGGGTGGTGTCTGGCTAGCCCGAAAGCGCAATTTTGTCCATTTTTATGACCTTATATATAATTAACATATTAATCTTAGTCCCAAAACAATATAACTAAATTAATAATCCAAATATATGATTAACGATTAGTGGGGATGTTTGCGTTAAAAATCAGACTTTGTCTGACTTTTAACGCATTTGACTTATTCCCCTTTACGTAAAAAAGTTTCATGATGATATATAACCTGGAATGACTGTTCTACAAACCTGAGAGACTTGTTTGGCGACAGAATTTATTACAGATTTCCACTTTGGTATAGCAGAAGATGCTGGTTCATTGCCCTTGAAACTTTTCATCGCCTCTGAGAAAAAACATATAAATTAGGTAAGGATCAGTGCGGGTCGGATCAAGCTGAGTTCACCAGCTAACTCATAATTTGCATTTTTTTTCTTTGATTTTCCTAAAATTTAATATACTGAAGGCGCTTACAGGCTCTTGTTGATAGAGTAATTCCAATCATTATGAATTAAAACTTTAGAAGGTTGTAAACACTTTATGCTAGGTTCTTGTTGATAGAGTAGAATTTATTAATCTAAAGTTCTAAACGTTAAACACCGCTTATTGAAGTCATAACATCCAGACAACCAGTTCCAAAACACAAATCCAAACACCACTAAAAGGCATATTCATGCTTGGGTCTAGACTCTAGAGACGTCTCAGGTTCGAATCCAGCTTCCACTAGTTTTCTGCCTTGAACCCCCTTGGGTGGGGTACCTTGAATTTTCAGGTAAAAGCGTTCTCACGGTTATCAATCATCATCATCATACTCAGTTAATCCCACCAATAGCAAAAGCTAAGGTAGAGTCTGAGGAGGGTAAGATGTAGACAGCCTTACCTCTACCCCGTTGGAATAGAGAGGCTGCTTCCAATGAGACCCCCGGCTCGATAGTGGTTTTGTATCAAGCCTTGGACATAACGCACATAACACTTAGCAACCGGGACAAACCCGATTGGTGCATGTACCACCTTGTCTTTTGGCTATCAACGCCACCACCTGATGCATGATTAACCGTCCGTCATTTTTAACGTTATTTTCACGAAATTAGTAAAATAACGTTAAAATTAGTGCAACTTTACTTTTGCCCCCCGAGGGCCACACATATATACATTATATGTGCACAGCCGTAAGCGGGGCTTATTCTCACGGTTATCAATAAATATATAAATGGCATAAGGAATATGATAGAGCAACAAAAATTCATATAAAAATGAGTGAACTTACCCAATTTGCGCCTTTCATCATCTTTATGCTCCATGGCTTGGTTGGTTTGTTCATTAAGCTTCATCTGCTGTCCATAATACTCAAAATCTTTTAGAAGATCAGTGGTGACATCATCAACAGATTTGGAGTCTGGGTTTTCAAGATCCTGCACTTCAAGCCTTGTTTCAATATCTAACACCGCCCCACCATAATATTCAATATCAAGTTCCATTGCAACCACTTCTTTCAGATCTGACGGTAGAACCCTCATACCGTGAATATATGGTGGAATAATCCCAGGATTTACACCCGTGCAAATTATTTCGCCTACAAAACTTGGAGTCCTTGTGGTGGACAACGTTCTCTACACGCACAAATATATCGTTAATATAGTTATTCTGATCTTTCAAGTTGTGATGGTTGCTTTTGGAACGCATATCCAAACACCCCCTACATATGAGCAAACCGTTTCAAGGAAGATCGTGAATTTGACATTATTTAAAAAACATTTTCCACACATAGAGCATATAGTCGCCCTTTTGGTCCCGCAGAATGGGCTCGTTAAAATAATGCTGTTAAGTGAACACTGTGACCAAATGTGTAATTTTACAAAAGTTAGAACCAATTTTGACAACGGATAGTTTAAGTAAAAGGCTGAATGGGAATGAGCTGAGTGGGTCAAACGGGTCATATATTACCCAAAAGCTGTTCAAAATGCATAATTGATAAAACCTCCAATATCATAGATGTTCGAAATTAGACTATCTTCGTAATGACATAGTTTCTTAGTTGTACTTAAAGCACGGTATCGTAAAATTCTAGACAAGAAAAGACAGAAAAAACGTTGTTTGCATACCGGCCCAACCCGAACCATTACAAAAAAAAAAAAAAAAAAAAAAAAAAAAAAACCATCTTGACCCATTACCATTCCACGGCTTCTACAACAGAAAAAGCACATTCGTATAATTAAGAAAATGCTACAAACCTGAATTTGTGCTTGCATCAAATTCCTCAAATCCACGTTGCTTTTGGCATCAAAAAACAATCGCGATATCAACAAATTAAAACATAAAGTTCCATCATCCCTATTCACTTTATCATTTGAATCTATATCAAAACTTTGGGACCCCATGTTTCGGCTTCCAAATGGAACTGGTCTTGGTATCATTGCTTGAATAATCTTCTCTTCAGCACCATCATTAGGTTTCTTTTCAGTTGGAGAAACCTTTGAAGACCCACCAACCGAATTTTCGCCAATCTTTCTATCTTCTCTGCCAGTTTTTGAAGTTTTCTTTGTAAGTTTTTTCAAAAACTGGCGAACTTTTGATGATGAACTATCTGCTGCTTTAAGAGATCTATCCGCTATTTCTGGATTAAAACCTATAGATGGTTTCAAAAATGAAGGATATTCTACATTTAACGATGCCAGATAACTGTGAAATTCTGTGCGTAATTTGTAAAACCATAGAAGTTTCTCTTTGTCATCACACGAAGCAAGACGTAGGGCCTTACACCATGATTCCTTTTCACATGATGTCTCAAAATATAAGTAGAATAACTTGCTTCCATGATATATATCAGATGATTTGTTCTCCACTTTCACGGGGTATCTGTTGGCCCTGTAAACAAGTAAATTTGTGAGAAAATTAACTCACAATGCTGGATAATTCAAATACAACTGCAACATAATAATTCTTGGAAGAAACAATGAACACCTCTTTTATTGTAGCGATTCTCATGCTTAGATGAAGGAATGATCACTTTCAAAATGGACATTCAAACACACTTACAAATTTCAATGTGTATTTGAGAGGGCATTAGATTTATTATTATCTTATTAGGGTCCTATGTTTTGTAAATTTATAGTTTCCACAAGTAACAATACATCAGCATGAACCCCAGATATTTAAATGGTATCAAAGCATCAGTGTTGCAGAAGACGGCCTAAGCGGCGCCTAGGCGCTAGGCTGAACAAAAACTAGGAATTTAGCCCTAGTCGGATTCCTGGGCGATTTGGCCTTTAGGCGGCAGTTAGACGGAGCCTAGGCGGGCCTAGGCGGTGTTATTTTTTATTTTTTTTTAATTTTTTTTATTAAATTTCTAAGTATTTCTAGGTATTTCTTAGTATTATGTGTATATATCTAAGTATTATGTGTATATATCTTAACATATTTTCAAAAAACACCTAAATTTGTGTGTATATATATATAATACGTATAAAATACCAAAACGCCTAATTCCGCCTAATTTTCGCCTAGTCCCTAGGCTGGACCTCACCGCCTGCCTAGCGCCTAGCGACTTCTGCAACCTTGCAAAGCATAAGGTTTAAGAAAAATAAAAACTCTAACAACCCCCCCCCCCCCCCCCAACCAAAAAAAAACTTGCAAGTTAAAAAATGCTACTAGCTTAAGAATGATAGGTAAAGATACAGTTAAGTCTACGCAACAGGTACGACTCGCAAAAGAATCAAGTTAGAGTTTCAAATGTTACATAAAAGTAAAATAGACTTGAAATATAAACTCATGTCAAAAAAAAGGTAATGGAAAAGAAAGCGAAGGGAGTAAAAACATATGAGAGCACATAAGTGGTCCAAGCTGCCACAAGATAAAAATAACACAGGGTCCTACACATCTAACTAGAAAACTTGGGGTGGGACAAGCGAAATCATGTTTGGGTCAAACAGTTAAATGTTTTAAACGGGTCAAGATGACCCGCAACGCTTTATGTCCAAAGTTTCATGCTTTAATTAAAAAAAGGCCAGTGTGCTAAATATGATCGCATTTTTTTTAGAATAAAGCGTTTTAATTTATGCTTCAAAATACACGTTAGGCAACTTTCGACCCATTTGACCCTTTGACATGTGTCCTTTTACCTATCTTTTTTTATGTATGACCCATTTACTCGTTTGAGATTAATCACAACCCGAATCACCCATTCAGATGTGCATGGGTCAAAATGACAACCTGTCTCTTTACGAAGTAACAATCATAAGACAGAGTTTCTGGCAAAGAACACATAACCATTTTCTGGAGGCTTGATTTGCAGCAGAAACGGCTTCTACAATACAGCCTGATAGATAAACTTTTGTGAGGGTCCCGTCTGCTTCTGTAATAATGAGTGATTTATCTTTAATGCTTGCATGCTTCTTGACAGGTGTAACATCAAAGACCTCAGATTTACGCTTTTGTTGGCGTACGGTTTTATCAGTAGATTGTGAAGTCTTTGGGATCTTTTCTTTTTCTAAAGTCCAAATCCATCCCTAAAAAAAACAAAGCAGTTTATAAAGAGTTACATTAATGAATTAAGCTGGTTATATTCAAAAATCAAAACACACACACACACACATATCCATGCATTTACATAAAATTGCAAGTCTGCAAGCACAACAAGTATGCCATTACAGCGGCGGAGCTTGACCCAATATATAGGTGAGGCGAAAGTCACGGGATCCAATACAGAGGGACCAGACTAAGGGGGTGTTTGGGATTGATTATTCAAAACAGATTATGCGTTTTGGAAAAGCAGGGGTGGAGCTGCTTATAGATTATTGCGTTTTGGTAGCCTAAAAAACTGATTATCTGCGTTTTCAAAACGCAATACCGATTATCTGCGTTTCCAAAACGCAATAATCTAAAAATCAGATTCAAAACGCAACCCCAAACACCCTCTAAATACGTGTAAAATTTTCAAACGAAATACGTGTAAAGTTACACTACTGCCCCTAGCCAAGAATCCAATATAGCAATTCATAAAGTGATTTTCGTGAAATCGAATAATCAGCCATAACAAAACATTGTTTTTATGTGCTTTTCTTGTTTCAA
This sequence comes from Ambrosia x helenae, assembly GCA_030844895.1. NCBI lineage: Eukaryota > Viridiplantae > Streptophyta > Magnoliopsida > Asterales > Asteraceae > Ambrosia > Ambrosia x helenae. Next base: position 3,990,841 of record CM061232.1, on the reverse strand, counting down.
GTTGTGATAAACTGATACTAGGATAATATGATGTACGCGTTTTCTGCAGTTTAATCATTAGAGCCCTAACTAATTTGATAATAAGAACCAACTTCCCACTACCCAAACACCAAAAACTGATTATCCGCAACACGTTATTCACATCGTCTTATTAACAAATACCGCATTTAATACGTTAACGGTTAAACCCTTGCTTTTAAAAAGCGCGAAGCGCACTAAAGCGACGAGGTCCAAAACCAAGGCGCAAAGCGCAAAAGCGGTGGGATTTTCGTACGCGAAGCGCAAGACGATTATATAATTTTTTTTTATATATGCTATAGGTTTTTAGCATCATTTACCCAAAATATAGATACAAATAAGGTTTATACATGATTTAACAACCCTTTTAGCTACATATATAACAATTTTAAGCATAAAAACACCTCCCGTACAAAAATCGCGCTTTTCCTGCGCTTCTTGTACAAGGTGCGCCTTGGGTTACATGAGGCGCAAATCCTGGCGCCTCAGTGCGCCTCGCGCTTTTTAAAACACAGGTTAAACCTACTTAGACAATCATCTATTAATAACAACAATCATATAATAATATTATAATCACTTCCATTAATAAGTATAGTATAGTATTGAAACTGTAACAGCACAAAAACAGAAACATCATATTAATATAATTAATTTAATTAATTAATATTTAAAAAAGAGAGGGAAAAAAACAATAACAACAATAACAACCTGTTTATTAGGAAAAGGACATTGAAGTTCATCTATAACACAATTAGAAACCCTAACAACCTCTTCTTTCACACCTAATTTCCTAATAAAAAACAAAAGACCGACAACTTCAACACCAATAACCACCAATGCCCCAATAACAAACCCTACAAACAATGCAATGGCCACCATCACCGTGTTGGAACCTCGATTAATCGATCATAAATGCATGATTTTACGTATTTACATGCATCAAAGGTACGGATTAAGGTATATACGCGGTTGGTTTTTTGTTGGAGGATCGAAGGTGGTTTGATCATGTGGATTTAAAGCGTTTCAGTTTTTTTTTTTTTTTTTTTTAAATGTTACCGAAAATGTAAGACATTTTTGTTAATTTTGTGTCAGGTGTTTTCAAATGTCAAATGTGTGTTTCATTTTCTTTTTGTTGGTCCCTGAGGTTTATATATATTGCAGAGTTGTTGTTGTTGTTTTTTTTTTTTTTTTTTTTAATCGGCAAATAACTGTGTGGCAACCATTTTTGCGGGGCGTCGGGCCCAAGAATCGACTACTCGACCTCCAGCAGCCCCCGCCTTCTCCCGATGCGCGGAAACCCGAGCCCCACCCGCCCGAAGGCACGACAGTGTTATAGAACTCGGTAAAACCTCGCCGCCCGTCAGATTCGAACCGGCGCCACCCAGATACCAAACCATAAATGATGGAAGTGGAGATCGAACCTTTGATCGCATAGGTGAAATAAAAGCCACTCCGCCACTCCACCACTATGGATGGTTATATTGCAGAGTTAGTTAGTTATACCCCTATCCCGATCCATACCCCATAGTCTAATTATGTTGACAAAAACCTTATCATCAACAAACAAGATTCATCAACGATACCTAGGTTTTTCAGGTACATATCTCCAATTAAGGTCATAACAAAGAAATCAGTGACAACAGTATTAGTTAGTTCAGGTACATACCTCCATGGTTTTGATATAATAAGTGATATGTTTAGAATGTTAGGGTTAGGGTTAAGTTTTTAGAACATATAAATTAAGGTTACTTAACAAAAGGAACTAAATAATAAAAATAAATCTAAGTTTAATTAAACGAACATAAACGAACAAAATAAACGAACATAAATGAACGAACGTTCATGAACATAAATGAACGAACACAACGTGTGTTCATGTTCGTTCGTTTAATTAAACGAACAAAAAATTGTGTTCGTGTTCGTTCATTTATTTAAATAAACGAACATAAACGAACTTCCCGCCGAACAGTTCATGAACGTTCAGTTCGTTTACAGGCCTAGATATAACGAAACCATTGATACCCGTTTCATGATGTGAAATGGGTCTTAGAAGCAGGTGATAACAATAATAATAATAATAATAATAATAATAATAATAATAATAATACAATGCGTGTGTTACGTAACACTGATTCATCAGTTACGAATCTTTCGGTTTTGTTTCCGTGTTGGGAGGCGGTAGTGCTTGTTAAGATTAGATTTTATCCTTAATTATTACTTATAAAAGGTTAGTAGTAGATGGGATATTTGTCGAAAACGTGGCGGAGGTGATTGCAGATGGCAGAGGTAGTGTTTTGTGAAGGTGGGTGGTAGGGTGCCGATGGTGGATAGTAGAGGTGGTGTTTTGTGAATGTGCTTCTGTTTGGTGGTAAATTGATACAACAGTTTCATTTAGATTTATAAGTAAAGCTTGAGAAGCCGCATTTACAATTTTGTAACTTATTGTAAATTGCATCAATGATATTGAGGTTCATACAAACAAAGTCAAGCAATGGATATTGTTAATCACATAACATATCAATTTTTGGTCAATTCGATTAAAGGTTTAGTTATTTTTCACCCCTAGATATTGTTAAGCCCATAACATACCAATTTTTTTAATCAAATTACAAACAATAAAATGCCGGTTTTTATGATATAGCTTTGTTTTAAAATATTAACGTATGAAAAAATTATGATCATTTACAATTTGTAAGGGTAGTTGGCTTAAAATAAGGTGAAATATGTAATTGTTATTTAAATAAGCAAAAGTTAACTTTTAACTTTTGAGTATCTTAGAATGCCCTATTAAATATATTATAAATAGTATAGAAATCTATGGGTGAGCCATAATTGAACACTTAACCGAAACAGAAGCAAAAAACAGAAAAACTGAACCGAAAGCAATTGAAAACTAAACTAACCAAAACCAAATTAACTTAAAATCGGTTATTGTTTTTGGTACATTTAGTTCACCAAAAGCAACCAAACCAAACCAAAACCATTTATATATTTTTAGCTTTTATACCTCTATTTCATGTATACCTCCATTTCATGTACTTCTAGGCAAAAAAATTAACCAAAGTTTGATTTTTGTTATTAACAAAAATTAACTAAACCGGACTAAAAACCGATAATCTAACTATATAAACCGAACAAAGTAACCAATTGTTTAATAAGATTGATTAACTGATAACTTTGGTTTTAGTTTCGGTTGAGGCTAATAATCAAACTGAACCGAACCATACACACTCTTAAAAGTGTCTATATTCTCCGTTACATCACGTGTACACCCTACTAGTAATAATCTATATCTACACTACTATATAATAGGTTTTTGGATGGGCAAAATAGTAATTTTCATTTAATTTTAAGACACATAAAAACATTGTTTTTGCATTTGGTACAAGTGTTAATGCATAAATAATTTCTCATTTGCAATGTTGTACCTCTACATTTTAGCATTTAATAATGTAGTGTAATAAATGATAAACAATAATGTAGTGTTATTACATCTAGCATTTATATTTATAATGCAATAGTATTTTATAAAAGTTTGTAAAAAACTTATTAACTTATATATTTTATAAAAGCTTGTAAAAAACTTATTAACTTATACTAAAAATAATACATAAAAATTTGACTAACATATTCAAACTCAAATAAAAGAAATAAGCATCGTCCCATTCGTGACTGACTAGGTCATTAGGAAAACTAAAATAATTGTCAAACAAGAATACATGATGACTTTTAGTTTAAAAGTACAACAATTAAATACCTTATACTAAAAATAGTACATAAAAATATGACGAACATATTCAAACTCAAATAAAAGAGATAGCCATCGTCCAATTCGTGACTGACTCGGTCATTAGCAAAACCAAAATAATGGTCAAACAAGAATACATGATGACTTTTAGTTTAAAAGTTATTGTATATGTAATGTAATAAAAGTTTACGGTTAAAAATTACAACCAAACAAATGTTGTGTTAATCAAGAGCAACCTCATGGTTTCTTTGATCATATGTCATGGTTTATTTGATCCGCGCATACAACACAAACTTCTCCTTCACACCTATGGATGTTTCATTAGACGAAACAATCGCCAACATGAGAAATGTCATATATACATTCGGAGCATATTCGGGAATATACCACAAAATTGACCAGTTAGTACTACGGGATGGCAAACCCGCCCCACACGCCATTCTTTATTTTTTATGGCTTCATTTAGAGTATTTAGCTACTTTTTTTAGAGACTGAAATCTTGTCTTCTGATTCAAGTTTTCAGTATTCTCCCGCATCAATTTTTATTTCTTATTCGTGCTTTCAATATCAAAAGACTTCCACCAAAATAATTGTCACACGAGAATACATGATGACTTTTAGTTTAAATTTATTATATACGTAATAAAAGTTTACGGGTGCAGCCCCGCCGCAACACGCGCGTTCCTGCTAGTAATAATATATATATATATCTATTAATATATATAAAAGAATTGAACATTGCTGATGTGGCGTGCAATGATGCTTTCAACCTCTCCATAAAACTGCCACGTGGCATCATAATTGAAAGATTTTAGTGTTTTTGAATTATTTTCTTTTTTAATTAAATTGAGTTATTTTAGGAAAAAAAAATTAAAAATAAATTTAAAATTTTCTCTCTCATATTTCCTCCCATAATTTTTAAACGTTTATATCTTTTATATACGAGATTTTTTAAAGAAAAAAATTACACCAAATTAACGAGCGTTTTATTATCTTTCCAACGAGTACCATAGTGCTATATAAAAATCGGAGAAAAAATCGACTATTTTTTGTGGGTTTCGTTCATACAGGAAAAAAACACACAAAGTGTTCATGTTATTCACTAATCATGTTTTTTCTTTTAGACCAAGTTCTTATCTACGATGTTGAAAATCAGCCCAATCGCCATGTTATCATTGGAATTTTACTAGGTATACTTCATCAAGAGAAGCTAGGAGAAAGAATCGCGCAACACTGCAACACATGGTGCCAACTTATAGCAATGTTATTTTTTTATTTATTTAATTACAAGAGTAATAATTATTACTATTAGTATTAGTATTATTAGAATGGTTATATTTTTCAACCCCGGGACGCTCCCGAGAAGAATTGATAGTTGCTGGCGTGGCGTTCAATGGTGGCCTCAACCATCTCTTGATTATGCCACGTGGCATAATGAGATGCAATTGTTACAACTTCCAACTTAAGTGTTTGTTTAGTTGATTAGGTTAGGAATTATAAGAGCCATTAAAATGTGAGAAATTAGAGAGATGTGATGAGTTTTTGAATAGTTGCAACTTACATAAGTGATTCTTTAGATGATTACTGATTAGGTTTTAGATTAGGGAATATGAGTTATTACTGATTAGAATACTATGAACATGCAATGATTGAGAGATTTTGTGGTTAGTTAACTTGAGCCATTTGCAATAGGTTATCACGTAAAATTAGATTTTTCAACCTCGGGACCCTCCCGGGTAATCAGCTAGTATATTATATTTAAAAGAGCTAAATCCTATATGACATTCATATAGTCATTCTCCTTCTTGAGATTGCCATGTAGGATGCCATGTGACATTGAGTGATTTTAGGAAAAAAAAAAAGAATTTAAAAATAAAATTAGATTTTTCTCTCATCTTTCCTCTCATAATTTTTAAACGTTAATATTTTTTATATACGAGATTTTTTAAAGAAAAAAAATTACACAAAATTAACGAGCGTTTTATTATCTTTCCAACGAGTACCATAATGCTATATAAAAAACGAAGAAAAAAACGACTATTTTTTTGTGGGGTTTTGTTAATACAGGAAAAGAAAAACACAAAATATTCAGGTTATTCATTAATCGTGTATAGTCAAGTCATTAATTATGTTCAAACTAGTAAATATAAATTCTATTTACAACAGGTGTTAGCATTGGAGTTGTACATTGTTTTAGGTTAGGTTTTAATATTAGAGTTATACATTGTTTAATGTTAGGCGTTAACATTGGAGATACATTGTTAATTGTTTTAGGTTATGTGCTACCCAGAGCTTTCCTGTATGTAACTGTAAAACGCATAAGTCTATTTCGTATGTAAAATTAATATGTCATATTATATTTCTTTACCCCGAAACACTTGGTTGGTGGGTATAAATCTAATAGTAATATGACTAATATCTAAACAACACTACTCCAATCATTTTCTCGTAGCATTCAAGTCTTCCCATGGCATCCACACATAAACTCTCTTCCCAAACTACCCTCATACATCCACATCAACTATTCAACTCAACACAAACCCAAGGGCATTTCCGTACTTTCACACAGATAATAATAATAATATCATCAAAACCTTTCTCCTTCACAAATCCATCATCACTCCATCATTACCACTCCAATGGCGCTACAAATCCATCACCTCTGCCGCCCTATTTCACCGTCGTCACCGTCGTCATGGCCGACGAACCACTCGACCATCACCGGACGGTCGTCGTTCAATCTAGCTAAGCCAATGAGCAGTAAAACCGTTAAAAAGGTCAGGTATTCAGTGACGGTTAGGTCAAGTTTGGAGACATCAGGTACTGCGGTGGTTGTCGGTCAGGTTACGGAGGTTGATAAGGATACGTTTTGGCCGATTGTTAATGCTGCCGGTGATAAGACCGTTGTTCTCGATATGTACACTCAATGGTAAATTACTTATTAATTGTTAGTAATATTAATAATTGTTTATTATTATGTAGTTGATTTATTGATTGTGGATCTAAAAAGTAGAATTATTAATTGTTATAGTTCTTCTAAGTTATATATGTGAAATTAGGGTTAGTAGTTAGTAGAGTGTTTGGTTTTGGAATGAATTATCAATTAGTTAGGGCAATTGACAGAGGAAGTTGAAGTGTATGAATGTTATATAGTATTATTATATGTAGTGGTTCGTGAATTGGCCGTGAATGCCTATTTTCGCGCCGGTTTAGCGAATTAGCGCTGACCACACCGCACCCCCTGGGCGCGGACGGGCTTCAAATTGTTTGAGCGTGAAATATTTCACGCTGTGCTCTCTTTGGGTTGTCCAATCAATGGTGGCCACGTGGTGCTTTCCAACGGTATTATTACTGTTTTATTTATTAGCCGTTGTAAAAAAACGAGAGGAAAGGCGACGTGTCAAAATTATGCTTGACGTGATATTAGAAGACGAAGGAAAGGCGACGTGTCAAAATTATGTACCGGACGCCGTTCAGGAATTGCCGCAAGCGACAATATCTGAAAGAATCTACAACTCGCGTGAGTTGCGTTCTGAGGATACACTTTATGTACAGCTAAATACTGCATTTTCATCTCTTTTACATATCAGCCTTTTTCGTCAAATAGATCATTTGTAATCTCTTGGTCAGTTTTACGTATCAGCCTAACATGTAAACGAAGTGCCACCTCAAGTACCTGAAGTTTTTCCGATCACTTCACCTTTGGTGGGCTTTTTAGATTCTGCTAGTTAAAGATTGTAGAATTAATATGGTTGTCCGCCTACCTAACATCCTTATGTAATTTACCCTTTTTGTCAATGGTATTTATTTAGTATTAATATGGTTATGGTTTGTGTATGTTTAGAGATTGTAGAAGACTGTAAATTAAATAGTATCTGAACTCATTTCATTTGCACTATCTAATGGCTATTGTTGACTTTTCTTTTTGACACTTTTTCCTCCTGTTCTTTGTTGTCTGTGATAGGATAACTTTTGTGCGAATAATATTTTTCTGAAGATTTTCCGTTGTACTTACATGTGTGACTGGCCATTTTTTTTTGTCAAGCATCTTGGTTGTACTTGTAAATATAGAACAATGAAAACCTCATAAGGCGTATCATGCTGTGTACGTAAAAACCATCTATGCAATCAGGTTGAGCTAACTATACTAAAACTTTTTACTATTTGTTATATCTAACCGTTCACAAGATTGGATACTTTAAGGTCCAAAAATAAGCAAACATTGGTTAGTTTGTTTGTTGACAATTTCTAATTGGCAAGATCTTTATTAAGCTATCTTGTAAGGTATCTCCTCCACCAAAAAAGAGTCGATCGTTGACTTCTGAACATCTTTATGCTTGGATTGAACAGTAAGAGTTTGATCCATTTGGAAAATCTTTTGTACACAATCTTTCATTAGACATACTATTTATCCTAACCTTCTCTTAAGAGAGGGTAATGTATTGTGCACGCGAGCTATTGTTAGAATCCAAGTTGATTATTGTAATTTTTTTTCTTGTTAAACAATTGTATGAGACATGCGTTTATTTAATCAGTGTGGTTTTCTTTATCCATGGTTTCTGATTCATTTGGATCTTGCTAGGTGTGGTCCTTGCAAGATAATTGCTCCAAGGTTCCAAGAATTGGCTGAAAAGAATCTTGATGTTGTATTTCTAAAGCTTGACTGCAATCAAGAAAATAAGGTATGGTTGTTAATTAATTATGGACGACGTGATTTGTGTACCGCCAATATTACTTACTCTTTTTTACTAGCACTCAATACTATAAAATTTATAAAAACTATCGTACGATTCAAAAAAATTCTTAAAACCAATGCATTTTTTTTAACGTATGGTAACCAAGGTTTGCTACACCCGGGTTCTCTCTTTTGGCAGCTCACGCTGTTAAAATTTCACATTTCTTTTTTCTTTTTTGGAACTTTCATTTAAGATGCAACTTAGGTTTTCTCTTAGTATTTAAATATTAATTTAGATGTAGCGCTTTGTTCAGACGGAGTTACTTTTCTATTAGGGTGAGATTGACTTCAGTAATGAAAGTTAGGAACCAGTGTTATAGGTCACACATATATCGCCGGTATGAATTATTATTGTCCAAGGCCAGCGTTTGAATTATTAAAATCCAAATCGCCTTTTTTGTCTGTTTTTTCAATTTGAAAAATTGAGTTGTATCATTCATAAAGTATTTTTTTGCATATCTGACAAAAAAACCAAGATCTAAGGGGGAACGGGGCACTACCCGTGAGTTTTTTCAACTTCACTAATTTCAACCAATCATATATTGTCACATCATTTCATTGATTTCCTTCAATGATACATTTTTTTGGTGGCAACACTTCACTTGTTATTTACCCACAATCAATGAGAGAGAGATAGAGACAAAGAGAGAGAAATCACGGGTACCAGCCCGTTAACTAGAACCAGAATTTGGTTCACGGGACCACTACTAGCATGGGTGGCGGCGATGTTACCGTGCTGGTAGTGGGTACCCGTGACCAATTCTGGTAGCTCCCCGTCCCCCTAAGTGATTTATGATATTATATGGCATATAACTTCTGGTGGTAATTATTGATAAATCATTTGTTGGCAGCCCTTGGCAAAGGAGCTAGGCATAAAGGTGGTCCCTACCTTCAAGATCCTTAAACATGGTAAAATTGTAAAAGAAGTTACTGGGGCTAAGTTTGATAATTTGGTTGCAGCCATGGAGGATGTAAGATCCAGTTAAATAAAACTTAAACCTCTCTGTTTATAATGTACCGATTCGTATGTATAAATTTATCAATAACTATCAACATAGATTTGAAGCATGACCGATGAATCATGCTCAAGCGTTCATTCTAGCTTGTCTATGAAAGTTGAATTAAGCAACCTCGACTGGACTTTCTAGGTTGTGCATGTTTCCAAAGTCGCGGGTTCTGAAACAAGCTTGATATTGAAGTGTTTCAATCCCATCTTTCACGGCCATGTTTTGGTGTATAACGTTGGGTTTGGGCGAGGTGGCATGAGGCGTCACCCCACAACGTACAGTCTTAGGCATTAGGCGACGAGTTATCTAATTTTTCATCTCATCCATCTCACAACTCTCTCTTCACATCATCAAATTTAAATTTCATCTTTTTAATCCCTAAAGTGTGTATCCATCTTTTCCTTCCAACATATCCCACAACCAGTTTATTTGATAATTAGCTTAAACAATAACTTTTTTTTTATTTTCTTATAATTTTAAAAAAATATTAAAATATGTTGCTAAAATGTCAAAAAAAAAAAAAAAAAAAATATTAAAGACATTTATTAATTTTAAAATTTACAATATTATAAAAAGGGCTACATTTCATTAATTAAAAAAAAAACTACAAAACTAGATAAAAGTAAACATTTCTTTTCCACTCTCATCCTCACTCTTCCTTTATCTTTCGTTTTTGCTTGAGGATAACACGAAACATTGGTCCCGACATATGATTGTGCAGCTTAAGGAAGAACTTTATATCTTCTTTCTTCGCTTGCTATTTCACCTTTGTAGTTCCTCTATGAGATATGTTTGTTTGTTGACATAAGGCTACACCCCGAAGTTGACATTTTGTTTCCTTTAAATACAACAAAGTCACAACAAGAGTAGTCAACCATTTTGGGCTCTTACTTTTTTTTTGAATTATATTCTCTCACTCTTGGACTAAATGGTATGGAATCGGGAAAATCAATCGGGGTGATGATGTGTACAATTCCCCCAAGGGGAACACCCCCCCCCCCCTTTAAAATCGGTGACTTGGGGGATTAAACCCCCTGCTCCCCGAGTTCTTATATTATATTTTATTATATATTATAATATTATTTCCAAACTTTTCTTTTCTTTTATATATAATAATATTATATAAAAATAATAAAAAAAAGGAGAAATTGGGGGAATACCATTTCCAAATTTTGGGGAAGAAAATGAGGGAAATAATGTGACACTACGCCCTGATTAGGGGGCAGTGAAAGAGGCATTGACCACCGTTCCAAGGGGCGTGAAGGTGGGGAAGGTTAGCCGGTTAACCGGCAATAAGGGGAAGAAGGTGTTGGCTAGCCCCACCAATTGTCAACCAATCAACTTTCTATTTTTCTTTTTTAATTTATTTGATTTAATTATTATTTTAATGGAGAGTAGGGTAGTTAAAACTCGTGAAACCATTACACACTAAAGGTGATAAAGGTAAGTGAGAGTTTATGCATACGTGACACTGATATGACAAACACTTTATGGCGTAGCGGTTAAAACTAGTAAAATCATAATGGATATCCTAACGATAACATATAGTTATTGTTAGAATCAATGCCGCTTTACTTTCTCCTTGGTCTGATATATTTGTATATCGATAGGTGTGGTCCTTGTAATATTATCGCGCCAAGGTTTCAAGAATTGGCTGAGAAGTATCTTGATGTTGTATTTTTAAAGCTTGACTGCAATCAAGAAAATAAGGTATAGTTATTCTATTGTCCGGTAATGGGCCTAACTGAAAGTTAAACCGGTTAGTTTTTGCTGACGTGAAAGTGTTGCCGGCCCATATAGTAAAGTTAGGTTTATACAATTTTTTTTAAACAAAAGCATATCTTTCATTTCATAACTGACGAATTACATTAAAATAGCAGACAAACGTGCAATAAGCTGCGCCACCACCCTTTTCTTTTGTTTTTTTTTAAAGTATAGTAACCGAGGTTTATATAATCCCGGGTTATCTCTTTTTGACAGCTAAGTCAGTTTGAAATATAAAGTTTATTTATTTATTTATTTTTTTAAGATCTAATATAGTTTTTGTCTTAATATTTGCAGGGGCTAAGTTTGATAATTTGGTTGCAGCAATGGAAGGTGTTAGATCCAGTTAGACAAAACTTAAACCCATCTATTGATAATGTACTAATTCATATGCTTAAAATTAATCTTAACTATGAACATAGATAGCATGACCCATGAATCATATATGCTCAATCATTTAATGTAGCTTGTCTACGAACATTGAAACAAGCAACCCCAACCGGATTGTCGAGGTTGTGTGTGTTGGCAAAGTCCCGGGTTCTGAAGTGAACCCGAGACTCAAGTGTTTCAATCACGTTGAGTGGCGCTCTTTGCCTGTACAAAAGCATGACATGTCTATGGACCCCGACTTGTGGATTAGGTACGTCGTATGACATGAATTCGTTACCTACAAAAACAACTAGACATGTTTAAAATCGTTTAAACACCAATAACGTTTTTCTGAAAGCAATTGGTTTACCTTGAGCCGATGAACCCCCACCGGGTATGTTTGTCACAATCCTGAAAACATTTTTAAAGTTAACTTGTAAGAAGTAAGAAATACAAAATATGACATGCCTTCATTTGCAACCATAAAAAGAGTAAATAAAAACCATGAAAAAAATTGAGTAAGAGAGGAACCATGTGACAACTTCACGCAACGTTGGTTCATCTGGGTTGGGAGCATCTGGGTCGATCATGATCAATGTGTAACGCTCATCATGTTCACCGCCTATGAGAACTCTTGGTGTAATTTCAGCAACGCCCAATCTAAGTTCAGAACCATTGATCAACCTATGGTTACCATAGTACACCATCATGGTGACCGTTGGTACGAATGGCTCCACAACACCATGAAGGACTCGCGTGATAACATCACTACTTGCTCTTGAGTTCATCTTTAGTTTTGTGTTTGTATGTTTGTCTATGCATTATGCAAATTTTCATGTCTCATTATATAGAGGATGCAAGAATTGTGAAGGTGACGACTTACGAGTAGTCATCATTTAGGCTGGGGTGTGGGGTAACGTCCCCAATCGCCTCAGTTGAGTGGCATCCCAAACACCCCCCCCCCCCCCTCCGCCAAGCCCTTCACAGGCGTTAAAGCCCGAAAATGAGGGCCCACTTATTTCAACCATCATATTTTTTTTCTTTTTTGTTCGAAGGGGAGCTAAAGCACACTGTAGATGTTGGTGGTGGTTGGGGGGGGGGGGGGAGCGTCATTGTTCCACCAAAACCTATGTGGCGCAATAAAGCCCCTGGAGGCTTTATACGCCAGGCTAAAAGCAAGTTTTTGTGGGAGAAGAAAAAAAAACATGAGCCAAAAAATGACATTCTCGTTTTGAGAAACTATTCCATGTTAGATACGCTAATGTCATTGTTGCTCCAATACCTGTGTGGCGCAATAAAGCCCCTAGGAGCTTTATCCCACACCCCAAGGCTAAAAGCAGGTTTTTGTGCGCGAAAAAAAGCATGACTCAAAACATGACATTCTCGCTTTGAGAAACCATTCCATTCCATGTTAGATACACCATCGACTTTCTTCTGAACTTTTACATGATTTATGATATTCCTTATGGCCAAATTTGTATTTTTGTGACTGCCTTTACACTTTCGACACACAATACATAGGAATGCACTCTAAGCGTGATACATACCTGCATATACTGTTGGTTTTATTTTATTACTTATATAAAAAAAATGAGTTAAAGTGGCATGCAAAACTAAATCCACATTTTGTATACAATTATGAAAAAAAAAAAAAAAAGATACAATCTCATTTATTTATTATGAAATATTTATGGGCAGAATATATAGCAAGAACTATCAAGGCATTTTGGTCTTGATGGTATCTCTAAAGCAATTGTGTCTAGACTAGAAACCTGATTTTTGCCTTCCTAATAGTTGACATTACTTACTCTATAACAACACTAATGGCGGGCACGATGGTTGGTGACAATTATGATATGTGGTAGCTCCTAGGTGTCGACTAAGGTTTTTGGATGTACAACGACAATTTGACAACGTTAGTGTTTTAGGATTTGCGAGTGCAATGATTAAGGTCTTTGGTAGTAAACTGCTCTTAGGGGTTCAGATCTCCGAGTGTGAATGAATGTTGGTTAACGATGAGTAGAGTTTGCAAACTTTTTGCAACGATGGCGATTAGGCTTTTACCTAGTTGGTGGTGTCGGTTTCTTGGCGAGTTAGGGGTGACCATAATGCAATGTGATTAGGATTAGGGTGTCTAGGGTTACTTAGCTCTAATTCCATAAAACAAAATATATAATCACATCATGATTCGATCTATTAGATATGCTTGATATGTAGTAGTAACAATTAGTGATATATGCTACCTTAGAGGGGAAATGAATTAATAAGGATTTATACTTTATTAAACGCTTCAAAATCTTAGAAAAGTAACAACTGCGCGTATGTTTCTATAAGCAGGGGGATAGAAGAGGCCAGGGGTCCCCCCCCCCCTGTTTTTTTTTTTTGCTAGTATAAATTTACTAGTATTCTTGCCGAAGTTCTATGATGCATGAACTCATGCAACTCGTATATTTTAATATCAAACTGAGTAGCTCACGAAGTTGTACAAAAACCGTATAATATTATTGTCTTATAACCCATACACATGTGAGGTAAGAAGTTTTATAAGCAAATGTTTTATTTGGTCAAAGTTGTGATTCATGCATATTTTTGGCCTTGGATGATTATATATTGTTTTCGAGAATTGTTGTAGTATACCATAATGCTAATGCATAATGATGATGGCTCACTATGTCGTTGACTCGAGTTGAATCATCGACAAAGTGGTTTTGGTAAACTATAAACGATACTATTTTAAAATTTAACTACTGTTTTATGATATGTTACATGTATTGATTGACCGGCCATCCAAACAATTTTCTATTATCGGAATACAGATAAAGGGGATCTCTCTAAAGCAATTTTTTTTTGAACTCCGATTGACTCCAACAGGCTAGAGGGTTGCACCCACAAAGTCCGGAGTAGGACGTGCGGGCCCAGCAGCCCCCCTCGGGCGAGGCATCCGAGAAAGACTAGGCACTCGATCCCTGAGAAAATTTCCGGCCGACAACCAATCCTCAAGGAGACATGTCGTTGCAGCCTCCGCACCGAAGCCGGAGTATCTGCACTGTAATAGAAAACTTTGGTGTGCTCCGGGATTCGAACCTGAGACCTATAGCCCCCTTTTGGTTCTAACCCATCATCGCAATGACCACTAAGCCAAAGCCTAGGATCTCTCTAAAGCAATTGATAAGGTCAAATGCAAGATTCTTAGTACGATATGAATTTGTATCTTTGGTCTTCCATTCTCCTACACATTAGAAAAAAGCCTTTCCTCTTTTCTTAATACCCACGGTAAGCATCATAGTCTCGATCCAAAGCTATTGCTTTGACAATCAACTGAACTTATGGTTTTCTGTCCGCCTCATGTATTCGTGTGTGATTCGTAGATAGGACGATGGCTCATTGGTGTAGTGCAACCATAACTCATGATTGACATAATTCCTTTTTGACTAGACATAATAAAGTTACTTCATGATTTTACCCGTCCTATATTTCATGATGTGCAACAACAATTAGCCATATCATCCCACCTTTAAAGGGAACAAATTAATGTGGATTTAAACTTAATACACCATTTATACTTATGAAAGTAACAACAATCCACTTGTTAAACAGTTTAATTATGTGATTATGATTTGTTTTCGAGAATTGTTTGTAAGCTCAGTACCATAGAGCTCACGCGTGATGATGGTGGCTCAATATGTCGTTGACTACTTTTATATATTATCAACAATGTTGTTTTCAAATTTAACTATTGGTGTACAATCTAACACATGTATTAGTTGTCACAATACGTTGATTCAAGGAACCTTATAGAACATTAGATGCAATTGAATGGATACACATTATATCAAATTGATTAGGTCAATAGTCTTATATAATTTTTCGATTGAAGCATGTAAATGTGAATAAAAACTTATAATAGTATACGTTTTTGTTTAGTCAATACTGTTAAAACGGTAAACATGTTTTGTTTAGTCAAAATTGTAATTCATGCAATGTTTGGCTTCCTGAATAGTGTTAATTCTGATATCAATATGTTTACACTTAGAGTTTTACTCGTGCCATAATAACATAATCGTGCTACATGTGCCATTTTCTTCTTTTAACAAAACTAGCATCTAGTCACCATACCCAGGAGAGACACCATATCCTACATTCATGGCAATAAAGAAAACCTAAGGATCTTCATAAATGCATACAAAAAATCCTGAGAAATACTCTACCAAATCAGATCAAATCTTAATATCTGAAGTTGAAACCTAACCTCTTCTTAAAGACAACGGGTAAACAATGTTGTTTGATGCTAACTTAGTCTTCAAATTTAACTATTGATGTGTAATCTATAGATGTTTTAATTTAACAATGCGTTGATTCAGAAACCTTATAGAACATTAGATGCAATTGAATAAAAACACATTATATCAAATTGAGTAAGTCAACAGTCTATTTAATTTTTTCGATGATAGTAGATGTGTAGTATAATAAACATGCATACACGTGAATAAAAACTTAAAATAGTCTCGCGTTTTGTTTTGTCAATACTGTTAAAACGGTACACATGTTTTGTTTGGTCAAAATTGTAGTTCATGCAACGCTTTGGCTTTCTCAACAGTTTCAATTCTGATACGAATATGTCTACCCTTCTAGGTTTGCTCGTGCCATGATAACATAATTGTGCTACATGTGGCACTTCCTTCTTTTAACAAAACTAGCATCTAGTCACCATACCCAGGAGAGACACCATGTTCCAAATTCATGGCAATAAAGAGAACCTAACGCTCTTCATAAATGCCTACAAAATATCCTGAGAAATACTCTACCAAATCAGATCAAATCTTAATATTTCAAGTTGAAACATAACCTCTTTATTAAAGACAACAGGTAAACAATGTTGTTTGATGCCAACTTAGTCTTCAAACTCAACTATTGGTGTATAATCTATCACATGTATTAATTTCACAATGCATTGATTCGGGGGGCCTTATAGAATATTAGATGCAATTGAATGATAACACATTATATCAAATTGGGTAATTATAGGTTTTCTTCAATAATAGTAGATGGGTAGTGTAATAAACATACACGTGAATAAAAACTTAAATAGTCTACGTGTGTTGTTTTGTTAATACCGTTAAAACAATACACGTATTTTGTTTGGTCAAAATTATAATTCATGCAACGCTTTAGCTTCCTCAATAGTTTTAATCTTATATATGTCTACACTTCTAGGTTTGCTCATGCCATGATAACATAATCCTGCTACAAGAATTTTACGTGGTTCGGTCCTAGTCAGAGACCTAGTCCACGGGCTGCAACTAAGGTTTCTTAGTTTCTTATTAAGAACACAACCATAGATTACAATTACAAGACTAGGCTATATATAATGACAAGATTAGGGTAACACAATTTAGAAACATAACCAGGCCCCTAAATAAAACCGGCCCAAAGGCCTTCACACCCAACACCCTTTCTGGATAGTTTGCATATTTTTTATTCGTTAACTTATGTTTCATACTTGATATGTATTACTTCTAATTCCGGTGTTTCCATTGTCATGCATATGATTGTTATAGTAGTTATTTTCAAACTAGTATTTGAAATAACAATAACATAATAGCAAATGAAAATGTAGCTGGTAAACATAAACAAAAATTAACTGAAATTTTAAGTATGTGTTTTGATATATTTTCTTCGTATGGCTATTTTATCTAAGGTTCAAACCCTTGATTTTCAATAGAAGCTTGACACTTTAATTCCAAATAACCCAACCCCCACCAATATTCTAGGTTATCTAACGTTGATGTTTACACAAAGTTAAATTGAAAGGTGATTGATGTTTCAAGTTATCTATCATTCTATTGTTGATGTTTAGTTTACATCGAAATTAGAATAAAATGAAGCATTTGAACCGATGATCTAGTGGTTTGGTGGTACAATGTTTACCTCTTATAATTATTGAAAATGCATGATTAGATAGTATTTTAGTGTAAAAATGGCTCTTAAAAAACACCGTGATGCATTTGGATGTGCATCCTTATGTACAAATTATGATACATATAATAACATGTGTTCATTCTATTCTCCCTTCAATTCCATCATACCAAACACTACCTTAAGTAAATCCAACCCCACCCATATTCTGGGTTATCTAACATGATGTTTACACAAAGTTAAATTGAAAGGTGATCGAGTCTAATGTTTGACATTTAGTTTACATAAAAAATTCTAAAGAAATGATGCATTTAACCGATGATCTAATGGTCTAGTAGTACTAAGGGTTACATCTTATAATAATTCAAATTGTAGGATTAATTAGATAGTAATTTTAGTGTAAAAATGGCTCTTAAAAACACCGTGATGCATTTGGATGTATGATACATATAATAATTAACATGTGTCCTCAACCTCATTATCTTTCATTTGTTCAATTATGATATCTTTTAATTTAATTATATGTTAAGATCCATTGATCACCAAGTATTTGATTCATTGGTGACATGTCATCTAAGGAAGAGCGAAAAATGTTGCGTGAAAGCAAAAACATTGGTTGAAGCTATCAAAACGTTACTACATACTTTTTATTTTATTACATTTACATTTATAATTGAGATGGTGAAATACTTGCTTCTAAATCATATGAAGTTAACACATTATTAATTAGTTTATCTCTAAAACTGACATGTCATTGCAAATTAGTTAAAAAAAAAGGTCTTTATTTCTAAAACAAACTTTATTATCAGATAGTATAAGACCAATACCGATATTAAAAAGATCGATATTAAATTTATAGAAAAGTGGATACTGAATCTATCTGCATTCCTTACAAAATTCTTATCTCTATATGATATCAATAATCAATACCAGACCATTACCGATACCAAAAATATCAATACCGTATTTTTACCAAAGCTGATATCACATAACATGAGACCGGTACCTAAATACCATACCGAATCTAATACTCATCCCTCTTCAACAACCCCCCGCCCCCCCACCCACACCCCCACCCCCACCCCATAGACCTTGCCCTCCATCAAACAACTCCATCCCACAAGTGGCTCACACGTGTCCCATTGTCATTATGAACAAGTTGTCACATACATGCATTCTTTGTTTTTTAAGGATGTGTATTACATGTGCTTTAAGTCTCTAACCTTAAATAAATAAATATAATAATAACAAAAATAAACATTATTTGCATTCACACTTAGGTGATTAACGGTGACACGCAATATATATCGTCACAAAAAAAAAATATACACAAAAATGTATCATGAAATAAATCCATATTTAGCTCTAAACTGCACCTCCTGCATTAATATTCACATGAAAATTCAACTCTAATAATATTATCATACCTTATTCCACTACACTACCCAACCTAAATATAGCAAATTCCATTAAAGAAACAGGTGCGATCCATACACAAGAAACGTGAATAACCTTCATCCTACCTCTATTTCAGGCTTTTGCTTACATCATTACAAACCCAGGTGTGTATGAGTGTATATCTACATATTCTTTTTCTTTTTTTTATTATTATTATTATTATTTTGGTCTATAAATGCACCTCTAGTTTCATATCTTGCATGCACTGTGTTGTTTACCTAATTAAGTTGTGAAAGTGTGTACTTGTGTTGTCTGGTTTTTTTAATTGCAATGGAAGTGTTGGTTGCTTTTGTTTTTGTTGTTGCGCTTGTTGTTGAGTTGGTGTCAGGAAATGTTGTGTTTCAGGTTTTTCATAAGTTTTCTGGTGAGAATAATAATAATAATAAATGGTTGAATGCTTGTACTGCTCATGATACTTACCGCCACCGACGTATTCTCTTCGGTGCTGATCTCCCCATGGGTGGTGATAGTAGCCCCATATCCGCTGCGTAAGCGCACGCGCTCTCTCTCTCTCTCTCACACACACACGCATTGGCAGATCTTGAACGAAAAACCTGTGGCCAGACTCTATACGTATAAAAGCTTTTCGGAAATTTTTAGTAAAATTTAGACTATGGAGCGAAAAAACTAGGGGACACACTGTCTGATCTGGTCCAAGGGAAGATCCGCCAATGCACATTACACTAAACATTTATTGAAGGCATAACTTTATTTGTTTTTATAAAATGTGGTTTTTTTTTATTGCTAAATATTATATGGTTTTAGTGTAATCTAGTGATGATATTGTATACTTTACCAAACCAAAAAAACCTTAATTGTATATTATTTTGGGATTAGAACACTTTTTTTTTTTGAACGGCAAAATATATTGGGATTAGAACACTTATTTTGGAGATTTATGAGTAACTAGACTCATTTATTTTTTTATTTTTTTTTACAATAGATTTAAAATAAAGCCATTATTAGAACAAAATACAAAACCTAATTTATATATATGTAATTCATTTTTCAAGTGATTTTGGACTCTTTTAAGATCACTTAATTAAGAGATCTTTTTAGTTTTTGCAGTGTTTTGTGATATTAAATATAATTGTCTATGTTTTTTTAACTATTTTTTACTATGATTTTTTTTAAAATTTATTGCCGTTGTTATTTTTTTTTTTTTTACAATCTAGACTTTACTACACGAAGATACAGATCGGAAATCCGCCAAAGGATTACCACGTCCAAGTCGATACAGGCAGTGAAATCCTATGGATTAATTGCGTAGGATGCGAAAACTGCCCTAAAAAAAGTGATCTTGGAGTAAGTTTCTTTAAGATCTTACCTTAGAGCTTTCACATATATATTAATTTGATTAATTGAATTTAAGGCTTTGGTTTACTGTTTTCAGGTCCCTCTCTCGCTATACGATCCGGAGCAGTCTCACAGTTCAAGAATCGTTACTTGTGATCAAGATTTTTGCACACCAACACTCGACCCCTCTAATAACGAGTGTATTTTTGGGACGCGATGTTCATATATTGTTAGATATGGTGATGGCAGCTCCACATCCGGTTTTTTCGTTAGAGATACTGTCGAACTTAATAAAATATCTGGGGATCTTGAAACTTCGAGTATGAAAGGGAGCATTATGTTCGGGTGAGTTAATTCTAACGTTAAGCAATGTTTTAAAAACCGGTTTTTCATTTATACCGGATTTAGATAAAAAAAATGGTTCAACCGGTTGAACCGTGTTGTACCGGGCAGTTCAACCTGGTTAATTAGTGAGCTATATAATTTAATAAATTAAAACATTAACACAAAAAATAATCTAAATTACATAATTACATACTAAAATACTATCAAAAAGTTAACCAATAATTAAAAAATAATTCAAAAGATAATCTAAAGTTTTTAATTATTTAAAAGTTGTTTCTTAATAAAAAAAAATAATCTAAGAATAACCCAAAATAAACCTATGCCGGTACCGGTATAGTAGTTCAAACCGGTATACCGGATTTTACTGGCGGTACAAAATTGATACTGTTTCCTATATTTACCAGAGTGTTTCGTACCGGATTTCCATCCGAAAACGGTAATACCGGTATAACCGGCCGGTATTTAAAACACTGTCGTTAAGTTTGTAAATATTAGAGCTGAGTTAATTCTATGATTCTAAGTTTAAGACTGATAACTTGTGTCCCTAAATAGGTGTGGATCAAGACAATCAGGGGGTTTAGGTGAACCCCAACAAGCTCTAGATGGAATATTAGGTTTCGGGCAATCTAACTCGTCGATAATTTCACAACTCGCTTCATCTAAAAGGGTGCGAAAGATGTTTTCTCATTGCTTGTCGGGGTCTAAAGGCGGAATTTTCGCTATTGGAGAAGTTGTGCACCCAAAAGTGAATTCCACACCAATTTTGCCTGATAAGTAAGCTTTCCATTTATGTAGATTCTACTTTTTATATGATGTTTATTTTGTTATATGAATCTTGATTACATATTTATCTGCATTGTGATTGTAGAACACATTTCAATATTGAATTGAAAGCAATTCAAGTGGGTGATGAGTTTGTAAATCTTCCAACATATATGTTCAACACCCTAGCGAAACGAGGAACAATAATTGATAGTGGTACAACTTTGGCTTATTTTCCTGAACCGGTTTATAACCAGTTGATGAAAAAGGTAACGCAAATATTAATATTTTAGCGCGTTACATATCTTTATAATTTAGCTCACTGTTGACTGTTTGAACCAGGTTATGGCTGCACAACCGAATGCAGAAATTCATATAATCGAGCACCAATTCAAGTGTTTTGCAGCCAACGGAAAGTAAGGGCTCTTTTACTTCCCTATTGTTTTATATGCTATCAAACTTTTTGAATAACTTGTATATATATATATATATATTTGATACTGCAGCGTGGATGATGTTTTTCCGACTATCATATTTCACTTTGCGAATGTTCTCAAGTTGAAAGTTTATCCCCATCAGTATATCTTTACCACTCCGGTATATGCTCAGGTTTTTATAGAACCTTTTTTTTTTTATTTTCCTGTAATTAACATCTGCATTGCGCTCTATTTTTCAGCATCCTTATTGGTGCATTGGTTTTATGAGCAATGGCCAACAACCGAGGGAATCAAACGCGATCTTGTTGGGAGGTTAGGCGGAAAAATCCATGAAATTTATGACAAATCTTATAACCGCTTAGCTAATAATTTTTATGAATAATTTTGTCTTTTTTTATATATTTGTTTTGTATGCAGATCTTTTCCTAACCGATAGGTTGGTTACATATAACATGGAAGATCAAACCATTGGATGGACGGACTATGATTGTAAGTGTACTCTCTCGTTTAGTACGCGTCAAAAACCATTCCAAATCGAAACGGGTCATTTTTTACCATAATGGGTTGGATTGACCCGCCAATACTGTTTTGTCTGTTTAACTAGAAAAACATTATTGCATTAATAATATGGATCTTTGTTGTTTTTTTTTTCCAGGCTCATCAAGCATTAAAGTGAAAGATGAAGAGACTGGGATGGTTTATGAGGTTGATGCTCATGATATTTCATGGAAAAAAAGTTCGGGCGCGGATCGTTCAAATGTGTCTGTTTTTGTGTTGCTGGTGTTTATAATAGCTACTAAACTAGCAATGTATTAGTAAACATTGGCAGGAGTTATGGTAATGTTTAGTAAATAAATTATGTTTTGACATAAAGATCAGATCTTTTTTTTGTTTGGTTACTTTGGTTGCATTTTCACTTCAAATGGGTTGGATATATATATTTCATTTTGGTTACTTAGGTTGAATTCTCATGTTATTGTTGACCCAATTTAAAACACAATACGATACAATAATTCGTTTTTGGTAGCGATTTCTAACCTGATTAATAAACATGTCGTGCTTACATTTGCTTGCTTAACCTGTTTAGCTAAACATATCAACCTACAAGGGCGGATGTAGCTTGTTAGCAGGGGGTGCAGACGTTGCGGCTCAACTTCGCGCGCGTAGTGGAAAATTAGTGGAAAATTTGGTTTTTTTTTTTTACGAAATTTGGAAAACGTTATTACTAAAATGAAAAAAATGAAAAACGTTACTACTGAAAAATGTTTCTAGATCCGCCACTATCAACCTATAAACCCAACTGACACTATATCAAATATAATTTTATATAAGATTAACCCACCAACCTCTGTAACACATTTATTACAACCCGTTTACATCCTGCCATCGCGTTTAGCCCATTTACAACTTGATCACGACAAGCATCTTGTTCGGTTCATCTCAACCTGTCAATCCGTCAACCCATATGGTCATACCCTTTACACCCCTAGTTCAAATACACAAATAATAACATACTACATGACTCTTATAGTTACTGTCCATTATGTGCAGCTTGGGCCTTGGGGACCAAATCAACCCCAGGTAGTATTTTACATACAATACAATGAAAAACACATTTTTTTACTGTACAGTAACAAAAGGCTGAATGTACATTAAATTTTGACATGTTAACATCTAAAAAACTTTCCAAAAATACATAAAATGACCGTCTACGCAAATAAAAAACCGACCATACCCGGACAAGAAAAACGTCCGAGTCAAAACGTCATCATAACCGCCTTTTAAAAGCTTAACTACTTTCTTTCAGTTGAATTAAGTGGAAAAGACAAAGTAAGAAAGTACAGTTCCACATAAAGGACTACAAAGCCTAAAGAAACACGTTCGCATAATACGTTAGTTCACGTAGTTATATACGTCACGATGTACGCGTGCTTTTGTACGTCAGTATGCATAGGTGTTTATGTACGCTAGTATGCACACGTGTTTATGTACGTTGATATGCATACGTGTTTATGTACATCATTATGCGCACGTATATATGTACGTCATTATGCCCACGTATTTATGTGCGTCATTATGCACACGCAGTTTCAGACTTCGGGTAACAGACACATGAATACATATATCAAGTTCTTGTATATAGAAAGATATAATCGTATAAGGTAGCAGTATTTATACATTTACACAGTTGATATTTTACGTACAGTGTGATTTTACAAGGTTGTCCTCAGAAACTGTACTAAAAAGTACAGAAGCGCAAGAAACAATGCGAGTTGGATAGCATCCCTTTGAAAGTCATCCTCAGTTTGAAAGAACTACAATAAACATCAACAAACACAAAATTTAACAATCAATCCACATTAATAAAACCAAACATTGGATAACTAGTTAACTACCATAAAATTGCCATAGTTTTATGACCGCTTGTGTAGCACTTGATCGCTACATGCTTTAAGAAATTCATGCTTTTACTACAAATTTCTTAATTCAATGACCGTTGAGAACCCGTTGCCAGTAAACTCAAAGGACCCCACCGATACACTACTAACCAATATGATCATGTAAATCAAATTTTTTTTTTTGCAGTTTGCACTAGGCAGATGGCCTTCAGAGGGGGGGGGTAAAAACAGCTCTTTACAAAGAGCATATCCTGCAGCCTATTTTGTTACTGCTGATTATCTGATTTTGGTTATTTCATATCCACCTACACTATTTATTCTTTCGAGAATATTTGCAAGACTAGCGAGAATCAAGTAAAATGAAAAAAAAAATGTACCTTGGTGGGATCACCGGATGGATCCGGATAATAATCTACATTTTCCTTTTCTGTAGAAAAACGGCTAGAAAAATTCTTGAGGGAATCAGAAAAATCTTTTGCAGATTGAGTTGTAGAAAACAGACGGCGTGATGCCCAAAAAAATGCCTGGGCAATGACTGATGATGAAGATAAATCCCAAATTTCTTCGTGCTCGATAACTTGACCACTAATTTGGTTTAATGTAAACCGAGAGTCGACTTTGAGAATCAGCGGCCCACCTACACTAGCTAGTGGATTTTTGGGGTTTCCTTTCAAAGTCCACTTTATATTCAACACACTTGTTGACAACATCACCATGTCCTGCACACTCTGCGAAAACAAGCGGGTCAAATCAGGGTAACATATCAAAATTAGTTACGGCCAAAACAGTAAGTTGGGTTCGGCTAACGCATTAATACTTTGCGTCCTAATTTTGAAATTTGTATATAAAATCATATACTAAATATGAATATATTAACGTATTTATTTAATCGTGACAATTTTAAACATTGTATGGATTTGGATACACATTCGACAACTACTTCTGATTTGACCTGGTTTCGTATAGATTTGTTAAAAGTGCCAGCGCTATCCTTAGGGTTGAGGCGGTTAGATATCTAGTAGGCATTTATTTCATCCAACACATTATTAAGATACATAGCATAAATGTCGGAAACAGCAAACCTAAGTCTTGATTTCTCATAATGATCAAATTATATCTGGCCTTGTTTCCACTTTTCCAGTCATTCTAGATACAATTTTAAAATATTGGATTTTCCGTTATTTAAATGTGTATCTCCGTCACTTGTAGTGATTTATCATTCAATGAATGACTGAAAAATGATCTACCTACTCCGATACTCCGATTATAATTTTTCTTACTTTGCAGTTGTACATAAGCAAAACATTGAAAATCGCTTTCTATTTCTACCCGTCCCGGAGATTCATCCTATATTCCTATAGATTAATCGAGTCAAATTCTTCCTGTAAATAACAGAATCGTGGATAGGAAACTCCATTAGTGACCTACCCCAATTTATTGTAGAAATTTTCGGGATTTGATCCATGCAAACTAGAAATATTTTTTCTTGGATAAAGGAACAGATTACTCGATCTATTTCCGTATCAATTGCTTTTGCATTAATTCCAGTTCAAAATGTAAACAAACAAGATAAGATACAAAATAGAAGCAATATAATATCCTCACCACATTAGGCTTATCCAGTGCACTAGTTGACCATAACAGTCTCTTGTATTTCTCACGGCCGGTAAAACTTCTGACCGGATCCTGCATTTGGTAACACAATAAAAATACATTATATCATCAAATTTGGTTCAAATAAATATATTAAAATATTACGATTAGTATCATATGAAATACCTTGTATTTAACTGAAACAGCATAAGTTCCAAGAGCGCGATTGCCCTCGCGAAGCTCTAAAATATCGCGTACAAGCTGTCTTGCAGTAGCTTCAACAGCTGGGCTGCTAATGCATTCAAATTCATTGCATAGTTCACTAAACTCCATTCCATCCACAATCTTATCACCTTCTGATTTTTCAATGATAAGATCAGGAGAAAGTTCTGTCGCTTTAGAGTCATTCGCTACTGCAGCAGATGTTATCAAACAAATTGATCTTTAGAGTGAACATAACAATCATCTTTTCATCTATAATTGAAATGAACGTTGTTAACAACCTCTTTCGCTTGGGTAATTATGATTTAATTAAAGACCATATAAGATATTACGATAACCATCGATATTACTTGGAAGATGTTAAGTAGTTAAGTACACTCTTTATCACGACTACTCTAATCTCGGGCAGCATGGAACCTCAATGGTTTTAGGGACGAAGCTCCTAGACCCGTGGTTTAAAAAAGCGAAAAGCGCACAAAAGAGACAAAGTATAAAACCCAGGCGCAAAGCTTTTCATAGTTCATACCCAAGGCACACATATTATATAATGTTTTATGTATTTTCTATAGGTTTCTAGCATCATTTACGCAATATGTAGAGACAAATAAGCTTTATATATGTTTTAATACGGAAATTACATACATTCACAGCCTGAAAAGCATGTTCTGCTGCACACAAATAGGGGAAATACATGAGGCGCGTGCCTCAGGTTCAATTTTGAAAAAAGCGCGCCTTATGCTACCAAAAGCGCACGGGCTTAAACCTTGTTGCACCTTGCACCAAGGCGCACTTTTTAAAACCAAGCCTAGACCATGAGGGGTTCCAAGGGGTTCGTGGTGATGCCCCGACAAGGTCCACGGGCGACACCCCTAGTGGATTTGCATGGTTTATCGAAAACTTGCATACGTAACGATCTTCCCACTGCCACATCACTGATTTACTTCACTGAAACAGTTTTTTTTGGAGACAACACTTCACTGATTCACTTCACTGAAAAGTGACTGTTGCATTTAAAATATTGAATAAATAACTAGGGGTGCAAACGAGCCGAGCAGCTCGCGAGCTACTCGAGCTCGGCTCGGCAAAAAGCTCGAAACCAGCCGAGCTTTATCGAGCTCGAGCCGAGCTTGAGCCTAAAACAAAGCTCGTTTATTTATCGAGCTCGAGCCTAGGATGTGAAGCTCGTTAGGCTCGTCGAGCCTTATCGAGCCTAGTATAATATTAGTTTTTTGAATATTTAATAATATTTAGCATTCATTTAAAGTTGCTTAGTAAACGAGCCCCGAGCTCGAGCTTCACTTATCGAGCTCACGAGCCTAAATTAACTATTATTTATATTATTTTTATTTAATATATTAACTAATAAATACTAAACGAGCCGAGCTCGAGCTTGAGAAATTACAAACGAGCCGAGCTCGAGCTTTGAAAACAAAGCTCGAATCGAGCCGAGCAAATAATGCAATTAGGAATTAATTAAGTTTAAAAAATGAACCTCGTACGGTGAAAAAACGGCGGCGGAGGGTGACGTGGCAGGTACTGGACCGGAGAGAGTTGACGGAGGGGTTAACGGAAAGGGTGGGGATGACGGAGGCAGTAACGGCGGTCATCTCTGAATGATGATGATGATGTCATTTGTGTGGTGGTAATTTGGATTTTTCTTTTTTTTCTTTTTGAGGGATAATGTGTGTTTAGGGGATGTGGATATGCCACGTCATCATGTTTCAACTAACCTTTTGGTTTCATTTACCGGACCTAACCGGTTCAGCCAAACCGGATATAAGTGGTCTCAAATTCCCCACCTTGCCAAACTTTTAGAAGATCGGTACCCGTACCGTATCGTATATGGTATTAATCAAGACGGATAGTGTAATGTATAATTCGGTCGATATCAGTATATTATAATATCGTTAAAAGTCCAAAAGTATTATCGTAACCGTATAGTACCGATATTAGAAATGAGCTAAATTTAAAACTAAATGGTGTACCGCATATGTTGGGTTGTATAGGTGTGTGACTATACCAATGAAGTATCAATATGGTACCGATGTTTGATCCGATATTTCTTATCCCTAATCGTTTCCGTTATCATGATGGCATTTTAAAGATTAACAAACGTTTTAATCATAGAAGAAAAAGTCAGTAAAGATAGGCATTTAAGACTCGAAATCTAACAATAACACCAATAAAAGAAAGTCGTGACCCAACAACTATGAGTCTATGACCAACATAGAACAAACCCTATTCAAGAAAGACAAAATGGGGAAATGTACATTTTTGTGAGCAAAATTTAGTAGAAATCCAAGTGGAAATTTATGTGATAGGGTAAAAATCAAGTCAGGTATGTAGTAGCATTGGATGTAATAACGTTGGAAGACGAACAAATGAAACATCTAATAGAAGGACGGGATTCATCTTTAAACATAAGAACCATATAGGTGTCATGGTTGCTATAACATTTTCCAAGAAGATGTCAAATCATATGCGCCATCATCAACAACACATGGAGTTACTTCCTATTAGAATGATATTGCCCTTCGTAACAAAAGATAATGTTCGGATTATCATAGATCAAATGGTCAGTATAAATTATTATCGGTTAACAACTCATGTTTTGGATTGCGAAAATTCAATTTGCCTTCAAAGGAAAGTAGAGATTATTTGTGTAAAATGAATGTAAGATTTTACTCAATTATGTAATGTTATCAATAGCAATTTTATGACCCCCAGGAACTAACACAAAATGAATGTAAGATTTTACTTAATTATGTAATGTTATTGTGCATAGTAATGTTATGACCATAAGATTTATAAATGTATCTTAGTTTTGTTATAAAAAATAAGTTAGTGGCACTGCTTATTGGTAATTTGCCTTCTATTTCAATGTATTAGACGAATTTCAGTTAGTAATTGAAATAAAATTATATATTTATTTTGACATATAAATTCATCTTACACAAATATAATCGATTTTGTACTAACATAATCGTCAAATCAAATGACAATCAATAATAATCGATTTCAAAACATACCTAAAATAAAAGGGTTTGATAACACAATAAAACAATTGAATATCATAACGTTTAATCTGTAAACACTTTAGGGTTTTTATTTCATCTGTAAGGGTGGATGGGGCATCATCAGGTACTCCCGCCCCACCTAATTGTCTCCTCAAATCGAGTAGGGAAATAAGCAGTCACCAAAGAAATGAGAGGAGAGTGACCTGCAAAGGTGTGTGGGGAGGAAAGAGAAACCCACAGAGGGGTTAGGCGGCGACGGGGGCGGCTTTCGTAGTGTAGTCGCCACAGCGGCTTTCGAAGTGTATAGGTAGTCAAGGTGGCACCATTAGATTGGTTGGCAAGAGGGCATAATCAATTAGCACCCCTCCCACCTAAGGGGCTGTTTGGTAGCCTCTTAATCAGCCTCTTAACCATTCAGGTCTGAATTATTCAGCATTCAGACTGCTTGTTTCAGCATCTGAATAGAATGATTAAGTGTTGACCATTAAGCTAATAAGAGATGCTGAATGATTCAGCTCTTAACCATTCAGACCATCTTTATAATTCAACACTTAATCAACCAAACAGCCCCTAAAAACACCTTGTGGCCTACTTTCCAATTTTGTAAGGGGCTAGAATACTGAATACAAGTGTAAAAAACTATATAAATATAACATAAACCTACTTAAACAACTAAGGAGTTTATTAGTTGTCTGATTAAAAAAGCATATCAAGTTATCAGCTAATGTTAACTAGAACTTTATTGGTTCTGATTTCTTTGTCTAATCATCATGTGAGCGACCTAAGTGTATGTGTAGTGGTGGGGGTTATGAGTATTAAAATATTAAAAAGTAATAAAAGGGGAGTTATGGGGGTTATGGAAAAAGAGGGTGTAGTGGGAAGGGGGGTTATGGGGCTTTATAAATGATTGGGTAATCATTAGTTAAATTATTATTTTCTTATTTAAATAATAATATTAAATACTTTAAATATTCCATTAAATATATAAATATTACAAATACTAAAAAAAATTACAAATATTAAAAAAAAATACAAATACTTAAAAAAAGTTACAAATAGTTAAAAAAAACTCCTCCTCCCCCTCCCCCTCCCCCTCCTGTAAAACCAACGTTAGTCCCTTTTGGTCATCGCGTGTATGTTGACCTCGCCATGCGGTTGGACAAGCATACCATCGCCATTGACGACAATCTATACTACCAATCATACCGGGTAATCCATGTCTTTCTAAATGCGCTTCGTATAGTTGTTGAAGGTCGCTCCATGTCGGGTTTCTCAAGTATCGTTTTCCGTATAATTAGCATATACCTAAAAAAATCAAATATATATATATATAAAATGTAACTACTAATGTATCAAAAAAATATATGTATATTTGTAAATACCGTAGCAGAAATACTCCAAGGTATCGCGTGTGGTTTTCTCCGCCATCTTCAAATACTCGTCATTAATATCGTATGTGTTCCTGTAGGCGAGTACACGTATTGCGGAAGTGACCTTTTGAATTGCGGTGAATCCTAAACACCCTCTAGCGTCGGGTTTTTGCTTAAAGTAGTCATAGGTGTACTCTAAATCTTCGGTGATGCGCAAAAATAAGTTTTTACGCATCCGAAATCTTCGTCTAAACAAATCAGGGCCGTAAACCGGATTGGCATTGAAATAGTCATTCATCAAACGCTCATTGGCGGCTACACGGTCTCGCTCTATATATTGCCTAGACAATATCGGCCGTGGGGCGGAAGTACTTATATGTTGCATCGCGCTAGACGCTAGTTGAACCGCACTCGTAACGGCTTCGTCCTCTTCCGCGCCGTCATCGTGAAAAACCGATTATATAGATCGACAAATGAGTCATCGGAGGGAGGGGACGACATTTTGGTGATTTGTTTGTGTGTTGAATTTGTTTGAGGGTTGAAGGTTGTATGTGTGTGAATTGTATATATATATATATAGATTGCAATTTTTTTTAAATCAACATGACCGTTCAACGGTCAATAGCACAACAACCAAGACGAAAACGCTCGTTATATCCATGGCGCCTGACGTCTAAAACGCCCTATAGCGCCCGGGGGGCGGTGTTCCCCGACGCTATAGGGGTTGAAAACGCCCCATAACTTGCCCACTACACACAACCTAACTGTGAATTAGTGTGGAGTGTATAAATATTACGTCATTCACAATGGTTGTTTTTCATTATGAAACCTACTAAATTTTAATTAACACAACAGGAACATCAGGGTAAATGACACCACAAGTAGGAACATCAACATGAATTCCTTCCTTTCTAGCAAATATTAAGGAAACCCCAAAATGACAACAAATACAAAGATGATAGTCTGTTCTAGTACAGATTAGATCCGCTATTAAATCCGACATTAAAACTCCACAAACCGACAGCTAAAAAAATGTTTGCGCAACAATGTGAAAGAAAACTTTCCACCTGCTTTATTGCTAGTACCGGTCATAACGCCTGCATACAAGTTTAAATTTAATTTTGAGATGGAAACTACCACCCGCTTATATATGATCGATTATATTCTTTTTTCCTTTTTTGGGTATAATGGTAGAATACAACAGGTTGAATCAAATGGTTTAGCTAGAAACGAAACGGGTCAATTGTGTTGAAAGCTACCCAACGTCATCATATTTCGTTTTATCATAAAAGGATAATTATTAGTGTTAATATATATGGGTGGTCTGAAATACACAGATTAAAAGTCAAGTAAGTTAATAAGGGGTGTTCAGATATTCTGGATCAGAACGCTAACTACGCAGTGAACGACAACCAAACCGGCCGGGCTGTGTGGATTGGTTGTTCTGGTCAGTTTTATCGGTTTGGCGATCTTAACAGTTTGCTTTTGCATTGGTTGTTTTTATAAATCAATATTTTGTACCATTTCTTCTAAACTGAAATTAATGGTTATGATACATTTACACAAGGAGACATTCCATACGTGTGGTGTGTGTGGTAAAAGTTAAACAGATGGTTCCAAATTCCAAACCGTTAATTTGTTAAACCACCAAACCGGCAAAACCAAACCATTTGGATCTCAATCCGTACAACAGGCTAACTTGCTTTGGTTTGAAAGGTCCAACCGGTTCCAACAATTTATGAACACCCCCCTAGTTAATAAAGTGTCAATATGTAAAGAGAAAAAAAGTCAAACCTTGGTCGATCATAATCCCTAACACGGTCCCTCGACCGTGACCGTGATCTATGACGGCTCCTTGAATCACGGTCTCTATCTCTATGACTGTGGTCATAGCCACGACCACGGTCATGATGCCTATCACGATCTCGGCTCCTACGGTCACCATCACGTGTACGGTCACGATCACGGCTACCTGCCCGGTCTCGGCTACCCTCTCGTTCAGGATCCTTGCTTCGTTCTTTTGATCTAAGCAAAAACTTAAAGATTTCTCAATATATATATAAAAAAACATGTGGCTGATTCAGGTTGTAGTTCATGTCAACGCTTTAATGTGTCAATAGTAAAACGAAAAAAAAAATGGCTTAGAAACCAATCAAACGTATTGAACTTCGTCCAAGTATTCAACTTTCTTCATTAGAGTCGGCGATTTATTAAAAGCTACATTATAGGCAATCAAAGTATCTGATTTCACATATTCCGGTTGTCCCAGTCAAAACATGTAGGTTGAAGAAAATACCCTCACAATCTTGAAAAGACAACCGTGTTTGTGAGTGGTCAACATGTTGCATGTAATGACTGTTACTTTTTAAAACACAAGGGCATTTACGGCATTAGACTTCTTTCGGACCGAAACTGGCATAAATGATACAATAAATTGTTGGCCTTTATCATAAAGTCGAATAATACAAATACAACATCCCAAAGAAAAATTATAATAAATTACTATTAGAATTATATATTATATATTTTTCGAAATCATATAATAACACTAATTGGTCATGAAAATATTGAAGATATTTGAAAAAAAACGTTTTGGGCCAACCAACTTGGGGTACCAAAATTACCACCCAACCTACCTACTTTGCCAATGTACAGCAGTCCCACATTTTTTGGCAATGCAGAATGCACCCATCAAACAGATGAAATAAAAAAAGAAGCAGATTTACCTTCTGTCATCTTCCGGAGCCTTCCTTTTATTGGTTCTCTCTTCCTGACATAGAAATAACAAAGAACTTACACTTGAGTGTTTTAAACACAAAATCAAGCCAACATAAAATAAAAACTTTAAATGCAAATGAAAGTAGACAGTAAAACAATAAAGTACCAAAAGATCAGCCAACTTCTCACGGATTTGCATATAGCCAAGGTGAAGCTTTCCTCCAAAATGATCCGCTAAGCGGCGGTCACTGAGAAGCATTTTTAGAAAGTGAAATAACAACGAAATGATTCATAAAAAAGACATGACAGTCATAATTCATAACTAATGAAGATGTTATGGAACAGTCCACAATTCTATCAGCTAATAGTAAGATGATCAACAAGCAAGCATAGTACAGAAATTTAAAAACGCACATTCTTTAGCAGCAAAAGTTTATCCTCGTAAAACTGGGCCCAAAAGCCTGCTGGTGACAAGGAGGTATAATCGCCACGTCAAATTCTGAAGTTACTTTAAACCCTAAGTACTAGTTTTTGATCATCTTTTAAATAACCCTCTTTAAACAACAGTCTTCAATGAATAAAAACAAAAAAATTACCTGTCGTAAACACTTAAAAAAGCTCCACAAATGTCACAGACACGTAACTTCTGATCAGTCTGAAAAAAAAAATCAAAAAAAAATAACAAATGAGATTTTTTATTAGGAAAAGGATAAATACTTCATGATAAAACTAATATGCAGAGAACTTACAACTCGCACATCTGCAGCAGTATACTTAGAGGAGTCTGTAACAGGTTCCTGACGAGGAGGCAAGTGAACTGAAAGCTGCAAAAAAAGAAGATAACAATAAAAAACATCCAGATTAAGTACACTGTACACTGTAGAGAAAAACGAAACAAGATATAACCAAATTATTCTATCAATCTATCATTTTAAAAACTTAGTGATTAAAGAAACTTATAACATTGCAACAAGTTCATTTTAAATTAGAGGATGTGATGTGATGTGATGCTGTTTGGGCACCTAAACTAAATCCATAAGCATTACCATTCCTGTGTAGGTGTTAAACAATTAACAAACAAAGACCACTTATTTTTCATAGCTCATTTGGGTGAGTGTACAACCTACTCCCACTAATTAACACAAATAATGATAAATAAAAACATGGATGATGTCAATCCCATGCTCCATTTGTGTGCAATATATTCCAATGGGAAAAATATTTGTTGAATGCTATGGTCAGAAAAATCAACCAAAAAGTTTTTAATCTAGAAAAACAGCAAATTTCAAGATGAGATCAGTTGAAAATGGACATAGAAAAGACTAAAATGTATCAGGCAGTGGTG
Organism: Ambrosia x helenae; assembly: GCA_030844895.1. Taxonomy (NCBI): domain Eukaryota; kingdom Viridiplantae; phylum Streptophyta; class Magnoliopsida; order Asterales; family Asteraceae; genus Ambrosia; species Ambrosia x helenae. Next base: position 3,956,322 of record CM061232.1, on the reverse strand, counting down.
AACCTTTTTGAGTGCTTCAGCCTCTTCAAGTGCTTTTTGTGCTTCATCCAACATTCCTTGCTCGCCTAGAAAATGAAAGCATTAATTACAAAGCTTACTAATCAAATATATACATAAAAAACTGAAGCAATCATACAAAACATGATTATAAGATTCAACTTACCAAGCTCTTCTGCTTTTTTCAGCTTCTCATTAATCAACTCTTGAGTGCGAGCATCAGGAACAGGCACAGGCAATGGCGCCAATGATGGAGGATTTGGAAGAGGTGAAGGTAAAGAAGCTCGATCTTTGTTAAATGCATCTAATAAGAGCATTGACTGGTAATAAAAGCAAGAGTCACTCAGAATAAAATTCAAAGAAAAAACACCAAAATCAGCAAGAACGTGTCGGTTAAAAAAACCACAGAGTTCACGGGATTTAACAGAACAATTTCCCCCCATACTCAAATCTATAAATTAAAAATGACCTTGATTGTTATTAGATGTAGTACTTGCTCTTTATATTAAAGAAAAAGATTGGGTTTTGAAAATAATCTTATTTGTGGAAAAGAGACTATACAATAAGATTCAAAATCCATCTCTGACCATCTGCAAGAAATGCATTTTTAAGGCTAATATGAAAATCAGGATCTAAAACGTAGAAGTTCATAAAATACATGTATTACAAGTGGTAAAACATGTGTTACAGAAATAACAAAAAAATTAAAAATGTCAAACAAAAACAAGAATTCCCAGTAAACTGAAAGCAGCAAAAGCCAAAAGATTCATATAATTCAGCACAGAGCATGTATAACAACTGGTGAATAAAACATGTTATACAAAATTAACAAAAGAAATGCAAAAAAACAAGAATTCCCAATGAACTGAAAGCAGTAGTAAAAGCCAAAAGATTCATATAATTCAGCACAGAGCGTGTATAACAACTGGTGCATAAAACATGTTTTACAAAAATAACAAAAAAAATGCAAAAAAAAAAAAACAAGAATTTTCAATAAACTGAAAGCAGTAGTAAAAGCCAAAAGATTCATATAATTCAGCACAGAGCATGTGTAAACATTCCAACCTTCAAGCAATGCATCTTTATACTATGCACAATACATTGCCGTTTTAGGCACATAAAATATATGTTTGTTTTACCAATTGTCAAGCAGTTAATATTTTTACTGCTCAAGGCACGCCGTCATCATGTTTATATCATATAACTTAAGTAAATCTTTGAAAACAGTCAACGAACTCCAATTAAAAAGCCTAATTCATCATTCCCCTTTATAAAGCAACAGAGAGCAAGGAAAATTACATCACACATTTGCACCAAAAACACTGCTAAATTAGAGGTCTAGAAAAGCAAATGTACCTGTTTGTCCGCTCTTTGAGTTCTGAGTTCTTCAACCATCTCTAGAGCTCGAATTTTCATATCTGTTTTTCCTTCAAGTTCTAAAGTACCACAATTGAAAGTGATGAGTAAAAACATATACATGGGTCATAATGATCATCTAAAACAAAATAGTGTAGCATACATGCATCTGAAACAAATAAATATATAATTCATACATCATGAAATAACAATGTAACGTTTTATTAAAAGCAGTGCTAAGTTTTTTTAGAAGAAAAGGAATGTAAATTGCTATCAGCCAACTTTACCATATTGATCAGCTTCTTTCAGCTTCTCCTTTATCTGCTTTGACAGTTCAAGAATCTCAGGTGTCTGCAATTTCATGAATCAGCAAATTAGACAAACATTAACTGATATAAACATGCACATGAATAAAGGGTGATCCACATAACATGCAACAAGTTAAATCCACCTGGGTAACTTCTGACACAGAGATAGCAATAGCTGCTTTAGCATCTTCATCACTAAGACGTTTAAGAGCTCTTGCAATTTTTCTGTCACATTCAACAATGAGTCTATCTATAACATCCTCCAACTCCCTATCATAATTATCTTGACCTTTTGCCTTTGCTTCTTGGTATCTGATTACAGTTAAGTAACACTGACAATGATAATCCTCATGTTCGATTATTAAAATCTCACATATATTGAACGATAGAAAAAGCTAATGTACATAAAACTTGAAGAAAAAACAAGCAAGAATTAAGACATAAGGGCTAAAGATCATATAAAGTGCACCAACTTGAGATGTCATCTTCTTGACACTTATAGAGAATAATCATTAATCAATATGAAAGTTGATAATACAAAAGTGAGAAAAAGGATACTCCTTCCTGAGCTGAAATGAGTGAACCTTTGGGCATGGACCCATGTCCATTTTCTGAAGTTTGAAACAAATGAAAATTGAGTAAGAATCAGAAAACTCATCACCATTCACCAATAAAAAGAAGATATCTGTAAATCTGTAATTATATGCACAAGTTGACTGTAGAACAAAAAAGTACAACATAAATATGTAACTACATGAAATTCATAAATACAAACTTTATACAGAATGTCATTTTCTTTTAACATTCCAATGGTCTCTCAGTGCCTTGGTTTTAAAAAGCGCGCCTAGGCGAGAGCTGCAACAAGGCACAGATCTTAGAGCTTTTTCGCTCAGCGCCTATAAAAAATACACGAAGCGCAAAAAAGGCGCGATTTTTTGAGGCTCGCGCCACTTGTACACAGGGTATTCTTTTGCAGCAACATGTTATACATAGGCTATTTTGGCTAGTGCATGTAGGTAAAATAATATAAAAAAACTTTTGCGCTTTGCGCCTCAATTTAGACCTCGTCACTTTTGTGCGCCTCACGCTTTTTAAAAGCAAGCTCGGTGCCAAACACTGCCTAGTGTTCCAATAAATTCCTATATAACGCCCAACTTCTCAAATATTTGTTGAGGCTTCCCTTTTCTATTTTGTTTTAAAGCATTAAGATTTGTGCATTACACTTAAACCTTCAAACATACTATTAACAAATCTACCTTAACTCCTTAAGACACAAGTACACAACAAAGCACCAATTCAAATTAAAGCCAATAAACAGTTCCTACAAATCTTTATACAGTCTCATTATAAACAATGATACACCAAATAAGATGATCGACACGGAACGGAAGCAATAAAAGCGCTAGATGCATTCTAGCAAACGTTAAAGAAAACCCAAACGAGATAAAGCTTAATGTAATATCAAAACTTGTCCCAAACATTACAAATGAGCCTTTATTTATAAGCATGTCTACTAACCTAAACATTATATTCAGCCAAAGCAACCAACATATTAACATTAGACATAAACAAAAATATTAATTTCAGTCAAACATAAACCAACATCTAAACTAAGGGTCAGGTTATTCTACACAGTGTAACAAAAATGAGAAGTGTGAGAAGGATACAAAAAACACAATAAATCACGAAATATGACACAATAAGCCACAAAATATAACACAATGCCGAAAAATATAACACAATGCTGAAGAAAAAAGACACAATGATGAAAAAAAAAAGACACAATACTACATAAAAGACACAATGATATAAATTCTAAAAACCACAAGCTAAAACTCCAAAAAAGTGAAACCTAAAAATTAAGATCGTAGGGTGCGATGAAACGGTTCCAATGTCACTTGAATGAGTTCAATCGGAGTCCGTTTGATACCCTTCCTACGACTTCCTATTTTTCTTTTACTATGTATTTGATCCTAAAACTTAATAAAAATAATAAACAAAACCAACAATTTATAATACAACAGAACATAAATTATTAACAAAAACAAGGTCTAGTGATTATTATTTTGTATCAATTTTTCACTCGTCTCCAACATAATCCCACCGGTTCACAAACGAGTCGTTTATTCAAATCATCAATCCCTAATCAATAACAATGCAAATAGTACAAGATATCAAAATTCAATTAAAGGCTCAAAACTATCATAATAATTCCGCATTCTAATGAATCACATCCTACTCCTACTCAACAAACAACGAAACATATTAATATTCAAATTCTTATCATTTCCGTAACCTATTCCGCAATAATTACAATAAAAACCCTAAAAAACAAAACACACTTATTACTAATTTCTTATGTCGAACCGTTTATTATTCAAATATAAAAAAGAGTTAGGGTTAGGGTTAGGGTTATGTTAGGTTATACATACAGTGAGTTGGAAGAGTTCATGAGGACAGAGACCGACTAAGAAGAGACGGCAGACGTCACGATCGTAGTACTTTCGATTGACTTCGGTGACGTCACCGTTACGATTGGCTCCCATCAGCACATCCAGCTGCTTTCTTATTGCGTCCATCTCGTCGCCGGAGAAGGAAGCAACGGTGGTTAGGGTTATCGGGGAATTTCTGAACCAGAGCAGATCTTAATTAGACGATGGGTATATATATATATATATTGTTAGGAATGTTGTGTTGTTCGGGTGGTATCGGTTTGATTCGTTAAAGTTATGGTACAATATTGGTATTTGGTATAGTAAGTAAAAAAGAGATAAGTTGGTTATAAACGTTATATGTATCTGGGTATATGTATCTTGCTAATTAGATGTAATATTGTTGGTTTTTGGAAATAAAAGTTTGCCTTTCAAAAAAAAAAAAGTTGGTTATAAACGTTAAAACAAATGTTAGTACTGGTTCGGATAATACCGATACTGATACTGATGTTATTCGGTTAGGGTTTGTAACGGCATCGGTAGGAACGTCTAGAAAACAATAAAACCGAATATTGGTACTGACGTTTGCTTTTTCGTCAATATACACTTATTTTTAATGTTGGATCGTAACATAGTGGGGCAAAATCGTCATTTTACTAAAATCAACTAAATGATATAGAAAAAAGTCATTTTACTAAAATCAGCTAAATGATACAAAAAAAAAAAAAAAAAAAAAAACTTTACATGCTTTATCATCGACTTTATTATGCACCCCATGTTAAAAGATGTACCATTTCATATGCGAATTAGTTTTTAATTGCAAGATCAACTAAGAATTTTGTTGAAAACGGAGTTGTATTTGCAATGAATTATCTTTTTTGTTATCGTAAGCTATAATGAGTCTCAGTATTATACCAGTACCGAGACATCTATTCGAATAAGATCGGTATCGATACATGTATTTGAATCTGTGGCATATCTCTTACGATAGCTATACCAAGTGGTGGTATTGAACCGGTGGTGTAACGAACCGAACCAATATTGATAGAAAGTCTGCCGCAAAGAACGAGTCCCACTAATTAAACATTAAAAATAGGTGAATTTAACATTTTTTTTCCCTCGAAAACACTTTCATATGTATGGGCTTTTCTTATTTTGTTGAGATATGTCATGTGGCCTACAATAGATAGAAGAAAAATCTCCATCTCTTTCGAAAAAATAGTTGGGTCGAATTTAGTGCTATTGATTGAAGAGTGATGGTCATGTTTGTTCATGGAAATTGGTTGCATGACTTCCATATACATCTTATTTTAATTCCATTTAAGATAATCAACGACACATAGTACAAAATTATTGCAAGTATGTTTCTATGGTTGAAATATAGTTTAAAGACTAATTAAGTTATAAGTATAGAGTGGAATAACGGTAAGTTAAGAATAAAAAACATCATAAACATTTATGGAGTCATGATGGTTGATCTTCTAATATAGCTAGTGTAATATGTTCAAAAAAAAAAGCTAGTGTAACATTATGGTTTTTGTACCAATTAAGAAATGAACTAAAGAAGACCATTCATCATAACAGAGTAGTCAGGGCAATGAAGATAAGAACTAGACTCACCTTGTTGGAGGTCACAAGTTCGAATCTGAGCCAACACGAGTTTTATACGGTCGATAGGGTTACCTTGGGGACTTGTTCCTGCTTGGGCTCTAGGTGCGCCTGTTAACGTGTTAAAATACGGTTTTCGTGGAACGCTAAGCCCCACATTGAAGCCAACGTAGACCCAGTTAAAACAACATAGTCTGGCCTGATGAGGGGTAGCGGGCATGCAATTAGCAGGTGTGACCAACTGATCGTCTTAAAAAAGATGAAGAAAGTCAAAGTTAAAAAAACGAACTAAAGTTTCATATCTAAATACTTTCTTCCTAAGTTTGTTTTACTTTCAACATTTTGCTTCTTATTATACTACCAAAGTTTCAAACACTTCTAAAGACCAAATTAGTTTAAGTCTTCCCTGTATGTTTTAAATTTACTTGCTTACAAAGCATGATTGTTAAAATCCAAAACACACAATGCGTCAACAAATGCAAAATAACATAAGAGGAAAAACGTAAAGGGAAAAAACTCGACGAAACATAGCATCAAGATTTGCAACCTCGAAAAGCATGAACTAAAATGAGGAAGCAAATGAAAAATAAATAAATAAATAAAACACGGAGAGGAAAGGTTGACAGCCTCATAAAGCATCTCTTGACACATGATCATATTTTTATGGGTTGTGTTAAACGTATCATCTTCTTATTGTTTTACTAAATGTACATTTCTAACAACTAAATCAAATTCACATTACCTCTTTAAGCATACATGGGTGTGTTTAGCCTCACTCTTTTTCTTTTATTTTAAAAATATGTGTGAAGGTACCACACAAGTCCTGAAATAGTTGTTTGAAATAAAAGATACCAAGAAGTTTTATCTCATAGTGATTCAATTTTTGTTTTTTAGAGCTTTTGATACATATCTACAAGAGCATCATAAAACATGGAACTTTTTTCATACCCATAAATTGTTTCCTAACATCTCATATCATTTTCATCATCATCACTATATCTATTTTGGCCACTGGATTCACATAAATGAAGTCCACTAAGAAACAACTCTTTTTGGTCCAATTCAGCACACCTAAATTTTAGGTCCAGCCACAACTTGATTTTAGAGGCATTTATTTTCTGATAAGTTTATTTCAATCTAAGTGTCGATATATATCAATGTTTAGTTTGAGTGGTCATGTTAAGAATAAATCCATCATGAAATGTGTGTAATTATGTTGGTTGATCCTCTAGGATGTTGTTTGATAGCCTCTGAATGGTCATTAAGAGGTTACATCTGAATGGTTTATAATTTCTTAATGGTTAAGATATGAATGGTTAAAAGGTAGCATCTTAATGGTTGTTTCTTACCCATTCAAATGTAAGGTTACCTCTTAATCATTCAAAGGTTACGGATCATTAAGAAGTAGCATCTAAATGGTCATTAAGAGGCTACCAAATAGCCCCTAAATGTAGTTATTGTAACATCTAAATAAGCCATGGGTTGTGATTGTATTAGATTGTATAATGGCTTAGATAAGGTTACATGAGGAGTGGTTTATATAGACCACAATATTTCAATTCCTACCCTATACTACACTAAATACTCTTGGTCTAATACATCTATATAAAATTGGACATAATCATAATCTTAAATCTTGGTTTATCATATTAACATGCGAATTTAGAGTGAAGAGAGTGGGGCGTGGGTTTGGGCGTGGGAACTCAACCCATGCCATGAACACCACCCCCATGGTGGGTGAAGGCCAGCGTGGCCTAATGGCGTGATTGAGCCGGGCGTGGGGGCTTGAGGTAGAGGGAGGTGGAGGTCATTGATTGGTTGGTGTTTTATAAAGAAATTGACCGGAGGAGATTGGTTGGTTTTTATAATAAAATTTAAAAACTTGTACGTAAAACACAATATTTAGAGTTTTTAGACCTATGGACATGAAATACGCGTATCGACTTTTAGCTTCCACTATCGCTTATCGACCTTTTCTTGTGTATTAGAAGCCAACACTCATATACAAATAACAAACCACAGTATATTAATTAAACAAGCCATATTTGTATACCACCCCGTAAACAAAATAAATAAAAACGTTAACTGAAAATTGAAAAATAACCCATGTCAAAAGCCTATGTAAATTAGAGTTTCAAAACCCTTTCATATCCATGTTGAAGGCACAAAACCTTAACTTTTAAATCCAAATCTAGACCGAAGTCTCCCACAAGCATATTAACACATATATAACGTTACATATTTTGAAGAGGTATTGGATTTTAATAATCCAAAGTTTCCACCGCCAATAATAATCCTTATTTTAAAAATTCATAATAATAATCTCAACTTTCAAACATTTGGTCTGTGGTAAACCTTTTTTAACTGAGGACTAACTGAGTTAGTTTATGCTGACGTGGCATCTGACTAGGCACGGTGACTGTGCAACTTAATCTGACGTGGCATTCGCCACATAAACCTAACGACAACCATCTGCCAGACTGCCACCCAACCCCCCACCCACCCACCACTTCCACCACCGTTATGCCTACCATCGGCCACCATCGTTAGGTCACTAGAAGCCTAATTTCATCCCCATCTCTCTGAAACACCCACCACCACCACACCCAAATGTTTATATAGAATCGTAAATATTTGATATAAATCGAAATCAGAGATAAATCCGACACAAGTCAGTTAACTGTGAAAAGAATACGATGCTAAATCGGTAGATAAAGACGACGCCAGCACAAGTTAAATTGAAAAGAGAAAACAATGCTTAATTTATGGAGCACTTCACTGTAAATTGATAGATTGATGGTAGTCTTAATGAATGGAGAACAAGCCCTTTATCAAAACCCTAAATAAGGAGTCGCCCCCTTTTTATTAAAACACTGTTGGAAATTAGCCGAGATGAAAGCAAGGAAGAAGGAAGCACCTGCCGGAAAATGGTTGGGGATAGACGAGCAAAGAATAAAAAAAAATAAAAAAATAAAAAAATAAATCAAATTAACTTTACCGATGAACTACCTTCTCACCTTCAATTCTCTTTATATGTTCCCATCTTCTTTCTTCTTCGTTTATATCATTTTTTCATTGTTCACGAGTTTTCCTAATTATTTTGAGTATTAATGTTAATGAATAATTTCCATTAATTATTGTTGTGTTCTTAGGCTTATTGAATCAGTACAGGGTTGGAATTGGGAGGCCAGATCTTTTACTATGAGAGAGAAAGAAATGAGCGGGTAGGGTGGGTGTGAATGCCACGTCAGATTAAGTTGCACAGTCATCGTGCCTAGTCAGATGTTACGTCAGCATAAACTAACCCAGTTAGTTATCAGTTAAAAAAGGTTTACCACATGCCAAATGTTTGAAATTTGGGGTTATTATTGAGAATTTTTGAAGTAGGGATTATTATTGGCCAATGGTGAAAACTTTGGATTATTAAAATCCAATACCCCTATTTTTAAACACTTTTTTTCACATCACTTGAATCCAAAACCCATGTGACTTATGTTCGAATTCTGCCCTGCTTCGCATATTAGTGACTTGGTTATATGATTATGATGAACATGAGTATGCACAATCAATGTGCAGGGACTCGACAGAGAAACAGAGGGTGGAAAACAAGAGATATACACACACTAATATTAATATTCCACACTTTAGAAATGATACATGATGGACTATTTATACATACAAGATATTGGCGGTTATTTAATCGTATATTAACTAACCGACATAACTATATTCAAACCGACACGATTCTGTTTTTGGCGCCCTTTCCTTATTGTTTGACTTTTTGGTTTGACTTTCTAATTATCATTATTTCTTGATTATTATTCTTCTAACAACTTACATCTAGTACATGTTAGATTGGCTCATCCTTGTAGTAATTAAATAAAGAATATGTATTTTTTGTTTACAGAGTAATCAAACACCAGACAAGGTTAAGATTTTCAGAGAAGTGATTTATTACTCCCCGGTGTCCATATCATAGTCATTATCGTTATTAGGGGAGAATGGGTGCTCATAGAGAATACTTTTCACTTTACTGATTTTACTTTACAAAAACACTTTTTTTGAGCCAGCACTTCACTGATTCACTTCGAGGGTGACTAACAAAGATATGGTCTTTTTGATGAATGTATTATTCACAAATACATTTGTTTAACTATTTTAGCAACTTCTATAAGAACTCTCAGTTTTTCAAACACAGTCATTTTGTATGGTATTAGGGGTTGGAAACTCTGAAGACCAATGACCCTCTGGAAATTTGATCGATATCATCCATCGCTATTTTCAAAATGTTCAGGCAAGCAAGTAAAATTCAGTTGTTGTCAGAGAGATATCTGTCAACGATGAAGGCAACATACTTGAAATCAATGGGAAGGTAAACAATCCTCATCCACAATGTTCTTACCTAGAGCTACCAACCATCCGGTTGTTTCAGGTTGCCTTCATCGTTGACAGATAATGAGATTTGGTGTTGGATCATAAGCAAATCTGATCATTGTAATACACCGTTTGGCAAAAAGGTTAGTGAACCATGTGTTGGATGGAAAGTGTTTTCGGCTTAAATGTCTTGTTGAGTTGAGTTGAGTTGGAGCAATGATTAGCTATGTTGGTGGTTATTATTTTGTTTTTTAATTTTTATAATTTTTTACAATAATTATATTAAAAAATTAAAAAAATAAAAAACCAATTCAAAACACAAAAAATACAACAAAAATAAAAGCTGGATTCAAAGTGCCTCGCTTAGGCCAAAGCGAGACGCCTGAGGTCAAATCAGAATAACTTACCTCGGACCGAGGTAGTTAAAAAAGTAACAAAGTAAGCCAGGCGCTTTGGGAGGGAATAGAAGTGGTGGTGGTGGTGTGGGGGGGGGGGGGGGGGGTTGTTAATACTTATGACATGTTTGGGTAAACTTCTCCTTATCTCCTTGTTTAAAAAGTCACAAATTCTAACTTATAAATTATCTTTTTTTCAACTTATTACTCAAACAAACTTATCTTGTTATCTCCTTTTTAACTAAGGAGATAAGTGCCTTAATATAACCTCCCATGATAAAACATCGATTCACAAAACAACACTCTACAAACCTCCAAACTTCAGTATTCCACGATGAAGCTGACGAAACCCTTGATCCTTCTACTACTCTTCATCCTCTCGATATCATCGAACCACGCCTTCCAATCAGACGAACTTATAGCCGAAGATGAAGAATTCGGTCTAGAAGGCGGCCGATCCCCTGATATCAGCCACACAGCTTCACCATCACCTCAGATCCAATCTCGTCCTCACTCCACCATCAGAAAAAGGTCCGTAGATTCTGAATCGGACTCCAGAGTTCAATTCGCTCTCGAACACGCCTTCGGTGATTCCAATGACTTCTCCGTTGCTGGTACTTTCACTGCTCGGCTTAAAACCTCTCCTCATGGCGGTCAGGTATTATTATTATTATTATTATTATTATTATTATACTTTTATTATTATTATTATTATGCTTTTATTATTATTGTATTGTGATTGTTGATTGTGAATTTATGTTATTATGTTACTAATTATTATTATTATTATTATTATTATTATTATTATTATTATTATTATTATTATTATACTATTATTATTATTATTATTATTGTATTGTGATTGTTGATTGTGAATTTATGTTACTTATTATGTTACTAATTATTATTATTATTATTATTATTATTATTATTATTATTATTATTATTATTATTATTATTATTATTATTATTATTATTGTATTGTGATTGTTGATTGTGAATTTATGTTACTTATTATGTTACTAATTTTGAATTTAACTGTATAAGCTAGCTAGTAAGCTATAACAACCACCATACCGAGTAAATCTCACACATAGTTGTTAATAGCAAATAGTAGGGATGAGCTTGGTCCTGTATCGAACCTATCCTGATACCGAATTTACCGATACGATTTTTGGTAAAACATGGTACCGATACCGAAAATATATGGTACGGAATCGATATTGGAAATTTATGGTACGGTAACGGTAATTTAAGGTAAAATACCGGTACCGAACCGATACCTGCACCGGAAGTACCACTACTGAAAATCTCCAAAACTTGGTACCAAATGGACCGGTATAGGTATTTTCGGGTATCTTCTACAGAAATGCTCATCCCTAGCAAATAGCGGACGATAGCGACAAGCTACCTATAAGCTACGTAGAGATAGCGAAGGAATAGCGAGCGCTATTTCATGTTTAGCGATACACATAGGAGCAAATAGTAGGGATGAGCTCGGTCCTGTATCGAACCTATCCCGATACCGAATTTACCGATACGATTTTTGGTAAAACATGGTATCGATACCGAAAATATATGTTTACGGAATTGATATTGGAAATTTATGCGGTAATTTAAGGTAAAATACTGGTACCGAACCGATACCTATACAGAAAGTACCACTACTGAAAATCTCCAAAACTTGGTACCGAAATGGACCGGTATCGGTATTTTCGGGTATTTTCTACAGAAATGCTCATCCCTAGCAAATAGCGGATGATAGCGACAAGCTACCTATAAGCTACGTAGAGATAGCGAAGGAATAGCGAGCGCTATTTCATGTTTAGCGATACACAAGAAGGAAATTTTTTGAAATATTTTATATGTATATTTTTCTAAAAAAATAAAAAAATTACAAAGATTTTGCTATTTCCTCGAATCCCACCACAAACTATATAGCGACACATGAGGGCTACGCTACGCTATTCTCTATAGCGGGCGCTATGCTTGCTATTAACAACTATGTTCTCACAAATAGCAAAGCTACGAAGACAAACCTTACCTCTATCCTTTTGGATAGAGAGACTGCTTCTAGTGAGAGTGAGAGAGACCCCTGCCTCAAAACGAACACCATGCGAACTAACCGGACTAGCAAATAGAAAAGGAAAGTTACTAAGAACAAAAGAAAGGGTGACACAAGAAACATACCAACAAACGAAACAAATAGAACATCATCAAACATATAAACATAACTATAGTCACATGTGGAGTCCACCTAAAAAGTAGGAAATTTAAATCTCTAAGACGAAGCTTGACACATATAAACATTCACCTAAAAATCCTTAACCAGTTAACCGTAATTCTACGTCTTCACAAATTCCTATCCTGGACCATGTCCTTAATTCTAAACCTTCCGCTGAATTTAACTGTATAAGCATTGATACTTATGTTTAGAAAGTAGTATCTGATTCAAATTTGTTGAGTATTACTGCAATCTGAATTATTTGTTATGAAGTTATATTTGAATTTAAAAGAATACACATTGATTTATGAAGTTGAACATGCTTTGCTTGTTATATGGTCTAGGTCAAAGTTGTGGGAGGTGCAAAGGGTGAGCGTTTGTCCTTAGTGTGCAAGGCGCTTAAAAAGCAAGGTTTATTTAGGCGAGACGTATAGCATAAAAATACAACTATTAAGGTTTTAGATATGTTTAGGCTCCTTTAGGGATAGTTTAGGTTGATTCTTGGCTTGTTTAGGTTTGGTATAACTGTTTCAGACCTGTAAAGACGCTTTTTAGTCGAAATTTTGTTGGAACTTGGCCTGAAAATGTGCATGAGGCCTGAATAGGCTGCGTTGGGTGTGATAAGTAGGCCTAGGCGTGCACCCGGGTGAGCCTTGATAATAGAGGTCTAGGTACTTTAGTTTGATTACTTTAAAAGTCAAAAGTATGTGGATATTGGTAGTTTATGCACACACACATTGGAAGAGTGTTGTAAAAGTGGTTTATTTGAGAGTGTAGAAGGAAAGTCATGGTTGATAGGTACAAATCAATATTGATTTGGTGACACAGATTGTAATCAACCGGAAGTTAAATATGTGTAGCAGGACAAAAGAGGAATTAGGTTCAAAAGAGCAGTTACACTCCTTGGTTTGCTCATTTTTCTTGGCTTGCGGGTCGCGGTGAGCACCTTGTGATGTTCTCACTAGCCGGTTAGCGAGTGGGCCAAGGGGGCTCTTAAGGGTCATGCTTTTGTGTGGGGGTTGTACATTGATGGGTTATGAAGTGTTACAAACAAGGGCTTGAAGGTCGCGTGGAGGGGGTGTTACTTGGAGCGATGGCCCATCAAGTGGGGTGGTTGTGTGGAGGGTGGGGTGGTAGTGTGAGAGAGTGAATGTGGGATGAATTGGAAGGGGGGTTATATGTCGGTGAAGAGAGAGGTGATTTGGTGAGATTGAGAACACGGAAGAAGAGAAGAAGACATCAGGTTGTGGATGAGAGGCCTTGGTTTCAGGGGTTGTATGACCTACTTTGCCCTTGAAGAATGAAGATTAAAATGGAGGGTCGCTTAAGTTTTAATATAAAATTTTCATTTGAGGTAGTGAGTAGTGACAAATGCAATTAATGAGTGATATCTTTGGGTACCACTCAAGACTACTGAAATCTTACCTGATATCCAATTCTTATTGTTGTGTTGACGCAACTTATGCTACAACTCACGGTTTATGCCTTTTTGTTAACAGTAGACAAGTTTTGTTCCATCACATATCATAAGATTTGGTTTGGAATCAGGGGGGAAAATATGAGACATAATAACTGACACACAGCCTCAAACACTCTTCTCACACTTGCATATGCACACACATCTTGTATAGTTGTATTATTGTTACACCGTTAATGAGTGCTTATATCTTCTTGCCATTGAATCAGACTCTTACAAAGCTTCGGTTTTCAAGGAATGATCTTACTTCAACAGAGAAGGAGAAGTTTAAGGTGATTCTTCTTCAACATGCCTTTTATCATTGTAGTCATTTTGTTTGTGTTTTGTTATTGATAATTCATTTCAATTTTGCTTGAAATATACATCTTCAGAAACTACTGGAAAACGATGAGTACTACAAAATAAGGTTACCATCTGATGTGTTAAATGCTCCTGGAAGGGAATACGTTATATCCTCAGTGAAGGCAGTAAGTTTGACAGTAAACTCATGCATTACTTAACTATTTATCTATGCAACTTATAACGCTAATGCATAAAAAATTGTAATTTCAAACATAGTTTTTTTGTAATACATGTTGTTCATTGTGCTGTATATGTTTCTATTTAATTCAGAGATGTCTCCCAAGGGATGGACTGGATGAGCATATTCTTATACACACGGTACTTCTCCATTTTAATTACTAAAAAGGAATTGTTTTAACCTACATATTTAAGATTTGCCGATATTCATTATAGTTAACATTGATATAGTTGTTAATATTCATTTCTCTTGTCTTTTACAATTGGTAGCTGCTAGCCCAGCTTGTTAATTATGCAAATTGGTTTGATTTGTAAATGCATTTCAGTTATAAATTATAGCCACCAAAGAACTTAACCAGGGGCGTAGCTTAGTTGGGGCGGGCGGGGGCGGCCGACCCCCCCAAATTTTCCCGCAGAAGTTCCGATTATATAGTATTCGTATAGAAAACTTTGGAAATATAGGGTTTCGACCCCCCGAAACTGGTTTTCGACCCCCGAAACCGGTGACTTTCGACCCCTCGGTGACTTCCGACCCCCCGGTGACTTTCGACCCCCGAACCTTCGGGTCAAGCTTTGCCACTGAACTTAACTACATATAATATGTTATAATTTGGGTTGTATTTTATCCTGAACGGCTCAAATTAATTTTTTAGCTAAAAGGGAAATGAGAAACGGATTAAAGTGGCCAGATCTGACTTTAACGGGCACAGCCTCATAAATTGTTTTATAAAAGATTTAGATGATTTTGTCATATTATAGTTTATTTTAATCATAATTAAGTCATCAATTTTTTGCATTTTCGAAAATGCACAAAAGTAGCGTTTATGGGTCAACCCAATTTGACCTGTGCGATACTAAAAAACGGCGTGCTTTCAGCCTGAAGCCCATTTTGACCCTCCGGATCTATCATCATGACACCTCTATTACATATATCCTTTTAACTTGCGTTAATAAGTTAATTATATCATCACAGGAGGGTGTTAATGTTTTGGCTGTCAACTATGGTGCGCCAGGGGCTTGCCAATATCCTCGTCAACTAAAACTTGTAAGTTTGCACCAATGCTTTACTCTTTTGTTTGTATTTTTATATTTGTTTTGTTTCATAACTTCAATATGTAATTTTTTTCCGTTCCAGCCTGCAAAGTGGTCCTTCAACTCGCACACAGTTCTGAAGCACAGTGAGCTGGCACCAAGGTGAAATTACGTTTGACTATCTAGTTAATTTTATAGGGCCATATATCTGTTCAGTTTCATACCAACTACATCCAAATTCACATTTTAAGAGTAAAGTGTTTTAATTTTCGCTTCAAAATCTTTTTATTTATAATGAAATTCTTTTGGCCTTTTATTTATTAGTTCTTAACTAATTAGAAATATCAAAAAAGTTAGAGCATCTGATTGATCGTGTGAACTTTAAACAACAGAAGCACGTTAAAATACACATCCAAATTCCATTTAACTAATTTGTTTTGTTATTTTCCATTTGTCATATTTAATATCTTTATTGCAACTTGAAACAGGACTCCAATATTTTCTGAAGATATTGGCGCCGGCGGTGCTGAGATTGGAGATGATGAAGGTGTAAAGCCATTGGTGGAGAAGTCCTTCTGGGCTAAATATGTGAGTAATCTTGTTTTTAGTTTTTAGCATTCTATAATTAGGGGTGTGAACGAGACGAGCTGAACCGAACCTGAGCTCTAGCTCGAGCTCTACTGGTTTAAAGCTCTATTTCTAAAGCTCGAGGTCACGTGACTACTAACTTTTAAGCTCGAGCTTAGCTTGGGCTCAGACATTTTTTTATTTGTTAATTATAGTATTTATATACATACATAATATTATATTTAGTTCTTTCTATTATAATTATATATAATATGTGTTATTTATTTAATTATATAATTATTTTATTAAATAAGAGTTATTATATGTAGGGGAAAGATCCGGTACAAATTGTTTTTTCGGTAAAACCTGTGAGAATCAAAGGAGGGTATTTTTTTTAATTTTTTTTTCGAATTTTTTTTCCCGTATTGTTAAACATGCATTATAGTATTGAAAACTAAAAAAAAAAAAATGGTGTAGAGTAATTACTCTAGTGTAAACTAGTGTATTTACTTTAATGACGTAATTACACTAAAAAAAATTTTTTTTTTTATTTTTTTTGTATTATTCATCTAGAAAGTATGTTTAAGCATATGGGAAAAAAAAATTCTAAAAAATAAAATAAATTTTTTTTACCCCCTTTGATTCTCACAGTTCTTACCGAAAAACAGTTTGTATTTGATCTTTACTCATTATATGTATATAAAAAATTGGCTCGTTTAGCCTCCCGAGCCTAGTCAAACTCGGTATATATGAAGCTCAGGCTTGTGCTCGCCAAGGGCTCTCTGCTCGATTACACTCCTTGATCTTTTACTTTATTACATTTTGTTTCAAGGTTTTGGTATCATATTTGAGTTTATTAGTAACTTCATCTTCACAATTCTTCTAATTTCAGTGGATGTACTTGGTCCCTCTCGGACTCATTGTGATGAATGCCATCACCCAAGGGCTGAATATGCCCGAAGAGCAGGCTGGTGGTCAAACACAACAGGCGGTTGGCGCAGTCCCAAGGGGCCAGGGTGCAGCCGTAAGGAGACGGACATAATGGTTGAATCCACTTTTTGAATCATTTGTTTTAAATGATTAAAGTTATGTTGAGGTTAATTTGATGTACAATTGATATTATTGTTAGAATCGGAATTACCTTCATAGTGACATGTTAATCTCCATATTTGAGACATTTCATCTCATTCATCAACACACTTATCAATGGCTCTTGCGATATTTTCACCCTTACGAGTTACGGGCAAGTATCAGCCTAAAGTTTATTACTCTTATAGTTGATTAAGGTTAGGATTGTAAGCCTGTATAAGGTTGTTCCCTTAGTTGTTTTATTTATTCAAGTTAATAAAAAGAGTCGCTAAAGGTTTTAGCAAGTTGTCGAGTGTTCAGTATTGGTTCTCGGTTCTCGCTTGTCCCAAGTTTAACACTAACCAGCTTAGTTTGTTCAATTACTACAATTGAAGACACTTTCGAAGCATATCTCCATCTTATTTTCAATAATTTCCTTAACATGTTTGTGGCCATAACATCTTTTAAAACTTTCAATACGGATACAATCATGGATTCTAGGTCCTCAATACAATAATGAAATAAGAACTGATGTAACAATAGAGCATATAAAGTTACAAACTAGAGATATATCTACTTGAAGAACTCTAAGACCCAGAAATTGCAAACAAAACATTCTTTTCTTAGTCCAGTGAATCCCGCACCTTTAGCTAATGCAAGAAACTCATCCTCGGTGCGCTCTTTTCCACCGGGATTTTGTGTCATCATGAGCACATCTACGTGGGTGTTGACTTTGACATGAGAGCTAGTGTCCGGTAAAAAGGGGAGAACCGCCTCTACGATAATAACCTTTCCAGTTTTTGGCAAAGCTTTATAGCAATTCTTTAGCAACTTTATGCAAGAATCATCATCCCAATCATGTAAAATCCACTGTTTCATATGCCATTTTAGTAACATGTTTAGCATAAAATATAAATAGGTATCAAAATGTACGTGTTGGTAAGGTGTTCATCCTCATATGGTCGAGGGTTTAAATCACACTGTGGACATAAGGCGTAAATTTAGTAGGAGTAAAGAGTGTGTTGGATATTTTAGTGTAATTGGATTGACTGTTTGACCAATATGTTCATAATAATACATCATATAGGTATGTTGGTGCGGAGTGCACGCCTATTTGAATTTATTATGAACTTAGGGGCGAAGCCCCTAAGGAACGGGGGTCGGGGGGGGGGGGGCAGTGCCCCTAGGAGCAGGGTCCAAGGGGCAGAGCCCCTAGCTGGGGTTGAAACCATTGGAAAACTGCCTAAAAGACAGTTACTGGCCCCAATTTTCATTACGAATTGATCTCCTTCTTGGTCAATCTCTCTGGTTCTTTATTCTCAATCATAACATACAGAAACTTCTCAATCTCTGATTGTATCTGATTGAATATTCGATAGAACCGTCGAATTGATTCAATTTGAAAGCGATCACGTGCATTCGGAGATTTCTGTTATCCGTTTTTGTTCGTTTGTTACGGTTATTCCCCAACAGAGTGTGTGTTAGTAGTTAAAAATAGGTTTAAGCCAATTTACCTTCATAAAAATGGCGTCACCTTCAGGCACCTCTTTAAACATGTCTCCACCAATATGTTCTATACCTACAATTATTTTACATTATAAGTGTATATATATGTAACCTCACATTTTTAACTAATAGGAATATGTGACATTGTTGTTTTCTTGTTGTTCGATCCAACTAAGTTATTGCATGCAAAGTAGTTAAACTGAATGTATATAACTTTATTTATCTTTTATAAAATGCGTTTATTATTTGTAAATGCAAACAAATATCTCACTTTACACTTCTAATCCTACATCTTTTAGCAAGTGTATAAAACGACACCAGTTTGACTTTGATTGAAACAGGATTTATTTCTACACTTTTAAACTTTAAATGTGAGACTTGATGTTTGTACACACTCATAAGTGGAAATATTCGTCTATTGAGGAACATAAAAATACAACTCAATTTTTGGGATTTTTCGGTTGTCGTATTTATATAGCAATATATGGTACTCAAATTAAAGATAAAATGATGTTCGATTTTATGGTGCAATTTTTGTATAAAATAATGTAGTTGAACATTTAAAAAATGAGCGTAATATGCATGTGTCTTGCATTTTGAGAGAAAAAAAAATTAATTAATAGGCTATTTCAAAAATACTATTACAAATCTGTTTTTCCTATATTTTCATCTTCATCATTGATTTAAAAAATTAAAAGACTTATATGACTTTTTACTAGGGCTGTAAACAAACCAAACGTTTGATAAACGGTTCGTCAACCGTTTGTCAGGAAGTTCGTTTATGTTCGTTTGTTTAATAAATGAACAAACACAAACAAAAAATTTCGTTCGATTAACTAAACAAACAAACACAAACAAAGGTCTCGTTCGTTCAATTGCGTTCGTGAACGTTTGACAATGTGTTTGTTTAAGTTCGTTAGTTTATATCTGTTTGTGTATATTTGTTTATGTTCACTAGTTAAAACTTAAAAGCTTTTAGTCTTTTAATTTCCGCATAACTTTTATTTCCTACCTATACGTTTCCACCCTATACATTAAATAACTAAATGTTTTGATCATTTTTGCATTCAAAATACAACAATCTTTTCTAGCTATTCGTCATACTAAACTAATGAAAAACCTCATCCTTTTGTTATGTTCCTTACTAGACAATTGAAGATGCTATTACTTTTGAATGCATAGTTATTATGCAAGTTTACGTATCCTTGTTTAATTAATATTTGTTTTTATATAGTCTTAAAAAATTGAAGAATGTCTCGAATTTAGGAAAGTTGGATATCGAAGAATCTAGACATTTTTGAGGATAATTATGAACTTTTAGATTAGGCATATTATGTATTCATGTCTAAGTAATTTTATATAATTATGTCTAAGTTAGTACAATTTGACTTATCGTTTAATGGATATACTTTGTCTAATGGTTAATATTAACAATGTTTATTTAGTTAGTTCATTATTAAATGTTTGTTTTAGTTTGTTTGTGTTCAAGACCCGTGTTCACGAACAGTTCACAAACAATTGAATTTCTTAACAAACAAACACAAACATAGGATTATGTTCGTTAGTGTGTTCGTGAACCGTTCGTTTGTCTAAGAAACCTTAACAAACAAACACAAACAAAGCCTTGTTCGTGTTCGTTTGGTTCGTTTACAGCCCTACTTTTTGTTGGAAAAATGGTAGTGGAAATTGATTTTTCCCTAATTTTGGACTCAAATAAATGTATTTATATATGTGATATATAAATAATTATTTCCGGGGTTGTGTACTATATTGTGAGAGTATCACAACGAATCAAACCACGTCCAAAATAGAGCTAAGATGAATGAGATATCGAAGCTTGAAAGTTGTAGGTTGGAACAACCAAAGATGAGAAAATGGATTAAGTTTTGTCCCACATTGGTGGGATGACAAAACATGAAGTGGTTTATAAGGAGGAGCACTCCTTTGAATATTGTTTAGCATGAGCCAAACACTAGTGGAACTCGCACTCACACACGCGCGGGCCGCGCGCGTGGCGTGGGCGCAATGTGGCGCTTTGATGACGCACTTTGCACTTCGCACACTCGCGTCGCCGCTTGAGAGCCGCCTTTGTATTTTTGACCTCGTGCGCGTGGTCTAGTACATGGCGGAAGGTTGACGTAAGTGGTGCGCATGACCAGATGGCATTCAGGTCTGCGCACTTGGCGTTCGTATGGCGGGTTCTATATGATACGAGTCGGTCATCTGCGGATGACATAGCGTTATGTGCGCAGGGACTATATTGCGCGCATGACCAGGTAGTGCCAAGCACCCTGGTCAGCGCGCGTCATCATGTCCTGTGCGCAGCATACGAACACGAGCTGATGCGTCAGTTCCTACGCAGTCTCAGGTTGTTAGACTGTTTCAACTCGTGTAATAAACCAAACGTAGGTTTCAAGTCATGCCATAAAGAACTTGACGGTTTCAAGTTCACCACTTAAATCCAATATTATGGCTAATTAATCATCTTATTTATGTTGATATTAAATAGGTTTAATTAGTCATATTTATGAGTGTTGAGTATATATAGAACCACTAGGTTCATTGTGACATATACGAAATACACAAACAAGATGAGTGTATCTCATTTTCCAAAATCTCTACAACTTTCTTTTTCCTACAAGTCATGAACACCTTGATAACCCGGTGTAATCTTGGGCTCAAGACCATCTCCGGCAGTATGACTACTGTTCCGGTTGTTGTACCCTGGGAAACAGACCGTCTGAGAGGAGGCACGGAATCTGTTTTAAGGGCCCCGTGTCAAACACGATCCTCAACCAAAAACCGTATACAACAAGTTTGTTATTCTTGCAGCGGAGTGCTACACAAGATGGTTCGGTTGAAGTTTAGTAAAGTATTCGACTTGGATCAAGATTCGGTATATGTATTTGTTTTTATTTTCATTTACATTTAGTTTTGTAATCGGTATTGTACTATGTTATTTCCTACGAATAACGAGAGTATCGTTATTATTTCTTTTTATTATTAATTTAATAAAATTGTGAACCCTATTTCCTACAATCTTAAAACAGACTTTCGTGTAGATTGTTGATACAATCTAAAAACCTTCTTATTAAAGGATTTTTGGGTTCACGAAAGTATAAAAATATTAATTGGGATTTTTGTTAAAATCTAATAAATATTTTTTGGAAATATATATGTAGTACAACTCGGATTAATATGTATGATTGGAGTACAATCTTTAATCCGAAATACCGTGTTTACAAAACGAAAAGTTTTGATTCAAGTTTTCGGTTTCATGGGTTTTTTAGTGTCGGGTTTCGATAATCCGAAGTGTTACGAAATATTAACATGTATTTAGACGTGTTCGAATACTATTTTTCTAATGAGCGTATTAGAAAAGACGTAATATTTGTTAACCCATGAAAAATATTTGCTAGAGATTATCTCTAACGAGCGTGTTAGAGATTAATCTTAGTAAAATATTTTCTAATGAGCGTGTTAGAAAATATTTTGGCAACCCATATCGAAACGTTTGGTGTACGTTTTCGATCTAACGAGCGTGTTAGAGATCATTATTTGGAGAAATAGTGATTGTTATCCAATGTGTTGAAACATGTTTATTTCTAACGAGCGTGTTAGAAATAATAATTATTTTTTTTGTAAAATAATAAGTTTCAAAACATGTATAATTTCTAACAAGCATGTTAGATATTAAAATTATTCTAAAATAATAAGTTTTATAACCTTTATTTTCCTAACGAGCGAGTTGGAAAATATTATTTTCGTAAATAATAATGTTTAAAACATGCGTATTTTCTAACGAGCGTGTTAGAAAGTAATTATTTTAGTAAAATGTAATTAGTTTCAAAATGTTGAGAACATTTAGATTTCTAATGGGCGTATTAGAAATTAGTAATGTAAACAACAAGTTTTGAAACATGTATATCTAACGAGTGTGTTAGAATTGACGACATTGAAATAATAATGTGTCATCAAACATTTCTAATGAGCGTATTAGAAATAAGTATTTACAAAATCATAAGTTATTTTTAAACTTATAATTTATTTTTTCTAACGAGAGTGTTAGAAATTGGTGCTTTTGTAAAAATGAACAAGCTAGACGTTTATTTTTTTCTAACGAGCGTGTTAGAAACGGCTTATTATATTTATATATGAGCCAATAAATTGTAAACGATCTTGTTTATTATATTTCTAATGGGCGTGTTAGAAATGGTTGTATATATACAAACCAATAAGTTTGAAATGATTTTGGTAATCGTTTATTTCTAACGAGCGTGTTAGAAACGGTTTAGTTATATAACCAAAACACCACATAACGATGCGCGTACTCGGTTGTATTCTAACAAGTATGTTAGAAATGGTTAGTCATTGAAACCGAATATATTTAATATTTGGTACACGTATAGTTTCTAATGAGCGAATTAGAAAAGATTTATCATAAAAACCATATATACACGATTTATAATCGTTTATTTTCTAACGAGCGAGTTAGAATCGGGTTAACTATGATAAACTAAATAAGGTGATTTCTAACCATTTTATTGTCTAACGAGCGAGTTAAATGCGGTTCTAAATAATAAAACTATTTCCGAGCTTATGGTCTTGATTTGTAATCAAAGCATAAACATATATAGTTTATTTTTTAAAACAGTTGCAAAAACGAGAAATGTTTTGAACGAATAAAACATGATTTTGCAATCGGTTCGATACTCGTATGAGAAGTATCATGTCTTGAACCATATGATAGTCTTGAGAGACTATTTAAAGAAAAACAACCCGATGTTGTTTTTGACATATATACTTGTTCGACTACTGGTGAGTAGTTAATTAAAAACAAGCTTATTGTTTTGAACAATGTATTGAGGGAGTACCTCGAAACATGCCACAAGATGATATAATTGTGATTATTTCGTGGAACGATAAAGTGTTGAAAAGAATAACACTTTGAGATTTGATGTTTATATATCCTTATGAATCCGTTAAAATATATTTGTAATATATTATATATATTTTGGATTATCGTTTATATTTTTTTTAATAATCAGGTGATTTAAAATATAATAAACGATACATGTAAAAGGAAATTACTTTTGGAATTTTTTTTTACGATTTACCTTCGACGGATTTAATAAGGATATTTATTTAAACGGGTTATGCAAGGAGTGTCTTGCAAAAACACAATGAGCGGGTTGTGATCATGACTTATGCAATAAGTCACATACCAAACATCAAACGTACAACATGATGAGTGAATCATGACAAACGTGGCAAGTGTATTGAGATTAAATACACGAAAACGAGGTATGTCATCTAATGTTGAGAGCATCAACATGGAAATACACACTTGTGAATTTTTCGATGACTATAACATATGAAAGAAATATATGTTAAGATTGTAAATTCTTTAATAAATTTTGCTAAATTTATTGTAAGACATTACAATAGTGATGGATGTGTAGATGTTTCTACAACCATCAATGTTGTTTGACCTATGTGGAGGATTTGTCCTTAGTTTTGGGAGTCTTCCCAAATACATGGTTTTAACAAAACAACATGGAAATGTATATATCACTTTAGGCGCATATGTGAATGCTATGTCTTTGAGTGTCAATCTAATTGACTTTGTCTCAAGACTTTAGTGATTTTATAATAGGATTGTTCATCTTGTTGATGATGAACATGTTCATCAAAGTGACTTAGATTGAGACTTATGTTTAAGTTCTTAAGAGTCAATGGTGAAGCCTTGGAGATTAAAGGCAAATTGAGTTTTGATCTTAATAGATGAAATTAACTATGGTCTGAGACATTCCTAAAACAGAGGTTTTGGAGTGGTAAAACATAATTTCATTATTGTGTCAAACTAAGACGTGAATGTTTGAAAGAGATAGTGCGTTATCTCTTAAGGCTGTGAAGAATCAGAATGATGCATCTTCTGTTCACATGCTAGAGTATTGGAGTCTAAAGCATGCTAGACTAATACTTGTTAATGAAACATTCAAAGTGCAAGCAATGTGGGGGGAAGAGCCATTTAAGAAACAACCCGTAGGGGATGTAAAAATGGTATTGAGAAGTTTTCTCAAACTTCATACGAAAGGGACAACCTTTCATCACCCCATTGGATATTATCCAATAACACTTAAATGTGGGGGTGGCTTGCATTTGAAAATGGAGTCAGTCAATCGAGTTGATTGGACTCAAATGCCAATTGGTAAGATTCAAAGTCTAGCTAACTTTGAATCACATCACCAAAGGCATGGAAACGTGTTTAGCCATGAATTAAGTTTCATGTCATTCTAAAGATGAAAAGGAAGGTTCAAAGGGTAACACCTACCTATCCTACAAGATCTATGTTTAGATCCCATGTTATAAGTCTTATGAATTGACAAGATGGCAAACTGACCAGCGAGTCAAGAACACGTTAGAACAACTTATCTCAATGCAAGATGGATCCAACAACCTGATGGTTGATAAGAGATGAAGTTGTATGGAATGAGACTAAAGCCCGTGATAGAAAAGGGACATGAGGGAAACCTAACCTAGTTGACTGGAGATCCCAAGATCTAGGTTCAATAGGACAACTTAATCATGAACCGACGAGCAGTCACTGTGGGGGCATAGCTAAGATATATGTTTATATATAAGCTAGTATATATATGGTTATATACATATCCCCCTAAACTACAAAAGGGTGTTTAAATACGTCCTAGTCCATTCCTATAATATCCAGTGACATTGTTGAGAGGTTAAGCATAATATATGGTTTGATGATTAGTGTAAATCATAGTACACCATAATGCTTTTAATGATTTAAGATCACCTATGTTGGAGAGAAGTGTGGTCGCTTCGAATGAAATTGTGGGGCACAATTTCTAGAGCTCCCGCAGAACCAGGAAAGTGTTCCATGACCATTATTGGACACGATAATGAGGGGATGGCCAGGCTAGGGGGAGTCTTGTGTGAACGTATATTGTCGTTTACACAAACAGCCGTCAATTCAAAGACATCAAGTTCATATTGACAGCTAGTAAGCTAAGTATGCTTCACAAGGGAAGGTTCAAAGGCTTACACCCACCTATCCTATGCAAGACTCAACCGTCGAGGTTACATCGGAAATTTGTGTGTTTTTAATCGATCTCCATTCATGTGGGGGATTGTTGGAAAAATGGTAGTGGAAATTGATTTTTCCCTAATTTTGGACTCAAATAAATGTATTTATATATGTGATATATAAATAATTATTTCCGGGTTTGTGTACTATATTGTGAGAGTATCACAACGAATCAAACCACGTCCAAAATAGAGCTAAGATGAATGAGATATCGAAGCTTGAAAGTTGTAGGTTGGAACAACCAAAGATGAGAAAATGGATTAAGTTTTGTCCCACATTGGTGGGATGACAAAACATGAAGTGGTTTATAAGGAGGAGCACTCCTTTGAATATTGTTTAGCATGAGCCAAACACTAGTGGAACTCGCACTCACACACGCGCGGGCCGCGCGCGTGGCGTGGGCGCAATGTGGCGCTTTGATGACGCACTTTGCACTTCGCACACTCGCGTCGCCGCTTGAGAGCCGCCTTTGTATTTTTGACCTCGTGCGCGTGGTCTAGTACATGGCGGAAGGTTGACGTAAGTGGTGCGCATGACCAGATGGCATTCAGGTCTGCGCACTTGGCGTTCGTATGGCGGGTTCTATATGATACGAGTCGGTCATCTGCGGATGACATAGCGTTATGTGCGCAGGGACTATATTGCGCGCATGACCAGGTAGTGCCAAGCACCCTGGTCAGCGCGCGTCATCATGTCCTGTGCGCAGCATACGAACACGAGCTGATGCGTCAGTTCCTACGCAGTCTCAGGTTGTTAGACTGTTTCAACTCGTGTAATAAACCAAACGTAGGTTTCAAGTCATGCCATAAAGAACTTGACGGTTTCAAGTTCACCACTTAAATCCAATATTATGGCTAATTAATCATCTTATTTATGTTGATATTAAATAGGTTTAATTAGTCATATTTATGAGTGTTGAGTATATATAGAACCACTAGGTTCATTGTGACATATACGAAATACACAAACAAGATGAGTGTATCTCATTTTCCAAAATCTCTACAACTTTCTTTTTCCTACAAGTCATGAACACCTTGATAACCCGGTGTAATCTTGGGCTCAAGACCATCTCCGGCAGTATGACTACTGTTCCGGTTGTTGTACCCTGGGAAACAGACCGTCTGAGAGGAGGCACGGAATCTGTTTTAAGGGCCCCGTGTCAAACACGATCCTCAACCAAAAACCGTATACAACAAGTTTGTTATTCTTGCAGCGGAGTGCTACACAAGATGGTTCGGTTGAAGTTTAGTAAAGTATTCGACTTGGATCAAGATTCGGTATATGTATTTGTTTTTATTTTCATTTACATTTAGTTTTGTAATCGGTATTGTACTATGTTATTTCCTACGAATAACGAGAGTATCGTTATTATTTCTTTTTATTATTAATTTAATAAAATTGTGAACCCTATTTCCTACACTTTTTACCACAAAATCAACTTTTTATGTGGTCATGCCTCTATAAACATACTGTCGTCTACATGTTTATAAGTGAGATTTGATTAAATTTTTTCTTACAATTTTTAAAAACAACTTAAAAAAAACTTAGTAAATGACATACATGTAGTAATGAAAAATATAAAATAAATCCCACTTGTGGCCTAGTGGTAGGAAAGCTTGGGTTCGTGGAGACCCAAGATCGATCCTCACTAGTGTCATTTTTGGCGGATTATGGCAATTAAGGATTTGAGCTAGGCCTTGTGAGGTTGTGAATTCGAAACCTGAGTCCACCAAGGTTTTTGTCCCATTGTGTGTTACGCAAGAGAGTTATACTCTTGTGACGACACAACGACTGTCAAGTGGCAACTAGCACTCTAGCAGTATGGTTTCCCGAGGGAACGCCCAAGCCAAAACTTTGAAGCCAGTGTGACCCGATTAAGACAACATAGTCTGGCCAAAGTGAAGCAACAAGACACTCCAATTTTGGGAGTACGAATGTACGATGATCAAACACAAAGAAAGTCGCCGTTAAAAAAATAAAAAATATAAAATAAAATGTGTACCTTCGTATAGTTGGGCGTGTTGCGTCACATGTGGCAAATCAAAATTAATACCCTTAATGCTAGGATGTTTCGATATTATCATAGCAAGAGTGATTCCTAAACCACCTCCAACATCAACCACACGTTCGAGGTTGTCGAAACCTCGATAATGCTTTAGAATTTCCTTCATTAGAATAGTGGTATGATTGACCATAGCTTGATTGAAAACCTTATTGAACCTTGCATCTAGTGCTGGATATTCAAATGCATGTGTTCCATGAACCTTGTCAAACGGAACACCTCCATTACGTACTGCATCTTCAAGTTCAAACCTTGTTTCATAAACATGACATAATGTAGCATGTCAAAAAGTAAAACGGTTAAAAATATCACTGATTCAATTATTTATCTGTTGAATGTGAGTTTTTTTATATAACATATTTTGTAAAATAAAAGATTTGATAGGCGACCGAGTTGTTGTTCCAATAACGGGGCCATCTCTGAAAATTCAGGTGCTCGGGCTGAGCTGCTAAAGATGTGTCACTCAGCCTTAGGCGTTAACGAAATAAATAACGTAAACTATTTTTTTTAAAACAATGATTAAGGTAATATCAAATTGATGGATCAATTTTTTAAATTTATAATATCCAACATTTCGTTCTCGATAGTTATCATCGTCGATCCACAAAGCCATTTTTTATTTTAACTTAAGTGGGCTAAAGCTCCATCGGTATTGACTAATGAACTAATGGTTAAGCTACTTAAGCGGGCTAATAGGTTGAGTTTTGAACTTTAGAGTTATAATAAGCCTATTACAAACTAACAAAAATTTTAGACATTTGTGTAAAACTTACTAATTTTAAATGGATCGTATAAAATGTGACCCCTAGAAATTATGCCCAGGTCGGTAGTTCTTCTCGCACTTAAGACGGCTCGGACCAATAACTATAACAATAATATAAAACTGGCAAAAAATCATATAAACCTATCGTGTTATAAATATCCCATGGTATTTAACAAAACTTAGTGAAATATATTCAAAACTTTATAACATTAAATATTTTTTTTATATAGAAAATCATTATATATTGTTTTGACACAAAGTAGATGATACGAAGACTAAACTTACCAGCTGTCGATAAATACTTTATCTTGAATCAACCGCGCAAGGGGACCTAAGGATACCCCATCATCATTTGGGATGAAGTATTTGGTAATGGGGGTGAGTCCATACACTCGAACAGGTCTTGATTCATGGACCCCTTTGGTACATGTGACAACCGAGTGAGTCGCGAGCAAACGAAGCATCCGGTCAAGCATGTCAGGGGCATCTTGGTTGGGGATTGATAAACGAGAAGCAATATCATGACCAGAGAGTCGGGCATCTGGTCCTGCCTCGGCTATAGTCTCTAGTACCTTTAGCTTGATTGTATTAACCAACACCATGGACAATGTTGTGGAGTTAATCAATTCCATTGCATAAGAAAAGTTATCCTCGGAACCCATTCACACAAATCTTAACACTGTTTTTGTTTGTTATCAACTTATGACACTCCATCCCCTCATGTTGTAGTCCTTTTTATATACAGGTTGTGCACACTTAGAGCATTCACAGTAGTCTCTCCATATTTACTCTATAATTACTCTAAAAACACTACTTTTTCTCTTCTCTTTCAATTAAATAATATTTTTTATACTTCTATCATTACCTTTTCTCTCTTCTCTACTCACAACCACTTTCAAAAATATTAAAAAATTATGGAGGGTGAACAGTGTCTCCTCCAAATTTACTGATGAATATTGTCTCCTCTATATATTTTCTCTCTCCTCTACTCATAACCACTTATACTCACTCTATATAATATAGAGTCCCCCCTCACACTAATATGGAGGCTCTATTGTGAATGCTCTTAGATTGAATTGGTCAAACAAATCAAATATAAATACACTTACTACTCTCTCGTGTGCGCGCACACACACACAAATACACACACAGTTCGGATCAAATACATACACGAATCTACATGAAAAACGCGAGTTAAGATTGATGTGATAATCGTAATGAGTAAGAAAGTAAAAAAAAAATGGTTGAGAAACGTAACGTAGTGATTTGGACAGTTAATCACACTATTTCTACTGTTAAGGTTGAGGTGATAATACGTAATATAAGAATGTAAAAAACTGATTGAAAAATGATTTGGATCTTTCATCAAACGTTCATGATAGATATTTTTGCCATTAATTCTACATAAAACCTAAATAGTTTTTATGTACTTTGTTATTTAAAAAAAGTACAACATAAAATTGAGATTTTTTTTTATCTTTTATACAATGTTGTATATTTCTTAAAAAAAGGTTAGTAATAGCTAGGCACATTTATTATTAACTACCTTGCTACTAATTGTGCAATCACAATAATTTACACTTAATACAATAGCATCTAAGTTGTCGATACATAAATAGACTGTGTAATTATAAGGGGATCGGGCGCCACCCAATTTTGGCATGGGTACCGCATTACCCCCACGTAAACACCGTTGCTATTAGACCGGTAAACGAACCGAACGAACACGAACACATAATTGAACACATTTTTGTGTTCGTGTTCATTCATTAAGAAATTGGTCATGTTCATGTTTGTTTATGTTCGTTCATTTAAAACCTAAACGAACATTTCATTAACATAAACGAACACAAATGATCAATATAAATGAACACAAATGAACATAAACAAACACAAATAAAAACAATAGTCAATACACCAAACATATAAAAGGGAATAAAAAATATTGCGGCGCTGTGTTGAATTAAAATAGTCAATACACCAAACATATACAATAGTCAATACGCTAAACGTATAACATCATGGCTATTAAACAAGGTTACCCCATCAAACATATACATACACACATATACAATACATACACACATATACCAAAACTTAAAGTTATAACAACATGAAACATACTAAGAAATAACAAAAAAAAAAGAACTTTCAAAGTATGGACGGGGATAAAAAATACGATGACGCTGTGATCCATGGGGATGTGGATGGGGGAGACGGCGGCCCGTGGAGCCTGGAGAGTGGAGACGAGGATGTGAAGGCTGGAGGCGGGGCTGTGGAGGTGGTCGGGCAGAAGTAGAAAAAGGTATAAGGCTGTGGAGTGTGGAGAAGAAGGGAGGTGGGGCTCTGAAGTGTGGAGAGTGGCTGATAAATGATATGGTTAGAATGTTAGGATCATGGTTAAATTTTTAGAACATATGAATTAAGATACTTAACAAAAGGAAATAAATAATAAAAATAAAGTTAAGCTTAATTCAACGAACAAAAATAAACGAATGAACATAAATGAGCGAAAATAAACGAACATAAATGAACGAACATAAACGAACGTTCATGAACATAAATAAACGAACAAAACGTGTGTTCATGTTCGTTCGTTTAATTAAACGAATATAAACAAACTTCACGCCTAACAGTTCATAAACAGTTAATGAACGTTCGGTTCATTTACAGGCCTAGTTGCCAGTGTCAGGGATAGTGGGTTCAGGTAGTTCATGAGTGCTTGGCCACGAATGGAATGAGAGTGGATTTTTGTCTTTTATGGGTTGGATAGTTCATAATAGTCCTGCCTTCAAATTAGAGTTTCAGGGTAGTAAACTAGTATGTGATTTAACAGTGCAGGATTGTTGGATATAATGGTACTTAAGGATAGTTCAGGTGACGCTACTCGCTTACTAATGTGTTCAAATAACACTATTAAAAAATTGGTCCTAAAATGCCCATCTTGTGACAAAAATCTTTTGTATAGTACGTTTCAAATAAAAATCTAAAGTATATTGATATGCTTTTTGTAAACGTAGATGTGACTCTTTTGACTTCCTTTTTAAATGGCTAACAAATTAAATTCGATCACTCTCGGGGCGTCCTTTCGACAAATTCAAGTACTCCAAGAGTACCCGAGTTGTCAAACACCAATTCTGGGGGAAACCCGGTAACCCACCCGCCCGTAGGCATGACGATGAAATTACCGGTAAAGCTCGTCTCAAGATCCCCAATATATTCTATCATTGCCCGCCATTATCTCTACCACTACAGTGTAATGATATTGACAATATGCAACACCCAAGAACCTTTTAGAGCCCGAGTTAATTAGCCCCTTTCGTTATCAATCAACTAAAGCTTGCAAGTGGCTCGGTAACAATCTAGTTTCATTGGCCCCTTCAAGCCCACTACCCATTTAATGCCCCCACTTAAGTCGCACCTTAATGCACCCACTTGGGTCATAGAGTTAATGAGCGCGCTATTTGACTTATAATTACGAACTTCATTATTTTTTTTGAACGACAAGTGGTGCAACCGGTGGAGCTCCGGCTAACACCCTGGGCCAGTCTGTACTGATTACCCATCCCACCTGGATTGGGGATCTCCCCAGGTGAAACCCCCACATATGGTAAATATGGTTCCAACAAGAATTGAACCCTCAACCTCCACATGACCACTCTAGCTCCCCCAATTTTCACCAATTGAGCTAGGCTTCATCGGTAATTACGAACTTTATTTTGATCTATTGCGCGCCATTTTTGGAAAAAAAAATGGATACTGCATAAAATTTGAAGATCATTTAATTATAATTTCTTTAATTTTTTTCAACCTCAAAATGTTCAACCAATGTGTTAATTTTTCTTTAAAAAACAATTTTTGGATACTCTATATTTTAAAAAAATAACCTTTCGTACACTTCCTAAGATAAAAGAACTCTTACGTTTTGCGTTATAAATAAACGGAACGCTCAAGAACCAAGAACCGTTCGTAAATTATAAGGCAGTACGTTTGTTCGATTAATTCGATTAATCATGTAAATGAATTGAATAAACACGAATATAAACATGTAAATGTTTGTTCATTTAACTTTAACTGAACATAAACATAAACATATTTTTTGTTCTTGTTTGTTTATTAAGAAAATAGGCGTGTTCGTGTTCGTTCGTTTAAAACCTAAATAAACAGTTAACGAACACACACAAACATAAACAAACTTAAACGGACATAATTGAAAACACATAAACGAACATAAATAAACATATATAAATGAACATGGTTGAACAGACATATTAACAGTTTATTAAGTTACTAGATTATTGCCCGCGTGTACACGCGGATCAACAATTAACAATTATTTGGAGCGGTAAAACCTATAAAAAATGTAGTAGAAATATTTTATTAAAATTTAAAAGTAAGGAATACATATGTTATTAAAATATCACTAAATATTTCCTTATACACCACATTTTTTGTTTGAGTTTTGACATTCCAATCACTATCTAGTATAAGTAATTTCACCCCTGCCCTGCTTTTAACTCTTGACAATGCGGCATAAAGTTGGCCATGTGAGAATACAGGATATCTTAAATACAATCCAACCTTCGATGGAGACTGTCCTTGGCTTTTATTGATGGTCATTGCGAAACATACAGATATTGGGAATTGACGCCTTTGGAACTTCACTTGAATCTTGTTATCAGATGATATTTGAGCAGTATTAATTATCTAGTAAAAAATAAATAGTGGTGAAAAATATTTCTGATAAAATGTTAAAAGTAAGACACCGTTTGAGTCGGATCATTTAAAAGTTCGAATTAAATGTTATAATTAAGTCTAATTGTTACCATTATAGATATTAAAATATGAAATTATATACTTAAATAGAACATTTAATATTTGAATATTTTTAAAGTTTAACTAAAATCTATCAATTCAAATTCTTGTATTCCAAATTTGAAATTTAACATGTAACTAATTTGAGAAATTTATAACTAAAACTATTATTTGTTAAATTTTAAGTATATTAGGAAATATCTAATTAGTATATCTCTATTTTAAAGGTAATAGTAAGATTGTTTGTTACAATTATTAACTTAACTTCAAAAGTTTGAAAATTTTTAAAATATTCAAATCATTCAAAATTCGAATTAATGCTATAATTAAGTCTAATTGTTACCATTATTATCTAGAATTCAAAATTCAGATTTTTTATAATGTTAACAAAATTTTAAAATTTATATTATAGATATTGAAATATTAAATTATATACTTAAATTGAACATTTAATATTTGAATATTTATAAATTTTAACAGAAATTTATCAATTCAAATTCTAGTAAGCAAAATTTGAATTTTAACTTGTAACTAATTAGAGAAGTTTATAATCAAAACTATTATTTGTTAAAATTTAAATATATTAGGAAATCTCTAATTATAATATCTCTATTTTAATGGTCATAGTAGGATTAATTGTTACAATTATTAATTTAATTTCAAAGTTTGAATTTTTTTTAAAATAATCAGATAATTCAATATTTGAATTAAATGTTATAATTAAGGCTTATTGTTACCATTATGATCCAAAATTTAAAAATTTTATACTGTTAAAAAAATTTAAAAATTAAAATTATAGATATCGAAATATGAAATTATATACTTAAATAGAACATTTAATATTTGAATATTTATAAATTTTAGTTTAAATCTATCAATTCAAATTCTAGTAATCAAAATTTGAAAGATTCAAATAATTCAAAATTTTGAATTAAATATTTTAAATGTGTTAATTAAATGTAAATCTAAATCTTACCATAAATCTTAAATTCAAGTATTTGAGATTAAATATTTAAATAAAACATTTAGTATTCGAATATTTTTAAAGTTTAACAGAAATCTATAATTTCAAATTCTTGTATTTAAAATTTTAATTTTTACTTGTAACTAATTTGAGAAAGTTACAACCAAAATTATTAATTGTTATATTTTAAATATATTAGGTTACGTGTGCGGATATACACATAATTTACAATGAAATAACACACGTTTCTGCTTTAATATTTATAGAAATGGTTTAGACCTTAATATTAAAACACACACAATAGGGCAAGTGTACCCTGTCATATATGTAGTAATATACAGATAAGAACCAAATATCGATCCATGGACGCGCGCGGAGCAATGGTACTAAAACTCTATCCCCGATTTACCAGTAGGAAAAGATAGTTTGAAGTTTGTTTATAACTAAATTAATTCTAAAATATCTAAATAACATATGTAAGACTCCAAATACAAAATATAAGTGTATAAACTATAATATACCAATCCTAGCATGCCATCTACATATAATAAGAAATACAGGCGTGTGATCAACATTCCCATTTTTCGACAGTTAGTGTCCCTTTCGGGCATCCTAACATGACAACTATACAGAAAGCTAACACAAATACACACGTTAACCACTTCAAGTCGTTTATTAGCGAGCAGCTGATATGATCTCATGCAGATCTTCTAAAGATAAGTTAGTCATCTGTTAAGAGTATTCTAACCTCACTAATTCAGGAAAGCGATACTGAATACACAATACAGCCACCTAAACTAGCATAAAGTAGAGCATTTCACAACCTATTCCATTTTACCAACTTTGAACACAAATCTACTAAGATCACTATTTTTACCAAAATAACTACCAAAGATCATTAACCGTGTCAAAGATCAGTAACGGCACCATTAAGCTTTTAAAACCCTTTTACGTGCCGGTAAGCATTTTTAACCGTTATTCGACTGACTTTAACCAAACCAATACCCGGTTACAGTTTCATGGCGTAAACTTATTAACAAGTTAACTAGTCTACTACCGGATGATTAAACGGACGGTTTTTCAACATTTATCCGCCTACCACATTTGACAATCGCCAAAATCATTCTAATACAACTACAAATCCAACCACAATGAAACAAGGTTGCGCTATGATCATCAAGATCTAAATATGAAAAACGCCAAATTTATACAAAACATGATTACATACAAACGATTGTTTTTTCTACTGACGATTACTAAACATGATCCTTAGACTATAATGTAATACATAAACAACACAAACAACCCAAAATAATCAGATTTGAATCAACTTAAAGTTTAATAGATCAAACCATAAATCTTGAATGTGATGGATTGGATGACGCTTGATGATCCGGAATGAATCCCGAGCTTGTTAGACGGCCTTCCGGCTGCTTGTTTGGTCCAGAAATCGCCCCAAATCGCCCATAGAAAACCCAACATCTGATCAGTAAGTTTTGCTCTGTTTTTATACAAGTTTTGATTTTGTGCACGGCCGTGCACTTTAACTTTTGATGTGACAGGCAAGTGGGCAATTGGTTCCTGAAAATATCTTGGGTTGCGCACGGGGGTGCCAAGGGTCTGCACGGGAGTGCCACCTATTGCACAGGAGTGCTGATCAGGAAATGGCTTGCACTCTCGTCTGCACTGGCAGTGCCACCAGTTGCACGGTAGTGCTGATCTGGTCTGCACGGGAGTGCCACTAGGGCGCACGGGAGTGCAACACCTGCAGATTGTGCAGAATGTGCAGAAACTGTCCGCTTTTGATCCGGTTTGCTTAACGGACACCGTTTAAGACTTGTAATCATAAAGATACCAAATAAGTACCAATTCATCGTGTATAAGGCCAAAAACATATATAAATGGGAGTTAAATTGGGGCTTTTATATGTATAAATTGACGCATATCATTAGGAAATCATAATTTAAAGATAATAAACAGGTGTAATGGTTACCATTATTAACTTTAGTTCAAAATTTTAATTTTTTTAAAAAGATTAAGTCATTCAAAATGTGTAATTAAAAGGATAATTAGTATGTGTAATTTTCTTAGCATTATTAAACAAAATTTGAAATTTGAAATTTTGTCTAATTCGAATGTAAATATTTTAAATTTTAATTTGAAATTGATAATTCGTTATTTAATTGATTACCAATATAAACTAAACTAATATTAGGATAATATAGGATAATTAATAGGATCAATTGATGTATTAATAAGAGTTGACACAACTTATGTAGGACTTTGAATCATATTAATTGTGTAAATAAAAGGATAATTAGTATTTGTAATTTCTTACAATCATTAACCAAAATTCAAAATTTTAAATTTTGTCAAATTCGAATTTAAACATTTCGAACTTTAATTTGAAATTCAAAATTCGATATTTAATTGATTACCAATATAAGCTAAACTAATATTAAAATAATATAGTACAATTAATAGGATCAATTAATGTATTAATTGGAGAGTTGACACTACTTATGTAGAGACTTTGAATCTTATTAAATGTGTAATTAAAAGGATAATTAGTATGTGTAATTTCTTACCATTATTAACCAAGACTCAAAATTTGAATTTTTGTATACTTCGAATTTAAATATTTTGAAATTTAATTTGAATTTTGAAATTTAAAATTCGAAATTTAATGAGTTCCTAATTTACGTCAGTTTCCTTTATCATTCTCATTTATTCAAAATACAAAAAAAATGATTATTAATTATTACTGTTAATCAATTAAGTTGACCTCGTGATTTTTAAAATTCAAATATAGTAAATTTTAATAATCAATTTATTACACCAAATGTGGCAACAAACTTGGTAAGTCAATTAATGACAATAATCATAAACCAGATCAATCCAAATGTAAGACCCTACCCATTAATACGAGTAATTGAGCGAGAAATTACTTGGTTTGGAAGTTCTAATTCAAAACATTTCATCATTTATATAATACATCCACATTTAGTCCATACCCATCAGGTTCCAAAAGACATGTAGAGTAGCATTAGTACTTAAACATGACAACAAAACATTTTCCAAAAACCAAGTTTTTAAAGGTTTAATTTAAACATTGCGGAAGCGGACAAGTCTAGCGCGTTCGGTTCTTCTATCAAGCCTTGATCACCATCCATTTAGCGTAGCTAAGTACCTGGGGTTAAACACGATTAAGTAACCCGTTATTCGTTAGCATGAATGTCTAGTATTGAAAGAATAATAAAATGAAGTTTTTTTTTTCATAACCTTTACCCGGGCGGGTAAACCTGCTGTTAGAAACTACCCCTTTTGATCAGAACTTTTACCCGGGCGGGTGAGTGTTTTACCCGGGCGGGTAAACCTGCTGTTAGAAACTACCATTTTCCTGCACCAAGCTACACTTTTAGTGCAACTTCAAGGCCATTATGGGGATTCTTGGGACTTGTTAATGGGTCATAATACGTACCTCTTACATGATTAAAGATATGCTTGGATTCCTTGTTCGGTTTCTAACCCAAAAACCATGAATTATCTATCCATCTTTAAGCTGACCGGTTAAGTTTTGTACATGACAAAATCATAAGATTTTATGACTTCCAAGTTCTAGTTGTGGTTTTTGCCCACTAGTCAAGCCTCAACTCGACTAGGGAAATTTATGCCCAAGTCATTTATGCCGTGATTGTGATGCCTCGTGTCCATGGCTACATGTGCCATTTCTCTCAGTCTTGTACGCTCGACCTCTAAGACTTACGACATGGTTTTATATGTTGTTTTCTATCCCTTGGAAATCACAATTTCTATTTTTAAATAAATGATATACCCATAATTACACTCCCAACTTATGCATATATGTATTTATCTTACAAAGTCATAGATATGACTTACATTATTCCGGGCCCTTCAACTTCAAGTTAGAGCCACCCTTGCCTGCCGAGCTTTCCGACTTCACACCTATTCCATGTTACACACACATAGGCGTTTAGTCATTAATTTATTGTGCGTCCATTCCATGGTTCCACATAAGTCAAGTTTAACACATATATCAATTGTATCATTACTACCTATTTTCATACAATTTCATTCATTGAAGCATTTCATCAAACACCTTGAGTGCACAATTTCAATATAGTTGAGCTCATACAATTTCAAGCTCACTACCCCTTACCCTTGCCTTATTAGGCCTTATTATGATTCACAATATCTATTTGGGCCTGATTATTATAATTAACATGCTTTACTTTAGTAATTTCTCATATGGATGTGGAACTCACTATTATAGCAAAACCCACAACATACATAAGTTCAAGAATTGCTAATTCATCACATAGTTTCCATTTAATCATTTATACAGATATCATAAGCAATTTTAAGGTTCCTAATCACTAGTGAATCCTTAATTATTAACAATTCTTGTGTCTCACACAAGACCCAAAACCACCATCATCTTCTTAATTGAAGAGTTTTGATGAAATCAATGGGAACCATAGTTACCTTAAGATGTTTTGCACTCTTGATGCTCAAGAAATTAGTCATGCATTGAGGAAATCAGGTTGTAGGAGCTGATTTGTGTAAGATGAGAAGAGTTTTTGGTGTTTGTGTGTGTTCTTGGGTGTATATGTCGATCAACACTATGCGTGCTTGACATTTCCCCAAGTTCACATATACCCCCTTTTACTTGTGTTTAATAAATTGACAGAATCAATCCCTCATGTGTTTAAATGCCATAATTATTATACACTAGATTTTGATCAAACATGTTTTGTTTATATGTTCTAAACCCGTATTTACAAGTTTAGTTATTAAGCGTGTTTATGAGTTTTGGGGCGTTACACCAAACCCGCAAACACTATCCATGTCTAATCAACCGATATTGAAGATCAAAACCTATTATCCAACCGTTTCACAATCTTAGTATATTGATTCCAATTAGCAAAAACCTTGTCCAATATTTAAAAGATTATTTTTACAATCTTATGTTATTGATTACAATTAGAAAATATAGGATTTCGAAATATACAATTTTAAAAAACATCAAGAACACAAAAAAAAAAAAATTCAACATTAATACTGAATTGAAAAAATAATATTACCTCTGATTCGAGAAATCAACATTATTTCAGGGAAGGATGATAAATCAAATCTCATATGAGATATACAAATCAAAAGTAAAAATTAGTTACAAAATCTAACAAAATAAATAAAGACATTGTATTAATAGACGAAATCATACCTTGAAGACGTAGTTGATAATCGGATTCACAGATAACTAAATACATCGTATTCAAAGATGATAATCCAATTAAAAACAATAACCAAAAGCAAAAAAAAAAGTATTAGTTACCAAATGATATTTGTGATTAAAATTAGAATAAACCTTTAACAAATAAATATTCTATGTTTTTAGGTAAGTAATGAAAGCTTATGAAACCAGTTTAATGGATATTATTATAATAAATTACAAATCAATTTCGGATTTAACTATGCGAACTTTTAGAAATAGAAAAATTAATAACTAAAAGGTATGTATTAAGTTTTTAAATTACCAAAATTAGTGTGACAATTTGAATATTCAAAATTACATATACAATCTTGGAAAACGTTTACGAATTTGATAAGGAAACTTCTTAATATTGATTAAGTTTTTGTAAAAAAATATATAAAGTCAAAACAAAATTTTAAACTTTCAAACAAATAAATCAATTTTAAATTCAGATTTTCTATAAAAAAAATTGGTCAAACCAAATCAATCAGAATTAATGCCACAATCTTGGAAACCAATTAAAATATTCCTACAAACATGCAATCCATTGTTGACCAACCAAAGTAAGATCAAACATAAAATTCAAACGGGTATTCAAAAAACAATATCATAATCCGTATGAACATGATGAACACCAACATACATTACTGTTTGCAGTTGCCAATACGAACAATTTATAAAAAGCAGATTTCCCAACTGATATGATCGTTTAGAAAAACTACTTGACATTTGGCCTGCCAAACCAAAAACAATAGAAAATACTAAAACATACTGATACATAAATCAATGAATCGAGAAATACACAAAACTGAAAACTTAATCAATCATACACATTCATACCTAAATCAATCATATACATGCATACCTTAATCAATCTTACAGATTCATACAGATAAATACAGATTCAAACCTAAAGTATTAAAATCATTATGAAAAGAAAAAAAAAACATGAACCCTAAAACGGAAAAATTATTAAACCTAAACAATAATACACAATAAATCAAGATTTGAAACCAAAATCATTAAAATCAGTTAAAACAAAAACAGAACAACACTAATTGCCAACGACATATTAAGATATAATCATATCAGAAAAAAACCGAAAACAAAAACAGAGGAACGTGATAGATGAAGAACAATAATGTTACAGAAGAATGGAATAGACGATACCTTGAAGGAGAGGAGATGAAGGAGATCGATGATCGATGAGGAGATTGGTTTGATTTAGGGTTAACAATTGTGAGTGAATGAATGAGATTGGGTTCGTTGCTGAGTTTAGGAAACTTATTAATTGATCGATTTTGACCAACTATTGTGTATTAAATCAATTTTCGATTTTTAAATTTTTTTATATAAATTCCATGGTTGTGCCACATGGCACAATATGGGAGGAGAGAGAATTGAACATGCAATGTGGGAGGGACAAGTGTCCTTCCTCTGTATCAGGTATAACATCATAACTCTATCTCTCTCTACAACTCCCTGTCTGTTTCTCTCTCTACAGTTAAAATGGGTTGTGGTTGGTTATGGTTATGGTGTGTTGTGGTGGTTCACGGTGGTTATGGTGGATTATGGTTGGTAGTAATGGGTTATAGTTATGGTGGGTTGAAGTGGTTCACGATGGTTATGGTGGGTTGTGGTGGGTTATGGTTATGGTGAGTTGTGGTTGGTTATGGTTATGGCTAGGTTACATTGCAGACGTTAACAAACAAACAGTCTTCTTCTTACATATTGTAGACCTTTGGTTCACCTCTTCTTCTGCAGATGTCTGCATATGTGGTCTGCGGACTGCACACATTTTACCTCTTAAAAACAAACAACACCTAAAACACCAAAATCACAGTGTTATCTAGGGCGCTTGAGCAATCCTCGGCAATACATATGGCTTCTAATGTTGACCCTGGTTGAGATGACACTATTAAAGCATATCTCCATCTTATTTTCACGAAACTCTTTTAACATTCACGTGCCATAACCATCTTCTAATATGGATATAATCATGGATTTTTAGGTCCCGTCAATATGACAATATAACATAGAAATAAAAAAGTGTTGTTGAAACTTGAAACAATACAGTATATAAAGTAATAAACTAAAGATATATCTACTTGTAGAATTCCATTACCCAAAAGTTGCAAACATAACATGCCTTTCTAATACCCGCGAATCCAGCAACTTTAGCTAGTGCAAGAAACTCATCCTCGGTGCGCTCTTTTCCACCGGAATTTTGCGTCATCATGAGCACATCTAGGTAGGTGTTGACTTTGACATTTGAGCTTGTGTCTGGTAGAAAAGGGAGAATCGCCTCTACGATGATAACCTTTCCATCTTTTGGCAAAGCTTTATAGCAATTCTTTAGCAACTTTATGCATGCATCATCATTCCAATCATGTAGAATCCACTGTTCCATACGTCAATTTAGCAACATGTTTAGTGTAAAATTAAAATAGGTATCAAGGTGTGCTAATAGGTGATCGTCCCCATGTGGCCAAGGGTTCAAATCCCATTGTAGTCATAGTGTGTAGATTTAGAAGTATGATCAGACAGTGTGTGTGTGTGTGTGTGTGTGTGTGTGTTTGAGTTAGCCGTTATAAAAAAGAGTTTTAGCTAAGCTACCTTCATAAAAATGGCATCACCTTCAGGAACCTCTTCAAACATGTCTCCTCCAACATGTTCTATACCTACAATTGTTTTACATACATATGAGCATACATGGGTGGAATGTGAACAATCCGTTGAATTCCGACCGACCACAATTACAACTAATTAGGCGTATTTACAATGGCAAAGCTTGGAATATTTTTTTTTTGTGATGAGGCTGAAAGTCACGTGACCTTTAAAATGGAGGTGGTTGGACTTAATACGTATATAATATTTGGATAAAAACACATAAAAAACCTGACCCTAATAAAGCTTCACCCTTGTGCATCTAGCATTGTTGCTTTCTTGTTTTTCAACTCAACTAGTTATCACATGCATATAGATTAGCTAAAGTGAATGTAAATAAATTTGTTAATCAATTTATATAATTTGTAAATACTAGCAAATATCTCATTTTACACTCCTAATTCAATTATCAAAAAGACTTAAAAAAGCGTGTAAATGACATACATATATATATATATATATATATATATATATATATATATATATATATATATAGTAATGAAAAATATAACATGTGTACCTTCATATAGTTGGGCATGTTCAATCACATGTGGCAAATCAAAATTAATACCCTTAATGCTAGGATGCTTCGATATTATCATAGCAAGAGTGATTCCAAAACCACCTCCGACATCAACCACACGTTCGAGGTTGTCGAAACCTCGATAATGGTTTAGGATTTCCTTCATCAGAAGAGTGGTATGATTCACCATGGCTTGATTGAAAACATTATTGAACCGTTCATCTAGTTCCGGATATTTGAATGAATGTACTCCATGAACTTTGTCAAATGGAACACCTCCACTAAGTACAGCATCTTGAAGTGCAAACCTTGTTTCATAAAATGAAATAAGTAGCATGTCGAATGTCAATAGAAGTATAATAGAAGTAAAACAGTTTAAAACATCACTAATTTGTTTTCCAGTTTTTAAAAGATATATAAAATCACACACATGCGTATACTCTCATGGGCTCAGTACTGGTACCGTAAATTGTTAAAATGGGGTACTGCTACTGAAAAAGCTCAGTACGGTAAGGTATGATATAGGTATCCGAGGATACAATTGGTAAAATACATGTACTGAGGCACGACGTGCGTATGTAGTTCAACGTTTTATCCTCTATTTTCCCGTTGAACGGCCACGCTGTGTTTGAAGTTTCATTCTATTTTTTGCACATTATCACGCCGCAATGGGTGTACATGGTTCACCATTTTTACGTTTACATTTTACTGAGGGTTTTTTTTTTTTGTATTTTATATCTTTTTTTTGAGTTTTTTTTCAGAGTTATTAGTCGCTGGCAACAGTGTGGCATTGATGATACTTGGTACGGGTTTATGTCCTCAGCAGCAATGCGAGAGCTTAGTACTAGTTTAATTTAAATGATATATATTTATTGAATAGGATGGGCTTGTGTTGACACGTGTATCCAATAATTATTTTTTTACTTATAAATATAGATGAGATGAATTTCAAATTAATAAGTGTTTTGTGTATAAAAGAGTTGATACCATGCTATGTATGTTGTAACCTACTTTGTTTTTTTTTTTTTTATTTTAACATTAATAGTTTTCATATTTACCTTCAACCCCTGTATTTACTTTAAACTTTATCCCATGACGTTATATATCATGCTTAACAAGCGTTATGTGCTTGAAAGAGTTGTACATCATGCTATGTGGGTTGTACCATACTTTGTTTTTTTTTTTTTACTTTTCTTTTTAATTTTTAACTCTAATAGTTTTCATATTTTACATTTATATTACTTTGAGCTTTATCACATGTATCTTAAACAGACTTTTAGCTTTACGTTTCAATCCCAATTTTTTGAGTTGACAAGCCACAACATGCGTATGTAGTTCAACGTTTTGGCCTCTGTTTTTTCAGTCGAACGGTCACGCTGAGCTTGAAGTTTCATTTTTTTTTTCATATTATCACGCCATAACAGACGTGC
This sequence comes from Ambrosia x helenae, assembly GCA_030844895.1. Lineage (NCBI taxonomy): Eukaryota > Viridiplantae > Streptophyta > Magnoliopsida > Asterales > Asteraceae > Ambrosia > Ambrosia x helenae. The sequence continues at coordinate 3,911,849 of CM061232.1, read as the reverse complement.
ATGGTTCACCATTTTTGCGTCTACATTTCACTGAGTTTTTTTTTTTTAATTTGTATTTTATATTTTTTATGAGTTTTTTCGGTGTTATTAGTCGCTGGCAACAACGTGTCATTAATACTACTTGGTACAGGTTTTTGTCCTTCGCTGCAACACGGGCTTAATACTAGCTTAATTTAAATGATATATATTTCTTGAATAGAATGGACATGCGTTCACACGTGTATTCAATAATTTTTTTACTATACAATATAAACCTAGATGAGATGAATTTCAAATTATCCTATATGTTTAAAAACCAACATTGATGAATAGTGTCATGATAAGGTTTTTGGCTAGGTTCTAGGGGTAGAACCGTCATTTTGTTATATGTTTAAAAACCAACGTTGATGAATAGTGTCATGATAAGGTCTTTGGCTAGGTTCTAGGGGTAGTTATAATTATAACTATATATAACTGTTACAACGACAACTGATGAATAATCCATTCTAATAACTATCAATCATGATAAAAATATTTATTCATTATTTTAATAACTGCTTAAGTATATAACTGAAATATAATTTAGAAAATAATCATATAAAAAGATTACACCACATTCATGGAGTTTTCATTAACCTGTTATGTTATAAAATTCAATGGTACGAAATTTAGTGAATATATTCATACCCTATAACATCAAATATTCATTTTAAAATTATTATAACTGTTGTGATTTTTTTTTTTAATTTTTTTTTTGCTTGTATTACTAAGACACTCTAGATTATTATTGAGACGTCTCTCTCTATCTCTCTATACATACATATATATATATATATATATAAATATGTGTGTGTGTATATATATATGTATGTATGTATAGAGAGAGAGGAGATGTACCAATGTTAAGACTATTTTTTTTTCATACATAAGATAATTATATAATTGTTGTGATACAAAGTAGATGATATATCACTAAACTTACCAACTGTCGACAAACACTTTATCTTGAATCAAATACGCAAAGGGACCCAAGGATATGCCGTCCTCATTCGGGATGAAGTATTTGGAAACGGGAGTGAGTCCATACACTCGAATAGGCCTTGATTCATGGACCTCTTCAGTGCAAGTGACAACTGAGTGGGTCGCGAGCAAACGAAGCATCCTGTCAAGCATGTCAGGGGCATCTTTGTTGGGGATTGATAAACGAGAAGCAATATCATGACCTGAGAGTCGGGCATCTGGTCCCGCCTCGGCTATAGTCTCTAGTACCTTTAGCTTGACTGTATTAACCAACACCATGGATAGTGTTGTGGAGTTGATCAATTCCATTGCGTAAGAAAAGTTATCCTCGGTACTCATGTTCACACAAAACTTATCCCTCTTATTATTATTATTATTATTATTTTTTTTTTTTTACTTATGACACTCCATCCCCTCATGACACAATCCTTTTATATACAGGTTGTACATAGGTAGGTAGAAATCGGACAAACAAATCAAAAACTAGTAACCACACACTCTCCTACACACACAGTTTGAATCAAACAAAAGTGTACAGTTGAACACACTATATGATTAAGGTTGAGGTGATAATCTTACAAATAAGAAAATAAAAAACCGGTTAAAAAGTGATTTAGATCTTTGATCAAATAGTTTTTATGAACTTTGTGTGTGATATTGCCATAAACAAACTGTATTTAAGTAATACTAATTAGCAAAACATTTGTGCATTGTTTGGTTGGTGTTATGTGCATGTAAAGGTTGTACGATGTATGGGTTATACTCACTAATTTGTAACTTATTTTTGCATATAGGGTTCTATGATCATCATGGATAGCTATGGCCCAAGTCGGAGATACCATCCGGCTTGGGCTTATTTTTATCGGGGCACAATTTTTTTTAATAAAATTCCTATATATGTGTGTGTGTTTTTTTTTCTACATACAATGCCCATTTAACACTTAAAAGTTTGGTCCAATGATCAATTTAAAACTCATAAATTGTTAACCCAATACCCATAAAATTTATAAGCCAATGCCTATTTAACTTACTAAAATTAAAAAAAAAAGCATCGCTATTCGCCTATTCTTTCTATTTGGTAGCACCTGCAGAAGAATATCAAGATTCCAAATTCCATTTTACAATTGTGAGTTGAATGTTTATCATCCTCTATGGCTACCACCTGTCCATATCCCACCCATTTAGATTGTAATTTTAAGTTTAAACTTTAAGATTTTAATTATGAAAATTATTTTTATGGTTTTTTTTTTACTTTCATTTGAGCGTGATTACTTTGTTGGATACTTGGGTTCTGTGTTTTTTTTATGTCTGTCGGTGAATTGATGAACTATTATTAAAATTAGGTGTTTTGTTGTGCACTAAAATTGAGTATAATTACTTAATTAGGTAAACTTTTACATATTTAGAATTGGGGGTTTTGTTTAAGCCTAAGGGGGCATGTTTTTTAACGGCTCGAATAGGACACGTAAATTCTCACATCTCTGATGATCATGTGCTTTTGTACCCATCTTTTCTTTTTTAACTTTTATCTTTATTTTTTATACTTTTAACCCAAACTTTTACGTATTTTATAATTTAACCCTAATCTTTTCACTTTCAACTTTAGTTCCTAACACTTTTTATTTTTTTCCTTTTTTGGTTTTAAGTTCCGGTCTAAATTTTGTGAATTAACACGCCACAACGCGTGTGTGTGGTTCGGCACTCTTTTTTGTCTAATTTTTCCCATCTAACGGCCATTTCATAATATGTTATTGATTTATATGTTTTACGGTTCTCTTGTTTAGTTTAACGTTTTTACATTTACTTTTTGTTAATTAGTTTTATTTTTTTTTTTCGTTTTTTCTTTTCTTTTTTAGTACTAGATTTTTCAGTGGGTAATTATTAGCGATGTTGTGTGAGTGATGCTATTTGATATGATTATATGCCCCGCCGCAACATACGAAATAAAATGATAAAATACTAGTTATTATATAATGATGTGTCCACATTTTGTGTCATGAATCTTCTGTACAGCACGATTCACATGTAACAATATATATTTTATATATTGTATTATATTATATATATAATCGCGGCCCTAACATTTTTCTAATTATATTTTTTTTGAACGGTCAACATAAATATTTTATTAGCCACCAAAACTAGGAGGATACTAGTAAAAACCTCAAGTACAAGCCACGAAGCATAAAAACAAAGAACATACAAAAAAACAGATCACTAATTGATACTATCTAAATTAAAACTATTCCACTTATGCCAGTTTAGTTCTGAGCATTTTGCCCGTGACTTAACCCATAGATAACTCCTTGATTTTATTTCACCGACTACACAGCTCACATCACCTCTCTTTTGTGAAAACACCAATTCATTCCGGTACTTCCATAGACACTAAATAGTAGTTTGACACACCGTATAGATCGCCTTCTTGACTTTCACCGAGAGGCCCCCAAATTTATGAAGATCTAGCAAATCCTTGATTAATCATTGGTTATGTATTATTTGATTATGTATTAATTAGAGTTTCGCATAGTGTATATAAATATGACATTGAGATTACTATAGGAGGCTAATGATAACACACATCAATCATGAATTCCTTACCTATGAATTTGTCCTAGCTCACTCTCCTCTTTCTAGAACCCATCAGAAATGTACACTTTCAAGGGGAAATCGACTGACATCATGGTGTCTTTCATTTCTGGCTCTCTGTGATTGATTACTGGATTGTCTAGCATATCATGTATCAATTTTTATCATGTTTTTTTATTATATACATACAAAACTTATCAACATGGGGTATTGGAGCGTATGTTGCTCAAATCAGCTCTGTATGTTTTCCGTAAATCTGGATTTAAAATCTTTAAACGAAATGTTTTAGACTAAAAACCTTATAAAACTCAAGCGAAAACTAGGGGTGTTCATCAAATCGAATAATGAATTTTCGAATTATTCGAGTGGAATTTTTCTAATAATTTATTTTTTTATTGAATTTGTATTCGATTCGAATTCGATTAAAATATGACCAATTCGATTCGAATTCATATATGAATAAAAAAAACTCAATTCGAATTCGTATTAGAAACTTGAATTCGAAGCGAATTCGAATAAATTCGTTTAAGGTTAAGACTTAAGTTATGGGTTTTAGTTAGGCTTGGAATGGTAATGGGCTAATGTATGACTTAGGTCAAATTCATAGATTAGCCCATGTTCTAAAGTTACAGGTGTGTGTGTGTGTGTGTGCGCATAATATGTATTATTTTTATTCGATTCGATTTGATTTACTGAATTCGAATTCGAGTTCTTGATCATCGAATTGAATTAAGTCGAATTTCTAATTTTTCGAATTCGAATTCTGGACATCCCTAGCGAAAATTGTCTAATAACATTAATAGAATACAACTTCTCGCCTAAAAAACTAGCTCTTGCGATCTGTAATAAATTTTAGTTAACAAAGCATTCAGAAGGTGTAAGTACCATAAACACCCATTTTCTTATTATTCTTTACAAAACTAATTTTTTTTATTTTCTTTTATAAGCTACAAAATCTATCTTTTTTGGGTTGACTAGACGTTGATAACGACTTGGTATAAAAGGCATCATGTATCCTTGGTTGACCTCGATTTTTATCATTACTATATTACAAAACGATGGGTGCACTTGCCCTCACGTGGAGTATAAATTGATAGTATTTATGTTGTTTTATAAATGAAAGACTTAAACTAGGGTAAAAAGATAACTAAAGAATATATAAAATTTATTTGCACTCTAGAATACGCCACTTCACTTGATAAAATGGCTCATGTTTTGGGTTATAAAAGAAGCAAACCGTTTGTGAACCATATATAGGAAGTTCATTTATATTCGTTCTTTTAATACATGAACAAAGTTGAACAAGAAATTGTGTTCGATTAAATAAATTAACAATCATGAACAAATGTCATGTTCTTTCAATTGTGTTCATGAATGTTCGGTAATGTGTTTGTGCATGTCTGTATGTTTATGTTCGTTTGTTTACGTCAATTCATTTACATCCATAAGTACTCGTTTATTTTTCATGCGTAAAGTAAAGGGCTTTTCATTTAAACTTCATATATTATTAATTTTTAATTATCATTTATCACCATTACATTTAAACTAGAAACCCTAGTTCTCGCATCGTTTTTGTGACACCTCCCCATTCCATCCTCATGTCAGCTTCTAAGTAGAGTTGCTTATGAGTTGAGCCAAGCTGGCTTGGTCTGTAAACGAGCCAAGTCGTGCTTTACTTGGTTCGGAAATGAGCTGAGCCAAGCAGGCGTCGTTTTTAAACAACTGCCGAGCTAGGCTTGGTTTATAAATGATCCGAGCCGGTTTGTTGACCCCAACTTTTTTCCGAGAGTGACAACATTAAGGTTACCCGTGGCCGTGAGAAACAGTTTGAACAAAATATATACTCCCTCCCAAATTAAATGTCATAGGCCCAAAAACATACATATTAAGAATTCTTTTGTTTGTATGTTGTAAAATGACAATAATATACTCAAATCTTTGATTGTGTTTTGTTTTTTATGGGAAAAACTGAAAATTGTATTTTTATTTTTGGAAATTGACATTTAATTTGAGACAACCGAAAATAGTAAGATAGACATTTAAATTAGGACGGGGGAGTAATACTCTAGTGGTTTATGCTTTCTATTCTCTGCCCATCAAGAAGCAGAGGTCTCGAGTTCGAAACTCTTTTTTTTTTTTTTTTCTTATCTTTGCATTTTATAAAAAGCACACTTCCAATTGAACCCACAGCCTTTTTAATGAAATTCAAATCCAATTTGCAGCCTATTTTCATAAAGTAATTTAAATAAAGACACCAAGTTTATTTGTGTTTCTTATTAAGTATCTTACAACCCTCGGATGTGTTTATATAAGCTAAAACCGATTGATTTTGTCTTTTTTTGCATTAGTGATGAAAAATTGTAAGTGATATAATAGTTTATTACTTGTTACATATCAATTTGATAGTTGTTAACCGTAGTCAATCTATACATATAATAAACCAAAGCCATTTTAATGACATGACATTTAAAGAGGGCATTCTCTTCATTGAGTGTGCCATGTGTCATCCCATGTGGCAAGACTTTATTTTAGGAAAATAATAATTTAAAATTTAAAAAAAAAATTAAATTTTTATCTCTAATGTTTCCTCCCATAACTTTTAAACGTTAATATCTTTTATATACGAGATTTTTTAAAGAAAAAATTACACCAAATTAACGAGCGTTTTATTATCTTTCCAACGGTACCATAGTGCTATATAAAAAACGGATAAAAAACGACTATTTTTTTGTGTGGTTTTGTTCGTACAGGAAAAAAACACAAAGTGTTCAGGTTATTCATTAATCATGTATAGGCAAGTCATTAGTTATTTTCAAACCAGTAAATATGAATTTTATTTACAACATGTGTTAGCATTGGAGTTGTACTTTGTTTTAGGTTAGGTTTTAATATTAGAGTTATACATTGTTTAAGGTTATGCACTAACATTGGAGATACATTGTTAATTGTTTTAGGTTAAGTGCTACCTGAAGCTTTCCTGCATGTAACTGTAAAACGCATCAGTCTATTTCAGATGTAAAATTGATATTTCAAATTAGATTTCTTAACCCGGGACACTCCCGAGATATAATCTAGTAAGAAAATATTTAAGTTGAAATCACCTTCAAACTCATGTTAACACAATTGAAATAACCATTAAAATCACCTTAACACAACTGAAAACCAATACAAATTATTTGAACCAAGTTATTTTGATGACCCAACCCTATTTTGTTGTGCAAAAATTATTTTGAAGACCCGACCCAGTAAAGGTACTCCAAAAACAAAAACGTCCCCAAAAATAGTGGCATCAGTGAACTTGGCTCCGCCACTGACGGTGTTGGCCAGCTCAAGACGCGGTCGACGAGCCCAAGCCGTGCCACATAACCGATAGTCTTAGAGGCCAAGACTTAACAACAAGAATTGTACGAAGTCAGGGCTGGAAAACTTAATTAGATGTGTTTTCTAGTGGATACAATTGGTGGAGAATGCTGCATCTGCGTGTCCCTACTATGATCTTGAATTTTCACGTGATTTCCTTTGCATTTAAAGAATTTATGGTAGAATTAAATAAATCCATCATGCCTTTAAAAAAAAGAGAAAAGAAATTGATTAATTAAAAGTTGTATTTAAAAACTTTGACTTAAAAAAAGTTCTATTTAATGAAAAAGTAAAATTTGAACAAAAAAAGTTTTTTCCACTTAAAAACTTTGACACGTTTCTTATAAGGGGGTTGGGTTCAATTCCCACTAGCTACATTTTGAGGACATTGGTGGAGTGGAAATGAGGGATGACCCAGCAGCCATTGGCTTGGGTTCGAGTGCTGATCCCGACCGGTTTTACCGATTATTTCATTATCGTGCCTTCGGGCGGGTGAGTGGTCGGGTTTTACCGGGAATTTGTGGCAATTGGTGGCCCGGGTACTCTCGAGTACCTGATTCGCCAAAAGAGTGCCCGAAAGTGCTCGAAAAATGATTCGTTGGCCGTTAAAAAAAACACTTTGACACGTGTATCAATTACTTAAAAAATTGATTTGTTTACCATGATAGTTTTCGGCGGGTCGGTATGGAGACGAAAGAGCCCCGTCCCTGCACTTTATGCCCCGTCCCCGTCTCAACACTGCCCCCTAGGCATGTCTCTGTTTCCCCGTCTCATCAAGGACGAGAGGGACGAGCCAATGAGGAGCTTGCATTTATTTTTTAGACCGTTGACATGTGTTACCGTTTGAAAACGGCCGAATTTAAAAAAAAAATCAATATAAAATCATACCATTCAACTCATTTTTATACCAAATGCACTCTCTTCAACCATTTTCTCTCTAATATTTTTTATAAACACTCCTATTTTATAAAAAAATATCATGGATCCATTCAACCCATTGAACCAAAAACAACCCAAATAGCCTAAATCCAAACCCGAATCCAACTATGTGTTACACCCTTGTAATGGGTCCACCGCTCTCGCAACAAGTACATCCATTAACGGCGATCCAACAAATGCAACGAAACCCGATAGCTTTCTCTCAATTCAACCCAATGCAATACATGCAAATGCAACACTTTATGCAAATGCAACAATCGTTTCAAACTTGCCAACAATTTACTCCACAACCACCTCTCGCAACAACACCTATCGGTCCGTCTCAACCCGTAGACGTGGAGGATGACGATGAAGAAATAATTCCCTAAACTCAAGCTTCGCCACCCATCGAAAAAGCTAAAGCCAAACGCAAAGGTAAACCTAGAGAAAAAGGTACGGGACGTGGTAATCCGAAAGATGGAGTAGCCAAGCCATGGTCCGATGTTGAAGAAGAGGCGTTAGCTAAGGCGTTGGTTGCTTCGTCAAAACGCGCCGCAGTTGGTAATAATTTTTTTCCAATCGTCCATACCTTTCGCAGATATATATATATATATATATATATATATAGGTTTAGGTTTTTGTACAAAGTACATTTTCGTACAAAGTGTGAGAAGTTTATGTAGTCATTGCGTTTTAAATTTTGGTTATGATGTTTTCGATACTTTTTGCATTGTATTATATAGAAAAACTCCAAATGTAACAATTTAAAACACAATCAAATGTATTCTAGACATGAAATTTAAAACACACCAATTAGTTTCTTCGTATGGTGTTTTAGATTGCATATCTAAAATACATTAATTAGTGTTTTTAAATTGTGACGTTTTGTGTTTTTCTATATAATACTATGCCAAAATGCTATAAAACATTATGCCTAAAATTTAAAAAACAATGCCGCCTATATAGACTTCTCACACTTTGTACGAAAAATGTCCTTTGTACAGGAAACCCACCCTATCTATCTATATATCCTTTATATATATATATAGTATAAGGATATATTGGAAACCCTTGTTATAGTGAAAACTCTGGAAACTCTAATTTCCCGAGCTTTTTTTTATATGAAAATTTCAGGGTATGTAATATACATGATTTTAAGCATTTTGAGCCAAAAAAAATCAAAAAAGCGCCGAGCACTTTTTAAAAAAATAAATAAATAAGTTTTCGGGTAACACATTGTTAACACATGTTAATTTCGCTTAACATGTGTTACCCGAAAACTTATTTAAAAAAAAAAAGTGCTCGGCGCTTTTTTGATTTTTTGGCTCAAAATGCTTAAAATTATTTATATTACATGCCCTAAAATTTTCAGGCCCTAAAAAGCTCGGGAAGTCAGAGTTTCCAAAGTTTTCACTATAACAAGGGTTTTCTCTAGATCCCTACCCTATATATATATATATATATAGTGTAAATATTTTACTTAATTTTTTTAATCGAAGGTACCAACCAAACACAAGAGGTGTTATGAAGAAATCCATTGTTTATGTCTAGATCTAATTTAGAAAGATGTTAGAAAGGTTTTTATTCAAGAAAACACTTAGAAATCGGATCTGGACACTTAGGGTTTGTTAGAAATGTATTGAAAAAGGTTTAAATGATTAACACACCGTGAATCTTCACTTGATATTGATATAAAACTTGTTTTAGCTTTAGGATCTAAGAAATAAGGGCACAAATTCATTTCTACAGGTTGGGGTTTGAGAGAGAGCACTTGGGGGTGAATTAGGGTTATAAAATGATGAGAATGAGGCAAAGAGATATATTTGTACTCTGCTCCCATTCGCATACTAAAGCATGCGAATGGGAAGTCTAATCTACTTATTCACACCTACAACTCAAAATGGCATTTTAACATACATTAACATATCAAATCACATAAACATGCATTCATAAGTTGTTAATTGATCGTAGAACATGCAATACTTGATAAGTTACATTTTTACAAACAACGGGACTCAAGACTTGTGTGTACGTGTGTGTTTTCCCCATGATTCCCTGAATCATTGAACTATGGACAATTATAGACACAATGCAAGTATGAACCAACTCCCGATGATTCTCCGAATCATCGAACTGACTCAACTAACTCAGTTAAGTACATTATGTAAAATGATTTTCTAAGGTAGACTTATATGTTTGTAAAAAGTATTAACCTGAGTTTGTCGGGTGTCACAATATATAACTTCCTTCTGTCTAAGTCAAATGGAATAACTCGAGAAAAAAACATTAACTACATCACTGATAATGATTCTATCCGGGGTTTTTTATGTGTAGTGAGGAGAACTCATACATGCAAAAGTGTTGGCATCTCATGCTAAGGCATATGTTTCCTTGGTTAGATTTAAAACCCTTGTACACAAGTGTAATATGAGTTAAATAGTATATTTGAATGACTCCATTGACATAAGGATGAAGATATTTGTTATCTAATCATGGTGTCCCGGAGTCATCGTGAGTAATATTACTTAAACTTGATCAAAGTGCAAGTAATGTAGGGGAGAGATCCATTTAAGTGACAACCATGGGTTTGTAGAAATGGTGTTTGAGAAATCTTTCAATCCATGTAAAAAGATGACATTTCTTTACCGTTTTCTTATGTTGGATTGTTTCAATCCAGTAATGCTTAAATATAGGGGGCAACTTGCATTTGATAATATGAAGTTAAAAGTTGGCAATAAAAGTTATGGTTGTAACGAGCCATCTGGTTGGTTAGACTCAGATGTCAACTAGAATACACAATGGTCATAAGAAGTTAATCTGGTTGATTAGACTCATATACCAACTTGATAAGGAGTCAATCTAATTGATTAGACTCATATGCCAACCAGTTTGATTTTAATGTTTGATGATTGAGCATACTTGCCATATGCATAATGAAAACGTGTTTGTATTGAAATGAGATTCATTTTATTTTAAAGATAAGACATTATAACTAGATTTAAGTTGAGATCACGAGTTATAGTCTTACAAGTTGACAAAAAGGCAAGAAGGACTTGCGAGTTGTAACACGTTAGTACAAATTATCTCAATTGCAAAATTATCAGTAGTGACTTAACCAAGTCAAAGATAATGTTATGGATCCAACAACCTGACGGTTGATGAGAGATTAAGTTGTGGAATGAGACTAAAGCTCATTGTAGAGGGCATGTGAAGGAAACCTACCTTAGTTGACCGGAGATCCTAAGATCTAAGTTCAATAGGACAACTAATTCATACGCCTAAAGGTGGTCACTCTGGGGGCATGGTTAATATGTGTAAGCTAGCATATATGGTTATATATATCCCCCCTGAACTATAAAAGGGTGTTTAGTAAGTCCTTGTCCATTCCTATGACATTCAGTGACAAATTGTGAGGCTAAGCATAATATATGGTAAATGACGTGGGTAAATCACAATAAACATAATGCTTTTAATGATTTGAGGAAAATCACCTATCTTAGAGAGAAGTGAGGTCGCTTCAAATAAAATTGGGGGCACAATTCCTAGAGCTCTCGCAGAACCAGAAAAGTGTTTCAGGACCATTATTGGACACGAAATTGGGGGGATGGCCCGGCTAAAGAGAGTATTGTGTGAAGCGTATTATCATCTACACAAATGGGGTTTTTTCAAGGACATCGTGTCTACAAACCGCTAGGAGACTAAGTATGCTTCACAGAGGAAGGTTCAAAGCTAATACCTACCTATCCTGCAATACTCAAATGTCAAGGTTGCATTGGAAATTTTGTATGTTTTGAGGATCTTCATTCATGTTGGGGATTGTTGGAATTTTTAATATTGTGAATGGATATTTAATTAACAAATTTATTAATTAATGTATTCATATGGTGAATTGAAGAAAGACTCTTCACTCAACCAAAACTCTTGTCTAATTAGTATGTTATGTATCTCACTTGATAGTACTAGTGGGTAACCCGCACGTTGCGGTGGAACTAAAACTTGCATCAAAGTGTATCAATTCATTAGCACGTAAAATACATTCAAAACTTTTAGTTTAAGTAAAATGTAAAATAATACTTGTAACAACATAATATATGTATTCTCATCTCAAATCAAGAATAATTTCATCAAACTATATGTATTCATTAATTTCATCATTACATTCTCATCTTTTTAAAATAATTAGTAAGATAATAAGATGCACCATGAGTTGGACTTCACAAAAACAATAACCTAAAAAATGTATAAAATGTAAGGATTCTTTAATTAACCAAATTGCTTAAAAAATTTATTTATTTATTTTATTTTTTTGCAACTCATAATGCCTAGTATTAGTTTTAATGTTTTTTATTGTGTTATTCCAAGATTTCGCAGTTGTTGTGTGATGTTTGATCTTAGAGACTTTAAGCCTTAATCTACACCAAACATATTCATGATACCAAATGTTACCATTCGTATTTTAACTCATAGGAGTTAGATAAATCCGTACAACAAAGCACAGACGCATAGCTATACTACGACGTAAAGAACCATAAATTTGTGCTCGAGAAGGAAATGGAAATCTATACTACGATGAAAAAGAAACAAAATCCACACCTTAGGTTTAACAAAGCAAAGCAACACAAAAATTAGTTCGTACTCCGATCATTCTTGGCTGCAAGAATAAACAAACATAATGTTGACGGTTGTGGCTGAGGCACTTGTTCAACACGCTTCTCTTAAAACAGATTTCGCACCTCTAATAAAGACAACGCGTCTATCTCACAGGGTATAACGGCTGAAGCAGTCTGTACTGCCGAAGATGGCTCACACGCCCGAGGTTACACCAGATAAAATTGTAGTGTTAGAACTTATGAAAATATGCAGATCAAACACTACAATTATTCTAGCGAGAATTATAACATTAAAACTACCTTATTCTATATTAAACATTATACCAAAACATTATTCGATTTAGATGTAGCATTATTAACTTTACAAAATTTTAACTTTTATAAACTATATTATTATTCTATATAAAAAGTTATACCAAAACATGTAGCATTATAAATTGTTTTTTATATGTTTTCTATTTAATGCCTTCAAAGTAATTGTAGTGAGCTATGATAGATAACTCTAACCTCTTGACTCTTGACATCCTTTCAATTAAACGCGCAAATACGGATTTACCCTTTTACAAATGCATTGAATGTTTGTACTTTGAGCAGTTAAACTTGTAATTTCTTAATTTTTCCAGGTATCCTTCCCTCATGCTTTATAATATAAATATAGCTAAGAGATATACACGAAAAAGACATGAAATACATATAGAAGAGTTCTTGGAGAAGAAAAGTCCCATAAGAAAAGTCTCACATGTTGGGTACTATAGAGATGAGTACTCTCTACTAGATTCCACAAGTTCTAACATTGCAATTTTACCTGGTGTAACCTTGGGCGTGTGGCCTTCTCTGGCAGTACAGACCGCTTTCGCTGTTGTACCCTGGGAAACAGATGTGCTATCTTGAATTGCGTGAAATCTGTTTTAAGGGAATTGTGTTGAACACGTGTCTCGGTCACAACCGTCAACTTTTGTTTGTTCATTCTTATAGCCAAGAAGTGTAAAAAAAGATCTTGTTGAACAAAAAGTTGAAGACTCCACGTTTTAAAGATTTTACCCAAGAGACAAAGAGAAATTGTTGAAGACTACACAAAAAGATCATACAAGAAAATGCGAATCGTACTTTTGAATCAATTGTGTTATATTTCCTTTTATTTTCGTTTGGATTTGTACACAGTGCATGTACTACAATTTTCCAAATGTAAAAAGAGTGTGTCTCTATTATTTTTATAAAATCGTGACCCATTTCCTACAACATTTACCTAAAGTTCATACCCGCAAGCAAACTTTTTATTTTCTTCTTCATCTTGAAATGTACTTGGTAGATCAAGGAGTAACTATTTATGAACTAATGATATCCAACAAGTATTGAAATATAGCTGTACAACTGGATATGAGGCTTAAATCTACTGATACGTCCCAAATCAATCTCATCGCCATCCTTACAGTTGTAAATGGTGGGATAACGTGAGGCGATCGTAAATTAGTCGGGTGACGCCATCCCAATTGTCATGCATAATTAAGAGGGTGTTTGGGATTGCGTTTTGAATCTGATTTTTAGATTATTTCGTTTTGAAAACGCAGATAATCAGTTTTTAGTGTTTGGATTGCGTTTTGAAAACGCGGATAATCAGTTTTTAGGCTGCCAAAACGCAATAATCTATAAGCAGCTCCACCCCTGCTTTTCCAAAACGCATAATCTGTTTTGAATAATCAATCCCAAACACCCCCTAAATTCAAGGTAAGTTCTCAATTGCGTCCAACTGAGGCTACATGAACGTTGTATTTGGAGAGATTATTGTGGTGCATAATTTTGTTTGACGTAAGTGGAGCATCATCAGTTGTGTCAAATTAAAGACATGTGAGGTATTTTTTTGTGGAAGAGATGTGTCGGGCCTACGTATGTGACTCTTTGTGCTCAATGGCCTACATATATGTACTATGTGGTCCATTTGATGTTTAGTTTGTTAGTGTTGATAGATCAAAATGTCTAGTTTGATGATTTTTAGTTAAATTTATATAATATTACTAGGTTATATACGGTGCTTTTTGGGATAAACAAATCTAATATGAAGTGACAAAAATGTGTGTTATAGTGTAGCATAAAAAGTAATGTACTATAATATGAGAATTCAACAATTTTAATCACGTGAATAAGAATGAAAATGTATATTAAAGAGAAAATGTACGTTTGGATGAGGAGCAGAAGCAACCATTGCAGGACGTGATGGCGGTGGTCTTGAAGGTGTTTTTTTAGAAATGACTGGTTTTGACTTTTTCTACTATGAACGAAAACAGAACTCCCGTTTACAATTTCGTTTGGTATAGAAATTCATTAAATTTAAGGTAAGTTCTCAATTATTTTCAATTGAGACCACATGAACGTTGTATTTGGGGATATTATTGTGGTGCATAATTTTGTTCGACTCAAGTGGAGCCTCCTCAATTGTGTCAAATTAAAAACACGTGAGATATTTTTCTTGGAAGAGATGTGTCAGGCCTACATATGTGACTTTTTGTGCCCAGTGAGCCTACATGTATGTACTATGTGGTCCATTTGATAGGAGTGTTCATCGGTTCGGTTTACGGTTTATTTAGTTTATTCGATTCGGTTTATTCGGTTTTCAAAATTTTGTACCTCAAACCAAAAACCAAACCAAACCAAATTAGGAATATGAAAACCAAACCAAATTCAACCAAATTGAATTCGGTTCGGTTTCGGTTTAAAACCAAACAAACCAAATTGAAACAAAGTTTTTTTTTCTCTAACTTATAACTTATATACCTATATGTTCAAAAATCCGAAAAGAAAGTTTGCAATAAATATAAACCAAAAAATCAAACCACGCAAACAGAAACATCATAAAAATTAGAAATAGTAAAATGAACCATAGTTTACTAGTTTATACTCAGATTATTACCTCTATAAATTGGTGGGCTTTATTAATTTTGGGTTGGGTTTAATATTTTGGGCTTATATATTATATACGAGTTATTAAATATTATTATTTTTATTTAATAATTAATTATTTTACCGGTTTATTCGGTTATCCATATAAACCAAATAAAAAAAAATGTAGAACCAAAAACCAAACCAAACACCGAATAAGCAATTTGGTTTCGGTTAAAACCAAACCAAACACCAAATTCGTTGTTCGGATTGGTTTTATCGATTACGGTTACGGTTCGGTTTTCGGTTTTTATTTGATTTGCGGTTTTTCTAAACACCCCGGCCATTTGATGTTTAGGTTGTTAATGTTGATCGATAAAAATGTACAGTTTGATGATTTTTAGTTAAACTTATATAATATTACTATGTTATATCCCGGGTGCTTCCTGTGATAGACAAATCTAATATGAAGTGACAAATATGTGTTATGGTGTAGCATAGAAATTAATTTACTATAATATTAGAAATCAACAATTTTAATCATGTGAATAAGAATGAAAATGTATATTAAAGATAAATGTACGTTTGGATGAGGAGCAGATGCAGAAGCAACCATTGTAGTGCATGATTAGGGCGGTGGTCTTGAAGGTGTAGCTTTTTTTTAGAAATGACTGGTTTTGACTTTTTCTACTATGGACAAAAACAGAACTCCCGTTTACAATTTCGTTTAGTGTAAAAATTCATTAGAAACTTGTGTATGACACTTGTTATAACATTTTTTTTTAATTTTTTTTTAGGTTAGAAAATTTAATATTATATGAGGTTGGATCAATAAAATATTAAATGGTTTTTAATAGCGGAAATATAAAATAATTAATTAAGAAAATAAACATTAAATAAATAAAAGATAAACGTGAAATTATGATTTAATAATATAATTTCATATGACATAATGAAAGTAAACACTTAACAATCATCCCTAATGTTCTATATGTCATATAATCACACTATATAATTACCATTTGTTACACATACTATATGTTTAAAATTCTAAGCATACAAATACCAATCGCATGCTACAATAACAATTTACCATATTGAATCCTATGTGTATCCTACAACATATACATGCATGTAAGTTTTCACTTTTGGCAATATATATAATGCAATTGGTACAATTTTCCGGTCTAAATTTTCCATTTAAGTTAAGGTATAATCCTAACTTTCAGTTACTAACAAATCCAGGGTTCTAATATATTAATTTACCCACTCCTAAACATGTTCTATCATTACATTATCTCTAACATGTCTAGATATCAAGATCAAAATGTCAAAAACCATAAAGTTGCCATTATTCGCAAGTTAAGAACATTCACGTGTTTTCAATCCAACAATCATCAATTCATCATGCAAGCCTATGACTCCTTAACATGTTGTTTTACCTAGACTAACATCACCTCTGCCTATAACATCATCATGCAAGCCTAGGACTCATAACTCAAAGATTCAAATCATCAAAGTTTCCTCATTAAGCTAGTGTAATATTTAACATGCATCCTAGTGTTTTAACTATCAAAATCATTGTCAAATCATATACTAATCATCATCAGATCAATATAACATGCTAAAAATGTTTTTGGTCAGATTTGGATACTAGGGTTTGCCTAGACAACATATTGAAAAACATAATAGCTATGAATAAAAGTTAAGGTTTGTGGATAACACACCCGAAGCAGTTCAAATACTTGATCCTATGCCTTCTTAAGCTCCAAGGATGGTAAAAGATGGTTATTACAGAGGTTAGGGATAGTGGTTTTCAAGAATATTCCGTTTGTGACGAATTAGGTTAAGAATGGGTGTTTAAGGAGTTAAAAATGTGTTTGGGGGTTAAAACCCACTTAAGCCGACATGTAGAGTGCTCACATACCGCGACGGGCTCAGTTCTCTGCGCAACAGTACGCGGCTCCCCCTGGGTCCGGCTGAGCTTGGGGGTTGGGCTTGGGTTGGGTTTTGCTTGGTTTGGGCTTGGGTTTGTTTGTTTTGTTTTATAAACTAATTAAAACATTTATTTTACAGCTAAGTAATTTAGCCCAAATTATTTAATGTCGGTTACGAATGCGATGACACGTAAATTAAACATGTAATTACAAGTAGTTTCACATACGTCCACGTGTACACATAATTGCAAATAAATTAACACAAGTTATATTACAATTATTCGTTTGAATGTTTCACCAATGTTAGGGGTATAAGACTCGTGTGTGTGATCCGATAATTCTTCAAATTATCATTACGTGATTGTTCTTGTATTATTTGACGCACTTAATTAACCCAATTAAGTCAAATGCATGATTTTTTAACTGGGATAGAGAGTTTGTCTTTGACCTAAAATTGTTGGGTGTCACATCATTCCGCCGTTGAAAATAATTTTCATCCTGAAAATTAACTAACAATGGAAAAAAATTTGGTCGTCATAGCTGGTCTTACAGGCGGTGATAAGGACAACGATCGGGACTAAATCTGAAGTTCAGGAGGAGTTAAACACACAACAAAGAGGGAATTAAACGTGCCATTCAAAATATGGCCGCAACAATATTAGTGTTTTCCAACGTCTTATCTTTAACAATCCCAGGCATACTTTTACTCAGATGACACATTACTTTTAGGGTTGCTAAAAGGAGTGCAACTCCTTTTCACAAGGGCGTAATGTCTCGCCCTCTAAATTTCTCCAACTTTTTTAAACTTGCATGTTATGTCCCTCATGCATTGGCTACTTGCGTTTAATCGATTACTTATATATTTGTTGGTGATTTTGAGAGTTTCTTGGATAGTCTTTTGAATCGTGTGAATCACTTTCTGATTTAGTAATTGTGGTGGCACTTCAAAATATTTTACCGGACAAGACAAAGTTCACAAGAATGATTATGTCTTTTCTTTGAATGTTAGAAGCATAAATTCCATATCTAACACCAAGCGACACGATATCTATTTATACGGGGTTGAACCATCACAACGTTTTCAATTGCTGGTTGGTTATACGGTTACAGGCATAATTGCAAGCAGGTACATCGTTAACCACTCTATTTGTTAGAATACATAATCTTGATTTACTAAACCTATGTTATTAATAGTGTACATATGTTAATTAGTGGTGTCCTAAGTTAGTAAATAAGAATGTGATGGTTATATACCAACCGATATGTCACATATTAGTTAGCGGTTATTGTGTACAAGTCAAGGGTCATGTCGGTTTAACATCATACCGATTAGATTGTATTTATAGGGTCGAACACATTCATTTGTTTGTGTGTGTATGTTTAGTTTCAATAATAACTAACTTACAAATTTCCCTCTAAAGTTTCCTAACCTCTTTTCCCTCCAAACCGTTTACTTTCAAACATCCATTAACCAACATATCAAACTCGAACATGGCATCAGAGCCAAGATCCAAAACCTGTGGCATATTTGATGTTGATCGAAACTCCGAAGATGTTGAAACTATAGGGAGAAAAGACGATTAGCCGTTAGTCCCTAGTAGTATGTTATGTGATCATACCGATCACAAAAGAAGGGCCGAGAAGGCACCATTGGAAGATGAGGATTGTGAGTGTCCTCCCAACATCAAGTTTTCGAAATTCAACATAGGATCATCGTCTAAGATCCAAGAAGAAAAAGTGTTTAAGGCGCAAAAGGAATTTAATAGGCAAGTGAAGTATAAGAAGGATGTCCCCGAACACCCACCAACGATGTGTTGTAGTAAGTGTAAACAACCATTTCACTTTAGAAGAGAGTGTCCAAAGAAGATGGGGAAAACGGAATTTATGGTAAAGGGAACCGATGAAAAAGGATGGGACGACATATGGTTTGCAAGTCTAACCCGTAAAGAACACGGATGTGGTGACAAAAATCAATATACTTTGTTTAGCAAATCATTTGGCATAGAAGGTTGTCCAACCGGGTATAGGAAAGAATATTTTAGAGGAAAAGGGACGGTGATCATCACGAGTGGAAACCAGATTCACAAAATCGGATCTGTGTTTTTACATACCCACTCTAAGAAGGAATGTCTTAAGTATAGAAAAACTGACATCCGAAGGCCTAGAGATCAAATTTGAAGGGGACGTGTGTTATATTAGAAGGCCGATTATCCAGAAGACAAGGAGAATTATCACATGTCGATTGTGTGATGGTGATGATCATTTTACATTCAAATGTCCCGAGAGAAATAACTTGGTGCAGAAATAGGAAACCGGAAGTGCGGGAAGCGCGCATGAGGCGCAAAACAGAAACAAAGCACAAGAGTTATACGGAACATGTTCAAAAGAAAGTCTTATTGATTTAGACATGGAAAGGGTTTCGGTATTTAAAAACTTTGAACAGTTTTCGATCAATAAAGATAGGGCCGAAACTTTCATGGAACAAGGACCCATTTTGTATCCAACCCAAGGCACAAGATTGAACGATTGTGTTATGTTCATGGATTTGATCCATATCACCACAACGGTTGAGAGATACAAACGGAAGTTCGAATTAGAATTCGAAAGAACCATCGAGTGGTTTATGCAAGACTTTCTCAAGATAAAGAACAAGGCACCAATGCCTCCAAGAGACGGATACGGATATCCAATTAACTTGTTAGATCTTTACACAAAGGTTCAAGTTTTCGGGGGTTATGATAAAGTGACGAATTATGACAATTGGGCAGTGGTTGCCATGTCAATGGGATACGGGAGAGGACTACCAAGTTTAGTGACGAAAGACGAGATTGCAACGACCCTAAGGCAAGTCTATGTCCGATACCTAGAGATGATGGAATGGTATCATTTAAAATATAAAGGAAGGGAAATGGTAGTTCAAGTCAATGAAGAAGATGCTTATGATCAAGGAAGAAGAAACGCCGAGTGGAAAGATCAAGACCTCCCACCAAAGAAGAGATCCCGCACATCGTCAAGTGAAGAATCAAGTTCATACTAAATCAAGATTAGGGGCGAGAATGTTAGAATACATAATCTTGATTTACTAAACCTATGTTATTAATATTGTACATATGTTAATTAGTGGTGTCCTAAGTTAGTGAATAAGAATGTGACGGTTATATACCAACCGATATGTCACATATTAGTTAGCGGTTATTGTGTACAAGTCAAGGGTCATGTCGGTTTAACATCATACCGATTAGATTGTATTTATAGGGTCGAACACATTCATTTGTTTGTGTGTGTATGTTTAGTTTCAATAATAACTAACTTACAAATTTCCCTCTAAAGTTTCCTAACCTCTTTTCCCTCCAAACCGTTTACTTTCAAACATCCATTAACCAACATATCAAACTCGAACACTATTGGTACCAAAGTTCAGAGCAGCTACCTAGGTTCAAAGTCTCTACCGAAGTGGCATCACCCTGCTGACCTTTGTTCTTAACGCTATTTTCATTTGGTAGTTTCAAGTGTGATGCATTTCCAATGAAGCTACTATAAGTAACAAAACTTTTTCCCCACCTATGACCCTTCCCCCCCCTTGCACGCACCTGCATGCCACCACCCATACCGAAGGGGGTGTTGCCCCTTAAATCATTTAGAAATTACAATAGTCGTGGAAAAAGCGTGTACTTCACAACTCCATGACTCTAAAAACCCAACAAACAACTTATCTCCTTAATCTCTCTAATATTTTTGTGCTATAACCATCATTTGAAACTTTAAATATGGATAGAAATAGAATCATAGGTTTAAGGTTCCCCAATATAACAATGCAATAAGAACTGCTCTGCAAACAAAGAATATATATAGTTATGAACTAGAAATAAATCTACTTGAAGAATTCCATCAGCCAAAAGTTGCAAATACAACATTCCTTTCTAATCCCCATGAATCCAGCACATTTAGCTAATGCAAGAAACTCGTCCTCAGTACGCTCCTTTCCACCATGAATATGAGTCATCATTGTCACATCTAAGCCGGTACTGACTTTAACCGAAGAACTTGTGTCCGGTAGAAAAGGTAGAATCATCTCTACAATAATAACCTTTCCATTTCTTGGCAAAGCCTTATAGCAGTTCTTTAGCAACTTTATGCAAGAATCGTCACTCCAATCATGTAAAATCCACTGCGCATTCGTTATACATCATTAACTAGCAACATGTTCAATAGAAAATATAAATGAGTTTGCGCCAAGTTACCTTCATAAACATGGCATCACCTTGGGGAACCTCTTTAAACATATCTCCACCAACATGTTCTATACCTACAATTATTTTACATAAATATTAGCAAGGACAGAACGTAAGGGGTCCGATGTTTCAATATGACATCCGACATTGTTCCAAGTATAACACTTGATGCTAACATGTGTAGCATGTACACACAAGCATGTCATCTCTACACTCCTTATTCTATGCGTTTTAAGCAAGTATATAAAGTTCTATCGATGTGTGAACATTTATAAATGTTGGATATTTTAGTGTAATTGGATTGGCTGTTTGATCAATATGTTCATAATAATACATCATGTAGGTATGGTGGTGCGGAGTGCACGCCTATTTGAATTTATTATGAACTTAGGGGCGAAGCCCCTAAGGAACGGGGGTCCGGGGGCAGCGCCCCTGGGAGCAGGGTCTAAGGGGCGGCAGCCCCTGGCGGGGTCCAAGGGGCAGAAATAGAGGGACTATTTTGGCAACTTTGAAAACCTTGGAAAAACTGCCTAAAAGGCAGTTTCTGGCCCTAATTTTCATTACGAAATCATCTTCTTGATCAAAAAAAAAAAAAAATCTCTCTGGTTCTCATAATCTCAAATACAACATACAGAAAATTCTCAATCTCTGATTGTATCCGATTGAATATTCGATAGAACCGTCGAATTGATTCAATCTGAAAGCGATCACGTGCCTTCAGAGATTTCTGTTATCCGGTTTTGTTCATTTGTTACGGTTATTCCCCAACAATAAATATGTATAAGAAGCTTATATTTATAAACGTGCATAAGGATTTCAAAGTCGTAGCAATTTACATCCTTATTGTGGTATAAATGTATGGACTTATAACGTGTACAAAGGTACAAATCATTCAACTTTTACCACTTTCAAATACGTACATTGTTTATATGTTTGTACACACTCATGAGTTGGAACATCTTTTACTACAATTATAACAGTCAAAATGTTTATTTATCTTTTTTATATTTATTTACGATATAAATGCAACCATCTTGTACTTGTTTATACTTATGTAAGTATGAACATGTTAATTTAAATTTAATTTTGCAAAAACATCTATGTGAATGTCATAAATGCTATCATGAAAAACAAAATATATATATATATCATGAATACCTCGATAGAGTGGTGCATGTCGAATCACATGGGGCAAGTCGAAATTAATCCCATTAATAGAGGGATGTTTCGATACAATCATATCAAGAGTGATTCCTAGACCACCTCCCACATCAACCAGGCGTTCTAGGCTTTCGAAACCTTGGTAGTGCTTGAGAATTTCCTTCATTACAATAGTTGTATGATTCACCATGGCCTTATTGAAAACCTCATTAAACCTTGCATCTAATGCTGGATATTCGAATGCATGTACTCCATGAGCCTTGTCAAAAGGAACACCTCCTTTAAGAACCGCATCTTCAAGTTCAAACCTTGTTTTGTAAACACGAAACACCAAGAAAAATAAAATAGTTATACTTAATTACGGCTGCCTTCACCTAGAGTTGGTTGTACAATTTTGCATTTTTGGTCCCCTAAGCTTGTTGAGGATGACGATTAGGCCTATAAACGAATTGAACGTTCATGAACTGTTTGTGAACTTGTTCGACAGGAAGTTCGTTTATTTAACGAACGGACACGAACATATTTTTTTGTTCGTTTAATTAAATGAACAAACATGAACACACCATTTGTCCGTTCATATATGTTCATGAACGTTCGCTTATGTTCGTTTATTTACGTTAATTTATGTTTGTTCATTTATCTTCGTTTAAATTTCAATATATACATACATAAGTAGTTATATTTATATAAATATAAACATAAAACAAGCTTTATAACTACTTATACAAATATAACTAATTAGTAAATGAGCTTTCTAGTAATAAAAAAAGTTTTTTTTAATGAAACAAAATCGTAATTAGTAACCAGTTTATACAAAAAAAATTACTTTAAGTTCGTTTATGTTTGGTCAATTATGTTGATTTGTGTTCATTTATGTTTAAAAAAATACACCAAATTAACGAACGTTTTATTATCTTTTCAACGAGTACCATAGTGCTATACAAAAACCGGGAAAAAATCGATCTTTTTTTTGTCGGTTTTTGTTCATACTGGAAAAAAAACACAATGTGTTTAGGTAATCCATTAATCATGTCTAGACAAGTCACTAATCATGTTGAAACTAGGAATTATATTTTCATCAAGAGCAGAACAGATTAAAACCACTCCTGTCAAAAAAAAAAAAAAAAAATCACACATTCAAGACTACCGCCTTATAGGAATCATAGATAGCAATGGATTAGGTTCCCTAAAATATTTTGGAATCAGTTATCGAGAAGTTGCGGTAAGCCTCTTCTTATCTTTGGTTCAATGTTTATGTAGATGTGGCAATTTCGACCGGTTCATGTTATATTTTCGTTTCTTATGGGTCAGAGAAATAATATAGTTTTGCAGTCATATTTGACATACTAACTGTGTATAGAAAAATTAAACAAATTTGATTCTTAATTTTAATTTGTCAACCCGGAACGCTCCGGGGATATAATCTAGTCTAGTATATAATAAACCAAAGCAATAAATCTCACATGGCACTCAAAGAGGCCAACCTTCTCATTGAGCGTGCCATGTGGCATGCCCATGTGGCATTAAGTGATTTTAAGAAAAAATATTTAAAAACAAAATTAGATTTTTTTTCTCTCCCATGTTTCCTCCCATAATTTTTAAACGTTAATATCTTTTATATACGAGATTTTTAAAAAAAAATATATATATATATATATATCAAATTAAGGGGCGTTTTATTATTTTTCCAATAAGTACCATAGTGCTATATAAAAGACGGAGAAAAAACGACTATTTTTTTTTTGTTTGAAGTATTAGGTGTTAGCAATAGATTTATAGATTGTTTTAGGTTATGTATTAAATATCGATATTAGAGTTATGCATTTTTTTTTTTAGTTTTTATGATATGTGTTAATATTATAGTTATACATTATTTTAGGTTAAGTATTGAATATTGATATTAGAGTTATGCATTTTTTAAGCCTTTATGATAGGTGTTAATACTAGAGTTTTACATTGGTTTAGTTGGGTACCAATATTAATATGTTAGGCTTGATACCAAACTAGATCGAGCCAGGGGTCTCACTGGAAGTCACATCTCTATTCTTAGGGGTAGAGGTAAGGTTATCTACATCTTACCCTCCTCAGACCCTACCTTAGCTTTGCTATAGGTGGGATTAACTGAGTATGATGATGATTATGATTATATGTGTTAATATTATAGTTACATTGGAGTTATACATTGTTTTAGGTTAGGTGTTAGCATTGGAGTTGTGCATTGTTTTAGGTTAGGCATTAATATTAGAGTTATACATTGTTTTATATTAGATGTTCACATTATAATTGTACATTGTTTAAAGTTAGGCATTAACATTGGAGATACATTGTTAATTGTTTTAGGTTAGGTGTTACCCGAAGCTTTCCTGCATGTAACTGTAAAGCGCATCAGTCTATTTCATATGTAAAATTTATGTGTCATATTAGATTTCTCAACCCCAGGACGCTTCCGGAGTATAATCTAGTAATTTTTATATATGAAATCGGATGATTTTTTTATAGGAGGCCGTCAGTTGAAGTCTCATTTGTTACAAAATGTCATGTGCGAGCTAGGGGCCGGGCTTTCAAGCAGTGCGTTTTCTCTTGAATTGGTGACGAGTATGATGATGAGAAGGCTTTATTGGGTGTTAAAAAAATTATTTAATACTTCATTGACCGACCATCTTTAATTATATTTGCAGATTACAATGAACTCCTTAGTCTAAACTCTAAAACACGATTATCTTACCCAAATTTCAACATATATAAAATACAATATAGGTAATTTTAAAGTTGTTTAACACGTTAAACTCCTTGAAAAGATTATACCACAAACATGGAGTTTTCCTACTCCAAACTCTCCTTATATTGAGAGAGAGAGAGAGAAAGAGGGAGAGTGAGAGTATACTATTTGTTTTTGGCTTTGAGAAAAAAAAAATCATACTTTAATGCATATGTTAGACTATTCGTTATGGGCTGCAAGCAAGTAGACGCGAGCCACCGACTTCACTCTCAAGTAATCCGGTCACTTGACCCCATTGTAGGCTAGGGGTGAGCACCGGCGCGAGCAAAGCTCACTTTCTCCCGTTAACGCACGCAACCACCATCGCCTGTGCTTGCGCTGTGGCTGTTCGCGTAGGGTTGTTGTGGCTGGGGGTGAGCACCAGACTCGCTCACATCCCACAACGGATAGTCTAAGTTAATTTTTATATTCTTCCAATTGTTATCGTAAAAAATCATAATATGATTATTTCTATACAAAGCAGCTAATACCAATGAACTTTTTCACTTACCAACTATCATTGAACACTTTATCATGAGCCAACTGCATGAAGGGACCTAAGGATACCCCATCTTCATTTGGGATGAAGTATTTGGCAACCGGAGTAAGACCATACAATCGAACAGGCCTTGAATCTTGGACCCCTTCGGCGCAGGTGACAATTGAATGACTCGCGAGCATACGAAGCATCCGATCAAGCATGTGAGGGGCGTCTTGGTTGGAGATGGATAAACGAGAGGAAATATCATGACTTGAGAGTTGGGCATATGGTCCTGCCTCTTCTATAGTCTCTAGGACCTTAAGCTTGATTATGTTCACAAGCACCATGTTTAGTGATAATGAGTTAGCCAATTCCATTGCGTAAGAAAGGTGACCCTCACTAGAACTCATTTTCACACAACTCTTGCTTTCTTTTTTTTTTTTTTTTTTTGTCCCATTGGTCGCATATTGCAATCCTTTATATAGATAATAGTTTATCTCCCGAAAACTTTTCGGGATAGATAAACCTAATATGAAGTGATAAAATATGTGTACCACAAAAGGAATAGGTAGTTTTTTTTTAGGAAAAAAAAATGTGTACATGATCAACACTCAAAAACTCATAAATTTACTTCTAATTCTACATGTGTGCACCTCTTGCTCTAGTGAAGTCTTTGTACAATTTTTTCACTTCCTCAAAACACTCTAAAGCTGTGATGTGAACCTGAAAAAAAAAAAAAAACCAAATTGGTATCAAATAATATGTCATGATCATGATCATGATATGATAGGCGATTTTGACGTGTAAAATGATCATATGTGAAAGAATGACATACATGTTCGGCATCGCTGCACTGTGTTTGCCTGTTGCATTTGGTCAATCGCGTTGTTGGTATCGTACATTATACAAACATATTGATAATGTGTAATATATGTTTAGATGGTGTACAATTTTAGTAGGAAGTAGGTATAAAGATTGTAGTGGAATAACACGTTAACTTTGTAATAAATATTGGTGTAATAGTAACCCAAAGTGTTAAACATAAATGACACCATAGAGTTTTCTTCTAAATACAAAAGGCATAAGTGAAAAATAAATATTAAAAGAAAGAATCTTTAACACAATATATGTAAGGGAAGTCCTTTGATATTAAAAGCACGTATGAAAATATAAAGTGATGCAGGAGAATACTGAAAACTTGAAGCAGAAGACAAGATTTCAGTCTCTAGTAAAAAAAAGTAGCTAAATACTCTAAATGAAGCCATCAAAAATAAACAATGGCATATGGGATGGGTTGTCATCCCGTGGTGCTAACTGGTCGATTTTGTGGTATATTCCCTAATATGTTTCGAATGTGTATACACTATTTTTCATGTTGGCAATTGTTTCGTCTAATGGGAAACCTATAGATGTAAAGGATAAGTTTGTGGTGTATGCGTGGATCAAAGAAACCATGACATTTGACTAAAGAAACGATCACGTTGCTCTTAATTAACACAATAACCATGACAATGCTTTTAACTAACACAACATTTGTGTGATTGTAATTTTTAACCCTAAACTTTTAAGGCAATTGAACATACCAATATTATCGTCTCGATTCTGTCTTTCAAACCCGGTGAATAATCGCCTAGAATTGTGAGTTTCAGCTAACGACATTAGTGTGAGTTAACAGGGGGTCTATTGATAGCAAAATGTCTGAAAGGTGGGACCGTGGAGGGAAAAAACTCAGGTGGGATTATTATCGGCTAAAAAGAGAAAGGTTGGATTATTAAAATCCATTTTGCCAACTTTTAATAGATATACAAGAACTTTTAAACTATAAATCATCATGTATTCTTGTTTGACATTCATTTTGGTTTTGCTAATGATCGGGTCAATTACGAATAGGACGATGCCTCTTCCTTTTATTTGAGTTTGAGTATGTTAGTCAAATTTTTATGTATTATTTTTAGTATATCTATATCTATACTATATTATAAAGCATGAATATCTATATCTATACTATATTATAAAGCATGAGGCAAGGATACCAACCAAATTTAAGTAAATACTATACTTTATGCTTATGGTACAACACATTAAAGAAGTTAGTAAGAGGTTAAAATAGTCTTTCTACAATATTATTAAATTATATTAATTAAAACACATCTAGCATTAAGTATAAATATTGATAATATAAAAAGATAGAAAAAAGAGTTGTGATATAATTAAAATTTCTTTATTATAAACATATACATTATGGTGACTATATGTATTCTAACTCCCATATACCATTAAGTTTGTATTAATGTTTTCTTTGTTATAAACATATATATTATGGTGACTATACGTATTCTAACTCCCATATACCATTAAGTTTGTATTAATGTTATGTCCCTATAAATAGAGGCTTATTGTACTTGGTAAAACTCGTTGATAAAGAGCTCTCTCATTTTCCATCCTATCTTTCTGTTATATTTTCGTTTCTTATGGGTCAGAGAAATAATATAGTTTTGCAGTCATATTTGACATACTAACTGTGTATAGAAAAATTAAACAAATTTGATTCTTAATTTTAATTTGTCAACCCCGGAACGCTCCGGGGATATAATCTAGTCTAGTATATAATAAACCAAAGCAATAAATCTCACATGGCACTCAAAGAGGCCAACCTTCTCATTGAGCGTGCCATGTGGCATTAAGTGATTTTAAGAAAAAATATTTAAAAACAAAATTAGATTTTTTTTCTCTCCCATGTTTCCTCCCATAATTTTTAAACGTTAATATCTTTTATATACGAGATTTTTAAAAAAATATATATATCAAATTAAGGGGCGTTTTATTATTTTTCCAATAAGTACCATAGTGCTATATAAAAGACGGAGAAAAAACGACTATTTTTTTTTTGTTTGAAGTATTAGGTGTTAGCATTAGATTTATAGATTGTTTTAGGTTATGTATTAAATATCGATATTAGAGTTATGCATTTTTTTTTTAGTTTTTATGATATGTGTTAATATTATAGTTATACATTATTTTAGGTTAAGTATTGAATATTGATATTAGAGTTATGCATTTTTTAAGCCTTTATGATAGGTGTTAATACTAGAGTTTTACATTGGTTTAGTTAGGTACCAATATTAATATGTTAGGCTTGATACCAAACCAGATCGAGCCGGGGGTCTCACTGGAAGTCACATCTCTATTCTTAGGGGTAGAGGTAAGGTTGTCTACATCTTACTCTCCTCAGACCCTACCTTAGCTTTGCTATAGGTGGGATTAACTGAGTATGATGATGATTATGATTATATGTGTTAATATTATAGTTACATTGGAGTTATACATTGTTTTAGGTTAGGTGTTAGCATTGGAGTTGTGCATTGTTTTAGGTTAGGCATTAATATTAGAGTTATACATTGTTTTATATTAGATGTTCACATTAGAATTGTACATTGTTTAAGGTTAGGCATTAACATTGGAGATACATTGTTAATTGTTTTAGGTTAGGTGTTACCCGAAGCTTTCCTGCATGTAACTGTAAAGCGCATCAGTCTATTTCATATGTAAAATTTATGTGTCATATTAGATTTCTCAACCCCAGGACGCTTCCGGGTATAATCTAGTAATTTTTATATATGAAATCGGATGATTTTTTTATAGGAGGCCGTCAGTTGAAGTCTCATTTGTTACAAAATGTCATGTGCGAGCTAGGGGCCGGGCTTTCAAGCAGTGCGTTTTCTCTTGAATTGGTGACGAGCATGGTCACCCGCGCTATCTGCAATCATAGGTGTAGGTGGCCTTTTGTCTATGAGTGTACCTGAATGAGAAGGCTTTATTGGGTGTTAAAAAAATTATTTAATACTTCATTGACCGACCATCTTTAATTATATTTGCAGATTACAATGAACTCCTTAGTCTAAACTCTAAAACACGATTATCTTACCCAAATTTCAACATATATAAAATACAATATAGATAATTTTAAAGTTGTTTAACACGTTAAACTCCTTGAAAAGATTATACCACAAACATGGAGTTTTCCTACTCCAAACTCTCCTTATATTGAGAGAGAGAGAGAGAAAGAGGGAGAGTGAGAGTATACTATTTGTTTTTGGCTTTGAGAAAAAAAAATCATACTTTAATGCATATGTTAGAGTATTCGTGATGGGCTGCGAGCAAGTAGGCGCGAGCCACCGACTTCACTCTCAAGTAATCCGGTCACTTGACCCCATTGTAGGCTAGGGGTGAGCACCGGCGCGAGCAAAGCTCACTTTCTCCCGTTAACGCACGCGACCACCATCGCCTGTGCTTACGCCGTGGCTGTTCGCGTAGGGTTGTTGTGGCTGGGGGTGAGCACCAGACTCGCTCACATCCCACAACGGATAGTCTAAGTTAATTTTTATATTCTTCCAATTGTTATCGTAAAAAATCATAATATGATCATTTCTATACAAAGTAGCTAATACCAATGAACTTAGTCACTTACCAACTATCATTGAACACTTTATCATGAGCCAACTGCATGAAGGGACCTAGGGATACCCCATCTTCATTTGGGATTAAGTATTTGGCAACTGGAGTAAGACCATACAATCGAACAGGCCTTGAATCTTGGACCCCTTCGGCGCAGGTGACAATTGAATGACTCGCGAGCATACGAAGCATCCGATCAAGCATGTGAGGGGCGTCTTGGTTGGAGATGGATAAACGAGAGGAAATATCATGGCTTGAGAGTTGGGCATATGGTCCTGCCTCTGCTATAGTCTCTAGGACCTTAAGCTTGATTATGTTCACAAGCACCATGTTTAGTGATAATGAGTTAGCCAATTCCATTGCGTAAGAAAGGTGACCCTCACTAGAACTCATTTTCACACAACTCTTGTTTTCTTTTTTCTTTTTTTTTTGGTCCCATTGGTCGCATATTGCAATCCTTTATATAGATAATAGTTTATCTCCCGGAAACTTTTCGGGATAGATAAACCTAATATGAAGTGATAAAATATGTGTACCACAAAAGGAATAGGTAGTTTTTTTTCAGGAAAAAAAAATGTGTACATGATCAACACTCAATAACTCATAAATCTACTTCAAATTCTACATGTGTGCACCCCTTGCTCTAGTGAAGTCTTTGTACAACTTTTTCACTTCCTCAAAACACTCTAAAGCTGTGATATGAACCTGAAAAAAAAAAAAAACCAAATTGGTATCAAATAATATGTCATGATGATGATCATGATCATGATCATGATATGATAGGCGATTTTGACATGTGAAATGATCATATGTGAAAGAATGACATGCATGTTCGGCGTCGCTGCACTGTGTTTGCCTGTTACGTTTGGTCAATCACGTTATTGGTGTCGTACATTATACAAACATATTGATAATGTGTAATATATGTTTAGATGTTGTACAATTTTAGTAGGAAGTACGTATAGAGATTGTAGTGGAATAACACATTAACTTTGTAATAAATATTGGTGTAATAGTAACCCAAAGTGTTAAACATAAATGACACCATAGAGTTTTCTTCTAAATACAAAAGGCATAAGTGAAAAATAAATATTAAAAGAAATAATCTTTAACACAATATATGTAAGGGAAGTCCTTTGATATTAAAAGCACGTATGAAAATATAAAGTGATGCAAGAGAATACTGAAAACTTGAAGCAGAAGACAAGATTTCAGTCTCTAGTAAAAAAAAGTAGCTAAATACTCTAAATGAAGCCATCAAAAATAAAGTCATCATGTATTGTCGTTTGACATTTATTTTGGTTTTGCTAATGATCGGGTCAGTTACGAATGAGACGATGCCTCTTCCTTATATTTGAGTTTGAGTATGTTAGTCAATTTTTTATGTATTACTTTTTGTATAAGTTAATAAGTTATTTAATTGTTGTACTAAATTTGTATTGCAAATTTAATGAAATTACATTAAATTATTTATCATAATTTGTTTGAATTCAAATCATAAGTTAATAAGTTATTTAAATTTGAATTAAATTTGTCTTGCAAATTTAATGAAATTACAATTTTAGCCTTATAGGTAAATATGAAATGATATGTTTGCCCATCCAGAACCCATTATATAGTAGTATAGATAAAAATTAATGGGTAAACCCTAATAACACTTTTTATTAAATATAAACCCCAACCATTCCTCTCCTCCTTTTGGCCGACCCTAACCCAAGGGCCACCCCTGCAGCCGTCAACCAAACCACTGTTTCCGCCTCTCCTCCTTTGTGAGTTGTTGCTTTTGGGTGGTTTGTGCTCGGTTGTGAACATTCTTATTAGCGAATGATTCATTGTAACCCGTGTGTTACAATTCCGGTGTAGTCGTCAAAGGCTGATTACTAAAGCTCCCTATGGTTGTTTATTTATTTATTTGTTTGTAAGCATTTAACTTTAATCCTAATTGAAAATATTTGTCAATCGGATTAATGAATAAATAATATATTAATAAAATCAGTTTTTATTAAATAATTAAAAATCGCTTTCGCTTAGTTTTGATACCATGATTCCTAACACTATCGACTAAAAAGATTGTAGGATGATAATTTTTCTTCTCCCAACTTTTTTTCTCTACTCATACATAATTTAAATATCTATTTTAATAATCACCATATGTCAGTTGATTTGAAAGTACATACATTAACAAATGAACACAAACAAAATCTTGTTCGGTAAGTGTTCATGAACGGTTCGTGAACATATTATTTTCTTAACAAACGAACATGAACAAGGTGTTGTATGTATTCGTTTGGTTCGTTTGCAACCCTACTTTTCTTCAAATGCATATTTTAATAAATTTTATATTGTAAAATAAAAGGCTAGATGTACATGTAATGTTAGTAAAACTTAATTATATATATAAACAATCAGTAACTTTTGTTGTGAGTAGCAAATACTGTTTCGCTCAATACAAGTCGGTTAAGCTATGTACAAGTTGCTAAAGCTGCAGCCCTTCTTCAAATATATCCTTTGTGTTTGTCGTTTCCATATCTGCTCCCTCTGTATCGGTTCTTCGCCGCCTCCGGCCACCTCTTCCAGCTTGTCGGTTGCTGTCATCTGTATACAAACCCCGGTCTTTGTCTTCGTCAATGTTACCGGTGCTCCCTGTTACGACAACCGTTGTTGCCGGGTTAAATTGCGAAACTGTTGGTGGCGGCGGTGATAGCACTGGTAATCAAACAACTGAGAGACGGGGTTTTGTATCGCAAAGGTTTTCTACCTCCGAAAGCGGGTTGTGGTGGTGCTGGACGTCGATTATGGTGGCGGCGATATGTCTGGGTCTTGATCCATGTAGTTCCAAGTAAGTTTTCTAATTTGTTTGTTTCTGTGTTTTTTTGGTAGCTTCTACTTTCTGATTAAAGTATCGTTAACAAGAATCAAGTAACGAACGCAGTGGCCATTGAGCTATGATTTTAGAATTAGAGTCATCGCCGCCGTCGGGTTGTGTACATCGTCTTCGGCGACGGCGGCGGTTGTAGTGGTGACTAAGGGGTTTTGACGATCGTTGTCGGAGAGTGTGTTCTTCGGCGAAGAGGTCACCGGATCACGAAATCGCCGCCGTGGTTCCGCCCTCAGTGGTGGTGGCTCCTCTCATCTCTCTCATGTTTACTGATTGTGTGTGTGAGTGTTTTTGTGAAAAATGGTGGCTTGCTAGATGGTTTAGGGATTATATATGGCTGGGTTTTAGGGATATGTAGTTGGTTTTAAAGAAAACAAGGGATAGTTAAGTATTGGGTTTTAGAAACCGATGTGGTTTTTTAATTTGTGAGAGAGAGATTAATAAATGGTAATGTAAAGCTGAAATGTGCAATGATGAAATGCAAATGAGTGATAGAGGACTATTGCTATTTTTTTAACGGCCAACTAAACAACGTCGGGTACTTCGTACGCGGCCCCCCAGTGGCAAAGACAGGGGCACAGCCCGGACCACCCCGGACGCACGAAGCCCCTAGCCCGCCCGACAGCCCGCTTCCAGGGAAAACCCGACCCACATACCCGCCCGAAGGCACGACAGTAGTGAACCGGTAAAACCTGGCGAGATCAGGACTCGAACTCATGACCATAGGCCATGAGTCATCCATCATTTCTCATTATGTCCTTCGTGGGAATCGAACCTGAGACCTCCAAGAGAGATCCCTGGTCCATTCACCAACTGAGCTACCCGTGAAGGACGAGGACTATTGTTATTGATTTTCTCTTTTACATAGTTTTTTTAGATTATTCAGTATACATCGTCATCATCAATCACATGAGCATAACGTATATATTTTTTTATCTGATTAATATGATAACACTATAAACCAGGGGACCGGTTTATTCATCGTTGACCTATTTTCTCTATCAGACCACTTTAAGGGTTGTTGATTATCTTTCCAGGACGCCAGTCTCCTATGGGTAATTTGTTGATTTACTCGATCAGACCACTTTAAGGGTAGTTGATTATCTTTCCAGGACGTCAGTCTCCTATAGGTAATTTGTTGATTTACGGTTAGATTAATATTTGGGGGTGGGTTGGTTGTTGCTTCAATGGGTATATAGTTTCAAAGGCAAGCTATTAAGATTAATGACACCCTTTGCATTTCAGGGTTTTTAAAGGTAGTATACAAGATTCTATGCGCTATATAAAACTTTTGATTTGTTTATACATGGTGTTGGAAAGGAAAAGGTTGCATTTTCATGTAGTGTTATTAAAGAATTTGTTGTTATCATGTTTTTGGTTTAATGATCTTAGAAAACTTACTGCCAAATGCTCTTTCATTTACGGCGTTCGACTAACACTTTTTAGGTACATGGTTGTTGGCATTGCAGGTTGAGGTTATGCAGGCGTTGCACAACCAAATTGATTGTGTCGTCGTTGGCTATATTTGTCGTGAGCTATGATGAAATCTTTGGCTATAGATTGGTTTGCGCATCACGATTCTCGCTTTGCCGCCCATGATAGGCATGCCGCTTTTGGTTTCGTGTGTTATTCACTTGGCATGCAGCCATAGCGGACTT
Organism: Ambrosia x helenae; assembly: GCA_030844895.1. Taxonomy (NCBI): domain Eukaryota; kingdom Viridiplantae; phylum Streptophyta; class Magnoliopsida; order Asterales; family Asteraceae; genus Ambrosia; species Ambrosia x helenae. Next base: position 3,876,939 of record CM061232.1, on the reverse strand, counting down.
ATCCGTGCGATATTCCGTGTCTTGGCGGGGCAGCCGACAGGCTCATACGTTAACCAAACAGCATGTAGCCTTTTCCGATTATCTGAGCCTCATATTTTCGGTTTTATGGCTTTTTTTTTGGGTTCATATGCTTTTGGTATAGCCTCGACCTATACTTACATTTACTAGGCTTAGTATGTGAAGGTTCCCATGTATCAATTCTTTCGTTCGTCGGTATATCCGGTTGTCGGTTATGTGCTATTAATGCTGCCGCTAGAATGAAATCCTTGCCTATAGAATGGTTTGAACAATGCGATTTTTAAGTACATCGGTGGCGGTGGGCCGACAAATCGATGATTAGCTGTTGTTGAGCATAAGGACGATGATTCTTTGTTGAGCCAACGATTCTTTCGATGCTACTGACATGTGATGTTTCTCATGTTTAGTCATTTCGGCGATGATTGTCGACTGTTACTTGGCATGGCAACTCCGGTTACAGCCGTAGCGGCGCTGAGCCTACGATCACGACGATGACCTGCATATCTGAGTCGTTTACTTTGTCGTGGTGTTGGTGGCGGTTGCATGTTTAGGAATGATGTTCGAATCGAGAACCCGTTTGCCCCCGCCGCGGCAACGCGCGGCGGGTATAAAACTAGTTCAATAATAAAATAGAACAAAAGTTTTCCTTGGTTTTATCCCAAGCATTGAAAAATTATGGAGACAAAAAGTAGCTGGTTGGGGTTCAAACCAAGGAAGTCCAATTTAGTTTGGAAGAATACGCTTCACCGGTTACCGGTTAGGCTACATTAGTTTCTATGACTTTCATTTGTTTACTTAGCATACATACAGATAAAAATATATAAAACATTTTTTTTTAAAATCTAGGCCCTTGGGAAAACTGGGCCTTGGGCAGTTTGCCCACCTGGCCCTTCTCCAAAACCGGCATTGGGTGAAGCGTTTCACATTTCACACTTAAGAACATGCAAGAAAATCATTTTTGGTGATAAGGAACATAACTATCCACCCGAATCGACACCACCGTTCGCTCATCACCACACAAATAGACAGTTTAAACAGTGTCACAGTTTCAAACACTTTATTACATAACCATGTTTAAACACTTTATTCGTTGAAACAACTTGAGATAGATCTACTTGTACAATTCCATGACCCATGAGTTGCAAACAAAACATTCCTTTCTAATCCCTGTGAATCCACCGCCTTTTGCTAGTGTAAGAAACTCATCCTCAGTGCGCTCCTTTCCCCCTTGAAAATGAGCCATCATCACCACATCTAAGCCACTCATGACTTTGACTGAAGAGCTTGTGTCTGGTGTAAAAGGTAGGATCGCCTCTATGACAATGACCTTTCCGTTTTCAGGTAAAGACTTATAGCAATTCTTTAATAACTTTATGCACAAATCATCACTCCAATCATGTAAAATCCACTGTCTCGTACGTAATTTATTAGCAACATGTTCAATATAAATATATACATAGATAAGGTAGGGATGCTATAGAAAATTAGGTTTTTGTGAAAAGTGTGAGAATGATTAAAAATTTTGATATAATATGCATCATTTTTAGACTTATTCGTGATGTTTATAATTGTTTTGCTTAGAAAACACCAAACATAACAATAAAATTTGAAAACAATGTATTTTAGACTTAAAACTTAAAAACCATTCCAAGAACATTAAGCAGTGTGTTTTAAGTGTTAACTAGTGTGTTTTAGTTATGTTTTAAAATTAATGACTATAATACATTGCATTGTGTTTTAAATTGTTGTTTAGTGTTTTTCAAATCAAAACAACCCAAAACATCATTCCTAAATCCAAAACATTGTAGCTACATGTCAATTCTTAATCTAAAACATGATGGCTACACACACAAAGATTAAGGTTTCAATCGAATTACCTTCATAAAGATGGCATCGCCTTTGGGAACCTCTTTAAACATATCTCCTCCCGTATGCTCTATACCTATAGTTATTTTACCAAAATATAAGCATGAGATGTGATAAGGGTTTGTTGACCCTTTAGACCCCCGAATATAGCTACCAATACATGCATTTAAGATCAATTGATTTCTTGTTGTTTGAATTAGGAGTGTTAATTCTAGACATGACCCGAACACAACAATAAAAAAAGGTTTGGGGCTAATTAACAAGACCAATTTAAAAAATAGGTTGTGTTCAATTGACCTGTTTTAAAAACTAGTAGGCTCCGGATTGACTCGTTACCCATTTAAGTATTAAAAAATAAGATTTACAATTTTTATTTATTTTTCAATTTTACATGATTAATTAAATTAAAATAATATTAATTTTGTCACACTCATACTCACAATTAAACATTTCACTAGTAATGAGTAACGTAAACAACCCACTTATATGGAGTTTTTTTCCCCATAGTAGTGTTGCTAGAAAAAAGTATTTACCATAATAGTGTTGCTAGAAAATTATTTACCAAAATGGTGTTTTTAAATGTTTATTTGTTTCTCACTCCTAATGAACTTTAAATATTATGGATTTAATCATGGTATGGAATATGTAACACATATATTTTTTTAATCTTAAAATAAACTTTTTCTTCTAATAAATCTACTTTGGGGAAAAATCATTTACGTTAAAAATCACTCAAGATAATTTTATATTTCCTCTGACTTTCAAAAATCTATACATATCTATATATAGGTAAAGGATCTGGTAAGAAAATTGATTTGTGTAGGAAGTGTAGGAAAGATTTATAGCCATAGGATCAACTTTTGAGATTAAGGGCATTTAAGACTTTTTAACAATTTTTAAATTAATCAAATCCCACTAATTTAGCACCATAACTTTAACATACCATTCAAATTATCTCCACATTCTTATTCAATTTCTCAGATCAATTCCCAAAAAAGCAATTTATATTTATCTGAATTCAATTTTTTTGAGACTTACGTTTTTATAATAACATCAATAGTGTTTTATGATAACATCAATAGTATTTTATATTTATCAGGAGTGTTTTATAATAACATCTATAGTATTTTATATATCATTTTCATCACAGGCTAACATCAGGAGTGTTGTATTCTTATCAGGAGTGTTTTATAATAACTTTGTTTTACATCACCACAAAATTACCAAGTCAATTTTTGTAAGCCATAACACTTTAGCTTCTAAATGGTGTTTTATATGAACATTATACTATGTTATAACTCATCACTAAATATCAACATTTTACTGTGTTTTATATCATTACTAATATAAGGAAAGCATTAAATGTTTAAGAATGATTAAGAATGATTATGGCAAATAATAATGATAAGAGAGAGAGAGAGAGGAACCATAACATAAGGAAAACATTAAAAAGGTTTCTAGAAGTTTAGCATAAAAAGACATTGATACCCTCACTTAAAACACATATTCACAATCTTACCATGAATTTCTATAATATATTAATTAAATTTTAAGCATATCCAAACCTTTAATCTCCACCATCCATCTTTAAATCCAATGGTTGAAAACACTTCTTACCCTTCCTACACAAAATCATTTTCCTACAGGAACCCTACCCTATATATATATATATATATATATATATATATATATATATATATATTGCAAAAGGATTAATCCTACATGTCATACTCTTATGCAATCTCTCCTTTAAGAGATGCCACATAGGATGTGATGTGCCAACTCTAAACCAATTAAAAAAAAGAAATAAATATGATTTAATTTAATCTATTATAATATTTAACCTAATCTATTAAATACCTAATTTACTAAATCTAAATATTAAACCTTTATTATTTTATTTCTCATGTTTCCTCCCATAACTTTTAAACGTTAATATTTTTTATATACGAGATTTTTTAAAGAAAAAAATTACACCAAATTAACGAGCGTTTTATTATCTTTCCAACGAGTACCATAGTGCTATATAAAAATCGGAGAAAAAAATGACTATTTTTTGTAACCCGACAGGTAGTGTGTCGGGTTTGGGATTAGTTTAAAAAAATTGTGGGTTTGGGTCGGGTCTGGGATTAGGTGATACCCGACCCGATTACCCGAAACAACATACCCAAATACCCGAACTACATACCCGATCATATACCTATCAATTTTTTAACGCATCACATAACCCTTAGACTAATGCGTTCGATATTTCAATAATTAACTTTTTTTTTTCTTATTTCATGTTAGTTCTTTTTATAAGATCGATTTACAAACTTCCGAATTCATTTGTAATGGCACTAGATTTATACCCCGGTACAGAGATTCATTTTTTTTTTATATTTGAATATGATAACTTATGGCAGAGATTTGTTTAAAATAATTATAATAATAATAATAATAATAAAAATAAATTTTATTATATTATATTAAATATTTCAACCCGGGACGCTCTCGGGATAAAAACTAGTAATAAACTAAAGCTTGAGTGTGCCATGTGTCATTCCATGTGTCAAATTAAAAATAATAATAATATAAAACCTAATCTACTAAATTTAAATTGAGTTATTTTAGGAAAAAAAATTTAAAACAAATTTAAATTTTTCTCTCTTATGTTTCCTACCATAATTTTTAAACGTTAATATCTTTTATATACGAGATTTTTTAAAGAAAAAAAATTACACCAAATTAACGACCATTTTATTATCTTTCCAACGACTACCATAGTGCTATATAAAAAACGGAGAAAAAAACGACTATTTTTTGTGGGGTTTCGTTCATACAGGAAAAAAAACACAAAGTGTTCAGGTTATTCATTAATAATGTTTTTTTTTAAACCAGGTTCTTATCTACGATGTTGAAATTCAGCCCAATCGCCAGGCTTTCATTAGAATTTTACTCTTTTAAAAATGCAAAGGGCCAAAGGTATACTTCATCAAGAGAAGCTAGGAGAAAGAATCGCGCAACACTGCAACACATGATGTCACCTTATAGCAAGGTTATTGTTTTATTTATTTAATTACAAGAGTAATAATTATTACTATTAGTATTACAAGAGTAATAATTATTACTATTAGTATTAGTAGAATTGTGTCATGTGTCATCCCATGTGGCATTGAGATATTTTAGGAAAAAAAGAATTTAAAAACAAAATGGGATTTTTCACCATCATGTTTCCTCCCATAATTTTTAAACGTTAATATCTTTAATATACGAGATTTTTTAAAGGAAAAAATTACAACAAATTAACGAGCGTTTTATTATCTTTCCAACGAGTACCATAGTGCTATATAAAAAACGAAGAAATTTTTTTGTGAGGTTTTGTTCATACAGGAAAAAAACACAAAGTGTTCAGGTAAATCATTAATCATGTATAGGCAAGTCACTAATTATGTTCAAATCAGTAAATCTGAATATTTTTTTCAACCAGAGCCGAATAGGTTAATGGAGTTATACGTTGTTTTAAGTTAGGTATCAATATTAGTATGTTAGAGTTGTACATTTGTTTAGTCTTTATGATAGGTGTTAACATTAGAGTTACATTAAAGTTCTACATTCTTTTAGGTTAGGTGTTAGCATTGGAGTTGTACATTGTTTTACGTTAGATATTAATATTAAAGTTATACATCAGTCTAATTCATATATAAAATTGATGTATCATATTAAATTTCTCAACCCGGGACACTCCCGAGGTATAATCTAGTATTATATAAATACTTGTTTTAAAATCCGACTACATAAAAAATAGTCATTTTGTTAGATCTGTATCGTTTAAAAAAAATCTTCAATGCAACATGTGATTCTAAAAATTAAATAAGTTTGGCGCTTTATTTATTTATATTTATTTTATTAACTAATGTGATAAGGATTGAATTAGAAAACACTAAGGGGCTGTTTGGTTGATTAAGTGCTGAATCATTAAGATGTCTGAATGGTTAAGAGGTCTGAATGGTTAAGCGCTGAATCATTAAGTTGGACCTCTTAATGGTTAGTTTTCTTGTCCCGCGTTGGTAGGGGAGCCTCATTAAGGTTCAGCCTAGTTCAGTGCTTAATAGTTCAGTGCTTAATGGTTCAGCAACATCCCAAATCATAATGATTCAGACTTAACCATTCCATTCAGAAGCTGAAACAACACACTGAATGCTGAATCATTCAGTACTAAATGGTTAAGAGTCTCATTAAGAGGCTACCAAACAGCCCCTAATTCTTTCTTGGTTAAATCTGGTTAAATCTGCAAACTTTTTTTTTTTTTTTTTTTTTTCTTTTTTTGAGAAATAAAGAAAAGCTTTTATTAGGGAAGTGTTTATTTTTTTATATACTAGTTAAATCATAAATTTTATTTGTTTTATTTTACTATTTTACTAATGACGATCCAAACCAACTAACTCAAAAGTTGAGAACTTGAATAAGTTACATGGAGTGGGTGATTAAAAAAAATGATTGCTAAATATGTTTTCACATGTTTTATTTATATATTGTGTTTTAAACCAATCTAGTAAGATATCAAATACTAAGGTTTCTTCTCAATGTGTTATCTTTTAGTTTTATCTAATCCTGTTGTTTTCATAAAAACTAGTGGGGTGCCCACGCGTTAACGCGGGTAACATAATATTTAGATTAGTGATTTTAGGGGTCTAAACAGGCCAGTATTTTGGTTTGGAGCCGTAACCAATACCAAAATTTCCGGTTCAGGTGTTTTAAAAGCCGTTTGGTTTTGATTATTTCGGTTTTGGTTAATCAATATCTGAATGATCCAAGGCAGAGCCAAGGTCGGCTCGACTCATTCGTTTGGCTCGACTAACATCACACTTTTAGATTAGCATTATATACCTAGACAATAACATGTGGTTGCAAATTTTGATGGATGAACTTCTTGAAATCATTGATATGAACTCTTGGGTTGCAAACAAATGCACTAAAAAAATGCAATTCTTAAAAACCAAATGTAGTAAAAAAGAATACAGTAACATGCTTATTATATTTGATGTTTAGAAATAACGATAAAAAACCAAGAAAAAGGTAAAAATTAAAGGTACAACGAAGGGAAAAAAATAAGTATATCGGTCTTAAAACACCTAGAAATAACAAAGCATGTATTTTTTTTTTTTTTTTTGTCCATCCCACATCGGTCCTAAAGCACATGTAACTTCAAGGTGAAGAACCCACCTTTACGTATTTAAAGGCTTGAATGAATGTTCAGTTTCAAAGCAATCATCTAGAATAACTTGCATTAGTAATTTGTATAATTTTTGGTGTATTGTAAACTTGGTGTTGGCTAGCACCGTGCTAGCCTTTTGGTGAATAAAGATATTTTGTTGGCCGTTCAAAAAAAAAAGTAATTTGTATAATTGGTATTAAAGATTGGACATAAGGGCATAAAGGAAAGAAAAGGAGTAAAAATAGAGGATTATACTTGTGCCTCTTTATATGTCATCTTAACTTTGACAATATGGACATATTTGCCCATGTCTCCCTAGTATAGATATATTATATTTTGTTATTTATTTATATAAAAAAACAAGCCAAAGGAAATATACGAATGACCAATTATGAGTTGAGTGATTTTTAAAATAAGATTTTTTTTTTTTCAAAGTAGATTTAAAAAAGGTTTATTTTAAGATTAAAAAAAAAAGATCACTGAGACAAATATCATGATTAAATCCATAAATATTTCAAGAATTGAAGTTATCCAATGAGAATATGAGTGAGAAAATAAATAAACCTTCGAAAAACACTATTTTAATAAATAGTTTTTTTAGAAACACTTTATTATTGTAAACTAGGTATTTGCCCGCGTTGACACGCAGTTCAACAACGTACGATTATTTGGAGTAGTATAACGTATAAGAAAAATAAAGTAGAAACATTTTATTAAAATTTAAAAGCAACGAATACACATTTATTCAAATATCGCTGAAAATTTCCTTATAAACCACATTTTTTGTTTTAGTCATCACTTTCCCACCAGCATCAAGTATAAGTAACTTCACGCCTGCCCTGCTTTTAACTCTTGACAATGCGACATAAAGCTGGCCATGTGAGAATACAGGGTTTCTTAAATACAATCCAACCTGAATAAGGCGACTTAAATGGTATGTGTTAAAAATAGACTTATGGCATATTCAACAATAAGAAAGTAATAAAAATGAAAATAAGAAACTAACTACCACCTAAATTTCACAATTTAATTTGACACGTCTGAGAAGATGAGCATTACCCATATCGACCCGCTAAAAAAATTTCGAGCATATTTTATTCTATGTTTTTATAAAAGAATTTATTTTTTAAAAATCGAAAATCATTCATTAATGTTTCGGTCAACGTGTTTAATAACTTTCCTAAACAATATAATCCACATTTTTCAAGTTTTTAAAATAAAAAACATTTAATAATTATTCTATTTTTAAAATTCAAAAAAGAGTTATTAATGTTTTTATAAAAAAATTTATTTTTTAAAAATCGAAATCATTCATTAATGTTTGGGTCAACGTGTTTAATAACTTTCCTAAACACTGTAATCCATATTTTTAATTTTCTTACAATAAAAAACATTTAATGACTATTCTATTTTTAAAATTCAAAAAAGAGTCATTAATGTTTTTATAAAATTTTTTATTTTTTAATAATCGAAAATTATTCATTAATGTTTCGGTCAAAGTGTTTAATAACTTTCCTAAACACTATAATCCAGATTTTTAATTTTTTTTAAAATAAAAAACATTTAATGACTATTCTATTTTTTAAAATTCAAAAAAGAGTCATGTTTTTATAAAAGAATTTATTTTTTAAAAATCGAAAATCATTCATTAATGTTTCGGTCAACGTGTTTAATAACTTTCCTAAACAATATAATCCACATTTTTTGTTTTTTTTAAAATAAAAAACATTTAATAACTATTCTATTTTTAAAATTCAAAAAAGAGTTATTAATGTTTTTATAAAAAAATTTATTTTTTAAAAATCGAAATCATTCATTAATGTTTGGGTCAACGTGTTTAATAACTTTCCTAAACACTGTAATCCATATTTTTAATTTTCTTAAAATAAAAAACATTTAATGACTATTCTATTTTTAAATTTCAAAAAAGAGTCATTAATGTTTTTATAAAAATTTTTATTTTTTAATAATCGAAAATTATTCATTAATGTTTCGGTCAAAGTGTTTAATAACTTTCCTAAACACTATAATCCATATTTTTAATTTTTTTTAAAATAAAAAACATTTAATGACTATTCTATTTTTAAAATTCAAAAAAGAGTCATGTTTTTATAAAAGAATTTATTTTTTAAAAATCGAAAATCATTCATTAATGTTTCGGTCAACGTGTTTAATAACTTTCCTAAACACTATAATCCAAATTTTTACTTTTTTTTAAAATAAAAAACATTTACTAAAAAAATAACATTATTGTTTTAAAAACAGTTTTTTTTTTTAAAAAGAAACCCTTATCAACTATGTTTACTATCTTAGTTCCTAAACATCAATTGAACAAAAAAAAAATCCCTAAATCGCTACCAAAATCATAAACACCTAAATTGAAACCTAAAAGCATAATAATCCATTCGTAGCTTTCTTAAAATATCAATTTAACCATAAATCGTAACCTTAAACATTAAACATAATTCGAAATCTAACACTTAAACAACTAATCAGTCTTAATAAATCAAATCTTAAAGAGAAGATGAAGCATTTTATTGATTTTTATTTTTAAATACGTATTTAATATTATTGACCGATTTTGACCAAAGTAATTAATGATTTTTGATTTAAAAAAAAAACTAAAATTCTTATCTAATTATTTTAAAATTAGGAAAGTTAATAATTGTGATAAATTAGGAAAGTTAATAATTTCGGGTTTTTTGATTTAAAAAAAAAGAAAATTTTATTTTTAAATACGTATTTAATATTATTGACCGATTTTGACGAAAGTAATTAATGATTTTTGATTTAAAAAAAAACTAAAATTCTTATAAATTATGATTGAGCAAGGTTTTAGGAAAGTTAATAATAATATTAGTAAATGATTTTGACCAAAAGTAATTGAATGATTATTGATTTAAAAAAAGAGAAAATTTTATTAATTCTCACAAACTGTCATGTGGCTAAATCATAAAAATCCATTCATAGGTTTTTTTAAACATCAATTTAACCCTAAACCGAAACCTAAAACATTAACCCTAATTCGAAACCTAACACATAAACATCAGTCTTATCAGTCGAACACTAATCACTCATTAACCCTAATCAGTCTTAATAATAATCCATCAAAAAATAAAGAACAATCAATCAAAACTTAATCTTATCAGTCGAACCCTAAAAACCCCTAAATCGAAAGCTAAAATAAATATACTGTTTTTATCTTTTTTACTGCAAAGTAAAACAAAATTCTAAGACTCTGTTGACCAACCTTTGACGTGACTCTATTAGCCCAAACATGGTTGTAAAACAGTATCTCTATTCAACATTTCTGCCCAACTTAACATACACCTTGACCATCTTCATTAATCCACCAGACCTTTCCTATGTATATGCTAAGCCAAGCACCATCCTCATCATCTCCATTGCCAATATTATTATCATCACAACAACTATCATAACCATTACTAACCCACCATAATAATCACCTAATACCACCATCAACACCTTATATAATCCATCCCTTGATAATCGAACCTAACCTGTACAGTAATCCATCTATATTAATCTGTGAACCTAAATAAGGAGGGTGTTGGATGATTACCTATCGTAGCCGGAGATCACCATCGGAAGTCCACCTGTCACCACCGCTATTGAATCAGCAACCACCATCATCTCCAACCCGATCAGAAACCCTGTTCATCACCGCCGTGACCAGTGACCGGACACTCTTCGTATTCCCCTCCTCTTCGTTGCTTACTTTCCTTCTTGCGTCTCTCTCTCTCTCTCTCTCTCTCTCTTTCTTCTCCTACTCTCAAATCTGTTCCTCTCTTTCTATATATGAACCGGGTATGTGAGGTTTCTCGGGAGATAATAGGGTGGGTGCGGGTGGAGATAATATGAGAGAGGAGGGGTGGTTGGTGTCGTGTGTGTCACCGGAACGGTGGCCGGAGCTCCGCCCTGAGCCACTGGCTATTCGTGCCAGTTTCCTTTCTCTCAGCCATCTCTCTCTCTAATGTTATGTGTGTGGTTGTCTTTATATTTAGTAAAGATTGGTTTTAATTAACAAATAGGAAACTTATTAATGGGAAAATTAACATTAATGACCGATTTTGACCAACTTATTAATGAGAAAATTAATATTTTCTGTTTCCATATATATATTTTCTGTATTTTTGAATTTTTTTAAATGAAAATTTTATAAATTCCCACAATGAGACACTTGGCACAATATGATTGGCTCCACAATTGAGGATGAATGTGGGAGTGTCAAGTGTACTCATGGACTTTTGTTTATTAGGTATATAGATACTTTTTCCATCAACATCATTATAGAAAAAAAAAACTCGCCTATAATTTGCAAACATGCCTGATTCATTTTAAAGAAAGATTTTGTGAAGTGAGAGAATCTATCCATTTAGAAATAAATGTTTTAACTTTTAACCCACGTACCGATAGCTTTTGTTTGAACGGTCCAAGTACAAATTCTTGTTTTCTAAACAATCTTTTTGAATAAAAGAACCATCAAGGTGAATTTATCATATCAGTAAATAAGAAGGGCTAGCCCAATGGGCGTTATAGTAAAACAAGGGCTTTGGGCCCCAATTTAAAAAAAAAAAAAATGTTATATATACACACACGTAGATAATGGTTTTAAAATCAAGAGTGTCTATTGGTCAAGCGGTTAACTAACTTAAAATTTTCATATAGATCATGGGTTCGAAGCCTGCAAACAAGAACCTTACTATTCTTGGTTTATCAAACATTTGTTAAATGGGAGTGTTCTAGACCTAAATGGGTTAGAGAATGCTGAAATTATTTATTTATAATATAATTTTAGAAAGGTTTTAAGAGCCCTGAATTATTTATTCTGCTTTAGGTCTCTATGACGGTTGAGCCGGCCTGTAAATAAATACAAGTAGTTTCACAATATCATTAAGTGGATAAGTATGACTTGCTCTACCTAACCCTTTTTGGCCTAGCTTGTTTTGGCTTGCCTTGTTTTAACCCCAATCAATTTGTATCTCAAAAAAAAAAAAATACATAAATAAATAAATTTTGATACGCCGCAATTATATAAATATAAGTTAACCTATAACTGTTGTATGTAACCATCTTATGGACACTTATAAGTTAGAACACGTTTCGCAAACACATGAACAAATGTGTGCAAATGGCAGGGGCGGATCCAGGGGGTTTTAGGGGGTTTCCAGGAACCCCCTCAGTTTGGAAAAAATTGAAAAATTTAGTGGAAAATTTTGAAAAATTAGTAAAAATCAGTGAAAATTAGTGAAAATCTACGAAAGGAACCTCCTGAAAATCCGTCCTGGATTCGCCACTGGCAAATGGCATAGTCGTGTAATGAAAATGATAACATGCATACCTGGATATAGGGGTGCATGTTGAGTCACATGTGGTAAATCGAAATTAATCCCTTTAATGGTGGGATGTTTCGATACAATCATACTAAGACTGATCCCTAGACCACCTCCGACATCAACCACGGACCCGAGGTTGTCGAAACCACGATAGTTCTTCAAAATTTCCTTCATTACAATAGTGCTATGATCCTTCATGGCTTTATTGAAAACCTTACTGAATCTGGCATCTAATGTAGGATATTCAAATGCGTTTGCACCATGAGCCTTGTCAAATGGAACACCTCCTTTAAGGACTGCATCTTCAAGTTCAAGCCTTGTATATTGTAAACACAAAATTAAGTACGTAGAATCAATAGAAGTGAAGTAAAACAGTTTTGCACTCCCATAATGGGACTAAATACTGGTTATACTTTTATATATTATTACTGACAAGATACAAGCTTGTGTAAAATAACATATAAGTCATCATCATCATACTCACTTAATCCCACCTATAGCAAAGCTAAGGTAGGGTCTGAGGAAGATAAGATGTAGACAGCCTTACCTCTACCCCTAAGAATAGAGAGGATGCTTCCAGTGAGACCCCCGGCTCGATGTGGTTTGGTATCAAGCCTTGGACATAAGGCACAAAACACTTAGCAATCGGGACAAACCCGATCGGTGCATGTACCCCTTTGTCTTTTGGCTATCAACGCCACCACATGATGCATGATTAACCGTCCGTCGTTTTTAACGTTATTTTCACGAAATTAGTAAAATAACATTAAAACTAGTGCAACTTTACTTTTGACCCCTGAGGGCCACACATATATACATTATAACATATAAGTATCTCCTTAATATTATCGATCAATGTATGTGTAGCTTAATTAAGTTTATCTGTTTATTATAGCTTGAATTAAATCTCTTCAATAAATCTTTTTTAAATTATATGTAAGTTTAATTCCATTAGAAATGTATATACCATCGACCAGTTGTTTCTTTTTATTTAATGATGTTATATTTAAAAAATCATCGTAAAAAGCATAGCAAACAGTGAGAACACTACTAGAAAAATGAGGCATTAGCGGCGACGCCAATTGCGACGACACATCGCGGGTCGTCGCTAAAGGCCCACCATTAGCCACTACAAGGATCGAGAGCATTAGCGGTGACAAGGGTCGCCGCTAATGATCAATTTTCTTGTAATGAACGACAAGGATCGCCGTTCAAGGTCTCCTTGTAGTGGAGGGTTATACATGGCATGTGATACTTTTAAATTGGCATGGCATATGATACTTTTATCAGCAACGGTAGTAAAGTCAATTTATTAGTTCCATCAATTTTTTAAACTCAAATAAACTTTATATAAAACAAAAAAAAAATTGTACCACTGAATCGAGCATTTTTTCTGTTTAAAATGTGTATAATATTGATATGCTTAAACTTACCAACCGTCAATAAACACTTTATCTTGATTTAAGTGCATGAGAGGACCTATTGATGCCCCATCTTCGTCGGGGATGAAGTATTTGCCCACAGGAGTGAGCCCATACACTCGAACATGCCTTGATTCATGAACCTCTTCGGTGCAAGTGAGAATCGAGTGGCTCGCAAGCAAACGAAGCATCCGGTCAAGCATGATGGGCGCATCTTGGTTGGAGATTGATAAGCGAGAGGCAATCTCACGACTTGAGACTCGGGCATCTGGTCCCATTTCGGCTATAGCCTCTAGAACCTTAAGCTTGATTGTACTAACTAACACCATGGACAATGGTATGGAGTTGACCAATTCCATTGCGGAAGTATAGTGATCCTCACCAGAATCCATTTTCACACAAACTCTATTCCTACTTTTTTTTGTTGTTAACAACTTATGGCACTCCATTGCTTACATCTTGTAATCCTTTATATAGATACTATAGGTGTGCAACACCCCCCCCCCCCCCCCTCTCTCTCTCTCTCTCTTTGTGTGTGTGCGCGCGCGCATGTGCAACATATGATATATTACATATGTGCAATATATACTACGCATATGCAATATATGATATATTGGACATATGTAATATAAAGTTCTCGAGTACTCTCAATAAAATGAGTTTTCTATTGAACCATCTCATATATATATATATATATATATATATATATATTATTGGTCTAGGGGAGTTCTCAAGTTCTCGCAACTCACACGAGTTCTCAAAATATCTGAATCCTATATATATGTTTGTGTGTAAGATAATGATTATTTTAGAACTTGCAAATAATTTAAGAACTCTTAACAACAATTATCATTTTATTTATTTGTTTTTATATATTTAGTATTACCTGACGATAGTTTTGTCATTTATTATATGTAATTTTATGATTATATATATGTAAATTAGTTACTCCCAATATACGTACGTAATAACCAAATTGCACATATCAATGCCTCCACACTCGTCTAGTAGTTAAGGAGAATAGGAGATATTTTTTTGTTCTTTATGATGTCTGAAAATAGAAGTCGAAAATAAGCAAATAAGATTGACACCTTATGCTTATTGTGGTTCAAACATGATTTATACCCAAGTCCGTACTTGTCTAGATATCGCATATTCGCATATATTGTTGGAATGTTAGAATCTAGATCATTGGAAAACAATAAAGAAAGTAGTGTGATACCTACAAGGAACGTAAGACAACAAGTCAACATACATAAGAACTAATAATTTGGAAGTAATTGGTTATTTTGATTCTGATTTTACTAAATAAAAAGATAATAAGAAATCAACTTCGATGTACATCTTTATGTTGGCAAACAAACCAAGATCATGGAGGAGTCATAAGCAATAGCTTACAGCAACCTCAACATGATGGCAAAATATGTTGTATATAATGCAATTTGTCATGTGATTATGTAAATAAATCAGATTAGTGGACTCAAAGTTGTAAACTCCATAAGACAACCATTATTTAGTGTGATAACTCAGCTACCATTATTTCTCAAACTAGTTTTTATCCCGGGAGCGTCTCGGGTTGAAATATTTAATATGAAATAATAAAATATATTATTATTATTATTATTATTATTATTATTATTATTATTATTATTTTAAACAAATCTCTATCATAAGTTATCATATTCAAATATAAAAAAAATGAATCTCTGCGTCGGGGTATAAATCTAGTGCCATTACAAATGAATTCGGAAGTTTGTAATTGATCATTCTAAAAAGAACTAACATGAAATAAGAAAAAAAGTTAATATTGAAATATCGAACGCATTAGTCTAAGAGTTATGTAATGCGTTAAAAAATTCATGGGTATATGATCGGGTATATAGTTCGGGTATTTGAGTATGTTGTTTCGGGTAATCGGGTCCGGTATCACCTAATCCTAGACCCGACCCAAACCCACAAGTTTTTTTAAACTAATCTCAAACCCTACACAATACCTGTCGGGTTACAAAAAATAGTCATTTTTTTCTCCGTTTTTATATAGCACTATGGTACTCGTTGGAAAGATAATAAAACGCTCGTTAATTTGGTGTAATTTTTTTCTTTAAAAAATCTCGTATATAAAAGATATTAACGTTTAAAAGTCATGGGAGGAAACATGAGAGAAAAAATAGTAAAGTTTTAATATTTAGATTTAGTAGATTAGGTATTTAATAGATTAAGTTAAAGATTATAATAGATTAGGTTAAATCATATTTATTCCTTTTTTTTAATTGGTTTACACTTGCCACATCACATCCTATGTGGCATCTCTCAAAGGAGAGATTGTATAAGAGTATGACATGTAGGATCAATCCCTTTGCAATATATATATATATATATATAGATATAGATATAGATAGATATAGAATATAGATATAGATTGTTACAATTTTGGTGGAATTGGATTATATCTTAACTAGCTGATTATCCCGGGAGTGTCCCGGGGTTCAAAAATCTAATATGACTTAAGGGCTGCTTGGCAGCCTCTTAATTATTCAGGTCTGAAACAAAACCTCACAAAAATAGTCATTTTTTTTCTCCGTTTTTATATAGCACTATGGTACTCGTTGGAAAGATAATAAAACGCTCGTTAATTTGGTGTATATTTTTTCTTTAAAAAATCTCGTATATAAAAGATATTAATGTTTAAAAGTTATGGAAGGAAACATGAGAGAGAAAATTTAATTTTGTTTTTAAATTCTTATTTTTTTTTCTAAAAAATTATCTATAACTATATATAGATTTACTAAAAAAACTCAAAAATTAAAAAATCCCACATGATGCCATGTGGCATATTCAAGGAGGGGTTGAGGCATCAATTGAATGACACATCATCAAAGCCCTTTTCTTTTATATATATAGATAGATACAGAGTTTTTATTTGTATGTGGAATGAGTGGAAAAATATAACCTTTTTATCAAATACATTAACAATAAAGATACACTTGCGGATTCAACGATTAATGAGGTAAATTTGGTATAGATCTTATATAATAGCATGCAATGTGTATGAAAGATTATTATTTCTACGAATGCTTTGTTTTGTTTATTCTAATGCATGTGTACACCTTAAGATCTATAAATGAAACTTGTGCAAATTAATAATTACCTTAAAGGGTTTATTCCAATCATTTTGGCTCTAAGTTTTGAGTGTTTCATGTTAAGACTTTAGTATAATTGTTTGGGGTCTCGAGTTGTCAGTAACTCAAATGACTGTAACCATCCACTATAGTTTTAATTAGAAACTTGATGAGTTTTTAACTTGGCTAAACTTAATGAATTACCCATCATAAATGGTTATTTGGCTAACTAGAATAATGTTACACAAAGCCTATTTAAATCTGGACTCAAGCCATTTATTTAATTAGTCAAATGACTTATTTGGCCCATAAGACACATGGGTTGTTTAATGGGCATACCAATAAATATTATTTAGGATTTTGGTTTCACCTTGATGTCAACGCAAATACATACCCTATGTATAGCAAAAAAACAAGGTTACGATTAAATACGCAGTGAAAGAAAAAAAAGTAAGACGTAGGAAGAATATTAAACGGACTTTGATTGAACTCATTCAAGCAGTATTGGAACCGTCTCATCGAACCCTACGATTTTAGTTTTTAGGTTTTCCGATTTTTTTGGATTTATAGCTTGTACATTACTAGAAAAATGGCTTTTAATGACATTCCAACCATGACATACACTCATTTAATGACATGCAAAAGTGTTTGTCATGAAACAAATATCATGTTTGGAGTAATCTGAAAAATTATTTTGTGTCAAGAATTTTGCGTCCATAATTTAAAAACATGACGATATCCAAAATTACATGTCATGTTTTTGTGTTGTCAAAATCCAAATTCCCTTCACTATATCCCACACGTATCCCAAAAAAATTGTGTGCCATCTCTCATATCCCAAAAACCTTCTCTCTGCTCTCGATCGCATCCCTCTCTCTCAAAATTCAGAAAACCCTAACACATTCCTTCTCTACTTCACAAAACAGACAAAAACACAGTGAACCACCATTCTTCTCCACCCTCATGACTGTCAACAACCACACCTATTCAAACACCACCATTAGCTACACCGTCTCTGCCACCCCTCTTTCTAACGCCCACACCTCCAACCATCATTGCTTCAACGATGAAAGAGAATAATAGTTTTAAAGGAAATGAAATACTCTACTCTAAAAACTACGCAGATTTTAGAATTTAGGTTATATCATTGTGTATTTTATTAGCATTGTGTCTTTTTCTTATTTTCATCATTGTGTCATCTTTGCGATTCATTGTGTCTTTTTTTTTTAGCATTGTGTGGTCTTTTTTTTTTTTTTTTTTTTTTTGCATTTGTGGCTCATTGTATCATATTTCGTTATATATTGTGTTTTTTGTATCCTTCTCACCCTTCTCATTTTTGTTACACTGTGTAGGATTACTTGGCCTAGCAAAAAGAATATACACTATAACTTTCGGAGAAAATTGCTCAAATAGTCGATGTGGTCTATTCCCATTTCACCTTTAGTCCTCTCCTTTTTAAAATTACACTCTTTGTCCCTATCTTTTGACTTTGTTTCACTCGGATAGTCCCTAGAGTAGATGGAGGTTAGATTATCCATTTAAGTCCATGTGAAATAACAAAAGTACCCTAATTGATAAAAGTATAATATTTAAAAATTAAAAGAAAACAAAGGTGTTGGTCCACCACCTCCAACCTCATAAAACCACCCCAAGTCACCACATCCTTAAATCACCACCGCCCACCACTACCCAAAACCACCATCGACCACCATCACATGCTACCACCCTGTTAAACCACCATTGTCGGACACACCCATCACCATCTCTTTCATACGTATTAATCGCCTCACCATATTTGAAACATTAGGAAAGGTGAAACATTGCCGGGTGGGATTTGGGAAAAATGAAAATGAAGATAGTTGGTTTAAGGGTGTGCAGAGAAAAAACATGAAGAGACCACCACAATGTTTCCACCTTAACCTGCAGTTATAAATTTTGCTTTCCATATCCTCTCCCTCTCTATCGCCTCACCATATCAGAAGATCGTGATTACGAGTTTACCACCACCACCGTCCGGCAAGAAAATATCACCATCATTACTATTACTTGCAATTTTGTACAATTTGAACAAAAAAGATGAAGTGGATGGGGTAGGGTGGTTAACGGTGGTGCAGGTTAGGGTTTAGATGATGGTGTAGGTTAGGGTTCGGATGATGGTGCAGATTAGGGTTCGGATAGTAAATGGTGGTGGTTGTAGAGGTTAGGTGGTGCGGGTTAGGGTTCGGATGATGGTGCAAGTTAATGATGGTGATTAATGGTGGTGGTTGCAGAGGTTAAGTGGTGTTGGTTAGGGTTCGGATGATAGTGGTGTAACGGTGAAGATGGTGGGTGACAGATGGGTGGTGGTGGTTTTGGGAGGTGGGGGTGGTGGTCTTAGGAGGAGGGTAGAGATGAAGGAGTGGAAGGTAGGTCCTATTCCTTTATAACATTAAATCATTAGTATCAGTAAGATTAGTTTAGTCATTTCACACCCATTTAACTGGATAAATTAATTGGCATCCACTCTAGAGAATATCCTAGTGAAACAATGTCAAAAGGTAGGGATTAGAAGTGTAATTTTAAAAAAGTAAGTACTAAATGTGAAAATAGAACAAACCACAAGGACTACTCAAGCAATTGCCTCTAACTTTTATTTCTAAAATCTTCATCAATTTGTGACATCCTAAAGAAACCGAATTAAAATCAATCAATGACATCATCATCTTCTTTATCTAGGGTCTCAATTCCTACAAGTCTACAACTAGTTTTCTATGTTTATATAGTAAGTTTTAAGAACTTTGTTTTCCGTGCTTTCTATTTACTCTATATAAAATGGCTCCCACTATTTGCACAAGCAAAATTTTTATCCACACAACCCTCTACGGGCCGTAGAGGGCTCTACGGACCGTATACCACATTTTTTCTTGTTCTATGGGCCGTAGAGGCCTCTACGGCCCGTAGGTAATCATCACAATGATTGAATGATTGTCAATCATTGGTAATGATTACCTACGGGCCGTAGAAGTCCCTACGGCCCATAGAAGAATCAAAACTTATTTTAGCAGAATGGAGGGCAAGGATGAGAAGGATAAGTTTGATTTGTGTGACCTACGGCCCGTATAGACCTCTACGGGCCGTAGAAGGCTAAAAAAACATAACAGTAACTCTACGAGGTTCGATCTTGCGGACATTATCACACAAACACACAGGTTCAAATCAGCGTATTCGTACTGTGGTTGACTTGGCGGAGGCACGTAAAATGACTCCGGTTCTTGTACGTACTCCTGGTTCAAATCGGGCAGCAGGTTGAAACCGGGTAGCAGGTTCAAATCGGGTAGTGCATTCCCGTCACCATAGGGAACAACGGAGCTAACCTCCTCCTCACCACGTTCCACCACGGCTCCGAAAAGGGTTTCCGAGACGTGAGATAGGCTAAACGAATGCTCCCATTCATCCCAAACATTACCGTAGTGACCCGAAGACATCGTGGTAGCTTGAAATCGACCGGATTTTTGTGCACCGCGTGTTTAAATTTTTTTTCGTTAACTGAAGAAAGAAGACAAGGAAGAAGAATATATCTGGACCCTCTACGGCCCGTAGAGGCCTATACGGGCCGTATAGGGTTTAATGCTCCCAACAACCAGGTTTCCTACGGGCCGTATAGCCCTCTACGGCCCGTATAGGTTTAGCTTTTTCAGAGACTTTTCAGACTGACACACTGAATGTCAGACACTTCATTCAATCACCTCGTACCTCGTACTGCCTACGGGCCGTAGAGGTCTCTACGGCCCGTATAGGGTTTAAATGAACCCCACCAAACTCCCCTCTACGGGCCGTATAGGGCTTTACGGGACGTAGAGGGTTGAGCATTTATTACACTGACACCCTCTACGGCCCGTAGAGCCCTATACGGGCCGTAGAGGGCTGTGAAAATTAACTTTTCCTTCTTGTGTAAATAATATCCCCCTATAAAATGTAAGCAAAACAAATTAATAACAAATATGGAAAAAAATAATATACCTATAAACGATTCATAACAAATAAGGGCACGAGGAGTGCTACCATAGTTTTTTTTTTCCTTCACTAATTTTAATAAATTCTGCTCTGCCACATCACTTCACTGATTTAATTTTTTGTAGGCAGCACTTAACTGATTTACTTCACTGAAATCTTTATTTTTTTAGTTTTCCTTTTTTTAATTATCGTTTTTTACTAAAAAATGATCGTTTGAATTAAAAATACCGTTTGTAAAACTTAAAAAAATAAATCGTCCCATTAAAATAAAAAAATTACAAAAACATCAACTAAAATAAAAAAAAAATATACAAACGCCTTTATCCTCTCGTCGCCTTCATCATCCGCGTCGTCTTCAACCCAATAACGGCCCCATTTGTATTTCGCCGTGATTTCTGCTTTACGTTTCAAAACCAACTCCGAAGATTTACCTTTGAGGTGCTCGTGTGGTTTTGAATACATATTCAAGTCGTGGTCATACTGCCGTTGTCTCAACAATTCGCGTTGTTCCTCTAAAAACGCCATTGTTTTTTCGCCTTGTTGAGATTGTAGGGTGACCAACTGGTTGAGTTTGTCTTCTTTCATTGCTCAGTATGACCCGAGTTCGTCAACCAATGATTTGCCGGAAGACTCGGCGGCGGCGGCTTTCTTAGTTTTTCGTTTGGGTCGCGTTGGGTTGGTATCTTTGTTGAGGTCCGGCATGTGGCTAGTGGGGGTGGTATCGTCTGGTGCGGAAAAGGCAGTCGGCTAATAGTTGCCGCTTTCCGAAGACTTTCGTCTCTTGTCGGAATGACTATCAGACGGGTCTTCACCCATCAACACTTGCTTCTTCCACTTGTCGTGGTCTTTTACAATCTCCAATGCCGCTTGATGATTAAACCCCGAAGGATGGCTTTTTCTGTAATTGTTCAACGCCGTTTGCATGACGTTTAGATCACTACATCCACTCCCTCGTAGGCGCTCCTATATAATTAAATAAAACTGTATATTAAATATAATTTAAAGAACTTTGTATAACTAAATAAAACGCTAAGTTAAATATGTCATAATTGTTACCGCTTGTTGATGAAGTCCATTGAATGCATTCATTTGTGGGTTCATGGCAGTCCATTTCGAAGTAATTTGATCAACTGTTCGGGTAGATCCTCCCAACAGTGACACATAATGTGTTTGGACAGCTTTCCAAAAACTACCCTTGCTTCTTTGGTTACTCTTCTCCCTGTTTTCCGACACATAGCACCAGGCTTTTGCCAAAGCTACCTCTTGTGTCGTATTCCACTTCACAGCTTTCTGTCGCTTTGCATATTTCTTTTTTCCCCTGCATCAACTTCTTCAACTTCAAGCGCGTCATCCGCTTCCTCGTCTAGCTGTTCATCTCCATGATGCTCGAACTGTGTCTCTGGCACAGTTTCCTCCTCGTCATCGTCCTCATCTTCTAGGTTGAGCTCGAAGTCTTCTAGTTGGGAAGTTGTTAATTGAGGCGGCGTAAAATATTGTTGATACATCATGGATGGTTGGCTTTGTCGGAATTGTGTGAATCGGTTGTTGTTGGGGTTGGGGTTGGGTTTGTGGAAAATTGAGCACGGGCCTATATGGTTCAACCGTAGCCGATCTCGAACCCAAAGCTTTGCCTCGACTACTAGAACCTCTAGATTTCGAGGTTCCCCTTGCACCCCTCGAAACACTCTTTGATTTCCTTGGATCTATTTGTTTTGTTTGTGTTTTAAAGTACTTTGGTTAATTTGGTTGTTTGTTTGTGTGTTTTTTATTTAAATCGTGCACACTTTTATACCATTTCAAAATTAACGGTCAAAAAATATTACCGTTTCATATTAAATAAATTCAAACGGTCAAAAAGCAATAAAATATATTATAAAAATTGACCGTTGCAATAAATATGGCTTGTTACCAGCTCGTTAGGTAGAACCCATTTTTGTTTAACGAGACCCCTACCAGCACAGGTGGCGGCGGTGTTACCGTGCTGGTAGTGTGGTACCCGAGTCCAATTCTGATAGCGTCTCCTCCCCCTAAGGAAAAAAAAAAACATATTCATTAATTTTGATTAGATTTTCTACTTACATTTTTAGAAAGTATTTCATTCCAATAATGGATACATTAAAGCGACACGACTTAGACCTCTTTTACTTGATGGCATCATAATCGTGATAATGAGTTTTCTTCTCCATGCACGTGGTTTTCTTTTTATTTCCTAGGTTAAGTATGCATTATTCAAAGGTGTGTGCGCACCCACTTCTCCATCATAGGCGTGGTACACATACGACCATGTATATATATATACAAGTCATATATAATTATGGATATTTATTACATGTAGAACAAGTGTAGTTTGGTGGGAGGTTGCCTACACACCATTTCTCGTATGTCAAAGTGAGGCTTTAGTGTAGTGACGTCCATTTCCACTTTTCTTTCTCTTTTTATTGTTTTATCCAAATAACCTTTTGTCATACAATATTTTTTGTTAATTTAATTCACCAACTTTCGTTAAACATTTAAATTTATAAAAATTAAATAAACTTTAAAATGAAAACTTTTATAAATGACAACTTATTATATGTTTGAATAACGTTTTAAAATACGTATTCGATTAAAACATATACACGAATCATATAAAATGCAGATTATAGTATCAAATTCGATCTTTCCATTAAATACGAAAATGATTAAAAAATTACAAAGACTGAAATAGGAACATTTGAATACATGAATGACTACAGATGACAACCGGATAAAGTTGGGGTGTCAGATGCCACAATTAACTTACAAAATAGTAATTAATCATTGTTAAGTGTGTAGCAATAAATAATAGGAAGTGAATAAAGACCGTCCTCTTCTTAACGTGAGTTCACTAATCTTTGGTTTGCGCGTGTAAACTAAGTCGCGAAACCCAAGTTTGGCGAACACCGATATCAAGTATATAGACAATACCGACCTCTGAAAGCTTTAATGTACTATACTCAACTTATAGGTGCATCCGTGCATGGGTTTTTACACACCATGTACACCCATAGGTTTCGTTTTCTCTATAAAATTTTTACTTAAGTGAAGTTTAATAGATGAGGATCAATCACTAAGTGTGTGTTTCCACTTAACAAATGGATTGACCTCTACACGTGGAGTAGCGGTTAGCTTACAAATGCGTGGGTTCTTACACACTACGGGTAGACTCATAAGTCCCTCAACTTTCTATCAAGAACACTCACAAGAACATAGACCAATTAAGTTGGTTTATTAATTAGTTCATCAATGATCAAACAAAGAAAGAGTAGAAAGAATTATAAAACAAAACATAAACTAAAAATAAACTATATGTTTTTCCTACACATACTATGTGTGGGTAAATGCCTAAATTTCTTGTAGTGAAGTTGGTTTATTAATTAGTTCATCAAATAAAGAAAGAGTAGAAAGATTTATAAAACAAAACATAAACTAAAAATAAACTATATGTTTTTCCTACACATACTATGTGTAGGTTTTTTTTTTTTGAAAGGTTTAGATCAATGGAAATCCTTATACAACCCTAACCTATTGGTCCCAAGTTCGAATCCCTACCCACGCACCGGTGTCCTCCTTGCCTAAGCTCAAACCGTCATGGGGAATTTTTTTGTGGTGTGCAAGGATTGAACCTGTGACCTCCCCCCAGGATGGGAACCCCTAAGGGAAAACCCACCCTACCTCAAACCAGCTGAGCTGGAGATCATTGGCACATACTATGTGTAGGTAAATACCTAAATTTCTTGTAGTGAAGTTGGTTTATTAATTAGTTCATTAAACAAAGAAAGAGTAGAAAGAATTATAAAACAAAACATAAACTAAAAATAAACTATATAAACAAACCAAATTCATCTTTACCCTAACAATACCTTAAAAATCAAGCCAAACTTAGTAAATATTTTGGGGCTTTGGGTCGGTATTGACGGGCCTATTTAATGTCCATAAGTATTTAATTTTTTTTTCCTCTCTACCTCTTTTTTATTCAGGTTATGTTTTTCAAGTGTGCACTCAACTTCAACCTAAGACATGCATAGATCATAGGCTTTTATGCTAATAAAATCTCCACCACTAGTCTTTGGTAAGTTGTGTGAATCAAAAGGTCTTTTAACTGGGTTATGAGGGTGCGATGATGGTAATAAGGGTAAGTAGGGAGTCTAGTGTCACGACTAACTTTAGGTTGTGTTTAAGGTTTTGTTGGAACTTGGCGGTTTTCTTGAGTAGGTTTTCTTGATCTTTCCAAGACTTCATAACTCAGCTTACCTATTTTGCAAACCGTTCCCACTACAATGGTTAAACACTTGGTCTTTGTTAAGTTCTTCAAAACCTTTTCTTTGAGGCAACTTGATTCCTAAATTTATTGGGTGTCCTTATGCATTGGTGTATAGGCATTATTGCCTAGTGGAGATAGATATGATCGGGTGGCTCCGCTGGTGACACGATAATCCTTTAGTGGTCAGTTAGTGATCCAAATTTGTTGTTAAGAGAGAGAGAGAGATGGAGAGAGAGAGAGAGAGAGAGAGAGAGAGAGAGAGAAAGAGAGGGGGAGGGAGGGAGGGAGGGTAATAGAGGGAGAGAGAGGGGGAGAGGGAAGGGGGGAGAGAGAGAAGCGATCTTTGAGTCAAGCTGAAAGTTTTTTAATGGGCTTTCCATATGACCATTTTGCGCCTCCATTAACTGGGCTTCTAGTCATTTCTCTTTAGAAATTGGGCTTTATCCAAGTCTTCATTGAAATTGTGAATTTTATCTTGTTTTCCTACATGAAATTGGGCCTTATCCAACTCTTAAGAATAAACCATTCTTACAAGTCATTGGTTGGCAACTTGATATATGGTTGGACTTGGTCCCAAAATCGTCGTCAATTCAAACAATTGAACACAAAGTCATCCCGATATCAATTATCCTGTTATAAGGTAGTTGACAACCTAAAGAAAAGGCGTATGTATAGTTGTTAAAAACTTAAAACCACTATTTACCGTTGGACTTAAACCTCGGCCTTTTAGATCGAGGCCTATTTTACACTTCTATACCGTTAGACCGATTGCCCTTTAGTAACCGTAAATTAAATACATAACACGTACAAAGAGGAAATATAATTGCAAGTTTACTTTTATGTAAATTTAAATAAAAAAGTGTACACTGGTTATTTTTATTTCAACGATTATGGATACACTTATCTGTTTTGAGTTATATAATCCAAAATTTTATACGCACAAATATGATACGAGTTTCTCAATAGCATTTTGAAATGCATGGTTTTCAAAATGAACACAAATAAGGTCTTGTTCGTGTTTATTTATTGAGGAAATTATGACATTATATGTTCACAAACAGTTCATAAACACTTGCCAAACAAGACATGCTCGTTTGTGTTCATTTGTTAATTTTGTTCATGAACGCACACGAACACAAACAAACATTAATGAACACAAACAAGTGTTCATGAACACAAACAAACAAAAAGAAGTGTTCATAAACGGAAACAAACACAAAGGGACATATATTAACTTTCGAATAAAATCGAATCCACATACATTAGATCCACCTAAAATATAAGCTAATTATGCAAACATACTTATTACTTAATACTAGTGTGATTGCCCGCGCGTTGCAGCGGGAGCGTCTGTTTACACAACCCTGATCCATGTTATAAATTGTTGACCGAACATTGAAATTGCCAAATCCGTACCGTTATCTCAAAGTCTCAAACCAGATAGACTGTCGGCTTACCATGAATAGATCATAATAGGTGAAAGCATGTAAACCTATAAGTTATGCATTGTCGGGCAAAAATTTAAGTAACTTCATGTTAATATTTGATATTTTGCTGCATCACTTGAACTCTCAGGGGGTGCTTTTGTTGAATTCATACGTACCCTCTCTACTATTCAATAATATTTGATATTTTGCTGCATCACTTGAACCCATTTCAACCCCATTAGGTGTTGTAAACCTATAAGTTATGCATTGTCAGGCAAAAATTTAAGTAACTTCATGTTAATCTGTCCTGCAATACTACTCATGATATGACATACACATTAAGCATTTCCAAGTTTATAAGATACATGAACTGACAATTAATTTTGAGTCACGTTAAAAAATTGACAATTTGCAATGCGATACTCGCTTCTTGTCAGTTTATCAACAATTCTCATGATATATTGTAATGTTTTATGCTACCATTATATCGATAGTTGTTTCTTTTTTTTTTAAAGAAATTTAACAATTATGGGAGCTAACACAAATCAACTAAAATACATTGTATTCCATTAGTTTTTTTTTACTTGGCAACTTTGCTGATCATTAATCTTTCATCCTAGTTCCATCATACATTTGAGAATTCTACAACACCTTAATTCCAAAAAACTTGTGGATTCGTTATGCTATTTCCATAACAAAAAATGATTGGCCTTATGGCAATTGTTTGATCTTAAGCAATGACCTATATTTGGTTGGTTTGATTTAGTATAAATAGTTTCCGGTCACACCCCGAAACACTTTTAGGTAAACTAATTCAGTAATATTATACCAAAGTTCAAAAAAATAAACTTGCATATTTTAAACAATTATTGCTTAAAAGAAAAGAAAAGGTAATATTTGAATTCAGAATTTTAAAGTATTAGTACGGTAAATAAAATTCTTTTTTTTTTTTTTTTGAGTTTTAGTGTTCATGTGTGTTGACATGAATGTCGGTCCATGTCGTGTTTGATCCATTTCCATGAATGCTTTCTTTAAAGAAAAGAAAGGGTGAATTGTCTAAACAAATATATCTGAGCCATTCACCAGTAATTGTCTTCTAATAATTTTATGTTTGTTAGGCTCTTAAAAAGGGTAGCCACCAATAATCATGAGGTATAATGTCACACCAACATGACCACACATCTGCAATCTGAAAAGAAAAAAAAAACCCAACAAAAACAACAAAATAATAATAATAATAATAAATGTAATATAGAAGTTCAGTTGACCACACACAGCAAGAAATCAAAAGTTTGACCCTAACGCTTGAAACTACAAGTAAGTTATTATAGAAATATGTGTTGTCAAAAGGCGTAAGGCGCGCTCAAGCATATAAGTTTCGCATTGAGCAAAGGGCAAGGCGCAAAAAAAGAGCTTGCCAAAGGCGAGCAAGGCGCAAAAGAAAAGCGCTTGCCCGAGGCGAGCAAGGTGCAAGCGACCCACTTGAATCAATACCAATCCCCAACCGGTTCCGAATTAATTTTTTGACAGCTTAGACAGAATAGGGAGCTGCTCCTAATCCGAACCAAGACCAAGTATCTGCACTGTTCTGCAGCAGCACGGTTGACAGCTCAGTCCATTCAGAAATGCATTCTGACCCAGATATAAGCCTTCTGTCGAGCATAGCCCAAGACCCGGTACCTACTTCTCCGACCCACTTGTCACGAATGAAACAGAAAAGGAATCTGAAACCTACACTCTAGCTACAGAAAAAGAGGCTTTCACATAAAAAGTTAAAAAGACAAACTTGGTAGAAAAATAAAAAGGTAAACCCATTTTTTATGTTATCATGTTCTCCATTTCTCTTCTCCTAATTTCATTTCTCATCTTCTGCAAGTTTTGTTATACCAAAGTTGGTTCAGTGAACATGTTTTGGGTGTTTAAGACCAGTTTGCCAGAAATTTCAAAATGTTGCTGGAATTTTTAGTTTCTAGCCAGAAATGCACCTGGACGACCACTTGGAGCTTTTCTTGCGCTGTGCCTCACCTAAGTGCTTAGGTGCACTCCTAGTATGCCTTTTGTTCAACGCCTCGGACTCCATCTTCCATAAACAAACCTGATGTGCAAAACTTAATATTAAAATAATGAGTTGTTTGCTATGACAAATTAGCTAAGTGAATGTTTATGTCTAGCTAAATGACTGTTTATTTCTATGAATTACACATATCAATTCATAGCCCCGGATTTTCACTAAATTACACATATAAAAACTCATATATGAAATTTTTCAGATGGTAAAATAAGTTACAACATTAGCATCATCATTAATGGTAACCATAAACTTCATACTGTAATTAGAACTAACCATGCCAATTAAAGGCCTAAAATGCAATTTAGTACTTAAATATTTATGACCCATAACAAGAAATCCAACACTCAAATGCATCTCGGCTTGCATTGATAACTTAATCTTAATCAAATTTCAAACTTTAGTCGGCAAAACTCAGATGCTTATGGTTACCTCTTGTAGTCGAGCCGGCTCCCATCGTCAGTCATCACCTCTACCGCCAATAGTCACTATTTCATGGATTTTCCTAGGCAAGCGCTTTTTCTCCGTTTGAAGGGGCTCCCTTTGCTAAGTAACTTGCCAATGTACTCAATAAAAATCCAAAACTATATAACCAACATTAAGCACTGCAAAAAAAAAAGATGATTCGCATACTCTTCTGCAGCATGACAGAGGCTGCACAAAGTATTATTAACCGGGATGTTCCTTCGACTCAAAGCTGGCCTTGTAGGAAGCCGTTCATTAATCCCTCGCCAAAAGAAAATATTACACTTTTGGGGATCCATTTGCACCACGTTAAGGCGTATTACTGAATTCTGCTGGAAATCGCTGCACAACCAGCACTTAACGGCCGCCACAGAGAACTTGCAGCTAAGCCTTTGAGCTGTTGCACAGTTTTCAGAGTTTGTCACCTGAATATGTAGAAGAAGTATGTTTTGACTTTTGTATTGTATTATTTATTTTATTTTTTTATAATAGGTTTGTAAAATGCTAATAATTATACTATTTGTTTATCTGTACCAATATAAAAAAAAATTGGTGATTAATATTCTCGAACTCCAAGCACTTTGTCTACTTGCGCAAGCTCTCCCTGATCACTTTTTCATTTGTTGGTGATTTTTTTCCTAAGGAGGGACGGGCCCTCTCGGCAAGGGATTCTTGGTAAGGGTTGCCGTCCAGAAACACCGCCGCCACCCACCCACCCTTTCGGCAAGATTTGATTTTGATGATTTTAGGGTGTTAACTTGAGATGGCAAACGGGGATTCGACGGGGCTCGGCAAAGTTGTCGAGAGTGCCCCATCCCCCTTTCTTATTCGATTAAGGATTTTGTGTATTAACGAAATACTTCAATATGTAAACGAGTTTACGTGATTTAGAAAGTGTTTAAGTCAATTATGAAATTCAACAAATGCCACATTAAAGGTCGGTTATTAGCGAAGATATGTGGCATGAACAACAAAACAACATTAGCATTTTAGCATACCTCAAAGCTTTGCCAAAAGCCACAAATTAAACCGATCAACAACCTAAGAAACTGCATCCTTCAACCTGCAAAATTGCAAATGCAATCGGCAACGCCATGATTGAATTCTGACCGACCAATCACTTGCTGTGAATATAGCTCTTGTAAGACTAAAGCTTCCAGCTCCTTTTCACCTTCATGGGCAATCCCTTCAACGATAATAGTGTAAGTTGTCTCGTTAGGCATATACTCTTTCTCTATCATCATATCGTAAATCTCCAAAGACAAATCTGTCCTATGAGATTTGCATAGCCCAAGATTAAGCGCGTTAAAATTGTCAATATCAGCTCTGGTGTTACTTTCTTCGATGATAACAAAAATATCTTAAATGACATTATGTAAATAAACAAATAGTATGTAACATTTGCAAACATATGTTTTCATTCGCCTAGCATGGTTTCGCTTTCAAGAAAACCTCTATCCTTTCTAATGATTCATCACTAACACTCTCTTGTAACAAGAGGACACAAGTTCATATTTTTATAGGTTATCGATTTTTTATGTGTGTCTAAGGTGGTTGGCACTTGGAAGGTACGATGATGTGGTAGCAATGGGGGTGACAAGGGTCGTGAGTTAGCAATGACGCTACCTACAACAGTGCAGTAACATTAATTGGTACTGCATGGTGGTCATGTTGGTAAGCAAGCTATTTCCATTTCACTCTACCCATCATCAATTATGTTAACATGTTTTTTTTTTTTCATTTTGTCAAGCGTGATGTATTTTGCACCCACAATGTAACATATATTACTCTCACTAACCAATATTTTTACAATGGTTTGAAGTCGGTAGATCTATATTCTATCTTGGTTGGTGGAGGTCCTAAGATGGGAAACCCAAATAATAGAAAAGAATAATTCAGGATTAATCATATTTGCTAAAAAAAAATTTAATCATTGATCATGTTTATCTTCTGATGGAAACATTATCATAAACTTGATGGTATACATACCCAAGTAAGCCAAGTTCATTAATGGCGGTATATTGTATCGGGATCTCCATAAGGGCAGCGAGCGCAAAAGCTGCTTCTTTGTGAGCTGGGATTAGATCTTTGGACATGATACCAGTAAAATTAACAAACTGCAATCAATAAGACCAAAGTTCCATGAGTTGTCTTTTAAGATAAACACTACTAATTTCATCTTTAAACTAATAAGAATGCCCCCAACCTTTTAGAAACATCCTAATAACCAAACATCTATAAAGAAATTATGAGATTAAAACTTCTACAACATTTTTGAGAAAACTGAATAAGAGTTTATTGAAATTGAAGGGTGTTTTGTACCTGAAAGCTATCAAATCGCCACCACACAATCAATTATCAGTCATTTTAAAAGCACGATCGAAGATCTGGATACCACGATAAACACAACCATGAACAATAAAAAAAAAAAGCACGAAAAACACAACCATAAACATGAAACCTGGTTGAAGGGCTGGGGATGGTAGCTTTTCTTCAAAGTTCAGACCCATTCTCTGGTTTGCATGTGAAATTCTGAAAGAGAATAGAAATTGATATTAGAACAAGTATTAACTTGAAATTTGTTTCAAATGGAAAAGGTTAAACCTGGAATCGATATCCACCATCATCACCCTGTTGTTAGGGTTCGTGGCGAAACCTGTGTGAGGTGGTCTTTATGGAATTAGGGTAGGGGAAGGATGTAAACGGTGGTTTAGGGGAAGATGAACTCACTGTCTTTAATTTTGAAGTTGCATTGATTTCAGAAACCTGTTCACCATTTCACCTAGCTTGTGGGGATACGGAAGGAAAATAAGGGTACGAATGTAAATTTGTTTTCATAATACAAAGGATGAGCATGATGAAATGTCTAGATTACCCTTAAAGTATCTTAATTGTCACCAACATCCCTATAATACCCTTATCAAGTGAGCTTAAATATGTTGTACATGTTGCTTCTTACGTTGTACGAAAATGAAAATTACTATAGGGGCCATCACTCCTCCTTAATAAGATAATATAGATAGTATTTGTAAATATAATAAAGTAGTGTAAAAAAATAAATTTGAACTATTTATTAATTAATTATTTATTGATTATACTAAAAGAAGTTTGTTGATCTCATATAGTCATATATTTACCTTTCATAAATTATTTATTTATTTGGGTAAATGAATAAAAATTAAATAATGTAAAAAACATTGTAAAAAGTAAAACCTATTAAACTATCGAACACAAATGGACATACACAAACGAACACGGCTTTTGTTTATGTCCGTCCGTTCATTTATTAAACGAACTTCAGCCCTACTTTTGTGTAATTATATTTCTAGCTAATAGTTTATTTTATTATTTATTTTTCCTAGCTTGTTAAGCTATTATCAATTATCAATGAGTAAATTGTCTTTTTAGTCTATGAGGTTTGTTAGAAGTGTCACTTCAATCCAAATAATTTTTTTTCCACGTATCTCCCTGTGTTTTCAAATTGTCATTTTTGTCCAGTTAGCCAACTTCGTCCAAGAATATCAGTTAATTTAAGGGTATTTTGTCCTTCTACATATCTGGATTACGAATGAACGAAAATGACAGAAATTTAAAAAAACTCAGGGACAAAGATGAAAAAAAAGATATCTATTTTGACTGAAGTGCCATTTCTAGCCAAGTCACATGAACTAAAATGGTAACTTACTCTAAAAATAAATATAAATTAGAGGAAACATAAATGAGGTTCACAAGTTCACGGATCAATACTTCATATCTACCAATGGCAGAATGACAGATGCCATACATTTTTTTAGTGAGGTTACCCTACTGTTTATCACGAGCCAGACCAAACTGATCGGACCTTTGCTCGTGCTCGGTTCGTTTACAAACTGATCTGAACTTGTGACACTCGGCAAATTCAGGTTAACTTTCTACAAACATTTACCATTTAATTTGGTTAACTTTTATATATTTAGTTTAATTCAGAGGAATTAAATTGGTTAAATATATGTGAAACGAGACGAACAGGTAATTCGGCAGATTATCAAGACATAAATACGAATAACTGACCCTAAACGTTGGTGAAATAATAAAATAAATAATTGTGAAATAGTTGTTTGATATTATTTGCAATTATGTGCTTGTGTGAAACTATTTGTGAATTGTTATGCAACTACGTTTATTTAAGCGAAACACGTCACCGAGCTCGTAACCGACACCCGACGAATGACAATATATTTCGGGGAATGACCATTCGCTTGGGAACCGACTTAAACACCTATAAAATCGATTTTTAGCCCACTTTTTCATATAACAGAACCCTAATTCGTCATTAGCATCCCCCATACGAATATTATCACTCCTAACCTCTACCATAACCATAATAAATCAATCCTTGGAGCTTTAGATGTGTTTTAATCACCCGAACGAATAGCTTAAGGTCTATTATCATTCCTTTACTTGTTTTAATCCTTTTGATTATGTTTAATCATGTTTTTATCCATTAAACCTAAAGTCCAAATCTGATCTAAACTGGTTTTATCAATAACAGATGATTAACATGTTTATGTGATGTGTTTTAATGATGATTTGATTATGTTACAACATAGGACTCATATTTAATTATAAACCCAAACTTTGATGAATCTTGGTAACCCTAGGTTGTATGTTCATGATGTTATATCTGACTTGGATGATTTGTATGATGATATTATGTTAGTCTAGGATGATTAACATGTATTTGATGCTTGATTAACATTTATTGATTTGTTGTTCATACCTTACTATAAATGGAAACTTTATTGATTTTGGATTTCTACGTTGAGATTAATACATGTTATGATGTATGTAATGTTATGAGATGATTAGTAATGATTATCTAAGATTGATAAAACATTGTTTAAGTAGAAACCAAACTCGGTTCATGTACTTACCAAAGATGGAAACTTTTGCATGTTGTATGTGTTCTTAGTGTTTATAACGTACTAAATTTGGATAGTTTACATGAGATACAAGTTGAAGGATGCATGGAATGTGTTGTATGACTTGTTGTAATCCATGACTTGTTAGAAGTGGGATGTATGCGTAAATTGGAACTTGCAAACATATGTGATATGTGACACATTATATGACAACTAACATGATAGATGCTAAGAATTGCATGAACTATGTATGTGATGAAATTCCAGGTCTATGTGGATTAATCAAACATGAAACATTAACGGGTCACCAACGGGTCGGCGGGCCAGGAAAAGTCAAACTTGGACAAACAAAGTCAAACATAATCAAACGCTTTTGTAAAACATAAACTAAGGCATTGATCGGATTCAATGGGTTAAATGGACAAACACAAACATTGGACAAACACTTATAGGTTGTTATATGATAGGTTTCTAGTAGTGGGATATATATTTTACAGAACACTTGGTTTTACTCTAGCACGCAAAGCTAAGGTGAGTTTCACGGCCCCTTTTTACTGGTTTTCCTGTTGGGGACGAAACATGCTACCCAAGCACACAAACATTGTAAATCACATGTACTATTATATCACTTGTTTACTGTAGCATAACTCCCATTCTTAAGTCCTTACATTATAAACCATAGTATGTGAAGCATAGCGAGGAGATGTGAATAGATCTATTGGGTCTGAAAAGCCCCGTATGTGTCAACTGGAGGTTGAGCGGGTGCATATTGTCCTAAACAGTCATCACCGTTTAATGGGCGGTGGCGGGAGGCAAACAACTACCATCGTTAGCAGGGCCGACCCTGAAAATTCAGGTGCCCGGGACGAGCTGCAAAAATTGTGTCCTTTAGCCTTAGCTTTAGGCCTTAACGAAATAAATAATGTAAACTATTTTTTAAGTTACGATCAAACTAATATCAAATTGATGAATCAAATTTTATTTTTCACTTAGTTTGTAGTCTAACGGTAGAGGAAACAAACCCTCTTAGGAGAGGTTGGGAGTTCGAATCCCGCAAAGGGTAAAAATATAAATGGGTGAAAGTTTGGCAATTAAAAAAAACATTTTGTTTCATAACAAAAATAAAAGTTAAAAAGGAAGTCAAAACCAACCGGTAAAAAGCAAAAACAACGGAGTGTGAGCTCTCTTTATTTTATCTTATCTATCCTCTCTAGTCCTACACTCGTTAATAAATCTGCAATTTTTTTCTTAAACAATTTCATTTTCTTCTTTAATTCTTATATATAAAACTACCATTCATCCTCTCTAGTCCTACACTCGTTAATAAATCTGCAATTATATATAAAGAGTAAAGATCAAATACAAAGTGTTTTTCGATAAGAACTGTGAGAATCAAAGGGGGTAAAAAAAATTTATTTTTTTTTAGAATTTTTTTCCCATGTGCTTAAACATACTTTCTAGATGAATAATACAAAAAAAAAAATAAGAAATATTTTTTTTAGTGTAATTACGTCATTAAAGTAAATACATTAGTTTACACTAGAGTAATTATGTGATTACTCTATACGTAATTACTCTACACAATTTTTTTTTTAGTTTTCAATACTATAATACATGTTTAACAATATGGGAAAAAAATTCGAAAAAAATACCCTCCTTTGATTCTCACAGTTCTTACCAAAATCACTTTGTACAGGATCTTTCCCCTATATATAAATAACTGTAATTTTTTTAATTAGTTTCTCTTAACATTTCTTTACTTTCTGTTTTATATAAACTACCATTCACTTTGATTAGTACGTGATTAACAATTTTGGGGCTCAAACATAGAAAAATCCATCGAATTAAGGACATCATTATTAAGAAAACTTGGATTGTCGGAGGGTCAATGTGCCCCGAGAAATTAGGCCCGGGCCGAAAGTCCTCCCCGCACCCCTTAAGGGCCGGCCCTGATCGTTAGCGACCACCAACACTAGAAAACTCGTAAAATAAAAGAAGAAAACAAAAATTATGATAAGATATACTTTTGCAAAGATTATATCTGATTATATATGTGGTTAATTACGATGGACATGAGGTTAGGGGTTTAATGCAGTGGCGAAGCTTGAAAATTTGAACCGGGGGGTCGAAAGTCAGCGGTCACGGGATGAGACCTAATTTTTTTTTCTGTAGCTATGATTCGGGTGATATGTTTGGGTCGATGATTCGATTCGGGTGAAGTCGAATCAAACATTAAATACAATAAATATCAAAGTCCTAAGCATTGTTTAACAAACAATTGAACAAATACACTAAAACATTAAAAATGAGACAAAGAGTTGGTACCTAGATGGAGAATTACAGTTCAGCCCGTCGACCTTTAAGATTTTTGAATTATTCAATTATGGATAGGGTGCAAACGAGCCGAGCTAAGCCCTAGCTCAACCAGGCTCGAGCTCGAAAACTTATGAGAGCTCGAGCTCGGCTCGTTTACTATCTATTAGTTAATATTTTAAATAAAAGTAATATAAATAATAGGTTCGTAGCTTGATAAATGAAGTTCGGCTCGGCTCGTTTGGTAAACAAGCTTAAATGAGGGGGTGAATATTATTAAATATTAATAAACCTAATATTACACTAAGGCTCGACGAGCCTGACGAGCTTCAAATGCTAGGTTGAGCTCGGGCTCGATTAGTAAACAAGCTTTGTTTTAAGCTCAAGCTCAGGCTCGATAAGGCACGACTCGTTTCGAGCTTTTTACCAAGCCAAGCTCGAGTATTTAAGAGATAACAACTCCATCGCTTACTCATTGAATCTGCTATCCCGCTCATGTAGTTGTTGGGCTTAGGACTTTAGGATTTGGGCTTTACATTTACTTTGTTTTGGGTTAAAGTTTTGGTTCATGTAACTATTTTTTTTTAAACGGGGGGTCGAAACCGTATATACCAAAAAAAATTCATATGAAGACTATATACTCGAAACTTCTGAGCGAAAATTCGGGGGGGTCGGCCGCCCCTCCCCGCCCCTTGAATACTTCGCCACTGGTTTAATGGTTAATTATGATAAGATAGTGATTCATTCTGCATAATATACAGTGAGTGGTTTGCAAGTGTGGATAATTACAATGGACCTTGGGTTTGGTTTTGATTTTACAAAGATTATACTTATGCTATTATTATTCTACAAAGATTATACTTGTGCAATTATGATATGATAAGATAGTGATTGTTATAGTGGCTTGGATAATAATATTTGTGGGCTGTGGTTATGGTTATGGTGGGTTATGGTTATAGTGGGTTGTGGTCGGTTATGGTTTTAGGTTACGTTGCAGACCTTTACAAATAAACAGTCTTCTTGTTGCAGACTGCAAACATTTGGCCACTTCTTCTCCTGCAAATGTTTGCAGATGTGGTCCGCAGACTGCAGACATTTTACCTCTTCAAAAACAAACAACACCTAAATGAGTCTTATTTCAGGCTCGAGTTTAGGTTTGGACTCGTCAAGGCTCAGCTCGTTCGAGATTTTTAGTGAGCCGATCCCGAGTAGCTTTCGAGCCGCTGCGTGTCATTTACACCCTATTCAAATTAAGTGCGAGAATCCAATACGTTAATGGTTAGGTTATATATAGCAATTTTTTTTTTATATTATTAAAATCCAAATACAATCGATTCCCAATGATTCAACCAACCACCCACTCACAAAAAATTCAGCGTTGAGGAATCAAAACCCCTTTGGTTGAAAGACTGCAGCAGAAGAAGCCGACGACGACGAAGACGACGAAGACGACGACGTATCAGAGGTGAATAATAATAATAATAATAATAATCGATGGCTCTTTCACGACTCCGTCATCATCCACTGATTTCACGAGCACCTTCACTATATAAGGCTCGCCTCCTTTCTTCCAGATCCATTTCCCGGTTATTATTCTCCTTTCCTTTTTATCATCATCATCATTCGATCCGTATAAGTTTGATAATAATTTATAAATTCATATCTGTTTTGCTAATTGTTTTTAGCCTGTCACTTTATTGTAATTGATTGTTTTGTTTAATGATGTTAAATTTAGAATTTCAAAATATATGTATGAGTTAGGATCTGAATGAGGCTAAACTAGCGTCTGTGTTGTATAGGAGAGCTTGTGATTGTAAATAATAAGACTTCTATAGTTGTATATGATTTTACAGATTCTCTTAAGCAGTTTTGTTATTTGATACTTTAGTGTTGATTTGCATACACTAGTGATGTGATTTACCTAGGTTATTTTATGGAGTTTATATCGATAGTTTATGAATTTGTATCCGTTTTGTAATTATAAGTTGTTTTTAGCGATTGAAGTGTTGATAATGTGAGTTAGGTTTTGAATGAGGCTGAAGTGAACTTGCTAGCGTCTTTGTTGTATGTTTAGTGAGAATCTAGGTTTGTTGTATAGGAGAAGCGGTTCTAATTCATCTACGACTGGTGAAGTAAAGGATAATAATAATAATAATAATAATAATAATAATAATAATAATAATAATAATAGGCTAGTGGAATTGGATTTGAACCAGAGGATAGGGTTTGAATCTGTTCAATGTGTTTTATTTGTCTATCGGCTTGTACAAATTCTCTTAATCAATTTCGTTATTCGAACCGTTAGTTTTGATTTGCATACATGTGCTGTATATTTATGAATAATTTGTGAATTAGTATCTGTTTTGTTAGCTGTTTTTAGTTATTGAGCTGTCGATAATGCGAGTTAGGATCCAAATGAGGCTGAACTATCATCCTTTGTATGTTTCGTGGTTTGTTTTATAGGCGAACTTGTTTGAATTCATTTGAGGCTGATTAAGTAACGAATGATAGTAGACTACTGGAATTGGATTTGAACCAGGATATGGGGATTGAATTTGTTTAATATGTTTTATGCTTCTATATGATTGTACAAATTCTCTTAATCAGTTTTTTTTTTTTTTTTTTTTTTTTTTTTTTTTTTTTTTTCTAGAGTTTTTATCGATAATATATGGTTTTGTATCATCTGTTTTGTTAGTTGTTTTTAGGTTAAATGCAAAAATAATATATGAATTTGTATCTCTTTTGTTAGTTTTGATCAATAATATATGTAAAAATGTTAGCTATTGAGCTGTTGATAATGGAGTCAGGATCCAAATGAGGCTGAACTAGCATCCTTTGTATGTTTAGTGAGAATCGAGGTTTGTTATACAGGCAAACTTGTTCTAATTCATCTGAGACTGGTGCAGTAAAGAATTATGTAGGCCAGTGGAATTGGATTCGAATCAGGGGATAGGGTTTGAATTTTACTTTTATGCACTTGTACAAATTCTCTTAATAAATTGCATTAGAAAACATGAGCTCTTGTTGGTGATAGCATAAGGGAGTTATTTCAATCGCCTCAGCTTCTGTTGTTTGGTAGTGCTGCTTGTGTAATTTGTGAAATGTTATACAGTGTTTCATATGATCTAATTGCTAGGTAGATCTTAGATTATGCATTTGATATTACATTAGTTGAAAGTAAAATAAAAATTACATGAACAAATCAATGATATTGTTTATGGTGTTGCTCATATTGGGTGGGCTTGTGTTACTAACTGAGGTATTCTTTCTGCAGCAATTCCAAATTGCAGAGTTCTATTGTTGAAGATGGTGGCACTTTGTTTGGGTATAACCTTACTGGCTTACATTACCCCTTTTAATCTGTGGCATTAACGCATTATGTTATTCTCATTAAACATTGCATGTGTTGTAAGTCTATATTCTTGATTTGGTTGCATTATCTTGCAGTTAGATGACTATATTGGACCATTGGTACATCAATAAAGCAGATTTAACTGGTTTTAGTCTATTACAGTTCACGAATTTATGTGTGAAAACCTGATGGAATGGTTACATAAAATATTTTTAGATTTTGGTTAATCGATATACAGGCTGTAAAAAAAATGCACGTTGTGTTTTTGGAAGTGGTTGTTAAGATGTCTAAATAGGTGTATTTTTTGTAAACCTATTTAGGGGGGGGGGGGGGGGTTGAGAAGAGCTGATAAGTATTCTTCTCAATATTAGCTGTTTGACAAATAGAAGGGATAATTTATTAGACAATTTAAAGAAGTTCAGAATAATTTAAGCAGGGAGAATGGTATTTAAAGATGATTTACAAGAACCAAAATAGTATTGCCCAAACAGATACATAATTACATATGAGCTCAAGAATCAAGATATGATTGTGTTGTGTCATGCTAAATATATAATATCATTAGAAGATTGTGGATGAGTTGTGTCAAACATACTAAAATTTCTATCAAAGAATATCTTCAGCGAACCTAATATCATGTGATAAAAAACACCAAGAAGGAACAGTGTTCCTTTATCCAGTCTTTAGTCTTTGAAACAGGTACTTGGGTATACGAGATTTCAGAAAACGCTAATCTTTACACTAAAAGACCAATTAAACATTTGTTGGATAAGTATAATTTAATCTAGCATCCAAGACTAGACTTAACTTTTGAAGTAATATTACAAAGAATCCAAAGGCATTACTCTAGAAAGGATTTAATTCCTAAAT
Source organism: Ambrosia x helenae (assembly GCA_030844895.1). Classification (NCBI taxonomy): domain Eukaryota; kingdom Viridiplantae; phylum Streptophyta; class Magnoliopsida; order Asterales; family Asteraceae; genus Ambrosia; species Ambrosia x helenae. The sequence goes on along the minus strand of CM061232.1, from coordinate 3,836,290 downwards.
GAAACCAGTTTTGTAAAACTTCAAGTTTTTAGGCAATGAACATTTGTTGGGGATTTTATGGCAAAGATAACCATAAATCTGCTTAAAGAAAGAAGCATAGCATTGTCTACACTGTTCTTCACTCCCATATACAAAAATTTCAGTTGTGTTGTTGAGTTCTGATCAAATTTATAAAATTTGTCAAGACCTAAAAGTATCTCTTTCGTACTTAATAATTGTACTAGACCAGTCATCCATTTTATCTTTATAGTTTTCTGACAATGAGGTTTTCAGGCCCACACTTTTTTCTCCATTCAATGGTATCCGAAGCCAATCTAAACTAAAGGTTAGTAACTAAAATTAAAATTTTGTTTTTCATTTGATACAATATTCATCTCCTGACGATGGTGGTTTGCTTACAGTATCTGAATGATATTAGATGTTACTCATCTGCAGGTATGAATCTTTCTCGTTCATATTCACACTCACATTCACAGTTCTTATTGTCTTTTATCTATAAAATCTTGGCGTGTGTATTGAAACTTTTGTAGTTGCAAATTGTGGTTATTTATTTCTTTTTATTATCTTCAAGGTCACTGAATGCCAGTTGACAGTTGTTTCTGAAAGTTGGTGTAGCTAATCTTAATGGGCTTTTAATATGCAGAACCTCCTGCGCATATTGTTATTGGGATGCCAGCTCTATCTCCTACAATGGTAACGATATGTCATTGATATGATTTTTCAATTTATCTAGTTTTTTTTTCTATAATTTTCCTTCATATTCTGCATACTTTTGTGCTTCAATATAGACACAAGGAAACATTGCAAAGTGGAGGAAGAAAGAAGGAGATAAGGTCAGTTATTTCGGAGTTGTCTCTGTTATAAGAGACTTCTCATATGTTTTAAATTCCTGCTTCCACACATTGCAAATACAAGTTATTGCATTGAAATTTTGAGAACTATTATCTGGCAATGATGCTTGATTATATGTATCTGATTGTTCGTTTTGATCTAATAGATAGAAGTGGGTGATATCATATGTGAAATCGAGACAGATAAAGCTACTCTTGAATTTGAAAGTCTTGAAGAAGGGTAACTCTATATTCCCTAATCCAATATACTCTAAAATATAGAATTGCCGTGTACCATAGTTACACGCTGATGGTGTTCCAGATCATTACAATATGAGCTTAATTGTAGGGCTCATATTTAGTTGTGCATCTTATTCTAAAAAAGCGAAAGCTATGTTTCAGTAAATCTTTGCTCTGCGGTATAGCTAGTTTTTTCTTTTTTGCATAAAGTATCAACATGCCTCTTCATTTACCCCGTTGTAGCCATTGCTCTTTTTTTGTACATCCGAGTCAGTAAAAGATGTTTCCATGTACAGTTTGGTTCGTTCGTAAGTGGTAAAGGTTACATATTTACATAAATTTAACAATTTTATACATGAATTTAAACTTTTTATAAATTTATTGTTTTACCAGCTGGATTTTGCATACAAAATGATCAAAACGAAACAGAGTCATATTTTAATGAGGGAAATATATGAAAAAGGTATAATGACTAAAGCTGGACACATGAAAAAAAAATATATTGGTATTTTATACAGAGAAAAAAACCTATAGTTATTATTCTGACTTTTATAAATTTCATTCAACTACCTGTCAATTTTTTTTTACGTTTGATGATATGATGTGACGTACTCACATGGACCATCACTACCTGCAGTTTTTTGGCAAAGATATTGGTGCCAGATGGTGCAAAGGATTTGCCCGTTGGACAGCCTATTGCAATTACAGTAAGTTTTTTTTTTTGTATTGTCATTTTGATTTTGATTATTATTTTTTTTTTTTGCATTTTTAAATTTTTTTTTACCTGCATCTGGTATTTATGTACACACTTATCTGTCTTTTGTGTCCTCTGACTAGAAATAACCTTCATTGTTGAATGTTGATTTGCCTTATACATAACTAAACTTATAAGCTAATGTATGTTGTATTAATTGATGCATGAACGTTATTTATTCATATAATCAATGTGTACTTATTTACTAGGTCGAAGACTTAAACGATATACAAAATATCCCTGAAAGTGTTCTTGGTGGGTCAGAGGTCAAAGAAACAAAGTCAACCCAATCTGATGTAAAAACTGAAGACCCTGTCCAACAGTCAAGTTCAGAGAAACTTGATGCATCTAAACTTCCTCCACATATTTTTATTGAAATGCCAGCATTATCACCAACTATGGTAAGTTAACCAAACTAGAGTTCTGTTGATATCAGTGTTCTCATTACTCTTGCTGAAGCCGACATTGTATTCTTATTGAATTTGCAGGACCAGGGAAATATTGCGAGGTGGAGGAAAAAGGAAGGTGACAAGGTGAGTCCTGTCTAATACAATTTGTTTACATTGGCATCGAGGATTGATCTGAAATTAGTCTGAATCTTTCTTTACTCCATCTTATAGATTGAGGTTGGTGATATTATATGCGAGATAGAGACTGATAAAGCTACCCTTGAATTTGAATGTCTTGAAGAAGGGTAAAATATCTTTTTAGTGGTTTAATACTAAAATTAATATTTTCTTTGGTGGTGACAGTTGAACTATCTACGTATGAATGGGTCAATTTTGGTTTTGTTTTACTCCCAGTTGCTCAAATAAACCAAATAAAAGAAATATTTAAAAAGGAAACAGGTAAAATTTGTCAAGGTCGCGCACAGGATTTTTTATACAACTGTCTAAATTACTTCGTGCAAAAAAGAAAACCTGGTCAATATAGTTTTTGCAATCATATATAACATGTTAAATAATAAATTTATTTAAGGAAGCTGACAAAAATTGGTCAACTCAACCCGACCCATGTTGAAGGGCACAACAATTACCTGTTTTGACCCATTACTCAAATCTCCTGATCCACCCATTTCGCCATATAGTGGCCGTTTACAACCAACTCTTTTATCACATTATCGGTGTTTAAGTTGGGGTACCTATTACTGCTTGATAGCTTAACGGAAAACTAACTGCAGGTACCTAGCAAAGATACTGGCACCTGAGGGTTCAAAAGACGTTGCAGTTGGACAGCCCATTGCAATAACAGTAAGTATCTGCTGTTACTAAAGTGTAACAATACGAATTATTTCATAATGAACAATTATGCTTTTTGTACTGATTGTTTTCTTTTATTGCTTTCCAATCAAAGAAAATGTAGAGCTTACAAAATGGGTGGGTTGGGTAACACACTTATGTCAAGCTGGGTTGATCTAGCTCAGGTTGTCTTCCCTTTTATTGAATTTTACAAATAGTTAAATGTTTAAGATATGATTTTAAATAGTATATTATCGCAGTGCTGATATAATTTAAAAAAAAAAAAAACAATCTGGGATGTTTTAGGCTTTTAAATATGTATCGGGTTCAACAACCTGTTTACATTTTAACTAATTCTTGAAGTTTTACAAATTTTGACCTGTTAGAGGCTAAGTATAAGTGTATAACTCAAATTTACCTGTTTACTCTTAATTTGGTCAGAATTGCCACCTCTATCAAAATGTAATAATTAATAGGAACACAATGGAACTAATGTTACTGTATTGCAAGGTTGAGGATCCAGCTGATGTTGAGGCGGTAAAGTCATATGTTAGTGGCAATTTAGCAGCTAAGGAGGCAAAGCCAGCTCAGCATGCTACCCATGACAAAGAAGTGAAAGGACAAAAGTCCAGCTTTTCGAGAATAAGTCCAGCTGCAAAGTTACTGATTGCACAACATAAGTTAGATGCTTCATCAATAATGGCATCTGGACCACGTGGCACTCTTTTGAAATCTGATGTTCTAAATGCAATAAAGTCTGGCACAGGTGCAGTAAAAAGTTCATCATCTGAACTTACAACACCTCCATCAAAAGGTCAACCTCAGACACATACGTCTTTATCAGTATCATCAGAGATTCAGCAGTTGGATTCATATGTGGATATCCCAAATAGCCAAATCCGTAAGGTATATCCCTCTTGCTTCTCATTCTAGTCTTAAAGTGTGCATTTTACAAATTAAATTTAGAATTTATATTTTATAATGTTCAATTCATTTGTAAAAATGTTTAAATATGTAGGCCAATCGTTCCTTATGGCAAAACGGGTGGCTCAGGTTGGGTTGAGCCTATACACTTTGTCTCCAAGAGAATTATATAAAAGCTGTTTCAAATATGGTTTAAAAAGATTTAAATAAAATAAATAATTTGAACTTTCTAATAAAATTATTTTTTGGAGATTTTATGCATTAAATTTTCATTTTCGGCGACTTTTGACCGTATGACCTATTTGATCTGGTTCTTTATTTAACTACTTTAACCCGTTAGAGATGAGACATATCTCAAATCAACCAATTTATGGTAATTGGATCAAAGTTTTACCTAATGTATTATGTATGTTGTATAGGTAGTAACAACTCATTGATTATTTGAGAAAGATAATCTTTAATTGATGCTTGCCGTCTTGCACAACCCTTTAAATGACTATTTATTTCAAGAATGTCTTTGAAGGCAGACTGAATTCTTCTGAAAAACTAAATAAGTTAATATAAGCAATTTTGAATCATAATTAACTATGATAAGTTAACATACAATCTAAGTTGATTTGTTACCTTCTCATTAATAATGGCTGTAATTAAAAATTCCCATATTTGCTTTATGCAAGATGTTACTCTGAGGCCTGTGCTGTAAGCTTTGTACTTGCTTTGCAGGTGATTGCAAGAAGGTTGCTAGAATCAAAGCAGAACATACCTCATTTATATTTAACTACAGGTTTCAAAAGCTTCTAAACAGTGAGTTTTTAAAACCGCAATTAATTTGTGATTAATTAATTTAATTGGTTTTGACAGATGTTATACTGGATCCTCTTCTATCTTTTAGAAAGGAGCTTAAGGGTATGTTATAGATCTCTTCTTTTGTAAAATTACTTTTGTTAGCAGCCGAATAATGCGTTACTTTTCGTCATGCGCAGATAAATTTGGCGTCAAAGTGTCGGTAAATGACATTGTTATAAAAACTGTGGCAATTGCTTTGAGAAATGTTCCAAAAGCCAATGGTAAAGTTCTTCGATAGCTTGCATGTATAAACAGTCGGGTTGGGACAACTGGTTTGGATCAAATAATGGTAGTTTTGTTGTGTCAAACTGGGCCGGCCTGGGTTGAGTTGAATAAAATGATGTAGGATGTATGAATTAGACTGATAGTAAAAACTAAAAAGCTTGATTGAAATTATGTAGGACGTTGTATGAATTAGAAATATACTTTGGAAGACTTTCAACCCATTTGACCCTTTTTCTTGTAAACTGAATTTCTTGATTTTGCTTCGTATGAAAGGGGTTTCTTTAATTTATCATAATACAATTCCGTTACTGTTTTTTTATCTCATACAAGTGCTCAATGTTGACTATGCAAATACATGACAGCTTTCTGGGATGACAGTAAAGGAGAAATTGTATTATGTGATTCTGTTGATATATCAATTGCAGTCGCTACTGAGAAGGTAGGAATTTCATTACATGATCTTTTCTCAGTGAATAGTGATTGCTAGGGTCTATTGCCTTATTTTTATTCCTTCCAAATTATAGGGATTGATGACTCCAATTGTGAAAAATGCTGATCATAAATCTATATCCTCAATTTCCTTGGAGGTACTATCCGTGCTTAATTTTGTTTTTAGTTTGATATTATTCGTTTCTATTTGATTTGGCACACAATTTAAGGAAATTATATCCATTTGTCAAAAATATAAAATAAATACCGTTCAACTTGGTTTAAAAAACCGTGATGTGCTCCAATGCGTCTGCTCCTCAAAGCCGAGGCGTGAGGCAAGAGCTTCAGGTATGCAAAGTGTTGCTCTATGGGCAACCAAATAAGCTTTATATACAGCCAAAAGCTACATATCCTTCATCTCTTTTACATGTTATCCTTTTAATCAAGTAAACCATTCATAACCTCTTCATTCTTTTAGTCAATTTTACATATCAGCCTCAACCAGGTCCTATATTTGACCAATTTTGGCGCATCATCTACATGAAGCACCACATCATGGCCTTGAGGTGTATTCCTTGCACGCTTTTATAAACCAAGCCCTTCAACAACTTAAAAACAGAGGATCTTTGTGGATCTAAACCAATGCCTTCGATATAATTTGTGATGATGATGAACAATTGATAACTTGAAAATGTTTTAAAAAATGCACTTTTCTCGGGGAATTTCAAAATGGAATATTTTGCTTCATTTTTTAATAAGTCTCACTCATATGTCAATTAATGAAGATCAAGGAACTTGCTGAGAAGGCCCGAGCAGGGAAGCTTACACCAAATGAGTTCCAAGGTGGCACTTTTAGGTAAGCTTTTATTTATTTCTTATCTTGTGTATCATTCAGTTTTTATATTAACTTTTCCCTCAAAGTTTATGTTTATATGTTCTGTAATGTCGCAGTATATCGAATTTGGGCATGTTCCCAGTGGATCAGTTTTGTGCAATTATAAATCCACCTCAGGTTATGTCTCTACCTCAGTTACAAATGAAAATAGCTTTTAGATTATTAGATTAACCATCAAATTGCTTCTGTTGGTCAGAAAACATGATAAGTTGTTTCATGAATGCAGTCGGGAATTCTTGCTGTTGGTAGGGGCAACACCGTGGTTGAACCTATGTTTGATGAAGATGGTAAACCATCAGTTACTTTTTCTATATGCTATTCTGTAAATACTTTTTAAAACTGGTGATTTATTAAATTTATATTTACTCTACCAGGTATTGAGAAACCTGCTGCTGTTACAAAAATGAACGTAACATTATCTGCTGATCATCGTGTTTTTGATGGAGAAGTTGCAGGTATGTGATCTGCATTTTTATATAAATTTCAACCATTTTACTTACAAATTGGTCGAATATGATCGCTTTTATCTCAAACGGGTCAAATAAAAGGGAACGTGGTCAAACGGCAAGGAGCTTTTAAGAGCTTTTAGGAGCTTCAAGCTTCAAGCTTTTAAGAAAAAGCTCCTACTCAATAAAAAGCCTTGTTTGGTTGAAGGAGCTTGAAGCTTTTAGGTTAGAGAAAAAGCTCTATAGTGAAAAGCTACTAGTACTAGCTTTTAAGAAAAAAACTCTACTATCTACAAGCTTTTAATTAGTAAATGACACAAATACCCATTCTATTTTAAAAATAAAATAAAAACCTTCTTTACAAGTTTTTAATTATGCCCATTTTGGTCATTTTATACATTTTATTAAAAGCTTCAGCTACTCTGTCAAACACCAAAATATATTTAAAAAGTTTTCAGCTACCAGCCTCCAGCTAATTTTGCCAAACATACCCAAAATCTATTGTTAATGGGAGGTGATTTGTACACAACAAATACTTTCTAACATTTTACCCTCATATCTCAAGTCTCAACTACTTTTTCATCTTTTTTGTGTCATGAGGGTAAATTTGTCAAGTGTTATTCTAGTAAATTGATAAACGACACAACACAACAATTATTTTTTAGAAACTTAAAAAATAAAAATGAACAAGAGAGTGTTAGTGTCTCAACCAAACCCCGACCCATTTTAACAAATCCTACAGACCCAGACCCTATCAACAGCTTTGCTATGCATGGGAGTTTACTTGGCACGTTGGTTTGTTTTTCATCTTGTCACTCTAGTTGTTTTTATTTGGAAGTCGGTTATTGCATACAACCTATTTAATTGTATTATTTGACGATCTAGATAATTTTTAACACAACCCACTCTCAACCCGTTGCAGTCACTGTCACCCTGTCATCATATCACCTCTAGTTAGTTATAAAACCACATATGATGAACGGCTAAATTATCTTTTTTGCAGGCGCTTTCCTTGGAGCTTTAAAATCAAACTTCAGTGATATACGTAGACTGCTAATCTAGCAAAACTAGGCATCGCGGGTGTGATTCTTTTGATAAATGCGACTGGAGTCTCCAAGCTGCAAGCGAATACGTCTCGTGGCACTCGAGCTTATTTGCAATTTGTACAATTTTTTTTTTCCATCTTTGATTTCATGGCTAGAGTTTTGCTCTCTTTTATCGGCCTTTTTTATTTAAAACAAAAAAATATAAAAAAAGTCAGTCTGCAATGCAAAATAACTGAAATAATGAGGCCCAATTGTTAATTTTTTTGAACTAAGTATAGACTATAGAGTCTTGCATCTTTGTAAAAAGAAACAATGTACAAGAAGAAAACCAAGTGAGAAGGATTTCTTGTGCCTTTGTAATAAGCCACCTTGGTTAATGACTTATGCAACAATTACAATTTAATATATACCCCTGAAAATTGGATGTTTATTCTAACTAAAATATTGATCTCTTAAATACTTAAAATTTTATATGTATCTATTTCATTAGAGAATTTATAACATGATCATTATTTATTTCTGTTCCTCTTACGCTACAAACTTACATATCCTAATGCTAAGTTTTTAACATTATAACCTTTTTGTGTTCAGTAGATTAGGATTTGTTATCCAGAAAGGGGTGGCGGCGCAACTTGTTGCCCGCTTACCTACTATCTTGATGTAATCATTGCAGTTTTATATAATATATTTGTTTAAAAAATGACATTTTTTCAATTTTTAATAAGATATAAAAAAGTGCATAGGGGAGGGTCCGTTGGTTTTCTTCTCTATGTAATCCGTTTTCACTCTACGTCATAAATTGAGCCTTGCATCATTATCACGGATACACGAGCTCTCACTCAATGTTTTTCACATGTAGTGTGTAAGGCTTCGTAAATTTTTACTACCACCACCCATGAAAATAATATTTATATCAATAAACTAAAAAAAAGGAATGAGCTGTGATTGGTTAACAATTGACGGAGGCCCACCAACCCTTCTTCCTCTGGTTCATGGACAACATCATCCTCCTCCCCTTCACGCCATTGGTCATGCCCCTAGGGGCGGTGTTCCACCAAGGGTTTACGACCACATCAAATGGGGCGTGACACCATTACAACCAGCCTATTTGATGTAGCCGTGAACCCTCGGTAAAACACTGTCCCTAGAGGCATGATCAACTGTGTGAAGCCAATATATAATCGTCTTTATTCCCAAACTATAAGGTAGTAAAATACAACATGTTAAAAGAACAAGGTCATAACCGTACATATAACATTAAAATCACTCCAAAAAAAAAAAAAAAACAAGGTTCAAAATGTCAAAACCCTAATGGCAATTACGTAAATTCCATCAAAATCCAGGTCCAGTTAAGTAAAAAACAACCATTATATATACCAAACCATTATCCCAAACCCTAGCAGCAGCAACCTTCTGTAACAAACAGGCGAGCGTTAAACACTTAACGGCGGCAACAATGGTGAAGTTCCTGAAACCAAACAAGGCAGTAGTAGTCCTTAACGGCCGTTTCGCAGGCCGTAAAGCCGTCATCGTCAAACAATTCGACGACGGTACACGCGACCGTCCGTACGGCCACTGTTTGGTTGCAGGAATATCCAAATACCCTAAAAAAGTGATCAGAAAGGACTCAGCGAAGAAGACGGCAAAGAAGTCACGAGTGAAGGCGTTTATTAAGTTGGTGAATTATAATCATATTATGCCGACTAGGTATACGCTGGATGTGGATTTGAAAGATGTGGTTAACGTTGATGTGCTGACGTCACGTGACAAGAAGGTGACGGCGTGTAAGGAGACGAAGGCTAGGTTTGAGGAGAGGTTTAAGACTGGGAAGAACAGATGGTTTTTTTCCAAGCTCAGGTTTTAAAACAGATAAGTTGTTTTGTGTTTTATGTTTTATGTTTTGATTATTGATAAAACTTGTTTTGGAGGTTTAATTTGAATGCACTTTTGGTTTTATTATCCATTATGAATTTGGGATTATTATTATTATGATTATTATTATTATTATTGTTGTTGTTGTTGTTGATGTTGTTTTGATTTTAAGTTTGTTGCATTGGTTTTGGATTTAGGTTTTTATATCATGGTAGTTTATATTGCTAGGCTCGATTCGGTCTGAACACGAAATGCATTTTCAATTTAATTAGGACAGGCTTAAATAAGACGCGCTAACGCGTAAATGATCCGAGAAATAGTAAAGGAATGTCAGAGTGTGTTTGGCTGTGCAAATGGTCCGTTTATATGTATAGGAGTAGTATATAGGATCCATATATACATATGTATATGAGTCGTATACTTGCGCAACCAAACATTCTCTTTGGCTGCCTCAGGTATGGTTTTTTGGTGATACTACCCGAAGTTTGTGTGTGTAGGTCAGTGTTGCAGAAGGTGGGCCGCCTAGGCGCTAGGTGGAACAAAAAATCGGAATTTGACCCTAGGCGATGAATTAGGCGAAATGGGGATTAGGCGGAGTCTAGGTGGTGGTATTTTTTATTTTTTTAATTAAATTTTTAAGTATTTCTTAGTATTATGTGTATATATCTTAACATATTTTCAAAAAACACCTAAATTTGTGTGTGTGTGTGTGTGTGTATATATAAAATACCAAAACGCCTAATTTCCGCCTAGTCCCTAGGCTGGACCTCACCGCATGCCTAGCGACTTCTGCAACCTTGGTGTAGGTGTAGGTGAGAGAGAGAGGTGTGCGTGGGGGGGGGGGGGGTGGTTTAAAGTAATAGCGAGTTGGCAATGTGTAATTGGTGGAGCCTAGGGTAGTTTAGGATTGCACTACTCCCTCCCATACGAGTATACGACCAGTATGCATATAATGTATACGACTCGTATACACTATACTGGGTGTCCCAAAGCAATTTGCAGGATGGATTCATATCTTTTAGCTTAAGTTGCTGCATTGGTTTTGGATTTGAGGCTTTTACTCACTGATGGAACTTGAATATGCTGCTTTGGGTGTGTGTAACTAGGTAGTTAGAATTAACAGGATTGTAAATTAATGCAAATCTATTCATCACAGATCAAGTGTTGATGGATTAGTTTTTATTGTGATTTAGCTTGAACCGAATATTTTGGGGGTTTGATTGCATAAATTGTTGCAAATTGTGAACCTCATTTTTATTCTTTTGTAGTATGGTCACATTAACTTTTTTTTTTTGAACGGCGAAACATCTTTATATATATAAAGAGCCCAGCAAGAAACTGGAGGAACAAACAAGTCAAACAAAAAACGAACAAAAGGTGCAGCCAGCCAAAACAAAGGCCAAAAGCACCAAACATACACAGCAACCACTTAAACAAACTTGGACACATCAAATGCAGCCCACTCCTCCCAAGTCAGATCAGAAAGTTTAGCTCTTTGCCGAATCCACACAAACGACTCGTCCACTGGCGAAGCATAGTAAGGGCAGGGAGGGGCGGCCGACTCCCCCGGATTTTCGCGCAGAAGTTCCGATTATATAGTATTCGTATAGAAAATTTTGAAAATATAGGGTTTCGACCCCCCGAAACGGGTTTTCGACCCCCCGAAACTAGTGACTTCCGACCCCCCGGTGACTTCCGACCCCCCGAACCTTCGGGTCAAGCTTCGCCACTGGACTCGTCTTTAATCGACTCCACAGTTATGTGCACCGGAATGAAATTATTATCGAACACCGCCGCATTTCTCGCCTGCCAGATCTTCCAAACAGTCGCCAAAGCTATCATACGAACAATCTTCTTCCACCGCTTACTCCCCGGCTCATTCGCTAGACCCTCCATCAGACCCGTAATAGTCACATTAACTTGATTTAAAAGTGACTTCACCTATTTTGCAATTTTTAATCATCAGTGATCTCGGAATGTTAATCATCGGTCGAACTTACCATTTGACGACGATGCTTAATTACCTACCTCAAAGAACCATACTCCTTTAAAAATCCCATACATGACTTCAATTCATTTTCATATGGTTTTTGGTTTATTTCCATCGATGGATGATGGTTTATGCATCAATTTTTGTCCTAAATTAATGAACCAAAATTGATTACTTCATTCATTAACAGAAAAGAGTAAATTACATAAGGATGGTAGGTAGGCGGGCAACAAGCTGTGCCGCCACCCCTTTTTGAATAGAAAATCCCAATCTGCTAAAAACAAAACCCTGCCCTTGGGGGGTTGAAAAGTTGTTGTGCACTACTCGTTGAACCCGAGCCAAAAACCGCACCGCCTCCGGTGCCAAGGAACCGAACGTGTCAAAGGCCAAGGGAACGAAAACATGCTGATTATCCTCACATGCTTTAGCATGCTTTTCCACTTTCTTGGATTCAGCTCTCATGACCGCTTGCCCAGCCACAAACCCACTATCTCGAAGCCCAACAAGAGGGGACACCCCGGTAAGATCAACACACGCATGTTTCCCACCTTCCCAACCAAAAACTAAGACGTCTGCTGGGCGCAAGGTGGACCTCCCCTCCGCGGGGTCTGTGAGAAAATTAACTGACACATCTTTTCTTGAGGAGATCCCCGCTCTTCTAAGGATGTCTGCTAAAGCATCCTTTAAAAAAAACAATAATCCTCTTCTCAACGAGGTATTCTTTATTCCAACTATGAGCAAACTTAAACGATAATGTTATCAAACCAATAATTCACCTATGTTATCGCATGACATCACTATTTAACCTATAGTTTGAGATAATTAGTTAAGGAGAAGCAAAATAATAGCATCACGTCTGCAAAGAAGGAGAAGGTATCTCTTCCTACCTACCAAAGCTAACGGTTCAAAGATACGAATTCCAAAAGATAATGTCGCGGGGTCAATCCCTCAAAAAAGCGACTAGCGGATGCCCAAACAACAAAAGAAAACATGGAAGGTCCTTGTCATCGGCACACAAGTCAATGGGGTTTCCTGAATAAGAATAGGTTGAAGAGAGCAAACACCGAGGGAAAGAAATGAGCATGTTAGCTATCTTCTCCTGTCTGTTGTGTTCCCGAGTTAACTTAAAAAGGTAAAGGAAATGAAAAGAATTGAAGGAAAAGAAGGGAAAGGAAAAGAAAGGATAAATGTCCTTTCCTTCCGTTTCCTTCCAAATCGGAAGGAAAACTAAACTTTAAGATTTTGCCTAGTTTTTCTTCTATTTCCTTTCTTTTCTCTCCTTAAATGAAACTCGAGAACACACTATGTTTTGTTTTCCTTTCTTTTCCCTCCTTAAATGAAACTTGGGACTCCAACCATCGCCTCGGAAATCTTCACCATGTTCATCTTACGTAGCACCTCTCCTCTTCACGGATCTATCTCTCTGCCCGATCGCGTTAGTGGGAATGAATATCTAACCGCCTCTCTTCACTTGTCTCTCTCGTCGCTTACTACATCCTCCCGCTCCTCTCTTTTCTACATCGGCTCATGCGCATATAAGGGCTTGAGGGTTTGATGATGATTTAACCGTTGAGCTTCAAAACTATATGTTTCTTTGGCTTGTCTTAAAACATACAAATCTATCCATCTAACAAGGAATTTGATATACATAACAAAAAACTAAAATCAAACACATAAACATTGTATATAACAAAGTAAACATTACAAAGTTTATAACCTTCTGGTTGTTTATAACAAAAAACTTGATATAAGAGACAGGTAACCGTCTACTCGTAACTGCCATAACAAAAAACTTGAGCTCAAGCTTTGCGATTTACACACCCGAACAAACACTTAATCCGAACTCTTAACAAAAGGAAGTTACATAGTATAAGAGTCTACTAGTAATTACTAACTAGGCTTTGCTATTCCTCAAGCTCAATAATCTTGACCACCGAATCATCCCCGACTTTCTGGCAAACAACAACGCGATCATGCGGCTTTATCACACCGATGTTTCTACCATGATCCAAAGCCACATTTAAAACTGTTTCATTTGTGGCACCTGTAGAATCAGCCTGCAAAAATCATCGATTAACTTTGTTTTACAAAAGTAACACATGTGTTTTGAATTCGTTACAAGAGTTCTTACAGCGTGTCGAGGATCTGCAAGCATTGGGAAAAGACCTCTTATGATGAGCGATTGCCTTGCCTTTTCATAAAAATAACAAGAGATCAGTTTTTCATTAACATGTAATTTAATTTTTCATTTTTTCTTGTAACCTGGGAAAGCCGACTGACTACCAATACGAGGTAGACCGCAACTTATTGTTAACTAGTAAATTATGCGGGGTAGAAACATAACCGGCACCGATTCGTGAAAAGCTACAGATTTTTCCGACCAACAGCGGAGTTACACCAACGATATTGCGAGGGTCTGTTAATCGGATAACACAACATAGAGAGTCGTATTGTTACGCCGGTGCGCGTTGCACCGAGCAAAGCGGCTAAACCGCTTGAAAAAGAGGATTTACTAATAAAAGTAAAGCGATGGCATTTTCGTAATTACCTCGAAACTAAAGGCTTTTTATTTTGGTTTTAATAATAAAATTACTACGATGGCATTTTCGTAATTAATTCGAAACTGAAGGCCTTTTATTAGAGGATTTAATAATAAAATTACTACGATGGCATTTTCGTAATTAATTCGAAACGGAAGGCCTTTTATTTCGCGTTTAGTGAGGTTACTATTGCTAAGGATGGGAAATGTTATATATAATAATTACCAAAAAAAAAGCCGATACTCAAAACTGTTTAATGAAAACAACTTATTGTATTTACCTCAAATGCACCAGTAAATGTCCAGCGAAGTTGGTTCGTTTTAAGGCGTGGGATCACCACAGATAGCACAGGCATGGTAGGCCTGTACTTCGCGATTAACCTGCAGATTTTATAATACTTCATGTCATGTATCTTCTCATTATAGTTGACAAATCGGCAAAATAAAACATTTTTATAAAGTTTATTATCACACAAGCCCTTGCGTGCGCGCACACACACACCTTGCAGCTCTTCCAGATGAAGTGAAGCAAATGATAACCGATGCTTTCACCTTGATACCAGCACGGACCTGTATTAAAACCCCATAACTTAATACGCATATGACTTTTATCGTTCAGAAAACAATTGATTACTGTACCGCAGAGGAGGCAATAGATTCCAAGTGGCTCATTGGTTCACCGACATATTTGACGGTTTTCTTGAAATACGAGTCTTGATTGAACACTTTCTCAGACTGTATATCATATAAGCTTAATCAGAATATTGAAGAATAATGTATGATATTGTTCCATTACTACATGTTGAAAATGCCATACCACATGTTGAAAATTAACGACGTAAGTTACGTTTCTTAAATTACGCAAAGAAAATAATACCTCCCCACAAATTTTACCAACGATAGAGATGGTCTCGACAGGGTACAATCCCCGCAATGTCTCTGCGCCTAGAAGAATTGCATCAGCTCCTGATACACAAAAAAAAAAATAAAAAAAAATTACATGCACATAAGATGAGTATTAATTTTTTGTATCAGTAATATTTTTTTTTTAAAAATAACCGAAATACGAGCTAAACCCGATGATGATAAATTTAAGCCTAGATCCATTACCAAATCAGACATACTAAACAATATATATATATATTATAATCCCTATAAGTATATATAGTATAAGGTTATATTGGAAACCCTTGTTATAGTGAAAACCTTGGAAACTCTATGAAACTCTTAACTTCCCGACTTTTTTTTATGAAAATTTTAGGGTATGTAACATACATGATTTTAAGCATTTTGGGCCAAAAAAATCGAAAAAGCGCCGAGCCGTTTTTTTTTAAAAAAAAAATAAAAACCGTCTTCGGGTAAAAAATGGGTAACACGTGTTAGTTTGGCTTAACATGTGTTAGTCGAAATTTTATTTATTTTTTTTAAAAAAAAAGTGCTTGGCGCTTTTTTGATATTTTTGGCCCAAAATGCTTAAAATCATGTATATTACGTGCCCTAATTTTTTCAAAAAAAAAAAAAAAAATGGAAAGTCAGAGTTTCCAAAGTTTTCACTATAAGAGTGGGTTTTCACATTATCCTTACCCATCCCTATAATATATAAAGATACTTTTGTAATAATATACTGTTATAGAAATATATAATTACCATCTAAAACAGCATTAGCAACATCAGTAGCTTCAGCACGGGTGGGCCTTAAGTTGTCGGTCATGCTATCAACAACACGAGTAACAACAGCAGGCTTCCCAGCCATATTGCATTTGTAAACAGCCGCTTTTTGAAACAAGAAAACCTGCATATAAATAATGAAATCAGTTACGGTTCTACAACATAAAAACAACGATAATATTTGGAAATAAGAACAAATCATTTCTAGCTGACCTTCTCTGGTGGAAGGTCTATCCCGAGGTTACCCCTAGCGAGGATAATGCCATCCGCTTCCTGAAGGATTTCATCAAAATTCACTAGGCCCTGCAGTATATCGGACACCACATTAATAAGATTAATTTTATAATTTAGTATCGATGCGCAGCTTCCAAGTTGATACTACTTCATATGTCACTATGTCAGCCAAGTGTGTATCTAGATTCAATTATATAACCATTTTGGCCAAAAACTTGTCGGGTGACAAAATGCCCTTAAACTTTTAAAACGATAAAAGTAGCGTGTTTTCAAAAAGTTATACTGTTTTGGTCATTCAGTTTGTTTTTAGCCGAACTTCGAATAAATGAAACTAAATGCATACTTGCAGGGGCGAAGGTTTTATAGGGCCAGGGGTCCCCCCCCCTCCCCGTTTTTTGGCGTAGTAGTGGACATTTGCAATTTTCGTAGTTGAGTCTGGCCCCTGCCGATTTGCCACTACCGACCGAAAAAAATTGATTTACCCCCCCCCCCCAATTCGAGAACCAAGCTTCGCCCCTGCATACTTGGGAGATCTATGAAGTAGTTCGACATAGAGTGATAAACATTATTAAGTCAGCATCGCCAAAAATAGCATGCCAAAATAAGCATCTCACCTCTACGTTCTCAATTTTTGCGAATATCTGTGTTTGACTAAGGTCGCCTAGTTTAGAAAGATATTCACGAGCCTACAAAAAAGCAAAAGAATTGAATTGCATATGTTAATTAGCCGATACAAAAAGTTGCATGCAGTTACAAAGCAAGGAGTAATTCTATACTTCTCGAATATCTTGCGCGCTGCGGGTATGCGACAGAGATAGAAAGTCAACACCGTTTTTGACTCCCCATGTGCTAATAACCTACAATTTAACATAAGTAATTCAGTAAACACCCTTAGTTAATCGATTAATATGTAAATATCGAGATGGTTTACCTCTTTATCTTTATCAGAGAGCGTGGGTAGATCAATACGAACTTGAGAAACATGTAACGTGTACAATGTACCAGTGAGAACGGCCGAGTTTTTTATCAGACAAACAATATCATCACCTTTGACCTCACAAACCTACATTGCATACATAAACACTTCAACAAAAAGCAGAAATTTGGTAAATATACAAGTACACATGTATCATTGGCCCGATCGCATCAACCTAACCTAAATCCTTGAGATTACGGGTTCAAAATCAAATCAAGCTAACTATATCTACTTGAATGTATATAAAAATAATGCTTTTCACTATCAAGTGTCAACTTACCTCCAGCCAAACAGACGTTGACTCGCTTCCGGTAAATAAGTACTGGCCAAGAAAAATGGTGTCACCGGGCTTTACTGCCTGCAAACAACGATAATTTCTTCAAATACTAGTCAGATGCCCGCGCGTTGCGGCGGGAAACAATATTTAGCTAGCATGTGCATTGTGTGTTGTATTTTAAGCAATTATACTGTAAAACTTAAATTTAATAGGTCACTAAGAAATGTACTATAATATAGTATAGACGATTTCAGTTCATTTTCGTTTGTTTTCGTTTCGGTTATTACTTAACCATAACATATCATTTTTAAATTAAAAAAAAACTATAGCAATACTATACTCAAATTAAAGAGAACAAAATGTTCGTTTAGACGGTGTAATAATATTAAGAAAATATTAACGTATATAAAAATATGAACATTTAAAAATCGTGGGGGTAGTTGGTTAAAATAAGGGTGAAAAGTGTAATTGTTATTTAAATAAAAAAAAGTTGAGTAACGTTGAGGGTAAAAATATGTAAGTATTGTATAAAAGACATATTTACCCTAAAAAAGTAGTTAACAAATGCATTGTGTGTATAAGGAATTATGCTTGTAAAACTTAAATTTTAAGAGGTCCTTGTGAAATGTATTATAAGATAGTATAGATATAAAAAAAATTACAGTGGAACGGTTAAACAGTAAACACATAGGAAAATAAGAATTTATTACCTTTGCTAGGCCACCGAAATTAATTGGAAGCAAAGTTGAAGTTGCTTCTTTCGCTTGATCGGGTGTTAAAACAACGAACGAATCTGCTTCAAGAGGTATAGCATGATCACCTTTGTTGACAACAAGGAGTTCAGGGCCATTTGTATCTAACATAACCTGTTAATAATACAGGAAATATCACACATTTATCACTGTAAGAATGTTTTACATCAAATGATTAATATTTTCATCAATAAGCTGGTAATGAAACCTACAGCGCACAGCTTCTTCGTTTTCTTGATAGCAATCTTTAAGTTCTCCAATGTTTCCTGGTGAAACTCAGCATCACCCCATGTAAAATCGAATCGTGCCACTATACAGCAACACAAATATTACAAAAAAATGAACTCGAAGAATGGTCATCGGTCGAAACTTAGCAGTTCAAGATTATGGTAAAAAGTTTCTAGTGTCCAGGTTAGTAAGTTATCCAATTACGCCTAATTTTGCCAGAAAAAAATATGTATGAATTTTGTTATCAGAATAGTTCCAACATTTGTTTTTTAACGCCAAACAAAGATCGGCCACCCAGGTACATCCATAGGCAAAAAGGCCACCCACCCACGCCCAAGATCTCAGACAGCGCTCGTGACTGTTAGATGATTAATCTTGATTCATTATTATTAAACATATGTTATGTTTTATTTGAACTTATGTTAGGATTTATTATGTTTATTATCCTAAGTCTAGTTACCCTTTATGTGAATGGTTGTCACATTTAGCGAAGGGTTATGTTGGTTAAGTCAAGGGTCGCGTCCGGTTTAGATCATGCCGGTTCATATGTATATATGGGTCAAAACATTGTGTTTATTAGTTGTGTTGAAAGATAAAGTTTATATAACTTCCTTTCATAACTTCCCTCCATCTTTCCCTCCATTCCAATATCAATCGCAAACCATCAATACAAACCAAATCAATCCAGATTTTTATACATTCAAAACATGGCATCAGAGCCAACGATCAAGACCTGTGGTATATTCGATGTAGAAAGAAACGAAGCAGTCAAGAAGAAGATAGGGACAGAAGGCGGTTATGGATGTGGACCGCTAATCCCTAGTCTAGTGTATGATTTTGAGAATCATAGATGGAAGGCCAAGAAGGCGAACCAAGAAAGCATAGGAGACTCGCTCAATATGCAATTATCTTCGTTTAACATTGGATCAAGTAGTAGTGTGTCCGTGAGGGATACCGAATCAAAGAAAAAAGAGGCGCAAATGGAGTATAATCGGCAAACAGGAAAAGAAGAACAAGTGGCCGAATACCCCTCTACAATGTGTTGTAGTAAGTGCAAAGAACCCTTTCATTATAGGCGTAATTGTCCTAAGAAAATTGGTAAAACCGAGTTTATGGTTAAGGGTAGTGATGAAAAGGGTTGGGATGATTTGTGGTTTGTTAGTTTGACACGCCAAGAACATGGGTGTGGCACCAAGAGATTGTTTATTGTTCTAGACAATTCATATGGTATAGATGGTTGCCCAAAAGGCTATAGGAAAGAATATTTCCGTGGTAAGGGTAGTGTTGCGGTTGCAAGTTGTGGAAAAGAACACAAGATTCAAAACGTGTTCTATATACCCACACTTAGAAAGAATATATTAAGTGTTGAGAAATTGACACAAGAGGGATATGAAATAGAATTTGAAGGCGATGTTTGTTACATCAAGAAGCCTATTATCCAAGAATTTAGAAGGATAATACTATGTCGCATATGTGAATCGGATGACCATTTCACATTTAAGTGTCCCGCATTTGATCAAAGTGATAAAGGAAAAAAGGAAGAAGGCCGTGGCATAGGGGAAACAAGCGGCCGAACCACATCAGAATTTTCGAAGGGTTCAAAAGTCCAAGGCAAGCGGGTTAGGTTTGAAAGCGACAAGTTGGAGGGTATAACGAATGAAGACAAAGAAAGAGCGTCCATTTTTAAGCATTTTGACGACTTTTCCATCAACAAAGATCAATATGAAGGTGTTATGGAAAGAGGTCCGGTGATGTATCCAACCGAAGGATCCGAATTGCAAGATTGTGTTGTGTTTATGGACTTGATTCACATCACTAGTACGGTTGAGAGATACAAGAGAAAGTTTGAATTGGAGTTTGAAAGAACCGTTAATTGGTTTATGAAGGAATTCTTACAAATGAAGAATAAGGCTCCAATCCCACCAAGAGACGAGACGGGTTATCCAATATGTTTGTTGGATCTTTACAAGACGGTGCAAGTATTTGGTGGTTATGAGAAGGTAACAAGAGATGCAAATTGGACGGTAGTGGCCATGTCAATGGGATATGGAAGAGGTTTGCCAAGCCTAGTGTCAAAGGAAGGTATCACAATGAATTTGAGGCAAACTTATGTTCGTTATTTGGAGATGCTAGAATGGTATCATCTCAAATACAAGGGAAGAGAGTTGGTAGTGGAGATCAATGAAGAAGCAATGGAGGACTATGAGAACAAGAGAGCCGAATGGGAAGACTCGGCATTGCCCCCAAAGAAACGCTCAAGATCCTCATCAAGTGAAGACTAAAGCCAAGTGCAAGAATCAAGATTAGGGGGGAGATTGTTAGATGATTAATCTTGATTCATTATTATTAAACATATGTTATGTTTTATTTGAACTTATGTTAGGATTTATTATGTTTATTATCCTAAGTCTAGTTACCCTTTATGTGAATGGTTGTCACATTTAGCGAAGGGTTATGTTGGTTAAGTCAAGGGTCGCGTCCGGTTTAGATCATGCCGGTTCATATGTATATATGGGTCAAAACATTGTGTTTATTAGTTGTGTTGAAAGATAAAGTTTATATAACTTCCTTTCATAACTTCCCTCCATCTTTCCCTCCATTCCAATATCAATCGCAAACCATCAATACAAACCAAATCAATCCAGATTTTTATACATTCAAAACACTTGGTTTTAAAAAGCGTGAAGTGCACAAAAGCGACGAGGTCTAAAACTGAGGTGTAAAGCGCAAAGACGAATATATATATATTTTTTTATATATGTTATAGGTTTTTAGCATCATTTACCAAAAATATAGATACAAATAAGGTTTATATATGATTTAACTTAAATGTACAACATTTTTAGCTACATATATAACAATTTTAAGCACAAAAACACCCCGTGTAGGAAAAGCACGCTTTTATTGCGCTTTTTTGGCCAAAAAAAAGCGTGCTTTTCATGTGTTTTTTGCGCTTTTCAAACGATGCTCGCATAGTGTTACATAAGGCGCACAGATTGGCGCCTAGATGCGCTTCGCGCTTAAGCGCGCTTTTTAAAACCAAGGCTAGTGACTTGGCCCGTCACCAATTACAAGGGAAACCCATAGCCCGAAGGGCCACACTGGCTCGCGCATGACATTTTTTCACGAACGAGACTCCAACTGGCGACCTTCCCTAAAAAAAGTCATCCAAGGATACCGCTAAAGCAGTACCGCTTTCTAAATCAATAATTGATTATGCCATTGAGCAAGCAAAAATTTCAAACTCATTTAACTAATTATTGAAAATGTTACCCATAGCTTTAGAAACTATCACTATCTAATTTAACAATAAAAAAACAATGGACCAAACGTGACTCAAACAAACAAACAAACATTATATTAATATTAATATTATATGCAACATCATTTTCATAACTTTTCCTCTATCCAAACCAAATCCACAAAATTCAGTAACATAAAATTACCAGACATTCCAGCCATGAGACACTTTGAAATAACTTCCACAGATCTCGATTTCGGTCCGAGTGTACCCACGATTTTTGTCATTGACGGAAAATAACTCTGTACAAACATCACGAAACAAAACACAGTAAATAAAGTAGTAAAACAGGTCATACACTACACGATAACACACAATGACTAATATCGTATAATATTAAAAGGTCGACTTTCTAAGACACGAAACCTGTTAAGTTCAAACTAGGGGTGCAAACGAGCCGAGCGGCTCGCGAGCTACTCGAACTCGGCTTGATAAAAAGCTCGAAACGAGCCGAGCCTTATCGAGCTCGAGCCGAGCTTGAGCCTAAAACAAAGCTTGTTTATTTATCGAGCTCGAGCCTGACGTATGAAACTCGTTAGGCTCGTCGAGCGTTATCGAGCCTATGTATAATATTAGTTTTTTTTAATATTTAATCATATTTACCCCTCATTTAAAGTTGTTAAGTTAATGAGCCCGAGCTCGAGCTTCACTTATCGAGCTCACGAGCCTAAACAAACTATTATTTTTATTTAATAATTTAACTAATAGATAACAAACGAGCCAAGCTCGAGCTTGAGAAATTACTAACGAGCCGAGCTCTTATAAGTTAATCGAGCTCGAGCTCGAGCCTGGTCGAGCTCGGGCTCGGCTCGTTTGCACCCCTAGTTCAAACATGTTTTGGTGTTATGTTAACATGTCCGTGTTACAAACTGTTAACAAAAACGGTGATTATTTGAAATTTGAATTTGTTAACACATGTTTAAGACACGAAACCTGTTAAGTTCAAACATGAAACATGTTAACTCTGCGTCTTTTTGTGTCATGTTAACATGTCGGTGAGAACATGTTTTAAGACACTAAACATAAACATCGGTTTGTGTCA
Organism: Ambrosia x helenae; assembly: GCA_030844895.1. Classification (NCBI taxonomy): domain Eukaryota; kingdom Viridiplantae; phylum Streptophyta; class Magnoliopsida; order Asterales; family Asteraceae; genus Ambrosia; species Ambrosia x helenae. Next base: position 3,813,538 of record CM061232.1, on the reverse strand, counting down.
TGTTAACGTGTCGGTGATACATGTTTAACTGTTTAAACACGAAACATGTTAGTATCGTGTTTCATGTCATGTTAACATGTCCGTGTCTACAGTATCGTGTTTTATTATTATTATTATTATTATTATTATTATTATTATTATTATTATTATTATTATTATTATTTGAAGGCGATGAATAGTAACTTACGGATCTAGATGGTTCGAGGATGGAAGCCATACGTATGGGTTCTTGAAGGAGCAAGTGATTGGAGTTCATGTTGATGTTGATGGTATTGGAAAGCACTAATAATAATAATAATAAATGACGGTTTTTGCACAAGAGTTAAATGATTGGGGAAAATGTTGAAGAATAAGTGTATATATAGGGTAGGGGTGGTGACCGATGAATGGAGTCGTTGTTTAGTCGCTTTCCACTGGATTTGACCACAGCCCAATGTTTTAGGCCCTTTGTTTTTAACCATGATTGACTCAACCCTTGAAGCGGTGGGGTTTTTAAATATGTGGATTCTTTTTTTGTTTCTTTGACTTCACATTCGTATTACGTATAGTATTATTATTATTATGTTATCTAGAAAAAAATTTGACTGTCGTTGGTAGAGTGACACCCTCATTGCTTTTCTCATAGAGGTGGGAAGTTTGAGTTCTATTGACACCAAAATGTTGCTGGTGGACCGGGTTTTACCGCAGTGAGTCTTTGGACGGGACGGCGGGTTTTTCCCGAGAAGTGGTATGAAATTACTGGTGGACCCGGGTTACTTTCGAAGTACTCCTTTGTTCGGTGGATACTTTGAGAGTACTCGAGATTGATTTGTTGAAAGTAAAAAAAAAAAAAAGTTGACTATGATGGCATTGAAATCCTTCCAACCCGATAATTGAGGTTTTTTAAATTTCAATGTTGTTTAATTCCTTCTATTTTTAAACATAGTAAGGGGCTGTTTGGTAGCCTCTTAATCAGCCTCTTAACCATTCAGGTCTGAATCATTCAGCATTCAGACTGTTTGTTTCAGCATCTGAATGGAATGATTAAGTGCTGAACCATTAAGCTAATAAGGGATGCTGAATGATTCAGCTCTTAACCATTCAGAGTCTCTTAACCATTCAGACCATCTTAATGATTCAGTACTTAATCAACCAAACAGCCCCTAAGATATTTATAGAATATATTTACATTATCCCACAATATTTCTTTTATAGGGGCAATAAAAACCCTATTAATTTAGATTTCACAACCCATCTAATCTTATGGTGGAGTGGCATGGAGGATGAGTGATATAAGACCTATGACTGAAGAGTCACGGGTTCGATTCTTAAGAGCATCGGGTTTTACTGATTGTCGTGTTTTCAGGCGAGTGGATGGTAAGGTTTTCCCTGAAACTGGTGGTTAGTGGGCTAGGGGCTCCGCCCGTCTGGGTAAAGGCTGGCTAGAACTCCTTTAACCATTGAAAGCCACGTACGGAGTACCCGACTTCTACTTGATTTTACGTTAAAAAAAATTGATTCCATTCAACTCCTCTGGGTCACTTTGTTTAAAGTAGGCAGCAAACATGTTTGGAATCTTTATAAACCACATTATTAAAAGAAGAAAAAAAGCAAAAGTTTTAAGTCACAGGTTCTAATTCTATGACGAAACGATGCGAATTAGTTGGGTCATGAGTCGAATGATCCGATCCGATCCAAATCCAAGCCTCTTGACACACGAAGTTATGATAATTTATGGCATGGTTTGTTAACACGAGATTACTTGATCCGAAGTTAAACATATTAGTGTGAGTTAACGAGTTAAAAGACAAACAATTCTACACAATGACACGATTAAAACCATGTCTAGGTGGGTTCAAACCGCTTAACCCGTTTATGACACGGATATCACCTTTAGGGAATTGTGTTAAATAGGTTAATAGACCAACACGACACCCGTATTACTTATTTATCAAAACAACATAATTTTTCTTTCTAATAACTAAATCATGCTTGTTGTATGCGACTTTATTTTAAGGGTATATGGATTTTAAATTTTGGTAACGTTTTGTTTTAGCTTACCTGTTAAGATGGTGTTTGGGGTTGAGTTTCAAAATGGGTTTTTAGATTATTGCGTTTTGAAAATGCAAATAATCAGTTTTTAGTGTTTGGGGTTGAGTTTAAAAAAAAAATTGGCTACCAAAACGCAATAAATCTAAAAGCACCTTTACCCCTACTGCAGCAAAACGCATAATTAGTTTTCAAAAAACAATCCCAAACACCCTCTAAGTCGTTATGTATTGTTATTATTTTTAACCGCATTTAGCTAGTAGTGTCAAACTATCAATACTTATGTTACACAAGTTATATCATTTGTGTTATTGGCGGACTTATATTTAAGCATGCTCCATCATTTGTGTTATTAAACTGCTTATATTTGATCGCATTGAACATGTCATGTAACATGCTAAGGTTAGTGGGTGTGGAGACACCAAAAAGTTGGTGTCTCCATGCCAACTAGGATGCCACATCATCAAGGTTCAATTTCTCTCGCTTGAGACACTTAGGTGTTCACAAGATTCATCTCTTGCATTATTTAATTAATTTTTTTTTTAATTTTAAACATTTTTTTTTTGATAAAAGCATCTCAATGCAAGCTGATTCTTGGTTCCATCCAAAAGTGTAAAGCAAAAAATCAAAACTTTTAGTAGAAAATAATTGTTTTCCCAACCTCAAGATAATATTCAATATTATTCATTCATCTTCAACCTCAAGATTCACAAAGCCCAGAACCACCACCTCCGATAGCCACCACCTCACCGGAAACCCACCTCCTCTTCCCTGAAACCACCACCTCCGATAAGGCGATAACCTCCTCCTCATCTGAAACCCACCTACCCTCTGCAAATCTAAAACTTATTTTTTTAGCCAAATGGTCGAATTTAAAGAGGGTGTTTGTGATTGGCTCGTCCTTGGCGTTGAGGTGGAGACGGGGACGAGGTGGGGGCGGTGTTGGGACGGTGGGACGGACAAAAAGTGCAGGGACGGGGGGTTGCCCCGTCTGCATACCCACCAGCCTAATTAAACATGTACATTGTTTAGTTTATCGTTTCATCTTCAGGTTCACATGCCATGTTTTTTAACCACCTCTAAAACCACAAAAAAAAACCTGACAATAATTACACAGCCTCAAACTATTGCATTCAAATACTCATCTCCAAGTATTCTAACTACCAACAAACTAACACTGGGTTTTATCAACATTCAACCCTTCTAAAGCCGATTACATTATTTATTTTATTAGAATCTCCAGACAATAATAATTTACAAAATAAATAACTCCAGGAGCATTAGACCTATCGGATTCACTAAAATTAGACTCGAACTAAAATGGGCAGACAGGCTCCCGGTGGGTCAACTCAGTGAGGGTGTTACTGATCAATCAAGGTGCCCACTTGTTTTCCAGTCAACGCTTTCGAAACATTCCCAGGTTCCAGCATGTTAAATAAGACAACTATAAATGCAAAAAAAAACCATAAAACCAAATGAAAAATAAGAAAGAAAAAAATGCAATCACAAGTCACATTTTCGACCCATTTACTTAACCGGTTGATTTGGTATCCGTCTTACCTCAAAAGGGTCGAATGCACAGAAGTTAAATGGGTTGAAGGTCGCCCAAAAACTAATTTCAATTCAGTTCACACAGCATTCATTCTTAATTACAGAAAAAATGAAGGAAAAAAAAAAACAAAATTGTTATCGGGTCAACCCAATGCACAAACCCATTTGACTGGTTACCAACTTGTGAGTGAGAAAGCCTAGAGGTGTATCCAAGCCGAGCAGAGCCCAAACTCGTCTAACCTCAAACTCAACTCGATTAACTTAACATAGCTCTATATCCATCTAAAGATTGAGTTCACCTCGATTATGAAACAAATACCTTTTTATGAATTTATTAATATTCTTTTACATATTATTATACATAATATTTATTATTTAGTTTTTTTATTATAATTACATACATGATAATATCTAATATGATAGGTTGCGAACGTAATCAAGCTCAATGGGAGAAGCTCAAAATCAATCTTGTTTTATAAATTAGCATCATTTTAGGCTCCAGCTTGGACTTGAGATCGTTTATGCTCGGCTCAGTTCGAGCTTTTAGCGAGAGTCAATCTCGAGTAACTCGCAAGCTGCTTGGTTCGGTTACACCCTTAAGCATGCCCATCTTAATGTTTATATAGCATGGCCAACAAAATAGATAATCACGTATTAATCACTAATTTTGTTAAGTTAGAGAATGAGTTGAATAGTTATATGCATATTGCAGGAAAATATGGACTGAAATATGGAGAACAATAAACTAACCAGGAATTGCATTGTCTTCACAAAACTGTATTGCCATTGAATCCAAGGAGGTGCATTCTCTAGAAATGGCATCATGAAAGGACATTCGGTCCAATTTAATGTTGTTCTCATCAGAGATACCATTTACATTTGTACCTTTAACAACCGCATCTGCATTGACTGGTCAACAAAAAAACATGAAAGAGGTTTTCTACAAACAAAAAGTGTTGAACATAACTACATAAGATATGAGAAGATAAGTAAAAAAGAAACCACTGGATATGAAAGGGTAGGAGTTAAATTAGAAGCGGCAATTTGGGTTGCGTTTTAGCTCCAACAGGTCAAACATAATTAGCTAAAAAAGAATGATTGAACGTGTCTGAAGCTGCCCAAAGTGTTTATTAAAGCATACAACCTCCGCAACAGCTTAAAAAAACTAGATTATTTTTGTGATGATGGTATTGTTCCGTAATTATATTTCACATATTAATTATTCAATGGACAAAAACATGTTTGCGGGTCAGCCCATTTGACCAGTGCTAAAAGGCCCGATTTGACCCGTTATCCCACCAACCAACACACCCCATTTGTCATCTCTAATTGTTAAGATCATAAAGTAAGGTGCAGTTAAGCTCAAATAAAACTGAAAACAAAAAGAGAGTTCCCTCCCTCCCACAATTGTGTTCAGTCTCGTCAAATATTGAAATTCAAAATCCAATTCAGTTATTAGAATAATCTTAGTGTAAAAAGATCAGCTATAAAAGTGCCAAGATTGTCATAAATGCAACATGGAACGATCAGAGTACAATTTGAAGAAAAGAAAAACAAGAAAAGATGGAATGAGTCATACTTTCAGAGGCTCTTAACGCAGCAGCTGTATCAGTAGAAAAAAGTGGATTCCCTGTTCCGGCCCCGACGCCACCAAAAATAACAACCCTTCCTTTATCAAGATGACGCATGGCTCGTAGCCGGTTATATGGTTCAGCAACTTCTGGCATCACAAAGGCACTTTGAACGCGTGTTGGAATATCTAATTTCTCTAGGGCTGATTGGAGCAATATCGAATTCATAACTGTTGCCATCATGCTACATAAGCCGTTATTAAAATATCAAAAGCTCGTCATCATCATCATACTCAGTTAATCCCACTAATAGCAAAAGCTAATGTAGGGTCTGAGGAGGGTAAGATGTAGACAGCCTTACATCTACCCCGTGGGAATAGAGAGGCTGCTTCCAGTATTAAAATATCAAAAGCTAACAAAAGAATAGCAATCTTTGTTTCAAAGATATAGCAATTTAAATTAAAAAGACAAACTAGAAATACCCGATTTGGTAAGCCGTAGGCCTATCTAAATCAGTCGCCGACACCCATGAATCTCCACAAAAGAAGTTACGACCTCCAATAATTATAGCCACCTACAAATCACAAATTTTAAAATCAACACTTAGGGAGCCTATGTTAAGAAACTATCATCAAATAAGGGACCAGTTTACCAAAAAAAAAAAAACTGATTTCCTATATAAAAATGGTAGGCCTGTAAACGAACCAAACGTAGAGTGAGCCGTTCGGTGGGAAACTCGTTTATTCGTTTAATGAACATGCGCAAAAAAAATTGTTCATCCAACTAAATGAACCAACATGAAGACGTGTCCTGTTTATTCAATTGCATTCATATATGTTTGTTCATTAAGGTTCGTTTATGTACGTTTACATGTTCACTCAAAGAAGTTGAGTCCAGCGTTTACCTTTAATATGTTACTAATGGTATTTATACTTTTAACTGATGTGTATTTGTTTTCGTTTGTTAGTTTGTTTAAAGTTAAAAGAACGAACACAAACAAGCCTCCGTTCGTGTTCGTTCAATTCATATACAAGCCTATAAAACTATTTGCTTTATTCAGTTTGCCCTTTAGTGAAAGGAATAAAAGAGATATAACTAGATAAGTACCTCTACACCGCAACGGGAAGCAGTAGCTACTTCGTCTGCTATTTGCAAAGCTATCTAAAGTAGAAAAATCATATATTAATATGTAGATTGCAATATATAGTCACGAAGTAAACTCAATTGGCAAAAAGAAGTTGAACCTTCGGGTCAATTGTTTGATCGATTCCAGCTAACGCGGTGCCACTAACTTTAAAGACCACCCTTTTCCATTTTAGATTTGTAATCAATTTCTTGTTGTCCATAACAGGGCCATTGTGGGGAGCAAGCCTTTGAACATAAAAAACACGCATAGAACTATTAGTATTATGCACAGAGCAAACAGCCTTTCAGCAAAGTAATGGCTATAATAGTGCAATACTAAAATCTGATACTGATCACAAGATACTGAAATCTGATACTGAGCCGATCACAAAATGTTAAAATCTAATACTAAACAGATCACAAAATACTGAAATCTGATACAACCGATCATAAATGATAAAACACTGAAATTTTATACTGAACTGATCACAAAAGACTGAAATCTACTAAACTGATCAAAAAACACTGAAATCTTCTGAACCGATCACAAAACGCTGAAACATGATACTGGACCGATCACAAGCTACTGAAATATGATACCGAACCGATCACAAGCTACTGAAATATGATACTGAACCGATCACAAAATGCTGAAACATGATACTGGACCGATCACAAGCTACTGAAATATGATACTGAACCAATCACAAGCTACTGAAATATGATACTGAACCAATCACAAGCTACTGAAATATGATACTGAACCGATCACAAAATGCTGAAACATGATACTGGACCGATCACAAGCTACTGAAATATGATACTGAACCAATCACAAGCTACTGAAATATGATACTGAACCGATCACAAAATGCTGAAACATGATACTGGACCGATCACAAGCTACTGAAATATGATACTGGACCGATCACAAAATGCTGAAACATGATACTGAAATCTAATATTGAACCGATCACAAAACATTATAACCTGATAATTAACCGATCACACTATATATTATAATCGCTCAATATTCAAATAAATATGCATAATCTGGTTAAACCTGCACATGTAATCACTAATCATTAAAAAGGCACTATTAAGTCTTAAAACTGGCTCAATTATAAACTGTAACAAAAACCACATATAATATCTAAATTATCAACACACACCTCGTGGACCGCCTAAGCTTATTCGGCGACGCCACTCCAGCCGACTTATCATCATCCGAACCGACTTCACTTACCGCCGCGACAGCCGCAGACGTACCAAACAAATAATCCATCTTCTTAAACCAAATCCAATTACTAACACTACCTACATCACTCTCCATCCTCTGCGTAGAGTGAGCCGTTCAGTAAAGTAATGGCTATAATAGTGCAATACTAAAATCTGATACTGATCACAAGACACTGAAATCTGATACTGAGCCGATCACAAAATATTAAAATCTAATACTAAACAGATCACAAAATACTGAAATATGATACTAAACCGATCACAAAATGCTGAAACATGATACTGAAATCTAATATTAAACCGATCACAAAACATTATAACCTGATAATTAACCGATCACACTATATATTATAATAGCTCAATAGTCAACTAAAATATGCATAATCTGGTTAAATCTGCATTCAAAAAGGCACTATTAAGTCTTAAAACTGGCTCAATTATAAACTGTAACAAAAAACCACATATAATATCTAAATTATCAACAAACAACCTCGTGGACCGCCTAAGCTTATTCGGCGACGCCACTCCAGCCGACTTATCATCATCCGAACCGACTTCACTTACCGCCGCGACAGCCGCAGACGTACCAAACAAATAATCCATCTTCTTAAACCAAATCCAGTTACTAACACTACCTACATCACTCTCCATCCTCTGCGTCTCCAATTTATACCTCTTCTTCAAATTATCAACCTTATTCTTACACTGTTCAATACTCTTTCGATTATGCTTATCACATCCCTCTGCTACTAAATTCGCCACCACTTCCCAATCCTTCCGTCGTAGATTCTTCCGGTTCAATGATATATATCTGTCGGTAAACGAATCGAGTAGGATTGTTATAGCAGTAGCGCTCCATTCCTCTCGTTCTTTACGGTGATCGTCGGATACGGAATCGAGTTTTTGTTTCTTCTCTGGACGTGAGTTTTGATCGGATTTTGTTAGGTCTTCGGCGGTGGTTGCCGGAGAAGCTACGGCGGCGGGGGTGGTGGGAGAGGCTACGGCGGTAGGGGTGGCCGGAGAGGTTACGGTGACGGTGGTGATGGTGATGGGAGTGTCGCCGTTGGTGATGTTAGTAATGGCTTCAGCTACAGGTGGTGGTGATGAAGCCATTACAGTTATTAGGGTTTGGGTTTGTAGGAAGAAGAAAAAAGATGGTTAGAAATAGACGGAGGATGTTAACGGAGCGTTACTAGAGGTAGTTGGGATTTTTTTTCTCTCAAATTTTTGTAACTTTACTGTCTACGGATGAGTAAATGGTATCGGGTATTGGTATTGAACCGTTTTCAGTACTGAATTAATTTTAGTATCACTACCGATACCTACATTTTTGGTTTTTTGGTAGCGGTATAGTACTTGTATTTACCGATTTTTACATTTAATTTTTTTTTTGATCGGCGAACAACTGTGTGGCAACCACCCTTGTGGGGCGCCGTGCCCAAGAATCGACTACTCGACCTCTAGCAGCCCCCGCCTTCTCCCGATGCGCGGAAACCCGAGCCCCACCCGCTCGAAGGCACGGCAGTGTAATAGAACTCGGTAAAACCTCGCCGCTCGTCAGATTCGAACCGGCGCCAACCGTATTCGATCTTCACCCGGATACCAAACCATAAATGATGGAAGTGGGAATTGAACCTTTGATCACATAGGTGAAACAAAAGCCACTCCACCACTCCACCACTATGGATGGATACATTCAAATACCAGTACAGTACCGTATCGGTTGTTTTCGGTACCGATACCCATTTTTAAGAAATTTCGGTACCGGACCGGTACCATACTTATCCCTACAGTTTTGTCTTTTTTTTTTTTTTTGAAAGATAGTTCTGTCTATATATTATTTACCTTTTACATCGTTTTTAAAACGTCATCTTTTTTTTCTGACTTAGTTTACTGGTAAACCCCGTGGCATGTAGCACCCATTTTTAAACATCATCTAACATCTCATGCTTTATTTATTTATTTTTTTATCTTTGTCTTAGCTTAGTAGTGTAAATTTTTTCGTTTTTGTCCGAAAATTTTTGTATATATTAAGTTCGTCCTCCTTCAATTTGATTTCATATTATGTAAACTTTGGTCTCGTATCTTTCGACTCTTACCATTTTAAAATTCAAGTTTTGCCACTACTTTCTATTGTGAATATATTTAACATTAAGAGTATAATAGAGAAGATATTAATTAAGAGTATAATAGAGAAGATGATGTAAATTTTAAATGAATGAAAACTCCATTTTTTTCTTTATAACTTTTGAGATAAGACGCCGGGCCGGGTCATCACTGCTTGACGGGTCTAGGGTGTAGTTGACGGAGAAGCTAGCGGCGAGGAAGAAGAAGAAGCTAGCCCCACCAATCAACAAGCCCGGCTTAAACGTCCAAATTTGGACGGATGAGACACGGCGGGGGGGTGTTTGGAATAAACTTGGTCAGATTAGTATATTCCAAACCAAAGTATTTCTAGTGATACAAGATCAGTAGAAACCAACATAAGATAGCAATGAGATCAGTAGAAACCAACATAAGATCTCATGAGCAGTCCATCCTCTTAAAGGTATAACATTCAACACTAAATTAGAATATATCAAAACAACTTTCACATTCGAGTTAATAATAACATCTTTCTTATTACAAGTTCTATAGCCCTAAACATCTTTTAAGAGTTACCGCGCGATTTTGAGAACTTTGCGCATCTTCTTGAAACCGATACTAAACCATGTTTACATAGTCATCAATGTCATTTTCGCAGTCAAACAACGCCTTCGCGTTAACCTCTCTACTAAACCTCCAAATATAGTTTAATCCAACAAGAAGCTCAGTGATGGTTGCTTCAATCTTCTCTTGATTTGCATAGTAGATTGTTTGTACAAGAACAACATTTGTTCTAGATACCATGTTTTGATGCTCAAAACTCCTTTCTGATTGCCATCTTATCATATTATGAGCAAGTGGGGATAACCAATCTAAAATCCCAAACATTGCTTCACTCCATTCTTCTGCTAAACCTGAATCATAATCCGCCATTTCTAAGCTTTTAGCGTACGGTTTTAACCTCACACGAAGCGCGCTCTTCACGTTTTTTGGCAACATGTTATACAAGTCGTCTCGTGCATCATGACCGATCAAATGAGGTGATGCAGCTAGCTTTTCGAGAACCACTATCACATTAGCATAATGTAGTGCTAATGCAACCGCTCCAAGAGTTTCCGGTGGTGGGTCGAACCGGTTTGGTTTCAAACTGCGCGTTTCATGAACCTGGAACCTAGCAGCAGAAGAGGCAGCATTTGGTTTGCTTGATGGAGATCCGTTACCGTCCATTATGCATCCTTTAAAAGGTCCACCAGTACTTAAACGGGTCGGGGTATCAGTCTTTTTTACATGGATTCTTGATGAATTATCGCGGGTATGCCACCATTTGAGCCCACTTCTAGCGGCTCGGGCTAAAGGTCCCGACTTTGATGTTAGTTTCGCTATGGGTCCGGAAAAGGTATTCGTTTTTCTACTTTTGGAACTGGAAACCATGACCGAATTACCAAGTGGGCCCGAATAAAATTTCTTCGCATTACTCATTCTTGAAATCGGCCCAGATTTAGTACCAACGTTCCCCAAAGGACCCGAAGAGAATCCTGTAATCCTATTCTGAACCGGGTAATTTTCTTGAAGCAGCCCGGAATCTAGCAATGTAGATTCTTGAACTTCTGGAGGTAACACGTGGGAAACTCCGAAAACATGCCCAATTCTAGCAAAAATAGTGAATACTGATCTTGCGAAAATGAGAACCGCATAATCATAAGTCTTGTTCCATAACGAAATCTCTTTCAACCGTTTCACTTGGTGTTGTTTCCATGCCAGTTTCTTCGTATAGTCAACCACAGTTATGCTATCGTGATCATCGTTGCTCTTGATTCTCTTCAAGATTTGTTCAAGTTCTGACAGATTTTCCATTTCTTGATACAAATTCGAGTTGATCTCGATGAAATTTTCCATCTTTTTCACTTTCTTGATCATCTCCTTCCCTGTAAACTGCCAATGGTACTGATCAACGCCGAATTTAATCAAATCATCATACGCCCGTTCAAAAGATTGCAAAACGGGATCTCTACATTTCTTTGACATCCTCGTGACAACTTTCGACACGTTTCCCAAATTGTGCAGCATTTCGGCACATAGTAAATCAACTATATAGTCATCATCATCTGAAACGAGCTTTTTGATACCCGTTGAGCTACTTATCTCCTCCCTTAATTTTGTGACTTGGTTATCGGTTAGTGAATTCCATTGATGGACTAACTTAGACATTACACTAGCTACTTCAAATACTAATACTCCGATCCGCACCTTTTCTGGGCCATGGTCGTGTTTTCTTGAAGGCTTCCATAGACCATGGAACCACGACTCGGTAACCATGGTGCACCACCCTCAAGAATATTATTCTGATTCTGAATCATATAAAAGAAGTAACAATCAATAATCAGTCTCAAAGGTTATGTTTTGCTGCTGTATAACATATATAGAAAGCATAGTGAATGAAATATTATTTAGGGGGAAATACTTATTCAAGAACTTCTACTACAAGTTAGTTCAAAGAAGTCAAAGTCAAACAAATAATGTAATATGCAAACTAAAAGCCATATGATGGAAGTTCAAAGAAGTCAAAGTCAAATAAATAATGTAATATGCAAACTAAAAGCCAATAAGAATCTTGACTTTTGAAAGTCAATGGGTTACCTTTACAACACCATTTTTTTCTCCTAAGGCTTTACAACATCAAAGTTGATAGATTTGTTTTTGTTTTAAGGCAAAATTATTGAACAGATCAAACCAAAGTTTAAAAGAACGGAATCGAGCCTCGAGGCGTCTTCCCTTCGCCTCACGAGGCGTAAGCCTTGAGACGAACCGAGGCGTAAGCCCGAGGCGGGATTAAAAAAATAAATATAAAAATTAGATATTGTATAAAAAACAAAACAATTGACAAAAAAAGTCTAAAACATCAAAAGCACGCATAAAAAATAAAATAATTGACATAGAAAGTCTAAAACATCAAAATCACACATAAAAAACACACACAGCCCCATGAGGCGCATCCGAGGCGCACGTGCAAAATAACCTCATGAGGCGCTGCCTCAGAGACGTTTTCTCAGCGCCTCACCCGTTTTTTTAAACCATGGATCAAACGATCACGACCCGCTTAGACATGAAGGAGAGAGACCAAGATGGTGGCTGATGCGGAGAAGAGAAGCGTTCTTGTGGAAGAACGCCCTCGAACGGGAATGTGAGAAAGAGAGGGTAAGAGTGTAAATGTGCCAAGTGGCTCCTAAGATATGGTTGATCTGGTTGATCGGCTAACAGCTCGAAAGCTTAAACTAAAGCCTGTTTAATAAACGAGCCAAGCCCGAGTTTCATTTGTCCAGCTCAATCTAACTCGCGAGTCTTAACTAGCCACGATTTATATAACTCTTATTTAACATATTAAATATATATTCATATAATAATTATTATATATAAAATTACGATAAAAAAAATAAATAGTCTCTCAAATAAATAATATATGATGTTACATATAAAAATTATAGTTAACACATGCAAGTCGAACGTTGTTTTCTCGGAGATCTTTTAGATTCTAAAGTGACTCAGTCGATACAAAAAAAATAATTATTAATATGTATAAACTTATTGGTAAATAATAAACTAGCCAAAACAAACCTCGAACTTTAGAATAGAGCTAGAACTTAGCCGAGCTCGCACTCACTCAAGCTTGTTGGAAACCAGGCCTTCTTCAACTAAATCAAACAGTAGATTAACAATAAAAAACTTATTGAATAAAATTAAAGGTGCATAAAACCTAAACATATAATCCCTATTTATACTAAACACAAAAAACCTACTTAGGCTAAAATTAGGAAACCAAATAACTATAAAATAAAACTAAGATATATCCTAAATCTTTCTACTTAAATAAAACAAACCATTTACTAATTGGTCATATATTTATTAATAATAAATCAATGAAACAAATAGCCTCTATAAATTTAGCTAAATCAGTAACAAAATTAAAACAATGGCAAGGTTTAAGGAGTCTAATTCCATGACCTAGAATCTGGAATCGAAAAAGATTACGTAATCTCAATAATATTATTCGCAAATCCCAATTAGGTTGACTCGAAAACCAAAAGTCAACCAAAAATATCAACGAAAACATATTCCAAACCTCAGATTCAATACTAGCAAACACTATTCAAACATTAAAAACTAACCGATGATTGAATGAGGAGCAGAATGTTGAATGAGAGGGAAGAAGTTTCAGTGTGTGTTTGTGTGTGTGTGTGTGTGAGAGAGAGACCACACAACTCACATGGAAAGATTATGGAGAGAGAGAGAGAGAGAGAGTGAATTGATATTTAGCATTCTTCTTTTATTATAGGATGTTTTCAAGTCCCTATATATTATATAGTTTACACTAATGATCCTTTTAGAGTAGGGATGAGCATTCAAGCCCGAATACCGATCCCGTCCCGTCCCGATCCCAATACCGTACCGAACCGATACCGAACCGAGGGTTTTCGGGATCGGTATCGGTATCCATATTTATGGATTTTCGGTTTCGGTATTATCGGTATCGGTACGGGATCGGTACGGTATCGGTATTTTAAGGCAAAATACCGATACCATACCGGTACCGTACCGATACCGAACCGATACCGTACCGTACCGTATGTGTTCGGTATCAGGATCGGTATTGGGTTTTTGGACTTTTCGGTATCGGTATTGTCGGGATCGGTATCGGTTCGGTACCGATCCCGTCCCGAGCTCATCCCTATTTTAGAGTAGGGGTGTTGTATCAATCGGGTCGGGATGATGGGTTGAAGAATTGAAATGTGTAATCCGAACCTGAAACGTATTATTATTGTGTTAAAGATTTCAACTCTAACTTGTACACACATAAATTTGGGTAAACCTGAATGATACGTGTTTAACCTGTTTATTTAAACGAGTCATACATGTTGGTGAGTTATAAGTGAGTTATCGATTACGTGTATAGTGGTGAGTATGATAAGTAAATAATATGGTGTGTCAAAATGGACATTATTATAACTAGCCATATAAATGAAAAACAGAAAGTTTTTTTTTGTCTAAATACTTTTTTTGAACAAGAATGAAAGCTTATTGATATCACTTATGACCATATCTACATACACATGATTTACACAATTAGACTATAATAATAAACCTTCCACTTTGAACAGTATCATATGGCATATTTGTAAATCTGATTTCTATTAAGGACATTTGTTTAGCATCAATTGATGTAGTCCATTCCCTTGTACTCCCTCTGGTGTCCACCGCCATACCCATTCCTCCTCTCCTCTCCTCTCTTTATTCCTCCCTTTCTCCGGTTTCCTATATCCAGAAACTACCACCGCATGGCGGTGGTCGTTGGTGGTGTGATTGTCGCTAAAAAACCCTACTGGGCGCCGCCGGTGGCCGTGTCTGTCCGCCTTTGGTGGCGTCTATGTTGTGGGGTGTAGAGATGTTGTGTCAAAAGGAGGTTTGCATGAAACAGGTGGACGATGGGGATCACACCACCAAAATAGTCGCCAAAGGTGGAGGATGGGGTTTGGGTTTTAGGACAGAGATGTGTGGTCCCGTTTCCCTCTTGGCGGTGGTCATGGCAGATCCACCGCCAAAGGTGGACGATGGGGATTTGGATTTTGTGGGCTTTGTAACGATTTTTATGGGATTACCTTAGACACGTCGTCGTCGCCGCCGACGCCTCTTTTCTGTGGTCCCGCTTTCCTCTTGACGGTCTCTGACCGCATTTCAGGTTTGTGATTCTTTTAGGGTATGATGTAATCTGTATGTTGTCTTTTTTAATTTGTTTAGGGTTTGCATTTCAATTGTTTGTTGTTTTATGTTGTTGCAGGTTGTGATACATGTAATCAACAAAACCAATAACCCATCAGGCTTTTTTACGGTTAGGGTTTCGGATAGGCTGGCTGTGATGAGCTGAATAACCTGAGTAAAATACCGGATGAGAATTTTGCTACGGCTTGGCAAGGTTGGAGGATGGCAGGTGTTTACCTGCAACCCTCTTGCAGCCATGGTGGTGTATTCTTTCAATAACTCTGAGCCTCGTTGAAAGTAACTTCATTAGTCTTGTCAAAATGGTGGTAATTATATTTAACTATATTAATATGCCTTCTTATTGAGCATACAGCTGTTGTCATCATGTCATTTGTTGTTTTGGGTGGTTTGTGTGTCTGGCCTTTTATTATTGGTTACTTTTGGGTTTTCGGATAGGCTGGCTGTGATGAGCTGAATAACCTGAGGCATCTACTCAGCCTTCGGATCTGGTTGTCATTGGGAGACGGCGGATATCGGTAGATGTGTTTACAACACCGTGGCTATGATGAGTCTCACTTCTTAACCAAAAACAATGAAAATGGCGTGGCAAGGGTGTTGGATGGCAGGTTTACGCCTGTAACCTACCTTGCAGCCAATCAATTTTTGAAACTCTGAGCCTTTGAGAAGTTGATTTATCATTCCAGTTCTTATTTGGTTCTATTTATTGTTTGTGTTTCAAACCTCTTTGTCATGAACTATTGTTTCAAACCTCTTTGTCATGAACTGTTGTTTACTTCAAAGAGACCTGAACTTGAGAGAAAAGACAAGCTGGGATATCGACACATGATAAAAAGTACATGGTATAGTTATAACATTACATTATACACTTGACAGTGTTTCTTTCCATCAAAGTTTTAAGCTTTACTTGCTTATTTGATTGACGCCATATTGATTAATGGGTCGCCTTATGGTTGACCGATAAACGGCTTTGAAACTGATTGAATTACTTTGCAGTGGTTTTAAAATCTGTTGTATTGAATTAATATGGTGGGTGTTTGTTTTTTGACATTCAATTAGCTCTAAGTAAGGACTTTTTGTGTGGCTGTTTTAGTTTCGTCGCGGAGGTGGTTGTGTGATGTTACTTTGGAACGGTACAGAGTTGAGACAACAAATTTAGAAAGAAGGTAAGTATATCCTTCTGTCTTGAGGTCAATATGTTTAGTTTTAATACTTACTTTGTCGCTTACTTGGCACCAATTGTTGGTGATTGTTGCTTTCCGTGTGCAGTGGTAGTTACCGAGATGGTTATTGATGGCCTTGGTTCTTCGTGTTGGTCCTATTTGGCGTCGCGGCCTGGTGGAAGTGGACCATACGCTCTCTTGGTCTTTGTCTCTCGCTCTTGATATGAGTGTGTCAGATAGAACGTGGCACAAAGAAACACAAGAACAAAGTTAACGACAGCGGTGGTTGAATTGGTGGTAAGGTAATGGGTTTGCTATGGTTGATCTTCTGTTGTAGGTGGTTCTTGGCTGGTTCTAAACATGTTTTCGCTGTTTTTTTGGTAATTTGGCCCAGGTTTGTTGCGCCTTGTCACTCCTCTGCTAGTTGCGTTTGCAGGTTGGTTTTCTACCGGTTCTTTTGCTCTTTGATATAGTCATGTTTCGCGTTTGTTGGCGATATTGGCACCGGCTGCAATTTCTGTGATGACGTCTAATGTTCTGAAAACTGTCGTACTAGCTTCTGTGGTGGCGGTTGCCGCGGTATGGATGATTGGGGGCTCTATGGCTTGGTTGGTGGCGACAGTCGTTGCTATTCTAGCTGCAGCGACAGCTGTGGCTGAGGAGCCGGCAATGCCTGGACGTGTTGCTTCAGCTTGAGCTGCGACATCAGTTGAAGCATTTGCGGCGTTATTATTTATGATTTCTGCTTTGTTGCGTGCTGCTCTTGCGGTGATTACCACGGAAGGTCTGGCGACTTCATTGTCTACTGCGTTTTGTAAGGCTATGGTTGCTGCTTGAAATTTGGCGGCAGCAACGTTGGCTTTGGCAGTGGTGGCGGCATCAAGTGCAGCGTCGTTGGCTCCCCTTTCAGCGGTTTCTGCGGCTATGGCTGCATCTGCAGCTGCTGTCACAGCAGTGACTGCAAAGTTGGCAGCAACAGAGGCAGTTGCGATTTTATCGGCAATGGCAACTACGTTTAGGATGGCATCATTGGCATCAGCGGCTGCAGCAGCAGCACTGGCAGCAGTTGAGACCATGGTGGCTGCTTGGGCAGCAGCTATAGAGTTCCGCTTTCTGCTTGGGTTTTTTTTTTTAAACTTGGGTAGGATGCAAGGGTGTGTTGCTTTGTTGTTTACACATGTTTTTCCCTGACTTCCTTGATTACTATAGGTGTGTGCCTTATGATGGCAAGTTAACTGTTAGGAAGATGATATGTTGAAAAGATTGAATTGGGAAAAAGTTATGTTACTACTTGCAGTTTAGATGAAGCGGAAATTGTGTATGCGTATTCTCGATTTGTTAATAATTGCGTATGCGTTTTTTTTAACACTTACTTTTGGGTTCTATATATCTAATAATATCTGTATTTAAGAATGTTATGTAGTTAATAACCTGAATAATATTTCTTATTAACAACCTGTAGTTAACAATCTCATAATTTAAAGAACCATTTTCACATGATAAGAAAATGGCTCCTTTTTACATTATTGGTCTTATAAAGATGTATTTGGGTTCTATGCACTCCACGACAGCTACTCAATCTAATGGCAAGGGCTAAACACCACATTTGAATTTTAGTTCGAAAAACGCGCAACGCAGGTATATGATTACACCTAGTTAGAGTTGAAAGCTTATTGATATCACTTATGACCATATCTTTGATGAGATAAAAGAACATCCAACTAATACATTGACTGAAATAAGAACCAAGAATGTCACTTGGTCACAACATTCTCCAGCCAACAATTTAAATAAGATGATGTTAGATGTAATCAATCACAATGTAAATTATATAAATCTTGAAGCTACCTTCAATGCAAAAGTCATAGCATCGACAAACTTTGCACATCTTCCCCACCTATAAACTTTTAACGTCCTTCTTCAATTTGTTCACCGAACCGGTTCATGGACTCTTCTACTAAAAAAGAAACAAAATCCCCTCGTAAGGAATTATATAAAGGATTAGTAAATTGAAAAAAATAACTTCCTACCTTTTAACTTATTTTTCTTAGCGGTCCCACACTAACTAAAAGTTCACACATTTAGTTTTTGCTGACATGGATTGCTAATGTAATAAAAAAGTCAAAGTTTTGCTGTGGATTACTTATGTGACAAAAAGTCAAACTTCTGATTACATGGGCTGCTTATGTGGTAGTCCACATCAGCAAAAATTAACTTTTAGGTAGTAAGAGACCGGTGAAAGAAAATAAGTTAAAAGTTGGGTAGTCAGCGATGATTTTTAAAGTTGAAACTGGTGGCAACTAATAGTTGATAGTTAAGATTATTTAAGTCCTATATTCCTATTTTTTATATACGATACTATGAAATGATAATTTATTTACTAGTTTAAGTTTAAAAATTAAGTATATTGATTGTTTGATTTTATTGTGAAAACTAAAACCAAACCACTTATTCAAATACAATTTGCGAAGCACACACAAAAAAAAAAATCACAAAGATAAATGGCAAGGATTCTTTACCGTAACACCTTGTAATGCGCTAAACCGCTAATGTGTTGACAAGACCAAAACTGTAAAAAATAGCAAATAATCGAAAAATGATGTAAGGTCTTAGACTTGGTATATACTGAAAATAAATTCGAGTTATTTTTATACTTTTTTTTAACGAAAACTTTCATTAACACCGGCAAACTCTAAAAAACAAGAACCGCCAAATTATACACACATATACAACGGATACAAAGCCCAATCTTTCCAAACAATAGTTTTAAACTTCGATCTATATTTCAACCACAAAAAACTTTTCGACTTAACCTCCGCTACCACATCCATAACCTTGGCAGATTTGTTTTGGAAGATCTTTGCGTTCCTTGCATTCCAAATAGCCTATGTTGTAATCATGACAATTCCTCTTATAATCTTTTTACTCCATTTTCCAGCGTGAACATTCTTGTATAACATCAACAGGTCTTCGTAATCGTACGCATAAAACGGTTCCATCTTGCACCATTCAGTGGCGGATCCAGACCAAGATTTCAGGGGTAACGTTACATATTTTTCATGGATAACGTAATATAAAACACGTAAAAAATTAAAAATAAAATAAAAATACACTACGCCAAAAAAGTTGAGGGGTAACAGACGTTACCCCTGCTTATACTCTAGATCCGCCACAGCCATTTACATATAAAAGTCCATACCCCATAAGAGAAGCCACACCCCACTAACAAGTGTTTGACATCTTCATAATCATACTCACAAAGAGGGCAAGATGTATCCGTAATGTTAATTCTCCTATGCACCAATGCCTCCCTAGTTGGTAACCTTTCTTTAGCCGCCCTCCACGCAAGAAGATTAATCTTAAGAGGTACCCAACCTTCCCATTTTATTGTTAATCCCTGTTGCCCAATAACGTTGCTATGAATCTTCTTTTTAACATCTTTGACCGAAAAACACCCATTTATCCCACCCTCCCACACCCATTTATCGTTCATCCCCGTCAAGTTGAAACCCGACAACATCCGATCCAAGTCTTGAAGCTCCGATAATTCTTCAACAGATCTAGGATTTCTGCTCCATTTTCCAGCAAACAAAACCCCCTCCTCCCGCTGATACAACCGCTCCCCAACCCTGCATTTTTTAAACTTGTCTAGCTTATATAAATTCGGCCAACGATCCTTTAAAAGAGAATCGCCCAACCAATAATCAAACCAAAAACACAGCTTCATCCCATCCCTAACCCTTCCCCGAATAAACTGGTGCACCAGCTTATTATTAATTCGTGTCAATTCCAAAAAATTAACAATGGTCTTCCAACATCCCGATATAGATTTTTTAACCGGTAAAAAACTCCAACAACCCCTCCCACCATGGATAACATCAATAATACTTCTCCAAGTCGCCTCCTCCTCTACATTGAACCTCCACGCCCATTTAGCTAGAAGCGCCAAATTAACCTCCGCTAATCTCGATACTCCCAACCACCTTTCTTTTTAGGCGTAGTAACAACTTCCCACGCCACCCAATGTATTTTTTTCCCATCTTCCTTCCCGAGCCAAAGAAAATTCCTCATCAATCTTTCCATCGTTTCTAAAACAATCACGTGAGCCTTGTAAAGCGATAAATAATATATGGAAAGACTAGATAATACCGATTTAATGAGAGTAAGCCTCCCTCCCATCGACAACGTCTTTGCCTTCCAAGAAGTAAGTCTGTTCTGAATCGTCTCAATAATTGCACTCCAGTGACACTTCTTGTTCATATTAGCCCCTACCCGAATCCCCAAATAATCAAAAGGCAAGATCCCACTTTTACACCCAATCACATTCGCCATATAAACACCAACCCCATATAAACATGACTTTTTTAAATTTATTTTTAACCCCGAGCACAAATGAAAAACCCTAAGAACTCTCGCCCCTCCTTCCAGATTTTCCTTAGACCATTCTCCCACTAAAAGCGCATCATCAGCATAGAAGAGATGAGATATTACCTTGGCTTCACTACCAATTCTAATCCCCTTCATTTCACCCAACTCAATAGCTTTATCAAGCATACAATGTAAAACCTCCATGACAACCAAAAAAAGAAACGACGATAATGGATCACCTTGTCTAACCCCTTTCTCGCACTGGAATTCAAAAGTAGGTGACCCATTTACCAATACCGCCAAACGAGCAGACTGTAAAATACCTTTCACCCAAGAACACCATTTATCCTGAAAACCCATTTGAGAAGGAATAGACAATAAAAAACCCCAGTTTACATTATCATAAGCCTTCTCAAAATCCAGTTTCATCAAAAACGCCCTTTTTCCTTCCCTCTTCATCCACCCAATTGTCTATTAATAGTTAACGGCCCATCTAAAATAAATCTCCCACTAAGGAAAACAGACTGAGTACCTGATATCACCATGCCTAACACCTTTTTAATCCCCCCCCCCCCCCCCCCCCGCTAACACCTTAGAAATCACTTTACTGATAATACCAACCAAATTGATAGGCCTGTAATCTTTTAAACCCACCAGAGTTTTTGATTTCGGAATCAAGGTAATAAACGAAGAACTACAACCTCTACTGAAAGTCCCATACTCATGAAACCGGTTAAAGATATTATAAAAATCTTCTTCCAACATACTCCAAAAAAAATTTACAAATCTGAAATTAAAGCCATCCGGACCTGGGGCCCTATCCGACCCACAACTAAAAACCGCTTCCTTTATCTCCTCTTTCGAAAAAACCGCAATCAACTCCGAACTACTATTACCTTGGAGCCGTTTCAGATTTGTACAAACTATCTTTGGACGATTCTTCAGTTTTACCGCAAAATGGCTTCTAAAATGACGCAACACTTGTCTAGCTATCTATATTCTTGTACGTACCAAACCAAAAACTATATATTTGGGCTGTTTCTATCCTTTATTGCACTCCTACCATACTACGCATTCATAACGATATAAGGTATGTTTGGCAAAACTAGCTAGTTGCTGAAAGCTGGAAGCTTTTTAAATATATTTTGGTGTTTAACAGAGTAGCTGGAGCTTTTAATAAAATGTATAATATGACCAAAATTGGTATAATTAAAAGCTTGTAAAAAAAGTTTTTATTTTATTTTTAAAATAAAATGGGTATTCGTGTCATTTACTAATTAAAAGTTTGTAGCTAGTAGAGTGTTTTCTTAAAAGCTAATATTAGTAGCTTTTCACTATAGATTTTTTTCTCTTAACCTAAAAGATTCTAGCTTTTCAACCAAACAAGGTTTTTTATTGAGTATGAGTTTTTTTCTTAAAAGCTTGAAACTTGAAACTTTTAAAAGCTCTTAAAAGCTCATTGTCAAACATACACATAGTCTTCAATCGTTGCGAAATATACCATTTTAACATGTTTTCGCGCGTAAAGTTTGAAATATATCACTAGCTATATTATACACCGAACTTATCCATCTTTTTTGGAAACAAACTTTGATAATATACGTTACAAACTTTATTCGACTATAATAGTTATGTTCATACTGTTCTAATTATTCAATTAATGTATACATACATTATAGACTCTTCAATTAATATTTTTTCTATATCAACTATAATTAATAAAAATCTTATTAAGTATTAAAAATCAGAGATATACATTTAATTGAAGGTAATCCAAAGTAGACATTGAACTTAAAAGGTGTGATTTATAAGGAAAATTTTTAAATCTCAAAATTATCTTTTTTTTTTTTAACGGCCAACGAATCAATTTTCGAGCACTCTCGGGCACCATTTTGACGAATCAGGCACTCAAGAGTACCCGGGCCACCAATTGCCACCAATTCCCGGGGTGGTTAGTTTTTTAATAATGTGTGAATATATTTTGTTAGTATTTTTATAAGTGGTGTTAGAATCATAAAAAAACAACTTTTATGTTTCTTTTTTTATTGTGTAAATGATCAGAGGGCAGTTATTGAATGCTTGCAAAGCCCCCACGCCCAAGATTTCCTGACTGTTATCCCGATTGAAGGTCTTGGCCAAAGCATGTCCGCTATTGAATACAGGGCCATTCTTAAATATCGTCTGATGATCCCCATGTACCAGGAGGATGAAATCTGTCCGATTTGCCGTAAGGCCTGCCTGGATGAATACGGGGAACATGCGGTGCATTGTAAGGAGTTACCCGGTTTCAAATATCGGCATGATTGGGTTCGAGACATTCTGTGGGACATTTTAAGACGGGCTGGGATCTCAGCAAAAAAGGAGGCCCCTGTGAACTTCCTCTCGGATCCAGCAGAAGGGAGATCCACCCTACGACCAGCAGATCTCCTTGTTTTTGGGTGGGCCGGGGGGAAGCATGCTTGTGTTGACCTGACGGGTGTATCTCCGCTAGTTGGGTTGAGGGATAGTGGCTTCATAGCAGGGCAAGCAGTGCGGAAAGCAGAGGCAAAGAAGGTAGAAAAACATGCTAAAGCCTGCGAGGAGAACCAACACGTTTTTGTACCCTTAGCTTTTGATACCTTTGGCTCATTGGCACCAGAGGCTACCCGTTTCCTGACTAGGGTCCAGCGGGTTATTCATAGTAATGTCTCGGCTTCAGGTGGGCAGGGTTACGTTTTTAGTAGATTAGGATTTGCTATTCAGAAAGGGGTGGCGGCGCAGCTTGTTGCCCGCCTGCCCGTTATCTTGATGTAATTTTCTTTGTCCGGTAATGAAAATTTATAAGAATGAAAAAAAAAAATGATCATTTTAGTAACATAATTCATAAAAATAATACACATGTCGAAAATAATGATATAACATAAAAATAATACACCCACAAACATATAACTATCCACAGGGGTGGACCTAATGAAGAAGCAGGTGCCGCGTCCGTTGCGGCTCAACTTCGCGCGCGTAGTGAAAAATTAGTGGAAAATTTGTTTTTTTTACGAAAATTGAAAAACGTTGCTACTAAAATGAAAAACGTTACTACTGAAATACATTTCTATATCCGCCACTCACTATCCAAAAAGCAAAACAAACGCACTCTATTTTTTCATCATCGTCCTTTTTCTTTTTCAATGGTAGGAGGCAGCACCGGTTGAAACATTGAAACGCACGTTTTCATCACCGTCCTTCTAGATTTCAGACGCATGTTTGAAACATTGAAACGCTTCCAATATGTTGGAGATTGAGACGCACGTTTGATCAAACAATTGAAAAAATTGAAACGCACAAGAGAAGACCGGAGATGACAACCACCATCCTCACTGGATTTGTGGTCGGAGTTCGGTTTCAGAACATAAAACAGAGAGGTAGAAAAGGAGATTGGAAGAACAGAGACCACTGAACACGATTCCGACAACTGTACAGATCGGGATGACGATCTCGGTGCCGAGATCCGAGAGGATTGGTGATGTCATCATGGTTGTGGTGGCACGTAGGTGACGACAAAAAAGGAGATCAGTGGATAAATAGGGTGGGATATATTTGAATTGTGTGTGGTTTTTAAAGAGTGGGACATATGACGGCGTCTCGAGTGCTTTGTGACGGTGGCCAGATGCTGAAGAAGGTGGTTAAGTTTTGCATCTTCTTTGTTCTTTCTTCGATTGTTTGTTCCGATGGTTGTTCAGTGGTGGTTAGCGGTGGATGTGTTTGTTCTTTGGTTTGGTCTGACATTGTTGTTTTGTGACCTAGTGAAGTTAATGATATGATTATAGAGATGGCGATGGTGATACGGTGTCTTTCAGATGAGTCACCAGGAGTGGGAACAAAAAGTCTAAACTACACCTTTTAATCAACTAGGATTGAGTTCATTAACCCTAACTATGGTTTACAGGTGTCATCATATTGTGGCTTCCTACACTTTCTATGTTAAGGAACTTTCTACCATATACTTTCTCATAAAAGAATACATCTAATGATGTAAATGCATAATTAAAACTGTAGGGTTTCTTTGGTATAAGCATAGATTTAAAAAGGGGGTAGTGGATTGGGCTAGATGATGTTCTTTTGATGTGATGTGATCAATTGTATTGGTTGTTCTGGCTTTCGGCTTCTATCTCCGCCTTGGTGATAGTTGTCGGTTTTGGTGGTTTAATGAAAGTCTCTTTTCAAAAAAAAATGTAAATGCATAATTAAAAGGAAATAAGCATTTAGATCGATTTATAAACTCATTAAACTAAAACATGTATAGTTTCTTTTTATACAAGCTTAGTTCCCATGAACAATCTTGGAGATTTCACTAGCAATATTCTTGGCATCATTTGAGATGCCAAATAATCCAGCACTTGCAAATCCAACACAATAAAGTCCATTTTCTCCTTTCCAATGATTGGGGATTTTATGTTTTGGCATTCCTTTATCGTTAAACAAACCTCCATCATCCTGATTAAACCAAAAACAAACATTAAGGTTAAAAAAAAGAAAAAGAAGGTTTTCCCCTTGGGGATTTGCTGTCTAGGTACCGGGTTCGATCCTGCTGAAGAAAGCGATTAAAAATGCGGGCCGTGTGGGATTCGAACTCGGGGGCACGTTGTTTGTGATCATGGGATAACTATTGAACCACACCTTTCAAAAACAATAAAAAAATACAACAAAAATTTACCTTAAGCCATTTTCGAACAGTGCTTTTGAAACCAGTAGCAAAGACAATGGCATCAATTTGCCTTTGTTGACCATTTGTAAATTTGATTTTATTGCCTTGTATATCTTCTATAGGCGTCATAACCTTAAAGACACAAAAAGAAGATTATGCAATTATTACTTGTTGTTTTGAAGTAATTTGATGTCAAAACATTATAACACGAGGTTTACCTCAATGTCACCAGTTTTGATCTTGGAAATTGTCCCAACATCAATGACCGGTGATCGTCCTGTTTCTTTTTTAATCAAGAATGGCCCTTTATCAGGCCTTTGTATTCCAAATCGACCAAGATCTCCATATAACACATTACTCAACGCTAAAACCATCTTATCCACAAAAGTGCATGGAATATATTTTAATAAATACATTCCGAGTTGCACTAACTCCTTGGTAAGCACATGTACCTGTAAAAAAAATGGAATAACTATCAAACGTTAAAACATACCAAATTTTTTTTTTTTCTGAATTTAATACATCACTTGTTCAAATTCCAACAACAAAAGGGTAAACATTAAGCGTTTTACCGGGCTACGAACGACGATTGATGTTTGAGCACCCCAATTGCACAAATCATATGCAATTTCCATACCAGAATTTCCAGCACCAACAACAAGCACATCTTGGTCTACAAACTTCTTCCCATTGTCATACTCACTAGAGTGGATGACTAACCCATTGAAGGTATCTAAACCATAAACATTAGGAATAAACCCTTCGCTATTTTCACCGGTCGCCACTACAAGAAACTCACTTACATACTCCTCAACCAAGTCCAAAACACTATTTTTGGCGGTAACCACCCATTTTTTTGCAACATTATCATACGTTGCACTCTCAACGCTACGTTGGTACAACGGGTCTACATTAAAACGATAAACATAGTTTTGCAAGTATTGTACAAACATATTCTTGGGTACAAATGTGGGTGCAGACACAGGAAATGGCATATGAGGGAGTTGACAAAAGTTTTTGGCTAAGTGAAGCTTTAAACGATCATAAGCTTTCTTTTGCCACAATGATGCATAACAATCCTCCCTTTCAAGAACAATATTTGGAATCGAAAGACGATTGAGACATGCCGATGTTGCAATGCCAGCGGGTCCTGCTCCTACGATCACAACAACGGTTTCTTGCTTCATCTTTTCAAGCTATTTGATATGTTTTTTTAAGTAGTGACTATTGTAAGTGTTTCGATGCATTACGCCATGCATTATACCCTTTATATAGGATTAGAAAAAAAATTTGGATATTATTTTTAGTAATAGTAATTTAAATGTTTTCCCACGTAAATTTAATACAATACTAGTTATTGTTCGATGAATTTATCATCTTTATTGGAAACAAACAAAAAATTTATGTTTCAAAACTTTGTATCATAAAATATTACTATATATAGTATGTTCACAGGAGACTAAGTACTATTCACCAATTCAATTACTTCCTTTTTGTTGGAAACCAAATTTGAGAATATACGTTACAAACTTCATTTGACTATAATCTTTGTGTTCATACTTTGCTAAAATTTATGTATCTTATATAAATTCTAGAACCTTATAATTAATTTTTTTCTTTGTATTAGATAAATACCCTATACACCTTTCACGTAAACATTTTAATCAAAATCAGATTTATTGCATTATACATTGTATTTGGATGGTGCGATTTATAAGGAACATTTCAAATATCATATTATTTTAAAGAGGATATGACATATGCAAGGTAAAAAATTATTGAATTATTTTTGCCTGCGAAGCGCAAAACTATCCGTGTTGCGACTCGTGTATTTTAGGATGAGACAATACGTGTCGCTAGGGATGAGCACATAGCGCCGAATATTGATCCTGTCCCGATCTCGATCTCGATCCCGTACCGAACCGATACCGAACCGAGGGTGTTTGGTATCGGTATCGGTACACACATTTAGAGGTTTTCGGTTTCAGTATTATCGGTATCGGTACGGGATCGGTATGGTTTCGGTATTTTAAGGTAAAATACCGATACCATACCGATATCGTACTGTACCGCATGCTTTCTGTATCGGTATCGGTATTGGGTTTTAAAAGTTTTCGGGATCAATATTTTTGAGATCGGTATCGGTTGGTACCGATACCGTCCCGAGCTCATCCCAACGTAACGCTAAATTACAATTGGTTATTAGGTGCAAGGTTGTAAAAGTTTGATGTGTCATTATATTTCAACAATTTTTTCAAGTGTCACTCTAGACAATTTTAACGCCCTCTTATGCCTTAAATGCACCATTGTAATTGGTTTAAACTTTAAATGCATTGTTGTAACTAGGTTAGACATACCCTTGTAATTTGATATCTTTGACACATCCTTGTAACTAGTTTAGACATGTCATTACAATCACAGTGCATAAAAAAAGTTAGAAAAAAAAAAAAAAACAAGATACTCAAAATAAACATTATATAATTCTCAATTTTCTTGTATTATTGCTAGGCCTGTAAACAAACCAAACGGTCGGCGGGAAGTTCGTTTGTGTTTGCTCGTTTAATAAATGAACGAACACAAACAAAAAAATTCGTTCGTTTAGCTAAACAAACGAACATGAACAGAGGACGTGTTCGTTCGTTTATGTTCGTGAACGTTCGGTAACGTGTTCGTTTATGCTTGTTTGTGTTCGATAGTTCATTAGGGTTTATGTTCGTGAACGTTCAAATTTCCTAGTGGTGGATTATTTAAGTGCATCGCATGTTAATATTACTTTAACTATTTTGATTAACTGTTATTTTTGGTGGATTAAACGAGGATTTCAAATTTAATATGATACCTATGTGTTTTTATAAGACATTATGTGATCAAGATTATGTCACGTATATTTGGATAATTGGATTAATATATTCTGGGCGGA
Source organism: Ambrosia x helenae (assembly GCA_030844895.1). Classification (NCBI taxonomy): domain Eukaryota; kingdom Viridiplantae; phylum Streptophyta; class Magnoliopsida; order Asterales; family Asteraceae; genus Ambrosia; species Ambrosia x helenae. The sequence continues at coordinate 3,785,041 of CM061232.1, read as the reverse complement.
CAATGTTACCGATGAAAATGCTAATTTTCAGAATTTAATGTGTTAGTTTGTGTTTGGTTTTGTTCAGTAATGCCTATTTGTGTTCGTTTACGTTCATTTGTGTTTGTTTTTATCCGACATCTAAATTTATCAAATAAATACAAACGAACACAAACAAAAATCTCGTTCGGTAAGTATTCATGAACAGTTCGTGAACACGTTATTTCCTTAACAAACGAACACGAACAAAAAATCTCGTTCAGTAAGCGTTCGTGAACCGTTTGCGAACACGTTAATTCCTTAACAAACGAACACAAACAAGACATTGTTCGTGTTCGTTTACAACCCTAATTATTGCTCAAAAAACTTTAAGGTATATAAATTTTATCTATTAATATATATAAAAGAATTGAACATTGCTGACGTGGCGTGCAATGGTGCCTTCAACCTCTCCATGAAACTGCCACGTGGCATCATAATTGAAAGATTTTAGTGTTTTTAAATTATTTCCTTTTTTAATTAAAAAAAGATAAATATAAAACCCTAAATTTATCTCTCTATCTCTCAATTCTCAATTACTAAAATTAAATTAAGTTATTTTAGGAAAAAAGAATTTAAAAACAAATTTAAATTTTTTTCTCTTATGTTCCTCCCATAATTTTTAAACGTTAATAACTTTTATATTCGAGATTTTTTAAATAAAAAAAATTACACCAAATTAACGAGCGTTTTATTATCTTTCCAACGAGTATCATAGTGCTATATAACAAACAGAGAAAAAAACGACTATTTTTTGTGGGGTTATGTTCGTACAGAAAAAATTACAGCCCAATCGCCATGCTATCATTGGAATTTTACTCTTCTAAAGATGGATAGGTATACTTCATCAAGAGAAGCTAGGAGAAAGAATCGCGCAACACTACAACACATGGTGTCACCTTATAACAAGGTTATTTTTTTATTTATTTAATTACAAGAGTAATAATTATTACTATTAGTATTAGTATTATTAGAATGGTTATATTTTTCAACCCCTATCATGAATTCTACATCTATATAAGTCAAAGTTAAATTGTAACATATTTTAAATTACGTGAAGATGATTATATGTTGAAGGTTATCCTTTTAATAATGTATTATGTTTAATATGGTTTATGCTTTTTATTTTTTTAACTTTTTAAATAAATGTTTTTTTAACTAAGATTGATTATGTTTAACTTATTTACTCTTTTCGTGATTTAAGTTTTCTTCTTTTATCATTTTTTATTAAATCATATTAAATTTTTCAACCCCGGGACCTTCCCGGGGCAATCAGCTAGTATATATATATATATATATATATATATATATATATATATATATATATATATTTAACGATAGTGATTTGAATACCTCCTACACACTAACCTGCGCCCCCTCCCTTTTATTTTTCCACGTGTTAGAAACCTTTTGTTTTATTTAAGTTTAAAAAACGTGTCTAATCAAACCTTAGAAAAAAAATCAATGATGGGTATTGATTAATCTTTTATCACCATCCTACACACTAACCTGCGCCCCCTCCCTTTTATTTTTCCACGTGTTAGAAACCTTTTGTTTTATTTAAGTTTAAAAAACGTGTCTAATCAAACCTTAGAAAAAAAATCAATGATGGGTATTGATTAATCTTTTATCACCATTAATTAAACTACTAAAATAAGTTAACTACATCATGTGATTATTAATTACAACATGGCTTGGTGGTGGAGTGGTTTGTGATACATTTGTGTTGTTTGGGGGCCTTAGGTTCAAAACATGGGAATGACAAGTTTTAGCCTTCAAAAAAAATGTGATTATTAATTTTAATGTCACCAACATTAAAACTGATATACGTCTGTAGTAATATAAGACCATTTAGGTATACTTTAACCATCATTAACTCCACCTAGATGTCACATCATCCACTTTTTCTCATTTCTCTCCACTTCACCCAAAGGAAATGGTTTAACTTTACATAACCATACATTTTAATGGCTTTTGGTTAAAAAAAAAAAGAAAACAAATTAATTCAGTGTTAGCATCCGTGTTAACATGTTAACAAATAATCACTTTAACGCCCCTTAACACAAGGAGGAAGTAATGTGCAACATCGGTTAACATGTCATGTCACCTTTAACGCTTCAAATGTTAGTGTATACTCTATGGCTTAACCAGGCCAAATGAATTAAGTGAGTCCACATACTACTGAATAAAATTAAACAATTAAACGCTTAAGTATATGTAATGGGTTGTTGGCTGTATAGGTAGAACTACAGCTTAACTCAACAAGGGTATATATATAGTTATTAATTGATATGATTGACGCTATATAGCTATGTTTGACAAAGATGACTGGTATATCAGTTATCATCATGATCGACTTATTTTGATTGTGTTCGGCAAATTTGGTTAGTTTTTTTATTGGTTATGGCCACATTTGACCAAGGATTGTAATGTTTGTAAAATTATGATTATGCTTGACCAGGATTGACCATGTTTAGCTACGTACGTATGACTATAATTGACCAAGTAGGGCTGCAAGTGAATCGAACTTTCAGCAAACAGTTTATGAATCGTTTGATGGGAAGTTCGTTTGTGTTCGTTCATTTAATAAATGAATGAATATGAATAAAAAATTTGCTCGGTTAGTTAAACGAACAAACATGAACAGAGGCCGTGTTTGTTCATTTATGTTTGTGAACGTTCGGTAATGTGTTCATTTGTGTTCGATAGTTTAATAAGGTTTTTAATTTTTATAATGTTTTTTACATTCTTTATTTTTTTTATTATTTTACCCAAATAAATAAATACTTCTGTGTGAGCAGATCAATAAACCATATTTTTACTATAATCAATAAATAAATAATTAACGAAGAGTTCAAATTTAAATAAATAATTAATGAAGATTTCAAGTTTAATAGGTTATATTTTGGGTGGATCTAGTTAATTTCTAAATATATGTGTATTCGATTTTATTCGAAAGTTAACATATGTCCACTTGTGTTTGTTTCCGTTCATGAACATTTCTTTGTGTTCGTTTGTGTTCATGAACACTTGTTTGTGTTAATTAATTAACGTTTGTATTCGTGTGCGTTCATCAACAAAATTAACAAACGAACACGAACATGAGTATTTTCTTAACAAACGGACACGAATAGAAAATCTCATTCGGTAAGTGTTCATGGATTGTTCGTGAACCCATAATTTCCTAACAAACGAACACGAACAAGACCTTGTTCGTGTTCGTTCGGTTCGTTTACAGCTCTATGACCAAGTATCACTGTGTTTGAATTTTGATCAAATATTTTTTTAATGGCAAATAAATAGATGTTCCGACTAACCGGGATACCCAAAGCACATCATACGCCCATGGGTGAAGACACGGCTTAGGTGCCCACCCACCAGGCCATTAGTTCCGGGGAAAACCTGACTTTCACTCGCTTGAAGGCACGACAATAGAAAATCAGTAAAGTCTGGTGATCAAACATAACACCTCAAAAATGCTAGGATTTATCTACCATTTCCTATTTCATTCCACTACAAGTTACAACCATGGGGGATCAAGGATCAAGGATCAAATATTACTATGAGTGATTGATGTGCTTTGACCAGTATTGACCATTTATGATTTTATTTTGGTGGGAAATATGGTTACTTTTGACTCAATATATATTGCTATGAACTTTTTTTTTTACCAAATAATGCTACATTTATGTTTCATAAATTATAGTCATGTCTTATAAAGTAAAATGGACTAGTTTGACCAAGTATGACTATAATAATATAGGGAAAATCATCAAAATGGTCTGTTGACTGTGTGATTTATCATAATAGCCCCCTTCCATTTTTTTTGGAGAGACGGGTCACGGCTCTTAACGAGTCTGAACTGTCTCCGTAGAGGCTTTAGTTTCCAACCAATAGAAAAGCAACACGTGGCGTCTATGATCCCGAGGACTGTCAGGCGTATCCGGAGACGTGTCAGAGCCGCCAAGTCGTCTCCGGTGGGCCCTTGAGACGTCTCACTGACGGCCAAGCTCAAGCCATCTTCGGCTAGGCTTGAGTCGTCTCCAAGGCTTCCTGAACCGCCTTCAGCCGTCTGTCAACGATAAATTATTATGTTTTTTTTACAATATTTTGGGCAGGGCTGTGCAAAGGGTCCAGAACCGACCCGACTCGACCCGGACCCACCAGAATTGTATACCCTTTTATTGTTGAAATTAGGAACCATGAACCGAACCTTAAAAAGGCTATGTGGTTTCGGGTCCTAAAGGTTCTGATGAGTCGGGTAAAAGGGCCTGACCCTCTAGAACCTTTTAATGTAATAGCCACTTTTAGAGGATTACATATTCCTACTCTTTTACCTTGCTTGTAAAAGAATTCATCCATATGGTTCTAACAATAGCCCATGAGTTTCTTTTTTAAATCACTTTTCGTTTCTCGACTTTTGTTTTCGTAACAATTTTGTCATTCTCATTTTGGGTGTGCAACGGTTCAGAACCAGACCGAACCGACCCGAACCGGAACTGTTTAGTGATAAATATAAGAACCAGAACTGAACCGTATAAAAACCTACCGGTTCGGTTCAGAACCGAGTTAAATGGTTCTCGTGTAAACGGTTCTTGCCGGAACCGGTTGTCAATTAAATCCTAAAACTAACAATTAAATCAAGGACAACTTTAGTAAACTAAAGTGTGGTGTCCTACTAATATTACGGAACTATGATATATGTTTAGAAGTGCACAATACCAACCGCATATATGCAATGATTGTACTCTATATGTTTTTATAGAAATTATATAATTCAAATGGAACTCTTATCACAACAAGTTTGTTAGATATTATATAGTTAACATGACTCTAAAAAGTATTCTTTATAAAAATTAAACTTGGGAATTGAAAACGTAGATAGGCGGTATACAAAATACTTGGAAAAGCCCACTAAATTAATAGGGTTTTATATATAATATTTAAAGTTTTGAACCGAACCGAACCGGGAACCGTTTTCACCAAAATTTAGGAACCGAAACCGAACCCTAACTACAAGAATACGGTTCGGATCTAGCGGTTCTGCTTCGGTTCCTCGGTTCTAGCGGTTCCGAACCGTGAATTGCTCAGCCCTAATTCTCATCACTAGAAACATTATGTGAATCTGTTATGTATACATAATAAATACACACACACATATCATAACGACATACATAAATATTTACTTCAAATTTGGATATAATATATATTATATAATATATCACATCTATGCATATCCATCAAGCCGAAAAATATTTCAAGAAAAATACATTGTTATTATTGTAAATAATATTTTTAATATTGCATTAACATTACATGAAATCGATTACAATAAAACGTAAAAACGAATAGTGAAAAGACTAAAAAAGATTATTTTTTAATTAAAATACAAACGGTTCTTGTGGTTCTTATATTAGAACCGCGGGTTTGAAACCGACCCAACCCGGAACCGATAATTCATATAAATCTAGAGCCGGAAACCGACCCATGTATTTAAAAAGGTTCGGGTCCAAGGTTCTCGTGGGTCTGGTCCAAGGTTCATATGGGTCCGAACCACGGAATGCTCACCCTAATTTTAGGTTTAAATAGGTGTTGTGTTAATAAAAAATGTAGCACATCTTCATTTACATCTTCTCACATTTATATCTTCATCTTATAAAAATTGGACCCACGGGAAGATAGATGGGCATCTGTGACTAACTTCCCTGAGAAGTGCCGTACGGTCCACCTCGTTGAAGGCGTTAGAAAAATCAACAGTGAGCATAGCCAGGGACCCGTCAGAATGGAACGCGCTCAGAAACCTGTTAGCGCTGTGCAACACCGCTTCTGCCCCATTAGGGACTCCAACCCCAAACTGGAAATCCCCCAGGTAGGCTGCCATCTCTTTACCCACTTTACGCATAGCGACTTTCGACACCAATCTTCTCCAAATGCCCCCCCCCCCCACCGCAATAGGCCTAATCCCGTTGTCAGGCTTTAACAGGGGGGTCAACGGAGCCGAAGCAATGAACTCCGCCAGAACTTTAGGACAAAGCCCCCCAAGCCACAAGTTGACAACACCAGTGATGGCTTTAAGGAGCCCGGAGGCAGTTGGAGACCCCTGGCCATAGAAAGCGTCTAAAATATGCTGAGCCTGCAGACCATCCCTCCCACGAGATGTCCCTTTTGGGAACGTTTTAATACATTCCAACACGCAATCAACGTCCACCTGCAAAGCTGGCTCCAAAGGCAAGGCGGAGGGCATGTTTGGGGGGTCCACAACAGGGTGTTTATCTATCAAGGCTCTCAAGGTGTCCCCCCCAGCAGGCGCAACCCCAGATGAGCACAGAATCTTGACGGCCGCTGTATAATGACCATCCGCTACCTTCCGAAGGCACTGCTTAATATTGCCCCCACCATCTTCTTTAGCTTGGTCCCCTACTCTGCCAGAATTCCGCGCCACGGGGAGTTCAAGGAGGGGCAAGACCAACTCCTCTAAACCTGCCCCATCTTTCCAAACCGCTAATGCCTGCATAATAGAGTTACATTGAAGCGATTTCCTGTTACCCGACCTTCGTTCTTGCCTAGAAGCCGGTTTGACAACCCTTAACGTGCAGCGAGGCAACAACAAAAGTTTAACCCAAGCCTCAATGGACCTTGGGGCATCCACCACTTTATGGAGACCCCTTGACAAAGCCTGGGCAAAAGTCATGCGACATGCAAGCGGGATACTCTTGACCGTAGTAGACATGTAACACCCCTTACCGGATAGACATGTTGTGTTATCATTACTGAAGAAAGATTACGTAACTAAGTTAAAACAAAAACAAAGTACAATATCTCATTTTTTACCTCTAAAAACAAATGTATTTTTTTAAAAAACCAAGCGCCCTTCATGTCCCATCCAGTAGCGAAATTTGAATTTTTGAATGGTGGGGGAAGAAAGTCACGAGACCCAAGATACGACTAAGTTGTGTTAAAAGGCTTGAGATACAAAAATCAAATCATGTCAAACAGAATACACATATAATGTATCATCTTGCAAGCCCCAAATTAGTACATAATGCATTTATTAATTAATTAATTAATTTGGGCGAAACATGGTGGCTAGCACATAAGCCCATGCAACAAAAAAGAGTTTTTTTCCAAATAGGTGTAGATGGAAAAATTATTTACCAAAATGGGGTGGTTTGAAAATTATTTACTAAAATGGGTGTTTTCTAATTTCTTTTATTTTTTATAAATTTAAAAGAGAGGTGTTTTTCAATTTCTTAAATTATTTCTATTATCTCAATTCCACCTACCTACCATTTTTCTTCATCTTCCCCGCTTGTATGTCCCGTCAATTCTAGCGATACACCATAAACGCCGCCGGCCGCTGCAACAGGCACTGCAACATGATTTTGCATCCACCACAAATTTGCAAAAAAAAAAAAAAAAAAAAATAAAAAAAAATGCAAATGATGAATCCATGCTAGGTGGCAACCGCCTCTAACTCAACCTCTCCCCATGTTCATGAATTAAACCCCATTTGCTTCTTTTCTTCAAAGGTAGAAATGGAACGGACCAGTTGTCCACTAAAGTCCAGTTTTGAGATGATTTATATATTGAAATAAAAGATTTGGAATTCAAAGTGTTAGGAGATATGTTCATTTGAATTTAAAGGATTAAAACATTGAAGATAGAATAGCCCTGAAATCTTCATGTGGATTGCTCGATTTCTTTCCCACTATGAAAGCCATCTTTCACAAGCTTTCCACTATATTACAATGGCGTCTCATCCGAATGCTTTTAATTGTTGACCCCACATCCACTGCATTCATAACTGCAACTACCGCTTCTTCTCGTTGATTTCTTCTCAGACTTTGGTTTGCTTTATTTGTTATAGATTTTTGGGTGGGAGTGATGGTGATTTAAGTTTATATTAGATTTGTCGTCGTTAGCACTTTGCTGGAAAAAAAAAAGTTAATTGGATATGTCGGAGTTGTTCTTCGACGACATGGTTGAGATATTTTTAAGAATTTGTAGCTTGAAATGTTTATCCATCGAGAGGGAAATATCCTCATGTCGGAGGATATGGTTTGATAATTTAGTTAAAAAATTAATAATTGATAATCACTAATCACTAATCAATAATAAAGTAAAAAACACCCATTTTGGTAAATAATTTTCAAATCACCCATTTTGGTAAATAACTTTTTCACCTACACCTATTTGGGAAAAAACTCCAACAAAAAAAGGCATGCTAGCAAGTAGCAAGCACACGAACCTAAAACATAACATGTACCAATAACTTTTCTTATAACTAAACCATTCATCTTTGTGTATGTATCATCTTTCTTTCTGATCATCAAGCTTACAAGTTTGAGGCGACGTGAAATAAAATCACTGACACGGATGGTGGCACGCCATTTTATGCCACGCCGATGGACATGCGATCATTCTCATAGGAAGGGTCTGATATGGATAACAGAAATAAGATATAGTTGCAAAGTTATAAGCATGAAATGATGGAAAACTTGTCATTTGTAAGCCTGTAAACATGTGAATAACATATTTCATACTTATAAGAAACATTTCTTTATTAAAATGCATAAAACATTTTGAATCACTTTCAAGTTTCAATTTTCAAAACACATTTTTAATACGGAACGTGCAAGAATATCAAATAGTCACGTGGCCGTTTGGATAATTTAAACCAAACTACTAGAATATATTGTTTTACTCCAACACTTATAGCTCAGTTGGTTAAGGGCCTAAAGTTTCCTATGAGAGGTTTGAGTTCAATTCCCACTAGCTACATTTGAAGGACATTGGTGGAGGAGAAATGAGGGATGACCCGGCCATTGGCTTGGGTTCGAGTCCTGATCCCGGCCGGTTTTACCGATTATTTCACTGTCGTGCCTTCGGGCGGGTGAGTGGTCGGGTTTTCTCGGGAATTGGTGGCAATTGGTGGCCCGGGTACTCTCGAGTACCTGATTCGCCAAAAGGGTGTCCGGGAGTGCTTAGAATTGATTCGTTGGCCGTTCAAAAAAAAATATTGTTTTAACTTATAATTAACATAACAGAAAACAAAGTTTATTAATTCCTACATTGAAAGCTTACTGTTAAAATTGTTAAAAATAATATTTGTCAGTTTTAAAACGAAAATTCAGACATCACTTTAAAGTTTTGATCTCGTTGTAGAAATGTTTTATTTATGATATATAGATTATTGATCTTGTTTATAAGGAAAATGCAAATCAAATCAACCAACTAAAAAAACGACCACAGTGGGAGTCGAACCCACGACCTTTTGATCCGAAGTCAAACGCGCTAATCCACTGCGCTATGCGGTCCTTTATGTTGATCTGTCAGGATTCAGCTATAAGTATGAATACATATTCATTTTTTTACTTAAATTTAGTTTTTTTCTGAAAACTATAAATGGGTTAAATGAAACGATAGAAAAAAATAATAATAATAATTCAAAAAAATAAGTAATTAAAATAAATCAACATCATGTTCATACATCAGTTTAGTTAAAATAATAAAATGTAGAAAAGAGATTTGAGGGATCTGAAATACTCAGATAGTGATGTCTAAAGCTAATCGTAAAATACGTATGAGTAGAGTTAAAGACTAAAGTGAAAAATTTATTTAGATTATATTGAATTTTCTAGTTTTATTTAATTAGTAGAGATAATAATCCGAATTAGTATGAGAATATAAATGGCATATGTATTTGAGTAACATTATTTATTTATTTATTTTTTATTTTTTTTTTGAGAACGGTTAATTTCCGTTTTCATTTTTTCCATCCCCTTTTAAATACACCTTTTCTTTGCCTCTTATGAGGCTTGAACTCAGTGGCGGATCTAGGCCACAAAATCAGTAGTAACGTTTTTCATTTTTTTCAGTTTGGTAGTAACGTTTTCCGAATTTCGTAAAAAACAAATTTTCCACTAATTTTTCACTACGCGCGTGAAGTTGAGCCGCAACGTCCGCGACCGCTGCTTCTTCCCTATGTCCGTCCCTGCTTGAACTCTTAACCTCTCCTTTAACACCCCAACACCTCTGCCACCACACCACATGAGGTGGAGCGATTAGTATGGTTATTTGATTTAATTTTTTTTTGGAAGGCAAATTTCATTAAATAACACAAACCGCGGAGGCTATCTCTAAGACAGAGATAATCAAAATGCGGAAATGATTACATCTACGTAAAAACAAAATTACACCAATTTCTCCAATTTATCGAACCCTCCTTATGCCTACTCTTAAACCACAAAAAACCCAAGGACTTCACATCCAAAACAACGTGAGAAGCGTTCAAATCCATATCGTTTAAAATCTTATCATCCCTTGCCTTCCAAATTCGCCAACACGCAATAATAACGATACCATAAATGATCTCCTTCTTCTTCGTCGAAAATATCAAATTATCTGTAATGTGAATCACATCATATAAAGAAAACACAAAGAACCGAGGTATTTTGCACCAAGAAGCGACAGCGTCCCATATACCACAGACAACCCTACATCCCGAGAACATGTGATCCACCGTTTCATCAACATCTCCGCACATACCACATAAACTATCACCAACAACAACATTTCGATGAACAAGAGAACTTTTGGTAGGGATTCTATCCAAACTGGTCCTCCACATGAAAATATTACATTTATTCGGGATCCACTTGCACCATTTAAAAACCAAATTGTCACCAGTTTGATCGTTGCCTTTAATCCAATTTCGAGCTTCTTTAACCAAGTAACCATCACCTGAAACTTGCATCCAAGCCCAACGATCTTCACGTTCATTAAGCTGGACACTCGATAACTCACGATGACACTGAATAAGTTCGTCCATTTCGGTCACATTGTTCGGATATTGGTTCCAATTCCAGCAGATAACGTTCGAACCGTTACGAGCAGAAAGTCTTTCTGCAACCGTGCAACGTTTATTACTATCCAGACGAAACAGGTTAGGAAATTTGGATTTTAACGGTTCTGAAGTAAGCCAAGGATCGATCCAAAACTTGATGTTTAATCCGTTGCCCACCACCCACGCATCAAGTTTACAAACCCATTTCCATTCACTTTTAGATTATATCCAGCTTTCACCAATCTAGACCAAGCACTTGTGAATCGGTTATTACACTGATTGATTTAATTAGTAGAGATAATGATGTGACTTTCTATTAGAATATAATTGGTAGAAGTATTTGAGTAAGATCAGTATGATTGTTTTACTATAAATAGGGGTCTAGGTTAATGTTTTTATTTATCCATTTTCATAGTAAGTTCATTAATTCATTTGTCTTAATAAGAAAAGGTCCTGGGTATATTCTCCAAATATCTCGTGTTTGAGTTTGTACAGATTGTCTGAGCCAACAATTGGTATCAGAGTTTTGACTTGCCGAACACACTGTTCGTTGCAGGGGAAACGGTTTGTCGTTTGCTTTAGCAGGGTAGGATATGTAATTCAAAAGGGGGTTGCGGCACAGTTTGTTGCCCGTTTACATGTCATCCTCTTATAATTTGTTATGGGTTTAATCATGTAATTAAAGCGTATTTTATTAAAAAAAATGAAGATTATATCGCCTTTTGTGTTTGTCGCTCTCATCATGCGTAACAATTTGCGGTTGAGTAAAAAAAGCAGTTGTCAATGAAGTAGTGGTGAAATGGTTGGGGAAAGACTTGGTGTCTATTGTGACCCAGGTTCGATTCCCACTCTTCCCATTATTTTCTACAGCATCCATGTAAAGAGCGAATACGGGTGACGCCGGTTTGACTCGGATGAGAGGCGAGGTTTTACTGATTATTCTACTGCCATGTCTTCGGGCGGGTAGAGGTCGGGTTTTCCCACATCTGGGAGAGCCAAGGTGCTGACGACGGTCGAGTTGTCGACATTGGACACAACACCCGGTGTTACGGTAGTTGACACGTCATTCCTTGTCGTTAAAAATACTTCAACCTTTTTATTACATGTATTTTTAATAAAATTATCATATAATAAAAAGGTTGAAGTATTTTTCTTACCGGCTAATTTAGCCCAATTTAGGGGCCTTGTAAGCTGGTCTGCTGTTTTCCTTTATTTTTGTTGGACCGATTGCAGTCCATTTATTACTAAATGAGCTCAGCTATTGTTGTTTAAATTATGTTAAAGTGTTAAACCCACCGACTGTTGATCCAAAAAGAAATCAGTTTTGGCCCGTTATTGATTTTTACATTTCATTATTTCATATGTTTTTCTAGTTTGCTGTTGTTTTCTTTTGTTCCAAGACCAAAGGTCCTTTCATCATGGTTATTGTGCTACATCAAATAGTAACTAGGTTTGAAGGTAAGCCCTTGCTATCCGACAAGCAATGATTATTTCGCATTCTCTTGGGCAATGCGATGATAATTCAGTCGTTATTGGTTTGTTAAGGTATCGACACACATGTTTTCTGCCTTTTAACATATATTACAAAAAAAAAAATAAACAACGCAAACTTTGTAACAGCGCTGTTAACATATGTTTTCTGCCTTTTAACATATATTACAACGCTGTTAACATATGTTTTCTGCTTTCTAACATATGTTACCAGCCCTGTTACAAAATTTGCATTCTTTATTTTTTTTTAAATTCCCTCGGCACTTTTTTAAATTTTTTTTGGCCCAAAACACTTAAATACATGTATGTTACCTTGTGTAAGTGTTTCAAAAAAAAAGTTTTTTAAATGGTTTTTACATGGGTTTTCTAAGTTTTCTTAACTCAATGGGGTTTTCAATTTATAGTTTCCCATGTTATATATATACTAGCTGATTACCCCGGGAAAGTCCCGGGGTTGAAAAATCTAAAAACTAGTCGACCAAACAATCACTTAATTAAAGAGAAAATTGCAATTTTCGTCCCCGTGGTTTGCCTAAACTAACAGGTTCAGCACACGTATAACACCCTGAGTACCTAAGGTTTGTTCTTATAACACTTTACGTCCCTCGTTTTAACGGCCGTTAGGTTTTCCGTTAGTTTATGGTGAAATGACTATTATACCCTTCAGTTTTTGGGTGAAATGACTTTTATACTCTCCCATCTTCTTCTCCAACCTACCCACCCACCACCACCACCACCATCAACCTTATGTACACAGAGATTAAACCCTAACGCTATCGCCTTCATCTCTCTGCTTCTCCTCATTTCAGTAGCTTCTGCTAAAGTTTTCTTCGAATAACGTTTTGACGGTAAATTTTCAGATTAGTTACTATATTCCGATCCTTTAGTTTCAGATTTTTTGATATGTCAATCCAGATTGATGAGAATTTATTCAATATGAAATTTTGTTTTGTTAGAATGACTTGATTTGAACATGATTTGTGACAAGTGGATGAAATGAACTCATTTTGTTATCAGTGTGTGAAGCTTTCCATTTTGAACATGATTGCCTTTTTTGTATGCTTCCCACCCTTCTCATTTTTATAGCCTTTGTAGAATAACTCAACACTTAATTGTTATCCATCTTAATGGATTAACATTCCCAACATCAGGGGGAGGTAAATGGCAGTTGGTAATGAAAGGAGTTGGTATGAGTTATAATTGATCCTCAAAAATGAAGTTCGAACATAATTTCAAAGCATAACTCATTTACAACGATTAATAAATCATTTACCAAACACATTAACTGACCTAAATACGTGGATTAGCTAAATTAAGTCACATATACCAACTGCTAATGCTCCAAATAATCTTATAAGTCTATTGCACGCCTGAAGCGCCTGAAGCGTGATAGATTGTTCGATTCCATTAATAAAAATCCTCGAGAAATTGGAGCAAGTAATAAAGATGGTCAAGTCGAGGTTATAGTAAAAAAAAAAAAAGGTTTCATGAAGATACATAAGACATGATGGTTCTAGAAGAACCTCAGGTACCTGAAAATAAAGAGATCTCATTTTGTAGTATCATGTCTATGAAATGTATGGAATCGAAACAAAATCGACGTCGTTATACTTTTATATGTAATGTAGCGCTTGAAATGAGGATCAATATTTAAGACCTGCCTTTTGAATGTACAAGAAATAATTGGCCAAATGGAAAGACGCAAAAGAGGCAGAGTTTAATTCTCTACCGAAATGGAAAGTTTTAGACTAGTAGTCCAAACAACAAAAGACTCGATTAACATCCTGTAATAAGGGGCTTTTGATCGGACGTGTATAACAAACAAAATGGCAATGATAATTTGGACTTACAATAACGAATCTCAGATCGAATCAGAAGAAAGGAAGCCACGACCTAGTCATCGATCAGAGGTGTATGAATGCGTTTCAGGTGAACTTATGAGAGGGTTAATGGTCGAAATGGGTGTCTGACTATGATTATATGATCAATTTAAAGACTATGACTCGAATTGAAACTGTTTCATATGTTTTAAAACCATAAAGCAACGGTTACATGTAATCGGTCAAAAAACATTGATTGAAGGATGATTATAATGTATTTTTATTGAAATGGACCGCTAATAAGTTTCTGCACCAAAAACCCATCAATAATTGTATTAAAAACGCATTAAAATTGATCAAATGGATCGGCCGGAATATTTTCCGGTGGCCGGAAAACCGAGGTTGGGAAGAGAGGGAGAATAAGTTGGTTTAAAAGTTTAGGTTTTTGCCAGAATTGGTCCCTCCTTGACTAACTTGGTTAATACTATCACAACCTGGTTAGATTTTACTTTGTAAAACTTTAACTTAGTTAAACTAAGTTAACTAAAATTTTTTAAATTTTATAAATCTTAACTTTTTATTAATTTCACAAAATATATTATTATTTTTTTAATAAATGCCAAAATATATCATGATTAAATAATGTCACGCGTTCGGTTAAAAATCGAGCATGGGTCAGATTGAATAAATGATATTATGGTGCATAAAGTTTTGGGCAATTTAAAATGTGAAAAAAATAAACACTCGCGACAACGCGCAGACATCTCCACTAGTATATATTATAACCTTCTAAGTGATAAGAATATGTATTTAGTTAATGATACTTTAACTGTAAGGAAAAAATGTATTAAGAAATCTTAGCGGGTATTTTTTAAGAAACTAACTGGCATACCTGATATCTACGGACATGCTTGAAGCCCCGATACATGATGGGTTACCTACGAATATGCCCAAAGCCCCAATACCCAATGGGTAATTACCCTACATATACGGCGGGTATTAGGTCAGGTATGAGACTGGGATAACTAATACACGGCCCGTACCTGACCCATTGTCATGCATACCCCACTATGCAGGATTTAAACTCATATGTATTTAGCCATTCGTGATTACCATTTTTGTTTTGTATTGAGGATAGCCTATTCCTCGATTAGGTTTCTTAATGCGCCTGTTATCTCACATGTTAACTAAATTTGGATTAGTTGATTAGGTTTATGAATTACATTGTTGGTTTGAATCAAACAACCATGATGTGCAATGATACCTATTGATTATGATATATTAGAGAGTAAATTGATCAACAACTTTGCTTCCAAAAGTTCTAATATTATATTTTAGGACCCCACCTTTTGTAGTCGCACAAGGCCCCCGATTTCTCAGAGATGACCCTTACTTTCATTACATGCATATCATATTATATCAACACCGAGTCTTTTTGAACTTATAAATTGTTTGGTAAGGATAACTAACCATTAGATTAGTTGTAAACAATGCAATGGATATTATCATAAGTTCACATGTTATTGTATTATGTCACTATCATGTTTGGGTTTACGTAGTTGTAATTGATGTACCTAATCTCATCAGAAAAAATGAATCAAAAGATATGAAATTACTTGGGTAGGTCTTGTTATTCGTATGACACACGATAAGCTTTTACCAGAAGCATTACAAACCCTAATCATGGTATGATCACTTGGGTCAAGTTAAAACAAATGTGAAGGATGGATTGAACATGAGATCTACAGTATTAGGATATTATATAAAGTACCGCTACACCCCCTCCTTGACCATCTCTCTTATCCAACGTGAGCGACACCATACTTAACCAGGATTAGAAGAGCGATATGTTGAACAAGGTATATGCTCTTATCGAACATCAGATGCAATTTCTTTCAATTACACCCGATATGAATATTATACGGTCCATACTTATATTTATACATAAATCGAACTTAGATGGTACCCTTTAGTGCTATGAGGTGCGTTTAGTTTGTCATGGCAGGTTCTAACATGTTGGTGTGAATTGTGGAAAGAGTCGCAACA
The DNA here is from genome assembly GCA_030844895.1 of Ambrosia x helenae. Taxonomy (NCBI): domain Eukaryota; kingdom Viridiplantae; phylum Streptophyta; class Magnoliopsida; order Asterales; family Asteraceae; genus Ambrosia; species Ambrosia x helenae. Next base: position 3,768,820 of record CM061232.1, on the reverse strand, counting down.
ATTCGAACGGTTCTTAGTATTGACTTATCTTACCCATTTCTCATTCATCAGTCGTACATTAAAAAGCTTTCCTTAGTGGGCACTTACGAGAGACAGTTTATATATCAACTCATGTGTTTTCAAAGTCCAAGATTTCGAAGCACATTTGTTTTGTGACAACCTACACCCTCATCAGTTAACAAGTTGTCAATTTTAGCCCTTCATAAATTTTGAAGTTCACCTCTAGTCCTCAACAATTATTATTGTATTTTATTTTAACTTTTATTTTGAAATGGTGTATGTATACATTTTGTATACGCACGTGTTGACATATAAAACGTACCAAAATCGTATAATCATGTTATCTTATAAAAGTTCCATTTATTTTATTTTAAAAAGTTTAGTTTAAAAAGCTTAACTTGGTTAAGTTTCTATAAAAAAAAAAAAACTAACTAATTCATGATATCACTAACCAAGTTTAAGTTAAGGGACCATTTATGTCAAAGCATGAAAGTTTTAAAACTTTTCCTTCCTACCTCTCCTGCAAATTCGTTTTTCTGGCTGACAAGTTTTTCCGGCGAGTGTTTTCGGTCATGGATTCCGGCGAGGCACAAAAACCGGTTTTAAAGCAAATTTTAACATTTTTATTAACGATTAATCATTTCTCCATCATTGTGTAACTGTTCCAAGATTTATAATATGAAATTAAAGCGTTTTAATTGAGTTTTAATGTTGAAACCGTCGATGTCTTTAAGCTTACCCAAACGTTTGAAGTTTTCTAACAACACTATAAATTGGTCCTTGCAACTCATTGTATGACCTTTACGCGTTTCAGACCCACTTGAATAGCCTCCTAATCGTTACCAGAGTCACTGCTTTTGACCGTGATAATTTCGGCTGCAAATGGTTCTTTTCGATTCAAAAACGATATTGTAAGTCGCTATTGTTGATGCCGTTTTGTTTAGTTTCGTTTTGGGATCAAAAGCCCTTTATTTCCAGACTTTGATCTTGTCTGATTCAGGAGAATCGTTTTAGGGATAGGGTTAGGGTTCTTAGGTTGAGATGGGGAAAAAGATGACTTGTATATATTGTTTAAATATATTTATCATTCAAAGATTTCAAACAAGATGCATTGTAGTAGAGTGGTAATGTGTATTTGGGTAGACTCGGGTTCGATTCTTTTCTGAATCAGGCCTGACCATATTTTTTTTAAGTCTTTGTTATTTCTTTATATATATTATTCCTTTTATATATATAAATACATTTATATTTTAAAATAACCATAACTAATTCATTTTTAATCCAAAAATTATAAACCTTTAGGTGTAGACTGTTGACACCATAAAGAAAATTATCACATTTTTATTTTCTGGAAAATGCTTTATTTTCGTATTTTTTTATTTAAATTGTTTTAATCATAATTAATTGATTAAAAATTCATTTTTAATGATTTTAATCTCAATTTTTTTGGGAAATTATTTCTAATCATCATGAACTGAAATAAAAATTATTGGTCCAGAAAACAATTATTTTTATTAGTTTTCCTATTTTTAATCATTTAAATTGATTTAAATGCATTAAATCAATTTTAAATATAAATAAAGTGAGACAAATTATGGAAGAATTATTTTCACTATTTTACATCAGAAAATTATCATTTTTCATAAAAATATTATTTTTGGACCATATCTTGTATTTTAATCTTATTTATGTTTAATTAGACATAAATAATAAATTATTTATTTATAATATTTAAATCTGTTTTATAGATATTTTTCTTATAAAACAGAAATGTTTCTATGTTTAAAAGTCATAATCTTCATTTGTTTGGATCATTTGTGTAACTCATAATTATTATTCAAATACTTATAATTATTGTATTTATGTACAATTTTAGTTAAAATAATTAATTAAATTATTATAACTTAATTATTTGAAACATATTTTTATTTGAATATTCAATTTGAAATATTTGTATTACTTAATCATGTTCATAGACCTTAATCATATTTAAACATATTATTTTGGTTATGCGCGTTTAATATTAATACCATTTATCATAAAAAAAACTCTAATTCCCCAAATCGACTTAGCAAACCCTAATGCCTTAGAACCCTAGATGTCTTAGACTTTTTAAGTCGCTTCCCTCATTACTATGCTTATACATATAGGTTGAGTTCTTCGGAATTCCCAAGCCTTTTGTGATGAACTTTGTTGGATTTACCACTTAACAAAGCTGTGAGTATATCTTTCCCCTTTTTTCATGTTTTACTCTTTTAGGGCTATTCATGTACACTATGACTAAATGTTATTCTTTTCACTAAATTCAATTCTCAAATGTGTTTGCTTTATGTTAATTTGTGTGTCTATGACTATGACTTGTCAAAATCATTAACCTTTGAGGGCCTGGCATTTCAATGAATAGTACTATGGTATATACCCCTTGTGACTCTGTTGAGAGACCTTGGTCATTGTCTTGTGATTCATTACACTAAAAAAATGGTTTTCAAAGTGGTTGTGGTTTTCAAAGTGGTTGTTTTATTCTTGATACTTGATTCTTAGTGTTGATTTTGAACGGATATTAATTATTACATAATTGCAAATGCTACCGCACATGAATTGCTAAACACTTTTATACTATATATTTATTTAAATCAGGGTATGCTCACCAATACATTATATGTGTTGAAAAAATTATTTTGTATATGTTTCAGGTTATTTTGAGACGTTTCTTTTAAGCTTTTAGAATTTTTACTTAGATTTTGGATTCATTGTATTTCAGTTTTAGTTGTCACTTTAGAGTTATTGTATCTTGTATTTTTCTTTCAATGTAATAAACTAATTAATCAATATATCAATATTTACACTTTAGTTCCATGAGCTATTGAACAATCGTCATTACGTGACACCTCGATGTTTCCGCCATCGGTTGGGTTGTTACATGTTTACTCAATAGGTCCATATTTGGGTTGAAACAGGCGCCACCGCGTGATTCTAACGTTTCAGTGATTATGTAATAACCTTGGGGTTCTCTCACAACCAGTTTGATCGCTCTCTGTTTGTTTATTGACATGGTAGAATACAAGTAATTATCTCATACTTTATGTTGATGATATCGTTCTTACTACTTATTCGGATGCTTGTAATTTGTTTCATTTCTCTTGGATATGGGATTGTAAAAAATTTACGCGAGTATGTGACATGTATAGGATTAGGTGATACCTGGCCTGATTAGTGATTACCTGAAGCATATACCCAAAAAAAATTTAATTTATACCCGTATTTCATTCTCCAGGCAACTCCGTTTAACCGGTGATTTCCTTCCAACTTACTTATTATCTTTTTCTTTTAACACTTGTATAGGATTAGATAACACCTAACCCAACTAAGCGAAACATATACCGAAAATATTTTAATTACAACTGCTACTAGTGCCTGCTACTTCTGCTATTGCTATGATTATTACTACCACCACTACACCACAGCTATCATTACCATTATTTAGTTATGCCCCCATTATAGTTTCAATACTTGAAAAATAAACATTAAGATGTATATATTGTAATGATTGTATTTATATTATATGCTATCATATGATATAAATACGAAATTATCGTTTGATATTTAACTATCACAATATTTATAGTTTTAAATATTTGAAATATATTATAATGATGTGATATGTATATAATTTACCACTTTTTAATTTTATCCCTCTGGCCTTCGACACCTTTGGCTCCCTGGCGCCAGAAGCTATTCGTTTCTTGACCAGGGTCCAACGGGTCGTCCACAGCAATGTTTCATCCCCAGGGGGCAAGGTTTTGTCTTTAGTAGACTAGGGTTTGCAATTCAAAAAGGGGTGGCGGCGCAGCTTGTTGCCCGCCTACCTGCTATTATGATGTAACTTTCGTATTTTATTTTAATGAGAAGTAAAAATTGTAGATTTTAAAAACATAAAAGTATTAGGTGGGAAGACACCCCACGATAAGAGGGAGCGCGATTAGATTGCCATGCATTAACACCGTCACCAACCCGGCCCAGTGCTATACTCAAAAGCTTAACCGTTCAGTAACAAGTAACCTCTCGGTTAACACACGTTTTGTTGATTTTAGTTATGAATTTGACATGACAAAAGAAGAATAGGATAGGGCTCGACAACTTTACCGAAAATAATTCCCTACCTTAAGAAAAGAAAAACAAATATACTTAAAGGTGATACCCAACTCTCTTTCATCTCTAACCACCATACCAACATGTTGGGATTGGGAAAAACGACAAGATCTTCAACGGTGCTAGAGTCAATCTCGAACGATTATTGGGCGATATTAAGTCATTAGCCTTCATATGGTTAAAGGCTCGGGCGAAAAATTATGTTTGGGATTGGGAAAATGGAAAGTTTTTAATGTGTAATTGTTAAAAGGTCGATTGGTTATGTTGTTCTATTGAGCGTCTTGCTTATAGAACGATTGTAAATATTTGGGCGTTTTAATGAAATGAAGTTTGCCGTTAAAAAAAAAAACCACCATACCAACATTTATTTAAATGTCATTATTAAAAAACAAAAAAACACAATAATAGGAAGTCAAACATTAATCAGATGCGCCACTAGATTTATATCTAGTTGGTAGGTTTTCCAACACATCCTCTTTAATTACACCACTCACTCACCTGTAATTAAATTCATGCAAACTCTCTTCTTAAACCCTTCACCACCGCCCTCATCACCTATCCATCTCTCTCTCTCTCTCTCTCTCTCTCTCTCTCTCTCTCTCTCTCTCTCTTAACACACACAACAAACAAACAATGGATATCTTTTACACCATATTCATCTTATTAACCACCATCACCTTCACCATCATCTTAACCCTAACCCTAACCCGGCCCAACCGCCGCCTCAACCTCCCTCCCGGTCCACCCGGTTGGCCCGTGGTTGGCAACCTTCTTCAAGTCGCCGGTTCAGGCAAACCCTTCTTCGAATACGTTCGACAACTCTTCCCTAAATATGGCCCTATTGTTACCCTTAAAATGGGTACGAGAACAATGATTATTATATCTCAAGCTGATATGATACATGAAGCGTTGATCGAAAAGGGTCAGGTTTTCGCTACCCGACCGGTGGAAAACCCGACCCGAGCCGTGTTCAGCTGTAATAAGTTTACAGTGAACGCGGCTTTGTACGGGTCGGTTTGGCGGTCGTTAAGAAGGAACATGGTGCAGAACGCGTTGAGTGCGAGTAAGTTACGTATGTTTAGAGAGGTTAGAGCTATGGCTATGGATAAACTTGTGGACCGGTTGAAGGTCGAAGCCGAAGGGAATGGTGGCGCGGTTTGGGTGCTGAAAACCGCGCGGTTCGCGGTTTTCTGTATCCTTCTTTCGATGTGTTTTGGTTTGGAAATGGATGAGGACACAATTGAACAAATTGATGAAATGATGAAGTTGGTTTTGTTGACGCTTGATCCACGGTTAGATGATTACTTGCCTTTGTTAAGGCCGCTTTGTACGAAAAAGCGAAAGCGGGCGATGGAGGTGAGGGAGCAGCAGGTTGCGATGCTCGTCCCGTTCATTGAACGGAGACGAGCCGCGATTAGCCGCCCGGATTTGATCCCACGGCGGCGGAGTTCTCGTATCTTGATACGCTGTTTGATTTGACGGTGGAAGGACGAAACGATCCACCGTCGTATCCGGAAATTGTTACTTTGTGTTCGGAGTTTCTTAACGGTGGTACGGATACCACCGCTACCGCGGTTGAATGGGCGGTGGCTCGGTTTATTGAGTCACCGACCATCCAGTCGCGGGTTTATGAGGAGATAAAATCGGTGGTAGGAGAGAGAAAAATTGATGAAAAGGATATCGAAAACATGCCTTATTTAAACGCGGTTGTAAAGGAGTTATTACGAAAACACCCTCCTACTTATTTTTCTCTTACACACTCGGTTACGGAGCCCGCGAAAATCGCGGGCTACGATATACCAAAGGGAGTTAATGTGGAGATATATATACCCGGGGTTGGGGAGGATCCGAAACTTTGGACGAATCCGGATAGGTTCGACCCGGATAGGTTTCTTACAGGTGGTGAGAGCGCGGATATAACCGGGGTGACGGGGTTAAAGATGATTCCGTTTGGGGTGGGGCGGCGGATATGTCCGGGGTTGGGGATGGCGACGTTGCATGTGAGTTTGATGATCGGTCGGATGGTTCAGGAATTTGAATGGCGGTCGTGGCCGGAAAATAGTAAGGTTGATTTTAGTGAAAAATCAGAGTTCACGGTGGTGATGAAGAAGACTCTTAGAGCTATGATCACACCAAGGGTTTAGGTGTTGGTGATTATGTATGATTGTGGTTTTGATGTCGATTATGTCGAATGACTATCATGTTATTGATGTTGTAGTCTTAGATTTTGTTGTGTTTGGCATACAAATTTGAAATCATGGTTAGGTTATATTGTTAGGTTGAGTGTCGTGCATGTATGTCCTGAGTCCATGGAATTGTTTCATTAGCTGAAAAAATAAATTAAACGTATATCTAAAGTCCAAAAAAGATGATTAAGGATGAGTATGTACATATAGGTTCTGATTAGAGCATCAACAACGCTCACCATCCGGACGCATCCAAATTTTGGACCTCCACTTCCAGACTGGCAGCGATGGAGGAGATAAGGTGGACCAGTCTGGTTTGGTGTGGCGGACCAATATGGAAGTGCAAGGTGGTGAGCACAAACTCACAAGCATTATTTTATAATTCATTATTATGTAAAAGTGGGGTGTGATGTGATGGTTTGGATGGTTTAGTGTTAGAAGGGAAAAAATGGTTTGAAATGTTTCTGATTGGAATAATGTGACAAGCCTGAATTTTGGACGACCTCCAACGTTGTGATGCTCTTAAGCCTACTTGATTTCTTGAGTAAAATAATTATTTTAGGTGGGTATTTTATTTAGTTGAACAAGTATATAAATAAATGCTCACTTATATAAAATAAAATAACAAATAAACATGTGTTTTTTTTTTTTTTTTTTGTGAAATGCATTTATTGCCATGATCGTCATAATTTTCTTAAAATGTTATTAATATTCACCCGATGTTTTAAAAACCGGTAAATACCGGCCGGTTATACCGGTATTACCTTTTTCAGAAGGAAATTCGTTACGAAACACTCCGGTAAATATGGGAAACGGTATTGATTTTATACCGCCGGTAAAATCCGGTATACCGGTTTGAACCGCTATACCGGTACCGGCATATGTTAGTTTTTGGGTTATTTTTATATTATTTTTTATTAAGAAATAACTTTAAAAAATTAAAAACTTTAGATTATCTTTTGGATTATTTTTAATTATTGATTAACTTGTTGATAATATTTTAGTATGTAATTATGTACTTTTAGATTATTTTTTTATGTTAATGTTGTAATTTATGAAATTATATAGCTAGCTAATCAACCCGGTTGAACCGTCCGGTACAACGCAGTTCAACCGGTTTAAACCACTTTTTAGCCAAATCTGGTATAATTAAAAAAAACCGGTTTTTAAAACATTGTATTCACCCCATATTTATTGGGTTAAGTGTTTTTTTAAGTTATCCTATACAATGTAGCAAAAATGAAAAGGATGAGAAAGATACAAAAAAACACAATAGATAACGAAATATGACACAATGAACCACAAAATGTAACACAATGCTGAAGAAAAAAGACACAATGAATCGCAAAAATGTCACGATAATGAAAATAATAAAAAGACGCAATGATATAACATAAATTCTAAAGCTACAAGCTGAAAATCCAAAAAAGCAAAAACTTAAATATTAAGATAGTAGGGTTCGATAAGACAGTTCCAATGCCGTTTGAATGAGTTCAATCAGAGTCCGTTTGATACATTTCCTACGACTTCCTATTTTTTTTTATTGTGTGTTTAATCATAACCCTATATAATATATTTGTGCTTTGTTGTTCTCGTATCTTGTAAATTTGAAGACACTTTTTTTTACAATTCGTTAAATAAAATAAATTCACGAGTGTTATTAAGATTTTTAGAGGTATAATGGATGTCATCTTGTGGAAAAGTGGAGATCTAGGTGCCTGAAATACACCCGAGATTAGTTGAAAAGTATAAAGCGCCTATCCTCTACTAGATCTAGCTCAAGAGTACCCGGTCATTGGTTTCATAGTGTTTTGGTTGGGTGATTGCAGTTTTTTTGTGCTCGTTAGACGAGAGTCTTGTATGTGTATTTTTCTTTTATCCGGTTTTCTAATCTCACGTTAGGAAACCTTTATACTCGCTATGTTTTTGGTTTTCGTGTGGAATAAAATTATCTCCTTCTCTGTTAAAAAATAATAAAAAAAAAAGATAGGAGCTAGTATAGTTATTAAATAGATACACTGTTTTCTTTGGTAATAACTTTTAATATAAGTGTTTCTTATCCATCCATAGTGGTAGAGTGGTGGAGAGGCCTTATGTTCACTTAGGTGATCATGGGTTCAATTCCCACTTCCAACATTATGGTTTGGTATCCGGGTGAAGATCGAATACGGGTGGCGCCGGTTCGAATCTGACGGGCGGCGAGGTTTTACCGAGTTCTATAACACTGTCGTGCCTTCGGGCGGGTGGGGCTCGGGTTTCCGCGCATCGGGAGAAGGTGGGGGCTGCTGGAGGTCGAGTAGTCGATTCTTGAGCACGGCGCCCCGCAAGGGTGGTTGCCACCCAGTTGTTCGCCGATCAAAAAAAAAAGTAAGTGTTTCTTAGGGTGTGTGTAGTGGCTCGTTGTCTAGGCGTTTTAGCCTCCCATAGCGCCGGGAACACCGCCCCCCCAGGCGCTATGGGGGCGTTTTAGGCTCTTCCAGCTTTGTACATAACGAGCGTTTTGGAATGTTGGAAAATGGAATTGACCGTTGGAATGTTGAACGGTCATATGAATTAAAAAAAAAAAATCTCATCTCTATATATATACATGATATCCATATACTACACACATATGAAGCACACATACAATACACACATACAAACTATAACCCTCAAACAAATTCGACACACAAACAAATCATTAAAATGTCGTCCCCTCCTCACTCCGATGACTCGTTTATGAATCTATATAATCGGTTTTTTAAAGAAGACGACGCTGAAGAGGAGGCGGTCGTTACGAGTGCGGTTCAACTAGCGTGTAGCGCGGTTGAAGCTATAGGTACTTCCGTCCCACGGCCGATATTGTCTAGGCAATATATAGAGCGAGACCGTGTAGCCGCCAATGAGCGTTTGATGAATGACTACTTCAATGCCGATCCGGTTTACCCCCCTGATTTGTTTAGACGAAGATTTCGGATGCGTAAAAACTTATTTTTGCGCATCACCGGAGACTTAGAGAACAACTATGACTACTTTAAGCAAAAACCCGACGCTAGAGGGTGTTTAGGATTCACCGCAATTCAAAAGGTGACTTCCGCAATACGTGTGCTTGCCTACGGGAACACGTACGATATCAATGATGAGTATTTGAAGATGACGGAGAAAACCACACGCGATACTTTGGAGTATTTCTGCTACGGTATTTACAAATATACATTTGATTTTTTTATATATATATATATAGTACGTACATATTTTTTATATATACATTTGATTTTTTTAGGTATATGCCAATTATATGGAAAAAGATACTTGAGAAACCCGACATGGAGCGACCTTCAACAACTATATGAAGCGCATGTTCAAAAACATGGATTACCCGGTATGATTGGTAGTATAGATTGTCGTCAGTGGCGATGGTATGCTTGTCCAACCGCATGGCGAGGTCAACATACACGCGGTGACCAAAAGGGACCAACGTTGGTTTTACAAGCAGTTGCCTCACAAGACATGTGGATTTGGTCAGCCTTCTTTGGTCTAGCCGGGTGTATGAATGACATAAATACTTTCCAGCATTCGCCATTGCTAGAGTCTTACATTGGCGGAACAATACCGAAATGTGGGTTTTATGCAAATAATAATTACTACGAGCATGGATACTACTTGGCGGATGGTATATATCCGGAGTATTCAATGCTTGTCAAAACGTTTAGTCAGACTCAAGATGAAAAAAGGCAATATTTTAAAAGAGTTCATGAGTCTGCAAGAAAGGACGTTGAGAGGTGTTTTGCCTGTCTTCAAGCACGATGGCATTTTGTAAGAAATCCTTGTCGTATTTGGGAAAAAGAAAGGATTAGAATGGTGATGTATGCTTGTATCATAATGCATAATATGATACTTGAAGACGAAGGAAAGGCAATATGCCCAAATTATGTAGCAGGAGAAGATGTTCCAGGGACGCAAGCGACACAGCAGGAGAGATTCCAAAACAGTGCCATGTTGCGTTCCAAGGAGTTACATAACGCGTTGAAGGCTGATTTGGTGGAGGAAGCATGGTCGATTCGCCCGATTCATCAGAGCCAGGAAGAAGAAGAAGAAGATGATGATGATGATGATGAATTTTATGAAGAACAAGGAGAAGAAGAAGAAGGAGAAAACCAAGAAGGAGACGACGACGACGACTAGTTTTTTTAAGTATTTGTAACTTTATTTAAGTATTTGTTGTTTTTTACTATTTTTATCTTTTATTTATGGTTTGTAATTTTTTTTTTAGTATTTGTATTTTTTTTTTTGTTTTAGTATTTGTATTATTTTTATTTTTAATGAAATATTATTAAGTATTAAATATTCTTATTTAAATAAAAAACAATAATTAACCAATCATTACCAATCATTTATAACCCCAACATAACCTTCCTTCCCACTACACCTCTTTTTCTATAACCCCAACATAACCCCTTTTCTATTACTTTTTAATATTTTAATCCTATAACCCCAACATAACTATCCACCACTACACACACCCTTAAGTGGTTTATTGTTGTACAAAAGTTAATGTGATGTTCGTGTAATGACAAACATGATCAAGTCAACCCGCGCAGTACAGGAAATTAATGTGTGACCAACTCAATATTTAGGGATTTTTCCTTTTTTTTTTTTAACATCTCCAATGCTAAGGTAAAGTTTGTTTTAAACCCTCCGTGTTAACACATCATACCATTCTAAACATTGACCTTAAAAGTTAATTTTTTACTCTTATGTTAAATCAATACAAACAATTGTCTCACACCCACTTTTATACAAAAATTTATATATATTATATTATATAATTATGTTTGTGTGTGGGCCCATTTTTGTGTTCGGATTGAGTCCGCCAGAGCGGACCAGGCCCCTCCAACCCATCTCCTTCGACTTGGTTGTGCATCCAGAAGCGAAGTCCGAAATTTTAAACTGAGTCTGAAACCCAGCGCTGAAGATGCTCTAATAAAATATCTCAAAACAAAGGGGTATTACACCTTATGATAGTGAAGGTGTAGGGTCAACCAACCCCGTGGTTTTTACTATGCGGATCACGGTGGGTTTGAAACATAGATAAAAATAAGCAAATCACGAACTTAGCGATAAAAAATCACAAACGGTATATCCGAAAGTCACGGAAAAGTTACTTCGTTGTATACGAAAGCCAAGTTATTCTAACAAAATTTACACTAAAACGTATATAAAGATAAACACGACGACCGCACATTTCAACGGGTCAATTTAAAGCAGATAAAAACAACACATTGCAACAATGTATTTAAAGATAAGCGTTGGACGGTTTAAAAAAAAAACTATGGTTTAAATAATCATTCAGTCTAAAAACAACGTTACGAAAAAGCAGGTCGAAATGTTGATAAAAATAACTCACGTGGAGCGTTGACATAAAAAGCAAAACCCATAAAAAACACATAACAAAAAAATTCATCAAAAGCTCAAAATGAGAAGTTTATTAAAATTTAGGGCTTGTAGTTAAATCTTAATAAAATTTAAAAAAAAAATAAGCAACAAAATTACAAAGGGTGTATACAACAGTTAAACTAAAGTGCAAGAGAAAACATAATCAACTAAAGTGCAAGGTTGCAAACAAAATATAAACTAACAAGAAGAGATTTGAAAGAGAGTTCAAGGTTGGGGACTGGGTTTATGTTAAACTGCAGGCATATGTTCAAACTTCTTTAAAGAAACACAGGCACAAGAAACTCTCTCCTACTTATTATGGCCCATTTCTAATTACTGAAAGAGTTGGAAAGGTAGCTTACAGATTGGATCTTCCTACTTCATCTCATATTCACCCCACTTTCCATGTTTCTTTGCTAAAAGCTGCTCCTGAAGGTCCAATTTCTATTGTTCCCCTGCCAGAAGACCCTCATTTTAGCTTCCAACCTAGAGCTAATTTGGATAGAAAGATGGTTCGAAAACGAGGACGTGTTGGTGTCCAAGTTTTAGTTCATTGGCAGAATCTACTTGCAACTGAGGCTACATGGGAAGATTTCGAAGAATTTCAACTCAGATTTCCTGAATTTGATTCATGAGGACATGAATCATTCTTTAACCGGGGGATATTGTTACGTATAGATGATAATTGGGGTTGTATTGTAATAAGTCTAATAGTAGAAGGGTTAATTGTGTAAAAGTAGTCTATAGGTTGTTAGTAATCGTTAGTGACTGTTGATGTATAAATAGGGTAAAAAATTAATAAGATGAGTAGCTTGATGTTGGTTAAAGTGTTAAACCCATTTCTCTCTGTTTTCTCTGTTTAATCTCATCATTGGGACTATTGTGAAAAATTTGTTAAATACGGATTATTGTCGGTCAACAAGAAAAAGTTTGAATAATTAAAATCCAATTTCCCAATAAAATATCAAAATCATATATTTAGACCCAAAATTCAATCACCAAGACAATTAAACTTCACCTAATATGGTTACTTTAATGGACTCTTGTGCAGGTGATGTTCCATAAATTCAAACATAATTTCTTTAACATATACAAGTAATATCATGATTCAATGGATTCGACGGATTATTTATCAATTATATTCTGATCCTTTTTGGTATAATGATTTTTAAGTAATAACCATTTATTGGCATAAACATGTGGTGTATGATCCCACGCTATTTTACCAAGAAAATAACTTTTAGAACTACCCAAACAGAAAACGTTAATATATTAATATAACGTTATGAAGACATCATCATATTACGTTTAGTCGTAAAAAATAACACTTTTATTCCTTTTCACTAACCCAAGTTAAAAGTTAGGTTTTTGTATTTCATTACTTAAATAATATTATCTATAAAGAAATGGAATACAGATTCTCTTGTAGAATAAGTTGTTGATGCCCTTAATATTGATAATTTAGCTCCTTACTACTTGATGTTTTAAAGCTTTTGAATTTTCGATAAGTACTTACTAAAAAGGGAATTTATGTTTATGATCTTATAAGATTGTAGCTCAGTAACATTATTGCAATAAGTTGGGATTTATTAACAATTTATAACACATTTACATAAATCATGTACCAAACATGAGCTACTTTAAACATATTAATAATATGTAAAAAAATATTTTCTAGGAATACTAAGGTCATCAAATCAATAGAACTCATCTTTACCTCTTTACCTATAAACTCAATACACTAATTAACCTAACGCGTACCATACAAGTAGACCTAGGTTGATTCAGCCGAGTATTTTCTAGTAATATCAATATCATCGCGCTTCCTAAGAAGGATTCAATCCGGAGAATCCATTTCACTTACGTTGTATGAACTTGTTAGATGCCGTTGTCTTTGTTCCAAATAGCTAGCTCACTTCGATTTTTCACAGATTTTTTTTCATCCCATTGTTCTTCTGTTTGTAGGTCATACCTTTAAATCAATTTTTGTTATATCCTAACAGCGCCTATATAACAGGCACTATAACAATGAGGATGCTACACCATACAATGCCTGTCCTAAAAATGAGCCGAAACACCAGGTTCCTCAACAACTGCTCGGTTAGGTCGCCCCAGCCAGGACTGAACCAACCAATAACCAAACTGACCCTCCCTTAACTAAAAATTTTGATTTCCATTTGGTCAATATCCAAAACCGACCCATGCACACTCTATGATTACAACTATTCATACACCTCTACTCATCAATGACATTATTCGAATTTAGGAAGAAATAAGGATATTATAGATTTATAGCAATACAGACTATATATATTACTTGAGCACATCATTATAGACCACCCGAGGAGCACAAAAACTTGAGTCCACCCTGTTCGCTGGGTGGAACTAAGAAATGAACAGGAATATGCAACGCTAACATGTTAAAACATTATCCGCATAATTCACACATACTAACTTCAATTCATTGGAGTAAAACTATCACATGATAACTGAACAACTATCAAATTAACAAACACAACTCTAGAAAACTACCACAGGACACACCAACCTTTCGTCTCTTTAGGATGATGATACACGTGTACAGTATATTGGTTAACACCTTACAAAAAAACCCTGACACCACCACTTTTAACTTACCAAAGGTATGAAAATGAACTATACAGCCTCTATTTTATGCATTTTTACTTGTACGTATTTGGTCTCATATAATCATCATACGAGCGGTTTTGAAGTGGTACGTCACCACCCAAAAGAGTTCCATATCTACTAGACGATGATAGTCTTGCACTCGAGTTGAGGCGTCCATCACCCATAAATGGTGGACCTGTGTCCAATCTTGGGTCAAAAGCAGACTGCCCCACACCCAATCGTGGATCAAATGTCGATGGGCTGGCACCCAGTCGCTGGTCATGAGCACTTGGGCCCATACTAAATCGCTGGTCAAGGCCGCTTGGGCCCATACCCAATCGCTGGTCAAGGCCGCTTGGGCCCATACCCAATCGCTGGTCAAGGCCGCTGGAGCCCATACCCAATCGCTGGTCAAGGCCGCTTGGGCCCATACCCAATCGCTGGTCAAGGCCGCTTGGGCCCATACCCAATCGCCGGTCAAGGCCGCTGGAGCCCATACCCAATCGCTGGTCATGAGCACTTGGGCCCATACCCAATCGTTGGTCAAGGGCACTAGAGCCCATACCCAATCGCGGGTCAAGGGAACTCTGGCCCATACCCAATCGTGGGTCAATGGACGGGCTCATACCCAATCGTGGATCAAGGGTCGGTGGGCCCATACCAGTATCCAATCTTGGGTCACGAGCAGACGGGTGGATATCTAATCTTGGATTCAGGGCAGATGGGGGTAGTCTAGGAATTTCAGGCATGGTTTCTTGGTAGGGAAAGTTGGGGACCATGCGAAACCGGTCATCCAGAGAAGAAGTTGATCTAGAAAAAGAGTCCCTATACGGGCTAGAAATAAACTGACGTCCAGCCCCAGCCAGGTCGTCGGTAGGGTAACTAGTCAAACTTAATCTAGGATCATGAGTGAAGGAGTTAGATCGGAGTGGTATTCCTTCATATTCATAATCAGTTGGTACTCTGAAAAGACCAGCAGAGCTAAAAGGAACTGGGAATTTTTCCCCGCCGCTATAAGTAGGAACAAAAGGCCCGTTTTCTAACAATGGAAATTTATCAAGGTTCTGTTTTAGTGATAGTTTTGCCTGTTGAAGTGCCTCGAGAACAGAGCCTAAATTTTCCGGACTTTTTACAGCTTCAAGATCGGGTTCATATGATTTACCTTGGGAAGATGATGCCTGTGATTGGCTGAGATCTGTGGGGTACCCTGCAAAGCTGGTGGTTGACTTTGACTATCTAAGGGCTCATTTTTTGTGTCGTTGCCTGCTAAGGGTTCAGGGTCAGTTTTGGGGTTTTCACTTAAGTTGGGATCTTCTGCACCATGGTCAATTGATTGACCTCCAGAGGTAAGTTTTTCAGTAGCGCCAGGCGATAATAGAGATGGAGCTTTGGTTTCTGCTGTTTCTTCTGTTACATCTGAGTGGGTCCCAGGGTCGCACGAATTTTCCTGAAAATATTCATGCAATGTTAACTTGTTTACTTATGAGTGGGTCGGTCTACTTGCATTATATTCTCTCTAATTGTTTAAACTTGTAAAATTAAAAGAATCAACTGAAAAGAAAAGGGCAGTTGTCAAAAGAAACTACAGGTTTTTGTTTAATTCGCACAAAAGTCTTTTTTTTTTTTTTTGCGAATGAAATATATAATTTTAGTTATCATATTGTATAACCTAATTATTTATGAAATCTTACTTTGAGAAAAAAAAAAGTGTTTCTTTTTAACCACACTCAATAATCCACCCATACCAATAGTTATTCGTTTTGACCCATGATTGCAACGTTAGTGCGGTGGACGTTAATAATTCATAATTAAAGGCCCACCATCGTTCTCTAGTTTAAAAAGGAGGTAAATTGGGTGGGGGTCATGAGTCAAAACGAATAATTATTGGTATGGGTGAATTACCGAGTGTGGTTAAAAAGAAACACTTTTTTTTCCTCTAAGTAAGATTTCATAAATAATTAGTGTATACAATATGATAACTAAAATTATATATTTCATTCGCAATAAAAGACTTTTGTGCGAATTAAACAAAAACCTATAGTCTATTTTGACAATCGCTCTTTTCTTTTTAGTTGATTCTTTTAATTTTACAAGCTTAACCAATTAGAAAGAAGATAATGTAAGTAGGCAGACCCACTCATAAGTAAGCAAGTTAACATTGCCACCTAAACATGAGTAAGAAACAAGAGAACATACCGGTGTTGATCCATTGTTCTCTCTAAATTTATCTTCCCATTCTCTCTGCACCTTTTCCTCTTCTTCATATCGAGCTATGAACTGAGCTTGACGCTCTAGTGCTCTTTCCATGTCTGTAGCAGTTCCATTATTTTGTACAGCATGCCCATTACACATATTGGTTTCTTCTAGTGAAGTCTCGGTTGCCAGATCAACAGAATTTTGAATGCCTTCTGAACTTGTTTGACCTTCATTTTCATGATGACCATTGGTAGCATCATTGTTTTGTGATACATCAGCCCCTGACCTGATAGCACAATGTAATAGCCATTAGGTGGAAAGCTAAGAGTCATATAAAAGGCTCTTGAACTAAGAAAAATAATATCAAACTGAAGTTGACTATTGGCTGGTTTGACCTCAAAGTGAACATGTATTTTTGTTGGTGTGGGTAGATTCAGAAACTAGTTACCATTAACTTATGAAATATGAACGAGTTACGAGTCAAACTGGGTTTCCTTTTTTATATCAATCAGGTCAAATAAAAAGTTGCTGAAAGAGGGAACGGGTCAGATAGGTTGGAAGTCACCCAAAGACTATTTTCATGCATACGACTTCCTAAATTGTTTTATTCACAGATTTAGACTATTATGTTAATAATATTATTTATAAAAGAGAGAGAGAGAGAGAGAGAGAGAGAGAGAGAGAGAGAGATTGTGGGCCCAACCCAACCAGGCATGGCTCGTTTAACCTTTTATCAAAATGGACCCGTTTCAATGTGAGCCCCTTTTGGCCCTTACTAAAAGGGACCCAAACCTGTTTTCCGGTCAACCCCTCCAGGTCTGGCCCATTTTGACCCTATTCAAATGAACCCGTTCAACCCAAACCTGTTTTGACCTGTTGGCTGTTAGCCTTACCCTTACTAAAAGGGACCCGAACCTGTTTTCCGGGTTACCCATCCAGGCCTGGCCAGTTTTGACCCCTATTAAAACGGACCCGTTCAACGCAAACCTATTTTAACCTGTTGGCTGTTCCCAATATACCAACTCTAATAGAAGTGTTTATACATATAGGTAGAACTCGGGATGCACATTTAACAAGCAACACACCCATGATATTGATTTGCCTCTCAGATAGAAACCTTCCATGTCCATCATCAAAGTTTGAATCATCATCAAGATTTTTCGGAAGTTCAAATAGATAATTCCACACTTCATTTAAGAAAATTAAAAAAGAACACGAACACCAAATCAAGTATAGACGAAAGAACAAACACTGACCTGTGTTCTCTGTGTCTTATCTGGCGACAAGATTTACCAATATGTCTTGGTGAAGAACCGGTTGATGAACAACTATTACGCCTTCTTCTAGAAGCATCTATGTACTTCTTATCAAGAATTCGAGAAGATGTATTTTTACTGTTTTTCCAAGATAAGCTTTTACCATTTACCGAAGAAGATTCAACCTCAGAACCTGAAAATCCTTCTGTTTCCACATGTTTATCATCCATGAAATCACTTGACATTTCTTCGTCAGAGCTTGAATCAGTTGGTTCCGTAATATCGTTTTTGCCATGATTTTCTAAAATAGCAAGAACGTCTGCTGCTGCTTTCTCTGCCTTCTTTCTTTGCAGGGACACAGATTTCAATTGCTTTTCCAACTCCACAACCTTTGTAAGTTACAAAACATGAAAAGAATCAAAACGGGTTAGGTGCGGGACTGCGGGTCAGCACTGGCTAGGTTGACCTAAAAACACTTCTAATCTGTTTTTTAAACTGTTTATAAATCATTAATTTGTTACTTATGATTTTATTGCAAAAAAATATCATAATTTTTTAATAAAGCAATTTAGGAGGTTGAATATATTCCATATAGACTTTAAACAACCTTCAAACAGCTTGACCCGTTCACTAAGTTATTTTATATGACCCTTTCGAGATTAAAACAAAACCCATATCAACCCGTCCATAAGTTAATGGGTCAAAACGGCCGGCCGGAACAGTTGACCATCAAACATCTTTTGTCCATCTTAACTACTCATAAATAATGTGTGTAAAATATGATCATATAGAGATATTTAAACAACATTAACCTAAATCTTTGAATAAAATGACTAAGGAGGTTGCATGCATTAGAAATAGACAAGGGGCAACTTTGAACCAGTTTTACAAATTCCCCTTTTAGGTATGGTTTTTTTTTTTTTTTTTTTATCGACACGTTTGAGATAAAGCACTACCCAAATTCACCCTTTTAGGTAAGTTTTTTTCTTTCTTATTTTGCTTGACGCCTTTGAAATAAAACACTACCCAAAATTCACCGATTTTAATGAACTGAACTTGCCACCTCTAAGCATCAGAGAATATTATATGAAGAATTGAGAGGAAGAGAAGGCAAAAGAAATAAACTGTATTCTATGTATTTGATTGCATGTATCATGTATGTTTTCCACCATGAAATAAAATAAAAAGCGAACCCTTTTTTCCAGCTCATAAGCTCGCTGCTTTGCTGTCTTTGAAACAGATCTTTCAGCCAGCAATCGTGCCCGAAGATAATAGACTGTTTTGTCAGTTGAGTCTTCCATGATATGTTTTTTTCTTGTTCCTGTAGAAAACTATAAAAAGTGCAAAGAACATAAACCTTTAGAACATACGTATTAGGACATGATATTTGGAACTTTGTAACTGTTTTTTATTCATGACTCATGAGTGAAAAATTACGGATTTCCCCTGATGTTCCAGGTGAGATTCATTTAGCATAATTGAAAAATTACGGATTTCACAGCTCTTAGGCCTTTTCTATTTAGATTGCACAAAAACAACCTCACCCCAGAACCTGATTTCATACTTGGTGCTTGACTGTTTATAATTTTATATAATGTACAAATTTAGAAAAGTATATACTACTCAAGCAGGATACAAAATACTTGTGCAAATTCAACAATAGTAAGATGAAATAACAGAAGTACATGTGTAACAATTCAATTGTGCTATACAACTAACAGGTCTCGAATACGTATTTGCTAGGAGAATTTCCATCACACATAATATATGCAGATACTCCCTGTATATTATAAAGGTTATCATTTCAACCCATTTACTTGAGACAGTCAATTTGATTACTCTCCAACATGTCAATTGTCAAATGGTAAAAAACTTAAATTTTAGCTAAAATAAAATGTGTCAAACAAGTCGAAAGTCACCCAAAGTGTATTCATATACTTATAACCTTCGCCTTCCAAAATAATAGATTATTCATCATCATCATCATCATCATCATACTCAGTTAATCCCACCTATAGCAAAGCTAAGGTAGGGTCTGAGGAGGATAAGATGTAGACAGCCTTACCTCTACCCCTAAGACTAGAGAGGCTGCTTCCAGTGAGACCCCGGCTCGATGTGGTTTGGTATCAAGCCTTGGACATAAGACACAGAACATTTAGCAATCGGGACAAACCCGATCGGTGCATGTACCCCTTTGTCTTTTGCCTATCCACACCACCGCATGATGCATACATGATGCATGATTAACCGTCCGTCGTTTTTAACGTTATTTTCACGAAATTAGTAAAATAATGTTAAAACTAGTGCAACTTTACTTTTGCCCCCCAAGGGCGACACATATATACATTATATGCGCACACCGTAAGTAGGGCGTTGTATGTAGGTAAATTGACAAATAATAGATTATTGTTAATAGTATAGTTTGCATGCGTATTTTATACTTTACTAATTTATAGAATGGTAAATTGACAAAGAAGTGTAAGTGGATCAACCAAACTGACCAGCAATTAAAAAATTAACAGTTTTGACCCGTTACTTAATCCACCCATTTCGCCATCTCTAGTACTGTAATTTGTAAAAATATATGGAATGGAGGGCATATTACAAACTTCATCAATATGTAAAAGTCTTGAAAGTTAGTCTTCCACCCAAGGACTGAAAAATCCCCCCAATTGAAACCAAAGATATATGCTAGGATGACACAAATACCCCTACTTCCACTTTTCTCATTCCAACTTTTGACAGTGATCAAACTACTTTTCATTAGTGACATTGATACAAACCCAATTAATTAACCCAGGCCCCGTGATACGAACCCAGCTCCCATGGATCAGATCCGCACTATCTTTAGATATGGGTTTGACCCGGTCAACCTTAATCTTGAATATGGGGATGTAAAGGGACAATTGGTATTGAAAAGTTGAAGGAAACCGAATGGTTGGGGGGTAGTAATTGCTTCATCAAAGTTTACTTTTAAATACTTGATTATTGTTTTTAGTTTCATTGTCTTGTTATTTTTTGAGTATTGGTACATTGTATTTTGGAGACTTGCCCTCTCGAATCGGGCCGACTATCTATCTATTTATTTTCTGTTCCATTTGAAATCCCAAGTTCCTATCATTGGTTCCATTGCCGGGAATTTGAAGGAAAGATGGTGCAGACCCGGGGCAGCTATGGTAGCAGTGTTTCGTCCGATCAAATTGTTGCTCAGTTGTCCACCATCCTTGCCAAACTCGACGCCATAGAGTCGCAATTGAGGGGTGATGTTGCAGCACTCAAGACCGTGATGCTGGGAATACCCATCCGGTGTAGAAATCAAGAGCGAGTCAAAGAAGAAACCTGCGACCACAGCCCTATCAGTGACACAGATCAGATTCTGGATGTTCAACTGAAGATCGAAGATTGCTCTGAGCATGTTCTGGATGTTCAATTGAAGATCAAAGATCGACCTGAGCATGTTTTGGATGTTCAATTGCAGGTCAAAGAATTCGAAAAAGACGAAAATCCAGTAAACTTGATGCGTACCAATTTACATGCGAATGATTTGGAAAAAAACCAAAATCCCATGAAGTTGCGTACCAATTTACCTATTGTTCACATGATTTTACGGGCTGATGAAACTGATAAATGGCTTATACCCGGTGGATGGAATGGTTTAGACATATTGAAAATTAGAAAGAGGAGCTACACTTGCTCTCATCTAGTGTCTGCTGGCCCAGTAGCACATAACAAAGTTATTGGTACTTGGTTCGGAATAGTTCTCAAGTCGACCACAGTTGTTAAAGCTCATGATTTCTGGAAGCATACAACTCGAAGATTAATGAAGGGACATATCTCGACAACCATAGAGTGGCTTATTGCTTGGTACAACTATGCCCGTCTTTCCGACTTGAGGACAAGTCGATTTTCCAGGCTGGAAGTATTGATACAAACCCAATTAATTAACCCAGGCCCCGTGATACGAACCCAGCTCCCATGGATCAGATCCGCACTATCTTTAGATATGGGTTTGACCCGGTCAACCTTAATCTTGAATATGGGGATGTAAAGGGACAATTGGTATTGAAAAGTTGAAGGAACCGAATGGTTGGGGGTAGTAATTGCTTCATCAAAGTTTACTTTTAAATACTTGATTATTGTTTTTAGTTTCATTGTCTTGTTATTTTTTGAGTATTGGTACATTGTATTTTGGAGACTTGCCCTCTCGAATCGGGCCGACTATCTATCTATTTATTTTCTGTTCCATTTGAAATCCCAAGTTCCTATCAGACATTAGCATATAAATACATCTGGTTATTGAAGAAAAATCTGACACAAGTATCAAAACATTGGCGAATGTAAAAAAAAAAGTAATCTTAATATTGAATTTAGAACTAGCTATGTTTAATATATAAATCTCAAAGAGTTATGGGCGATAACTTCTCTCACCATCAAGGTTTGAGGGGTTAGTTATTAGACCAGATGTTAAACCATCACTCCCAACCTTTTTCTTTTGGCTACTACGTTACCAATAATTAGCGATCGACTGATCGGGCAATCACTCAAACCTTACTAAACACTATGAACACGTGCTGAAATTCTATTAATCTTCTGTGTCGATTACAAACAATCTGATACAAAACAGGGGTGAAATTTTGTCAAATACAAGCCAGACCTGGGCTGCGCAGAACTGGTGTCGGGTCTCCTTCTACCAGCGACAGTTTCTACTTAGTGGGGGTTATTATTATTCTCGATAACTGCTTATTGTGTCTAGAAATAGGGTCGATAGTTTTTATTAAGCTTTTTCTAGTAATATGATTTGGAATTATCTTGTAATTTGGAGATCAACCCATCTCGAAGAGGGTCACTATTTTTATTGTTTCTTCAATTAATAGAATTTCAAGATCCTATCATTTGGTTCCATATCTGGGAATCAAAAAATCGAACGGCGCCTACAACCCGGAATTTGGCTATCGCTGCTCAGCTATCAACCATTGTAGCATGATTAAAAAACCATTTTAGCACCCCTGAAAGATGATATTGCATGACTCAAGACTCAGATGGTCAGAAATGGTTGTAACTGTGAAAAAGCAGATGCATAGTGGAAGAACACCCTGGAGAAGGGCATAAAAGAAATGTCATTAAATGAAGGACGAACAAACGAACAGAAAGATAACGCCATCCCGGTGTCTAAACTTCTCAAGGAATGCATTCCACCCGAGCCAAAGGATGTCCAAGATGAAACTTCAAAAAACTCCGCCATGCAGAATTTAAGTATTCTGTCAAAAAAAAAAAAAAAAGAACTTCTATTGGTTGATTTTGGTTTCTCATGTCATGCGTTTTACCCGCCTCCACCCTCCATGCAGTCAAAATATCAATTCCAACTACATGTTATATGAATATACCACAATTACCAAATTACCATTGAGGTCACTGTCTCTTTTCAAGCCATACACCCTGTATCTCCAAGTCTTCAAATTCACACGGAAACAGGAAGCCACAAGTACTGACCACCCTGGCTCGGTACTTGTGCCTACCACAATTCTCAATGTGTCTATGAAACGGGTCAGCCTAAAATTGACTTATCGCTTTGCACAACAATTCTCATCCTTATGAATTGAGGACAAGTCGTTTGTTCGGGCCGGAAGCATTAATACAAACCGAGGGTGAGTTTTGGTCAAATACAAACCAGGCATGGGCTAGGAAGAATTGGCGCCGGGCTCCCTTTACTTGCGACAGTTTCTACTTAGCAAGGAGTTAGTATTTATCTTTAGTAAGTCAGTAACGTCTGCTTATCATGTCCTGAAATAGGGTCACTAGTTTTTGTTTAGCTTTGTCCAGTATTTTGTTTTGGAATTAAAGCGTAATTTGGAGATCAACCCATCTCAAATTGGATCACTATCTTTTAGATACTGATTATTATTTCTTTTATTGCAATTAATATAGTTTCCAGATTCTATCACAGTCACAACTCACAACACAATAATCAAACCCAATTTTAAGCCTGGTAACCTAAAGCTAGATACAATATATTCTATATCCATCAAATCTTAACCAGTATTAATTTACAGAACTTCGAATTAAATGCCTTCAGTAGTTATCATACCAGATGTTAAACCATTATCCCTAACCTCTCTTTTTTCTACAACTAATCATGTATCAGTGATTACACAATCATTCATATCTTACAAAACACTTCGAAGACGCATTATAATTCCATTAATCTTCTGTCTCCATTACAAACAAACAGTCACAACACAACTATGAGAACTATCAACCCCAATTTTAAACCTAAACCTGGATACAATATCCATCAAATCACAGCACTTCAAATTAAATGCCTTCAGATCATAATAAATCCAATCTAACTCCACGATTCAAGCGAACTAACTAAACTCTCGAAATCTAAACTCATCCACTCACAAAACCACAGAAAACACAATCAGAAACAGATTGTTCAACAACAACAATATTACAATAATAGCAACAGAAAATCTATAATAAAATGATCGATCTAAGCGGAGAAAACTAGGCATCGGTTTCAGAAACCCTAGGTACTACGATCAAAAGAATAGATCAAGTAAAAGAGTTAAATTAAGTGAAAATATGGAAAGAAAGTACCTTAGGAGTGGATATCCATGGAGATTAAGAAGCTTATTATTATTATTATTATTATTGTTATTGTGTCGTGGTAAGGGTTCTATTTGTGGAAAGTGTAGTGTATATAGATATAGTGAGGTTAGAACAAATAAGGAGAAGGTTCCGTGTTGGGTCGCTAAAAAGTCAATGGGATTAATAATATTAGAGTAAATTACTATTTGCGTCCCTGTGTTTTGTGGTTTTAACTAATTGAATCCAAATTCAAAATGTTTAACTATCTGAACACCTGGTTTTTCAAATTGCAACGATCTGAGTCCAATTAACTAACGTCATCCAATATATCAGTTAAGTACAAGGGCAAAAGAGTCATTTACATATAAGGTACAAGCATTTGATGCATAAGTACTTAAATAATATTTTACCTATTTTATTATATATGTATATTATACACACACACACCATGTGTATCTCTCTTCTTCCTCTAACCATTACACAACCACCTCCCCTCCACCACCAATCACCATTGCAACCACCGCCACTGCACCTCCGACCACCCCCACTACACCAAACCCCTCTTATCATCCACGTCCATCATGACCACGACGCCCTACCAGTTCACGACCCAGTTTGTTAGATATGGTACTTCTCTAGATCTGCATCCAGATCTTCAGCAGACACTTTCACAGCACGTTCTCCCCCTCTGCCTCTTCCCCTGCCCCTGCCACTTCTCCCGCCACCGCCGCCGCCACCGCTTCCTTGCCCCCTCATCTGACCACCACCTCCTTGCGGCCTCATTGTTTGACCACCACCTCTAAGTCTCCCCATAACCCTACCTTTGTAAATTGGAAGGATGAAAGTTAACAAATCAGTTTTAACTGTGTTTGGGATGTGGGTCAAATATGGATAGTCAACTTCACATCATCGACAACAAAAGTAATCTGATTCGTTATGCCCACTCAGCAGTTAAATGTCTAAAGGCGGTTCATTCGATTTCTATTTTTTAATTGTTCTCATGTTGATTAGAAGATGTAGATTAGAGACAAGTTTGGGGTTTTATATGTTTCCTTAAACCCTAATTAAACACAGGTGCTTTCGACAAGTTTAGGGTTTTATATCGAGGACTTTTAAACGAAGTGGACTGGGTGTGGTACTGTGGTGATGGCTGGGAATTTAGTGGTGGTTGGGTGTATGGTTATGGTGGTGGTGATGGTGATGGGTTGGTTGGGTGTATGGTTATGGCTGGGAATTTACTGAAAGTGATTATATGGTGGTGGTGTATGGTTATGGTGGTGGTGGTGGGTTGGTATGATTAGGGTTCTTGTTGATAAGTAAGAGAGAGAGAGAGGGGTTTGATATTTATTATGTTTTCATTTATTGTTAAATAAAAAGGGCATTTTCGTCTTTTCACAAAAACTAACAGACTTTGATGGATGGAGTTAGTTAAATGGACTCATATAGTTAGGGATGCAAACGAACCGAACGAACACGAACAAGGCCTTGTTCGTGTTCGTTTGTTAAGGAAATCATGTGTTCACGAACAGTTCATGAACACTTGCCGAACGAGATTTGTTGTTCGTGTCCGTTCGTTAAGAAAACACTTGTGTTCGTGTTCGTTTGTTAATTTTGTTCATGAACGCATACGAACACAAACGAACACAAAGAAATGTTCATGAACACAAACAAACACAAACGAACATATATTAACTTTGGAATAAGATATAATTCTTAAGACATAAGCTAGATCCACCCAAAATATAACTAAATTATCCAAACATATTTACCTCACGTATATTATTTATTTGGGTAAATAAAAGAAAATAAAAATTATAAACCCTATTAAACTATTGAACATAAACGAACATGTTACCGAACGTTCACGAACATAAACGAACGCGGCCTCTGTTCATGTTCGTTCGTTTAAGTAAATGAACAAATTTTTTTGTTCATGTTCATTCATTTATTAAACGAACGAACACAAACGAACTTCCCGCCGAACGGTTAATGAACTGTTCGCTGAAAGTTCAGTTCGTTTGCAACCCTACATATAGTTATAGATTGCAAAACTAGGTGCTCAGATAGTTAAACATTTTGAATTTGGATTCAACTAGTTAAAACCACCATAACATAGGGACTCAAATAGTAATTTACTCATAATATTATTTTTATTATTGGTTTAGAGTTTACACAGCCAACAGTGATGATAATAGCCAACAGTGATAAATATGATTTGCCTAAAAATACTTGTTTAAACTTGATTTTTATCACTGGTAATCCTGAGATTTCATTTTGGTGTCATTTTGGATACTTTTTTTTTAACTTAGCTGTATATATCGATCGGTAAAAGAATCGGACTTACAAGCTGTATACATCGATCGAAAAGAAGGCTTCAAGTCATGAAAAATGGAATCGAAAATTGAAGCTTTACAGACACGATTTTTGTGATGTTAAACTGGGTTTATGTGGTTAAAGAGTGCAGAAGCCTTATGGATCGATTGGTTTTGTATAAAAGTTGAGGAAAACAGACGTTTGGTGAGTTTACATTATTATGGTCGTTACACGGCATTTACCCGATTCAATGCTCAATAAAATCATGTTTATGGCTTGTTTAAATATTGAAAATAATTAAAACTTAATGACAAAACGTATGGGATTCGAAATCAGATCATAAAAAGCATTAGGTGTTGTTTGTTTTTTGCTCAGAAGTACTTCTGACCTCTTTTGTCTGCACCACGCAGACGCATGCAGACGTTTGGGGTCTGCAGATTGTTTGTTTTTTGGAAGACCTTTCACTCAAAAAGGTCTTCCTGACCTCTTCTTGGTGCAGACTTGTTCCAAAGTCTTCTAAGGTTTTCAAAGGTCTTCTCCACTTCTCTTCTCCTGACCCACCACCACCACCACCACCACCACCTTCCACCACCACCACGGTCCACCACTACCCACCACCACCCACCACCACCACCGCCACCCACCACCCACCACCACTGTCCACCACCACCATGTTCCACCGCCACCACCACCACCACGGTCCACCACCACCCACCACCACGGTCTACCACCACCATGGTCCACCACCACCACCACCACCCACCACCACCACCACCCACCAAGACCACCGTCTGCCACCACCACGGTCCACCACCTACCACCATCCACCACCACTGTCCACCATGGTCCACCACCACCATCACCATCCACCACCGTCTACCACCAGACTACTGTAAAAATAAGTTTATTTAAATTTCAGTTTATTTCAGCAGCCTGCAGACATTAACAAACAAACAGTCTTCTTCTTGCAGACTGCAGACCTTTGGTCCACCTCTTCTCCTGCAGATGTCTGCAGATGTGGTCCACATACTGCAGACCTTTTCCTGCAGAAAAAACAAACAGCACCTTAAAATCCGGGTTTTATTCTTGCAGGAAACGTACCGGAGTTGGCCGGTTTTTCTTACCGGAAAAGAGAGGAGGGAAAGGGATTTGAATTTTATTTTGAGTTAATTGTCAATTTAGTCCCTGAGGTTTGTCAAAAATTGTCACTTTCATCCAAATCTTTTTTTTGTCAATTTAGTCCCTGTGGTTTCATTTTTTTGTCATTTTAGTCATCTGCACTAACAAGATTTGGATGAAAGTGACAATTTTTGACAAACCTCAGAGTATAATATTATCACGTGGACAGTGTTGATTAACATTATGCAGGTTTTAGTGAATCAGTCATATGGTATGTGAATCAGTCATAATGGTATGAATGTTTTGGTAATGAAATGTTATTGTAATGAATGAATGAAATGTTTTGGGGATGAAATGTTATTGTAATGAATGAATGAAATGGTTTGGTTAGTGAATCAGTCATATGGTTAGTGATAACATGTCATTGAGGGTATGGTTAGTGAATCAGTCAAATGGATGTCATATGCAGTTTGTATAACTAAAACATGATAACAGGTCATTGAGGGTAAAGGTTAATGGGTAATGTGCAGGGTCAAAATGACTGATTCATTCAGTCATTGTGCAGTTTATTAATGGTTTGTGCAGTGTTAATGGGTAATGTGCAGGTTAATGTCAAATGGGTCAAATAATGCACTTTGTTAATGATTGTGCAGGGTCAAATAATACAGTTTATGTCAAATAAGAAGGTATGTGCAGTTTGACCATTATGTTCAGTCAAATGGGTCATCCAAATAATAGGTTTGTTTCATGAATGGTTTGACTGATTTAAGTAAAATGGGTCAAGTAATGCAAATAGGTTAGTATGATCCTGCATAAATAGAAAACCAAAAAAACAACAAATAACCACACAATCCATTTAACTCAAATTGTCCTTTCTAACGGTCATTTTTCCATGTATAAATAGAGAACCAAAAAACAACAAATGACCACACAGTCCATTTAGTAAGATGGATAAAAATAACACAAAAAACAAAAGAGTAAAAACCAAAGACACTAAACATGACCATGCTGCTGATGATGAAGATCCAAAGGAACAAGATGTTGTTCATGATCAACATCAACAACCACAAGATCCACAACCACAACATGCCCCTGATGATGAACAACAAAAACATGCTGCTGATCATGAATATGTTTAGTTGAATCAGCTTGCAGATCCACTGATTCATAATAAACAACATACTGCTGATGATGAACATGATCATCAAGGAAAGACAGAAAAGGAATAGGAAGAAGCTAATCCATACGAGGATTATGATCCTGAGGTTTTGAAAAAAGCTTGGGATTATGCAGACTCTGATGATGACTGGTACCATGACCCGTATGAAGATGAGCGTCAGTCTGATTCATGCTCTGATGATGATCGTCACTGGAAGTGAAAGATGTAACAAATGGAAGTGAAAGATGTAACAAGTTGATATGAATAAAATGTATGAAATGTTAAAGTAACAACATCATTTTCATTTAATTCCAAATCAAATTTATTACAATGTTGAATGCATACACCTACACTAACCAAATAAGAACAAAGTACAACACAAAGAACACAAAATCAAATATATTACAATGTTGAATGACAACAATTTTAGTTCATGACCATGATGTTCGACCCTGTGTTTCCTATGTTAGACCAAAATCTGCAAATTGGAGGAACATCACTCCATCTTTCATTTCGTAGATGCTAATTTGAGCTCCAATTGGACATTGTTGATCTCGAATTGGAGGAAAACATTGGATTTCAGATTAGGGTTTCAAGTGGAATTGGGGAAGAAGAAGAGTGCTTCTTCAAATTATAACGTTCATATTTCAGGGATGAAATGACCAAAATGCCCTTCATTTTCGAGTTGAACTGACCAAGATACCCCTCACGTGAGGTGCACGTGAGGGGTTTGTAACGGCAGATGGACGGACGTTAGTCAGAGGGATGTAAACTGTTAGAAAATAAAACCACAAGTACTTAGAGTGTTAAGCCTGGGCTGAACCTGTTAGTTTAGGCAAACCACATGGACGAAAACTGCAATTTTCTTCCAAAATAATAAAACAAAAGTTAATGGTAAATCATGAAAGATAAGCAAGCAACTGATTTTGCATAAAATCAGATTTGTGTTCATTAACCGAATTTGTATAAAATCCAATTTCCTTTCCTAAACAGTTTTGTTGCTTCGATCCAGAGCTATGCATTACTGGGTTCGAGCTTCACCCTCTGATTTCAATGGACCACTTCCTCAACCTCGTAGGTAATTAATTTATTTAAACCATCCATTTCATCCCTAATTATTATTATTCTAAACCCTAACTAACTGTTTTCCTTCATATATTTTATATAAAATCTGGTTAACCATTCGTTTAATAATAATATGACGATTGCAGTGGCCACACCGCAGTCAACATCGGAAAGTCAAAGGTCGTCGTGTTTGGTGGTCTCGTTGATAAGAAATTCCTCAATGACATCTCTGTATATGACATCGGTATTGTTTTATTGTTTGATTGTTGATCTTATTATCAGTTAACGAAATATATAGATTATATCGCTTGGATGTTTCCGGTACAAACCGTGTTTATTGAGTTATTTTCAAATACTACTTTGGTTCTCACGGTTTTTATGGAAAGTAAGGTTTATATTTGATCGCAAACCTATATCGGTCCTTGGTTTTAAAATGCGGGCATGATGCGCGCATAATGTGTGATGCGCACGATGCGTTGATGAGATCGCATCAGGTGATGCGATGGGCAGCTATTACGCTTGGTTTAAAAAAGCGCGAGGCGCTCTGAGGCGTTTTGGGTCCAAAATCCGAAGCGCGGGGCTTAAAGCGCGAGGCGAGAGCTTCACGTATAGTATTAAAAAAATTATAAAAAAATATTTATATATGTCAATATGACATTTTCTACATGTTAATCAATCATAAGCACAAAAACATGATTATAAAACACCCTTGAACACTTAAAAAGCATATTCAAAACGTAAAAACGACGAGGCACTACTGTAGCGGGCCAAATAAAGCAGTTTAAAAGGGTTTTTTTGGGCTGAGGCGCTACTGTAGCGCGCGCCTCAAGCGCTCGAGGCGGCGCTTCATGTAGTTCAGCGCTTTTTGGCAAAAAAGCGTTCGTGATGCGAGGATGATGCGCTCTAAATTGCATAATGTGCACCTGATGCGCTCGCATAATGCGCCATGATGTGTGCATTTTTGTAAAACCGACCACTATAGAGTAAAATTGTACAATGAGCTAGTAGAATGTGCTTAATAAGCTTGTACAATGAGCTAATGAAGTTGTTGAGTGAGTTCCTACATAGATTATTTGTACCTTTTGCTTAGGCTACTTGTACACATAAGGGTTCAAGGCTTATTTTGGTTATATTGAACTTTTTTCATGGTACTAAAGCTATTTTCTTGCATTTATTTATTTTAATATCTAAATTTTTAGTGTTTAAAGTCAACAAGTTAAAATGTTATTTATATATAATATTTTAAATAACAAAAGCGTTGTATACGTGATGCGCACACATCACGCATTACGCGTCGCGCATCGGCTTTTGGGATCAAAACGCATCGGAGCGCATCGCGCATTTTAAAACCAAGTCGGTCTATTTGTTTCAGTTTTCGATCAGTTTGATTACTGCTAGATGCATAGCAAGTAGTTGTTACTGTGAAACTAATTGACTTATGAATAGTGTAAGTGTTTATACTGTTTATATTCTTATGCTTATTGTTACTTGTTAGTTACTGTCAAAATATAGGTAAGGGCATTAATCAGTGTGTGGCTTTTGTGTAATTAATGGTGAGGAGAGGTATACATAGCAGTCATTAGGTCAATGTTTGGGATGTAGGTAGCATTAGGGTTTGGTGGTGGAAAGATGTTAGGTTTTTTAGTTAATTGTTACGTCACTGCCTATAGTAAGGGTTTAAAGGGTTGGAGATTAGGAGAGAATTCAGATTAATCTTGAATCAAAGGGACTTAGTGGAAACGTGTAGGTATTCTATGTAAAGGTCTGTGGAGAAATGTTCGGTAAGATATGGAACGGTTTAGAATGATATTGAAACATGATGGAAAGGTTGGCTATTTTCATGGAAGATTCTAAATTTTGTGTAGATGGATATTTGTATGGAAATCTGTAGAATAGATCAACAGAACACTCTAAATTAGGGTTACTAAAGCCTCATTTGGACAAGACACTACCAAAGTAGTGAAAGTACTACCTCAGGAATATCATGTAAGTGTTTTGTAAAGGGTTCTCAAAGCAATACAAAATGCTTTTGCGTTTACATTGTCTTGCTTCTGCTGCAAGTCATTATGAATCACTGTATCGGGGAAATGCTGAACTTAGTAGATTAAGTGCGAAGTGCCACACAAAAGGTTGAGAAAAGATAAGGGTGACATAATGCTTTAAGTTTGCTTTTTGGAGTAACTAGTTTGCTATATGTGTGCCTTAATATGTTGCATTTCTGATTTTCATTAATGGGATTACTTCTGTTCTAGTAGTATTGGAACACAAAAAGTCACCTATTATTGAAGTTACTCTTTTGTGTGGAATTGAGTTATGAAATTCCTCAAATCATAGTAATCTCTTGTTCTAATTTTCTTTTTATAAACTTCGTAGATAATAAGCTATGGTTTCAGCCTGAATGCACCGGTAGTGGTTCAGAAGGGCAAACGGCGCCCAGTCCTCGAGCATTTCATATTGCCATTGCAATCGACTGCCATATGTTTGTTTTTGGCGGGAGACTTGGTACCAAAAGGTTGTTAAATATCAACCTTTAGTTGATAAATTTTTACATAGTTACAGAAAGAAAAAATACTGTAAGTGTTTTAGGCCGATATCTTTATTGCTTATCTATTACTTATCAAGATACTCAACCTGCAGGTTGGGAGACTTTTGGGTCCTGGATACTGGTAAAGCTCTTCAACTATAATTTTTTTTTTACTCAACAACTACAATTTATAAATTTCTAGATGAATAATTTGTTGGCATCTAATTATACTTTCAGACATATGGCAATGGTCTGAGCTTACGAGTTTTGGTGATTTGCCTTCACCTAGAGATTTTGCAGCTGCTTCAGCTATTGGGAATCAAAAAATAGTAATGTGAGAACTGTTTCACATTATTTTCCCATAATCTCTTCTTTGGTTTATGTTACACGATTATATTAGTAAAACTTAAATGCTTGGCCATAGGTATGGCGGATGGGATGGTAAAAAGTGGTTATCTGACGTTTTTATATTGGATACAAGTAAAGATTTTGCCTTTCAACTATTAATGTATCTTCTATATACATTTTTATCAACACATTAAGATATTATTTATGATTTTTAAACAGTGTCACTGGAGTGGACTGAGCTGGCGGTTTCAGGAACATTGCCACCACCAAGGTGTGGCCATACAGCCACTATGGTTGAGAAGCGGTTGCTTGTATATGGTGGAAGAGGTGAGATAAGTATCCCGTTCTATGTAAATTACAATTAAGCCGTCCTGTGTAAATAACTACTACATAAAAAGTAAGAAAGAGGTTGAAGAAGATGCATTGACTTCTATTCAGAAGTCATGACTTAGACTTTTATCTGGCCTACATTTAAAAAAAAAAAAGAAAAGAAATGATCCTGAATTTGCATACACGCTATTTGGTTGTTAACTTCCGATGTCGATAATTAGGATAACACAATATGTAAGTGTTTCAAGAAGCTTGATCACGTGTTTGATTTAAACATTTTTTTTGAATTTAGTGAATGGATAAATTGTGTTGATACTTTGGGTAAATTATGTTTTTTTTAACATTGAAACATTTTTTCCTTGATGTGGAATGTATTTTGTTGTCTAATATATTGTGCACATAAAGGGCACAATTGTAAAACTGTCAGTTTTTTCTTCTCTCTTACATGCTTATTTTAAAAGAATATACTTCCTTTCTTTTCAACACAAGAACAGAAATAAATAAACAATATTCCTTTTCTTTTCTCTCTTTTATCCTTTTCCTCTCTCTAACTCTCAAGAGTCTTCTCGGGATCACACAAATGATGTCAAAATCTAAGTACATTATGTTAAATGTGTAATCGAGATCACACATGCGAAATGCTAACTTAAATAAAGTCAGATATCATATTGGAGAATGCATTTATCTTTCTTGTTTTGTTTTGCTGATATATTCTTAAAAGGGTGATTGAGAAAAGAACTATTTGCATCTTATTCTCTTCTTGATATCTACTCTAAATTTATTGCAATCAATACAAGTGCACCTTGGGAATGTATAATGTATTATATTTGCATCTAAGCTAAATATCACAATGCATAAGTTTACCACAAAACTGATTAAAATATGATTACACAGGGTGAAGAAAGGCTAGACGGTGTTGAGATCGTAGAATGATACTAATATCTCTTAACCTTTAACTTGTTTCTGCGGTTGTGTTTTATATGACCTCACATGTAATTCCCATTCATCTCTTTTAAAAAAAAATAATATTCATTAGATGATCCTGTTAATGTTCACAGGAGGTGGTGGGCCAATCATGGGTGATTTATGGGCGTTGAAGGGTCTCATTGAAGAGGGTATGCTTTTTTAAAAGCTTTTAAGTTTAATATAATAAATTGATTGATTAGATTCTGCAGTGAATATTACTTGCACACACATTTACATGTATCAACTTGTAAGTGTGGATGCTTAAGCTAACATTTAAAAATCAATTGGTGATTACATTACACCTATACTCAATTCAGTGTTAGTGTGTTACGGTGTCATAAATATAATTTATGACTTATGAGCTCAAGGAAATTAATCTGAAACCAAAGTAATAGTCCTTGGCAGGCCCTGAAATCTTACTGGAAACAGCAAGAATAAAAATGGAAGTTGATTATTTGAATATTAACATTGTGCACTTTTTTTTCAGTTTCTCCAACTTCTCTTTTATTTACCTGAAATAGTTTTTCTTTTAATTTCTTGTGTAAGGAAGATACTGAAGTTCCTGGATGGACCCTACTGAAGCTTCCTGGTCAAGCTCCAGCCGCCCGTTGTGGCCATACTGTTACTTCTGGAGGCCACTATGTTAGTCCTGTTTTTGTCTACTAGTCCATATTTTGGTTGCATGTTGACACATGCACACACATATACGTTTATATATTTATTTTCAAATTTCATTAACACGGTTCAAGTAAATTCTATGCTTTTCAGCTTCTCATGTTTGGTGGACATGGAACTGGTGGTTGGTTGAGTCGCTATGACGTTTATTATAATGATTGTGTTGTTCTAGACAGGGGTGAGTGTTTCACTTAAGATTTTGAGCACATTTCCTTTACTAGAGGTGGCAAAAATGCGTGGGTTGGGTAACAGATCATACAGTTAGTGATTGATACAGGTCTAAACGTCCTGGTTGGGTTGATCCGAAGCACATTTGTCCAAGGGTTTGTACTTTTTCTATTAATAATTAGTGTGGTAAATATTTTCGTCAAAGTTACCTGGCAATTTCACATATATCCTTCTACTATTTCAAAATTTCATATTTGGCATTTCGAAATGCTGAAAATATCATATCATATTTAGCTATTGTTAAATAAAATAGAATCAATTATACCAATCTGTTTCACTGAATAAGCAAGGAGAACATTTTGCTCGAAAATAAATCACAGTAATATTGTATTCCTAGTTTGTCTCGCTAAATAAAAAAATAGCCACTGATTTTATTTTATTTACTATGGAATGGATAAGTATGTCATTCTAGTGATGTAAAATGGTAAATATGAAATCATGAAATTTTGATGAATATGCAAGAAATTTTGACGGATATAGAAGGATATATATGGAATTATTTCCGAATGGGGATTATTTCAATGGATTCTGATTTTTGAATAAAACTGTTTCACTAGTTTTGTGCTTTAAGAATTTATCTGACGTTAGAGACTTGACCTTAGTATATTAAGCTATTTTTTTATAATCCATTTGACCTGTTAGTGATGAAATATAACATGAATCGACCCATTTATAAGTAAACAAGTCAAACTTGCGAACTCAATTATTTATAAGTATCTGTTTTCTTAACTTTGGCTCATCTGTTGGATCCCGTTCTAAATCTGTTTGGATTTCATTTCCTTTCAACATTCATTTTTTTATTATCAGTGTCTGTGCAGTGGAAACGCTTGGCAACTAACAGTGAAGCTCCTTCTGCTCGTGCTTACCACACCATGACATCTATTGGCTCCCGATATTTGTTATTTGGTGGCTTTGATGGGAAAGTGACACATGGCGATTTATGGTGGTTAGTCCCAGAAGGTATTTTTTTTTTTAAATCTGGATTTGATCACAGAAGTCCAAGTTTTTAAGATCATTTTAATATGTTTTTATGATTGATGTATGTGGAGGGGGCAATTTTGACCCATTTACTTATTAATGGGTAGAATCGGGATAATATCTATCTACAATGGGTCAAATCGGTCGAATGTTGGCCTCGGTATTTTTATAATGTATGAAAGTTGGAACCTCTATCAGCATTTTGTTCAAAAAATTAGATTATTATGGACATAATATGTTTTTTTTTTGTGATCATATGCGACACACACAAAGTTTAAAAGAACGGAAACAAGCCTCGAGGCGTTTTCCCTTCGCCTCATGAGGCGTAAGCCTCGAGGCGGCGTAAGCCTCGAGGCGAACCGAAGCGTAAGCTCGAGGCGCAGTCAAAAATAAATATGAAAATTATGTGTCTAAAAAAAATAATATACTTGACCTAGAAAAGTCTAAAACATCAAAAAGCACACATCAAAAATAAAATAATTGACCCAAAAAGTCTAAAACACAAAAAAAAAAAACACACACACACACACATAAAAAACACCCTAAACCACTAGAGGCGGGCCTCAGACTTGTACATTTTGAACCCCATGAGGCGCGCCTCAGACTTGTTTTCTTAGAGTTTCGCCTACGCCTCACCCGTTTTTTTAAACCATGGACACACACTTGCACTAGTTAATAATAAAAAGCTAAAAAGATTTGGGCAAAGTGTTTCGTGTTGATCTGAATGACCAGTATCAAATTCACCCATTTTGACCCGTGCCCGTCATCCTCTTTTAAAGAGCTAACTAAGATGGTTTTCATTCCAACTTTTAGATGATCCAATTACAAAGCGATTATCTGCATCTCCATCAGAAGCAATTGATGAAAGTCACGATTCATCCGTGCCTAGCGGCTTCAGATCCAAAACAAAGGTAGTTATATTAAATCTGAAGTATTCCTCTCTTTCAATTCATGCTTAATAAATCATGTTTTACTCCTTAACAGAATCATGTTATAACCTTTGGATTAGAAAGTTAAAAGTGGTAACATTGGCAGGGCAGGTTAACTTATCAAAACAAGTAATTTCTGGTAACGGTTGGGTTGGGTTTAACTGATTTTTTTTATATTTTCCTGAAAAGTTTTTTTTTTTTTTTTTTAGAACTTGTTAGTGTTAAATATGATTACAAAAACTTGATTATTTCAGTGAATCTTTTTTTAATAGAAATAGTTTAGGATATTTTTGGCCTTGAAAAGTTAAAATTACAACATACCCGGTATAATCCCACTCACAGCTAAGCTATTGGTAGCTAAGCTATTGGTGGGGTTTGGGGAGGGTGAGATGTAGGCAAGCCTTACCTCTATCACCATGAATTGAGAGGTTGCTTCCCGTGAGACCCCGGCTCCCAGGTAATGTGTACACACTACACATAAAAGTCAATTAAATTAGGATGTACATTTGCTAATACGTATAACCTGAACAAGTATCACATTAACAACACACACAACTAAGCAATAGTATGCAAACACCACCAAAAAGGGTAGATAAATAAATAAGATCGCTAAATAAATAAGATAAATAGTTAAACTAGATTCATAATAAGGTAAGACTAAAAGAACAAACAATGCACTACACCTAAAGGTCTTTAACCTTAATTTTGCGTCTCCACGAACTCCTATCCTTGACCATGTCCGTAGATTCTCAGAGAGGTTTAGGTGTAACAAATCCAGCCTAATCTGTTCTTCCCAGGTTAGTTTCGGCTTGCCTTGACTCCTCCCCTCCATCGTAAGAGTTTCCACGATTCTAACCGTGGTTGTCACTTGTCTCCTTGTAACGTGTCCATACCATCTCAACCTCCCCTCTCTTATCTTATCTGATATATTGGCCACTCCCAATCTACCTCTAATGACCTCATTTCTTATCTTGTCTAACCTAGTGTGCAACATATCCACCTTAGCATTCTTATCTCTGCTACATCCAATTTACGTGCCTGTGTTTTCTTAGCATTCTCATTTCGCCTTTTTACCTTTGTCTAAAATGTTAGAACTTTTTATATATTATTCAAGTGTTCTAAATGTAATTACAACATTTATATTGTAACAGCGATAATATAGTTTTCTGGATAAGAGGATTTAGGGCGTTTTATGCTTTAACAAAATGTACTTTGCATTTTGGGCAACTTTCGAATTTTTGACCTGTTTCCTTTTGATGTTTTCTTTTACTGACCTTAGAGATAAAAGATCACCTACATAAACCCATTCATAAGTAAATGGCTAAAAGAAATCATCTTGCATTAAATTTTTCTTTAATTTGTGCTTCCAGGAGAACCACATGGACGGGTCAGCCATCTCAGAGCTACAAAAAAGATTAAATATTGCTGTTTCATTTTCTAGTGATAGTCTTCAAATGATTCATGAATACGAAGATAAAGAATTTCTTGAATTGGCATCAAGCATTACTGGAAATAAAACATTTACTAACAAACAGGTCAAATATGTTGACAAGTTTTACTTCTTTTTGTCCTTCAATCTGCATCTGTAGTCGGTATTCAATACACACATGTCCAAATTATGGAACTAAAATATGTCATTATTAATGCAGGCAGTTCAAGCACTTCGGGAACATTGGCGAAATTCTACCCCAAATTCAATATGTTTGAAGGAGCTCACCGTGTTACTGCGTGACTACCAACGACTGATTTCTCGCCATCACTTGTAAGTAAAATGGGCGTGTTAGAAGAGACTGGTTGATTTGTTCACCAAGAACACATTTTGTCCAAAAAACGTTGGCTTTTTTTAGTAAACATTTTTGTCTCTTAATATAGTTACAAAAATTACATAATTTGAATAAATAATATGATTTTTTTTAGCAAATCATTTAGGAGGCATTATGCATTAAAATTCAAAAACACACTTTGTGCCGTTTATTGAGTTGTCTCTCTTTCTCTATGTATATTTTAACTTTTAAGCGCATTTTGATAATGGCAGGGCAAATGTTGGAACTGATTTACAGTCTACAGAATCTGGCTTCAGTGAGAAAGATGCATTTCGGCTTTATCATATTAAAAATGCTTCTCAGGTAAAAGAAAGTATATGAAGTGCTAATTATTTATCAAATAAAAGGGCTATCTTTAAAATCACTGTATCTTCTCACTTAAAGTAGTGAGAAAGTATGGTTACTCCCTAAGCTTTTTCTGTGATTAAAAGTATGGACCAACGAATTGGTAGGGTGTCCGGTTCGATATCCGTTCCATTTTTCAAATCTTTTGGTTTTGATCAAGTCTTTAAAGTTTATTTGTCTTGTTTAAAACTGATGGACTAACATATATTGAACTTTGAGGACTTGGTCAATTATGAAAAATAATCCACGGTCTTACTAGCGATATTAATTTATTTTAATTCCTTTTGCAATATTCATCTTGTTCTTAATTTTTTCAGCTACGCATGAGTGATATCCCCAGTCTGTTGACCGAGTACAAACAGCTTCCATTGGAATAAGGACATTTGCAATAGAATCTTGCAAAGTAAAATGAATTACACAAGGTATGCAATTAATATATGAAAGAATTTTATATTTCAAACTATAAGTCTATAAGTGAATCAATTAGGAGAAGAACAAGAAATACATCAACACAAAGCACAAAAGGCTTTAAATATTTCACTTATTTTTTATTAAACAAGATAAATGAGGTATATCAATTCAGATCACGTGCAATTGTTATATAATCACGATTCACGAATCAGCATGAAGGATCTATATGCTTGCTGAGTTCTTCTAGTTTCTTCATTCTTGCATCCTCACTTTCTTTCACCAACTGGAAAAAATATAAAAAATGATGGTGATTGTGAAATGAGTTAGAAACATAAAAAAGAAGTTTATGGTAAAATTGCTAGGTGGCGGCAGCTTCAACCTGTTTGATTGTGTTACATCTCAAATGGGAAAAATGGTCGTATCAGTAGATTTATCTAGCCACTTAGGTTATAGCCTAGTGGTAGAGAGGAAATCATCTCTTGGGTGAGGTTGGGAGTTCAACTCCAAGGGTGTGAAAAGGTGTAAAGAAAAGGGCGTAAGAAATTAGCCGTTCAAAAAAAAAAAAAGTAGATTTATCTAAATGGTGAATATGTCTAATGGCTCATGTTAAGAGGGTGTTTGGGACTGCGTTTTGAATGTGATTTTTAGATTATTGTGTTTTGAAAACGCAGATAATCAATTTTTAGCGTTTGGATTGCGTTTTGAAAACCCAGATAATCAGTTTTTTAGGCTAGCAAAACGCAATAATCTATAAGCAGCTCCACCCCTGCTTTTCCAAAACGCATAATCTGTTTTGAATAATCAATCCCAAACACCCCCTAATTGTTCTATGTCATAATCATTTATATATTTAGAGATTTTAGATTATTATTTTAGGAAAGGGTTCATGCCATAAAAAGAAACAACATATGAACCTATGAATTTAATGGTAAATATACAGTACGCAGCTGTTTTTTTATGCTAACGTGGATGCCACATAGACTTTTTTTTTTTTTTTTTTTGCTGACCTTAAGAAACTAAAATTTCTTAGAATCCTGAAAACAAAAATATTATATTATCCATGTCAGCCAAAAGACTCATGTGGTATCCATGTCTGTCTACATGCCATTTCTGTATGCATGGGCGAACGATAATGGGGGCCAGGGGGTTTCCCAGCCCCATCGTTTTTTGGCCCAGTGGTGGAGGTTTGCGATTTTCGTAGGTAATTTTTATATGAATTGAGTCTGACCCCCACCAATTTGATTTTCTGGAGAGAAAAAATTGGGTCTTGTAATTTTTGGCCCCCACCACTATTTTTTTCAAGCTCCGTCACTGTCTGAGGGACTGAGACTGCATGTTACCCACTATTACCATTAATTTCACAGGTTCGTATTATTTAACGAGTTCAGAGGCTTTAATATGTATAAATTTGGATGAGTAACCTTTCATTCAATATAAGAAAGTATGTTGGTTTCTTATGGTATTAACCCTATTAGAAATAGCTTTTGTGTTAATAATTTACCGCACTATTTGTTTATAGAAAGTAAAAGAAAGTTAGGAAAAAACGTCTTAGCCTATTTTATACTAAAATGACCTGTTATCCCACTGACCCATCTTGCCATAGTTATAACTAATTTGACTTGGATTTACCTCCAATAAAGTGGCGGTTAGCTGATTCTTCTCGTTGTTCTTTTGTTGGAAAGCCTCCAATGTTTCTTTATACTCTTTCTCCTGTTTTCATGTTTTTTCTTTACATATTTTATTACAGATAATACTAAGGCAGGCGTGCGGGCAGATGATTGTACCTTCTTCTGACAGCTTTGTCCCAGCGATTTCACCTCTCGGTTAGCCACATCTATCTTTTTTCTAACCGCTGCTATTTCTTTCCTCATCGGGTCTGTCAAAACTTCAAGCTCCTGAAATATGTTTTGAAACAATAAATCTTTAAATGCTTTCTGTTTCATATTTGTAATTTGGTAATTAATGATCAACTTTTTGAAACTGTCTTCACTTCATTTTTTACATTGCATGTTGATCATCGAATATGCTTGCGCTAATAGCAACTACATTGTAGTTTGTCGTAAAGGCGACATAAACAAGTTCATTTGTAAGCGAGAGTCAAACTGGACCGGGTTGAGTTGACCCTCAAATACGCCATCATCTTTTAAAAAATACAGGTAATAGCAATACAAATCTTTAAATAAAAAGGATTTAGGCGTTTGTATTCGTTAAAGTAGTCTTTTTAGTGACTTTCATCCTATATGACCCCTTCCCCTTTTAGCTAACATTTTACCTAAAAGAATAAACATGATTAATGCATTAGTGTTGTGATCTAAAACCGAATTATGTTTGGTACTTAGTTTGGTAGGCTTACTTCCCAAACTTGGGCCAGACGCCGGGTTTCTTCTTCTGCTCGGCCCAGCTTCAACTCAACCTTCTCCTTGACCATCATCTTCTTCTTCTCAATCTCTTCCTCTCTGGCCTGAAACGAAGCGAAAGCCAGTTTTGAAATCGCATCCTCATCATGTTCATCAACCGGTACACCACTTCCCGTTGTTGCTGAGTTCTTCATATTGCCTTTTGCCCCTAAACTTTCTTGTTTAATATCAAACTTTTGAGTTTCTTTATTTGGTGCATTCTTCTAATTTAGTCCCCTTTTGTATGTATCCTTTATTGGTCTTGCTTTTGCTTTAAAACTCCCTCATCTTGCTTTTAATGTAAACAATCAAAGGAGAAGCAAGTTCATAAAAAAAACTATAAGCATCAATGGTAGATGTAGCATTAGTAGTATACGCGGCAAATTGGACGGGTCAGATGTCATTAGTGGTATTAGGGGTGTAAATGACACGTAGCGGCTCGAGAGCTACCTGGGATTGGCTCGGTAAAAAGCCCGAACGAGTCGAGCCTTAACGAGCCTGAGCCCGAGCCTGAAATATGGCTCGTTTAGTTATCGAGCCCGAGCTCGAGCCCTAGATACAAAGCTCGATTGGGCTCGCGAGCCTAAACGAGCCCAAACATAA
Source organism: Ambrosia x helenae (assembly GCA_030844895.1). Lineage (NCBI taxonomy): Eukaryota > Viridiplantae > Streptophyta > Magnoliopsida > Asterales > Asteraceae > Ambrosia > Ambrosia x helenae. Next base: position 3,726,187 of record CM061232.1, on the reverse strand, counting down.
TTATAAGTTATTTATATATCTCTTATAATTTATAGCCCACATCTCCAAAGCCCACGTCCTTATTTCATAGGCCCATTTAATAACACTCGCGAGCCGAGCTTTTGCGATCTCGAGCCGAGCTTTGAGCTCGTTTGAGATTGTTCTCAAATCACCTCGAGTCGAGCTGAGCCGAGCTCGAGCTTTTGATTTTGCTAGCGATCCGAGCTCGAGCTCAAGATTGTAGGCTCGAATCGAGCCGAGCTCAAGCTTCATAAAACCATAACGAGCCGAGCTCGAGCCCAGTCAGGCTCGGGATCGGCTCGTTTACACCCCTAAGTGGTATCTGTCTCAAAATGGACGGGTCGATAGCACTAGTGGTATGTGGCCAAATGGACGGGCTAGGTAGCATTAATGGTATATTTGGCAATATTGGACGGGTCAGATAGGTTGGGTAATAAGTTCGGGTCAAAGAAATATACATTTTTCTAACGTGGTTCAAAGATGTGTCGGTTTGTATGACCATGCAACATTTTTTTGTTCCTAGTTCCTTCCAATTCCAATAAGTGAGATTTTTTATATGATTATAAACAGTTTTGATGAGAGAGATTAGATGTTAGTATTGTTCTTTCAATAAAAAATAAAATAAAGTAAAGAGGTTACATGTCCATTTAAATACATTTTGGGTTGTGGCTCTTTCTGTCTAACTGACCCGTTAAATACATTTTTGAAGTTTTTTTTTTTTTTTAAATAACCCGCGTATTAATCATAAATGCTTGTTTTTTTATTGTTGGTTTAGTGCAAACATCCGAGGGTTCTTCAACTAAATATATTACGTTAGGGGGCGGATGGGGTGGTCCGTGATGGCCACCCTGTGATGGCTGTGATACCGCGAAACACTGCCCCTTATGAGCTATCACGGTCGCGATGCTTCCAAAACGTGATATACATCACGGCCAAAAACTTGATTGTGAAAGCTGGTGGTGGACCATAAGCCAAAAATGGTGGGAAAAAAGTGGGGAAAAAACAAAACTTGTGGTCCCACTTTTATTATAAAAAAATAATGATGGGTGTGTTGAAATGAGGTGTCATAAGGTGATTGGGTGTGATGATTTTACTGGTAATTGTGAATACCACCACATGGTTAAGTGATGAAATGTGATAGAATGTGATGAAATGAGGTGACACAAGATGATTGAGTGTGATAGTGTGATGGGTGTGATAAATTGCTTACCGTCCCATGTGCCCTTATAAGAATCTTAACCTGTATATACGTATATATTGTCAATGGTGTATTGATCCATCTTTTACAACCACTTTTAACGGCCCAATAAAGATAATGGAGAACTAAGATTCGATTGCAATCACCTGACCAAGCATTTGTTATATGTTTAATATATTACATATAAAAATATATATCTATAATAAACCAAAGCATTTTTAATGATATGTCATAATATTATGCAATCTCTCTTTTGAGAGATGCCACATAGGATGTGATGTGGCAACTCTAGACTAATTAAAAAAAAAGGAATAAATATGGTTTAAATATGATTTAACATAATCTATTAAATACCTAATCTACTAAATGTAAATATTAAAATTTTATTATTTTTTTCTCTCATATTTCCTCTCATAACTTTTAAATGTTAATATCTTTTATATACGGGATTTTTTAAAGAAAAAAAATTACACCAAATTAATGAGCGTTTTATTATCTTTCCAACGAGTACCATAATGTTATATAAAAAACGGGAAAAAAAACGACTATTTTTTGTAACCCGACAAGTATTGTGTCAGGTTTTGAATTAGTTTAAAAAAAATTGTGGGTTTGAGTCGGGCCTGGGATTAGGTGATACCTGACCCAATTACCCCTTTTTTATATTAGAATATGATAACTTATGGTTTATAATAATAATAATAATAATAATAATAATAATAATAATAATAATCATTAATCATATATTGGTAAATGCCATTTTTACATTTTAGATACTTCTAATTTTATTCACTTTACTTTGATTTCTCAACCCGGGACGCTCCCGGGGTATAAACTAGTTAATTATAATTATAATTTAAGTGTGTAGAAAATTAGGAATCCACCAAATGGTCCAATGTAACGGCCCAATAAGATTGGATACCGGTTGGCTGTTTTATTTGCAATCACCAAACTAAACAATTAACCATTGCTTAAAGCATGAGCAAGTTTGTTCACTTGCACTTCATTCTATCCATTGTGTTTATACTTTTTTTCTTTTCCTAAAAAAGTTACCTATTTTGCTTAATACTATAATTTATCTATCTTATAAAATTACAAAATTTTATTAGTTACATATTTAATAAACATGTTATAGTTATATGGACTGACTTAAGTTATCATGATACAGTTTTATATGGACCGGTCAGGGTTATTAGGATTTAACATTTGATGATGCTCTTAAAAAACTACATTGTTTTGAAACATTAGTATGTATAAATATTCATATGACCATGTTAGTTTATTGAAAAATACCCTCTTCTCAAATAATTTATCAAGATTTTCACCTGTATTGAACATTTTTTTAACAAAGCTGTATTAATTGTATGGTCATAAAGTAACGTGTACATAAAAAGGTAAAATTACCCTTAATTACACCTTTTTAAAGTTTTTTCATTCTATTCTTAATTACAAAATTTTACAAAGTTGCCCCGAGTTTTACTTTTATATACGACATTTTTTTTAAAGTGCATCAAATTAACGAGCGCTTTATTATTTTTCCACCGAGTACCATAGTGATATACAAAAAAGAGAAAAAAAAAACGAATTTTTTAGTGGTTTTTGTTCATGTAGAAAAAAAACACAATGTGTTCAGGTAATTCATTAATCATGTCTAGGCAAGTCACTAATCATGGTAAGATAGTATATATGTTTTTGAACCTACTATTACAGATAAGAATCCGCTAGTTACATATATATTCACAGATGTAGTCAGTTTTGTAAGAATATATTCAACAAGTATGTCATTATTTCAGATATGCTTACTTTACACATCAAAATCACGTATCATCATCATCATGACATATCATTTGATATCAATTTGGTTGTTATTTTTCTAGTTTGACATCGCTTCTTTAAAGTGTTTTAAAGAAGTGACAAAGTTGTACAGAGACTTCACTCGAGCAAGAGGTGCACACGTAAAGTTAAAATATGTTTAATGAGTTATCGAGTGTTGATTTTTTACAAATTTTTTTTATTAAAAAACGACCTACTCCTTTTATGGTACACACATTTTATCACTTCATATTAAAATTTTCTACCCGGAAAGCTTCTGGAGGATAAACCAGTAAATTGTATAAGGTGTTCGCAGTCTATAGTAAACTCTTATTATATATATCTTAAAAACTATGGCCGGTGATCATGTTTCAGAAACCACCCTTCAACTTTACTAAAATGGCAACATTCATCCTTTAAGTTTATCTTTGACAAAATCAACTTTCTGGCTTCACAGAATTGACCCCTTTACTTTGTAACTTGACAAAAAAAAAGACACCCCTACTTTTTAACTTCTCTTTACCCCTCAAACTTTTTATGTGTAACCCATTATATCACCAAACTTTTCTATAAACGATATAAATTCACTTTTCGACATAGGGTTTTTTCCTTTCTGAAACGAGTCTGGTCAAATATAAAACGTTTTATTTATTTTAACGTATAATATCGGTTGACAAACTATTCTGACGTAAATTTTGTTTGGAAACGAGTCGGTTCAAATATAAAATGTTTTATTTTGACAGTAAATATTCGAGTTATCTACGTTTCTTACGTAAACTATGTTCGGAAACAAGCGAGTCGGCTGAAATATAAAATGTTTTCATTCGATGGTATAAATCAACTTATTGTACATTTTCATACAGTTAACACGTCACATGGCGTGCCGCCACCAATAAACAACTTAGGCGTTGCCGTCGCAATGCACGACCTATCGCAAGTATAAATACACGTTTCGACATAGGGTTTTTTTTCAATAACGAGTCTGACCAAATGTAAAACGTTTTCATTCTTAGTTTTATGAATGATATCGGTTGGTCTACGATTCTTACGTAAATTTTGTTCGGAAATGAATTAAATTATATATAAATCTTTTAATTCGACAGTAAAAATCTGAGTTACCTACGTTTCTGACTTACACTGTGTTCGGAAACAAACGACTCGGCTCAAATATAATTTGTTTTAATTCGATGGTGTAAAATTGAGTCATTGTACATTTTCATACGGTTAACGCATCACAGGACGTGTCGCCGCCGCAACGCGCGGCCTACGGCAAGTATCTAGTTTAAAACAAAAAGTGTGATTTTGTATTTTAGTTATTTGATGATAACTACATGTGGAAAACGCACGTCCCACGTTAAAATTAGCGTGTGTTTTCGGTCTTCGTTTAATTTCAACCAACTTATATCAACCTTATCCTTATTTTTAAAGTTTCAACGAATTATAATTTACACAAAAAAATGATCAGTTTGGATGTAATATATCAAATATCTACTTAGACCAAATAATTTTTCTTTCTTATTTTAATCAAAACGATTAAACATTTAAACACAACATTACCATATGTCTTTATAATCTCTTTATGTGTTTTGATTATTTTGATTGATAAAATATGAAGATAAATAAAATGAATCTATTGTGTAGAACTCTTCTTCATAAGTTTAAAGCAGATTATGATGTTTATTTTAAAATCAATATTATTTACAATTATCATCAAATAATCGACTTGAATTTATAACGATACGTAAAAAAAAACTAAATAAGCATTTAAGACCTAAGACGGTCAAAATGACTTTCTGCAAAGTTTTAAAAAGATTAGACGAAGTGTAACAAAGTTAAAGCTGAAGGGTTAGCTAAAAAGTGGAAGAAAAAAAATTTAGCTAGTGTAGCTGTAAAATTATGTATGTAAATGTAATAATAAGAAACATGAAAAATATCTTTATCTAGTATTTATGGTCCTCCATGAAGTTGCAAATGTCAAAAGTTTTTGAAAAAAAAAAAAGACAAAAAGTCATCAATTTGAATTATCTCATTTGTGTTTATTATATCTTATTAGGGCTACTAGGGTGCACGAGCTACTCGATGGTTAGGGCGGTCGGCTATCATAGCTGAATGTCTACACCGCCGTCGCCCCTGGCTTCTTTAAAAAACCAAACAGCTTGATTATACCTAGTTGAGCTGCAACGTTTGGAAACATTTAAGTTTTTTTACCGTTCTGACATGAAACGGTCAAAAATTTTAATTTTTTTTTAAACCAAAATGTTTATTTATAAATACCACAACCGTTCGCCATTTTCACCCACCATACCTCCCACCGTCACATCCTCCCACCGAGCTCCACTGTCTTCAATTCCAATTCCCACCAAGCTCTACCGTCACAGCCTCCGACTGAACTCCACCATGGTTTGTAGGACTGAAAACGAGGAGAGTGCCTTGGTAACCGCCTACACCGAGGTTAAGGACGCACAGACTTAATCGCCGCCATCTCTTTTGGCCTCGTATCCTAGCTCACTTTAAGGAGCTAGTGGGTGACACCAACCGCATGACCAGTTCCCTTCACCGGAAGTGGGGTGACCTCTTCAAGAAGTGCGAGCGGTTCAACACTCAATGCCAAAAAACTTTGGCGAAGGAGGGTCGAACACGCACTAGGACGTGGCTATTGGGCTCATCCAAATTGAGCACCAAGCTCGGTAAGAGTTCGAGTTTCCCCACTCAGACTAAAAATCACTATATTTTATCTTCATTTCAATTAATGCGGACGTGGCAATTATACTAAAAGTCACTATATTTTTCATCTTCTTTTCAATTAAATAATACTTTTTTATGTCATTACCTTTTCTTTCTCTCTCCACTCACAACCGCTTTAAGAAAATGTTAAAAAATAAATAAATGCAGGGGACAATGTTCCTTCAAATATACCGATAAACAGTGACATTTTCTTTCCTAAACTCATAATCACTCATAATAGATGCAGGGAACAACGTTTTTAGAACTGGACTTCATACCGTTCACATTGGTCGGACCAAATGGTGTCATAAAATTAACAGGGTAAAATTCCAAAAAATATTAAAAATTCCAGTTCAACCGGCCCGGTTCCCGATCCGACTGTTGGTTCACCGGTCCAACCCAGGTTGGATGCGCTCCGCGGTCCAATACCCCGACCTGGACCGGTTTGACCCCCAGTTCCTTCAAATATACCGATAAACAGTAACATTTTCTCTCATCAACTCATAAGCACTTTCTAAAATATGAAGGATTAAGTTACAAACATACAAGGAATCTACTGTGAATTTTGCTTACATGTTTTTTGTTAGATACAGTGAATGACAAAAGGAAACAAGTATATAAAATAATTTCATTAATTTATATAACCTACACATTTATAAATTTTGTGTAGGAACATCATCTACGCATAATATAACACATGTGTAGGAAAGAGTTTAAACTTTAAAAAACATTTGATTGCATTAATATTTTGGGTTTTTGTATATATAACATAAACAATAATATATAAAAAGTAAAAACTTTAAAAATATATGAACCCTCTTATGAAAATTAAGATTTAGGTTTCTTCTTGCACTAAAACCCTCTTATGAAAATAACCTAACACTATATATATAAAATAAAACTATTAGGGTAGGGACAAATGTCACTTGGTAAAGCCATCTCCACCTTTGGATTTATGCAAAAAAAATTAGATTATAAATAACTAAATGTTTATTAATTTATAATCTATAATAATAATTAAAAATTTTATGATTATCTCAATTGTACTCATAAGAAATAATATTATTAAATCATAATTTCACGTTTTCTTTTATTTATTTAATATTTATTTTCTGAACTAATTCTTTTTATATTTTCGTTTTTTTAAAACCATTTAATATTTTATTGATCCAACCTAATGTACCATTAAGTTTTCTAACCTAATAATAAAAAAATGTTATAACTTGTGTGATACACAAGTTTAATGAATTTTTTACACTAAATGAAATAGTTGTGTTTTCATGCAGAGCAGAATAGGTCAAAACTAGTCGTTTTTAAAAAAGCTACACCTTCAAGACCACGTCTCAAACACGCATTGCAATTATTGCTTCTACCTTTGCTCCTCATCTATGATCGCGTGTCGAAGTGCTAATCAAAAAATTAAATAAAAACTACTCCTTAGCTACAACTGACTGCAGTATAGGAAGTAGGGTTGTCGAACCGCGAGGAGTCTGTGGATAGTGTTAATAGCAATTTATTGATTAAACTAAATTAATTTTATGAAGTTGATTTGCTGCTTGCTTGCAAAAAAAGATTGATTAAAGTTTGATTAAAAACAATAATATAAAGAAAAACGGTCACTCCGGGTTTCTGATTCGGTAATTATCAATTGAATTATGTTAATACCCTACCTAGGAAATCACATAGACATGACTTTGTTTAAATTGTTCAACCCAATTCAGCTATCATAACATTAATTGCAAAGTTAAATTAATCCTAGTGCAAGAAAACCAAGATACGATAACATAATGCAATAATATTAATCAACCAAACTGTCTAGATCAGTCAAACATACAATTAGATGCAAAGAACATTAAGGTGTTCACAAAATCTAATCCAAGTAATAAGTATCAAACATAAAACAATTGATAAAATAACCAAATCGTTCACCCGGAGAAACCGCAGGATGTTTAGCCGTGCATAATCATGATTTCGGCTTCAAAACTTGTTCTGGATTGCTCTGGCATCAACCGGAATGAATGGAACTGCAAAAAGTCTTCAAAATCGCCCCTTAGAAGCTCTGGAAGTCGATGATAACATCCCCATATGGCTGATTAGGTTTTGATTGCGAAAATAGGCTTTTTATGGGCTGAAGAGTTATTAGAGACCCATGAACAACTGTTTCTGGAATTAGAGGGTCTCTAACAACCTAAAAGTGTCGCGAGGGCATCTTTTGTAATTACCACAATTCATTAAGGGTAAAATCGTCATTTTTCCTCTGTTTTACTTCCTGGAGACCCGCGAATAACTTTTACTGAAATTAGAGGGTCTCTAATTTCAGTTCTTCCAGATTTGTTTCTTTTTTTATTTCCAATTTCATCGAATGCTCGTCTCCTCTCCAATTAAGCTCTTTTTCTCTCGTTTTAGCCCACGAACACCTGCTTAACACCAAGACACAATTAAGTATCTAAGACACGATATAAACGAACGATAAACAATTAAAAACTATACAAAACTAATATATAAATGTGATGCATTTGGCAACACATCAATCTAAACGTATATTTTCTCTTTAATATACATTTTCAGTCTTATTCACATGATTAAAATTATTGTTTTCTCATATTATAATACATTAATTTATATGCACATCGTAACACACATTTTATCACTTCATATTATATTTGTCTATACTAGAAAACTCGACGGATATAACCTAGTTATAATCTACAAGATATTATTTGGTTTGGAACGACCACTCACATTTGTTTTATTAGTTTCACTTTGTATATATTAAATGTTTGATATATTAATTTTAGAGAGAATTGCATGGTTGGTCTCTATGGTCTTTCAATATTGCACTCTTGATCATAATGCTTCAATAATTACACAATTCGTCCTTGAGTTTGGCAAAATTGTACTCGTGTTGTCCTTAACCCTAATTGCCGTCATTTTTCTCAGTTAAAAACAAGTAAATTACATTTTTGCCCTCAAATATACAAATAAATAAATACAACCACCATTACACCTGCCACCTATCTCTCAGGGCTGACTCTTAAGGGGTGCGGGGAGGACTCCCGGCCCGGGCTCAATTTCTCGGGGGCACATTGACCCTTCGGCAATCCAAGTTTTCTTAACAGTAATGTCCTTAATTCGATAATATTTTGTATGTTTGAGCCCCAAAATTGTTAAACAAGTATTAATCAAAGTGAATGGTAGTTTATATAAAACAGAAAGTAAAGAAATGTTGAAAGAGGTTAAGAATTAAAGAAGAAAATGAAATGGTTTGAGAAAAAAAATTGTAGGTTTATTAATGAGTTAAAAAGTACGTTCTTAGTATATAATTATAACATAATAAAAAAAACCAAGTTATATCTAAATAATGGGTAAGCGAGCAACAAGCTGCGCCGCTATCCCTTTTTTAATCGCAAAACTTATTCTATTAAATACACACTTAGTTGTTTTTACTTTTTACCGGTTGGTTTTGACTTCTTTTTAACTTTTATTTTTGTTATGAAACAATTTTTTTAATTGCCAAACTTTCCCCATTTATATTTTCACCATTTGTGGGATTCAAACTCCCAACCTTTCTAAAGAGGGTTTGTTTCCTCTACCGTTAGACTACAACCTGAGTGAAAAATAAATTTTGATCCATCAATTTGATATTACTTTAATCGTAGCTTAAAAAAATAGTTTACATTATTTATTTCGTTAAGGCCTAAAGCTAAGGCTAAGGGCATAATTTTTACAGCTCGGCCCGGACACCTGAATTTTTAGGGTCGGCCTTGCTATCTCTTCACACCATAACTACACCACAACCACCGTTAAATCTCCACCACCTCCAAACATCCACTAGACACCAGCCACCATCATCACCAACCACATCACCGTTCACCTCTAAATCAAACTCCGCTGCACCTCAATAAACACAAATAATCTTTGCCTACCACCTGCAACTCTCCACCACTATCTCCTGTCGTCATACCCGTGAAGGAGAAGACCATTGTGGAACAACAATAAGGTGAATTAAGGTTTATATATTACAAAGATACTGTAATTAATTGCTTAATGGCATTCTAAATGTGAATGTGGATTGGAAAGTGGTTATGGAAAATGTGGTGAAGTCGAGAAAAGCTTAAATTAATAATGGAGGAAACTGGTTGAATATAGGAGGGTGTGAACTGTGACAGCAAATGCAAACCATCATTAATGAAACATGTTAGAAGCTGTGGGGATTTGTTCTAATTTTTTTTAACGGTCAAACGAATCAATTTCCGAGCACTCTCGGGCACCCTTTTGGCGAATCAGGTACTCGAGAGTACCCGGGCCACCAATTGCCACCAATTCCCGGGAAAACCTGACTACTCACCCGCCCGAATGCACGACAGCGAAATAATCGGTAAAACCGGTCGGGATCAGGACTCGAACCCAAGCCAATGGCCGGGTCATCCCTCATTTCCCCTCCACCAATGTCCTCTAAATGTAGTTAGTGAGAATTGAACCCAAACTTTCTATAAGAAACTTTAAGCCCTCAACCAACTGTTCTAATTTTAATGGATACATGTATTTCCAAACAAATATTTAAAAGTCATAAAATTTTTAATTTTAGGTTAAGTTTTGAAGTATATGGCTTCCCGTTTGATCTTTTGGGCTTCAGTTAGAGGTTTGAGTTTAGATTTTTGGTGGTGACTGGTGAACAATGGTGGTATGAGAGGTATCACGTTTGATTAGATAGATAGGCAGGCAAGGAGAGGTGGGTGACAGTGGTGGGGGGTTGGGGAAGAAGATAAGATAGGGGTGAAGTGTGGTGGTGTAGTTATTTATTTATAATATCTGTTTTTTTATAGGGGCAAAATAGACATTTCATATCGATTTAACAGTGAATTTTAACGACTGCTAGGAGCAAGGACCAATAGAGTAACGAAATTAATACATTTGGATCATGCTAGTAATAAGTTTACAGCCATCGGGACCAACGATATAATTATTAAACCAGTAGAACCAGAAATGCAATTTTTAAAATGCACATGAACCAACCATGCAATTCTCTCCTAATTTTAGATGGACCAATTATCACGTGCTAGAGTGAAATGTGATGTGACCCATTTAGACTATTTCAAAGTTCCTTAAAATGGTAAAGATTTCTACACCACACGAAAAGATATTTCTACGCGATCACCATCGAATTATATAGCATTCCCATGGGGTATGGGCCCTCTATCAACAGAAGCGGTTAAGGTGACTTCCGTTGACGTTTGTATGTATTATATAACTATACAATTTCAATTGATGAACAATACTAAATCAGCCATTGGTTCACGTGTGTCATGGGCTCCTTTTTTTTTTTTTTGACCTTTCTCATGTTATACATTGGTGTATAATATTTTAAGGCTACATGTGAGTATTGAAGTATTGCAGGTACACAATATCACATGTGTTTCAGGTAGGGCTGTGAACGAACTAAACGAACACGAACAAGGCTTTGCTCGTGTTTGTTTGTTAAGGTTTCTTGGACAAACGAACCGTTCACGAACACACTAACGAACATAATTCTATGTTTGTGTTTGTTTGTTAAGAAATTCAGTTGTTTGCGAACTGTTCGTGAACACGGGTCTTGAACACAAACAATAACAAACATTTAATATGCAACTAACTAAAAAAACATTGTTAATATTAATCGTTAGACAAAGTACATCCACTAAACGATAAGTCAAATTGTACTAACTTAAACATAATTATCTAAATTATTAGGCATGAATACATGATATTCCTAATTCAAAAGTTCATAATTATCCTAAGTTTTAACTAGTGATCAAACATAAACAAACATACACGAATGGATATAAACAAACAAACGTAAACAGACGCATTGTCGAACGTTCACGAACGCAATCGAACGGACGAGACATTTCATTCGTGTTTGTTTGTTTAGTTAATCGAACAAAATTTTTTGTTCGTGTTCGTTCATTTATTAAACAAACGGACACAAATGAACTTTCCGCCGAAGGGTTTACGAACTGTTCACCAAACGTTTGGTTTGTTTACAACCCTAGTTTCAGGTTCTAGATTGAGGCGATTTGATTTCCATTATTTTCTAGAAATGAACTAATCTAATTTAGGTATTTTTTGTGACAACATTTTTAGTTGTTATTTGAAAAAAAAAAAATTGACTTAAGTTTTTCAAATGTCAACTATTTAAACAATAATATTTAATCACCAAAATATAAAAGATTACAATGATGTAATTTTCTTTTTGAAATTAATTTTTTTTTATTTAACTATACGATCTTTAATAGGTTTTGAAATGGTTCCTTTCATACTCTCACTAAAACTAGTGGGGGTGCTCGCGTGTTACGGCAGAGACCACAACACTTCAATTGGTGATTTTAAGGGTGTATATAAGCTGTTGTTCGGTTCACTTCGGTTTTGAGACATAACCAAAACCAAAACTTTCGATTAAGATATTTCAAAAACCGATTGGTTTCAATTATTCATTCGTTCCCATTTGGTTAATCGGTTATGAACATCGGTCCAATTGTTTTCAATAAATAACCAAAAAATTTACTTGAGCTGGAAATGTGGATTTGAGTTGAAGTACTCAAGAAGAAGAACCCATTATTATTAGGGGTATTGATTTTAATAATCCCAAGTTTTAACCGTTGGCCGATAATAATCCCTACTTAAAAAAATTCCAATAATAATCCTAACTTTCGAACATTTGGCCTCTAGTAAACCTTTTTTAACTGAGCACTAACTGGGTTAGTTTGTGCTGACGTGGAATCTGACTAGGCACGATGACGTGTACAATTTAATATTACGTGACATTTTATTGGATTTTAACAATCCAAACTTTCACCTATTGGCCGGCAATAATCCATACTATAAAATTTCCCAATAACGATCCCAACTTTCAGACATTTTTCCTCTAGTGAACCTTTTTTAACTGAGCACTAACTGGGTTAGTAGGTGCTGACGTGAACTATGAGTTGGCAGCTGACGTGGTAAATTTAATCTGAGGTGTCATCTAGGTGTCATTTCCTCTTATATAAACATTATAAAACAAAAGATTAACTCAAACTCAAAACCCTCCACATCTACATAATCATCTACAACCCTCCCATTTCTCCCTCTTTTTCCCTCTCTCTTTAAAATCAAAACCCTCGTGCATAAGATTATGTAGGTGTGACTTTCACCTATTAAGTTACATTAATCTTTTGATTTTGTATAGCGAATCATTGTGACCAAATAATCTATATATATATATATATATATATATATATATTGCAAAGGGATTCATACATATCATACTCTTATGCAATCTCTCCTTTAAGAGATGCCACATAGGATGTGATGTGGCAACTCTAAACCAATTAAAAAGAAAGAAATAAATATGATTTAACCTAATTTATTATAATCTTTAACCTAATCTATTAAATACCTAATCTACTAAATCTAAATATTAAACCTTTATTATTTTATCTCTCGTGTTTCCTCCCATAACGTTTAAACGCTAATATCTTTTATATACGAGATTTTTTTAAAAAAAAAATTACACCAAATTAACGAGCGTTTTATTATCTTTCCAACGAGTACCATAGTGCTATATAAAAATCGGAGAAAAAAATGACTATTTTTTGTAACCCGACAGGTATTGCGTTGGGTTTGAGATTAGTTTAAAAAAATTGTGGGTTTGGGTCGGGTCTGGGATTAGGTGATACCCGACCCGATTACCCGAAACAACATACCCAAATGCCCGAACTACATACCCGATCATATACCCATGAATTTTTTAACGCATCATGTGACACCCGGCATGTTCGGCTTAAACTTAATAGTAACATCTAAGTCTACCTTAGCGAGAAACGTTTATAAACAAACTTAACTGGGTTAGTTGAGTCGGGTCAGATTAGGATTGTCCAGGGTTCAATGATCTGGAGGATCATTGGGAGTCGTTTTGGGAATACATTAGTACCGGGTTCCGTTGTTGGTGACATTACATGAACTAATTAAGTATATGTGTAGATTATGGGTCGTGCGGTGGATTGTATGCTTATACTTGCTTAAACGATGTACAAATGATTATACGTGCCTAAATATGCTAAACATAGACTATGGGTGCATGCTTATGTGTTAAGATGTGTTAGAATGCGTTAAACACGACAAACTGGGAAAAGGTTAACATGTGTTAAAAAGTGCTGTTAACATGTGTTAAAAAGTGCTGATGACCTGAATGTGGAAATAGTGGGCGAACGTGGAAATGGAACTTGAAAAATGGGCGAACGTAGAAACAAAGCGGGCGAATGTGGAAAAGTTCCACATTCGACCATTACAAATGGGCGAATGTGGAAAAGTTCCACATTCGACCACATAAAAGGGGCGAACCTAGACTGGGTATAAATACCATCTTTAGCCATTTTTCACCATTTCACAAACCCTAAACGCCTCCAAACACTCTCTATCAGCTATTATCATTGGGGAAGGAGTTTTTGAGCTTGTTTTTCATAACCTAACTCTCTAAATCATTACAAGTGAAGATCTAAGGTGTGTTCTTCATTTCAAATCCTTTTTAAACAATTTTGACTTGTTTTAATCTAAACCCCAAGGGTCCAGATCTGATATCAACCTATTTTATGAATAAAAACCTTTCCTAACCAAAACCTATTCATAAACAATGAGTTTTTATGCAAATTAACATGTGTTAATGTGATATTATGCATTGTTTGATGATTTCTTGTTGTATATAGGATATGGCAACAACCTAGGGCTGTTATTAATGATGGGTTCTGATTGAAACATGTTACAATTGATTGTTGATGGTGTTTTGTCGATTAAAGGAATCTTTGTTAGATTTAGGGCTTGTTTTTGGATAATAATGATAGAGTTAGGATAAGGGTTTCTTGTTCATGATGATTTGATGATGATGAGCTGATTATTGATTGATTTCAGAAGTTTCCTAATTGGGTAATATTTTCATGCATGATGATGTGACATCTCCATAATTTACTATTTTAGGAAACTTGTAAAAACGGATAGATTTTGGGGTAAAATTGGTAGGGTTTCGTAGGAATATATTAATGATGCTTGACTGCTGTAACTCATGATGTTTCGTGATGTTTTCGGATGTTTTTGGACGCGTTTTTGAGTAAACAACACAGCAGGGTCGAACCTGGAACACCTTCGGCCAGTCGAATGGGCGAAGGTGGGTTCCAGGGGTCGAACCTGGAAACTTGAGGGGCGAATGAACCACAAGTGGGCGAAGGTGGAAGAAAAAGGGGCGAAGGTGGAAGTTTGAACCCACATTCGACCAATCCAAGTCACCTTCGACCACTTACCACTACATTCGACCCTATGTTAACAGAAATGAGATTTTTGATACAAACTAAGTGTTTTATGCTTGAACCTTGCATGTAATCTATGTGTACTTGATTAGTTAGGGTAATGGGTCACCAACGGGATGTCGGGTCGGTCTAGTGTGTCGGTTGAACATTTAAACACGTTTTAAAACATACTTGGTTATGATCTGGACAATCGGGGACTAGATAACCTTATGGTTATTAGTCGGAACACTTATGTGAACATTTTGATAGATCTCCGGTAGAGGGATTGTCAAGGGCTAAACATCTTTACACATATTTGAGGAACGCTATCTAAGGTAAGTTCACGGCCCCACATTTTACAGTTTTTGCTTTCGGGGTGAGAAACATGCTTACAAACTCTTTTATGACTTATGACTTGTTAAACTCTTATGGCTCATGACTCTTTATCACATTATACTATGGCTTACTTATCTTACTATACGGTTCATCGAAAATCCCTTGAAACCACTAACATGGGTATATGGCGGGGAAATATGGATAGCGCTATTGGGGACTGACAAACCCCACTCGACGGCTGGAGGCCGGGCGGGTGCATATTGTCTCTAACAAAACAAGGTCTACCGGCGATGACGGTAGCCCATAGGAAACAAAGGGTAACACACGGCTCAGTCAGTAATGGTTTCACCCGTATGAGTATCTCATTCTGCGCCTAGCTAGCGTTCTCATAAGCATAGTAGTAACTGTGATGGTAACGGTTTTCGAAGGATCACTTTAAACGTTTGATTAAAACCTGTGAACTCACCAGCATTATATGTTGACTCTTTTAGCATGTTTTTCTCAGGTCGCTAAGGTAGCAGCTGTCGGATAGGCGCACGAGGTCGCACTGGAGTCGTCTCGCGTCTAGGGTCTCATCTGCATGTTTGGATTTATGAACTTTTAAACTTATGTTTTGTTTCTGCATGACGTTTGTAAACTTTAAATGCTTCCGCACTGTTTGAATGTTGGTTTTAAACTTATGCATGGTTTTTGTTTACGTATGTTTTTACATTTAGACGTCGTTTATTGTGACCGTTGACTTGGATCCTGGTGTGTCACACGCCTCGCGGTAGAACTCCGCAGGTGGAAATTTGAGGGTGTGATACATCACATAACCCTTAGACTAATGCGTTCGATATTTCAATAATTAACTTTTTTTTCTTATTTCATGTTAGTTCTTTTTAGAATGATCGATTACAAACTTCCGAATTCATTTGTAATGGCACTAGATTTATACCCCGGCGCAGTGATTCGTTTTTTTTATATTTGAATATGATAACTTATGGCAGAGATTTGTTTAAAATAATAATAATAATAATAATAATAATAATAATAATAATAATAATAATATATTTTATTATGTAATATTAGATATTTCAACCCGGGACGCTCCCGGGATAAAAACTAGTCTTTTAACTATTTATCAAACCAAGTAGTTTAACGAATCATGTCTACGTGATTTCAAATAAGTACAAACTAGTTTATTCAATCCGCTTCACATACATGAAACCTGGGTGTGATTATTCTTATAATTCTTGTTTCAGCTTCATTAGTTTTAGTTTTTAATTATCATACCGCAAAAATATCACCTTTTAATTTAGTAGAGTATAAATTAAAAGATGATATTTTTAGGGTTAGAGGTAAGGCTGTCTACATCTTACCCTTCTCAGACCATATCTTAGCTTTTCTATAGATGGGATTAACTGAGTAATTAAGATGATGATGATGATGATGAATTTAGTTGAGTATAAATAATTGAATAAATCGTGTAATGTTGACCATATCCTACATAAAACTATTTATAAGTTTTATACCTATAAATATCTCGATGCATTTAATCATAAGTTTGATTATAGTTGAGTCCCTGCACATTTGTTTGTGCATACTCAATCATTGTTAATCTTACAAATCCAAGTCATATAGGCAAAGCAGGGCAAACTCAACAGTTACAGATAAAAATCAAGTATCGGATACTGAATAATATGCAAAATTATATATCCGGGTCATTTGATCATGTAACCAACATTGTAACACATTAAAATCCCCTTAGTTTAGAAAATTTTGAAAAAATTAGTGGAAAAAATTTAAAAAAAGTTAGTGAAAATCAGTAAAAATCTATGAAGGGAACACTTAGAAATTATTCATGGATACGCCACTGTTAAAATCTAGTCCCTGTTATTGCTATTGGGCATTGTATTATATTTTTTTTATTTGAATTAGAAGAGCCGATTTCATAAACAACTGGGAATTATATCTATAAGAGTAAACTTAAAAAGAAAAACTTCACCGGAAATTGTTCTTTGCAAAGTGACTAAACTCTGTTTTTAAGCTTTTTTAGTCAAATAAAAATCGGAAACGTGTAAAATAATATCCGTTCCTGTGATATAAAACTCTATTTTTAAACTATTTTAGTCACAATACATACAAACATCAACGGAAGGAACCTCAACCGCTTCTGTTGATGAGGGCCCGTACCCCATAGGAATACTATATCTAATTCGACTAGGAAGGAACCTCAACCGCTTCAACGGAGAAAAATAGTGGGCCTTCCCTGTTACAAAATAATCTCTCCTATAGTCCTATGGTGTAGAAATCTTTACAATTCTCATTAACTTTGAATTTGGTCCATCTAAAATTAAGGGAAAATGACCAAAATGGCCCGTTGACCGGGCGTTTTGCACAAATAGCCCTCTCCACCCTCTTTGGAGAGAGGGGTCACGGTTCCCAAAGAGCCTGAACCGTCTCCCGAGAGGTCTCCCGTATGGACCAATAAAAAACCAACACCTCATCACTCTCTTTCTCTTTCCTCTCTCCTCACTCTCTCTCTCTCTCCATTTCTCTTTCCTCTCTCTCTTTAACCCGTCTCCTCACTCTCTCTCTCTCCATTCCAACCGTCTCTTACTGGAGTGGCCTGTAAGACCACCATATCTCTGAGAACCCCTACCGGTTAAAAAAAAACCCCTCACCGGAAAATTTGATCAACCGGATCAATGATCAGTTTTCACATTTCATCGATTTGTTTGTAAGAAATTGATTCTGTAGTTGTCACAATCTTTTTTATTGTTTATTTCAACTGGTCGTTACGCATTCACGATTCCCATTCTTTTCTTTGCATCTAATCCTCAAACAACGATGGTGAGGCACAGGTGGATGCTACTGTTACTGTCTCTGCTGTTGCTTGTCGTTACGCGTCTCTCTCCTGCAATGGCAGCAATGGATGATGGAAAGCACCGGTGAGTTCTTCGTCTTCTCCGGTCGTCTTCTCCGGTGAGTTCTTTGTCTTCTCCATTATCCTCTGTGTTTTTTTCTCGTCGTTGTCGTGCTGCAACAGTCTCGTTCGTTTTACGTTTTGAATGGATGATGGAAAGCACCGGTGAGTTCTTCGTCTTCTCCGGTGAGTTCTTGTTCTTTGTCTTCACCGGAGACGTCTTCGGAGACGTCACCGGAGGCGTATCTAAGACGTCACCGGAGGCGTCTCTGACGTCACCGGAGGCGTCTCTGACGTCACCAGAGACGTCTCAGTCTGTCTCGGGATCAACAACGACACGTGGCGGTCCTCTGTTGGCTGAAATGGGAAGCCTCTCGGGAGACGGTTCAGGCTCTTTGGGAACCGTGACCCCTCTCTCCAAAGAGGGTGGAGAGGGCTATTTGTGCAAAACGCCCGATCAACGGGCTATTTTGGCCATTTTCCCTAAAATTAATATATCAAACATTTAACAAATACAAAGTGAAATGAATAAAACAAATCTGAGTCGTCGTTCCAAACTAAAAAATATCTTGTACATCATATTTGTTCCATCTAAAATTAATATATCCTTTAGGTTTTCTAATATAGGCAAATATAATAAATATAAAGTGACAAAAACTATATTACGATGAAGCATATAAATTAATGTAATGTAACATGATAAAACAACAATTTTAATTATCCTCTTCAATCCTCTCCAAACAGAGCAAAATAAATAAATGTGGAAAGAGAGAGGATTTGGCACAACTCTAGAGTTTCTCTGTCTGAACACCACAACACTACATTGAAACCACTTTCGCTCTTCACAGATTTGTTGGAAAGAGAGGATTTTGCACAACTTCGATGGTTCTAGTATCGTTCTTCATGGTGGCTTCATCGTTTGGTTCAAATCTGCGAATGATGATTAGTTTGTCTTGGGCGACAAGCGATGGTGAAGGTTGGATTTGGTGGTGGATGGGTGGTGGTGGTCGATTTAGGATAGGGTTACATGGTGGCAGTTGCAGTTGGTAGCTGGTGAGTGGCGGTGATTGTTGCTGCGGGTGTGTGACAGTGACTGCGGGTTTGTGCCATTTTTGAAATAGAGGGTGATGATTTGGATGAATGGTTGAACAGAGGGGAAGGGAATGGTGTAGATGATGATAATGATGGCGGTGGTAGGTTTTATAAATGAATGGGCCCCAAAAATGACATGGAATTAAAAAAAAACACGTCAGCATGCCACCTCAACTGCCACATCAGCATGCCACCTCAACTGCCACGTTAGCTTTCACGAACACCGTTAGCTCAGAGTTAACGGAGGTTTATTTTGACACCAAATGTTCACTTTGGATTATCTTGGTCCAACGTTAAAGTTTGGATTATTACTGGCCAATGACCCAAACTTTGATTATTAAAATCCAATACCCCTTTAATTAAATTTAGTATATTATATGCTCTTTATGGTTATGATATCTGAACTAACCTAACTACATAGGTTAATTAGGCTTTTACATATTCTACAACTATTTTCTTTCTATAAATATCTTATAAATATCTTGATGCATTTAATTATAAGTTTGAAGTTGAAATGCTTCTACCCTATCAATATTTAACACGTGGCCTAGTAGGACCCACAACCTTCTAAATATTATAAATTCATGCAATACTCTCATTTTCCTTGCATGATCATCATCATCATCACCATCTAAACAACTCCAATTCTCAAACTTAAAAAAATGATGATGATGATGATCAACATCTTCTTCTTCATGTGTTTCATCATCCCAATCATTCGAATCAAGTCCGATCTACTCAAATCTTTAAAAAATTCCATCAACATGTTCCGGTACAGCCATCACGAAGAGATTAACGAATGTGTGTTGGATCTTCCAGCTATTCGATTCGAAGATCTACAGAATCATCGTCCAAGATCTATCGACCGCATGTGTTTCGTATGCTCCAAAGATTACGACAAGGATGATGTGCTTTGCCAGCTCAGTCGATGTGGTGACATCTTCCACTCCAACTGTGTTGGAAAATTGATTAACCAGAAACAAACTTCTTGTCCATTCTGTTGCACTCCATTCTTCTCTGGCCTTTCGATTGTGCCCTGCGAGTGAGGTTTCGAAAAGCGGTATTGTATGGTTTCTTAGTTACCCGTAGAATTAGTGAGCGTGTGAGTTAGGAGTTCTGTAAAAGATTATCTGTATTCTTATATTTATGGTGAAACAGTGCTATCTTTATTTTGTATGTTATTGTTAGAAGTTATAATCAAGAAGTTTAGAAGGCTTATGGGTTTCTTTGGAATAATAATAGGAATACAAATGTTAAATGTACTTGGGAAGAATGGTGTAATTGTGATGTGATGTAATGGTCGTCTAGTTTCTCGCCTTGAGGATCTTGCGGCTCTTTAGTTTTGTTTTAATGAAGTTCAATTTTCAAAAAAAAAAAAAAAGTTTAGAAGGTCAAACCTTAAAAGTCAATCTGAAAGAAAAAAGGCGCCAAAGTTAAGAGACGCTTTGATTATAGTTGTGTCGGTTATGTAAAGCGGTTTATTAACTGTTAATTGTCCGGGTATAAATACCCTCATTTATATATAATACAAAATGCAACGTAACTTCCGTTTAATCGCTCTAAGGCCGTTAACTTTTCCATCAGCAGTTACTACTTTTTATTTTTTGCATGAAACATGTGGAACCAATCAAACCAAACCTATACAAACTTTCCTTTTATTTTCTTCCGTTTCATTTTCCTTTCTTCGGTGTAGAAATTCCGGCCAGAAGACCAACACATAAAACCCGCCATCGCTGGTCAGTAAATCATCGACCTGAGCGGGATCCGCAACAAATTCATCACTCTGAACCACAGTTGAAGTCACGAACGAAAAATCAGGTGTTGGTTACCGAAACATCAAACATGTCTGACTTACTTTGTTTCGGAGAGAAGAAGGGAGATTGGAACCTTATATTATTTGTCGAATCTAATATGCAAACAAATCATCGATCTGAACGGGATCCGCAACAAATTCATCCACTTAAGTTATGTTACACCATGACAATATCCTGCCACAACGCGCGGATCAACGTAAACTCGTTTGTAAGCTTTTGTGTTATGGGAACATTATAGTCTTAGCCCACTTGCGTTTACAAAGTTGCTTGGTCCAAATATATTTATATCAAAATTAATTCAACTTTAATTAAGCATGTCTTGGTCAAAAGAAAAATTAATTCAACTGTGTGGATCATTTTTTTTTGTTCTTTTTTATTTGTTGTCACGATATTGGTTGTCTAGTGTCCAATGGGTGTCCCTTTTGTGTATTGATGGGTTCACATATCATTGATTATCTTATTCATACACCATGTGACGTCACATTCTGGGGGTGTGACATCACATTTTGGGGTATGTGGCAGCCTCTTATTGGTATGTGATGTGAGCCAGGGTGTATGAATCGTAAATAGAGGGTGTATGAATCCTAATTACCTAAGAGAAACATAACTGATCATCTGTTGAGTTCATAATAAGATAATCATTTTCGAAACGCAAATCCAAACAGAGAGGAAAACATAAACTTTCATGAAGACAAACTTGTTCATTACAGACATACATTATTATTATTATTATTATTATTATTATTATTATTATTAATAATAATAATAATAAAAAAACCTAATATCACTTGCAACATCCAGAATCCATCTCCAAATGTGAAAGCCTTAAAATGTTAACAACTTTCAGCAGTAAGAACAGAAACCGGGCAAACAATTTTAACATTTGGTGAGATGTTGACTTTGACTTTTGACTATATTGGTCCGGTGACCTTTTGGTATCTTTATCTGATATGCATTGATCATCATCATGCTCTACAGCTTTTAATTTTTCAGTTGCGTTTAAGGAAGGGGCAGGATCGTCATTGGGATAAGAGGATGTGTTTCGTATGCTCCATAGATTACGAGAAGGATGACGTTAAACTTCTTGAACATGGTAAACAAGAACAAAAACTTATTGATTTGGGGCGTGATTGTTAGAAGTTATAGTCAAGAAGTTTAGAAGGTCAAACCGTAATAGTCAAAATTAAAGAAAAAATGCGCCAAAGTTAAGAGACATGTCGGTTTGATTATAGTTGTGTCGGTTATGTAAAGCGTTTTATTAACCGTTAATTGTCCGGGTATAAATACCCTCATTTGTAAACATTTGCATTATGGGAACATTAGCATTATAGTGTGTGTATATTGTTTGATCACCCATCTGTTAAAGTTGTGGCGATATCAACTCGAAGGACTAAAGTCGAAGGACTAAAAGAGTAAAATAATAATTGACAAATTATTATTTGAATTATCTAGTATTAGTTTAAGTTTATGTTTATCTAGTTGATTAGATAAGTATTAGTCAAGTTATGTTTCCTATTTAGAATAGGTTAAGTTTGATAGTATAAATAGGGGTGAATTCTTATGTTTTATTAATTCGGAAATTCAAGTTAATAAAAAGAGTCGATCAAAAGTTTTGATCAGAATCGTGAGTCTCTTTGCTCGTTTCTAAGTTTAACACCATCCTCTGTTTCTAATACAAGAGTCCCTGCACATTTGTTTGTGCATACTCAATCATTGTTCATCTTACAAATCCAAGTCATATATGCAAAGCAGGGTAAACTCAACAGTTACACGTAAAAAATAAGTAAGTATCGGATACTGAATAATATGCAAAATTATTATATATCCGGGTCATTGATGAGGTAACCAACATTGTAAGAGCATTCACATCCCATCCACCATTTTCACCCTATAATTTAACTAAAAAATCATACTTTTTAAAATTTATCTCTCATTTTAAAAAACTTCCCACATCCCATCCACCATTTTTATCTTTATCTTACTCACAAACATATATTTTATTATATTTCTCGTTTTTATACACACACAATAATTTGGTGGAGATAAATAGTAGCTTTTCATATATGAAAAGCTAGATGATGGATTTTTTAAAATATAAGGGTAGGGTAAAGAAATGATGGATGGGATGTAGTGAATTTTTAGTATATTTTTTTAAATTTTAAAGATAAAGGAAGGTTTGATGGTTGGGTTGTGAATGTTCTAACACATTAAAATCCCCTTAGTTTAGAAAATTTTGTGGAAAATTGACAAATCATTGAAAATCAGTAAAAATATATTTTTAAACTATTTTATTCACACATCGCAAAGAAAAATAGTGGGACCTCCCTATTACAAAATAATATCTCTTCCTGTGGTGTAGAAATCTTTACAATTCTTAAGAACTTTGAATCGTTGGGTCACATTTCACTCTAGCATCACTCTAGCACATGATATTGGGTCCATCTATAATTAATATATCAAACATTTAATAAATACAAAGTGAAATGAATAAAAAAATGTGAGTAGTCGTTCCAAACCAAATAATATCTTGTACATTTATAACTAAGTTATATCTCGGGAGTTTTCCGGTATAAACAAATCTAACATGAAGTGATAAAATATGTGTTATGATGTGTTATATAAATTAAAGTACTATAATACGAGAAAACAACAATTTTAATCCATCCATAGTGGTGGAGTGGCTTTTGTTTCACCTATGTGATCAAAGGTTCAATCCCCACTTCCATCATTTATGGTTTGGTATCCGGGTGAAGATTGAATATGGGTGGCGCCGGTTCGAATCTGACGGGCGGCGAGGTTTTACCGAGTTCTATAACACTGTCGTGCCTTCGGGCGGGTGGGGCTCGGGTTTCCGCGCATCGGGAGAAGGCGGGGGTTGTTGGAGGTCGAGTAGTCGATTCTTGAGCACGGCGCCCCGCAAGGGTGGTTGCCACACAGTTGTTTGCCGATAAAAAAAAAGACTCAAAATTAAATAAGACTCAAAATGTATAAGTTCATGGAGAGTGGTAAGTTTTATAAACAGCGGTGGGCTAATAAATAAGAATGTTAAATGGAGATATTGGGCATGCTTAACTGGGCTGGAATAAAAAAGATAAAAAGAGGACATGAAGTCATGAAGGGAATGAAAGTTATGTTCGGCTAACTCGCCATTAGGGTTGGTGGCCCAATGGTAGAAGCAAAGCTTCTAGGAATACCTAAGGGGGAGGTCATGGGTTCAAGTCCCACAAGGAAAAGAAATTTGCTGTTAAAAAAAAAATGTTCGGCTAACTCTTTCGTGATCATCCACCATTGAAAGTACTGTTTTCTTGAAACCCAAAACTAATAATTAATTAGATTAATATTAAGTTGCATTAATCTTTGGGTTTCGTCAGTGAATTATTGTGACCAAATAATCTATCATTTTTTTAACGGCCAACGAATCAACTTCCGAGCACTCTCAGGCACCCTTTTGGCGAATCAGGTACTCGAGAGTACCCGGGCTACCAATTGCCACCAATTCTCGGGAAAACCCGACCACTCACCCACCCGAAGGCACGACAGTGAAATAATCGGTAAAACCGGTCGGGATCAGGACTCGAACCCAAGCCAATGGCTGGGTCATCCCTCATTTCCCCTCCACCAATATCCTACAAATGTAGTTAGTGAAAATTGAACCCAAGCCTCCCATAGAAAACTTTAGGCCCTCAACCAACTAGGCTACAAGTGTTGGACAAATAATCTATCTTTTAACTATTTATCAAACCAAGTAGTTTAACGAATATTGTCTACGTGATTTTCAATTGGTACAAACTAGTTTATTCAATCCGCTTCACATGCATGAAACCTGGGTATGATTATTCGTCTTATTCTTGTTTCAACTTAATCGATTTTCTTTTCATTAGTTTTAGCTATTTAATTATCATATCCCCAAAAGATCACTTTTTAATTAAGGGGTATTGGATTTTAATAATCCAAAGTTTGGGCCATTGGTCAATAATAATCCAAATTTTAACGTTGGATTAAGATAATCCCAAGTGAACATATGGGTGTCAAAAATGAACCTCCGTTAACTCTGAACTAACTGGGTTAGTGAAAGCTGACGTGGCAGTTGAGGTGGCAGGCTGACATGGACTAGATGCTGATGTGGCATCTCTCAAAGGAGAGATTGCATAAGAGTATGATATGTATGAATCCCTTTGCAATATATATATATATATATATATATATATATATATATATAGATTATTTGGTCACAATGATTCGCTATACAAAATCAAAAGATTAATGTAACTTAATATTAATCTAATTAATTACTTGTTTTGGGTTATAAGAAGAGGTATTGGATTTTAATAATCCAAACTTTCACCTATTGGTTAGTAATAATTTGTACTTTAAAAATTGCCAACAATGACTAACCAAGTTAGTGGACGCTGACATGACATGCCATGTCAGCATGCCATGTTAGCGTTTACATTATCATCCACTAACTGAGTTATTTCTCAGTTATCAAAGGTTCATTGTCAGCCAATACGTTGAAAGTTATGATCATTGTTGAGAATTTTTAAAGTACAGATTATTATCGGTCAATGGGTAAAAGTTTGAATTATTAAAATTCAATACTCCGTTCAAGAAAATAGTAGTTTCAACGGTGGATGATCACGAAAGAGTTTAGCCGAACATAACTTTCATTCCTGCTTGTGCCCTTCATATCCCCTTTTTTTATTCCGGCCCAGTTAAGCAAGCCCAATATCTCCATTTAGCATTCTAATTTATTAGCCCACGTAATTTATAATACTTAGCACACTCCATGAACTTATGGAAATTTATTCCATTCGATTTCGTTCGGTATAAAAGCTCCACAAGAGTCAAGACATTTATTTCTTAAATTGCAATTAATAATTACATTATTACAATTTAACTTTCTACATTGTATGCTTTTACATTTCGAGGGGAACTCGCGCATTGCTGCGGGGATCGGCATTACGTGCAGGAATATAATTCAAGCCTTATAACGAAAAAAAATCAAGTATCAGATGTATATATGAAATATAGAGTAAAGATCAAATACAGAGTGTTTTTCGGTAAGAACTGTGAGAATCAAAGGGGGTAAAAAAATTTTATTTTATTTTTTAGAATTTTTTTCTCATGTGCTTAAACATACTTTATAGATGAATAATACAAAAAAAAATTAAATTTTTTTTAGTGTAATTACGTTATTAAAGTAAATACATTAGTTTACACTAGAGTAATTATGTAATTACTCTACACGTAATTACTCTACACCAAATTTTTTTTTAGTTTTCAATACTATAATACATGTTTAACAATATGGGGAAAAAAATTTCGAAAAAAAAATAAAAAAAATACCCTCCTTTGATCATCACAGTTCTTACCGAAAAAACACTTTGTACCGGATCTTTTCCCTAACAAAAAAAAAAATCAAGTATCAGATGTATATATGAAATATATATATGATGATCAAATGATTAGAAAAAAATATAAAATAGTTAAAATGAGTCAACATAAAAAAATAATAAAGTGGTCAAACAAGGTAAGCAAAAAGGCATATGTGGTCTATACACATTCCGACGCAACAAAATGGTTACATGAATCTTACGTAATGTAGAAAGCAAAAAAATTAATAAAAAAAAAAGTGTAGTCTCCTTTAATCTAGAAGCTTTCGTCCATAATTTATAGGATACATATTTTAGAGGATAATGCATAATGTAGTTGTGTAATTGAACATACCTAACCTTATAATTCATGATTGATATAATAATCTAATTCTTTGATTGTAAATTATTTCTAAAGTTATACGTGAGTTGAGAAATTAGTCAATAGGGATGATATTGAGTGGTATTTGGGTCAGCTTAAGGTAATTCTAACCACAAACCCTATTAGATAAACTTATCCTAAGCCCGTCCCAAACTCCTTGTGTTTCTATCGAGTAAATACCCGTCAGATATCAGGTTTACCCACGGGTTTCGGGTAAACCTGATAATTTAGAAAAAATCTCGTTAGGTACAACTGACTCAAAACTCGTTGGGTATCTATCAGGTACTAATGAATTACCTATAATATTATCACTATAACAATATATCCAATAACTACAAAGAATGTATAAAAAAAAATCAAGTGTTTAGATAACAAAAATAGTGTGCCAGTTTTTGAAAAATTAGAACGTCAGTAGTCAAAAGTAATTCTCTGAAAATAAAATCACCTAATCGGACAAGGGAAGATTTAGAAGTTGAGTGGGCCTTTAGGATTTAGATGACTTTTCACTATATTTTTTAGAAAATGTATATATTTATATCATGTATATATATCCACACACAAGCAAACACACACATACATATTTACTAAAATAAAAGAGGTTATATCTAATATACAATCAGGTAAAAGGTTACCCTTTATCAGGTAAACGGGTACATTATCAAATCCCAAACTCGTCCCAAACCTGCGAAAAAAAATAATAACTGATCCCAAACCTGTCTAAAACACGATTACCCAACCCCAAACCCGTTTCAAATGTGTCAGGTTTCAGGTTTACTCATCGGGTTCGCTCAACAATGTCTCTCCATGTAAATACATAGAATGACTAAAGTCTCAGGCCATCATACAAATCATAGTTACAGGGTGGAACAACTTGGTAATGGGTCAAAAAGGGTCAAGTGGAGCTAGACGATAAAATTAGTTCTCTAACTTTTAAAGATTACTCAAGTGACTAATATGATGATATGAAATTCAATAATAATCATAGCCTTTATTAATAGAATGATTATGCATTAGAACATACGTCTAAGACTAAGAGAATTGGTACAAATTGTCACATATAAATAAGCATAGAATTTGCATGAAGATCATATTTTGAGGGGTTTCAATGAAAAATGCCCATCAATTCAAGATGTCACTAATGCTCAATAGTATATAAGAACCTACTACATTACCTCATCTACAATGAATCCTAACTTATAGTATTTGTATTTCCCTTACAGGATAAATAATATTATTACAGGATAAATAATGTTATAGAAAAATTTAGCAACCTTAACAAGCCACTATCAAGAAAAATCCATCATCAATAAGCGGACACCACTGACTCCGATCCCAATTCATATCCTTAAAAGAATTCAGATTAAGGCAAGGCTTACTACAAAGAAGAACAACCAGACTTTGATGAGAATCGTCTCTCCCAAGTCCTAACAGAGTATCCTTATTTATGTTTCGCTCTAACGTAACAACAAACACATCAATATACACATCAAATATAAACACAAAACAATATCAATTTCAAAATCAACCAGTTAAGGCTTACCAAATGATTAACAATATGTGAACCGGATGTATTTCCCCTCGAATTACACCTAAAAACACACGCAGAATTCTGCCCACTAACCCACTCATCCCATAAGCAAGGGCATCAAACGACATATAGATATCAAGGTAGAATAAAACAATATATAGTAAAAAACAAACCTCCGGACCTAAACTAACAGTTCCGGCGATGGTGGCGGCCATGGCCGAAAAATTGAAGGCCGCCAAAACTCTGGAATTAGACAGACGCTACCACTTTCGAAACCCATCTTCATCCCCATTGTCCCTGTGCGAGTATAAACTAAGAGGCAGGAGGTGGAGACGTGGGTTCTTATTTCCATATGATGAGATGAATGCTAAACATTTACCAAATACAAGTTCATCTTTTTAAAGGCATGATGAAGATCAAATGAAGGGATGAAGGATACCATTTAATTGATGAATTAAATGTCAATTATCGGTTTCGACCGATGAACTAAGAGGTTGGGGGTTGGAAAAGATTGTTTATAAAGTGAGATACTGAAATGCCACTAACATTAAAGCACCTATTAACTTCTGCATACAGAAGGTTAAAATCAATTAAACGTGCAAAGTACAGATTTACCCTTTTACAAATGCATCAAATGTTTGTATTTTGAGCAATTAAACTTGTAATTTCTTAATTTTTCCAGGTATCCTTCCCCCGTGCTTTATAATACGGTATAGATTATTTATTTATTTATTAGTTATAAATTTCTTGATTTAAACCCATTTTCTCCGTAACCTACTTGACACAAAACAATTGAAGTTCTATATTTTATGTCCATATAGCATTGAACTTTTGGATGATGAGGGGCCGAAAGTCACAAGACCCAATTTTCTTTTTAAATTGGTAGGGGTCGCACTCAAAAGTACATTTTTTTTTGGATAAAACGGAGAAATTAACACCACTGAGCAAAAAATCGGTAGGGTCGGGCACCCCGCACCTCAATAAGCTTTGCCCCTTTCCATACCAATTCATTTGTATAATAATTATTATAATATAAGGTGCATCTAAAATGCATCGATCTGTGTGTACTAAGAGATAGAGAGTTTTAAGAGGTACATAAAACTTGTTTTTAGGCCAAACTGGATCGGTTTTAAACAGGTCTGGATAGCTCCAAAGAAGGTCGTAACCGGATCGACTCAACCCGTACAAATTATAAAGTGGTTATTAAAGAAAATGACATGATACAAATTAAAGTGGTTTAATCCGATTTTGTTTGGTTTTAAGTGGTTTCAATGGAAATATTCTCAAACCAGTTTATAGCTAGATCGGTCTAGGTTCCGGTTTGGTTGCACACTTCTTAAGAGGACGAAGTGAAGCCTCTAAAATTTGGTGGGGAGAAGAGAACACTGTGAACACTCTTTTAACAATCATTATATTTCATGACTTTGAATAAGAAACATTTTATAAAAGTTCTTAATTAAAAAGATGTTTATTTATGCAATAAACATCAAACCTTAAAAAGTCATGTGACTTTATTTAATTTATTAACCTTTAAAACACCTTAAAAGCCTATTTCTTCAAAAATCAAACTATTAAAACTTTAGGTACAAAGCTATACACATTTAAAAGGTTTTAAATGCCAATAGAGTTTCAAGTAGTTGTACATGACGTTTTCTCCATCTTCTTAAAACTCTTTTATTATACATAAAGTTATTCAAAGTTTTAAAAAATGTTTATAAAGAAGAAAATCCAAAACTAAAATAAAGTATAGCTATAATTATAAGGTGATACGAGCTACTTTGTGTGCGCGCGAGCTTACTTGGACATCATATGATCTTGAGATCTTCAACCCTTCTCTATGGTGCCGGGACTTCCCCATGTATGTTAATGTGCTATCTAAATGTGTACATATCTGAATGCATTTGGATTTGGTTATCCTCAGAAACAAGTGATCAGTTGCTTAATGTTGGAATTGTTTGCAACACTTCTATTCTTAGTTTTTATGATAGAAAAATGACCATATTGGTCCAGACATTAGTAACGTTCAATTAGATTGATCAAAGCAGAAATGTGTAAGTTTGAAAAAACTCTGAAATTCCCTACTTCTGCTTTCTTTTGCTCCAAGTGTGACTGTCAGTGTACATCCGCCACTACAATGTAATTAGATCTAATTATGAAGGATTAATCCTATTTGGAGTTAAAGTTGGTTCAAGATAATTCAAAAGGGTTAAGATAAAGTTTGATTTATCTATTATTATTTGGTGTTGGGACTAGATAAGTATTAGTAATTATTTAATTGGTGTTTAGATGGTTACGGTTATTGTAATTGGTGTCCTCAATAATAAAAGTGTTCTTTGTCTTTCGTTTGGGGCCTTATTTTCCAACAAATTATGTACAGTTTGTTTTTTATATAACATGATTCTTTTCAAAGATTAGTATATATGTTTTTACATAACTTTTTCGTCTATCTGTTTTAGGTTCAAGGTGCATGTTAGGGTTCAAGATGAGACTGGTAGTGTATCCTTTGTGATGTTTGACAGAGATGTTATGAGAATTGTCGGATCATCTGCAAGTCGTATAAGAGAAAGGCAGTTGAAGTTGGGTGATAGTGAAAGTTTGCCTCAGGAATTGTTTCGGTTGGTTAATAAAATGCTGGTTTTTAAAATTGATGTTTCTAAATACAATCTTACAAACGACTCCCATGTTTACACAGTCATGAAAATATGTGATGATCCAGTCATAATTTCTGAGTTGATTGAGCTTAATAGTAATGGATATTATAACGTGGATGATGTATTAAATTAAACTCATTTGTAGGAATTGTTTAGTATGTGCTGACTTTCAAACTTGCCTCAACATTTAAGTTTTGTATTTTTGTTTTGTATGAGCACTCTTTAAGTCAGTCAGGCATATTGTGAGTTTTATTGAGATTGTAGCAGTTTTAATGTTATTTATTAAGGGTTGTTTGGTAGCCTCTTAAGGAGGCTCTTAACCATTCAGTGCTGAATGCTTCAGCATTCAGCGCGTTTGTTTCAGCCTCTGAATGGAATGGTTAAGGCTGAATCATTAAGACTTGGGATGTTGCTGAACCATTAAGCACTGAATCATTAAGCACGAGCTAGGCTGAACCTTAATGAAACTCTTATACCAATGTGGGACAAGAAAACTAACCATTAAGAGGTCCAACTTAATGAGTCAGCACTTAACCATACAGACCTCTTAATGATTCAGCACTTAATCAACCAAACAGCCCCTAAGAGTTTTAATGTTATTTATTGACATTAATAAGAATTTTTAAATTATGATTGGACTTTATTGGCAGAGATGAATGTATATCGTATAATTATTACGAAAATTATAATTTATTAATTAGCATTTACTTGAAATTCATTAACTTTGAGTAGATGACAACTCATCCACTCAAAGGCTCCAAAGGAATAATTGCTACTGTCGGCGTATCACACAGGGAGAGGTTAGAGCAGCACTTAATAAGATGGGAAGGGCTAAGGCGGTTGGGCCGGATAACATACCGATTGAGGCGTGGAGGTGTATGAAAGAAGTAGGAGTTCAATTGCTAACAAAGTTATTCAATCTTATTTTCAAATCTGGTAGGATGCCACATCAATGGAGGACTAGTGTAGTAGTACCTTTGTATAAGAAAAAAGGAGACGCCCAATGTTGTGGGAATTATAGAGGGATTACACTGCTAGGACATACTATGAAAATATGGGAGAGGGTAATCAAGTCTAGACTTAGAAGAGAAACTCAAGTTACGGTTAACCAATTTTGTTTCATGCCAGGGCGGTCTACCACAGAAGCAATACATATCCTTAGGAGATTTGTGGAAAAATATAGGGAGAAGAAGAGAGATCTGCATATGGTGTTCATTGATATTGAAAAGGCATATGACAGTGTGCCTCGTACACTGATTTGGGACAGTTTAAAGAGTAGAGGGGTTTCTAGAAAGTATATAGGCCTAATTAGGGATATGTATGTTAGGACTGAGACTAGCGTACAGTCGCCTGTAGGAGATACTGAATCTTTCCCTGTAGAAGTAGGACTCCATCAAGGGTCTGCCTTGAGCCCTTTCCTGTTTGCGGTTGTCCTAGACGAGTTATCAAAGTCGATCCAGGAGACGGTCCCGTGGTGCTTGCTTTTTGCAGATGATATTGTGTTAGTCTTCGAGAGTAAACAAGGTTTGAATGTGAGGCTAGAGGAGTGGCGTTTAGCGCTAGAAAGTAAAGGTTTAAGGATTAATCGATCTAAGACGGAGTACTTGTACTGTGATTCAGTGGCATGGGCAATGACGGGGACACTCAGATTACCATTGAGGGACAGGTGGTGCTGCAGGTAACTAAGTTTAAGTATTTAGGATCATTTGTACAAAGGGATGGAGGGATAGATAGTGACGTAGCCCACCGCATACAGGCTGGATAGTGTAAGTGGAGAGCAGGCTGGATAGGATCATTTGTGCGACATAAGGTTTCCAACTAACTTAAAGGGGGAAGTTTTATAGGGTAGCTATTAGACCGGCTATGTTATATGGCTCTGACTGTTGGGCAATCAAGAAAATGCAAACACAAAAGATGGAGGTAGCTGAGATGAGGATGTTGAGGTGGATGTGCGGACACACACGGTTAGACAGGAAAAGAAATGAGGTTTTTAGGGATAGATTGGGGGTAGCTAATATCTAGGATAAGATAAAAGAGAGGAGATTGAGATGGTTTGGGCATGTGAAGAGGAGACAGCCGACTGAGCCAGTTAGAGTTGTAGAAGGTCTCACTGTAGAAGGGAAGAGGAGTAGAGGCAGACCAAAATTGACGTGGGATGAGCGGGTTAGACAAGATTTACTGGGGTTGCACCTCTTTGAGGACATGGTCCATGATAGGGGTTTGTGGAGGCAAAGGATAAAGGCTAAGCACTATTAGTATATGGGAAAAAGGCATTTTAGGCGTTTCGTAGGGTCTTACTTTTCTTTTCACGTTATGTGGATTTTACATGTTTGTCTTCCTGTATTTTTGTGTATAGGTTGTTTATGGTGGTATAGTGTCTATTCTTTCGATGCATTGCTTTCAATGTCTATGATGTTTTCAGTAGTTGTGTGCGTGTATATCTTCCTTTTTTTTTTGGGTGTGTGTATGTATGTTTTTCGTTATGTGTTTGAGCAGAGGGTCTCCCTGGAAGCGGTCTCTCTATCCTTAGGGATAGAGGTAAGGCTTGCCTACATCCCACCCTCCCCAGACCCTACTAATAGCTTTGCTATTTGTGGGATTTTACTAGGCTTCGTTGTTGTTGTTGTTGAAATTCATTTGTAAATAAATGATAAATTCCTCAATCATTCAATTGTATATTAATAGAATAAATTTGTCAGTAATTAGCAATTTCTTAAAATATATACTATATCAAAATAATTTTCAATCATATTAATAATATTACGTCTTTATTACTATTATTAAATTAATTTACGTCATTATTACTGTTAAATAGATTTAGAATACGTCTTTATTACTATTAATAAATTCAATCAATCATTCAATTGTATATTAATAAAATAAATTTTGTCACTAATTAATAAAATAAATTACATCTTTATTACTGTTAAATAGATTTAAATTACCTTTTTTTATTACTATTAATAAAATAAATCAATCATTCATTTGTATATTAATAAAATATATTTCAATCATATTAATAATATTATGTCTTTATTACTATTAATAAATTATGTCTTTATTACTGTTAATTAGATTTAAATTATGTCTTTATTACTATTAATAAAATAAATAAATCATTCAATTGTATATTAATAAAATAATTTTCAATCATATTAATAATATTACGTCGTTATTAATATTAATAAATTACGTCCTTATTACTATTAATTAGATTTAAATTACATCTTTATTAATATTAATAAAATAAATCAATCATTCAATTGTATATTAATAAAATATTTGTCACTAATTAACAGTTTACTAAAATATATACTATATTCAAAATAATTTTCAATAATATTAATAAATTAGTAAATAATTTAAATTGTTAATTTAACTTTTGTCATCCATTTATTACTATTAATAGTAATAATTATTACAATTATTAACCTCAATATAAAAATCCTCATTTATCATGAAACCCTCGATCATTAATAACATTCAAATTATTTCAAAAATTATAAAAAAAAACTCAAATAATGATAAGAGAAAGATTCATGCAGTAATTTTGGTAAACAAAATGTATTTAATAAATGTAATTTAAATCTATTCTTTTAATAATAAATATAATTTAAATCTATTCAACAATTTCCTAAAATACATAATATATTCAAAATAATTTTCAATGATATTACTAATATAACGACTTTCATTTTAATATTGTTGACCGATAAACATAAAAACTTTTTACGTTTTTTTTTTACTTTGATGGAGGTCAATTGTTTGACTTTATTTATTTTTCATGTCTTACAATACACTTATTAGTAATTAGTAACGAAATTAGTAATGAAATATCATTTTACATTATTAGTAACAACATTAACTAAAAGACGATTCATAACATCAAAAAACCTCATTTGTCATGAAATCCTCCATCATTGACTACATTAACTAAATATCGTTTCAATGATACTAAGAATGAGAATATTACATCTTTCATTTGAATATCTTTGACAGATTAACGTTATCATATTATGTTTACAAAGAATTGTCCTTTTAATCAATTGTCATGAAACGCTAACCATCATCATGATTGCAATAATTGTGCTAATTTTAAGCGTCGTTGACCAAATCACGTAAATTACCAATCCTTCCATTTTTATAATTCAACTATATAAATAAATCCGACTTATTTTATCAGAATTGTTCGAGACACAATTTTCCGATTGTGGTAGCATTGAAACAGGTCAAATGGATAAAAGGTTGCCCTATAAAAAACCTCTCATTTTGACATATTATTCAATCCATCCACGTTGCTATCTTTACTCCTAACGAGTTTCGCATGTAGGTTTAGTATTGATTTTTCACCGTGGTTCTAGCTTGATTTTTAGGTCATTGGTTATGAGTCAAACCGTCAAAACAGTTCAGGGTCTTCTGGATATATTTACCATAAATTCTTGATGATAATACAATTACAATGCCAAATGTCTTTCTTTTCCTCACCAAAGTTTTTTTTGACAAATTTTACTGTTTTGTTATTCTAATGGTTCAGGGATCCTATAAGTGGACAAAAATTCTTTTCAAAGCCACAATTTCCAAATCGTCTTGCCATATCAAACCGTGTTATAGAAGCTAAAATAACTTCAGGGAGTAACATTGGAATGCGAACTTTTATCCAAAGAATTAGGCTGTCCCCATCTCATAAGAAGATTCCTTTTAGATTTAACAGAAGACAATTCTATCTTACTTTATGTTTCGCAATGACAATAAATAAGAGTCAATGACAAACCCTATTTAGGGTAGGTCTGTATTTGAAAGATCATGTTTTTACACATGGGCAGTTGTATGTTGCTGCCAAGTGACAAGAGTAGAGATGGCCTGAAGATACTAATATTGGATAAAGATGACAACGTTAATAATAAATAGCAAATGTTGTCTATAAAAAAAATATTTTGAAGTTTGTGAACAACTATGCGATCGTATTTTGCATAAATCGTTTATTTTTTTATAATTTTTTGGTTGTATGATTTGTTAAACTACATTTATTTACTTTGAATTTAATCTTCATTTGCATGTCGTTACAATAAATATATGTTTATTCATTTCATTATTTGTTTTTAAATCACGTTACATCAAACATTTGTTGATTTATATATCTGTTATTGGGTAACATTAAATTTTTTTATGATAATTTACAATCAACCAAAATTCATACGAATTGTATTACGTAACTTTCAATAAATAATATTTGCATACTACAATCTTTATAGAATTTTTTTCATTTGATATGAACATGTATCGCGTATACCTCATATACACACGGGGCTCTAACATATATAAAAGAATTGAACATTGCTGACGTGGCGTGCAATTGTGCCTTCAACCTCTCCATGAAACTGCCACGTGGCATCATAATTGAAAGATTTTAGTGTTTTTGAATTATTTCTTTTTTTAATTAAATTGAGTTATTTTAAGAAAAAAGAATTTAAAAATAAATTTAAAATTTTCTCTCTCATATTTCCTCCCATAATTTTTAAACGTTTATATCTTTTATATACGGGATCTTTTAAAGAAAAAAATTACACCAAATTAACGAACGTTTTATTATCTTTCTAACGAGTACCATAGTGCTATATAAAAAACGGAGAAAAAATCGACTATTTTTTGTAGGGTTTCGTTCATACAGGAAAAAAACACCAAAGTGTTCATGTTATTCATTAATCATGTTTTTTCTTTTAAACCAGGTTCTTATCTACGAAGTTGAAAATCAGCCCAATCGCCATGTTATCATTGGAATTTTACTAGGTATACTTCATCAAGAGAAACTAGGAGAAAGAATCGCGCAACACTGCAACACATGGTGTCAACTTATAGTAATTTTATTTTTTATTTATTTAATTACAAGAGTAATAATTATTACTATTAGTATTAGTATTAGTATTATTAGAATGATTATATTTTTCAACCCCGGGACGCTCCCGGGAAGAATTGATAGTTGTTGGCGTGGCGTTCAATGGTGGCCTCAACCATCTCTTGATTATGCCACGTGGCATAATGAGATGCAATGGTTACAACTTCCAACTTAAGTGTTTCTTTAGTTGATTAGGTTAGGAATTATAAGAGCCATTAGAATGTTAGAAATTAGAGAGATGTGATGAGTTTTTGAATAGTTGTAGCTTACATAAGTGATTCTTTTGATGATTACTGATTAGGTTTTATATTAGGGAATATGAGTTATTACTGATTAGAATACTATGAACATGCAATGATTGAGAGATTTTGTGGTTAGTTAACTTGAGCCATTTGCAATAGGTTATCACGTAAAATTAGATTTTTCAACCCCGGGACCCTCCCGGGGTAATCAGCTAGTATATATATATATGTGTGTGTGTCTGTGTGTGTCACTCAACAATCACCATATGTTTTTTACATACAACTCAAATAGTGTTCTCTTAATTAAAAAAAAATATACACAAACTCCAATTAATCAAACTTCAACCAATTGAATGCCAAAATTGCTCGAATTCTATCAAGCAAGAAACATGATAATCAATTGAATATGGTAGTTTCGTTTGTTTGTTCAAAAAAAAAAAATTGAATATGGAAAGGCGAATAGAAAACAGTTCTTCGAGAAAGACCTCTCGTATTTCTAACAGATAGGCCGGGCGATTTTCGAACTTTGGAAAGAAAAAAACCGGACTAAATATCTAAACCAGAAGTTTTTTATGCTTTTTTTTTTTTTTTATAAAATGGTATGTTATTTTTTAAAAACTTAGCTTGTATTTTTCTGTGTTTATTTTATTTAGTTTAAATAGTATTTTACTTTGTTGTTTTAAATTCAAAATAAATAAATAAATGTTTGTGTTACGATAGGAGGGCCTAAAGTTTCCTATGCGAGGCTTAGGTTTAATTCCCACTTAGCTACGTTTGGAGGACATTGGTGGAGGGGAAATGAGGGATGACCCGGCCATTGGCTTGGGTTCGAGTCCTGATCCCGACCGGTTTTACCGACTATTTCACCGCCGTGCCTTCAGGCGGGTGAGTGGTCGGGTTTTCCCGGAAATTGGTGGCAATTGGT
Organism: Ambrosia x helenae; assembly: GCA_030844895.1. Classification (NCBI taxonomy): domain Eukaryota; kingdom Viridiplantae; phylum Streptophyta; class Magnoliopsida; order Asterales; family Asteraceae; genus Ambrosia; species Ambrosia x helenae. The sequence continues at coordinate 3,688,017 of CM061232.1, read as the reverse complement.
GGCCCGGGTACTCTCGAGTACCTGATTCGCTAAAAGGGTGCCCGAGAGTGCTCGAAATTGATTCGTTGGCACTTAAAAAAAAAAGAATAAAGACACATATATACGTGGCGTAGACGTGACTAGAGGCTGCGATTCATATCACCTAAATTGTGTCATCCTATTCATGAAACCGATGGTGAACATGTTTTTCATCTTCTCTTATAAATATCTTTTTCGTCAACGATGTCTTTAATTTTTGTTTGTCTTTATGTTCTTTTTTTTTTTTAACGGCCAACGAATCAATTCCGAGCACTCTCGGACACCCTTTTGGCGAATCAGGTACTCGAGAGTACCCGGGCCACCAATTGCCACCAATTCCCGGGAAAACCCGACCACTCACCCGCCCGAAGGCACGACGGTGAAATAGTCGGTAAAACCGGTCGGGATCAGGACTCGAACCCAAGCCAATGGCCGGGTCATCCCTCGTTTCCCAACCACCAATGTCCTCCAAATGTAGCTAGTGGGAATTGAACCCAAGCCTCCCATGGGAAACTTTAGGCCCTCAACCAACTAGGCTACAAGTGTTGGACTGCCGTCTAGGCATGAAAATATAATTATGCTATGTGTTGTGATCTAATGTATACACAAATATTATTCTATCATTTGAAGCTACCTAGACGCTGATATGGCATTGGATAAAGTTTGAGTTCACTCACCTGACCTTGTTGTGGCTTAAGGTGAGTCTGCTCGCTCGCGCCATTGTTCCCACCTGCAACTTTTCCTTTTATTTTCTCGTTCGTGGGACCGTTACCGTGTGAGTGTCGTGGTGTTCGTGAGCCACGTGGCTCGTTGGCTTACTCGTGCCTTGTCGCTCGCAGGCCACAACATATAAGTGATCAAATATGGGCCAGGTGCTAACTTAGTTGTTATCATATTAATATCTCTGTTGATTTTCATACCTACATGGCTACATGTGTATGGGGCTATATATAAAATGAATAGGTTCTTAATGTTAGAGATGACCATGTTCAAATTATTTACTTCTCGGGCCTAGAGATGTACAAAACCATTTTTGTAAGCCGGTTTGCGTTATAAACCGAACCATGTTGGTGGACAAAAAATATAAATTGTTTGTAAAAAAAAAGGAAAATGGAATTAAATAATCTCAACTTTAAAGGATTGGAAGGCAATAATTCCAATTTGAAAGTTGTAATATAACAGTTTTAACTTGTCAATGTTTTTATTTTGTTGGTCCCAAACTAACCCTAGTTAAGTTTTTCTGTTAAGTGCCAACGTGGCAATCCACGTGGCAAAATCTGTACACATGGTTAAAAAACGTGGGCCCCACATTGACACATGTCTTTTTTAATAAATTTTTTTTATAATTATTACAAAAATATTTTAATAATAATAAAAAAGCTTTTAATGAGTAAATACTCATTCTATCATAAAAAAAAAATTAAAAAAAGATACATACAAGCTTTTAGTTAATGACTATTTTAGTCATTTTATTAAAAGTTTTAGCTACTTTGACAAACACTAAAATATATTTAAAAAGTTAGAGTTTCCAGCTACAAGTCATCAATCACCAGCTAGTTTTACCAAACATAGCCTTAGAAGATGCGGCTGCGATTCATATCACCTAAATAGTGTCATCCTATTCATGAAACCGACAGTGAACCTATTTTTTTATCTTCTCTTTTAAACATCTTTTACGTTATCGATCTCTTTAATTTGTGTCTGTCTTTATGTTCTAAATCATTACTTCAGGCATTTTTATTTACAAACATGCCATCTATGCATGAAAATATCATTAGGCTATGTGTTGTGATCTAAGGTGTACACAAATATTATTCTATCATTTGAAGCCACCTAGACGCTAATATAGCATTGGATAAAGTTTGAGTTCACTCACCTGACCTTGTTGTGGCTTAAGGTGAGTCTGCTCGCTCGCGCCGTTGTTCCCACCTGCAACTTTTCCTTTTATTTTCTCGTTCGCGGGACCGTTAACGTGTGAGCGTCGTGGTGTTCGCGAGCCACGTGGCTCGTTGACTCACTCGCGCCTTGTCGCTCGTGGGCCACAACACACCTTGTTAGATAAGTTATCAAATATGGGCCAGGTGCTAACTTAGTTGTTATCTTATTAATATCTCTGTTGATTTTTATGGCTAGGCTGAAAATTGTGGAGAGTGGGAAGGGAGGGGGGGGGGGGGGGAATTGAATCGTTTTGTAAATGATTTTTAGATTATTGCGTTTTGAAAACACAGATAATGAGTTTTTAGTGCTTGGGATTGCGTTTTGATAACGCAGGTAATCAGTCTTTTAGGCTACCAAAACGCAATAATCTATAAATAGATCTACCCCTGCTTTTCCAAAACGCATAATCTGTTTTGAATAATCAATTCCAAACACCCCTAAGTCAAGATATGAAACGCTTAAATTCAACATAATCATATTGTACTTAAGAAAAGTTGGATGCTTTTGCAACAAAACACAAAACAATATCTCACAAGTCACTGTATTGGTGTTTTAATCTCAGTATTTTTAGTCAAGCTTTAGTTAATGCACCCATGATAGTGAGTTTTTTAAAACATGGCCATGTAAGGTGTAACTACACGTCCACCATTTCTGAGCTTTGTCCCTTTTAAATTTATAGCACGTACTTTGTCAACTCTCTAATCCTATATAGTCACTTTATTTTTATACTGAGTTAACCTAAATCCACACAAAAATATTGGAAGCTATGGGTGTCCAGAATTCGATTCGGATTTGAAAACTTCAAAATATTTAGATGTATACACATAATACTTAGAAATATTTAGATATATACACATATTTAGATTCGGTTTGATCTTTTTCCTATTATCTTGTTTATCACAACTTAAAGCTCTGATCATTGGTCGCATGATTGTGTTTATGTTCTTTTATAAGATGAAAATTGTGTCGGTCCGACTGTTGATATCTTTCCATAACCACTACAACGAACTCTGTATGGATGATATTGATCAAACATTCATAAAACAACCAAACCACCGTTCGAAACCATAACTTATTACATTATTATTATATTTGCAACCTAGTTCCTTTGAATTATAAAGAACATTAAAGAAGGATTTGTGCTATTTTTTTCAAACTCTTCCATCATATACCTAACACACTACAATAATTCACCATTCTATACATACATCACACACCTTCAACCTATTCATCGTAAACCAGGAAAAAATGGCTATAGTAAAACACTTCAGGATGATAGTTTTGTTTTGTGGATCAGACGAGGACTTGCATGTGTTGTTTGAGCCTTTGCGATCCACGATCTCATTCGTAATATTGTCTAGACATTTTTGGATGTGTAGGTGCACTACCTTGTTCCATATATCTCGCCGCGAGCATACACACACTCGTAAACCGCATCTTGCTCCACTCTTCATCTGTCAACTCACCCTCATCACCTAGACCTCTTTGTAATAATGCTTGGCAACGGATGATGATGCTGGGGAACCTATTTTTTTTAAATATTGTGGCGTGTTTTAGTTGGATGGTTGAATGGTTTGTGTTGTGGTGTTATAGTATATGGTTTGTATATATAATAAATTGTTAATTGAAAAAAAAAATGTATTTGACCGTTTGAAAAATTAGACGTTGAGGGAATAGAGTCGTTGAGGGGATTGAGGTGTCGAGCCATGATTGGGTGTTCCATATACATTTCAGCGCTAAAAATAAAACGCCCAACCCTTATTTTTCAAGTTTTACCCCCCTACGTAATGATGTAGGGGGCGCGGAAATCAATTTAGCACTGCCATCAACGCATGACTACGGGTGCTCTGAATAACAGTTTCATTTTGTAGTTTGAGGATAGATTCAACACATTTATGACTTTCGAATCCTACTCTTCTTCCGAATCCCCATACAACGAAACCACTACATTCATACCTCAACAAGAAACTATTTATAGGTAGTGAGACTACATGGTATGGGGAGCGGCATTGGGCCGGCGACGCGAAGCCGGGCCGGCGAACACCGCCCCCCTGGGGCGGCATCGGCGTGGGAGGCAACAGCTTGCCGTTTAAGCCGGGCCTTGGTCATGCATTGGGAAGTGTGATTTGACCGTTGGGCTTGTGGACCGTTTGAATAAAAAAAAAAAAAAAAAAATCAACCAAATAAATTTTTAAAAAACCTATTTAAACCAAACAAATCCAACCTTTTTCACCACAACTTTTATAAACTCTCTCACACTTTTATAAACTCTCTCCCACTTTTATAAAATTTCTCAACCTTCTTCACCACAACCATGTCGTTATCATCTTCTACGACGTCTTCGTCTTCTTCGGGTTCGTCGTCTACAAACGAAGCCGTAAATTTTGTTATAAACATCGTGGGGCAAGCGGCGCAGATTATTGCCGAGGATCTAGGAGATGAAGGCGATTCAGCACCTCGAACTAGGAAAGCGGCTATAAATAGAGACCGAGAGGGTAAGTATTATATTTATTTTGTAATTTTAATTTGTTTATATTTTTGTATATATATAGTATAATTTATTTGTGTTTATATTTTTGTAAATATATTGTAGATTTTTTGTGTGTTTATATTTTTGTAAATATGTGTAGGTGCCCATGATAGATTGGTGGCCGATTATTTTGCCGACGAAGCGTTATACTCGGCGGAATTATTTAGGCGTCGGTTCCGAATGAGTAAAAGATTGTTCACCCGTATAGCCGATGATATGGCTAACTTCGAGCCATTTTTTACCTTACGATACGATGCAAGAGGGAAAAGGGGGTTCACCACCCTACAAAAATGCACGGCGGCACTTCGGCAACTAGCGTACGGGACCACGGCGGATGCGTGGGACGAGTATTTAAAAATGTCGGAAAGAACTGCACGAGAGTGTCTGTACAAGTTTAGCAAGTGTGTGGTGAAGCTTTACAGCAAAAAATATTTGCGAAAACCAAACTCCAGTGAGGTCCAACAATTGTATCAGTTTCACCACCAACAACATTGTTTTCCAGGAATGCTCGGTAGCATTGATTGCTACCATTGGCCTTGGAAAAACTGCCCCGTAGCATGGCGCGGAATGTATTTGGAACAACGGGCAAGAGTAGATTATTTGTATTTTTTTTTTATGTCGAGTATGTTACTTTAGTTTTAGTTATTTTTTTTTAATTATTTTTAATGGTTTTATGTAATATTTACTTTTTAATATTAATATTAGAATATTTACTTTTTATTGTAACATTAATATTATTTAATTAAAAAAAAAAGAAAAAAAAATGAAATAGCATTAATGGATGTTGGGCCTCCTCCACACCCCTAGGAGCATCATCCTAAGGATGCTCCTACCCCACGCTGACGTGGCAGGTGAGGTGGAGGCAAGGCATGGATGATGGGCCTCTACCACACCTAATGGTCTGAGTTATCTTGGCCTTTTCTGCCAACTTGAGTTAAAAATTAATAAAACAAAATATATTGAAAAATAATTATAAATTATATCTTAAAAAGGAAAAGGAGTTTGTCACATGTCACGACCTAAATCGAGCGAAGCAATATTCATAAGCCATCGAAATAGGTTTAAAAATAGTTGGACGATTGTGAGTCCTTTTTTTTTACGGTGAGTTTTTTCAAAGCAGAAGTGGCAGAAGTTCATTAAACCCGTCTAATCGGCAGGCCCTAACCCTTTCCACACGCCCAGACTATGTTGTCTGAACCGGGTCCACGCTGGCACGGTGGGGGCTTCGGTGTCCGCCCGAAAACCGTACTGCCTCCATACGAGTTTTACGTCGCTGGAGTAACAGCCGGACGAAAACCAGGTCAGCTCAGGATCTAATTTGCATCACTTGGACCACAAGCCTCACCATCATTGCCTTATGTCCCTCAAATGCAGCCCGTGGGAATCGAACTCAGGTCTCCCAAAGGGAAGACTGGTCCCTTCACCAACTGAACTACACTTGAAGGACGACGATTGTGACTCCTTAAATAAGTTAAATTGAAATTATTTATTATGAGACCGGTGGATAAAGAGGTTATTAAATAGGTAGTAAGAGCATTCACATCCCCTTCATCAAACCTCTCCTCATTTTTTAAATTTAAAAAAACTTACTAAAAACACCATACATCCTATCCACCATTTTATACCTTATCCTTATATTTTGAAAAACCCATCTTTAGCTTTTTATATATAAAAAGTTACTATTCACCCATATTAAATTATTGTGAGTGTATTTTAACGAGGAATATAATAAAATAAGTGTTTGTAAGTAAGATAAAGGTAAATATGATGGAGGGGATGTGGAAGGTTTTTTAAAATAAGAGATAAATTTTAAAAAGTATGATTTTTTGTTATATTATAAGGTATAAAATGGTGGAGGGAATGTGAATGCTCTAATAAGTTAAATTAAAATTAGTTGTTAACTAGTAGGCCTGTAAATGAACCGAACGTTCATGAACTGTTCGTGAACTGTTCGGCGGGAAGTTCGTTTATGTTCGTTTAATTAAACGAACGAACATGAACACACGTTTTGTTCGTTCATTTATGTTCATAAACGTTCGTTTATGTTCGTTTAATTAAACTTTACTTTATTTTTATTATTTATTTCCCCTTGGTTAAGTAACCATTAATTATATTATATTTATTATATACAATATATTTGACATGTTCTAATTTAGATTTTGTTTTTGTTTTTGTTCATTAATGTTCACACTCCACAACCCTACTAATTTAGATTTTGTTTTGGTTGCATCGTGGTGTATTAGACTTGGTTGAATTGTGATGAATCATTATAAAACTTGTTTTTGTTTGTGTTCATTAATGTTCGTTTATGTTCATTTGTGTTCGTTTATGTTCATGAACTGTTCGTTTAGGTTTTAATTGAACGAACATAAACGAACACGAACAAGACAAATTTCTTAATGAACGGACACGAACACAAAAATGTGTTCGATTATGTGTTCGTGTTCGGTTAAAGTTAAATGAACAAACACGAACACGCCTGTGTTCGTGTTCGTTCGGTTCGTTTACAGGCCTATTAACTAGTGGATAAAGAGGTTATTAAATAGATAGTGTTTGCAGATTAGACAATCAGTATAGAACATGAATTAAATCATGGCAGTCACAAACTTATACACGTAGGGCTGTAAAAGAACCAAACGAACACGAACAAGGCTTTGTCCGTGTTCGTTTGTTAAGGAATTAATGTGTTCACGAACTGTTCATGAACACTTACCAAACGAGATTTTTTGTTCGTGTTTGTTTGTTAAGGAAATAACGTGTTAACAAACTACTCATGAACACTTATCGAACGAGATTTATGTTTGTGTTCATTTGTATTTATTTGCTAAAATTATTTGCTAAATTTAGGTGTCGGACAAAAACAAACAAAAACAAAAACAAATACAAAGAAACACAAATGAACGTAAACGAACACAAATAGGCATTACTGAACAAAATCGAGCACAAACTAACACATTAAATTATGAAAATTGACATTTTTTATAGCTAACATTGTCCGTCCTGAATATACTAATTCAATTACCCAAATATAGGTGACATAATCTTGATCACATAATGTCTTATAAAAACATAGAGATATCATATTAAACTTGAAATCCTCGTTTAATCAAAATAGTTAAAGTAATATTAACATGTGATACACTAATATATATTAAATAATCTACCACTAATTGGCACGATAGCTACGAAGGTGGAGCTAAGCAGACGTGGGGTTACTCTTTCGGATGTGTTATGTCCTAGATGTGGATATAGAGAGGAGGACGCTGATCATGTGACATTTAATTGTATTTGGGCTAAGGCGATTTGGTGGAACATATTAGCTTGGATGAAGATTTCATGCCGAGTGGTATCGTTTCTTTTGGCGGGTTGGTCAACTTCCTAAAGACATGTCCTGGTTCGAAAAGGTGGAAGAAGATTGTCATTTCTGTCATTATGGCTAGGGCTGCAAACAAACCAAACGAACACGAACAAGGCCTTGTTCGTGTTCGTTTGTTAAGGAAATCGTTTATTATTATTATTATTATTATTATTATTATTATTATTATTATTATTATTATTATTATTATTATTAGTTAAAACAATTAATTATTGGGTAAATAATCAGTAAAGTGCTACTTCGTAAAACCTGTTTAACTGAACTGAATCATAGAAATGATGTGGCAGTGCAAAATTGGGCGCTCCTCCCCCTTATATATCAACACGTTAATCACCCGCACTTCGATTAAAGCCGAAAACAAAAGCGTATTTATTTAGAACGGTTAGATCAAGTGGCAACTAACCCTTGTAAACCCATAAGATCTGGGTTTGATACCCGCTCAAATACACCTAATAATTCAAGTTAAAAACTTAACTCTCTCTCAAAAAAAGAGTTAGTTAATTAATTCATACCATAATTAGCATCTAAGCATATAATATATTATATTTACATTTGATTTCACACACAACCAAAAACCCTAAACAACAAAATTTCAGAAAGCAGACGAAACGCCGGAGAAGATCGACGACCGGCAGTACGGACAAGAACCCTGTTTCTGGTGAAGCTGTTTTCCAACACAGTTAGAATGGAACACGTGGCCACACCTGCTGAGCTGGCAAAGAACGTCGTCGTTTAGGTAATCAGTAGAGCAAATAAAGCACATCCGATCGACCGATCTATGTCGGTGGTTCTGCAGGTCTTCGAATCGAATAATCGGAAGATCCACCATGCAAACGTCGTGTTGGTGATTAACGACGTCGTATCCGAACAGACATAGGATTGATCTTTTTAAAAGATTGAACAGATCAGACTTGATTCGAAGAATAGGGAGGAGTAGACATATGTAGAAGATGATGTCAATTGACGTCATGTTTTTGAGTTATTATTATTGATTGATGAGGATTGTGTGTTTTGGTTTGGTTGTAGGATGAAGTGAAGTATGGTGTGGGATTTATAATGGGTTGATTATTATTATGTTGTGACGTGGCTGTTTATGGATCATAATAATATTATAATACTATTTTTTTTTTTTACGGTGAAGGGAATATGTAGTCTTAGGTCGGACCATCACAATGAGGGCCGGATCGAACCCCATTTGGCAACGGAACTATTTCGAACCAACTTTCTCTCTCTCATACTTTTTGAATTCTTAAAACCATACTTATTCTCACGCCGGAGGGTGGTTACAAAGAGACATCTCCTCTTCCCTGTGGCGAGCCTAACGGTGTCTAGTTTTGCAGGTTTACAGCAGATCTAACGTGTTTTAATCATCTTCAAGGTTCAACTCTCAGATCTGGTTCTTCGAACCATCTAGAGGTAACTTTTTTCGTCTTCAAACAGCCAACGAATCAATTTCCGAGCACTCTTGGGCACCCTTTTGGCGAATCAGGTACTCGAGAGTACCCGGGCCACCAATTCTCGGGAAAACCCGACCACTCACCCGTCCGAAGGCACGACAGTGAAATAATCGGTAAAACCGGTCGGGATCAGGACTCGAACCCAAGCCAATGGCCGGGTCATCCCTTATTTCCCATCCATCAATATCTTCCAAATGTAGTTAGTGAGAATTGAACCCAAACCTCTTATAAGAAACTTTAGGCTCTCAACCAATTGCGATACAAGTGGACAATATTATAATACTATTAATCGGAGGAGGTAGTTGATAGTGATAGACATGTACCTGTGATGAACTCATTGGACCCTCGTATGACGTGTCTGCTTGTGGATATAGGCCCTTGTCAGTCTTGGAATGAAAACAAAGAGATTGTTATCGTTTTTTATATAAAGTAACTTTGAAACTATCAAATATGAAAAGAAACAAATGTATGAAACTTTTTTTTTTTAACGGCAAATTTCTTCTCCTTGTGAGACTTGAACCCATTACCTCCCCTTTAGGTGTTTCTAGAAGCTTTGCTTCTACCATTGGGCCACCAACCCCAATGAGCATAAGGTATTAAGGTTGATAAGAGCATAAGGTATTAAGGCTGATTATAACAGCCTAATAAAAAGGTCTTATGAGCATAAGGTATTAAGGTTGATAAGAGCATACCACACCATATAAAAGCTACATAAGATCCTATATGATTACATAATATAAGTTATTAACGTTGATAAGAGCATAGCACACCACATAAAGACTACATAAGATCCTATGTCATTACATAAGTTATTAACGAAGCTGATCAAATATATACATCTATAAAAAACGTGGTGCGTCGCCTGGCGATGGGCACAGAGAACCAAGCCAATGAGATACTTGTCCTGCAACCTTAAACACATAAGGCGCACCACCATGATTTATCTCATCGTCTACTTTCGCACCAAATGAGGTCATCGAAAACATCGCATTATACGCTCGTATATTAGACATAAAATCAGCATCCGAAAATAGATTTATTAACAACTGAGGTGGTTCAGACGGATATGGTAAATCTACCCTACCACCACGACAACAACGATTGTAACGTGGCCTACTACTAAGTGGATAACTTGTTAGGCGTTCCTCAAGCCAAAACAATGCGCCACAAAACTCACAGACCTGATCGCAATCACCAAAATCGATATAAAAACGCGACGCTAATGGTACATTCGCAGCTGCGTGTGCGTGTGTATCCAAATCAACTACTTCAGAATCAACAACCCTATTACGTCTTAACATGGCATTTCTATACGCTGTCTGCCGCCGCGTAGGACGTGATGCTGGTAACACCGAACCTGAAGTAGTCGCACCATCAGCCTAAGTTTAATGACTTAGCATTCTAATCATCGTGTCACATCAGCATCACACTAACTGGGTTAATGAAAACTTAACGGAGGTCCATTTTTGACACCCACATGTTCACCTGGGATTATCCTGGTCCAACGTTAAAGTTTGGATTATTATTGGCCAATGGCCTAAACTTTGGATTATTTAAATCCAATACCCCATAAAAGTAAGCTACAATACAGAAAAAAATTATTAAAAGATAATCTATATATATGTTTGAGATAGTGTTGTCCTACATGGCATGCATATATGCATTCTCTCTTTTGAGAGTGTCATGTAGGATCCTATATGATCAATAAAAAAACAAAGGGGATTGAGTTATTTTAGGGAAAAAAAAAATTTAAAACAAATTTAAATTTTTCTCTCTCATGTGATATGTCAAGTTATGATATAACTAGAGTTTATTTGTTCTGTAATTTTTTTATTTAAAAAATAGAAAATCGTCTTGAGTGCATTTTTCACAAAATCTAATTGTTTATTTGTGTCTATAACCCGATTGTTCCAACAGAAATAATAACCGCAAGTGGGAAAAAAATGTCAAAAGGAAGGTTCCAATGTTCATGGACTTTAATTTTATTATGATGAAAATACATACAATGGATGTGTTTACACTTATTTGTTTCCTCTCACGAGACCGGTAAAACTTGATTCGATACGTAAATAAAATAATGCCGTAATACACAAATATTTATTAGAAGATAATATTTAATAAATGACAAGAGAAAAATAAAAAATGCATAGAAGTCCTATCTATATCTATAATAAACCTGAAGAAACAATGAGGTTAACTCGGGTATAGCAAGTGGGTCGCTACTCGTGTTCATTACATGATATAATCATTTCCTCACAGCGAGACTAGATCTGTGGCCTGTAAGATAAAGAGAGGGTAAAGAGATGATACACAAATACACAAGATATAAGTGGTTTGGTCTCGTTGACCTATGTTCACTGAAAAAGGTAGTCTTTATTGCTTTGAACGAATACAAATATAAAGACGAGATACAAATGTATTACAAGTATGTGTGTTTAACTGGTAGATTGATTGACCTCTAAAAAGGTAGTGAAGTCCCCCTTTTATAGAGGATGCGTGGGCCGAGTGTTGTGGTCCAAAACAGGCGTGATGGGCTTGGGCCTGCCTTCAAGAAGCCCATCCAGTTGGATTTGGACCAAAGGAAACTAGGTGAAAACGGTGCCCTGTCATTGGTCCATGTGACGCACTGTGATTGGTCGTCAGGGGCGGCACCCCGCCACTGGTACACGTGGCGCCTTGTGGTTGACTGCAGGGACCCCCTTTTCTTCCTGCTGGCAGAGGGTGTCAGGCGGCTAGCTTCGTCTAGAAGATTGTCCGAAGTGACGTCGAACACATAGGAGGTAGTGCAGCAAGTGGGGCTCAAGGGAAGCTGCACCTTGTCGCCGCCAGCTGTTATATTCCGTGGGTGACCATCGCCAGGACTGAAAGCTGAACTCTGTGGAGGTGTGTTATGGTCTTGAAGTTATCATTTCGAATGGCAAGCTCTCCGCATGTGTATTATAATAGCAATGTTGTGGGGTAGGGTGCGCCTGCGCCAGAACTGGTACCCTGCCTCTTCAAAATTAAAGCAATAAATCATATATGAGGCCAACCTATTCATTGAGTGTGTCATGTGGTATGCCTATGTGACATTAAGTGATTTTAGAAAAATATATATATATATATATATTTAAAATATTAGAGTTATACATTATTTTAGGTTAGGTATTGAATATTGATATTAGAGTTATGCAATTTTTAAGTTTATATGATAGGTGCTAATACTAGAATTATATATTGTTTTATGGTAGGTACCAATATTAGTATATTAGAGTTGTATAATTTTTTAGCTTTTAGGATATGTGTTAATATTAGAGTTACATTGGAGTTATACATTGTTTTAGGTTAGGTATTAATATTAGAGTTATACATTGTTTTAGATTAGATGTTAACATTAGAATTATACATTGTTTAAGGTTAGACGCTAACATTGAAGATACATTGTTAATTGTTTTAGGTTAGGTGCTACCCGAAGCTTTCCTAGATGTAACTGTAAAGGGCATCATTCTATTTCATATGTAAAATTAATGTGTGGTTTCTATGGCCGGAAGGGTGACTCTTATTAAGTCAGTCTTAGAGAGTTTGCCTATGTATTATTTTTCTATGTATAAGGCCCTGGCGGCGGTGATTCACAAGATGGGGGTGATTATTAAAAGGTTTTTATGGGGAGGTTGTGAAGATAAGAATAAAATACACTGGGTGGCTTGGGATAGAGTTACGCGAAACATTAAAGATGGAGGGTTGGGTCTTTCGAGGCTAGAAGATAACAATTTTGCGTTAATGCTGAAATGGTTATGGAGATATCGAGTTTCAAATGACGCTTTATGGAAAAAAGTGGTGGATTCAATACACGGTTCTCTTAGAAGATGGGAAACAATTCAATGTAATAATCGTTTTGCAGGAGCGTGGTCCAGATTGGTTAAGGCCGGGTATAATCTTAAAGTTGATGGCCACGCTTTTATAAATCAGATTAGAGGGGTCGTGGGAGATGGTATGATGCTCAAGTTTTGGATTGATCCATGGATATGCGCAGAACCATTGAAGACTTTGTTTCCCAGTTTGTTTCTGCTTGATCTGAACAAGAGATGCAGCGTTGCAGATCGTCTGCACGGACGAAGTGGGTCGCATTCGGTGTGCTGGAATTGGAAGCAGTATCCCGACACTGAGTTAGAAATTCAGGAGCTGATTCAGTGTCATCGGCTATTGGCAAATGTTCAACTTAGTGATTAGCATGGCCGATGGGGTTGGAGTATTGGTGACAGTGAAGGATACTCGGTTCAGGAAACGCGTAAATGGATGAAAGGAAATTTTCAATCGGACGGTAATGTGATTTTTCAATGGAGCAAATGGATTCCTCGAAAGTGTAACATGTTTATGTGGAGGGCTACTTTAAACCGTATACCAACAAAGGAAGCTCTTCGTAAACGTAATGTCTATGTTGATGATGCTTTATGTGATTTTTGCGGGGAAAACGAAGAGACGGTGGATCACTTGTTCTCAGGATGCAGGATTGTTGGAGTGGTGTGAGAGGCTATTGCTTCTTGGTGTAATATTCCAAGGTTCTTCGTTTTTTCTTTATCTGATGTTCTACATGTTATGGATGGTTCGCCCCACAGTTCTAAAAAGAAGGAGATAGTTTATGGTATTTTGATTGTGGCCTGTTGGCGACTTTGGAAGGCTAGAAACGACAAGATTTTCAACGGTACGGATTTTAGTGTTGCTCACTTGATAGCGGATGTGAAGTCTATGGCGTTTCTCTGGTTCAAACATAGACATAAAGAGGGTTCAATAGATAGATTGGAGAAATTGGTGTAAAATTTCATTTCCGTTGATGTAATGTTCTCCGGTTTTCGGTAGTCTCTATCTTAGAGATTATCGTCCGGGCCGTGTGTTTTAATGAAATTAGCCTTCCAAACAAAAAAATATTAGATTTCTCAACCCGAAACTTCCATGGTATAATCTAGTTTATAATAATAAAAAATATTCAAAGCCAATGTCGCTTTGCAATTAATATTAGTTCTTATTATTAAAAGAATGGGTCGGCTTTGAGGTAGTCACGTGTCGAAAGCTTAGCCGTAAGTGGGAAGATAAATACAATGGATGTGTTTACATTGAAAATAAATACAATGGATGTGTTTACATTAAAAATTTTTCCACTTACATGTCAATATCCCAAGTGTCAAAATCAAAAAACATATCATAAGGATACATGGTGCAGGTGGGTTAAAGCTAGGGGTGTAAACGAGCCGAGTCGAGCCCGAGCCTCACTGGGCTCGAGCTCAGCTCGTTATGGTTTTATGAAGCTCGAGCTCGAGCTCGGCTCGGTTCGAGCCTACAATCTTGAGCTCGAGCTCGGCTCGCTAGCAAAATCAAAAGCTCGAGCTCGGCTCGGCTCGGCTCGAGGTGGTTTGAGAACAATCTCAAACGAGCTCAAAGCTCGGCTCGAGATCGCAAAAGCTCGGCTCGCGAGTGTTATTAAATGGGCCTACGAAATAAGGACTTGGGCTTTGGAGATGTGGGCTATAAATTATAAGAGATATATAAATAACTTATAATTATGTTTGGGCTCGTTTAGGCTCGCGAGCCCAATCGAGCTTTGTATCTAGGGCTCGAGCTCGGGCTCGATAACTAAACGAGCCATATTTCAGGCTAGAGCTCGGGCTCGGGCTCGTTAAGGCTCGGGCTCGTTAAGGCTCGGCTCGTTCGGGATTTTTACCGAGCCGATCCGGGTAGCTCTCGAGCCGCTACGTGTCATTTACACCCCTACTTAAAGCCCTTTCATGTTATCTATACCATCTCGTACAGCAGCGTGACAAACTGACAATGGCATGGGGCTAGGTAGGTGGTGTTTCTCACGGGCGTGGGGCTCTTGTTGGGTGATGATGTGGTGACGGCGATTGCTTCGTCTCTTTCTCTATCCCTAAACACAACATTTCTTTTTTTATATAGGTGGTTTGCGACGAGATGTTTTGAGTAATGGTGATGATGAGCAGAGGGATGTTTGAGTGATGGTGACCGAAGGAAAAGTTTTGGTGGTCGGTGGAGGATTTGGTTTTGGTGGTGACCGGAGGAAAAGTTGTGGTGGTCGAAGGAGAATGTTTTGAATCTTTTTTGAGGTTAAAATGTGTTTGTAGGTGGTGGAGACGATGGTTAAAGTGGTTGTGAAACGGTGGTTCGAGTAGCCATATCACTTACTTTTCCTTATTTCACTCCACCTCATCTCAAGGAAATGATTTAGTCCCGTCAACTTTACATAACCCTATTTATTAGTGTTTTTTGGTTTAAATAAATAATTATTTAGTCTCTTAACATCCGGATAACATGTGAGCAAATAACCCATTTAACGCCCCTTAACCCAAGGAGGGAGTAGTGTGCAATGTCCGTTAAGATGTCATGTCTTCTTTATCGCCCTAGATGATAGGGCACACCCTAAGGCCTTATGTCTGCGTCACATAGACAATGAACTTTAACTAAGTTACTCATTAACCACCAGGGAAAGTCACTTTAACTATCTATACCTATGTCTATAATACATTATAAAGCTTTTTATATATACAAGGTAATTCACAAAAAAATTTAAGATATCTATTAAAACTTTTGAAACATATGGTACAAGTGTTTTATACAATACTTTTTAATTTGCCCTATTTAATAAACTTCTCCCAATTACTAATATAAATAGTTGCACTCTCCAAAAGAGTCTTGGTGGCACCTGTCACATTGCATAGTAGTATCTAATTTATATACATAAGTATATAATTACTAAATGTTTACATTGTTATAATAATAATACACAAATATAATCAGTATTTAAAGCATGTCGGATTAGATTGCGCTATCCAAAAGAGCTTTAATGACACCCGCCACATTGGGCAGATTAACCCACTAATTAATAAAAAAAATGAAACAAAGAGATAAAAAACATGAAAATATGCGATGTTGCGCAAGCAAACCCACTAATTTAAAAAAAATACAAAGAGAAAAAACAAGAAAATATGTGATCGGTTCAATGCACATGAGCCCAACTCCATCTCCCTCTAACACCCACTAACACGATGGTAGAACCTTCTTTGACGCCCTCCTTTGGTTACGGTGGGTGGTGTTAAAGCCTAAAGGGCGTTACAGGGTGAAGCGGAGGTGGGCCTTAACCCACACCTCCACCCCACCTTCCAAATAAAGCTATTTATCGACTCAAAAAGAAATCATAGATGAATGCCATTAGCGTTGGTTGCTGTAATTAGATGGGACGTTGACGTCCCTGCTATTTTTTTTTTTTTTTTTGAACATTGACTTTCATTAAACCAACCGGCTAGCCCTCAAAACGGGGACCGCCAAAATTACATACACATATACAAGGGGTATTTAACCCAATCATTCCAAACTAACGTCTTAAATTTCAATCTATTCTTAAGCCATAGAAATGCCAAGGACTTCACCTCGGCCACCACATCCCTCGCATATCTCGATGTCTGTTGAAAGATCTTTCCATTTCTTGTTTTCAAAATCATCCATACCGTTATCATTACAATTCCACGAACTATCTTTTTCCTCCATTTTCCGCCATGAACACTCTTATATAACATGAGCAAATCCTTAAAATCATAAGAAAAAATGGAATTAATCCACACCAATAAGTTAGATGGGACGTTGACGTCCCTGCTATTGATGTAGCAATAGGATGATGCCACTACACATACTCTAGTGAAAAGTGAAAACAATGGTTAGGACTTAGGACTTTTCTGTTTCAAGTTTTCTCAATAGTTACTATATTTAATTATCGGTATTAAATGCAAAGTAATCAAGTAAATGAAATGCAATTTTGTGGCCTAAATTCATTTCCGTTTTGTATTTGTATTTCATATGAGACACATAATTAATTAGGTTTAAAATAGTTTGTGTGGTGAATATTAGAGATTGTGTTTATCACACACAAGATAGAACTGGGACCCAAAAGACTAGGGCATGTGCAAAAACTTAAATATACTCATTTTCCCTTTATATTTTATGGAATATTTCATGTAATAATAAGATGATATGGTGTGCCCCTCTATTCCCCCAACTCCCCCAAGTGCCACATCAGCGCCACGTCATTTCCCTCATTTTCTCCCCCAAAGTTTGGAAATGGTTTCCCCCAATTCCCCCATTCTCCCTTCTTTTTTTTATTCTTTTTCCTTTTTATTTAATTCCTTTTTATTTAATTCCTCCAATCACACACCTCGGTGGCATCGGTGCATTTTCCCCGTTTTCCCCGAAATTAAAGAGGAGGGGGCGGTGTTTCGTTTGTTCCCCGACTCCACATCACTTCCCCGACTCTGCTCACCGAAGGCACACCATATGGTCTAATCATGTCTTATCAGTGGGTATAGACATTGGTGGATAATGATAGAAGGCCCGAAGAATATCAGGTTCGATTTTTGAGTCAGACGGGTTTTACCGGTATTTTCACCGTCGTGCCTACGGGTGGGTGGGGTACCGTGTTTTCCCTGGAATTGGTGTTTGGCGACTCGGGTTACTCTCGGAGTACTCTATTTGTCTGGTGAGTGCCCCAAGAGTGCTCGGGTTCGATTCATTGGCCGTTAAAAAAGTGTTTCAATTAGGTTACTCGTACTTTTTTTTGTCTCAATTAAGTCACTTAACATTCAAATCAAGTCTTGTCAAATTTTATGTGTCAAGAATGAAATGGCGAAGAAGATGTTGGGTCGGGATTTTTAATGTATGTAATTATATTAAAAAAATAAATAACACGTTAAAATCCACGACATCACTTAACGTTGATATTAATAAATAGGAAAAGACAAACAAAAAGCCACTACCATTGTTACCTACGGAATAGATGAAAAAACCTCTCCCAATCAACCATTTAAACCTATACTTTAGACCATCCGGAGTGGGGGCGGGAAGGGGGGAACACCGCCGCCGGTGGCTGGGGGGGGGGGGGGGGGGGGGGGGGGGGGGGAGGGTGGGGGCGGGGGGCAACTCACCGGCGTGGGGCAATTATTTGGGACACTTGGCACTAAATTATTGGTGGAGCTTTATTTATTATATTTTTTTTAACTTTAACACAATATAATATTATTTCTTCCCCCCCCTCTTCCCCCCATTCCACTCCCCACAATTTTTTTTCCCTCCACAAGGATCCCACAAGTGTCACATGACGCTTTATCCCCTCTTTCCCCCCACTCCGGATAGCCTTATACTACAAGAATCTCAAAGACTTGATGTGCGCAACAAACGAGTTAACAACTAACCAGTACTTTTTTTTTAACGGCAAATTTCTTCTCCTAGTGGGACTTGAACCCATAACCTCCACTTTAAGTGTTTCTAGAAGCATTGCTTCTACCATTGGGCCACCAACCCCAATGGCAACAACTAACCAGTACTATTATGTCTTTTGTAGTACGATTATTCAAGACAGGTTTCCAAAAGTTACCATTTGTTTTATTTTTTAATTTCATGTCAACCTTTACATTGTAAAAACATTGAGATTTTATTGTTTAGTTTTTTTAATTATATATAAAATAAAAAAAAATAAGAAAGCGACTGGACAACCTAATCGTTTTCTGTCCCAAAATAATTGTTTGGCTTCTAGAGGATAATGCAACTGATGACGTAGGCAATCAAATCGTGAGATTGTATTCTAAAGAGTTAATTGCCAATTTAGTCCCTGAGGTTTGTTAAAAATTGTCACTTTCATCCAAATCTTTTTATTTGGTCAATTTAGTCCCTGTGGTTTCATTTTTTTGTCATTTTAGTCCCTGTGGTTTGTTAAAAGTTGTCACTTTCATCCAAATCTTGTTAGTCCACAGGGACTAAAATGACAAAAAAAATGAAACCATGGGGACTAAATTGACCAAATAAAAAGATTTGGATGAAAGTGACAATTTTTGACAAACCTCAGGGACTAAATTGGCAATTAACTCTATTCTAAATTTTTATTACTTTTTTAGAGGTGATTTTCCTTGTGTTTAGTCATAGCACTTTCTAAATTGAAGAGACTTGTTGCTACATTTTGGTCGGACTATGTTATCTTAATCGAACTCACGGTGACTTGAGAGTTGAGAGTTTGGTTTGGGCATTTCACTAGGAAACCATGTCGCCGGCTGCCACCTAACAGTCGTTGTGCCGTCACAAGAGAAGAACTCTCTGACGTAACACACGATGGGACAAAAACCCAAGTGAGCTCGGGATTCGAATTGACATCCTCACAGAGCCTAGCTCAAATCCCTCATTTTTGTTGTACTTACCTAAACGACTTTGATCTTGCGGTATCTGAACATTAACTCTTGTCAAGAAGTGTTAAAAAATTAGCCGCGTAAAATATATAAGAGAATGATCAACCACATTTTATTCATAATTTATACAGGATATATATACAATGAATAAAAGACATAACCTAGCCTATAATTAATACTAATAAAACACTTTGACTATGACCATGACTATAACTTGGACATTGACTTGAAATAGATATTCAAAATATACAATTAATAACATTGAGAATTTGGTGCATCTCTAATATGCCTCCGAAAGAAGGACGACCTTAGAAGAAGTCCAATCTTTGATATAAGTAGATGATGTCGTTGTTTGAGCATGAGAAGAAGTTGAAGATGTAAAGAAAGATGAAGTTGATTAAGTAGATGAATCAAGAGAAAATACATTTTGTATTTTTATTTTATTTTTTTAATATTGCAGGTGAAGAACATGAATAAAAGAGAATTTAGGGATGAAATAGAGATGGTTAAAAGCCATAAAAGAGAAATAGAGAAGAAAGATCAGAGGGTAAACGGAATAGGTGATAGAAGATTAGAGGTACAGTTTGTCCGGAACATAAAGGTTGTGGCACAAAAATGATTTTAGGTTTTGCAAAACCATGCGGAAGGAGAATAAGTTATGCTTGAACTTTGAAGGTGTAACAAAGTGTAATAGTGTGAGGTAGATAGAGCCTGTTGAGGGGATGATATCGGAGTTTTGAAGATGTTGGTAGTCATGTGAGTTTTAGAGATGTTGGAAAGGTGATAAAAATGGTAGGAGATGTTTTAAAGAATTTTAGAGTGGTGGTGATCATAGAATAGTTGAAGAAATGGAGCTTTAGGTAGACATGGTGGGGATCGCAGTAGCCTGAAAAGAAATTTAAGGGTGATGGGCAACGATTCCCATGTTGATAGGATCAGGATCAAGAGTTTTCTCGTTGGAGATAATGCTCTGATACTATATAAGAGAATGATCAACCACATTTTTTTCATAATTCATACATGATATATATACAAAGAAGAAAAGACATAACCTAGTCTATAATTAATACTAATAAAACACTTTGACTATGACCATGACTATAACTTGGACTTTGACTTAAAATACATATTCAAAATATACAATTAATAACATTGAGAATTTGGTGCATCTCTAATAAAATAATGTCGAAAACAGTTTGATATTTTAAAGAGTCATAAAGGATTTGTGAAATTAAGTTTTTTTTTGGAAGGCGAATTTTCTATGTTGCGGCAGAGATCATCACAACCCCCAGAAGGGGAATCCCCTAGCCACTCTACAATGGTCAGACTATATTGTCTTAACCAGGCCCACGCTGACGCGAGAGTGGCCGGCCCACAAGCGAGTCGAGGCTGCGCATAAGGAGCACTAAGGCTTCCACCCGGAAAATTTCCTGCCACCTGCCACTTGACAGATGTTGCACCCTCAATAAGAGGCAAACCTCTCTGGAGTAAATGCACGGTAATAGAAAACCGGGGGACCATCAGAATCGAACCTGACACCTACAAGTAGGATAGTTTCGACTATCACTTGGCAATACCCACATCTGCCTCCCATAGAATTCGAACCTAGCTCCTCTAAAGAGAAAGCCGGTTTCTACCACCACTGTGCTACACATGTGGGATATTTGTGAAATTAAGTGTTCTAAGTTTTCAGCAAAATAATATCACAACCAGTTTATAAATAATAAACAGTTCGTAAAAATAATAGTTGTTTATGTTGTCAACCATATTAATTGTAATTATTTTTTCATGTGAATTCTTTATCCAAACTAGTAGATTACCCCGTGCTACGCACAGGGATACACGAACGACATGTGAAAGCGACAACGTATAACACGTAACACAAATTGATATGCCTATTTTATGTGTAGACATTAGTGTATATGTTAGTTAGAGAAAATACAAGGAAAAATGGTAATATACCTAAAATGGTGTTGACATGTTTTTAAATCGACTAATATACCAATAATGTTTCTTTTATAGAACCATTACCTTTGTTGTTTAGTTGGTAGCAGCATAGTATAAGATCCCAAAGTTTATTGATAACAAACTTTTAAAGTTTTAAAACTAATGTAGATTATTAAAAATCATTAAAAAGACAAACCTACAAATTTATAACTGAATGTGAGAGGGAAATATCAAAAGGAAAAAACGCTAGAGCAAAAACTTAAAAGTCACAAAAATGGTTGTATCACTAAAAGACAAAGATACAACTTTAGCAGTGAATGTGTGAATGTGAGAGAAGGAAAAGCAAAGACCCATTTGAAATGGGTGCAAAATGATTAGAGAACATCCTTTTCTTTCCCTCTCTCTATCAAACCACAAGCCGCCATCACCCACCACAAATAGGGCTGGTCACGAGCCGAGCCGATCCGAGCGGAGCTTTGCTCATGCTTGGCTCGCTTACAAATTGAACCGAGCGGAGCAGCTCGTTTATAATCGAGCTGAAACTGAGCGAGCATTTTTCGAGCACGAATTTTTCTGAGCGAGCGCCGAGCGAGAATCGAGCAAAGAATAATTTGGACAACCATAAAATTGGGATGTTTCCTTTGATTGTTTTCATTGTCGGGTGACAACTAAGGTCGAACTGTCCGATAATAACACTAATATTGAGATCCGAGTGTCCGAGAATGAGGCTTAGGTTGAGGTTGGTGAGACGATGAACATACTGCAGAGAACAATTGTTGTATTATGACGTAAGATGATATCAAGCAATGATTAGTGATTGACGACTAACAACATAAAGAAGTCAAGACTGTCACCTCTTGACTTATGGTTTTACTATTAAACTTAGTGTTAAATTTTTTATTGGGTTAAATGGGCTAGTTGTATTTTGTTTGCATATATTTAAGCGAAATCCTATACAATGTTCTGTATAAAGCTATAAATATATTTGTAATTTGTGTCTATATTTATAATTAAACATATAATAAATAAATAAAAAATTTAATCGAGCCGAACCGAGCCAAGCGGACCTTTGCTCGTGCTTGGCTCGTTTACGAATCGAACCGAGTTGATCGGCTTATTTACAACCAAGCGGAAGATCGAGCGAGCATTTTTCGAGCATTTTCCGATCGAGCGACGAGCGAGCGATTTGAACAGCCCTACCCACTCACCGCCGTGGCCAGTATGACACCCTAGGCAAATCCCACATCGGCCGTGGCAAGGAGAGATCCTTGGTTCATAAGTAATCCAAAGCCTCTTAAATCACCAACGCGTTTTGGGCTTAATGCTAGTGGATGAGAGGAGAACTCCACAGTTAAGCGTGCTCAGGTGGGAGCAGTACCAGGATGGGTGACCTCCTGGGAAGTCTCCACTGGGGCGACCAAAAACAAATCCGTGAGCTCTGGATGGGCAACCCATCGGTGCAAAGTGGACAATATTGGTGGTGAGAGGGACCGGATGTTACAGGGTGAAACTTTAATGACGCAAAGAAATTACCATCATGCCCTGATTATCTAATTTAATTTATTGCTAATAATCATTCTTATACTTTTTACGTTAACATCATTTTTACGTTTGCCTCACCCAATAGTTAATACTAAGTAATCTACCTAAAACTTTGATAAAATATTAATTTATTCATTTTAAAACATAGATTTATTTAACATTTTATCTAATCTAATTATTATTATTATATATATGGTTTGGGCCGAGGAGTCAGTAGGCAGCCAAGTGGGACAGCCCAAGCTGCTGGTCAGCCAATCAGGCTTAATCCTAGGCCCAGATCTGCATCGAACCTGACTTTGTATTCTTCACTCGAATGGTTTCAGATCGCCCCAAAAACGGAATATGGGCTTTGTTGCTTCTGTGATATTACTAAGGTGGTCCGATTATCCGAAGGTGGAGAAAGAGGGTGGGCTTGTTACTTTGTTAGGTGTCCAGGCCCATAATTGCGGTCGGATAAAGCCGGATCTCGATGGCTTTGCGCGGGGGGGGGGGGGGGGGGGGTGGATATAGATCAAGAAGAAGAAGAGCATGAGCCCGACGTTAATAGCCGAGGGAATCAAGGAAAGCCTGTCACAAATGTGTTTTTATGGTTCGTGTAATTTCGACTATTGATGGTTGATTTCGGTTTTTGCTTTTTCCAATGTTTTCATAACCTGACTAGCCATTGAACTAATTGTATTACCGGTCCGTTTGTAATGATGTAAGATTAAATGTACAAATACTTTATGTGTGAAATTGCATTGTTAATAAAATATAGAGTGTGGGTTGTTACCAATTCAACTTGTTCAAATAAACCCAATCGAACTAGTTATAAGGTGTTCCTAGAGAGACTCAAATATAATTATAATTATCATATATATAAATAAGGAAAGTTTATGAAGAGTGCCTAAATGATGAGTCAAATAAAATCAAAAATATAATTTTAACAATTTCAAAAAAATAAAATAAAATCAAAAATAAAATCAAAAATATAATTTTAACAATTAGATTGGAATCTTTACATAACTAAGCTTGTAATCGGGGTAATTACAAAATGAACATTCTACACCATAACCTAACATACATGCTAAAAGTTTAATTCAAACAAAGTACTATGAAACATAAAAAAAAAAAACATGTTTTACGTTACAAGTTTGCATGAAACGTTCAACAAACTAGATCTACAAAGAGGGCAAGTGAAATGGCCATGATCTAGCCATCGCACAATGCAACGTTTGTGGAACACATGATGACACTTGTCGAGTTGGCTTACCCCATCACCAACCCCAAACTCACACAAGCAAATGGAGCATACATCATCCTCCACTTTGCTAGTGGTCCCACCATCTCCTCTCGTGCCAACATCATGAAATGGAAGAGTCAGGAGATGGTGGATGTCTGGAAACACTTTCCAACAGACATCATTATCATGGGCGTCACCATGATCATGATGACGATGTTGTATATACAGCATCGTCATCAAAACAGATATTATCTTGGAAATTGTGTTTTTTAATTGGACAAATGGAACCCAAATGCAAGTGATGAACACAAGGGTTGTTGTTGAAGCTCCATAGCCATCGTATATTAGACAAATCATGTTTTCAGGTGTTTTTATGTGTGTTTGTAGAAGATGAAGTGAAGGTAGAAGGGTAGGGGTGGGGTAACCCTTTATATAATAACAAAGGTTGCAGAGTCAATGAATTGTTAAATATTTTCTTTATTTTCAAGGAATAATAAATTAAATATAATATAAAGTATAGTACATGTATCAAAGACATCGTTTATTATTATACTAAGGACGGCAAAAAAATATTCAAAAAAAGAACGTACAAATATGTTTTGAAGATCAAATATTTAAAAATACTTGTTTATGGCATTAATACTCTCGGTTCATCTAATCACGGTGTTTATGAACAACTTTTTATCTCCAAGTTAATTTGTGACACGGCAAACTTTTTGAGTTTGGGTTTAGTAAAAAAATAATAATCTCGGATTAGTTTCGGAATGAACATGTTTAACACATTTAGTTAAATGGGCCGTGTCTTGGTGGACACGGGTTGATATGTTTACCTCTATAAACTTTTTTCAATGTGTGTTGTATACCTTATTTTAATTGGTTCTAAGCTCATCCGTAGTGGGCGCTAAACTTGGGCGTGAAGACCCCCGTAGCGCCGGGGTACACCGGTGGCGGATCTAGGCCACAAAATCAGTAGTAACGTTTTTCATTTTTTTTCATTTTAGTAGCAACGCTTTTCAAATTTCGTAAAAAAAAAACAAATTTTCCACTAATTTTCCACTACGCACGAATTTGAGCCGCAACGTCCGTGACCGCTGCTTCTTCCCTATGTCCGCCCCTGGGGTACACCACCCCCTGGGGCGCTATGCCTATGGGGCATAAATCGTGAGCAGCATGATGATCTTCGCAAGGTGCCCTCCTGTTCCAAAAAAATAATAAAAAAAAAAAACTCAATTTCTACACCTCCTCCTGTTACACCCAATCAAATCTATAAAAAATCATCCTTATAAAGCCCCCATACAACCTCTACCACTACACACTATTTTTATGTAAAACCCCTCATTTCACTTTATTAATATTTTAATCTATCGCCCCGACTACACATGGCCTAATGTCATGTTTAGAAGACAAGAGAAACGTGTGTCATGTTTTATGTTTAAAGTTTAAACATAACAAATTCAATTTATGCATTTTTGTTGTAAATTTCTTATTTTGGAATATAAATGTACAAAAAGAAAATCGGATTAAATGGGTCGTGTTTATGTCAATATGGAAACACTCATTTCATGTTCTTGGTGGTGGATATAGAAATGTTTTTCAGTAGTAACATTTTTCATTTTTTTCATTTTAGTAGCAACGTTTTCCAAATTTCGTAAAAGAAACCAAATTTTCCACTACGCGCGCGAAGTTGAGCCGCAACGGACGCGACCCCTCCTTCCTACCTATGTCCGCCCCTGCATGTTCTGTTTTGTGTATGACATGTTTGGGGTTTCATAATGTTCTCAAGGTTGTATCCTATCAATCCGCAAAACTGACCCATTATTTTTTTTAACGTTTGGATAAAATGCATCAATTTAGAGGCATACAAATTTCAAAAACAACTATACACTATATTTCAACTTCAAGGCAAGAAGATTTATTCTGATTCAGTTATTTTTTTATTGTTAAAAGATATTCCGATTAGTTCTTACACAATTAAATAGTTTGTTGTCAAATCAAGTGTTCGATTATGGATTATACATTATTATTAAATTTTAGTATATTAATATGATTAATTGAATCTAAAAGAGTTAATTGTAACAACTTCATAAGCATATGTAAGTGAATTATCGAGTTAGGGATACGTGATCATATTGGATATGCGTAGACATATATGGAGTATATGTAGTGCCACGTGTATGCAGTATATTTTACACATGCCCGGTATTGAGTCTTCTAGGTTTCTCATAATCTTTCCCGTGTCGAGTTAATATTGATATCTTTAATGTATCATATTTAAAGATTTCAATTTTTTTAACATTTTTTTTTTAAAAAAAAAAGTGGATGTATTTATAATCAAAATACGAAAGTTACATCACAATAGAAAGTAGACGGGCAACAAACTGCGCCGCCACCACTTTCTAAATTGTTTAACTTGGAAAATGATTTTGTACAACTAATACACGCTTTAATAATCGTCAATAGATAACATATCAACTTATCTGCCAAAACTCGATATAGACAAAATTTCAGTTCTTTAAAAACGATCACAAATTTGATTAAAAAAACATTATCGTTATATCATATACATTATTCTTTTAACAGATTTTAAGTTTTGATGATCAATTAATTAAAAAAACATCATGTATTGTATCATATATTACACAACACTTTACCATCCAGAGGATTAACTTGATCTACATTGTAAAATTGTTAAATTCAATATTTGAAATCCAAACCACCCACTCTAAAATTCTAGTTAAATTAAACATAAGGTTGACTTTTTAGTTATTGACTTCTTAAATCTTTGACCATTGAGGAAGCAGGAAGTCAAAGGCCGGGCCGACCCTACCACCCCTTCTCCACTTACCACTTAATACAAGTCAAATGGGTTAGTTTTTTATTGGATTGAATCTTAAAATTCAATTATTTAAAAATCCTCAGATACACATGAAAACATTGTTGATTTTCTTTTTGAAATTGAATCTTTTTTTAAAATATATTTTAAATTCTGGTAAACTGTATTTTGTTGATCTCCCATTGATGACTTTTATGTGCACCTTCTTTCATTGGACAGCTACCCTTGTATTACAAGGCAAGTGTCATTTGTTATTTTGATTTTTTAAGGCTACATGGTGTCGAATAGAGTCTAAGGGTCAATTATGTCACATTAACCATCACATAAGAATAGCGCCCATTTTAATATGATCGGTGTGGAATGGAGCTCAATAGTGCAACGTTTTTTTAATTGAAGTGGAGATATGCTTGTTGACCATCGTTATTGGAGGGGCGCCCCATTGTGTGTCGCGACCGTGAGTTCGAAGAGAGGAAGAAAAGAAGGCATTTTTGAAGATTGGATCATCAAACGAGGTAATCTTCGTGATATTGATTCATAACCATAACAGTATCATCAATGGTATGTTAAATTGATGAAATGTGATGTTAGGGTTTGAAAGGAAGCAGGGAATTTGATAGAACAAGATTATACGAGATTCGATTACCAGGAGTTCTTTCGTGATATTGATTCATAACCATAACAGTATCATCAGGAGTTCTTTTCGAATCTCTTAACAAGATTAGTTGTTTTTGCTTTTTACGGTTGGTTTTGAATTCATTTTCAACTTTTATTTTTGTTATGAAACAAAAAATTTCTTTTTAATTGCCAAACTTTCACCAATTTATATTTTCACCTTTTGTAGGATTCGAATTCCCAACCTCCCTCAAGAGGGTTTGTTCCCTCTACCGTTAGACTACAACCTAAGTGGGAAATAAAATTTGATCCTTCAATTTGATATTACTTCAATAGTAACTTAAAAAATAGTTTACATTATTTATTTCGTTAAGGCCTAAAGCTAAAGCTAAGAGGCACAATTTTTGCAACTCGGCCCGGGCACCTGAATTTTCAGGGCCGGCCCTGGCAGTTAACCCAAGCAACTGTTTTGAACCCCATATAAATAAGGCCCCCATTTGAAAATAATAGCATTTACTATGATACTTGGGATTTTATAAATTTACATTTGTTAATTTGTTTTGAAAAACCTATGTTACTAAATCAGATTTGAATAACATTGATTAATTCCTCATAAACGAAAACTAGTTAATTTGATAATTTCAATAAGGGAGTTGATGCATAGTTCAAAAACACTTCAAAAGATAGATCAGAACTAAGCAACCCAAAATTGATTCAAAGCCATTCAAGAACCAATTGATGGTTATATTTTATATACTTCTATAAAACTATTACGTGCTATTTAAGTTCATTATGTAGGTTAATTCTATGTCCAATAGAAACCAAAAGTACCGAGTACATACACCAAAAAGCTTGGAAAAGGGCCCTTGCTTCGTTTTGTGCACCTCTAACTTAGGGTATGTTTGGCATAACTAGCTGGAGGCTGGTAGCTGGAAGCTGCAAGCTGGTAGCTGCAAGCTTTTTAAATATACTAGTGGTAATGCCCGCGCGTTGCCGCGGATACACATATTTTATTGTCACACTATTACAATGATCCAAGTCTACCTATGTTAAACGACACATTCAGCGGGTACGCAATGAGACTTCTGTAAGTACCATTTTGGTTAGTTACGGTGGGTGATTTGTTTGCTTCAGTCAATGGTACCCATAATTACCAAATGTGTTATATGGAGTACTCTCCTTTTCTTATAAATGAACACTATTCACGCATGATCAATAATATTATCCTATAAGGAATACCAATTCAGTTTTGAAGCTTGTCTATTGAACTTTTCACCTAGATACATCTTTTTTTTTTTGGTCAATTTTCATATGTTGAGATGGGAAAGAAAATTACCCAAAACATGGCCTAACTCTTCAACACACTCCATAATCAAGTGTTGGTATCCCATTACTCCTACTTTTCATTATTCACACAATTGAAGTATCAACCCCACCAATTTACATGTAACAATAGGAGAAAAATGACTCCTATTGCATTGAAGCTATATCAGATTCAACACCACATCAGTTTGTAAAAAAAATAATAAAAAATAATAGTAATAATGACCTTATCAACATCCTCGGCTACCTTTTTCTTCTCATCCATAGGAGGTTGAGAAATCTAAATTAAAAATATATATATATTTAGTAAATAATCAACCATAAGAAATATAAAAAGTAATAACACTCAAATACCTTGATCCTTCGAATTTTATCTATAAACTTTTGAGAGATTGTTCTAGTGTTTGAACCCAAGATAAGAATTTTATATTTTACACATGATAAAGAAACGAGCAGCCTAACGACATCACATACTGCAATTTCAACTAACTCATAATAGATTGGTAACTCTATTGACCTGATGAGGTGAACAATAATAGTACATAAGCCCACATCAGTTCAAGACGAAGTCAAATGGGTCAACTTTACACATAAGCCAACTATTTAGCTACCTAATTGATAAAAATAATATTTTTATAGGAAAACCTCGTAGGTTGTGACACTAAGCACCATAGTTTTTCGTTCAAAAATCTCGTTTACATTGCAGGTGCCGAATGAATATATCCATGTAAATTTCATGTGCTTTGTTTTGTTTAATAGAATTCTCTGAAAACTTCAATACACTTAATCTATAGAAAAATAAAAAAAGATCTATATGGTAGTACGTTGCAGAACACTTCTTTTCTAAGAAAAATGAAGTTAATGGTAGTTGGACCATTTCTGCTGGTAGATATAAGTCAAAAGATTTGTAACTTGGCCAAAAGCTAGTAGTCAACACAATTACAGTCAATTATCCCATGGTTAATGTTTAAATTTATTCCTAACGGTAGGCGTTTTCAATAATTGTTCATCGCGTGCTCCAATCAATAAAATAAGTCCCAGAATCTTGCCTTTGAATACCTTATCAGACTACTGCATTCGGCGTGTCAAACATACTTAGCGAATTTTCCAATTATTACCACACTAACAAACATTTTAATAACATCACCAACCTAATGTACCCCACCAATGTACACCCAAAACTATGTTTTGTTTAAAACATGCATCTACTAATCAAATGCTTCTATGATTATCATGCCAACGACAGTACTACAACCTACAAACATATTACAATATGTAAAACCATAATAAAATGAGATGACACATTGATACCCTACAAAAAAATTGGCACTAAATATCTATAGCCTATAATACAAAAGTACCTAATTTGGGATCTAATATAAATAGGCACTCTATATTTGAGTTTTGCATTTACGAGTAGGAAAAAAAGATTGCATACCTCCACCTGTTGTTGGAGAGATTGAACATAGTTGATAATCTTAAAACTGAAAACATACTCGAATGTTTGTGCGGGGTGCCCTGATGGCATTGTCATGGGTAATTAGGTTCTATCAGCTGGATCCGTTTTATTCGCACCTGATAAATCATTTAAAAATATGTTTTTGTTATCATTATAATTCAATGGGATTTAAAATTAAAGGGATTAAGCTAATTAATTAATTATATATTTATTTATACTTACCAGTCATAACATAGACCATGTACTTTGAGAATAAAAGGTTGTGCTTGCAACTAAAATATTTGCATTTGGATTCTGATAATAACATATATGGCAAGCCATGGTTGCCTTAGTTACTTGATGTAAAAAATGCACTTATTTCTTCTTGCCCCATCTACAAACCTGAACATAAAAGTAAAACCTGAAAATAAAAGAACATGGGTCGGTTTGGCACGGGCCAAGGGAATTCAATGCCTGTTAATTGCCTTTCGTTTATGGTCACTCCATTTTGGAGGGTGCCTTCGTAAAAAATGTTAGAAGGGAATTCCGAAAGTGATGGATGCATACGGTATTGAACCTGTAATGTAATTGGTTTTACACCAAGAAGCACAAGTCGCTCAAATAGAGACTGCACTAACCCAGCCTGTGCTGCTTTCTTGCGCATGATAACTGGACCAAGCTGACAGCAGTCACCAACAAGAACAACCTAGTACAAGCAATTTCCATTACAACACATAACCACCAAAAGAGCTTCATTATATAGCTTGTGTAAGTATGTACCTGTTTTACCCCAAGAACAAGAGGGATTAAACACTCAGGCTCGGTTGATTGAGTAGATTCATCGATAAGCACCTACATATATTTTTAAAGAAATGTGTTAATCACAAAAAATAAAGTAACCCAAAGTAATTAGAATCATAGTTGTTATGGCGTCATGACAACTCAACCTGACGAAAATCTAAAATTTTCCAGCCAAGGATCTCCAACACCAACACATGTGCAACAGATGACATCAGCACTCTGAGAAATCTGTCGTTCTGCAGCCCGTTTTAATGCCTTATATTTCTTCTCATCACTGCTTGATAACTCCCCTATACAATGTTACAATAAAAAGAAAAAAAAAATCCTGTGATGATTATATCAATTGCCTATACAAAAATGAACAGATTCGACCCTCACCTTGTTCATCTTTCAGTTGCTGCCGTTTATGAAGATCGCTCTTTTTCACATGTATCAAGATGCCGAACCTTAAATTAAAAAAAAATTAACTCAAGCTATTAAAAAAAACAAGAAGCATGTAAAGTCATACATGTAGAAATTTTGAAGCATTATTAGACAAACAAACCTGATAATGAAGTATCAAATGCTCGACAGGTGAACTTACAGCTTCCGTTAATTTTGCACCCAACCTAACAAACCTGATTATACACATTGAGTATTAATAATAAAATTCCAAAAACCAGAGCAAGTGATTTAAGTTACCTTTAAGCTAGTGGCACTTATCTTCTCTACAAGTTGATCTACAGCCACATTACTTGGAGCACATACCAAAACCTAAGTTAAGTTGAATGATCATCAATCATCATCACAGTCATCATCATTCAACATCATAATATCATCAGGGAAGGGATAATACACTTGAATCAAACTTATTGGCCTCTGAAGAACACTTTTTATAGCAAAAACCTATCAATAATGCGGCAAGTCAACAATTTTCCATATATATATATATATAGTAAAAAGGAATCAATAAAAGCATGTAAAAATTCGTATGCATCTCAACCTCATGGCCTAACAGAAGACCCGGCACCTGCTAACACTTGTCTCATCAACAGAAAAAAATTTATAGCCCCCTGCATCCGGTCAAAACTTGTGCTTTTTCATACAAAGTCAATGCTAAAACCATGATTCACATCAACAGGAACACCCTAGATTAAACCATTATAAGTAACTACCTGAAACAACATATATGTTGATATCAACACTTGCTAATATAATACTCAAACTCAGATAACTGTAATCAACTGTCAACATACCTTATTCATTAAAACAAACAATGATCTTAATTTCAATTAAATCAAACATATCAAGTTGCAAATTAGAGCTTTTTTAAGCAAAACGAGTAGAGCAAATAATTCTTTCATGAAACCACAATATTGATGAGTTTAAACATTTTTCTTTCCAAACAAATCCTCCACACACACACTAAAACCATACACAAACAACAAATTGAACAAAAATAACGTGAAGCAGTACCAAAATATATCACTACAATGTATGTAAACTGCATAAAAAATGTAGCACTAATCAAAGAATTAATAAAATAAATAATGAATCAGAACATTACCTTTCAAATTTTCTTGTAAAGCAAGACAATACAAAAAGATTAGACAAACAACTGGGTATAGCAATGATGTGAGCTTCAACAGATCAGATTTATGTGTAATAATTGGTAACGGAAGTATTAAAGTTCTCTGAGTAGAAGGGGGGATTCAAGGGGGTTACCAATTGAATGATTACTAACTGGTAATGAAAGAATTAAAGTTCCCTGCATATCCTAACTGTCGGTTGAGTGGTTGGGGGTTACGAAGGCGGTATGATTTAGGAGATGGCATGGATTACAGGGACAGCAATGGAAACAATTTTCTTCTTCTAACTAAAATCTCATTGTAAATTTACTAATTTACCCTTACAAGTGTCTTAATGTTACATTAAGTTCCAATTATATCCTTGTTATACAAGCTTAATTTACTTATACATGTTGCTTCTTAAATTGTATGAAAGTGAAATTTACCATGGTAGTCATCACTCCTCCTTTATAATGTATATTATAGATTTTGGTGTTTGGCAGAGTAGCTGGAGCTTTTAATAAAATGTATAAAATGACCAAAATTGTCATAATTAAAAGATTGTAAAGAAGGTTTTTATTTTATTTTTAAAATAGAATGGGTATTTGTGTCATTTATTAACTAAAAGCTTGTAGCTAGTAGAGCTTTTTCTTAAAAGCTACTACTAGTAGCTTTTCACTATAGAGCTTTTTCTCCAACCTAAAAGCTTCCAGCCCATTCAACCAAACAAGACTTTTTATTAAGTAGGAGTTTTTTTTCTTAAAAGCTTGAAGCTCTTAAAAGCTCCTTGCCAAACATACCCTTAGTAGTGTCATATTATTGATGATACCGTTTTTAAGTACTGACAAAACAATGCATAATATATTTACATTCATACATCATTCAGCAAGCGATTGAGGCAGCCGCTTCCATCACTTCCACAGTTATTCGTCTATTAGACCATGTGTAGTGGAGCGTGATTAGGGGCGTGAAAACGAACCTAGCGCCCCCCAACACCACTACAGGAGGGCGCTAAGTGCTAAAAAGGGGCGGGGACCTTATAAATTTAACGTCGTACATCACCAACAACAACCAATCATCTTTCTACACCTCAGACTCTCTCTCCTGCTCTCCCATCTTCTTATTTTTTAATTATTTTTTTAATTTAAAAAATAAACACAGATTAGCGCCCCCCCCCCACTACACTCCCATTTTGAATTAAAGCCCCATGCTGACCCAGCTGTCGCCTGTCACGTGAACCAATCACAGAGGGGGCCTTAAATTTTTCCCGCCCCCATGGTCTTATGATCTTAGAAAGAGCATCATTCACTTACCCGACATTTTTTTTGAACTTCTAAAGAAAACATATTTGGAAAAATGTCTTTTTAAGAGACTTGTTTATGGCTAAAGGATCAATCCAATAGTGAATACTCTATGAGGATATCCTCACATCCTTCTATCAAATTTTGTAATTTCTGACTTGCAAATGATATATTCGATTCTGCATTATAAAATTGTTTCCTACTCCAGTTAAGCTTTTGTTTTAAGGAAACATCGACCAGGTTTTATTATTTTTATGAAGTATCATAAATCATAATCACTTTCTTCCAAATACCTTGATCTTCACATTTAAAACACCGGAGCTGTTTGGTTGATTAAGTGCTGAATCATTAAGAGGTTTTAATGGTTAAGAGGCTCTGAATGTAGGGATGAGCTCGAGACGGTATCGGTACCAATCGATACCGATCCCAAAAACTCCCAAAACCCAATACCGATACCGATACCAAAAACATACGGTACGGTACGGTATTGGTATTTTACCTTAAAATACCGAAACTGAAAACCTCTAAATATGAGTACCGATACCGGTATCGGTTCAGTTAATTTTTGTTGACGTCAGCAAAAACTAAAAGTTGGGGCCATCGGTAGTGATTCTTAAAATCGGGACTGGTGATGGCCAACAACTAAATTAGGGTTATTTAAATCCAATATTCAAATATAATTCGCAAAACAATAAAAAAAAAAGGAAAAACAACATTGAAATTACAACTACAATTTATTTTAGGGAAATTGGATTTTAACACCCTTAACTATTAACAATTGGCCGCTGATGCACTGAACTACAAAATTGATCAACACCACACTTTACTTTCAACTTATTGGCATGTATCACCATCATACTAACCATGGTTAATTTTTGCTGACATGGCATGGTGACGTGTCCATTTTTGCTGACGTGGCAGGTGATGTGTCCATGTCACGTCAGCTTATTCCCATGCCACGTCAGCAAAAATGGACACGTCACCATGCCACGTCAGCAAAAAATTAACATGGTTTAGTCTGAGGGTGATACAGGCCAATAAGTTAAAAGTACAGTGCGGTGTTGTTCAATTTTGTAATTCAGTGCGTCAGCGGCCAACTGTCAATAATTGAGGGTGTTAAAATCCAATTTCCCTTTATTTTATATTTTTGGAGTGGAAATATGTTACCACTTCAATACCCAGTTTTTATAAACTAGTCAGGTTTATAACCATCAACTAGTTATTTTTGTCAAAAGAAAAAGACCATAAAACCACTAATTTTAGGTTTCATACAAACACTTAACAATCAATATAAGCTCAATATCACAAACAATGCCTTCATATCATATGCTTTGTACTTTTGTAATGTAAACATACTTATGCCTGAATTACAACCTAAAATCTCTATAAGTCTAATATCCATCCCATTTCGCTAACCGAAAACTTTAGATCACACCATCCGGCACGTATCCTTCATCAAACAACTGATCAGTCAACCCGTTCAAAACTTCAAATACGCGATTCCCTTCATCTTGACCCGACGAAAACAAATATGTTCTGTTCATCAACTCAATCCAACTATAACCAGTTTCCTTTTTCAACACCTTTTCCTGCATAAGTTTCCTAATTTTCACTATCTCATCCCATTTTCTTGATTCTGCGTAAATATTCGACAGCATAATATGCGCAGAAACATCGTCAGGATCAATACTGAGTATTTTTTCAGCAGCATATTTCCCCAAATCAAAATCTTTATTCTTTTTACACCCTGATAATAGACACCGCCACACCACCTTATCCGGTTTTGCAGGAAAATTTTTTATAAAATCATATGCTAACTTTGTTAATCCTTTACGCGAAAATAAATTAACCATACACGCTAAATGATCGGTTCTTGGGGCTATACTATAATCTTTAGTCATAGAACTGAAGTGAAATAACCCGTCTTGTAAAAGACCAGAATGACCACAGGCAGATAAAACGCCGATAAATGTAATGGCGTTAGGCTTTACGTTATGATCTAACATCATGTTGTAAATCTCTAGAGCCTTTTCACCATGACCATGATGCGCGTATCCCACGAGCATTGTGTTCCAAGAAACGATGTTCTTGAAACTGAAGTTATCAAATACTACCCTAGCGTTTGATAACCGTCCACATTTTGCGTACATGTCAATTAAGGCGCTTCCAACCACAACGTTTGAATCGATCTTTAGTTTGATGATGCAACAATGTGTTTGTTTACCCCATTCGATAGCGGGTAGATCACCACATATGGTTAAAATGCTTGAATAAGAGTAAAGATTTAGTTCAAATCCTTTTGATAACATTTCATGGAGAAATTCGACTGCTTTTTCGTATAAACCCGAGTTCATATGCCCCGAAATCAGTGCGTTCCATGTGACGACATCGTGTTCGTTCATTTCTTCGAAAACATTCAACGCTTCGGTAATATGGCTAGATTTGAAGTAGAAATCCATAACTGAATTTCCTATAACTGTAAACGATATGTATCCAAATTTTATGATTAACGAGTGGAGTTGTTTCCCGAATTCGTTCGCATCAACAAACGCTCCAAAAACAGTTGCAAATGTTCTTTCATTTGGTTTATTATCACCGACGCATGTAATTGACTAAAAAGATTAACCGCTTCTTTATTTTTTCCTCGTTGAACATAACCCCCTATTAGCGCAGTCCATGCAGTTAAGTGAGGATTTTTAGCCTCAATAAAAGCCGATGAGCCGAGTCCAAATGACCACATTTAGCATAGAGGTTAACCAAACCGGTCACAACAAATTGATCCATTCGCGTGCCACTTTTTACTGCATGCGAATGTACTTGCATACCAAGTTCTACATTCTCTAAAGCAGCACACGCACCCAATACACTCGCACAAGCGAATTCGTTAACTTTAACCGCCGCTTTATGCGACCGCGCAAAAATCCGTAACCCTTCAAGATTTTCACCACATTGACAAGCACACGACACGAGTGAAGTCCAAGAAACCTCATTCGGGTCCAAAATCGACTCAAAAACACACAACGCATTCTTCAACATCCCACATTTCCCATAAAAGTTAACCAAAGAATTCTCCACATGACTGTTTAACTTCTCCTCAAACTTCAACATCCTTGCATGAACTTCTTTACCAGTTCTTGAAACACCTAGGCTAGCACAAGCCGATAACGCGCTAACATAAGTATAATAATTCGGGACAAACCCGTTCTCCACCATCGATCTATAACATGTCAAAGCCTCATAAAACATACCCATATGAGAATAAGACGAAATTAGAGTTGTCCAGGAAATAACGTTTCGTTGAGGCATTTTATCGAACACCTTTCGGGCATCTTGAATACGGTTGGTTTTGCAGTACATTGTGATTAAATGATTGTGGGTATATATATCTGGGTAAGCCCAAGATTTGATAAGCATTGCGTGGACAGCTCTGCCTTTGGAAGCTGAGGTTGGGTTGGTGAAAGATCGTATGAGATTAACGAAATTCATAGTGTGTGCTTTTCTGTGGGATAAATAATATTATGGAGTGACAGTTGCCTTTCAAATGACTGCAACTGCTTAGTTTTGACACTTCAAGATCAAGATGCATCATCAAATCTTCAAACACAACACACATACAAAAGAAAGCTCACTTTATTCATTGCTCAAACCTGATTTATACATATTATGTTTATATTATGTTTATGTATTTCGGTTAATAACCAAAACTAAACTTGGGCTAAAGTTTTTGTTTAAAAATACTTGAAACGAAGGTATAAAGGCTAGATATATAGGAAAATATGAATGGTTTGGTTTGGTTCGGTTAAGTTAATTTCGGTTTATCGAAAATACAAAAAACACTGATAACTGATTTTTGGTCAATTTAGTTTTTGGTTAATTGGTTTTCGTCTAATTTGGTTTTTGATTGATTTTGGTTTGGTTTTTCTATATTTGTTAGGTTTTGGTTACTGGTTCGGTTGTTGTTCACCTATAGAAACTGTTAACCTGATATTGTTTTTATTGATGAAATTGATTCGTTGGTTGGTCAACGTGGTGAACAGTGGCGAAGTTTGGTTCGCCAATCGGCGGGGGCCAGACTTAATTTTTTTCGATCGGTAGTGGCAAATCGGAGGGGGCCGGACTCAACCCGGACTAAATTTACCTACGAAAATCGCAAATTTCCACTACTGCGCCAAAAAACAGGGGGGCCAGGGCCACCCCTGGCCCTCACATATGCTCCGCCCCTGGTGGTGAAGGTAATGAGAGTGAAGCATCTTGTCATATCAAAACTGAGCTTCTTGTCTAGATGCAAGTGTATTGTGTTCAATTAATTCTGAGGTGGTGAATTGGATGGATTAGATAACGAGTCTAATTGGGTAATTTAAGTTACAAGTTGAAACATGTCGAATTGGATTGACCCGATACACTTTTATCCAAAAAAAAATTAACTTTTTTACATAAATAATTAGTGGACACATCAAATATGATAACAAAAAGGTTATATTATGATAATAACACTCTTTTACATTACTTTTGAAGTTTATGCCTTAGAAATTTAAAATAAATTATATATATCCTTGAAAAGAAACGTCGATGCCACCCATTTTGACCAACGGCGTGGTGCCACGTAGCCACATACTAATTTCTCTTTTTTTTTCTTTTTTATATTTAGTCTTTTAATTTATAGGTTTTTGTCTTACTTTCAAAGCAAAGACATTTGCTGGCTTAGTGGTAGGCGCCTCTTTCTTTGTGGCAGCAGGTCTTGAGTTCGACTTACGTACTCCTCTGCCTACCTTTTTCTTCTTCTTTTGATTTGGTACATATATACCAATTATATACCAATTAAAGCCAAATAATAACATACCAATTAAACCATTGTCAGTTGTTTTGCTTTTATCTCGGCCAATCGACTTTTGTTTTAAAGCCAAATAATAACATACCAATTAAACCATTGTCAATATAGTACTACATATTGTTTAGGTTAAAACGCATACACAATAATCCATTATAATAGGCGAAAACAACACGTATTCGGTATTCATCAATCTATTCACACATTATATGTATATCTTAGTTTAGCTATTTTTTTTTTTTTTTTTTTTTTTTTTTTTTTTTAGGCCTCATGTTATCTTTATGTTTTACGTTTATTTACGTAAGGTTTTTTTTGTCGATCCATAATTTGGGAAAAAAAGGGTCCTGTGACTTTCGGTCCTCACCATCCAAAAGTTCAAGTTTCGCCACTGGTCATTGTGCAACAGACGGTAAAGTGTTTTAACCGGTTTAGCGCGCCGCAACGCGCGCGGGGGCCTAAAACCTAGTTTTGGTATGAGTTCATATCGGCGGTGGAGACCTCAAACACTTTTAGTCCAAGCTCTTAAAATTTTTTCAATGATCAATTATTAGTGTTCATGTTGAATATGCATGTTGAATATGATCACAAATGTTGATTTAAAAAATAATTAGTAAAATTATTTATGAGGTTTTATGCATTAAATTACATAATGAGTGACTCTCAGTCTGGTTGACCTTTTTTAACTATTTGATTGTTCTTTTAGGTTTTTTTTTTTTTTTTTTTTTTTTTTTTTTTTTTTTTTTTTTTTTTGTAGACACATTAGATTTATAATATAACCTTTTGTTAATTGCAAAAATTGATTAGTCCAAAATTAATAATCGGGCCAACATCATTGTTCATATTTTCAGGGTGTCCGGAATGATGATAAGAAATTCTTGTCCTTTCAGCTACAAACACTCCATATTCATTAGCTCATGTAACATTTTTGGACATCAATTCTTTAAAAAAATTTACAACCAACACAAAATTCAAACATAACTCAAATCAACCCATTTATAGGTAACCGAGGTTTTGTTTGAACCGGTACGGAAAACACTCAAGATGCAAAGTTCTTCATAAGAAAGTCCGATGACACTTGGATGCCATGTGTACCTCACCAGCCCGGCGCCATTGAGATCACTATGCATGATCTAGCTTCCCGAGGAGACGCATCAAAGGTATGGAGAAGAATTTAGAAACCAAAATCAAGAGAGGATAGGTGAGAAGTTGATAATATGTAAAGATAAAATTAGAGTTAATTAAGAAACCATAAATTTACATTAACTAAACCATTCAAAACAACATTAGTATCTTATTATATATCTCTTACATGGTTAAGATACTAGCGGCGCTTCCAAATTATCTCCATCCTCTCGCGGCGATTCTAGTTTCAACGAGCATGCAAAGCACAACGAAATCACCTGAAAAGTTGAATAGATACCATCAGACAAAAGAGTTTGTAGAGGTGTTTGGTGATGGTTGAGTAGGATTACCATGCATAAAGAGGCACAAATGATACTAAATCCTTTGCAGTCAAAAGGCGCATCAGTGGACAAGAACCATGCTGTAACATAGGAAGTTGAAATTCAAGTTATTAGTAAACAGTTTGGTAACGTGTCAAAACAAGTAATTCTAGCTTAGCGTGGGTTGACTCGCACCACCTTTTTGCCCAAAAAATTTTAAAACATCATTTATAATTTAGCTTTTGTGCGTTAAATATGATTATTAAAAATCACTATAATAATAATAATAATAATAATAATAATAATAATAATAATAATAATAATAATAATAATAATAATAATAATAATAATAATAATCTTACTTTCTGAATATAGAAAATTTACTAAGGTTTAAGTATCTGCAAATCTAACAATACACCTTAAGCGACATTCGACTCATTTAACCCATCTTGTTTTCCTCTGCTAATAGTTTTTGTGTGTATATAACGTCTAGTATGTTGTATATACTATCAATACAACGTCTAGTATGTTGTATATACTATCAATACATCGGGGCAAATTTCGACCTGTAAAAGTCTTTTGTGTGCTAATATGATTACTAAAACAAAGTATTGCAGTAATAGTCTCATTATCTTAATATAAAAATAAATTTGTATGTTGTGCATGTAGTTGGGCGATTTCGACCCGTTTGACCCCTTGGAGATGATGCAAATAAACCAATTTATATGTATATGGTTTGAAATTACCAAATGAATACGGAATCAAGATAGAGATAAAAACTCACTAGTCAAAGGAGTCATTGCTAATGGTGATAACAAGCTTGCAATTGATTGCACACCGGCAATAAAAGTCTGTGCTTTTCCTGAGATTTATATGTTTTCACCATTTTATGAGTCCCATTATATAAGAAAATATGGATACAAAAACAGAGGCTTGAAATTGTGAAAAATGTACAAGATTAGTAGTACATGATAAAACTTTCACAAACCTGATCGGTTGATCTTGATCCTTTTGATATAACCGCATAGGTCTGTTTAAAAGATTAAATTTCAATTATATATACAATAATATATAGCACTAAAAAAACTAACTTTTATTAAGAAACCTTACAGATGGTTTAACTAGGATATATATCACC
The DNA here is from genome assembly GCA_030844895.1 of Ambrosia x helenae. Taxonomy (NCBI): domain Eukaryota; kingdom Viridiplantae; phylum Streptophyta; class Magnoliopsida; order Asterales; family Asteraceae; genus Ambrosia; species Ambrosia x helenae. The sequence goes on along the minus strand of CM061232.1, from coordinate 3,646,513 downwards.
CCAAATGATGCACTAAGATAAGGTACCTGTAGATGCAAAAAAAAAAAAAAAAAAAAAAATCATTGTACAGAATCTTTGAAAAAAATCATTGTACAGAATCTTGATGTAATTTTTTACGGTTATTTATAACACATTGTACAGAATCTTTGAATAAAAATGATTTAGGAGTTTGTATCATGCATGCATGAGTTTGGCTACTTTCAGCCCATTCAATATATTTGACCCATTCCCCTTTTAGAAAAGGAGTCGAAGATGCAACCTTCGGTTTGACAAAACCAGGTCTTAAAATTATTTAGTATGCATATAGACAAGATGAAATGAACGATGAAGGTAATTACCCAGGGAGCCCATGCAAAGCCGTAAAGTAATGCCTGCAAATAACAACAAATTTATGAGAATATACAGTCAAATTTGTGTTTTAATTAAAGTGGAGTGAACTTACATAAGCAATTGATGCTAATAAGCCTGCACACAATATTATTTTCTCGCCAACTATTGGATTAGCAAGAGGAAGCACCACCAACTAGAAACAAATGGAAGCATTGAGAGAAAAATATTACTTAATACAAAATTTTGGTTGCACAAAGGAACACAAATTTAATGATTAGAAATCCAAAAAAAAAAAGTTGAAACAAAATTATATAAAGACAGAAGAACAGACCTGAGAAACAATTGAACCTACACCAACCATGCTTAGGATTTCTGAAAGTTGATTTTTGTCAAAACCGAATGCTGCTTTCAGATAATACTGTCAGGATAAAAGAAGGTTAAAAAAACCAAAAAAATCAATTGGGAATGAGTTGATTAATTAAAATCCTCATGTTGCAAGTTAAATTCTAGAAAAAAATAAGCCTAAGCCTTTATATAAGTTTTTTTATGAATGACTGAGTTATGCACTTCCTATTAAACTCATGACCACTTATTTTAATACAAGAGGCGGTATAATTATAAAATATATATATATATATATATATATATATATATATATATATATTTCAACGAAGTATCTCTCGAAGCAGCCTCTCTATCCGCAAGGATAGGGGTAAGGTCTACCTACATCCCACCCTCCCTAGACCCTACTCTTAGCTTTGCTAATTGTGGGATTTACTAGGTAAGGTTGTTGTTGTTGTTGTATTTATTTCAACGAAATTTTGGTTTTTGTTTATTCACAATAAAAACCTTTGGGAGATTTTTTACCATTTGGTCTATTTATCTTTTACCTCTTTTATTAATTTTACCCGTTAGGGATCAAACATATCCTAAATTGATCCATTTATGTAAACATGTCGAAATTCACTTATTCCTTCATTCTAAAATTAAAAGTAGCTTAACACGAAGAAAATAAAACATACGTATGTATAAAAATAAAAACATACCAGTAAGACAGTGCTAATGCCCGACATTCCCAGCTCATAGAAGAAAGATACGACAGAAATACTCCTTAGAGTTGGACTAAAAAACACGCATGTTAGAATTAACTTGAAGGAAAGCAAAAGAGTAATTAGCACAATGGTGAATCTTTAAATTCACATACGTGTTTAACACGATAGTTACAGCATATTTCATTGTTCTATATCGTTCTTGAACAACTGCGAGTGCTTTATTCAAATAGGATGAATGTCGTCGATCCACCTTTGGAGTTGATTTAACCGTTTCAACTAGAAAGAATGCCATATAAACTGGACAGAAGATTAAGAGAGCTATCGAAACCTGAATCAGAAGTAAAATCTATCAGAAAAATTTTAAGGAAACTAAAAATGGTACATTATGCTACAATATCAAAACAATTGTACTTCAAAAATGTACTCTTCGGGAAGAAAACGTGCTAGGAGATTTCCCACGACATGTGATGCAGAAAATAGGCCTGTTATCCAACTAAAAACAGCTGCCCGCTTTCTATTATCAACGATATCTGCCTGCAAAAATAACAATAATAATAAGCCTTCCAATGATGTATGGTTGAAACGTGTCATTTTCAAGTAGAAATTGAAACGGGCCAGAGTTCCAATTTTATAAATAACTTATGCTGTATAATCTTATGCTGCATTAATTATGATTACAAAAGAACATTGATATAATAATGATCTAGATGTTTGAAGAAAATGATATAGCATGTAGGAGGTTGTATGCACTAAAAGAGGCTATAAGGGGACTTTCAACACATTCGATCATTCGACCTGTTACCCTTTTGCTATCCAAAAGGGGGCGGCGGCGCAGCTTGTTGCCCGCTTACCAGCCGTCCACTTGTAATGTGTTGATTTTAATTTAATGAAAACTCAGTTATTAAAAAAAAAAATCAAACCATTTATAAGTAATGGGTCAAAATTGCTCTGCAAACAATGTTATGTACCGAAAAATCAAAGAGATACAGTTTGACTATTGGGGTAAGCTGGACTTCCTCTCAGCATCAAAAACCGATACGGGGGGCTTCTTTTGAATTTTATTGAGTATTACATGCATTTATATTTAGTGCGTTAACAGGGAGTAGAATTAAATAAGATGTCTTACCACATAAGCAACAGCAATGCAGAAAATACTTCCTTGACTAATAATATATGAAATTGTGCGAAGAACATAATAAGCATACACAAATGCTCTTGACTCGCTGATGGCCAGCAGGGCTGAAAGATAACAAAAAAAAAGCACAAGAGTGTGAATGTGTGATTACTAACATGTAAGTAAAACAATTCATGATGACCTAATGTAATTACTTGTATGGTTTTACAGTAAAGAAAACTGATCATGGAAAAAAAAATACTTACTAAAGGGAAGTATAGTTGTAGAAAGCGTTACAAGAAGAAGTGGTTTACGTCCATGCTCATCTGAAAGCTGGCCTAGAATCGGAAGCATGATCATCTTGAATATTCCTACAATCTAATAATACACAAATACAAAAAGATGGGAGTAAAAATGATATAAACATTTAACCGTTACAATACAGAAAACTACTAGAAAAGAACAAAATTAAAATGAACAAAAGGATCAGATAATGCATTCAATAATGGCAGAATCCATTATCCATCTGACAGTCAATCCTTTGTGGCCCTGATTCATAAATTCCAATATATAAATTATTTTCTTCGAAAAGAAGACAGGGGATGGCTTTTAAGATCAAAGGTCACTCATTTTCAGCTGCAAAACATATACAAATTCTTAGCTTTTGGAGGTCAAGATTATCTTTACCTGAAAAAAAAATCAGTATTCAACTCCTAAAAGATATGAAATAACATAAGCTTGATTTTAAAAATCAAAGTATTGTTTTAAAATACTAAGTGTTATGCTAAGTGTTATGTGCACCAATCGGGCTTGTCCCGATTGCTAAGTGTTATGTGCCTTATGTCCAAGGTTTGATACAAAACCACTATTGAGCCGAGGGTCTCACTGGGAGCAGCCTCTCTATTCCCACAGGGTAGAGGTAAGGTTGTCTACATCTTACCCTCCTCAGACCCTACCTTAGCTTTGCTAGTGGTGGGATTAACTGAGTATGCTGATGATGTTGATGATGAAAGTATTGTTTTAAACTTTTAAAAATTTAAAATACTATCATAATAAACAAGAACAAGATCCAAATATGATCAACAACAATAAGATTCATATATTTTCTTTAATTAAATTAAACAAATCAGCATAATCACCATAAGTAACTGATCACATGAATCATCACTTAAACTATCTAATCAAATAACAGCTATCTGCAATCATAGGAAAGAAAAAAATAGAACAGAAAGAATGATGCAAAATCAGCACAAAGCACCAATTGAACTGAACATACTATTGAGAATTCCAAACAATGAAGCTGACGTGGCGTGCAAGGCAAAGGAGGCAATTAAGGACGGGATAGCTATAGATGGTTTAAACGTGATAAGGTTTAAATTATTCGTTACAATCATGTCCTAATTAATTAGTTATCTACTTATCTAGCATCCTAAAACGTGTTAGATTAATCAAACAATTCTAGTTATAGTCCAATAGGTGTGATTAGCTATACAAATACCATGATGTGAGTATTAAGAATTGTACATTCAAGTTTTGAGATAGTTTCTTGAATAACAAAATCGTTTTGGATGCTTAGCTAAATACGCGTGTTTAACGATTTACTGTTTAATATTGATTCACAACTTGACATCGAATTTTCAAGTCCAGCAGGTCGTGCATAGTAATTTTTCGACCTTAAGACTCAAAGCTTTGTTTTTAGTAAGGATCAGGCTTGCTATCCAAAAGTGTTGCGGCACAGCTTGTTATCCGTTTACCTGTCACTTTATTGTCACCGTCTTTCAAAATTTTAGATATCAGATCATATCTCTTTTTAATAATAATAATAATAATAATAATAATAATATTAATAATAATAATAATATCACATATGATTATGATGATGATGATGATGATGATAAATTAATAATAATGATTAGAATGAGAGAGTGATTATAAATTACAGTCTGTTGAAGGCCATTGAGATAAATGGCTTCAGAGCAGGTGTTTTCTCCAGGACAGAGAGCTTCAGTGGTGACGTCAACAAGGACAGAAACAGTCATCTCTTCAGCAATCCAATGAAAACAGAGTGGAAACAAGAGGTGCACCAATGGCTTGAGCTCAAGAGCACCATCCCACCACCTTGACATTGTTGCAGGTAAGGTGTTCGATGAAATGACTGAGTGACTGAGGTTTTGGTATTATTTATTATTATTATTATTATTATTATTATTATTATTATTATGTTTGTGTGTTTATATGAAAAGGATGAATGCAAATGGTGGGAGTTGGTTAGGTATGGGAGTGTTATTTTATTGGTTTGAATGATGGTTGGATAGTTTGGCATGACCCAACCCTCTACTTTTATTATTTTATTTTATTTTATTTTATTTTATTTTATAAGATAGTTTTTTTTTTTTAAATAATAAACAAAAAAGTCAGCATATTTGTTATGTTTTTTTATATTTGAATAACAATTTTATTAATTATTTACAGGTATTTTGCGTAAAACTTAATATAGAATTTGCATGTTTATGTGAAACGGGGTTTTAGACTAGGTTCGGGTTGAACCTTGAACATGGCGTAGTGGGTTGATTGGAGTCACATGCTAAACTGTCTAACCTTTTAAGTTCTCTGATGTAAAATCCTACATTATTATAAAAGTTAACTGGTTTATGATCTGTATTTTATATGCATGTCTTTGGATTTAAATTTAAGTATAGAGTAGTAATATAGGTAAAAAGTATTTTAAAAAATATAGGTTAAATGGATTGTGTATGTGTTAACTTACAAACATGCGATTCGTGTTTTGAGTTGTGTACTTGACAAGATTTTTTTTTGCATGTATAGTGTTTGTTTGACCTGTCAACATGTAAACATATTATATTTAAAAATCTATTTTATTTTTATGGGTTGGTTTTAATAAAGCTTATCTAAAGTTTCAAAGATAACTATAAACTTCTTTATGTTTTAAGCAGGGCCGGCTCAACCCTTTAGGGGGCCTAAAGCGAATTATCAATTCGGGGCCCTTTTTCCGAAAGCATAAAGTATTTTTTTAGTTCTTGTATAGTCCGTGTTGCGATACGTTGTGTCTAACGAGCCAAATCAAATCATTATTAAATGGAGGGTATTTGTAATTGTCACTTTCTTATGATCTGTCCCTCTACTTCCTGGAATTACACAGCCCAATTCAGTGTTTCAAAATAAAAAATGGTGGCCCTATAATCAACATTTGTTACAAATCGGTTATTGGAGCCCTTTAATCGATGAAATAAACAAAGTAGATAATGAAGGATTTTTTTTTTTTTATTTTATTTATTTTTTTTTTTTTAGATAATGAAGGATTAATTGAAAAGATCAAATTCAACCTTCTTACAAAAGCAATAATAAGTTAAAAATCTTGAAATGCATAAACTAACAATATAAACTAACTAGTGGTAGTTACCTGCGTGTTGCCGTGGGAAGCGGTTTACACAAACGCGTTGCTGTGGTACGCGATATCACTATATTGGTATTGAACCAGTACCATTACCGAAAGCATCGATCCAGAAAAACAACAAGAATTGGTACAGGTAAGGATACCTAAAATGATCGGTACAACGCTTCACTGTCGGGGAGCTTGTTTCGTTGAGAGTTTAGTGGGCATTAGAGATAACATTGTGTAATTGTTGCCGCGGGATGCGGTTTACACCCGTTTGTTGCCTCAGGATGTTGTTTGAACGTCGTACGTATCGAAACAGAAATGCTAATAATACTGAATAAATGTTTTATTGGTAATAATACTCCATTTTCAATGAATTTTATATTTTCACGTTGAGAATTTTATAAAGCCACGTTGAGGAAACTACAAAAACGAATACGGCATCGGTACCGGTATTAAGACAATACCTGGTCAGTCCTCCACAATAAAGAAAAATATCACTATACCGATACTAAAAAAAATCATTAATATTTTAGAGTATAATCCTTTTTTAGATATTCTTTAATGAAAATCTAAGGTACAGTTATACTTATATGTTGGCAACTGATTTACTTAATAAATTTAGTATTAGCAAAACATTGGGTGGCCAAAAAACAATCAATTACCTGGACGAAGGGCGAGAAAATAAGGTGGCTTGACCAATCACAATGATTCACTGTTTATGTGTAATTTCTTTAATATAGAGATAATATATGAAAATGGAAATAAGAATAAACAAGGTTTGAAGTCTAAACAATATATTGATTCCGAATTTTAGTTTTTTTTAAGGCATAGTTTAATGGTGAAATCCTAGTCCTAACAACTTTTGGGTCACAAGTTTGAGTCCTCCCGCACGTCGGGCCCTTTCAACCTTAATGGGTATGATTTTTCGATGGACGAGAATCGAACCTGTGACCAACCCCGGACAAAAACCCTCTAAAGAGGTAAACCATCCCATCTCAAACCAGCTGGGGGCTGGAGATCATTGACAATTCATAATTTTAGTTAGCTAAAGTTAAAACAATAACATTTGAAGTATGTAAAAAATTAACTGATATGATTTAAAATTAGATTGAATTAAAGTTGGAAAAGGATGTAATTTATTTAATTTGATTAAAATAAAAAGGATTATTATTATTATTCAATTGATATTAAATGATTTAGTACATACAAAAAAATTAGAGAGGGATAGAATTTAAAATAATCATAAGAAACCATTTAATGAGACTTAAAAATAGAAATTGAATGGTGAAGGGGACCGGGTGGCTAACAATCATAATCTTAACACAAGTTGTTTTCATTTTGGTGTCTTGTATATATCGAATTTGTACGGTGTATGGCTAGTGTTCCGCTAACATTGGTGAAATAATATTTTGTTGATCGTTCGAAAAAAAAAAAAAAAAAAAAAAAAAAAAAAAAAAAAAAGTTGTTTTCATTTTCATGCACCACGCAACCACCATTTTCCTTCTCTCTCGTGGACCCTTTGCTCCATCATCACTCTTGATATTTCTTGACATGTGTTAGTTTCCTATTATTTTCATTTATCCACTCACTATTGAATTATTGATTATTTAGTGCATTGAAATTTCCCCCTTTATATACTTTTTTTTTTTATGAGCAATTGAAATCTGGAAAAATAGTTATCTTTGGTACTGATAATATGTGTTTTTTTTTACATCAGTAAGAAAAAAGACCTTTTTTAAATAGAGGCATACAAAACTTTGAAAAGGAAACACAATATTTTAAGGAGAATATTGGGTCTAACGGCTTTTTTCCTTCTTGTGTCTAAGAGCTCCTTTCCTTTTTGATATATTGAGAATAATGAGGAGATGATGATGTAATTCTGATTCTTTAAAATAATTTCTAACACTCTCTCAAGCTGAGTAGTGGGGTTTCTAATATTCAGCTTGCCTAGACAATGGTTGAAGATTCAATATATCTGTTGACGGCCTTTGTCAATATATCTGCTAATTGGTCCTTGGAATTGACGAAAGGTAACTTTATAATCCCTGCTTCGAGTTTCTCTTTAATGAAGTGTCTGTCAACTTCTACATGTTTTGTACGATCATGTTGGACAGGATTTTATGAGATCTGTATTGCACCTTTGTTGTCACACATGATCATAGTGGCCTCGGTTTGAGGGAATCCGATTTCATTCAGGAGTTTGCGTATCCATAGAACTTCTGCTCTCGCGCGATCCCTTGGAATTTTGCTTCTGCGCTAGATAGGGCAACAACCTTTGTTTCCTGCCCTTCCAGGTAACTAGATTTCCTCCTACCAAGGTAAAGTACCCTGAGGTGGACTTTCGATCCCCTTTATCTCCAGCCCGGACTGCATTAGTGTATGCTTGGATCTTTAGGTGTTTGTTGGATTGGTAGAGAACTCCATGTCCCGCAGTCCCTTTGAAATACCTCATAATCCTCCATAATGCGTCCATATGAGCAACTTGAGGTAGGTGCATAAATTGACCGACTACCTCAACTACATAAGCAATATATGGGCAGGTATGTGAAAGGTATATCAATTTACCCACCAACATTGATATCTTTCTTTATCTGTTGACTCTACTTCTTCTTTTATGCAAAGTTTTTGGTTAGGAATTATCGGAGTATCAGCGAGCTTGCAATCAACCATTCCTATTTCAGCTAAGAGATCGAGGATAAATTTCTTTTGACAAATAAAGATCCATTGCTTGGATCTTAGAACCTCAATTCTGAGGAAGTACTTGAGTCTTCCTAGATCTTTCATTTCGCGTTCTTTGAACAAATTTGTCTTCAACCGTTTTATTTCTTCTTCATCATTTCCTAAAATGATCATGTCATCAACATATATAATTAAACAGGTTATAAGTTTACCTCTTTTTTATGAGAAACAGAGTGTGATCGGAGTTGCTTTGTTAAAAGTCATATCTTTTCATAGCTAATGTAAATCTACCGAACCAAGCACAAAGAGATTGTTTAAGCTGATAGAGAGTTTTCTTCAACTGACAGACTTCCTAACCTTTGAAATCTCTTGTAAATTTGGGAGGGACATCCATGTAAACCTGATGTGTCGTAAAACACATCTATTTTTCAATGTATTTTGTGTCATGTTTGAGTCTTTTGTATATAGTTTTTATTAGATTTAGGCTTGTATTTTATATCATTTTATTATATTTTTATTAGTTTTGTGTCGTTTTTAGTATTTATTTGCTCGTTTTAATATTTTGTTAGGTGTGCATGGATATTGGAATGTAAATGAGTAACTTTGGTCCCGAGACGAGTAATAATAATAGATATAATAATAATAAGGGGAAATGGATTTAAATACTCCCAACTATCACTCGTTGGCGGATAGCACTCCCAACTATCACTTTGGCGGATAGCACTCCAAACTTTCAACTTGTTGGCCATTATCACTCCCAAACTAACTGGGGTCTAACCCAGTTAGTGTTTGTGGCCAAAATGTAAAAAACAAAACTTAAGGGACCATTTTGAAACTTTTTATTATATTATTATTATTATTATTATTATTATTATTATTATCTATATCTATATATATTAACACAGAGAGAGAGGGAGTTCAGAGAGAGAGAGAGAGAGACTCACCACCACCATCTGCCGCCACCCCACCACCACCCTGCCGCCACCACCACCACCACCATCTACCATCAGCCTCAGCCCACCACCACCTTTCACCAACCTTTAACCTAATCTTCTTCTTCTTCTTCCATCAGCCCCTAACAACCACCACCCCATCCATCCTAACAACCACCACCCACCGACCTCTTCGACCTCTTCCCCAACAACCACTGTCTCCCTCGTCACCCCCAACAACAATCATTTCCCCCATCATCCCTACGACCACCAACTCCACCCGTCACCCCAACACCCATCAACCACCACCACCGTGGCCTGTCACATCCGAACACCACCGCCGTCCAAACCCTAAACCCTTTCTTCGCTGGAGCAACTACAACCCTAAACCCTTTATAATAATAATAATAATAATAATAATAATAATAATAATAAAGATTCATCATTTCATATCTTTATTTACACCAGGTATTGTGGAAGTGATGAATAAGGAGAAAATAATCAGTAGAGGCGGTGGTTGTAGGGGGAAACGATGGTTGTTGGGGGTGATTGCTAGAGGCGGTGGTTGTAGGGGATGACAGTAGAGGCGGTGGTTGTTGGGGATGGCGGTGGAGGTATGTCACGTCACAAGAAGAAGAAGAAAGAAGTGGTGGTGGTTTTCGGTGGAAGGTGGTGGTGGTTTCCGGTGAGGGTGGTGGTGGTGGTTTAGAGAGAGAGAGAGAGAGAGAAGGGGGGGGGGGGGGTCTGTTGCAGAGTATGAGGGGGGGGGGGTTTATAAGTTAAATGTTTAATTTCAAAAATGCCCCTTAAGTTTTGTTTTTTTACATTTTGGCCACAAACACTAACTGGGTTAGACCTCAGTTAGTTCGGGAGTGATAAAATCCAACAAGTTGAAAGTTTGGAGTGCTATCCGTCAAAAGTGATATTTGGAAGTGTTATCCGCCAACAAGTGATAGTTGGGAGTATTTAAATCCATTTCCCCTAATAATAATAATAGTATTAATAAATGATAATAATAATAATAATAATAATAATAATAATAATAATAATAAAACTAGTAATAATAAAATGGAAAAGACTTTAGGCCAAGTCTACTGTCTACGGCCCAAACCACAAGAAAAAAGAAAATGTCATGTTGTTGGTCATAGCCCACCACGAGAAAGAAAGAAAGAAAGAGAGAAAAAAAAAAAACTTCGCGTGAATGCTTCAGTTTGTGGGTTTTGGTGACCTGTGACCCAAGGTAATTCTATTTAAAACATCTTTTTTTAACGGTGAACGAAACGTTTCTGTCCGAATACTCATGGGACCCTAAAACTAGCGAACCCAAGAACCCCCCGGACTATGCAAGGGGCTGGCCAGGGTAGCCAGGCTTACCCACGAGGTTTCTGAACCGGGGAAAACCCGATACCCCACCCGTCCGAAGACCCGCTGTGGAGAACCGGTAAAACCCGGGCGAGATCTTGATCATAGGTAAGGAGTCATCCCTCATTTCTCTTAATGTCCTCCAAATGTAGCTAGTGAGAATTGAACTCAAGCCTCCCATAGGAAACTTAGGCCCTCAACCAACTGGGCTACAAGTGTTGGACCTATTCTACAATGTTAAGGGTGAAGATTTTGACGGCAGAATATTTTTCGAAGGAGACAAAAAACAGCAGCGCCAAAATATTAAGAGCAGGAGAGGTTTTGGAGGTGACTTTGAAGGGGAGAAGGTCTCAGCCACAGGCACGTTAAAGATTAACATTTAATGAAACTTTGGGTTTGGTTTAGTTTTCGATTAGCGTTCCTGTTATGAATATTAGTAAACAAGCTCACATATTTTCTAATTTCGGCCCACCGACCGGAAATCATATCGGAGGAATGCATTTCACCCCCCACTTGTGCGTAGACAATTTCTCGGATTCGTCTCCAAAAAACCTTCGTCCGTTGATAGTTGGTTACAAAAATAATAACCAAAAGATTAAAAAAACCATTATAGTAACAACATTATATATTTGCATAAAAAAAAAGATACCGGCTTTTCGATCTTCCGAAACCTCCACTCACGCATGACAAAGAGCTATTTTTTCATCTTTCGTCCACGGTGTCACTTGCCGTTTTGGACGTGCATATTGTTCGGGCGATTTGCCACCTCTACCACCACGCCTCCCCGCCGCCGTGCCACCTCTCCTAACACCCCTCCATTGCCCTCGCTTTGTTGGGGCTGCAACTTGCGTATCCGGAATAACAAAATCCAGAGACAGGGGTGGCATTTAACTAAGATTTTCTTTGATTTCAGTATTCATTCCATACCCGTCTTCATCTAGGAACTTCAACGCCGGTGTGTAACATCCTTCCCATTGCGATAGATCCATTTCAATGTGTAGTTTAAACGTTTGAAGATTGTTTGTGAATTGTTGCGATTTTGACGTAAAAATGAATTAAAAATGATTTTTTTATAAAAGCTCAAAACTAGCTGTTAGCCAACGGCTAGTTGCTGCCAACAGTCATCTTTACCTCGCCATCCCACGCGAGCAAACTAGCGTGGGCTCGCTCCCGCCATTGTTCCCCCGGCTGTGTTGTGGTTCACGCGATCTACGTGGATTTGTTTGGGGGCTCGCGGTTACTCGCTCGCAGACCACAGTACATAGTATGGGGTGTATACATAATAAAGTCATAGTACGGGGGCTAGAACCATAACTTTGGTAATTCGTTTTCATCATCATCAGATGCAGATGCAGACGAAACACACAGTAATAATAATAATAATAATAAGTAACCCTCACACGCACCCTTCCCCATCAAACCCTATCTATCGTCTTCCCCAATCAATCCCTAACAATTTAACATAATAATAATAATAATAATAATAATAATAATAATAATAATAATAATAATAATAACCGTTCCGTACAGTAACCATGGCTGGCTCAGTAGACGGAGCTCCACCTGATTCATGGGAGGTTGCTGACCTAGACGCTGCCGTAAGCCGTTTAATGCTCTCTTCTAACCGTCAAACCAATAACAACAACTCATCTCCTAATTTGACTGAGTTTAATTCGGATTCGGTTAGGACGTCGTCTGGTGGTTTGGTCGAGGAGATGCTGAATTCTGTTGATCAGTTCCTTCGTGATGCGTTGCAAAACCCTAGGGAACGCCTTTCAGGTGTTTATTATTATTATTATTATTATTATTATTATTATTATTATTATTATTATTATTATTATTATTATTATTATTATTATTATTATTATTATTATTATTATTATTATTATTATTATTAGGACATGGCATGATAGGACATGATACACAGACGGACTTGTTTAGAAATAGGTTAGCACGACACGACCTGTTTAGACATGAATTTAAATAGGTTATTAATATGTTGACACGGTTTAGACGAGTTTAAATAGGTCGTTAGTAGGTCGACCTGTTTAAGACATGAAATCTGTTTAGACGCCGATTTAAATATAGGTCATTAATAGGTCGACCTATTTAAGACACGAAACCTACAGGTCATTAATAGGGCGACTTGTTTAAGATACGAAACCTGTTAAGCTCAAAGCCAAACTTGTTTAACTCCGTGTCGTTTCGTGCTCTGTTAACAGGTTTGTGTAAACTGTTATTACCAGCTCTAATTGTAGATATATTAAGTTGAATTTGCTTCTAAATTATACTTGAAAGTATACATAAAGCGAATGATGGTGTTAGGTTTTTTAAGAGCAGGTGTTTCTTTAACCTAAAGTGTTATGGAATAGCTTAAAACTGTGAAATTGTAGGAGGATAATTAATCAAATATTTGGTATTTGTTTGTAGTAAGAACTAAACTCTAGGCAGAATGAACCAGTTAGTTACGCTCTGATTCTCATTAGTTGTTTTGTTTCTGATCGAACTAAACTCAAGGTTTATGAGATCTCATCATTGTTGTGTAACATCGCCAATTTCCAATGAAAAATGAATGTAATGGTAACCATCAATATAGATAAGGTTTCTTGATTTGTGTATGCAAATGGACATTTTTATGGTTTTTATTAACGCCGTATAACATATGCGTAATAATCGTATGCTTTATTCAGTGTTAAGGATAGAGCAGGATGTAGAGAAGTTCATTAGAGATCCTTCACAACAACAAATGGAGTTCTCGCAACTGCCTACTTCTTATCTGCGGTTAGCAGCACATCGTGTAGCTCAACATTATTCTCTTCAGTCCACTGTCTTACTTGACAACAGCATTCCGGAGGGTTCTGGTTCCAGAATTATTATCCATAAGGCTTCTGATTCCCGACTTCCTGTAATACGCTTGGCTGATATCCCTGTAAAATTACCAACCGATGACTCCACCAACAACGTTGTCAAGGTTGCAATCAAACAAAGACCAAACAAGAAATCACAAAATGTTGGAACAAATTCAAATTTACGAAGGAGCGAAAGCTTAAAAAGTGTTGAGGAGAGAAAAGAAGAATACAATCGTGCGCGTGCAAGAATATTCTGTTCTGGTAGTTCTACCTCTGGTGGGAAGCAAGAGAGTGATTCAAGGACTAATGAAGTGTTCAACCATGGGGCATTAAAGGCAGAAGAAGTTTATTCTTCAACAGGAATGGATATGAGTAGTGGCAGGGGTTCAGTTACTGGTACAGATTCCACAAGTAGAATTAGATTAGAGGAGCCAATCGGTAGGCCTAGGAATAACAGTAAAGTGGCAATCTTTCGGGACCGTGAAGTTGAGAAAAAGGATCCTGATTATGATAGGAGCTACGACAGGTATGTTTCTCTCCCCCCACATTACACAACAATGGGCTGGTTAGGTAACGGGTCAAAATGGTGGTTGGGTTAATACGGGTAAATAGGCATGCAAAGTATAAAAAACATAATTGAACCTTGAGGCGTTTTCCTTTCACCTCACGAGGCGTAAGCCTCGAGGCAAACCAAGGCGGATTTAAAAAATAAATATAAAAATTGTATATCTTATAAAAATAAAATTCTAACTAATTTCATCACAAGATTCATCAAAAAGACACAGAATGTTTGAAATTGACACAACAAGTCTAAAACATAAAAAAAAAAAAAAACAAAACCCCATGAGGTTCACCTTTTCTTATCGCCTCAGCCCTACGAGGCGCACTTGCAATAAAACCCCATGTGGCGCCACCTCAGACTCGTTTTCTGACCCCCTCGCCTCAAGGCGCACGCCTCGGCCGTTTTTTAAAACTAGGTAGGTACACGGGTTGGGCCTAACCATTTTTTCATCCATTGTTTTCTTATAATAGCAATTTAGGAGGTTTTTATGCATTTAAATACACTTGACATGGCTTTTGATCCGTTTGACCATGTGACTTGTTAGTGATGAATAAACCCTTTTGTAGGTAATTGGCTTGATACCAATTACTACCCTAGGATTTATGTATCATCTTACATTTGTTTCTAAATCCAATTCAGTGGTCTACCATATCCGTTATAATTCATAATGTGATTATATTTGTTTGGGTCAGCTATTGATTTATGAACCCTGTTTTTAAGTAGTCTATATTTGTTTAGCTTTGTGATCGCTTTGGGATCATCTATGATCTATCATCATGTAATTATCTGTGATGGTTTTGCACGAAAAAAGATATAAGTGAATATAAAAATCATCATTCTGTAAGTAGTGGTTATCTGTGTATATTTTACCAATATATAAATGGTATATCATATATGAAAAGTTAGAATCAGTCTTTATTTAGTTAAATGTTTAGATCTTTTGAACTGATTTATGTGACAAATGCTATACGTGTATCGTAGTAGCTAGTTGATTTCATTCTGTAGCCATGCTTAAGTGTTAGAGATGACAATTTGACCCAATTTGGTTGAAAATTTTGTAAAGTGAATTTTAATTCAATAAATCTTCTTAATCATTGTATCAAAATATTACATTATTATTATTGAAATAATGTAATGAGTTCTTTTATCATTTTCGATACGCTCTGTTTACATAGAAGCTAAAAGTTTCCTACTTAAAGCATTTTGAGTCAGCCTAATCTGATTAGAAAAGTTTACCTATTTTGACCTGTTATCCAACGTTCCAACCCAACTGTCCCACCCATTTTACCCCTTCTATCAAGTATATAACCAATAACAAATTGTGTTTTTTCAGATATGCACAAAGATTCGATCCAGGCTTTGGGTTCAACGGTGGCTCATATCCCATACAACCTATGTACACGCCTGTCTTGACCTACAACACTGAATTTCCACAACTTGGTTCAGTTCATACTGCGGAACAACACCAACCACACACACTGGCTCAACATTTACCTGGACCATGGGTTGCACCATCCTCACACTCAGGTCTTGGTTACAGACCCCCTGAGTCAATGGTAGCTCCGTTCAATCCCAATCATGGTTCTACACTATACATGCAGTACCCTTCTCATGGTTCTGGAGTGACGTATATTCATCCTCATGAACAAGTTCACCAACAATTGGCGCAGGTAAATATAAATTTGGATTTTTTTTATTTGTTAATAATTCAGTTTCCTTGATATAAATTAAATCATAAAACATTAAAACTTAGTATCTGGTTACTGCAAGTAGAAGTCTCAATCATAAGTTGGATAAAGTGATATTAAATCGCTGATCATTTGATTATTATGGTGTTAAATGATCGAATCTTGATAACCATTTTATAATTACTATAATTTTCAACAACTAATCGTTCATAATACTATCAAAAACATGAACTTGACTAATACAAATTTGTACACATACATCTCTTTAAATCTAGCACGTGTCTTGTTTTTCAATCGGCGATCCTTTTTAACTATATATATCTTTAATGTTAACTATATTGTTTTTTGCAGTCTCAGCAACAATCTGATGCGAGTTTTGGTTTAGCCTCCCGCCCTCGATGAGGGGCATGGCCGTGCCTGCACCTCGTCAGACTAATGCCCCATTCTTATCTGGCACTGGATCATGCTTATCCGGTAGGGGTGCGGGCCTAACCTTCTGAGTTTGACTGGGATGTACATCTTTACATTCATCAACATGTTTTGGTTCCGTTCAACCTATGTCAGGTTTCTGAACAAACTGATAATCAAAATTGTGAACGTATGCGTCTTATCCTAGTGAAGGTAGTTGTTGACATATGTTTCTCTTTTTTAACCTTTTTTTTTCAAATACCGGTCGTTTTGTTATGCGATGCATAGGAAGCTGTATCTGTTAACTATATTTAGTTGTTCAAATTTAAATGATGATTCTGCTGCAGCACAAAGGTCTTGTGAGATGTATAAGGGTCATGTTCCATAGGTGATTTTAGTTTGCAGTTCTATAGCATGCATCAAAATTTTACAAATTCATTAGATTGTGTGTTGTGGACTCACGAGCGACCAGGCTCGAGCAGCCACAACAGCCTCACGCTAACCCGACGCGAGCGAGCCAATGCGAGCAGGCTCACACAGGCTCACGGCCAGTGGCGGACCCAGGATTTTTTTTCATGGGGTGCGGAATCATAGACCTTATATAGGTCGTTTATCCATCAGGTGGCCCGGGTCGGTTTGGTTCAGGTCGACTCGTATACCAAAAATAATAATACTAAAACGCTGCTGGTGGGTCGAGTTTTACCGCAGTGGGCCTTCGGGCGGCGGGTTCCCCCGGGAATTGGTGTGAAATTACCGGTGGATCCGGGTTACTCTCGGGGTACTCCTTTGTCCAGTGGGATTTTGAAAGTGCTCGGGATTGATTTGTTGGCCGTTCAAGAAAAATATTCACATAATCACATTTACCTAATTACCTTTTGGAGTTATGTTATATTTGTTCAATTTTTTGTAAATTGTGACTGGTCAACGTCACAGGTTCCTCTTCTTTGTTTAGCGATCGCCGATCAGAAGCAGGGAG
This sequence comes from Ambrosia x helenae, assembly GCA_030844895.1. Taxonomy (NCBI): domain Eukaryota; kingdom Viridiplantae; phylum Streptophyta; class Magnoliopsida; order Asterales; family Asteraceae; genus Ambrosia; species Ambrosia x helenae. Next base: position 3,629,161 of record CM061232.1, on the reverse strand, counting down.
GGAGACAGACAACTTTTTCTTTTGTTTTTCTTTGTTTAGCGCTCTTCTGGCTTTAGGTTTATTTTTTGTTTGTTTTTTCATTTTAATCAATATTAAAACACATGTCAGTTTATTATAAACTTTGGGCTTGGACTCATTCTTGAAATTGGGCTACTAACTAATAAAATGGGCTAACTCTTAACATATAATTATATTTTTTTTCTTGAGGTCGGTTTCAAAAGTCCAAGGGGTGCGGCTGAAAAATTTCATGGGGTGCGGACGGGATGAACGCGCGTATATAACACTAAAATTTTTTTTTTCAGGGTGGGCGCCCGCACCCCTTGGGCTTGCTATAGGTCCGCCAATGCTCACGGCGCGAAGAAAGGAATTTGTGTTGGATTTGTAGGTTGTGATCCCGCCGGTGCTCACCCCCAGCCACAATAGCCTGGCGTGACCGGGTTGCTTGAGAGTCACGTTGTTGGCTCAGAGCAGTGCTCACCGCGAGCCATAGCGTACAACCTTAGATCACACTCTTGGCTTACAAAGCAGCATGCGAGTGCTTTTTAGCCATTGTGAAAACACTTTATGCATCTATTAGGCGACAAAATCTAAATCGTAAATTCTGTTTTACCACCCAGCTTTTTGAGAACTATACCACAGCTCTAGGTGGATTACTAATACCTATCGGTATTATCGATACCACAAGTAACTTCATCTTTTAAGTGTTTGCTTTATCAACACTATCTTAATTAAAAGTTTGACTGTGCAAATTATGTATGCCTTCCAAAGTTCATTTAAGAAGAAGGAATCCACACTTAATGTGTTAACCAAATGTCCATTTTGTGTGTACTACAACAATTAATTTGACACAGCCATTACATAACCTAGATAAGATGACCACACAAGATCCTCTATACCTTCGTTATCGATGTTGTAATTGTATTGGTTGATGCCGACAACCGTCCATATAATGTTTTGAAATTGTTTTCTGAACTTAGATGTCATCTAGGTTGTAGAATGTCAAGAGAATTATATTTCAAGGGTAAATTATTAGAGATGATTATAAATGGTGGTTTATCTTACACAACTACAAAATAATATGATGAACATTATTATAGCCATCTTTCATTCCTAACGGTGCTAACATACTTTTGTACGGTTTGCATGCATGCTTGCTTTCCATCATAACCTTGCACACCTTTCTGCTTAGCCTTGAAACATAAGTTCATTAGATGTTGACAACAAATCTTTTAATAGGCATTTTGAAATACTACAGTGATGCCTAAGCAATGGAGAAAACAAATCAGTGTTTTGAGAACGGGACTAGTTGTTCAGACGCAGGGGCGGGCCTCCGAATTTTCGCTCAGAAGTTCCGATTATATAGTATTCGTATAGAAATTTTTTGGTATATAAGGTTTCGATCCCCCGAAACTGGTTTTCGACCCCCCGAAACTAGTGACTTCCGACCCCCCGAAGTTTCGGGTCAAGATTCGCCACTGTTCAGACCAGGGACGAAGGATTTAAAGGGCCAGGGGTGGCCCTGGCCCTCCCTGTTTTTTGGCGCCGTAGTGGAAATTTGCAATTTTCATAGGTAAATTGAGTGCGGGTTGAGTCCGGCCCCTGCCGATTTACACTACCGATCGAAAAAAATTGAGTCTGGCCCCCTCCGATTCGAGAACCAAGCTTCGCCCCTGGTTCAGACGGGATGGGTTGAGCGGTCCGCTTCATGGTATCATTATATTAGAACCGTTTTGAGTGTGGCCAGTTGGTCAGGCCGGAAACTGGGGGTTGAACCGAAAAATGATTAAGTTGTTCGCATGTTACCCTATTTATCTTTATAATATTTACGATGTCATCCGATTCTTACATGCAATGAACTGGTAAGGTTCAACGTACTCATACTATAGCACTTGAAGAGCTCCGACCAATCATGGAAATAAAGTAATCACGAAATTTATTTGCCAATTTTTTACCCATATTTTTATACGCTAGACAATTTTGAAGATATCCTCAAAACTAAAATTGATTCTTTATTTAATAAAAAAGACATATTCATGATACTCATCCATATGGTTCTCAAAATCCAGTTAATTCCCTAACCCTAAATTTTCTTCAATCATTTTATAAATTGGATAAAAAAAAAACTAATATTCGAATTGATTTTTGATCAATGTGCAAAGAAAAAACAAACACTCAAGTTCGTATTGGGTAAGGCCCATAGTTGCAAAAGTTGTCCGAGTTGACCGATTACTTGCCGAGTACTCGCTACAGGGTGGGTCACCGAGTATAGCCGAGTTGACCGAATATTCCGAGTACTCCTTGCATAGGCCGATTCGACCCCCGAGTACTCGCCCGACTAGGCCGAGTACTCGCAACTCCTCAGTCGGCCGAATTGGTAGCGCCTAGCAAGTTCTGCAACCACGTAACGGTTTATTGTCTTGGACTGGTGATCCCATTTAATTATTGGTAGATAAGTACATTACCTTTTATGCAATTTTCTCTTGAAATATATATAAGTGAGAAAACTTGTGAGTATTTAAGGCTCTAGCTTAAATAAAAGAAATTATTAGTTATCATGTCATGGTTACATAATGTCAGTGAGTCTGGTGTCTAACTTAATACGTGGCATCCGTGTTCTAGAGTATAACATCATTTGTAGTCTTATGTTAGGATAGACGTGGGAAACATGTTGATATTTTTTTATGTGACGAAACATTCGGCTTGGGTTTTACGTTTTCTTTAATTCAATCTTGCTTTCTCAAATAAATTGTTCGTAACATGATAAATGTTACAAATAAAACTTCGTTCAGAATAAAAAAGAATACTAAAGAGTTTGTTCCCACTTATAGGAAGTTATATCGAAAACAAATTGTGACCGAGAGTGTTAAGTTCATACCGATGGTTGTAACTTAGGAGTCATATAATCAATCTAAGAGTAAACCCTAACACAATGGTTATTGTTTCTAAATGAACAAGTTGCTACCGATAGCATCTGTGACACCCGGTAAACTCAGGTTAACTTTCCTAATAACACTTAAGTCTACCTTAGCAAAATATTTGCGAATCAAATTTAACCGGGTTAGTTAAGTCGGTATACGCATACTATGGTCATGGTTTGGTGATCCGGGAATCATCAGGAAAATGCACACATGAGTCTTGTATCACGTTCGTTGGTGAAACAATAATATAATATAGGTGGTTTATTGATAATTACATAATATACGATCATTGATAACTTGCAAAATGTGTTTACGTGAAATTATATGACAATATGTGTTTCGGATGCAAATTGGGATGCTACAGGCGAATGGTTTTGGTTTGGGACAAAGGGCTTTAGGACTCCTTCGCCTGAAACAGAACCCCTTCGCCTATGTGCAGCAGGGGCGAAGGGCAGCAGCTATAAATACCATACTTAACATGTTTTCATCATTTTTACAACCCAAACTCGCCCCAAGTGCTCTCTCACAGCTCCTAACCTCTGTAAACGAGTTTTTGCCCTTAAATCATTTATTCCTAGCCAAAACTCATAAATCCATAAACAAGCAAAGACCTAAGATGTGTGATTCATCTAAACTTTTTTCTATACATTTTATTGATGTTGTAATGAACCCTAAATGTCCAGATCTAGTTTTAAAGTGTTTTCATCAATAAAAACCCTATCTAAACCTTTCTAATTGAATCTAAACAGTACACAGGAGTTTTGGTAAAAATAAAGGCTTGGATGGTTAATGGTGACTTAAGGATTTGGAGCTTTTGTGTTATTTGATGTTAGTATAGTAGTGTATTGTTGATATGATGATTAGTGAGGTGAAACAAGTTTGGATGATGTTTGGGTTGAAAATGATGTTTTATGAGTTTTGACCCATTTGGAGATTTTATGAGATCTAGGTTTGATATGAGTGATTTGTTGATGGTAATATGTTAGGATTCATGCTAGATTAATCATAACTGAGTTTGATGATATTATAGACATGATTAGATGATGAAATCTGATTATTTACCTATTATGGAAACAAATTCATGCATGATGCGACATATTCATAATATTTGCCATTTTGGGTAAAACTTAGGATTTGTACATGAAATCTGGTCATTAGGTGATGTATTGTGATGGGGATAGGTTAGGTATTGATTATGTATTGATTGGTTATTTTTGGCAAGTTTATAGACCAATTCGAGGGGTTTCGCTCATCAAACTTGGTAACAGCAGGGGCGAAAGGCTCATCCCTTCACATGTCAGCCACAACGAAGGGCTTCCAATGTTGGACCCCTTCGCCTGTTATGGATCCCTTTGCCTAGAATGTGACCCCTTCGTGTGGAATTGTGACCTCTTCACCTGTAATTGTAACCCCTTCGTATAAAACATGTTGTTATGCTATATGACTTGCGAAATTACGTGTTTTATGTGTACGGTTACCTGATGACTTGTATGTGAATGTTATAATGATATTATGGGTCACCAACGGGACGTCGGGTCTAGTATGGTTGTGTTAAAGTTAAAACGCTTTATGAAAACACATTAAGTCATTGATCGGACAACAATGGGTCGTTAGACAAACACGATTTTATTCGAACAACTTATAGGCTATTTATGGTAGGTTTCCAAGTAGTCGGACTCTACCATTAGCACGCCTGGTCTTATTTTATTACAAGACGTAACCTAAGGTGAGTTTCACGCTCCATTTTTACTGTTTTCTTATTGGGAAAGAAATATGCTACGCAAACACGAACATTGTAGAGCACATATACATGTGTACTAAGCGACTCATCTAAAGTCCTTTAAACAGTCTAAGCAATTAATTTCGGTGATATATCGGTAATATATCATCAATATATCGGTTATCGGTCATCAGGCTGCATATCGGTGCAAAATCTCGGCAATAATATCGGTCCCAATAATATCGGCGATATTCAACGATATATCACCGATATTTGAGTTTTTTATATTGGTAGTCTCACTGATTATATCGGTTTTTCCCAAATTACTAAAAATTAGGTCAAAATCAGTTATTACCTCGATTCGAACCATAATCAAACCTGCATGCGTCTCCATTAGGCGAAATTTAACCCCATTTGAAGAATCGATTAATAGATGAAGCAAATTTGGGGCTAGGGTTTGTGTTTTGTTGTTGTGGTTGCTGAAAAATGGAGAGGGAGAAAGATATTGTGTTGTTAAATAAGGTGAGGATTAGGTTTTGTTAAGTTTAGGTATTTTTTCATTTAACCCCATCCATATTTCACTTGTTTACATATGGTTTCCAAACTTATAAATTTATATTTTTATATAAAAATATATAAATTTATATGTATATAGATTATGCAATGCCAATATCTCACCGATATCCCACCGCAATAACCAATATTTCAAATATCGGTCCTTGACCGATAACTGACATTTTACCGCATTAACTGCTTAGCTAACAGTTTAAACCATGAATATGTGGAACATAGCGGGGAAAATGTGAATAGATGTATTGGGCCCGACAAGCCCCACCCGTGTCGACCGGAGGTCGAGCGGGTGCATATTTGTCCTAACGTAAAACGTCATCGGGTGATGACCGGTGACGGGAAAACCAAGGCAACGTATTACAAACAGTCAGCAGTGGTTCATAACACTTAAGTAATTTGCAACGATGTCTGGCTAGCAACATATATATATGTAGCGCTTATGTGGGTCTAGTTTTCAAATAGTTATCATTGTAAACATATAACCTATAAACTCGCCAGCATTGTTATGTTGACATGTTAGCATGTTTTCTCAGGTCGCAAAGGTAGCCACAATGATTAGGCACAGTGGAGTTGCACGGCGTCTCATTAAGTCTTGCATGATTGTCAAACTTATTTTAAACTAATCTTAAAACTGTTTTCATTTGATATTTGGATTGTAAACTTATAACTGCTTCCGCTGGTCTGTACTTAACTTTAAACTGCATGAGTTGGTCTTATTATGTTGGATTTACTCATATAGTTTTCATTCTATGTGACCGTGGACTTGGATCCTGGTATATCGCACGTCTCTCGGTAAAACCCCGCAAGTGAAATTTGAGGGTGTTAAAAATGGTCAAGGTCAAGGGCCATTTTGTGATACAAGTAACTACATGTCCTTATGACAAATCATATTAACTGACAATGTAACAAGATGGGCATTTTGCAAGTTCTACCATATGTTTACAAACATCCGCTGCTGCATCCGTCACTAACGACCACCATGAGTGGGTGGTTGTCACCCGTATGTTTCATAATGGGTGGTGGTGGACAGCGGTGGTGGTGTTAGATGATGATAGGTGATGGCTGGTGTTCATAGTTCAGAAACACATCAACACACATTTTGAATATGTTCTTGAAACCGTTTGAATACACATGATAATTAAGATTATGTTTCTCGGTAGTTAACTAAATTGGGTAAGGTCGGGTCTAGGTATTTAACTAAAATGCCGCAGTTATATAAATGAAGTTAAAGATTGTAGTTTTAGAGGTTTCGTATCTAAGATTATGTGTGTGACAACACCATATTTACTTTTTCCTTGATACTTAAAAGATTGATCAGATATTAGTTTAGCAAATGTTAACAAAACCATAATTAGTAATTAAAAGTCAGATCATGATCAGCGTATTTCAACGCGTGAGAGTTTAAACGTTCTTTATTCTGAAATTTGTAAAAAGGCAAGCACAAGGACTTACAAGAACAAGACATGTGGAGTTCGAAATGTTTCCCTAGTAACTATCTTCACCTGTTTCCGACTTTCGAAAGTAATAGCGTAGGCAATTGGTCAACACCTGCACATTTAAACCAGTAAAGATAATAAGACTACTTACGATGACGTATTTCTGTATCAAGCTCAATGTTTGGACTTGGGTCCCATAAGTGCGGTCCATTGGTCCTAATCCAGACTAAAAGAGTAAAAAAGAATGCTAAAGTAGCTAAAGAAACTATTTGGTTACCTGAGACAAAGATTCGTTTAATGCTGCGCCCCCATAGCTAACATGAAATTTATCTTTGGCAACCAAACCCTGCAGAGGTGTCGATCCAACCAATTATTTCGGTTCTGTATATTCTTAAATGTGTGAAATAAAAGCTAGATAAAATAGGAACGGGTCAAATGGGTTGAAAGTCTCCTAACGTCTAGTTTTAAATAACAGATAGATTAAAACAATTCTTGTAATAATATTATTTTCTTAATCATAGATAGATTGATGATTTTTATAACAAAAGTTTTTTTGTGGGTCAAATATCCGGTCCAGCCTGTTTGACCCACCCATTGTAAGGGAGAGATGGTAACATACTTCGGTATCAATTTCAGCTGATTCCACAGTAATATTGACATCTGCCAGGATCTTGACTATTTCTAAGAGCAATCCAGGTCTATCTTCTGTCTCTATGCATAGCAAGCTAAAGCCAACCGAGATACAAAAAGTCAATGCACTATAAACTGATCAATTTAATTAACATACATGATTGCTAGCTAACCTCCTTTTAGGCCCATCATCCTTTACATGTATATGAGTTGGAATATCAACACCAACCTGTCATAAAAACAAAACCACGTACATATGTGAATGATAACCATAGTTGTTAATAGCGACTATAGCACCCGCTATAGCGAATAGCATAGCGTAGCGCTCATGTGTCGCTATATGGTTGATAGCGGGAAATAGCGAGATTTTTGTATTCTTTTATATTTTTTTGGTAAAATATACATATAAAATACCTCTAAAACTTTATTCTAGTGTATCGCTAAACATGAAATAGCGCCCACTATTTCATCACTATCGCTATGTAGCATATCAGTAGCTTGCCGCTATTGTCCGCTATTCGCTATTGACAACTATGATGATAACACAGTCACACATACAAATGTGATATACTGATGAACTATAGGGGATAAAACGGGTGGGGTGTGTAAAGGGTCAACATGGGTAAATTTTTAGCGCATGTCACATGTACATGTTTAAGATGACCCAAATTATCAGTGTAACCCAGATTGACCCATTATTACGTATATGGGTTAAAATGACCCTCCAATATTTTAAATAAATTTGAATATTACAGAACTGAAACATATAAAGGCGTGTAAAATACAAACACATTTTTCATCTTTATTTTGGGGGGATTGAGGTGTTTACATATATAACAAGCTTCCATCCCTAAGTTATACCAATAAAAAAGATAACAGTAATTTATAGTGGTAGTCGTATCACTTTCCCTGAATCTCGATTCTCACATACAAGACGTTTCTTGAGAATCAAGAATAAAGGACAAAACATATATTTTTAAATGATATGACGAAAAAGTGAAAAACAACTTTAATTGGGGGATTGACGGGTTTTCATATAACATGTTTGTTTATAAAGTTACCTTCTTGACTGGAGATTGTATTCCAAAAGCTTCTCCCATTGCAAGCCGTGAGCTAGACTCCTTTAACATTCATATACAAACAGAAAGCAATTTTCATTGTGTAAGCAACATTATCGAACCAAGTAAATGGTTATACTAGCTTCATCATTATATTAATGAATAACTAATAAGATAATTGTTCATGAAATAGAGCATCCGTAACATATACATACTGGATGGTACTTTAAGAGATTGTTTATGATGGTCAATCTGATTCTCTCCAGGAGATCTGGATCTTCAACTTTACGCCCCGATGATCTATAAAATTCCAAAATTTAGCAGAAATGGTTATAATACTGAAAATAAAGCACATGAAGCTCGAAGAACTATGAAGTATACTCACAATCGAGTAATAAAAAACTTTGTTTGTGTGACTGGTCCTTCAGTTGTGACGGTTCCTTTTGCTACATCCAAGCCTAGATCCTTCAATGCCTTCATCTGTAACAGCAATCCAAGTGTATTAGTCAACTTAATGTGTCCATATAAAGTTAATGCAACGCTGAGGAAATAAAAATAAAAAAATGATAACGCCTTTCACAAACCAGTACCCAAAATCGCACAGATGTTCTGAAGATTACTAGTTTTATTACCTCAGTAATGCAGGTTGCAGGTAGAATTACTTGATAGGAACCAAGATATTAATATAACAACTAGAATTCAGTATTTGAATTTCTTGTTAAGGTTGCAATGTTGCATTATCATGGTAAGGAATTCAGTTTACTCTAATTTTATGCGGTCAGGAACTAGAACAGTGTTCAAGAAAGTAACAAATAATTAGTGAGCTGGCTGTCAATTACTGTATCAATGAGGGCACCAAGACGATCACCGAAGCTGAGTTGTACAATCGTTGCAGATGGATCTGAATCTTGATCGATTAAAACAATTGGAGTAGGAATATCAGTATCCTGAAAAAAAAATTATGAACGAGATACAATGTCAGTGACTCAATGTCAAGATCAAGATACATAAGACGGATGGTACAGTAGTCAAAGTATAAGAACAAAAAGTATAGATGATAAAGCATTTATGAATACAAAATCTATAATCCCTAAAAAGGTATACACTTTATTTTAGCAAGGCCAATGCAAACAGTAGAGAACAGTTTCCTCTTAACAGTTCAAGAAACATTATAATGCCAAAAAGGAAGAAATTAACACATATTAATGGGTAAAGGAGCAAGCATGAAGTTTAAAATGTAAGTAACGATTTTAAGGAGAACAAAGAGTATGAATGCCTCATCAAACCAATACACCAACTCTTCGTTCGGAAATACATAAATACAGCATATGCAAATAACATATACTTAAAATATAAAACTTCATTTACAAATCTTTTCTAGACTTTCATACACAAGTCACAACAAATTTTTTTTAACAGAACTCTACAGATCACAAGAAACTGTTTAACAGAAGTATATGATAGATCACAAGAAATTGTTTGACAGAACTATAGACTCTAAAGAAAGCGTATATCTTTTTGCAATATTTGGCAGTTTATGAATAACTTTTCTGCTCAATATCAGTGCTACTTTTGTTAATCCTAAGACAACTGGTGGACAAAAGATTTACTGAATGATATGATCCTTGATATTTACTGAGTGATATCACTTCCAAAACATTAATCTCTCAACTGATCTCACAAACTCATATGTGAAACAATTTAGTTAACAGGAAAAAAAAGATGGCTCGGGATCAGACAACACTAATACTTCGATGTCAGAAGAAAAACTAGGTAGACACAAAATATGTGCATAAATATCAAACATTCCTTATATCTGCAACACAGTTTTTTTTCCGCATAACTGTTTAGTTGTAGCAAGGAAATATGGGAGAAAGAGTTCTAAAACTTACCAGTGAGTTTACACCCAATGAATCCACACCATCAACGGACGCCTTCACAATACTCCTGAATAACAGTCCAGTTAGTACATAACACTAATCACCAAACACAATACATAATTTAATTAAAATCCGACTTATCAGCTTGTTTACTGTCACATGTAATTAGAGAGCATTATTCGAGAAGAAAATTGTAACATGTGAAAACAAATGCACTGCACTAACAAAATGATACCAATAGCCTAGTCTAAAAGATCAAAACTATATCCTGTTTCCCTAAAGTGAAAGGTCTTATGATAATCAAGGATCAACTGCAGACTGAAACATACTTATCATCTAAAAATAAAAAAACACTCAAGCATAGATGATACCTATGGATCTACTATCATTAACATTGTTCTAGACTTTCTAACTGTCTGCTTAAAAACAACATTATTGAAAGAAAACATATTGTCAGATTTTTGCAAATCCTGATTAGGTCAGTTTATAACCTTTTCACCTCTTGCACCTTGATATTGTCTAAACTATAACAATCACTAGCAGAAACCACCTACTTCACAGAACAATAGAAAAACTAGTTAACTAGTGAACAATCACACCTCATTATCAATCAATCAATTACACTATAAAATTATTCTCATTCAGTCGATGATCGAAACATCACATCAATCAAAATCTCACAATCCTGATTAGGTCAACTAGTCCTTAACATATTCACCTCTCTTGCACCTTGATTTTGTCTAAATTATAACAATCACTTGCAGAAACTCTCCTACTTCACATAACAGGTATTAACTAGTTGACTAGTGAACAATCGTACCGGATTATCAATAATTTACACTACACTACTTTTCTATTTCACTCGATAATCGAAACATCACATCAATCAAAATCTCACAATCCTGATTATGTCTAAATTACAACAATCACTTGCAGAAACCCTAGCTACTTCACAGAACAACCGGAAAAACTAGTTAACTAGTGAATAATCGAATCCCACCTGATTATCAATCAATCACACTACACAATATTTCAAATTCTGTCGATAACCGAAACATCAACATCAATCAAAATCTTCTAACATCAATCAAGGAAACAACCGGAAAAACTAGTTAACTAGCATACAATCGCACCTGATCATTAATCAATCAACAACACTCCACAATTATTCTAATTCACTCGATAATTAAAATTCGAAACATCACATCAATACAATTCTCAAGATCTCCGAAGATCAATCAACAAGACATCATATTTCTAGACCTTATTGAAGAAACTGTCTGCTTAAAAATAAATTTATCGAAATAAAACATATTGCCAGAATTACACAATCCTAATTAGGTCAATTTCATTTGGTCCAAATTACAACAATCACTTGCAGAAGCCTTACGACTTTGCAGAACAACCGAAAAAACTAGTTATCTAGTGAACAATCGTACCTGATTATCAATTACACTACACAATTTTTCTAATGCAGTATTCAGTCAAAATCTCACGATCCTGATTAGGTCAATTAGTTTACAACCTAATTCACCTCTCGCACCTTAAACTTGTCCAAACTATCAACAATCACTTGCAGAAACCCTAGCTACTTCACATAACAACCCGAAAAACTAATTGACTAGTCAACTAGCGTACTTATCAATCAATTACATTTCATGAATCATGCTTATCAGTTATCACATACTAATGAAATATCATACCTGATTATCAATCAATACATTCCACTACACGTTTTTTTTTTCTTTTCATATTCAATCGATAATCGAAACATGACATCACATAAATCAAACAACGAAACATCTGTAAAAACTAGTTAACCAGTGAACAATCGCACCTAATTATCAATCAATCAATTACACTACACGTTTTTTTTTTTTCAAATTCATCGATAATCCAAACATCACATCACATCAATCAAAATCTCCAAAACTCAATCAATAAAACATCCGTAAAAAACTAGTTAATTAGTGAGCAATCGCACCTAATTCGCTCGATAATCAAAACAACAAAACAATCAAAATCTCTACAAATCAATCAACGAAACATCCATAAAAACTAGTTCACTAGCGAGTAATCGCACCTAATTATCAATCAATCAATTTCTGTTCAAATTAAAAAAAAAAAAAAAAAACACTGCACCGAATTTTTAAATTCAGTTGATGATCGAAACATCACATCAATCAAAATATCCAAAAATCAATTAACAAAACATCACAATCACCTTTCATATTCAAACACTAAACTTACTTGCTAACAAAACGAGACGATCCACTCGTATATAAATCGAAATAAAACGACGACGACGACGACGACTTGAACGGAGAGAGGCGAGTATTAGTAGCAATAGAAGATGAAACATCGAGTACGGAGAGTTTGACCGGAGAATTAGTACGGACGTTGACGGAAAACAAGGAGGCGACGGTGCCGGTGGCCATGGATCGTCGGAGAGTATTATTTTCCGGCAATGTATTATTATTATTAATTTATTATTATTATTATGTATGTGAGTTGAGAGCAGTTGCTTGAAATGGTGATGGAATGACGTGAGAAAGTGATTATGTTCGAATAACTAGAAATTTGCCCGCGTTGACACACAGTTCAACAAAGTACGATTTTTTGGAGTAGTATAACGTATAAGAAAAATAAAGTAGAAACATTTTATTAAAATTTAAAATCAACGAATACACATTTATTCAAATATCGCTGAAAATTTCCTTATAAACCACATTTTTTGTTTTAGTCATCACTTTCCCACCAGCATCAAGTATAAGTAACTTCACGCATGCCCTGCTTTTAACTCTTGACAATGCGACATAAAGCTGGCCATGTGAGAATACAGGGTTTCTTAAATACAATCCAACCTGAATAAGGCGACTTAAATGGTATGTGTTAAAAATAGACTTATGGCATATTCAATAATAAGAAAGTAATAAAAATGAAAATAAGAAACTAACTACCACCTAAATTTCACAATTTAATTTGACACGTCTGAGAAGATGAGCATTACCCATATCGACCCGCTAAAAAAACTTCGAGCATATTTTATTCTATGTTTTTATAAAAGAATTTATTTTTTAAAAATCGAAAATCATTCATTAATGTTTCGGTCAACGTGTTTAATAACTTTCCTAAACAATATAATCCACATTTTTTTGTTTTTTTAAAATAAAAAACATTTAATAATTATTCTATTTTTAAAATTCAAAAAAGAGTTATTAATGTTTTTATAAAAAAATTTATTTTTTAAAAATCGAAATCATTCATTAATGTTTGGGTCAACGTGTTTAATAACTTTCCTAAACACTGTAATCCATATTTTTAATTTTCTTAAAATAAAAAACATTTAATGACTATTCTATTTTTAAAATTCAAAAAAGAGTCATTAATGTTTTTATAAAATTTTTTATTTTTTAATAATCGAAAATTATTCATTAATGTTTCGGTCAAAGTGTTTAATAACTTTCCTAAACACTATAATCCAGATTTTTAATTTTTTTTAAAATAAAAAACATTTAATGACTGTTCTATTTTTAAAATTCAAAAAAGAGTCATGTTTTTATAAAAGAATTTATTTTTTAAAAATCGAAAATCATTCATTAATGTTTCGGTCAACGTGTTTAATAACTTTCCTAAACACTATAATCCAAATTTTTACTTTTTTTTAAAATAAAAAACATTTAATGACTATTCTATTTTTAAAAGTCAAAAAAGAGTCATTAATGTTTTTATAAAAATAAATATTTTTTAAAATCGAAAATCATTCATTAATGTTTCGGTCAAAGTGTTTAATAGGAAGGAACATTATCTAAAGTGACCCATGTATAAGTAAAAGGAGCATTACTCAATAATTTTAACCGACTATTACCTTATAGATGCTATTTATACGCTAAAAATAGTAATGTGACAATTCAAATAATGCAGCATTTATTTTGTGTTTAAATGTCATTAATTTTAAAAACTGGATTTTTTTTAAATTTTGATTTTGAATGTTTAAAAATAAATTTATAAATGTATTTATATATGATTAATAATTTTATGTTTAAATGTTATTAATTAAATGGTAATCATAATTATTAACATTAGATGTTTCCAATATTGAGTAACTCACGATAAATGCTAATTATACGCTCCATATTTGCGAAATCGTTGCTAACCCCACATTGTGTAAATGTTCTTCCACATTTTGCTTCCCGGACTACTCCACAGCCGGGTGTTTAATAACTTTCCTAAACACTATAATCAATAATTTTTAATTTTTTTTAAAAATAAAAACATTTAATAACTATTCTATTTTTAAAATTCAAGAAAAAGTCATTAATGTTTTTATAAATGTTTTTTATTTTTTAAAAATCGAAATCATTCATTAATGTTTGGGTCAACGTGTTTAATAACTTTCCTAAACACTGTAATCTAGATTTTTAATTTTCTTAAAATAAAAAAATGTAATGACTATTCTATTTTTAAAATTAAAAAAAGAGTCATTAATGTTTTTATAAAATTTTTTATTTTACATCAACGAAAATTATTCATTAATGTTTCGGTCAAAGTGTTTAATAACTTTCCTAAACACTATAATCCAGATTTTTAATTTTTTGTAAATAAAAAACATTTAATGACTATTCTATATTTAAAATTCAAAAAAGAGTCATGTTTTTATAAAAGAATTTATTTTTTAAAAATCGAAAATCATTCATTAATGTTTCGGTCAACGTGTTTAATAACTTTCCTAAACAATATAATCCACATTTTTTGTTTTTTTTTTAAAATAAAAAACATTTAATAACTATTCTATTTTTAAAATTCAAAAAAGAGTTATTAATGTTTTTATAAAAAAAATTATTTTTTAAAAATCGAAATCATTCATTAATGTTTGGGTCAACGTGTTTAATAACTTTCCTAAACACTGTAATCCATATTTTTAATTTTCTTAAAATAAAAAACATTTAATGACTATTCTATTTTTAAAATTCAAAAACAGTCATTAATGTTTTTATAAAATTTTTTATTTTTTAATAATCGAAAATTATTCATTAATGTTTCGGTCAAAGTGTTTAATAACTTTCCTAAACACTATAATCCAGATTTTTAATTTTTTTTAAAATAAAAAACATTTAATAACTATTCTATTTTTAAAATTCAAAAAAGAGTCATGTTTTTATAAAAGAATTTATTTTTTAAAAATCGAAAATCATTCATTAATGTTTCGGTCAACGTGTTTAATAACTTTCCTAAACACTATAATCCAAATTTTTACTTTTTTTTAAAATAAAAAACATTTAATGACTATTCTATTTTTAAAAGTCAAAAAAGAGTCATTAATGTTTTTATAAAAATAAATATTTTTTAAAATCGAAAATCATTCATTAATGTTTCGGTCAAAGTGTTTAATAACTTTCCTAAACACTATAATCCAGATTTTTAATTTTTTTAAAATAAAAAACATTTAATGACTATTCTATTTTTAAAATTCAAAAAATAGTCATTAATGTTTTTATAAAAAAAAAATATTTTTTTAAGAGCACTCGAGAATTCATGCTAACTCAAGAACACATTTGTATAAGTAGAACATACCTATTGAAATTAACTCTTCGGTTTTTGTATATGAAGAAGATCGTTCAAGTGTAACCACTCAAACAAAATGGAGCCAAGTATTAAGGTTTGCGAATGAAAGGGGATGCCTAAATACTTGTCGAAGATTGACTAATATTATGAAAGAAGAAAGTTATTAATGTGATATAAAAATAATTTTGATTAAAATGAGACAATTTTTGTATTGTTACCTCGTATGATATGTTATCAATATCGAGCCACCTATCCATGCCATAGAACATTAACCTGAAAATCAAATGAAATTACGAAATCATACACACTCGAACTCAATGAGCATACTGTAAATTATACATACACATTCGAATTTACAAAAATAAAAATAAATTGGGAGATGAACGAACCAGTAGAATGACTCAAACTTATACATCCTTTTGTAGTTTATTTGATTGTGACTGCACCATAACATATAATATTATAAAATACAAAGCTTAATTAATTAGAATAAACTCATAAAGGCATGGCTCTTAACCACCGCACCATGGTCACCACTGCTATTACCGTCACCTGTCACAGCCAAACGAAGTGAAACATTGGTTTGAAATTGAGAAGATGATGAACTCCAAACAGAAAGAATACACAATACCTTAGTTTCAAAAGTATTACTATTAATTATTACAATTAAAAAAAATTCTATTAATTATATAATGGAAAAGAAAATATGTATGGTTCAAAATCAAAGCTTATGACCTTTCAGGAATGTGACACCCTGATCCGTGACCTTGCTACACGAAATTTGTAATTCTTTCAAGTTTGTAAGGTCTGAGACATAAAAATTATATATATTAGTAAAATATGCGAGATTATATATTCTTATCAGTGGGAAGGGGAAGTTCACGAACTAACCTAGTAATGGAGAAGATTGCTGCAGAAAAGGGTTTAGAGAGAGAAAGTTATTAGAAAGATTGGTTTTAATTAACAAATAGGAAACTTATTAATGGAAAAATTACTATTAATGACCGATTTTGACCAACTTATTAATGGGAAAATTAATATTAATTACCGATTTTGACCAACCAATAAATGATTTTTGATTTTTAGAAAAAGAAAAATTTTATAAATTCTCACAATAGAAACACTTGGCATTAGTTGAAACCACACGAACAAAAACTGGTAAAACATAAAGGTATGTATCATATTGGAACACATAAAGGTATGGAACAAAGGTGAGCATGTTATCCGCTTAACGTTACTTTATTAGTCGTCACCAATCCACCGAACACAACATCAGAATAAAATAACAATGAAAAAAATGCAATGATCAACACAAATTCATCTTCCATTAATTAACTAACACTGAATCTTTCGTGGGTTGTCAAGAATCAAACACCATTTAAACCATTTTTTAAATCTTTAGTGGGTTTTCAAGAATTATATAAAATAGATGCAATTTTATACCTGTTGTTGGCATATTCATAGAAGCGATCGCGGCTCGAGAAGACAATAAACTCAACCTTGTCATTACAAAGAACATTATAGTATCACACCTCGCCATACTTGTACCTGGATGAATATTAGAAATTTAGCATACATCATAATATCACACCTCTTGTAAATGAAGATAAACTGAAATCGTCATGTTACCTCAACAATTCTGCATCTAATCAAGCACACTGTGCATCATAAGCTTCCAACATCACTTGCTTATGCCTACACTAAGAAGAAGTATTATACTTCATATTAAGATACATACAAACATCGATTTAGTAAATTATATAACAAATAGGAAACTTATTAATGGGAAAATTACTATTAATGACCGATTTTGACCAACTTATTAATGGGAAAACTAATATTAATTACCGATTTTGACCAACCAATAAATGATTTTTGATTTTTAGAAAAAAGAAAAATTTTATAAATTCCCACAATGAGACACTTGGCACAATATGATTGGCTACACAATTGAGGATGAATGTGGGAGTGCCAAGTGTCCTCATGGACTTTAGTTTATTAGATGTATAGAAGATATTAGTAGACTCTAGTGGGTCCCCTTTTTTTTAATTATTGGACCCATGCCACGTCATGCGGCACTTTCTTGAAGTAAAATATATACTCGATTACTCGTTCAATAATTAGCGGTTTTTTTATACGGATATTGATTGTGATTGATTATGTTTATATCACAAAATATGATATTGTTTTGTAACTATTAATCATATGTATTAAGTTTAACTAGTGTTTAGTATTTAGGACTCGTTGCTTTGTGACGGACGAAACCGGTACACTGAATAAAAAGTAAACGCAAAAAACATTGGGCTATGTACAACTGTTGCTGCGGCGTGTTAACTCGTAATTGTTATGCCGAAACGTAATATATAGAAAAAATAACTAAGTTGACTTAGAATCCAAACATTGCGATGGGATCATTTTCCTTTTGTTTTGATATACTTAACTTATGATGTGTTATCATCATAAAATAAGTGATGACAAAATTTGGATGCTTGTCGTTAGACAAATGTGTACACATGAACAATTCTTTGTAAAACAAGAACCAGCATTGCTAGGGCTATCCCAAGAACACAAATCATAGGTTACGATCCAGATCAGTGTTTTACACAATCAGGAGTGTTCAAGGTCCGGTTCAGCCAGTTTTGATGAAACACTGATCTGGATCGTAATACGCTATATATATATAGAGCGTAAACCAAAACTCCAAATGTAGTCACGTCAGGTCACCAAAAAAAAAAAAAAACAATAAAAAAAACAGCGCTTAACGGTTTCACCAAGGTCATTCCATTTTGGCTTTACATGCATCAAACCAACCCAAAATTTAGCTAAAATGTTGTTTCAGCAAACTATTACCAAAATAACCCCTAAACACAGTATTAATAGCATGATGGATGATATGTACAAGTGATTAAAACCCTAAAGATGCAAAGTTCTTTAAACCATTACACTTGTGGTCACACAAACATATAAATAAATACAATCCGAAAAGCAGACGATGAAGGGCGCATTTGTATTTATCCAGGTCTTGGGTTATGTTCATGATGAAATTGGTTCATACGGATATGATAACCATGGGTGTTTTAAAGCTTCTGTGGCTGAAGGTCGTTTTTTTCGGATTGATTTCAAGCAAATGAGAGACGAAATCTATGAATCCTTCATCACCCATGGGTAACCGATGCCTTAATGATGTTTTTTTGGGAATTAAGTACTCTAATTTGTTTGTGTCCTGAAAAAAAAAAAAGAAACATGCAATTTGATTATGATAGGAGTATAAAAAAAATCTAAAGAGGTGGCATTTTTACCCGTTTACTTATGAACGCGTCGCAACGGTTTGGGTTGTGTTTTATCTCAAGCAGGTCAAATAAAATAATTTAGGTGTTTGATCAGTATGCATAAACCCTATTAAATCATTTTTATTTGAACTTTTAAAGATTTTGATTATTACTGTAATATTGTATTTGCAATCATATATAAGAATTCATTGTTAGAAAATTAATACAGTAAAAGTGTTTCAGATCAACCCAATTTCAACAACCTGAACCCATTTTAACCTGTTGTGCAACCCGCCTATCTAGGACTGGCAATTTCAGACACGAATACTAATACCCGACACGAACCTACACGATTTTAACAGGTACAGGTATGACCTTAACAGGTTTCGTGTCTAAACAAGTTAAATACTTGTTTACCTGTTTAGTACCCTTTAAGACATGTTAAGGATTTTTTTTTTAATATGGGTCGCGGGGGTAGTGTATTGGAGTTATACGTTTTTACTAGGTGGAATTCTACCTTTTTAATGCTTGATGGTACCTATTTAACGTGTCGGATTTGGAAAACATCTTCGTGTATTATCGTATTAACCTGGTATAAACAGGTATTATCGTATTAAGGTATAAACAGGTTCGTGTTCGTGTATGGAAAGAATGATATGATAAGTTATCGTGTGGTGTTCGTGTCTACATGTTTCGTATTCGTGTCTTTACAGGCTGGGTATACACGATTTGCCAGCCCTACGCCTATCTTCCCACCTCTAATAAAAATGTAAATCCCCAAATACACTAAGAAAAGAAACCGACCTTAGAACTTATAGCAAACGAGACAATTAAACATGTACCTGGTTACGCTCATAGAGCATGTGGTTTTTGGAAAAATATTTGTACGTATCTCGTCCTTTGGCAAGCATATCTTGACCAATTGGGCTAATAATTCCAATCACCCGGGCAAGTAAAGTAGCTGGAGAATCGTTCTGGAAGAGAACCTATAACACAGGAAACATTAATTCAATTACATCTCAGTCAGGTTGAAAGTTTTATTGTACGGATATAATTTTGATCATTATAGTTACCACATTAACTATTGACAAAAACATTCAAGAAAATGGACAAAAAGGTGTTCCTAGTCAACCATTCAACCCAGCCCGACCTGTTCCAACTCACACTAAATAAATGCCTATTTAACCCAAACTACGTCTAATTTGTTAAGCCGTCCATTTTTCAACCTTAGTTTTAAAGTATCAATCACCCTAAAGAAAGAACAAACTTTATAAAAACCTTAACTTTGAATACGTCGGCTTGGGTTATGCTTTAACATCATGTGTCAAATATTAGGTTGACCTGAAACACTTATACTGCATTAATTTTCTAATAATGAATTCTTACATATGATTGCAAATACATTATTACTAGAGGTGGCAATTTCGACCCATTTACTTATTTATGAATGCGCTAGTTCAAGTTATGAACTTATGATCTATCGCCAAGAGACAATGGATAAGAAAATAGTTTAAGAGACGAGTTGAATGGGTCAAACACTATGAAAGTCACCCGACGTGTATTAGTAAGGGCGAATGTCAAAAAAAAAAAAAAACACCCATGGACTTTTTTCTGAATTCACACATAAGTCGGTAGACTTCATTTTTGCAAAATGGTTAAGTAGCTAAACTTGTAGAAACTCACAATAAACGTCCTTCATATAATGTTTAGGAACTTAGTCATGAAATTGACATTTGTTAAGACTAGAGTCGGGACTTTTGCATTGAATTTTCACAAGTTTAGGGATTTAATCAAATATTATGTAAAATGAGCACAGGAACTTCTGTGTGAACTGAGATGTCAGCAAAAGTTCATAGGTTTATTTTACATGCGTACTACTGTTTATGCATAAAACCTCCTGAACTATCTTAATGAGAAAACCAGATAATTAATTTTCTGTTGTTATATCAAACACACTATTTATTTATTAAAAAAATTAATAAGTTCGAACAAAAAGTGTTTTAGGTCAACCCACTCCGTTTCAACCCGCACCAATTAATTACCCAATTTGACTAGTTACACAACCCACCCGACCCGGACCCATCCAATTTCTACAAATAGTTGTTGATATAGAAAACTCACATTTCCGGTACAAAGTTCAGCCAAGATGCAACCAAGGGACCAAATATCAATCTTTTTATCGTATGGAAGCCCTAAAATAACCTCTGGTGCACGATATGATCTAGATTGAACATAGGAGCAAAGATGATCTGTTTCAAAACAGCTACTTCCCAGATCAATCACCTTCACTTCACATCTACTGTAGCTTTTCACCAAAATGTTTTCTGGCTTCAGATCACAATGTATAAGCCCAAGCCCATGCAAAAACTCAAGCGCCTCTAAGCACTGGATGGTTATTGACTGCAACATAAATAATAAAATTGAAAGCAAGGTAAATGTTAATTTTATCAGTTTCTTTCACATAAGGACCACTTATATTTTTGACGATTTGGGTTATATTTTCCATAGCTAACAGGGCAAACTAAAAAAATTAGGTGGTGTTTTGGTTTGTACTGCAGGAATGAGTATGGATTATATGGGTTTAACAATAGGATGGAATGGTAATGGACTTCTAAACCCAACCCTTTATGGATAGTTGTTAAAAACCATCGCCTCTTGCGCCTAGGCCCATTTTTTAGGCGAGGCGATGCATTTGCGCTTTGAGTCGAGGAAATTGCGCTTTAATTCTCCAGTTGATGGTTTAGACGCAAATTTCAATTAGATTCCCGAATTCCGGAGCATTTCCAGCCAAATTCGTTAACTTATGGCTAGATTCCGGCCAAATTTCTACTTTTATCCGAGGAAAACTACTTCTATACACTAGTACATCAATATTTTAAAACTTTTGGTACTAACTAGATGAAAAATAGTTATTTTAATATATTTTTACTTTATTTTCTTTGTTCGCTTTTTTTTTTATCTCAGGCCCTCGCTTTTTTTGCGCCTAAGCCCCAGGCAAGGCCTATGCGCCTTGAGTGCGCCTAGCGCCTTTGATAACTATGCCTTTATGTAGGTATAGAGGATACCGAGGATATTCACAGTCCGGTTCAGGCCGGTTTTGACGAAAATTCTTGTCTGAACCGCTAACTTCGATTTCAGGGAACGAAAAAACAAACTGGGCAAGTTGGGTGGGTCAGCTGGACTGGCTGGTTTGGGGGTTT
This sequence comes from Ambrosia x helenae, assembly GCA_030844895.1. NCBI lineage: Eukaryota > Viridiplantae > Streptophyta > Magnoliopsida > Asterales > Asteraceae > Ambrosia > Ambrosia x helenae. Next base: position 3,606,915 of record CM061232.1, on the reverse strand, counting down.
AACAGTTCAGTTTTGGCGGCTTAAACCAGCTTTTTTTTACATTAGTTTGTTTTAATTTTTTAAAATGACAGAGATGGTTCATGGTTATAAACTTATAATACATATACATAATCCAAAAATAAACACACACACACGTACAACAACAACCACCTTACCCAGTAAATCCCACACTTAGCAAAGCTAAGAATAGGGTCTGGGGAGGGTGAGATGTAGGCATACCTTACCCCTATCCTTACAGATAGAGAGGCTGCTTCCAGAGAGACCCCCAGCTTGACAATACACAATCAACAAGCAAGCAACTCTAAAAAACTAATAAAAGCTACTGATTTTAAGGAAACACTGAAAACGCCATGTAGTAAAACAAGGTATATATGTCATCCTAAAAACAACATAACACATAAACAAAAAAAAAAAAAACAAATAACAAATAACATTTCATACCCCCTAGCAAAACAAGGTATTACTTATACACACACGCGTATATAAGTAATATAAATTAAACCGTCGGTTCAGTTTTCCCGGCCATACCAAAGTTCCAAACCTTTAAACCGACAAATCGCCAAAACCGAACCATTTGGATCTCAATACCGGCCAAACTGACCTAATTGCTTTTGATTTGGATGGTTCAGTGGTTTCAATTGTTTATGAACACCCCTAGTGGATATCCAATTGTATGGCTATCAACCCCATTCCTTCAAACACATACCCGCACACCAAACACGCTCAGACTGTCAAAGCCAAACCCTCAAATCAAACACCCACACATTAAACAAGTTGTCACCCACATGGTGTTTTTATATATACAACCTTGTAAATTGTAAATCACATCATAGGAGGAAAAAACACAGATTAATACTGTGACAATATAGTTTTCCTAATGGGCAATTATCAAAAGAAAAAACCTATAGACTTTCACTGAACTCACACATAAGTCCCTAGACTTTATTTATGCATGATTGCATCCCTAGATTTTAGAAACTTAATGAAAAAGTCCTTTTATAAAGTGCAAGTACTTGATCATGCAAAAAAATAATACCTTTTAGTAAAATTTTGAAAAAGTCTAGGGATTATATCAAACAACAAATATAACAATTTGAGCATGGACCTTTATCATTAAGATTAAGTTAAGGGTTTTAATAATTACAAAATAAAGTCTGCAGACTTATGTACAAATTCAGCACAAGTCCGTAGGGTTTTTTTTACGACAATTGCCCTTTAATAATCATATGTAACAGATTAACTAGTAAGAAATGATTGGACAAAAGGTGATTAGACTTTAGAGTTAACTCGAACCCACTTGTTTCAACCGCACAAAAGTGCCTGTTTTGACATGCAATGTAACCAGCCCATTTTGCCACCTCTACTAAATAGGTGCAACATACCTGCAATCTTGGCATTGTGAAATAAACCTCTCCTCCAGATTCTCTATTAAACTTATGAAATTCATATAAGTTTGCTTTGAGAAGTTCACAAACTATCAACAAATGCTCCTGGAAGTATATAAGAAATGATAATATTATATGCGAGTTAAGACACAAAGGAAAATCAAATAATGTTCTGAACACAAAATAAGAAACACATGAATGCAGAAAGTCCTATTAAATGAAGAATAAACAAGCAGTTCACTGAACAATGTAATATATATATATATGTAAATTTGAACCTATTTTCTTGCCAAAAAGGTTCTAAAACAAATCAACTCCTAAAGCTCAGAGTTTTCCAAATAAGGATCACTTACTCGGTAATAAAAATAATCATAGAGTCTGAGCAGATGATATTTGTCACCAGGATCATGTTTGTTGATAAACTTTAGAAGCTTTATCTCATCAAGGCTCTGATCAAAAAAATCTTTATTATTTTTAATTATTTTCACACACACGTCCAGGCCACTGTGAAGGTCACGTGCTTGAACAGCTTTGCTGAATGCAGCAGACCCAAGATACTCAGTGACTTGATAGCGACCACCAATCACAGAGTTTAAAACAACATTGAAATTTTTGTCCTCCTCGAAGCCGGTTCTGAGAAACAAGTAGATTATTAAAACCAGTATTAACCAGTTTAACGTATTATTGTAGATATAGCATGTTTCTACTACATGTTTGGCAGAAAACTTAATTCAACATGATGCCGAATTTATAGAATTGCTTGTCAACTTCAACCTCTTTTGCTAGAAAAAAGCATCACGTGAATAGATTAGAAGGGTGTAGACTAAAATATTGGTGTTCAACCAAAGGACTGTTAAGTTACAGTAGATAAAAAAAAGTGAGTTTACACATCTATTATCAACTTTAGCAACTATACTTCCCAAGTCACTCAATAGCATAGTATTTGTTAATTGGTCAACCTTTGGTTTAAATTAGGTTTGAAGCATATTATTGGTTTCTGTTCGGTTTGAATGACCCTCAAATCCATATATCAAACTAGAATCTGAATATAGAAATTAGTTTTGGGTCCAAACCAACTTGAGAACCATAAACCAACTTCAAACCTTCAAATCTGTTTGGTTCTTTGGTCTGTAACACCCAGAAAATTAGGATATGTAATGTTGTTAGATTGTCTAGGTTACAAGACTGTCGAGAAGTGAGTGTGTTGGATTTTAATCCGACCAAATAGGTAAGCTCTTGTAGTTACTTGATTTGCATTGCAAAAACTATGTATACAACAAAAATGTGATTTTTATGCAAAAGGTTTTTTAACAATTGTATAGCATGCTTATGCGATTTGACCTACTTTGATATATCTAGTGCTCTATAATTGGGCTTTTAAATTATTTGAGTTGTGGGATAGGACTTATTTCCACAATGAATGAGAGGGAATGGTATCCATTTAAGAGGGGGTGTGGGTTTGGATTGTTGATAGTTTGAGAATGGTTATGAGCTTTGCTTAGAAAGATTGCCTTTCAAAAAAACCTCTAGTTTTAGTTGGGGTTTACTCAAATCCGTGTTACATGGGTTTTCTTAAATCCGTCATTTTAAAACAAACATCTATCATGTTCAGCTCTATTCATCCATTCCCAAACTCTTAGGCCAAACATACCCTAAAATGTTATGGGTTGATCCCACTATATGGTAACATGGAGGTGATTCCAAACCTTGCAATGTGAAGGTTATTCCAAATGTGGTAATATGGAGGTGATTCCATTGGATTGTTGGCATTTTGTGAATGGCTATAGATTTGGTTTAGGTTGGAGTAGAAATATGTATGAAAGTATGGATATTCGTAAAATGTGTTCGGTTTACAATTAGGTTTGGGTACTATGAAAGTGAAGGGAAAGAATAAGATTGATTAAAAAAAACTCTACTTTCAGTTGGGTTTACTCAAACCGTGTACATGGGTTCTCTCGAACGCGTCATTTTAAAACAAACATCTATCATTTGGTAACGTGTGGGTAGTGGATTAGCGTTCTACGGCCATACCTGTTTTTTCTGTGCAGAATTTTTAGATTAAAGGTTTCATATTCCTCCTCTTGAGCTTTTATTTGGTTCACTTGCTCTTGGACAGCAGCAGCCTCTTCATCCTCCAGTGAACCCCCTAGTTCGTCTTCTCTTGAACCACCAACTTTCTGGTCCACCTGACAGGCCCATTCAGCATACCCATAATTTGACAGAGTGGAAGGGCTGGAATCTGCCGTATTTAGACCATCATCGTCATCTTCATCTCTTGAACTTTGAACAGGTGATGAGATACTACTTTTTTGTCTCCATTGAGGCTTCAAATCGTCATTTTCCTCACACACAATAGCATTGTAAGCTTTTTTAACACCGGTGAGCAGTTTACCGTCTTTAGAAGGTGGAAAAGAAAATCCGCTATCACTCACATTTTTTGTCAAGTTACCTGAACTTGTGGCTTTGTTACTTTTGACGTTCATATTCCGGTCAACATATTTCTTCTCAGAGTCATGTGACGAAAAACCATCCAGTTCCCTCTCACTACCAAAATCCGCCATGTCACTGTTGATCCCCACACCAATTGATCGAACTGAACCATGTTGTTCCTCATCTACGCAAAGGTCATCCAGATGGGGCCTTTCTACCCCCTTCCACTCGGGTTCTGCACGCACCAAATTCAACTCAGTTTCATTCATGAGCCGTCCATTATATTGACCAACCCTCTCACCTGATCGAGTGACTGGACCCGTGTTTTTTGAATGATAAAATTGATCATGGGATAGATAAGAATCCTCCTCTGCAAATGAAAGATCATCATCATCGTTTTTTGGGGGATTTTTTTCTTGTGGGTCAGTTTTCTTTTCATTATCACTTGGGTAGTCAATTTCATGAGCTAAAAACCAGGTTTCATCTTCAATAGGTTGTCTCATGTACCCAACGTCGTCATCATCATCGTATTCATCGGAATCCCAGTAATCATTTGGGTAATCAAAAGATTCACTCAAACCATCACCAATCGTTGCAAAACCAGATACTAAATCAGAAGTGTCCTCAGTAATCCCTTGACTTACAGAGAACCAATTGCCTCCTGCAAGCCTTTTTCCACCTACATCATCATTTATTAGATTGAATTTGTGATCAATTTGATAACTCGTTATGAATAAATGCACCGTTATTTAGTAATTTGATGTGTCTTTGTTTTGTTTTGATTATAAAAGGTGAGGTGTGGAGGCAAACAAAGCTAAAAAGATTTTGTTTGAAGTTGCAGGCAGAGCGGAATTCAAGGATGAGAGATTGAGAACCAATCACATACTAAAAGTTGAGTGCGTAGTCACTTGTGTACTAAAAATTTACAATGAAACAAAATGTATATACCAAAAACTACTGACCTGAAGAGCTTATTTCTTGGCCAATAGGAACATCAAGATATGATCCAATAAGATAAGTACTGTCAACATTAATTGGCTTTGAACCGGGCCCGTCACGTTGATATTTTTCTTCCCAAGTTATACCTGATGAATTGTCATCTGATTTGAGTTTAACAGGTGGCAATCTAGGTAACTCTTCCGTATGTTTCTCTGAGATCACAGGAAACGCTAAACCACTTAAAGATTTGAATGCATTATTTCTCTGAGTTGGTGCAAGGTATAATGCCCTACCAACCTCGTCTACTTGCTCTTTGATTGCCGCCTTAATATTAGTATCATAACTTGTTGATGCATCTCCCTTAGGGAATGGATATACCGTTTTTACAGAACAATCTTTACGTAACTCTGATGAACTATATTTGGATTCATCATTCTTCAACCAAGAATTATCCACAAAATCATCTTTGTAAACCGCACGATTAACAGAATCTATTTTATTAAAATCCTTAGGCTCAATAACTTTGTCCATACTCCTCTGCTTTCGGACCCCACTTCCAATATCAGCTAACTCAAATGGACGAATCTTTGATTGAGAAGAAACTTGACTCTCTTTCACATCATTTGAATCAATGAAGGCATCATTTTGGTAAACATCAACAGACCCACTACTGGAACTAAAATTTCTTGAATACAAATCAAGCACGGTTTCATCTGAAATATTAGGCGACCTATACTTTTTATCCTTTGTTCCAGTTGGCTCACCAGCTCTATTTTTCTCTTTAACAAAGCCAACATTTTCTAATTTACCATCTGATCCATTTTGTGAAGTCCCGTTTTCCATTACCTTCACAATAAAATCTTCTTTAGATGCTTCATCCCTTTGAGAACTTTTTCTTTGTGCAAGCTTAAGATCTTGCATAAACTTATTTAAATCGGTTCGATTACCGATTTCATTACGTAGTACAGCCTCAGCTTTGTCATACTTATTACTCTTCAGAAATTCAAGTATTACATTGACCGAGCTTGAATCTTCCATATCTGAACTGCTATAGACACATCAGAAAAACCTAGGAATTAATATTATTATCAGAAACTTCCCATAGAAACAAACATAACTTGACAATACAAGACGTAGCAATTCTATAACTTAATCAACAACTTTTCAAACTCAAATGCGGGTTTCAACAAGTATCAACTCGACGTTTCAACTTCAAATCACAAAAACAATTTCCGCAAACAGACCTCAACTCCTGATCAAAACCGAAAAAAATCACATTTCAAAATAACTAGGTCTGGCATCAACAACGAAGTTTAGCTACTATTTGGGAGCCTCGAAAACAATAACTCCATTTCAAACGCTACATAATCCTTGTTAGATGTATTTGCCGGCGAGCTATTCCACAATTTACCTTATTACATACAACAAAACAAACTCATGCAGTATGAACGGTAGAGAAGCATAAAATTGACCTAAATCCTAATATCGCTATCAAAAACTGCCCTAACAACAAATATAACTTGACAATAAAGGATTTAGTTTAGCAACTCTATAACTTAATACAATACCTTTACAAACTCAAATTTCAACTTCAAAACCACAAAAACAATTTCTTCAGACAGCATTCAAATCCTTAACAAAACCAAAGAAATTCGCATTCCAAAATTCAATTTCCGGTGCCCCCAATAAATGCAATTTCCGGTGAGTGATTCCACAATTCACCTAAGCAGTTAATGCGGTAAAATATCGGATATCGGTGAAGGACCGATATTTGAGAAATAGGTTATCGCGGTGAGATATCAGTAGGATATCGGCAATTTTTATGTCATGCAAAATCCATACATATAGCAATTTAACACTAACAATTCAATAAACTCTCCTACCATTAACAAATTAACCTTTTACAACTTGCAAAACACTAACAATCGTAGCAAGTGGGAACTTGTTAAGACTTAAAACACTAATATTTAACACTAACAAGTACCAAGTAAGACTTAAAACAGTAATAACAACTATAAGAAGCAAGACAAATGGAAGAACTAAGAAGAAAAACACCAATAGCGGTAATATCGGTCAAATATCGACCAATATCGCCAATAATAACGGCACCGATATTTTGCACAGTAGATAATCATAAACTTTACCTAAATCCTAACATTACTAATTTACTATCAAAAACTGCCCTAAAAACATTTGTAACTTTACAATACATGACATATCAATTCCATAACTTAATCAATACCTTTACAAATTCAAATGCAGGCTTCAACTAGTATCATCTCTAATAAGTTTCAACTTCAAAAACAATAGCTGTAAATTACTAGGCCTAGCATCGATAACAAAGTGTAGCTACTTTTTAGGAGCCTCGTAAGTAACTTATAACTCCATCTCAAACGCGACATTGTAGCCTCGATATAAGGAATATCCAGTGAGTTATTCCACAACTTACTTTATTATTATTATTATTATTATTATTATTATTATTATTATTATTATTATAAAACAAAGTTATGCAATATGAAGTGTAAATTTTACCTAACAGTAGGTTTTCCGTACAGATCTTGTTGTTGTTGCTGCTGGTTCGAGATTTAAGCTTCTATGAAACTTGAAATGTTGGATTGAAGGCTAGAATGTAGAGTTTAATGAAGAGAATGAAGAAGTAATATTATTAATATTATTATTATTATTAGGAGGTTAAGTGATTGATAAAGCATTTACTCCATTAGCGTCGTCCTCTTCGTCGTTTCTTCTTTTGGGTTTATGTATTTTTCACCAAACTCAAAAAAAGGAATATTGATACGCTTTACACCCTTATACTTATTTGCTGAATTGTGTTTTAACCCCCCGAAGTTTTGCTTTTAGAGTGTTAAAAACTTAAACCACCATTTTTAAAAACTGGTCTGCTCGTTGAGTCTTGTATTCTGAAAAGTTGCTCCCTGAGTCCTTGACCTTTACATTATGTTGTCGCTTAAGTCCGTGGGTCAAACGTTTGTTTATCAACCTACTGCTAGAATTGAGGGGTACCTTCTTCACTTTCGTGATAAATGATGGGAGCTTATGTTGTTACTAAGGGGTGAACAAATTAACCGTTATAACCGATAACTAAACCATAATAATGGATATAACTGAACTTGTGTTAATCGATACCTGACATAACCAATGGTTATGAAATTTATTTAACTGACTGAGCGGTTATGGTTATGGTTATGAAGCTTTAGTTATTTGATATAATCGAAACCAAACCGAACTTGTAATGTTAAGTCTATGTAATAGACTAATAGGTTTATGTTATACATTAACCCTGTAAAGGTTTTCTACTAAGATAAAAGGATGTTAGTAACAAAATAATCTTAATATATGTGCCCTTTATTTTGATGAAGAATTGAACGGTATCTCATATTAGTAATTTAACCAATAGTGTAGTATTGGTTGTATAATAAAAAAGTCAAAGCAAATTCCAGCATTGTAGGTTCCATTTTTTTATTTTTTTTGTAGACCCACTGACTTTTAATTTTTGAATTTTAGCCGAAAGTTAGTTTTAGCTAAAATTCTTGGTTAATAACCGAAATGACCATAACTGAATGGTAACCAAAGTTCGGTTATGGTTATGATTAAAGAAATTCCATAACTGAAACTAGCGGTTATGGTTATTAAAATGGTAAAACCCAAACCAAACCAAAACGACCCACGTACACCCCTACTGCATTATTGTTCCTCGTGTTGCTACAGCTCCCGTTGCTACTCCTAATACTATTACTAGTCCTACTAATATGACTACCGCCACCGCCACCACAACCACCTCCACCACCAATACTATGACCACTACCATCGCTACCGCTGTTACTACCACTACCACTACCATTGTTGCTACCATTGTTACTACTACTATTATGACTAATAATACAACCACTACCACCATTACCACTATCACCACCACTACCATCACCATTACTACGACTACCAACAATAATAATAAACCCACCAAGTTCATACCATGAACTTCCATGATTCCCCATCTAGGCCTATGTTATCATGATTTCCCCAATTTTATTTTGTTTTTAAGGCTCTCTTGTACTAGAGACGCCTTTATTAACTAACAATTTATCAAAATCATAAGTGCACAAATTCCACCATCATCACATAGACATATAATATACCAATTTGAATGAAATAAAGGTTACCTAGACAATTGTTAGGCCTAGATGATCAGAATTTTGCTCATGCAAGGTCTAATACCTTGCTTCTTGACTGAATTGAGCTTGATTCTTAAGGTTGGGTTATATGTTTGTGTTTTGTCATGTGTTTTTGAAAGCCAGGGAATGAATCCCTGATTGTTTGTTTTGTGTTAAAAACCAAGTTACAAGAGTGACAACTTCAGCCCCTATAGTTGTATTTCCAAGTTTAACATAATAAAACACTAACCAAGTTAGTTCTTGTAGTAGGGTTTTAACCTTGTTTGATTTTATAAGATTTAATCTTAGGCCCGAAGTGTTAATTAATACAATGTAACGCGTTTAATGAATTTTGGGACGTTACAAATACAAGAACAACGACTTGACATAGTATAAATATTTTAATAATTAAACCTTTACAATTGTTTTTTTTTTCACTTTTGTTAGTTACAAAGACTAAGAAGAGAGAGAATGCAAAAAAATGTTGGACCATTTTACCCTTTTCTACTAAACATTCATCATAAATCATAATGTTGATAAAAAGACTAAAGAAATACCCACCGTAGATTAGTTAGAATCAATGGCTAAAATGTGGGTTTTATGGGTTTTCTTAATTTGGGAAGGGGGTTAATTTTCCCTTTAGTATCTCGTGCATGGTACACTAAAATATTATTTAGTATATTGATTTATATATATATATATATATATATATATATATATATATTAAATTGTTGATTATTATTTTTTATTGTTTTACTTATTGAATATTTTAAACTAAAAAATTAGAAATAAAGGAATCAATAAAATTTAAAAATAAAATAAAATAAATAAATGATTGATGGGCTTTATTACATTGTTTGGATGTTATTGATATGAGCCAATGAAGCTCCCTGCGTATGGGATGCTCACGGCCAGTCACGAGCACAATAGAGTCAATAGAGACTTCATTTCATATCATCCAGCCTCATAATTTGTTATGACCCCCACCATTAGATACATTCGACAACAAAATATTGTACATGTACTTCATGTTTCACATGATATTCGACTCTATCCACACACTTTATAACTTTTAGTTTTTCAATCATATATGAATAAAACAAAAAAATATTATGAGACTCAAAAATGGATATGATCCATTTAGAATTTGACATATAACTAATCCATTCAAAATTTGAGATAAATAAAGGGTGTTTGTGTTTAATCTATAACTCTAAGGACTGTTTGGTTGATTACGTGCTGAACCACAGAGCCTTATTAAGAGACTACCAAACAGGTCGTAAGTATACTACATTAGTTACATATTTCCCAAGTACACTCAATTAGTTAGATATTTTTCAATTTTCCTTTTTTTTCATTATAACATAATTTTATTTATGTATATTAATGTACAATAATTTATAAAATTTTGAATATAACTTTGTCATATGTTTATTTTTATCAAAGCTTTTTTATCTAAGCTTTGATCTTAATTTTGTTCACAAATTCCAATGGTGTATTAACCGGTAGAATCTATATCTATATAATGTCATATAGTAAAAGTTTAAAAAATTACTGTAATGTAAATTGAAAAAATAGTAAAAAAAATGTAACTTTATTTTTGAAAACGTCAACATGGATTATAAATGTTTAATTAATTTGAAGTTAAACCAATATCAATATCAATAACTATATATAAAATAATAGCACTATAAAGACATGACATTCAATAATGCAACCCTCACCTATTGAATGTGTCACGTGGTTTCATGTGAGATTTAAAAAAAAACACCATAATATATAAAGCCTTTTTTTCCACCTTTCATCACAAACCCTAAAAAAACCCTCCCTTCTTCGAATCGTTCTCTCATCCATCGCTGCTTAATAATAATAACAAGAAACACAAAACACATTAGTAACAACAATGGCGTGTGTATCATCTGTGTGTACGACGTTTAGAGCACAAAGTACAACACCTTCCTTATCTCTCCTCAACTCTGCCTGTACAACAAGAAGCTCTATCTCTCTAAAACAAAATGTTGTTTCTGCTGTCAAATCCTTGAATGCATTAGGCCTTCTTCATTGCTCCTTTGTTTCTTCATCTTTCTCTCTTTTTTCTTCTTCATCTGCATTCCCTGGTAATCTTATTATTACCCTTATCTTTAAATTAAAGCTAGCATTTTTTTATAAAATTATGGTCTTTTAGGGCTAATTTGTTTAGTTTTATTTAATAATTTCATGTAGACAATATGGGTTTTGATTTACTTTAAAAATAATCTTTACTTGCAGCATAACTTTGAGGATTCTCCTTCAAATCATCCAAATCCTTAATATCAAACTTAATAAGCAAACTAATATGAGACATAACAGACAAAGGAGAGACAGTAAGATCACCCATCACCATATACTTCACCAAGCCATTCACAAACCCTCCTCCTTCTGCATAACTCTTCCCCTATCGATATCTGCGATATTCTCAACGCTAATCCTTGGTATTCTTTCCACCCATCAATCATCCCCCTGTTTTTTTTTTTTGGTAAAATCAATACAACTGATTATTATTTATTATTATTATGAAGGATTTGTTGAGTGATTGTTAGCGGTTTAGGTCCATTGAACTGTTTGGGAATGAATTGTGTTGGTTTGGTGGTATGCTCATTCTTTGTTTTCTAGCTATTGATGATGATTGTTATTTTAATAATTTGCAGGCATGGACTTTTATCTCCTCTCTTCTCAGGTAAGTTACTTCTCAGTTATTTGACTATAAGGGTTTGTATTTAGTGTAAAATTACACATAGCAATAGGTTAGAAAGAGGTTTTTTTTCATAGGTGGTATTGTGTTTAGAGAGTTTATGTAGTTTTCCATTAGCAATTAGCAAGTATTTACACTTTTTACATCAAATTTCTGAGTTTTAAAAGAAGGTTTATTTGCTGCACATAGTTTGTAGTTGAATTTTTTAAGCCGGCCCTGCTTTACCTATTATAACTTGTTACAGTGAGTCACGCTTTAATTGCTTAATTGGTTAGGGTTTGGTAACGAAACGAAGTGAGAATGTTGACGAAGTTTGAAACAAAGAGTAACAGAGTTAAAGGATTAAGTTTCCATAGCAAGAGCTGATTAGTTGATGGTTAGAGTGCATGTTGATTAGTATTTTTGGAATTGGTTTGGTTGGTATTGAATTGTGAGTGATTCAATTATTAAAGCTAGACATGTTTGATTTACGTAAATTTATTTATTTTTGTCAATTTTGTGAATTGTTGGTTTGTGCAGGATCTATCCGTCTAGAGGGAATAATACATATGGCTAGCAGCAGCAACAACAACAATCTTATTCTGGTCACTCTGCTTATGCTCAAAATGTAAGATTTTATATCTTAAGGCTGAGTTTAAGGTTTAAATATTATTGTTACAGTTTTTGTGGTGTATTGGTTTTGAATATATTTGGTAATTAGGAGAAGAGAAAGGATAAAGGATTAGGAACACATGAAAAAATAAAATTTAGTTTCTAGCTCTGTTATGGACCACCCAAAACTACATTCAAACGGAACTTTGTATAAGGTTTGAAGACGATATGAGTTATTATAAAGAGAAATTTAGTAGCATTATGTGATTATCACAAAATTTGAATGATTGCATCATGGAAACATAGATTTGTAAGCTATAGCAAATTAGCGATGCAAAAAGTTCATTTATGTGGTGAAGTGTGTAACTTTTCTATAAACTTCATTTATGTCACTGACTTCACTTTTATCAGGGTGAAGAAGTTGGTGTCTGATGATGGGGCCTCTCAGATTTTAATGTCATCCATTTGTTGTAGCTGGTGGTCAATATTCTTCTATGCATGGCTCAGCGGCACTCAATAGTTCTCTACAGGTCAGTCAGCTTTTGATATGATATTTAGGATAATTTTCATCTCTTACTGTACGGTAAATGAAAGAATTTTTATGTATCCAATATCTATTTAGAAAATTGTTTTGTTTAATTTACCAAATCTGATTGTATGTAAATTCTATGTTTACTTCTGTAGACTCCTGGTGCAAATGCTAAAGGATCTGGACCATTTGGTTTGGAAAGTCGGACTGCTTATGGTTCAACCATGCAATAGTCACCAAGGGACAGGCGCCATTCACAAAATGAGCCAACCGCCCGGTTTGCTGGTTCAGTTGCTTATGGTCATCAACATCAGATTCTTTTAATCATAATTGATGTGTCATATTCGATTTTTCAACCCTGGAACACTCCCGGGGTATAAAGCTAGTTAAGCTTATACTTTAAGTTCATCCATAAAATTTTTAATTTTTAAATGGATAACATCAATTTCTATATCCAAGTTTAGAAAGAAAAAAACAACTCTAAAGTGATGGCGATCACTATTGACCTCGCTATACCTACAATTATTATTAAGTTGTCACTTCACACTCCTAATTTATCTAATATTTCCATTTTTGGCCCCACATGTGCCCCTTTGTCATATTTCGAATCAGAGGGTGTTTGAGATTGCGTTTTAAATCTGATTTTTAGATTATTGCGTTTTGAAAACGCAAATAATCAGTTTTTAGCGTTTGGATTGCGTTTTGAAAACGTAGATAATCAGTTTTTTAGACGACCAAAACGCAATAATCTATAAGCAGCCCCGCCCTGCTTTTCCAAAACGCATAATCTGTTTTGAATAATCAATCACAAACACCCTCTTATTATTATAAATAACAAATGACGTACCTTCACTACAGTAAAAACTAAATAAAAAATCTTTTACTTGCAGTTTAATTACGATAATGCCAGTAATATTCCAAATACAAAAGTCGAAGTATCATCATAGCCGATGACTAACGCCGCCACTCTATCGACCCACTTTTTATACGCAAACACGAATACACGTGCATTTTCATCGGATCATGATACTATATATACACACACAATTAACAAACACCATCTAAAGTCAATCAACTTAACAAAAAATTAATTAACACTAATTCCATTCCTTTTATTATTATTTCTTTTACTAAATACAAGCAAAGAACATGAAGAGGAGTTGGCGTGATGATAGAGACGTAGAGAATCTAGCAATGGTTGTTTTCATTGCAAGACATGCAACAAGCAGTTTTAATCATTTCAAGCGCTAGGAGCCCAGCGCAGGAAGATTAAAACAATAGACGAGTCGACTGCGAAGGCGAAGACGCATGAATGTTCCATATGTGGATTGGAGTTTGAGCTTGGGCAGGCGTTGGGTGGTCACTTGGGTTCCACTTCTTCAAGCAGTTGTCCCGTTTTTTCTTTATACGCACATTTTCATGTTGAATTGTAAGATTGAGTTTGGAAATGTAAAAATGCTTTTGGTCAAAAATGCTTATTGGCTTATGACTTTTTGAAAAAGGAGTTTTAAAAAAAGTGTTTGGATTAGCTTTAGGGATGAGAAACGTCAAAAAGTCAATATATTGTCTTTTTTAAGTGTTTCGCTCAACTTATTGTGAATATTGGTTGTATGGGTGGTAAATTTGTAATTTTTTTTCAAAAGTCAAAAGCCAAAAGCCAGGATTTCTAACTTTTCAAAAACAACTTTTCCACCCTTAAAAGTCAAAAGCCAAAAGTCAAAACAGAAAGTGTTTTTGGGTTACACAAACAACTTATTGACTTATTGGCTTCTTGGAAAAGCCAATAAGTCAATAAGTTGGTTTGAAACTCAATCCCAAACACCCTCTAAGTACAAATTGATGGTCGTATGCGCATTCCTTTGTATGTCTAAGATCTTAGATTTCAATTGTGGCACCAATCTTTCTATGCAATTATGCATTGTGTTTTACACTTTTTTGGTAACTATATTTTGGGTAGTGTGTTTTACGAATTGCGCGTTGGCAACCGTTTTTCTTACATGATTGCTTAGAAGTAACCACACAATCGTGGGTTCGAGTCCTACGGATGACGTCTTTTCCCAGCCATATTTATTCTGACTGGGTTAAATTTATTACAAACAAGGACCAAAATGTTCCTGCATTATTACTACATTTATCACAAAATGCATTTCTTGTAGTGTATTGATTTAATAAGATAGAAAAAAGGGAGGAAGACCATTACCTTTTTTTTGAAATGTTAATTTCTTTTAAATCCTGTGGTCTGTGGGACTTGAACCCACGACCTTTCACTCCACAACCTAGGTGTTTTAAAGGCTTTGCCTTTGCCAATGGACCACCACCCCATTGGTGAGGAAGATCATTACCTAATCGTCACAGTAAAGCAACAAATATATGTTTATCGTAGTTTCCGACTTAAAGTTGGTTATCTATTGAATATTTATCTAAATATCTAATCATGACACATTCGATACAAAACCACATTCATATGCAAAAGTGTGATAATCCGATAACACACTTGTACGTAATGTTTGCTAATTAAATTAGATATTTGAAAAAGTAGGGCCGTCCCTGAGAATTTATGTGTCCGGGTCGAGCCGCGAAATATGTGTCCCTTAGCCTTAGGTCTTTTAAGTAGTGTTTTTAGAACCGGACCGGACGTTGAAGCGGTGTCCTTACTGGTTCACTGGTCGGACCGGATATAGAACCGGAAAGTTTCGAAAATATTATAAAATTATATATGATTGGCTCAAGTGTATAAAGTATAAGGACGATAGTAAAAATCATCGTTCTTTAGAATTCCATAATAATTTTAAGGGCCATAATAAAACATATATGCATAGACTTCAAATGTTTTTTTAATAAAATGAATTTTACTTAGAAGCATTTCTAAGTTCTGATCGAGTTGTATTCCATTCTATGAACCAGTGTTATAACTTTTCAAAACCCATCACTCCAAAATACCAAACCTTTTTTAATCTTCTTCACTAAAACTACATCTCACTATCTAAGTTACAAAACACCTCCGATTAAACAACAATCAACACCAACACTAGATCTGATCATCGCTAATTTCAGAAGATACAACATCCGATTTAACTTTTCTATACTCGTCGCTGGTCAAAGTACCTCCTATAAATTGGGCCCGGGCCGAGAGTCCTCTCCACACCCCCTCATAACCGATTAATCGGCCATGTGAAAAAGAAAAGAGTGAGGTAGGTAAGTGGTTGCATAACCATCTTGTGTGTTACAGTTAAAATAAAAATAAAAAAACAAGTGTTTATGTGTTTCTCGTAATTGTCTATTGTTTTGATGTATCTATGATAAAAAATTGTTGAATACATAACTTGTTTTAATTATATAATTGCAAGAATTATATAATTTTGTTTGTGGTATGTGAGCATGTGAAAAAAAGGTAAAAATGAAATGAGAGTGGCAATTATTTATTTCAAGCTTATTTTGAACATCTATGAAAATAAAATATTGTTAGTTTAAAATAATTTTAGTTTAAGACAAATAATATGTTTGTTGCTCGTCTTTATCAAACATTGTATATTTGTAAAATGCTTCCATATAATGGAGTAAAACTTTTAAATGAAGTGCATTCTTTTTTTGGTCCCCAAATCGTTTTCATTCAATGTTGTGTACTTACAAAAGACAATTATAACAAACACTTAATAATGCCCCACCCTTGGTGGAGTGGCGTGAAGAGTGAATATGGGTGGTGTCGATTCGACTCGGATAAGAGGCGATGTTTTACCGATTATTCCATTGTCGTGTCTTTGAGTGGGTGGAGGTCGGGTTTCCACGCATCTAGAGAGCCAAGAGGCTGGCGATAGTCGAGTAGTCGACCTTGACCACAACATCCGGTGTCACGGTGCTTGACATGTCGTTCATTGTCGTTAAAAAAAACAAACACTTAATAATAAATGCTATAATAATGTTGTTTTTTAGATCCGTTGCAAGCCATAATTTCTGAAAAATATTATTAGTTTTTTTTTTTTTTTTTGAAAAGTGAACTTCATTAACGAATCAAACAAAGGGTTATCTCCAAGCTAGAGATAACCATCAAAACCAAAAACATCAAGTTACATCAAAATTACACCAATCTTTCCAAGCTATCCTATCCTTCCTCGATCTGCTATTATACCATAAGAAACTTATCGATTTGATATCAGCTACTATCTTAACCACGTTCGCCTTAGATTGAGAAAAATATTATTAGTTACGAACAACAAATAAGCAGCAACTTGTAGGTTGGACTACATCTGTTTGCTAAAAGTAGACTCTCGAGGCTAAATAGACTTATTATTTATATTTATAATTTTATTTAGTATAATGAACATATAGTACATAATAATTATCAGTACCTATTTTTGTGATTTAGAAATGTTACGCCTATTCTATTTCACACCAATAATAATAATTATAATAGTAGTTTACCCGTCCGCTAGGGCGAATTCTTGAAATGTACAATATTCAAACTACGTGTACATTAAAGATCCTGATAACATCTTATCCAATTGGGATGAGTTGGCGCAGAGGTTGATTAATTCTCATACATGTTAACTCAAATTTTGTTATTTAGATGACGTAATTTAACATTTTTGTTTCGTTTGTATAATCCGGAAAATTTTAAGGAAATTTAAATAACCCAAATACGACTCAAAAGATTTGCGACAAGTAGTCCAAGACTGTGCACCATTACAGGCTTTCAACTTAATGGGCCGGCACACCTATAATTATTGTGGCCCAACTAACATAATTTGAAATCTAGATTTTTTTTAGATCACACATAGTTTTAGTCTTTGCCTCTAAATAATAAAAACAATTAAACCATATTAAGTGTAGATAAAACAATGATAGTTTACTAATAGGTACCAATAGTAAAATTAATGTAAAGGAAAGGACGCATGTTATTTCTTTGATATAAACTAGTGGCGAAGCTTGAATTTTTGGATAGTGGAGGCTGAAAGTTACGATACCTAACTTTTCTTTTTCAAATCGGTGAGGGTCGGACTCAAAAAATACAATTTTTTTTAATAAAACCGGAAAAAACTTACACTACTGAGCCAAAAATCGGTAGGGGCCGGGGTTCGCCATGGATATAAGAGTGCGTACTTTTAAGAATCAATATCAATAAGACAGATTTCTATTTTCTTGTGACGCATGAGCGAAGATCATGTTGCAGAAGCTCCAGCGTTTACCCTTCCTATATACGCGAGAGCATATGTCGATCAACACACACCACACACGCTAACCTAAAACCTCCAATTCTACTCAAATCAAGCCAAAATCAAAGGTGAAATCTGCGCATTAAGCAAAAAGGGATCATCTAAGGTCCAACACATCCAAAGATATCAATTATTTGGTTTAATTTGATGTATGTTTCATGTATGATCATGGTGAGATTTGTGGGTGTTTTGTAAAAACGAAAATTGGTGATGTCTAAGGGTTCCCTTATGATTAGAGACCCAAACTGAACCTAAATACATCATAACATGTTTAGGTATAATTGAATTATATGATTTTGATTGAAGTCATGAGTGTGTAAAGTAGGTTTTGATTCTAGATGAAAAACTCATCATCAATGGTGATTATAATGATATGGGTGTGTTGTTAGTTGAGCAATTGATACATAAAGTGTTAATTATGTGAAGGATTGCTAAATCATATATATTGGCTAAAGTTGTTATATGCTCTTGCTATGAAAACTAGTTGCTAAAATTTATGCTCACCAAGTGTTCGATTTAATGCCTAGCTAAACATGGATATAACTAGTTATAGTGAAATTTGGTAGTATTGGTTACTTAGTAGGAATGGTATTAACTTTGTTGTAATGGGTGATGTCCCTAGATGACTAACCACAGAATTAGTTGGTAGGAATAATGCCCGCCAAATGCTTGAGAAAATTCCTACATGAAACTTGAATTGAGCCTAATGGTGAAATTTGGTGTTGTTGGTTGAAATGATGTAAAATTGTATGAAATTCGTTACTTTTGACAGCCCTAGATAGTCATCTTATAAAGACCATATCTCATTCGTTATTAGGAGTTAGAAGACGAGAATTATATCGCTGAAAAGCTTGTTGCACATATTACATTTCATATTTAGTCATGAGAAGCTAATTCTGGGTTGTAGTGGGTCAAAACAACATCATAAGTTAGTAATTTCGTTTTAATAGCATGCTGTTTGGAACCATTTTATGTGCAGACCCGATCTTCAAAAATTCATATAAATCATAGAAAAATCGTTAGTAGATGTTCTTTATATTCCTGTAAAGGTCTTTGAACAAAGCACATTTCTTATTTGAAGGTCGAAATCAGATAATGGGGTTTTGAAGGGTTAAAAGCGACCCAAACAGCTGCTGCGCAAAAAGTGCAGCAGTGAAAATAAAGTGTTTTATGAACTTATCACATGTGATTGTCTAGATACCCATTTCCTTGACACTAAATGTTGTTTTGGATGAGATTAGTATAGGGAATGAAAACTTAGTACTTATATGCATCATTGCCTAAGCTAGTTTACATGAATGTGTTTATGGACAGTTTGACTCTTAGGAGTCAAACTGACCAAAACTTAAACTTAGATGAAATGGTGTGTATAGCTCATGAGATGTGTTAGTTATTGGACATGATAACTAACTTAATCAATCTTATGAGTATAGTGAAGGTTGGTCTTGTCAAGCGAGGTGCAAGCTTGGAAATGATGGATCAACAAGCAAACGGGTCAAGCGAATACAAGCCTTAAGTGCAAGGAAGTGAAGGTGAAATACAAGGTAAGTTTTACTTACACCATTAGACTATAACATAGCTTAATTGTTGTATACATTAGTCTTAAATCTTGAGTGTGTGATAAAGGTAAACCCCAAGGGGTGGAATCTATTAATTGGGTCGCCTTATGCGCACTCATAAAAAACATCTATACTACATTATAAAGGGGGAGACATGGGCAAATATGTCCATATTGTCAAAGTTAAGATGGCATATCAAGAGTCACAAGTATAATCCTCTATTTTTACCCATTTTCTTCTCTTTATGCCCTTATGTATAATTTTAATACAAATTATACAAATTACTAATGCAAGTTATTCTAGATGATTGTTTTGAAACTAAACATTCATTCAAGCCTTTAAATACGTAAAGGTGGGTTCTTCACCTTGAAGTTACATGTGCTTTAGAACCGATGTGAGATGGACAAAAAAAATGCGCGCTTTGTTATTTCTAGGTGCTTTAGGATCGATGTACTTATTTTTTTCCCTTCGTTGTACCTTTACTTTTTACCTTTTTCTCTGTTTTTTTATCGTTATATCTAAACATCAAATATAATAAGCATGTTACTGTATTCTTTTTTTACTACATTTGATTTTTAAGAATTGCATATTTTTTAGTGCATTTGCTTGCAACCAAAGAGTTCATACCATCAAAGTGTGATGTTAGTCGAGTCAAACGAATGAGCCGAGCCAACCTTGGCTCTGCCTTGGATCATTTAGATATTGATTAACCAAAACCGAAATAATCAAAACCAATCGGCTAATTTTGAAACACGTTAACCGGAAATTTTGGTATTGGTTACGGCTCCAAACCAAAATACGGGCCTTTTCACACCCCTAAAATCACTAATTTAAATATTATGTTACCCGCCGCAACGTGCGGGCACCCCACTAGTGTTTTATGACATTAATCGAGACAATGGGATATGACCGAATGGTGAGATTCATCAAACGGGTCAATTAAAAATGATATGTGGGAAATGATGTTTTAATATAAATGAAATCATTTGAATGAAGTCGTTAAGTAAGTCGTCAAATGGATCAAGTTTGTGTCACTTGAACCATAGATAAAAAGCTTGAATAACATAGTATCATGAATTATGGGTCTAAACGGGTCAAATGGTGAAGTCCTCATCAATTGAGCCCAACACTTGATGCTTGTATTCCAAGCATTAAGATTTATGAGGTTAAACAGATCCAATGGCGAAGTACTACCATTTAAGACCTGAGAAGTTATTGTTTGTCGATCTAGAGAGCATATAGGTAAATGCATTGAGGAATGGGCACTTGATGTCAAGAATCATGGATGATGAGCACAAGGTATGGATATGGGTCAAAGCCACCCGGTAAGTCCGTAGCTAAATAACTGCCTTCGGGAGAAGTATCATGGGCACTAAAACTATTCACATGAAGTACGAGTGCCAATTTGGTAAGCTATTTCCATAGCTATGTCTAATGCGCAATAATGCGCTTAAAAATGGACTAAACTAGAGAAATCTTGAGAATGGTGAAATTCTAAGTCCGTAAGGACTTAGAGGTTTTTTAAACAAGTCACGAAGTAAAAAACCATGATGTTGAATCAAGAAGTGTCACCATGAATGGTTAAATTGAAAGATTTGGCTATAAGGGAATTTTGGGAACTTAAAGATTTACTAAGGGTAAAATCTAGGAAATGGAATCATAGTGAAATAAATCGGACAAACGCTTTAGTTGATCAAGTGTCTAAAGACTTGACAACATAAACTGTATGCATTTTGCGTGGTCGAGTAGTGCCTTGTTTAACACAAGGCCTTAATGGGTCGATTTGGGTAAAAATTTACATAAACATTCAAAACTAAGAATCGGGTCATAGCGACCTTAACCGGGCAAAGATTTTAGTCAAACTAATGTTAATCTAGTTGGCAAGTTGACTTTTATACTTCGGGAATTTGTTAAATGTGTTTGCAACCTGATTCCTAGGCTTTAAAATCAACAATCAAGGTGTAGCAGCAGTGAACGACCGTTCACTTAGAGTGAACGGCCCGTTCAGCCTTTACAGAACGTCTGGATTCTGATCTGGGTCGAGTGAACGACCGTTCACAGAGTGTGAACGGCCGTTCGGTTGGACAGAACTACAGATTCAATGCTTGGCCAAGTGAACGACCGTTCACTCGGAGTGAACGTCCGTTCAGGCCGTCTGAAGTCATTTGGGCAAAAATTTTATTTTGGCCAGTTGGCCTGGTTCGTTCCGTTTCAACGTGTAACGACACTCATACTATTCTCAATGTATTATTGACAACCCACTAACCATTCTTTGTGTAATGGTGCTAGGTAAACATGTGATGGAAGTCCCAGAGCAAGGATCAAGTCGCGAGAAGAACTGAACACGCTCGAACACTCATCAAGCTTCCGCAATAGAATTCAAGAGACCCCCGTTAAATCATGAAATCTTATTATATGTTTTAATAGTTAAAATGTAAAACCTATGGAAAACAAAAATGTATTGATCACAACAAATTGAGCTTTTCATAATTATCAAAATTTTAATCAGAAGTGGTTTTAAGTAAGGTCAAAACTCGTAAGATTAGGCGTTAATCGCGTGATTACGGGTTTGAGTCTTACATTGATGATGTAAAAAGATGACTTTATTTGAGAATTTAAGGTTGGATTTATATAAAGAGGGTACTTTATACTTTTGTTTTATTTTATTTTATGTATGTATCATGTAACCAAATCGCAATGTTGATCAGTGATTTATTGCATATGGTGAACTTTTTTTTTCTTTTCTAATTTTGCAGCTATTGGTTAAACACATTGAAAGTTCTTCAAGTTGAATGGTTGAAACTTCTAAATTGTTTTATTAAAAATTTCAATTTAGAAGTTCTTTTATTCAACGAAAGCTTGAAACGGTTACAACAAAAGAGACAGACATTGTGTTCAATTAAATTGTGCTTCAAGCTTACACTAATGACTGATGTATTCTGCAGTTGTGTTCTCCATAAGGTAGTGTATGCATCTGTTTAGAATTTACCTTGTGTTGTGGGATAAATTAATCATTAATAGTTTTTTTTTTTTTTTTTTTTTTTTTTTTTTTTTTTTGTATTTTAGTTTTTTTGAAAGTGGAAATGCTACTCAAAAAAGAGAATTGGCTGATCAGCTCACGAGACATGTTCTAATACTGAATCTTCTGATGTGTGGTTGTCGAGTTATCCGAAAGGTAAACTGGACACTTTATTTTTTTGAAATTGGCAAACCTTCAACTACCTGGAACCTTGGCGGTTTAGTCGGTGCGCGTAGGACATTAAGCCCAAAGAGAAATAAGAAAAAAAACATTGATACGATTTGGGAAGTGTACAGTACCAGAAAAAAACCCTTTCTTGACGCGCATTGCGCGTCATAAAAGGGTGTTTATGACACACACTTTTGAGTGTCATAAAAGGGGTGTGTGTCATTGTTTGCATGTCAAGGAAGGTATAATTTCTAATAGTGGTAGAGTGCACACTTGCTCATAACCATTCTTATCCCTGACACCTACGAACCTGATGTTCAAGGAGATGATGTCCCCTAGACGAAAAGGTTCCAAAGGGATATCTACCCTAGTGGAGGGTGTCCCAAGGGCAATGCCCCTATGAGAGACTCACGGCTAATAGTTGAAAGTCTTTGGAAGTTGTTTCGGATTTGCATAGTCGATAGAATATTCCATTAGAACTAATAATAAATGGGAATTGATTACAATGGGCACTTATCATTAATAGAAAGTGTGATAGCGACACTTCAATCCAACAATAAGTAACTTCTTGCTAAGAATTAACAATAACTAAGTTGTTGATAGACCAACCATAATCATAGCATGTTTGGCTCTGCTTATTTCCACCTCCTTATAACTTATTACTTTTCCAAAAAGTTAATAAGTTGAAAAAAAGTGTTTGGCAAATGAAAAATGAATGATATCATGCGTATATATAAGCAAGGTCTCTATTTTGTTTAATTACAAGTTTTTCTCATTGGAAAATACATACATGTTCTTTTTAAAGTTTATACATAATCCAATTAAGATTAACCTGATTAAGAAATTACAACACAACGACGAAATATAAAACCTACATACATGCAAGCATATACGACATAAAAATAGAAAAAAGTTTAGTCATGAGGGGCAATTGTGTCAGTGTCTATTATCTTCAGAGATGCTTTGAGCAAATATCTTCACTAAACCATATTCATGTGGACATGATTCACATTTAAAAATTTGTCACCAAAAACTTATTGTTACTAGTATATTACATGTGGAATTAAATAAATATGGTGCACGATAACTCTTACATGTGTAGAATACTAAAAGCATTGTGTATCAAAGTCATGAAAAGAAAGCTTCTTTAAATTTGAGCAAAACCATAGCCAAAACAATGCCTTTTTTTTACACCAAAACTCCTTCACCATTTCCATGGAATTCCCTACATTTCCCTTCGCTTAGAAAGCCTATAACTACACCCGTAGCGGCAGTCGCGGATTTAGAAAAATAATATAGGAGTAACGTTCATTTTTTTTCCGCCGTAGTTTCATGCAAGATCATCAACAACTTAAAACCAGTCATTTATAAAGACAAAATCACATAAAAGGCAAGAAGAAATACACATTATACTCGTCTTAGTCTAGGTACGAAGGAGACATTACAAAGTTGGAATCATATCCTCAAAGTCAAGTTTTAATTGAGCCATTATATTGTTATTCAATAATATCATTCTCTTTACGGACACGGCTTGCAATGACCTTAAAACTCACTTGAAATGTTTAACCTTAATCTTTTGTGTGCTAACACCTAGGGGCGGATCTATATTATTAGCAGGGGATGCGGACGTTGCGACTCAACTTCGCGCGCGTAGTGGAAAATTAGTGAAAAATTTCGGTTTTTTTTACGAAATTTGAAAAACGTTGCTACTAAAATGAAAAAAATGAAAAACGTTACTACTGAAAAATGTTTCTAGATCCGCCACTGCTAACACCCACGGACCTACTAACCCTCAACTTATATTTATTTATTTATTTATTTGGTGTAGTTTTCAATATATAACTAGGAAGGAAGAATCAGATTACATTATCCTCAAGTGCTTTTCAATACCCTTGGTGCTTTTGGCATTGCTTTTGCTTTCTGCCCCACCTTTTTAATTTCAGCGTCTTTTACTTTCTATGCCCAGGTTAGATGGATTATTTAAGTGAAATATAATCTATAAAAATAAATAAATTTGAGCCCAAACCTAGCTTCGATTTTAAACTAACTTCACTTTTTCTCGCAATTGACTTTCCTCCAACTTCTTCAAGAGCTGAACTAACGCAAACAAATTTCTTTAGAATCAAATACGTTTACATGCTTCATATGGTTAACATTTTGTACCTCTTTTTGTCTTTCGGCTCTTTCGTTACTTTTCAAAGCCACTGAAGTCGGTCCCCCTTTTAGCCGTCTTTCATGCACACCAACCCCTTTAAGTGA
This sequence comes from Ambrosia x helenae, assembly GCA_030844895.1. Taxonomy (NCBI): domain Eukaryota; kingdom Viridiplantae; phylum Streptophyta; class Magnoliopsida; order Asterales; family Asteraceae; genus Ambrosia; species Ambrosia x helenae. Next base: position 3,581,923 of record CM061232.1, on the reverse strand, counting down.
CCTGTCACATGATATGTTATCTAATGTAAATAAGGAATAAACAAGCACAATAGAGTTTCAACAAAAACTGTTTCTTACGCAAATGATACAGATTTCCATGTTGGTCTTATTTGGCCTCTTACAGGATTGATTTTCTCTGTTGCTGATGGTGGTGCCTTCCTTGATCTATGTTTGTTCATTTACAAACTTGGTAGAATGATAAATATCAATGTATATATAGCATAACAGCTAGCGGGATGAACATATCTGCTCAAGAAAACTACCTTTCATTTAATAAGCGCTTATTTAGGATTAGAACGTGGTTTTATCTATATAATCGCAAACCTAATCAATTAATCAAAAACAATATAATCAATTATAACATCCAAACCCCAAATTATAATTACTAAATTCCTAATTTAACACACAAATTATAAGACATCCAAAACACAAGTTATAAAACACAAATTAAAAAATACAAATTATAAAACACAATTATAACATTAAATTAAACAATAATAGTAACTCACAAGGATGCAGGGCTACAGAGAAGGGAGCAGAGCCGGCAGTGGTTGCTGAACATGGGTCAGGGGTAGGGTTTGTCGGGCGTTGATGGCTGCTGCTTATTGCTGAACAAAAAAAATGGTCCACGATTTTTTCCATGTGAAGTGTGAAATGGTGGTGGGCTTGGGCATGCTGGGTGGACTAAATTTGGGTTGGGACTTGGGTTATAAACCTATAATTTAGGATTTTTGGTTTAGATTAGTTAATTTTTTATGGGTTATTATTACTCGAGTTCGATAAATATTTTTTCCGATTAACGTAATGTGGTAACATATAATTTCTTTTAGTAATGTAAATTAAATTTTAGTAGTAACGTTTTCAAAAAATCGTAAAAAAAAAACTACTAGGCACTTATCATTAATAGAAAGTGTGATAGCGGCTAGGGCTGCAAACGAACTGAACTTTCAGCGAACAATTCATGAACCGTTTGGCGGGAAGTTCGTTTGTGTTCGTTCGTTTAATAAATGAACGAACACGAACAAAAAAATTCCGTTCGTTTAGTTAAACAAACGAACATGAACAGAGGTCGCGTTCGTTCGTTTATGTTCGTGAACGTTCGGTAACGTGTTCGTTTATGTTCGTGAATGTTCGGTAACGTGTTCGTTTATGTTCGTTTGTGTTCGATAGTTTATTAAGGTTTTTAATTTTTATACTTTTTTATATGCTTTTATTTTTATTTATTTTACCCCACAAATAATATATATATATATGAGGTATATATATATATATATATATATATATATATATATATCTGTATGAGATCAATAAATCTACTTTTTTGTATCCAAACTTATTATATGTTTCCACGTTCCAGCGTTGATGCCCTCCACCTCCAACGCGCTTCTCCATGACTTAGTATGTTCGGACAATTAGGTTATTATATATTGGTAGGATCTAGCTAATGTCTTAATGCATGTGAATTCGATGTTATTCAAAAGTTACTATATGTTTGTCTGTGTTTGTATCCGTTCATGAACACTTCTTTGTGTTCATTTGTGTTCATGAACACTTGTTTGTGTTCATTAATGTTCGTTTGTGTTCATGTGCGTTCGTGAACAAAATTAACAAACGAACACAAACAAACAAGAACATGAGTGTTTTCTTAACAAACGAACACGAACAGAAAATCTCGTTCGGTAAGTGTTCATAAACTGTTCGTGAACACATAATTTTCTTAACAAACGAACACGAACAAGGCCTTATTCGTGTTCGTTCGGTTTGTTTACAGCCCTAATAGTGCTAATAGCGGCACTTTCAATCAACAATAAGTAACTTCTTGCTAACAAAATTAACAATAACTAAGTTGTTGATAGACCAACCATCATCAATAGCTACGTTACTGCTGTTAGAAGCAATCATTAAAAGTAACTTGGACATGAGTAATTCTTTAGTCTAACTAAGTTATTCATTAAAGAAATCATGAGCAACTAGCTACATGTGTCGGTAGGGTTAGGATCAAATACACAAGACACTTTTTCTAGGAAGGGTGAGAAGGATTGTGATCCATTGATCATATATTTGAATGGTTGAGATTAGTTTGTTTGAAAAAAATAAATAATAAATTAGAGGAAGGGCATAAAAGGAAAACCATATTTGTTGACTTTCTCTCTCCACATGCAATGCACATGTCAATTCCCCCCATCATTTTAAAACGTCTATAACTTTTTCATACGGCATTTTTTTTTCAAAAAAATTTCACCATATTAACGAGCGTTTTTTTATCTTTAATATGAGTACCACATTGCTACATTAAAATTGAAAAAAAAATTCATGCTAAATGGGTTTTCTTCTCCGTTGTGTCTTTCTGCTCGTTCATTGTGTTATAGTATGCATGTGTGCTTTATAAATATGTTATTTATGTTTTTTTAGTCTACACATGATTTAACTTTGTCCATTGTGTTTTTAGTATGCTTTTAATTATGTTTTACGCAAATGAGTTTTGTATTTAGGTGTACATTGTGTTTTATTATGTTCATTGTGTTTAAGTTTATTATTCATTGTGTTTTAGTTTTCTGTTCATTGTGTCTTTTATATGTCGTCCATTGTGTTTTACACAATTGGGTTTTTAACTTTTTTTTTCAAAAGTATTCATTGTATTTTAGTCTTCTATTCATTGTGTCTTTCGTATGTCATCCATTGTGTCTTACGCAACTGGGTTTTCAAATTTTTTTTTCAAAAGTATTCATTGTATTTTAGTCTTCTATTCATTGTGTCTTTAGTATGTCGATCATTGTGTTTTATTAGACTCTTGAATGTGTTTTATCCCCTATATTTAATTGGTGTTCATTGTGTTTTACATTCCATTGTGTTTTACATTCCATTGTGTCTTACGCAAGTGGGTTTTGAATTTTTTTTTCTAAAGTATAGCAATATGGTACTCATATTAAAGATAAAAAGACGCTCAATTTTATGGTATATTTTTTTAAAAAACGGATGACGTATAAAAAAGTTACGGGCATTTAAAAATGAAGGTGGAAATGGCATGTGACTTGCATGTGCATATGTTTTTGACAAAATTAGCCCTCCCACTTGTTAATCCTTTGAACACATGTCATTTTCTAGTGGCTTCTCCCCCTTCTTGTTTTTTGTAGCCTTTGTAGAATAACCCAACCCTGTGTCGGTAACCAAATATATAAGCAAGGCCTTTAGTTTGTTTAAATACACGTTTTTCTCACTAAAAAATACATACACGTTATTTTTAAAGTTTATACTTCATCCAATTAAGATTTTGAACCGTCAAAATACTTTAATTTAAAGTAAAGATTAACCCGATTAAGAAATTACAACATAAGGACGAAATATAAAACCTACATGTAAGCATTTACAGCATCATCATCATACTTAGTTAATCCCACCTATAGCAAAGCTACGGTAGGGTCTGAGAAGGGTAAGATGTAGACATCCTTACCTCTACCCCTAAGAATAGAGAGGCTGCTTCTAGTGAGACCCCGGCTCGATGTGGTTTGGTATCAAACCTTGGACATATGGCACAGAACACTTAGCAATCGGGACAAACCCGATCGGTGCATGTACCCCTTTGTCTTTTGGCTATCCACGCCACCACATGATGCATGATTAACCGTCCGTCGTTCTTAACGTTATTTTCACGAAATTAGTAAAATAACGTTAAAACTAGTGCAACTTTACTTTTGCCCCCCGATGGCCACACATATATACATTATATGCGCGCACCGTAAGTGGGGCGTCAAGCATTTACAGCATAAAAATAGAAAAAAAGTTTAATCATGAGGGGCAATTGTGTCAGTGTCTATTATCTTTAGGGATGCTTTGAGCAAATATCTTCACTAAACAATATTCATGTGGACATGATTCACATTTAAAAATTTGTCACCAAAAACTTATTGTTTACAAATTACATGTGGAATTAAATAAATAAATATGGTGCAAGATAATTCTAACATGTGTAGAATACTAAAAGCATAATAATATAACAAAGAAACAGATTCAGTCATTCAGATAATAATAATAATCAAGGTATGGTATCAAAGCCATGACAAAAAAGCTTCTTTAAACTTGAGCCAAACCATAGCCAAAACAATGGCTTTTTTACACCATAACTCCTTCACCATTTCCATGGAGTTCCCTACAAGTTTCAACTCATCCCCACCTTCAAGTTTCAATCTTTTTCTGTCCATAAAAACACCAAGATTCATGTTTGTGAAGAAAGTCAACAAAAGTCAACGACTTCACCATTGCAATTCAGTCTCATCATCTGGTCAACAACTTCAAGAATCTATGGTTGATGATGATGGAGGTGGTGGTGGTGGTGATGGGTGGGATGGTAAATATGATGATGGGGAGGGGCAGTTTAGTAATTTGGTGAAGGAGCATGGGTGGCAAGTTAGGAAGATGGTTGAAGAAGATAATGAGATGAGAAGTGTGGCCAATATTCAAGCAGAGGCTTTTTATGAGCCAGTCATTATCTTCAATGATGTATTCTTTCAGTTTTTTCAGGTAACTACTCTGCTTTAGTGACTTGTACCTTGTTTTATTATAGTTGTACCTTAGTAGTCCTTAATGAATAAAATAAAACCAGTTAGTTATACCAAAATATTCACTATTCACAAGTAAACACATTTATATTTACTTTAAATTCCTATAGAACCAATATAGGGGCAAATTGTATACAAATAAAACATACTATTTGTAAAATAATAATGTATCAATATCTATTTAAAGGAAGTGATTAATTGGTGAATACAATATTTGTAGAACCATTAAAATATTGTTGTACATGAATACATTTGTTCACCTATAAAGAAAAAGGAATTTCCCATTGTTTTGAAAGGGAAAATATGAAATTTCAAACACTTAGGGTGTAAAAGGAATTTTTCATTGTTTTATTTCCTGGGTTGAGAGCAAAAACTTGAACTTTACTGGGTCTGTAAACGAACATAACAAATGAATGAGCATAAGCAGTTAAATGAACGGACTTTTTTGTCTGTGTATGTTCCAAGAAAGTCAACGTGTCTGTGTTCATGTTTGCTTATGTTTGTTTGTTATTATCCTAAACGAGCACAAACAAATATAATCAAACACAAACATATATAAGTAAACAAACACAAATGAACCTAAAAAAACAAACAAACACAACTAAAATTAAACGACAACATCCAGATTAAAGTCTAAATAACATCATCACATGATTCAACAATATCCAACACTTAAAAGTAGACAACAATATCTAAATACTTTCTAATGTATATTTCAAAAAACATAAATAAACAAATGTTCTCGAGCATAACTGAACAAACAAGGCATGTGTTCAATAAACAAACTTTTTGTCAATCAACAAACAGTTCATAGAACATTCGATTTGTTTACATGCCTACTCCCCTAGTTTGGAGATTACTTTCATTTTCATTCATGCCTTGAGACAAAAACACACATTTGATGTTACTAATTTTAGTGTACACACATTCAGGCTGAGGTGCTTGCAGGACTCCTTTACAGACTAAGAAATTCACCACCTGATAGGTCAGTCATTTATTTATTTAACTTTTAAGATCATTGTCTCATATTGTTCTGCATCCAATGGTTTTGCTTGTTTTAGATGTGATTACACAAATGTTTTGGTGTACATATTTTAGGAAACTAGACCGGACCGACCAGTTAAACCAAAAACTAGTGCCGCTGGTTCATTACCTTTACGAGCTAATGAACCAGCCACAAATGAAACAGTCCGTTTTGAGAAAACTAGACAAAACTTCAAACCTGAAGAAAAACCGGTCAAAACCACCGATGCTCACCTCCTCCAATTGTTGGGCGGCTAGTTTTGAGACCATTGGTGGTCGGTGGACTGTCAGTGCTACTGGTTCAACATCTGGTCCGATTCAGTAATATGGATATTACATGAAAAGAAAAAGATATAAACACATCAAATTACTCAGTAAACTAGTTGAAACGATCAAGTGCTCATAAATCATTGTGATGAATGATGATACATATAGAAAAAAAAAAAATGTTGTGCATAACTTTAAACACATTTTTCTTATTGATTAATAAAACTATGAGCCATTATTTTGTAACTGATATGATACCTCAATAAAGAAATTGATTTATTATATTGAATTATTAACGGTATTTTGTACATTTTGATCAATGTCGAAGTCAGATACGCGTGTTTGGTAGCCGAGACAACTGCAAGCGATAGTGAAGAAAAACTTGTAGGAGTCGTGGACGCTACGGTTTTCAGAGACGCATCTGTTCTCGAGCATTTATCCGGGGCAGATGAATATCTTTACGTGTCAGGAATAGCGGTTTTACGTAATTTCAGGTACATTACATTGTCGGTAAAAATATTTTATATTAGTTTATATATACATAGGTGGCAATTTCTGACACAAAAATAATGAGACTTCAAGTTGTCATATCTAAACCATTTAATGCCTCGTGTTTGGGTTGATACAGTGTCAATTTCTAACACAAAAATAATTAGGTTTCGAGTTGTCATAATAAATGGCTCTTGTTTTGTTTGAATTGGTTTAACCCGTTTAGTTAAACAGGGTGATCCTCCTACCCGCCCACCCATTTGATTCGTTTAGACAAATAGGCCATATAAATCGTGTTACGGTTGCACGATTTAATAATGTTTGGGTATGATTGCTATCTTTGACACAAATAAATGTATGGTTAGTGTTTGGGTTTAACGACTCAACCTTCCAACCCGACACGATTGACACTTGTAATATTGACATAAAGACTTGCACACTATTCGTGTTATACATGTTAACAATGCACATTCACGTGCATCTAATTACTATATATTACTTTGATTTATGGATAGGCGGAAAAAAGTTGCGAGTGTGTTGCTCAAGTCATGTGAAATATTGGCTCGGTTTTGGGGTTATGAGTATTTGGTGTTGCGAGCTTATGAAGACGATTTGGGTGCTCGAACATTGTACACAAATGCAGGGTTTAAGATTGTGTCAAGTGACCCTATATGGAAGACGAGTTGGATAGGAAGAAGGCGTCGGGTTCTTATGATCAAACAATGTAACTTAACATGAGAATATTACATTTAAACATTTAAGTACAAATTTATTAAACCTTATATGATGTAAATTATGTTCGATTCTTATAGTGTATAAATATTTTATTTGTATCGAAGCATTTGATAAAATAGTGAACGTAAAAGAAGAAATAAATAAAATAAGGACGGGTTATAGCCCAGTGGTGGAGATAAAGGTCTCTTGGGGGGATAAGTCATGGGTTTGATCCTTGGCGCGGTGAAATATGGTCAACTTTAACTGTCAAAAAATAAAATAAAAAATAAGGGCTAATATAGAAAAAGAAAGTAAATGAGATTTAAGTAATTTTGAAAAAGTTGATTTATTTTAGTTTTTGCGTAAAACTTTGTGAAGAAGGAATTGTTCATTGGGTTGGAATAAACCGGTGACTGCTTTGACAAATGACCTCCTAATCAAAGTAAAGCTAAATAACTCTGTTTCTAGATACTTAATTCTGTAAAATAAACATTGTTAGCATCGTTACAGGTACAGGAAGAGGGGTCTCATGTGACCACCCCTGATGTGAGAATAAGTATTAATTGAAGAAGATGAATACAAATTAGTACAAGCACTAGCAAGAGTTGCAGAGTGTGTATGTATGTACTTTGTCTTGGGCCCTAAAATAAAATTGTTAAGTCGCCCTGCTCAACAACAGCATCATCCTAGGAAGAAATTAGCAGTTCTAAAGTGGACCAGATGAGCTACAAGTGGTTTTGGTAGCCGGTCTATGGGGATAATCAAGAAGCAGTAGCAGTCGATTAGTGAAGGTATGAATATCCTCCAACAACAACTTTTGCGATTGAATGATTAACGAACGGTTAACAGGTTATACGTATAAACCGGTTAAATGGTGGGTACGTTCGAAGACAACTTCTGCTTCAATTTGGGGATGTAAAACCTAGGCCTGGTTTCAGTTCACGGTTTCAACTTATTAAGACTTTATTAAGAAAATCATACAATATAGAATAAAAAACTATGCAAAATACATAAACACTAGAAATAACAAACAAAAGACTTCATCTCCCATAGCCCACAATCTCTCCTATAAATAGAAGACTTCATCTCCTTTGCAAGGGATCCAAAAATCACCACTTGTATGCAAGAGTTAGAGTAGAGATAATCTTTGTAATAACTTTGTAATCTCCAAAGTAATAACATTCAGCTCTTTACAATGGACGTAGGTCATTAATGGCCGAACCACTTATACTCTCGTGTTCTCACTTTCACCACACACACACACACACACACACACACTTATATTTACTTTCTCGGCTACGGTTCCACCACCGGTGTGGGCAAATGGTTGTTCTTGAGTAAACATGTGTACTAACCCCACGGTGATTAGTATTAATCATCGTGACACTCGTTGTTTTTTCACCTGTGTATACAAATAAATATTTATAGTTATTACATTATATCATTCTAATACTATATTTTTATTATGTTTATTGCTATAACATTAATCGTCGTTTAAAAAATATTTTTTTATATAGTTTGTTAGGTTTAAGAACTCGACGGAAATACTCTAATCCTCGTAACCTACTCTACTTATTAATTTTGTCTATAGTTTTTTGAAACCATGAAAACGACCGCAACGTTATGACTTATAAAAAAAAGAGAGAATTACAAAGAATGTCCTTTAATTATTATAAAATTGCACGTTCTGTCCTTTATGGAAAATTTTCACTCATTCTGTCATTTATTTTCTCAATTTGATTAAACATAAAACATTAAAGCATAACATTAAACATTACAAATTAAAACACTAAACATTAAAGCATAAACATTAAACATTAAACAAAGTAAAAACGCATCATAGACCACAACAAAAGATTGGTGATGTGGAAGTCGCTTTCGTAGCGCTGCCGATAAGCGTCGTGTTTGAGTTGAATACCATATGTTCGCTAACGCCAGGGTGCGCCTCCATCGTCGCTTCATAGACGACGTGCCATCTCCTACAGTTATTTTGTATGGCAGACCACTTACTGGAGATCTGATCAACGTTACGGTTGTTCGTTTCGCTAATTCGGTTGTACTCATCCAAGACACTGTGCCAAAAAGCCTCCCTATTGTTTGGCGGGTTCTCCTTAGTGTGGATCCACGCCGTTACCAAATGGAGTTGATCCTGATTAGTCCACCAAGCCATGCTTTTGGTTTGTGTTTGAGTTTGTATTTGGGTTTGTGTTTGTTTAAGTATATGTGTTTGTGTTGTGTATGTATACATACATATATATATATAGGGTCGAGATCCTGTGCAAAGTGTGTTTTGTGTGAGAAGGGTAAGAAGTGTTTTGGACCATTAGATCATCTTAATCAATGATTTAGATTTAATGAGTGGCATTATTGTAAATAGTGTTTAATTATTATTAATAAGAATCAATTATAAAGGGTAGTATAGTCAATTGGCTAACACATTTAAAGAGGCGGATGAGATTTCATTAAAGAAACCGATTGAAACTCCTTGATTCTCGTCCAACACTTTCCTAAAAAACAACTATACCTATTTTTCTGCAATAAATCTCTCATTTATGGAGGATCAACAAAGATTACAAGCCTTAAGTGTTTAATAGCTATGGAGTGTGTTTTTCAAATCTGATCGTAAATATTACAACTGAGGATGTCAAGCTAGAAGTTAAAAATATTACAAGCTTGTAATGTGGTTCAGTTTACAATCGAAGATGAATCCTACTTGTATATAGATATGGAGTATGTTTTGCAAATCCATTGCATTTTAAATAAATTTCCCTTATTGTTGTGTTTTATCTTCAAGGGATTTTTTTGTGGTTTAGTGTTTTTTGAATTTAAAACACATTTTAAATGTATGTATAGTTGTGTTTTAAAGTACATTCTAGTGTGTTTTTTAATGTATTACTGATTGTGTATGATGAAGATAAAACACACTGGATTATGGAGAAGATGGTGATAAAACACACGGGTCTGTTAAAACACAAGGTTGAGAATATGATGATAAAACACAATGTTATGGTTTTATGGGTTTATGTTCAATATAAAACACACTGCTTGTTGAATATAAAACACTGTTTGTAATAAGAAAAAAATGGCTGTTAAAAATTGTTTTGGGATTTAATAGTATTAAACGCATTGTGTAAGATGAAGATAAAACACAAAAATTAGGTAAAACACCATACCTTGTATAAAAAAATAACTAAAAGCCTACCTTAAACGTAAAACACCATACGTTGAATGATCGATGTAAATGACTATGAATTTCAATTCGTGAATGTTGATTCTTTATTAAAGCATTCAGTAAAAATTGTTTTAATCACAACAAAAATCCCTATTATTACTCATAATTAAGAAGGTAATTAATTGGACATTTATCTACTAAAAATAAGATTATAAATACAAATTACAAAGATGCCCTTTTAATTAAAATAATTGGTTGCCACGTGTCACTCTTAGATAGGTTCTCACACTTCTCACATAAAATAGGTTTTGTACATGATCCTAAACATATATATATGTAACACCCTAAACCATTTTATAGAAACTGGCAGCGGAAAAACCAACCGAAAAATTCTTTTCTTTAATAACGACCTTGAACGTTTAGGAACCGATTCTAATATGTATTTTTGGTGTTACATCTTAAAATATTTCTTAATACATTCTACGTGATTCATCTCCATTTGATTATGTGACCGTGACCACGTACAATCCGCCTCCTCGCTCGATCTCCGTCCTTTCCTTGCTTCTCAAGATGGACAAGACATCCTGCATTCACCACAAAACCATTTCGTTAGTTCAATAGGTAACCTCATGTAATCTACTCATGACGCGGAAGTAACATCCATCAATACTCCGTGATCCTGTCCAACCGCCTTCATTCGAGTTCGGGTGGGTTACCCCGATCCGAACCTCCACGTCTCCTGCAATCATACGTACATACCTACGTTTCCTATCATTCACATAACAAAGGTTAATAACCCCACAATATGTCCAAACATACAATTTCCTCCAAATAATCCCATAATACATACAAGCATACAATTCCCTCTTATAATACCACCATACGTACAAGCATACGCTTCCCTCCTATGATACCACAATACATACAAGCATACAATTCCCTCATATAATACCACCATACGTACAAGCATACACTTCCCTCCTATGATACCACAATACATACAAGCATACAATTCCCTCATATAATACCACCATACATACAAGTATACAGTTCACTTATATAATACCACCATACATACAAGTATACAATTCACTTATATAATGCCACAATACATACAAGTATACAATTCCCTCATATAATACCACCATACATACAAGTATACAATTCACTTATATAACTTACTTTGACCCGTCATGCTACTCTTTCTTCTCCGATCTCTAATACGAATATAACGTTCCTTTCCTATACTCAATCTACGCATACTTTCCAACCCTTACATACATGAAACTCTCTCTCTCTAACCCGATCATGAGTACCCATATGTACATCACATCTTCAATCTACATAATCATGACAATATACTTACCGTATTTGATACCATCGAACAATGTATCAATTAAACTACACACACTTGTATCAATCTGTACTATGATCATATTTACAAAACCGACATTTCTATTACATGCTACACCCCTACATAGCCTTACACAAGGTCCAACGATGTTAATTGATGCGTTAAACGCAAATACGGGTCGCACACATAAGCGAAACGTCAACATACGATAGAATGAACAAAACAAAAATGAAATGTTCCAGGTCCCACCGTAGGGGAACGGTGCCACCGTACCCCTACGGTGGACCTCAAATCCCAACGGTGGTACCCCTCTGCCCTACGGTGGGAAAACGTTGCAGGGGCCACCGTAGGGGAACGGTGCCACCGTACCCCTACTCTGGACTCTGCACATTCCCATTTTGTTTCTCCTTTCCACCCCTTCTAGACCCATCCACGCCGATCCATTCGAAGCCACGTTTATTCCATTATAAAATCCCATTCAAGCCTTAACCTCGTTATTTACGTTCCATCATCTCACGGTCCTCATACTACTTACAAACACATGTACATGTTAAGATTCATTATCCTAAGTGGAATAAGAACCACTTACCTTATGTCCTCCAAGTTGATGCTTGCTACTTGCCTCCACTTGACCCATTAGCTTTCCATGGTTGAGTCCATCCTTCCTATCCTTTCATATCATCATGTTCACATCATTGTTAGCATACATGATCATATCACACTAACAACTCTCCTCAACCAAATATCACATTGACTTTCATTAGTCAACTTTTATCATGTCTAAAACATACATTTACAACCACATTTATTCTCACATCATGTAATACCACTTACTATCATATATGTCTCATAGTTCTAACATATTATGCGTCGCATAGTGTTCAAATCACACAATCAAGTTTGGGAGCCTAACCATGTTATTCTACATTGTTGACTTTCCAGAAAGTCAACCTCCAACTATACCAACATCCTACTTAGAAACATATGTCCATATTGATGTACTAGATCATATAAGATTCACCATAGACATCATATTCACATCTCATTTAAGATACAAGATCATTCGTCACCCCAATTAGTCAACACATCGTGTACATCATAATATTTAAGCATAGTGTACATAAAACTAAAGCATACTTCTTGCCAATTCATACAATCAACTAATTCCCACATGATCTCTCCCTAAGACAAAATCCCCATGTTAACCTACTATCAATTGTATCTATTATCACATTACTTTCATATTTGTCAAGTCTTGCACACACATTCATACATCATACTCATCTAGACATTTCATCAAACACATGGTGTGCGTACAACATTCTAAGCTTAATGTACAATCATTTCATGCTTAGCTTCTTACTTGATGTTATCAATTACCATGTTTCTTCCCTACATCAAGCATCATTCATTAAACAAACATCAATATAGCAAAACATCAAATTCATTCAATTTATATATCTACTTAGCCAAGAATGCTCATGGGTTACACCCAAAGATCAACACCCACTTCCAAACTCCATGAAACCTCTTCAATTTACTAAATATCCACAAAATTAACATACATACAAGTTTCAATCATAAATTTCATCTAATCTCTACATGACTTCACACATTGATTATGTATGAACCCTAGTATTTCATCATCAATTAAATTCTATCACTTACCTCATGTTTGTTAACACTAGATGACTAGGAATCTTCAAACATGCAGGTGTTTTAGCTTCAATCTAGCCATGGAATCCCATGATTTCAGTTTGTTCTTGGTCCTCCTTTCTTTCCTTCAAAAATGGCGACAACCTCAAAGAGAAATCTGGAAATTTCTCTTCCACCATCAAGTTTTAATAATCTTAATTAGAAGTTACATTTCCAGTCCCTCAACTTTGATAGATGATCTATTGTCAATTACTTACTTTATTTTCACTTAACAAGACATTTTAACTAGATAAACTAGCCTAGTTAATTATTTCATGCCATAATGTATTAAAATCGCATTTTGGGGCGTTACAAGTCTACCCCCCCTTAAAGAGGGTTTCGTCCCCGAAACCACTTTCATTACTAGCAAACCCATTCCACCATTTTCCTTAGGCATTCATTCTAGCCAATCGAAGCTAAAATTTTTGCATAATGCTCAATCCTTAGTCAACATTATTTCCACTTACTTATCTAGTCTTTTCTTTTATTCAAGATTGCATGCCGCATCACCAGCCTGTATTATAGACTATACTACAACTTCAATCGTGAATAGACACAATTATATGTCCACACTTTCTAATATTAACTCGAGCCTTGATGCAATTATCAAGCATACTACACTATCATAACCTAACTACTGTTTCACCTTCACTTAATCATACTTACTTGTGAGTCCGGCATCGTTCTATAGTCCCTACCGAACAAATATATCTACCATACTCACCCCACCCCTTTTTGGTAGGTTTTAGGGTCTTTTTGTTCGTACCTATTCGGTTGTTAGTCCATTTCATGCACTACCTACCGTCGACACGTATGCCCCTTACTTACCACACCGAATCTAAGCTAATACTCATTCATCTTTTGACCTTTAAAGGTCAAACCTTCCGAGCTTCAACATACGTAAGATACCATTCATTCATACGTGGGTACTATTCGACATATCAATTTCCTACTTAACAATCACAAAATAACCGACCTCACTAACCTTCCTTTCGCAACGTTAACTGACCATCTAGTCGTCGGCTTGACTTTCTCCCTAATAATTCCATGCCATACTTATCTTGCTTTAGTTCCTTCACAAGGAGTTCCAACTCGTTAGCTTCATATCACCTATCTTGTAGATTTCATCGAATCCATAATTTCGACCACTCGTATATACAAAATTATTGGTTAGGCATATACCTTACATTCATGACAATTGACCTTCATTGGTCCATACAAGTTTTCTTTCACTTGTAACGTCTAATTATATACATTTCCTTCCTTTACAATCTGGTTCTATCGTTAACTACCGTGTATTTTTACCCATCCTTACACATCAAGGTCCTTCCAACCTTGCCCCATTAAGGTTCTCCTACCTATCATACGTGATTTCCACCCTATGAACCGTTAAGGTCCTCCCAACCCTTATGACCCGCTATGGTCTTCCCATCCATTTTGACCCACAAGGGTACTTCTACAACTTTGACCCATAAGGGTAGTCCCACAATTTTGACCCATCATGGTTATTCTACCATTTAACCCATAAGGGTATTTCCACCATTTTGACCCATCATGGTCATTCTATCATTTTAACCCATAAGGGTATTTCCACCATTTTGACCCATCATGGTCATTCTACCATTTTAACCCATAAGGGTATTTCCACCATTTTGACCCATCATGGTCATTCTACCATTTTAACCCATAAGGGTATTTCCACCATTTTGACCCATCATGGTCATTCTACCATTTTAACCCATAAGGGTATTTCCACCATTTTGACCCATCATGGTCATTTTATCATTTTAACCCATAAGGGTATTTCCACCATTTTGACCCATCATGGTCATTTTATCATTTTAACCCATAAGGGTATTTCCACCATTTTGACCCATCATGGTCATTCTACCATTTTAACCCATAAGGGTATTTCCACAATTTTGATTTGATCCGTACTTATCTATGGACTCAAACCTTTCATTCCAACTATTTACCCACACGACCACTTACTTTCCAATTCTACCAGGCATACCTGTAATGATTCTCATGGTCTCACGTGTATCGCATGCTTCTTGTGCACTGGCCAGGTGTACAGTCCACATGCTACCCACGTGCCTTCACGTAATCATTACCTTATGCCTAGGGACTGGTTTTCAGCTTCGTGCCACATTTCAATTTACTTCCTTAACAACATGGTCACTTTCCTTCTATGTTTTACCATCCCAAAGGATTTTCCTCCCACCGGTACCAATAGTTAATTATCGCGTACCTGTGATTATTCCATCTTATCTACAATTTTCGCGACCTATCTTGAATCGTGTCCTTGAGACCTCTTCATTATCCACAAAAGTTCACCTTAACATAAACACCACAATTAGTTTTTAACATGTCATGTGAGTTAATATTAAATTCTACCTTTGGGCCTTGATCGAGCCTTGGATTGTACGGGTCACTGCATTCAGAAGCACACAAGTTTGAGTTCAAGTACTTACTTCCTTGTACAAGATTTCACTCAAACCAGGGCTCTGATACCAACTTGTAACACCCTAAACCATTTTATAGAAACTGGCAGCGGAAAAACCAACCGAAAAATTCTTTTCTTTAATAACGACCTTGAACGTTTAGGAACCGATTCTAATATGTATTTTTGGTGTTACATCTTAAAATATTTCTTAATACATTCTACGTGATTCATCTCCATTTGATTATGTGACCGTGACCACGTACAATCCGCCTCCTCGCTCGATCTCCGTCCTTTCCTTGCTTCTCAAGATGGACAAGACATCCTGCATTCACCACAAAACCATTTCGTTAGTTCAATAGGTAACCTCATGTAATCTACTCATGACGCGGAAGTAACATCCATCAATACTCCGTGATCCTGTCCAACCGCCTTCATTCGAGTTCGGGTGGGTTACCCCGATCCGAACCTCCACGTCTCCTGCAATCATACGTACATACCTACGTTTCCTATCATTCACATAACAAAGGTTAATAACCCCACAATATGTCCAAACATACAATTTCCTCCATATAATCCCATAATACATACAAGCATACAATTCCCTCTTATAATACCACCATACGTACAAGCATACGCTTCCCTCCTATGATACCACAATACATACAAGCATACAATTCCCTCATATAATACCACCATACGTACAAGCATACACTTCCCTCCTATGATACCACAATACATACAAGCATACAATTCCCTCATATAATACCACCATACATACAAGTATACAGTTCACTTATATAATACCACCATACATACAAGTATACAATTCACTTATATAATGCCACAATACATACAAGTATACAATTCCCTCATATAATACCACCATACATACAAGTATACAATTCACTTATATAACTTACTTTGACCCGTCATGCTACTCTTTCTTCTCCGATCTCTAATACGAATATAACGTTCCTTTCCTATACTCAATCTACGCATACTTTCCAACCCTTACATACATGAAACTCTCTCTCTCTCTAACCCGATCATGAGTACCCATATGTACATCACATCTTCAATCTACATAATCATGACAATATACTTACCGTATTTGATACCATCGAACAATGTATCAATTAAACTACACACACTTGTATCAATCTGTACTATGATCATATTTACAAAACCGACATTTCTATTACATGCTACACCCCTACATAGCCTTACACAAGGTCCAACGATGTTAATTGATGCGTTAAACGCAAATACGGGTCGCACACATAAGCGAAACGTCAACATACGATAGAATGAACAAAACAAAAATGAAATGTTCCAGGTCCCACCGTAGGGGAACGGTGCCACCGTACCCCTACGGTGGACCTCAAATCCCAACGGTGGTACCCCTCTGCCCTACGGTGGGAAAACGTTGCAGGGGCCACCGTAGGGGAACGGTGCCACCGTACCCCTACTCTGGACTCTGCACATTCCCATTTTGTTTCTCCTTTCCACCCCTTCTAGACCCATCCACGCCGATCCATTCGAAGCCACGTTTATTCCATTATAAAATCCCATTCAAGCCTTAACCTCGTTATTTACGTTCCATCATCTCACGGTCCTCATACTACTTACAAACACATGTACATGTTAAGATTCATTATCCTAAGTGGAATAAGAACCACTTACCTTATGTCCTCCAAGTTGATGCTTGCTACTTGCCTCCACTTGACCCATTAGCTTTCCATGGTTGAGTCCATCCTTCCTATCCTTTCATATCATCATGTTCACATCATTGTTAGCATACATGATCATATCACACTAACAACTCTCCTCAACCAAATATCACATTGACTTTCATTAGTCAACTTCTATCATGTCTAAAACATACATTTACAACCACATTTATTCTCACATCATGTAATACCACTTACTATCATATATGTCTCATAGTTCTAACATATTATGCGTCGCATAGTGTTCAAATCACACAATCAAGTTTGGGAGCCTAACCATGTTATTCTACATTGTTGACTTTCCAGAAAGTCAACCTCCAACTATACCAACATCCTACTTAGAAACATATGTCCATATTGATGTACTAGATCATATAAGATTCACCATAGACATCATATTCACATCTCATTTAAGATACAAGATCATTCGTCACCCCAATTAGTCAACACATCGTGTACATCATAATATTTAAGCATAGTGTACATAAAACTAAAGCATACTTCTTGCCAATTCATACAATCAACTAATTCCCACATGATCTCTCCCTAAGACAAAATCCCCATGTTAACCTACTATCAATTGTATCTATTATCACATTACTTTCATATTTGTCAAGTCTTGCACACACATTCATACATCATACTCATCTAGACATTTCATCAAACACATGATGTGCGTACAACATTCTAAGCTTAATGTACAATCATTTCATGCTTAGCTTCTTACTTGATGTTATCAATTACCATGTTTCTTCCCTACATCAAGCATCATTCATTAAACAAACATCAATATAGCAAAACATCAAATTCATTCAATTTATATATCTACTTAGCCAAGAATGCTCATGGGTTACACCCAAAGATCAACACCCACTTCCAAACTCCATGAAACCTCTTCAATTTACTAAATATCCACAAAATTAACATACATACAAGTTTCAATCATAAATTTCATCTAATCTCTACATGACTTCACACATTGATTATGTATGAACCCTAGTATTTCATCATCAATTAAATTCTATCACTTACCTCATGTTTGTTAACACTAGATGACTAGGAATCTTCAAACATGCAGGTGTTTTAGCTTCAATCTAGCCATGGAATCCCATGATTTCAGTTTGTTCTTGGTCCTCCTTTCTTTCCTTCAAAAATGGCGACAACCTCAAAGAGAAATCTGGAAATTTCTCTTCCACCATCAAGTTTTAATAATCTTAATTAGAAGTTACATTTCCAGTCCCTCAACTTTGATAGATGATCTATTGTCAATTACTTACTTTATTTTCACTTAACAAGACATTTTAACTAGATAAACTAGCCTAGTTAATTATTTCATGCCATAATGTATTAAAATCGCATTTTGGGGCGTTACAATATATATATATATAGAGGGTTATAATAAAAACCCTCCAAAATGAGAAAACCATGTAAACTCATTTGTGACCATTGATTAAACTTGATGGAGGGTCTAGATTCATTCTATATTATTTTAATATATTTATTAAGGTAAAGGACAAAAAAAGGGCACAATGGTCAAATGCCATTTTTCTGAAAAAGCAGATATGACAAGTGGACCCCACACATGTCACATCATCTCTCTCATACTTTTGTGACCATTGTCCTAAATCTGCCAGATACCCGTGTTACATATGTAACATGTGTTGTGTTACGTAGGTTAAAACTGAGTTGCCAGTGTATATTATTTAAAAAATGCTGATTTATTATTTTTTTTATTATACCATGTTTTTTTTTCGTTTTATTGTACCAGCACCAGAATTGTTGCATACGTAACGAGAATTAATATGGTTATAGGCATTTTGTTACTTACAAAGTGCTAAAACCAAACAAAACGGTCATTACAAAGTGATAAAAACTTTATTGATCAAAAAACATTCAAATGTACACAAGAATTGTTTCTTACAAAATGCTAAAAAACAAACAAAACGGTCATTACAAATCAACAAATGCTAAAAAAAAGTATCATAAATAAAAAAAATGTCTACACTTCATTCTTGATAATCATCTTCATCTTTAATGCAAAAAAATATGCTCACCTGCAAAAATAAAACAAAAATCATCAATTTACATGTAAAAGACCCCCCCCCCCCCCGCTTAACGTATGTTAACCAACTGGATTACAAAAAAACATACGAAACTGATACAAAAAAACATTGTTTTATACATTTAGTTATCAAAGATTATCAAACATACGAAACTGATAGCAACTTAGTTCTGCTGTTACATACGAAACAGACGCAAACATAGATTTGATCCAATGATTAGTGACTTTTGTTTTAATCAATATATGGTAAAAAAATCAGAAGCTAATTTATAACAACTTAGTTCTGCTGTTACATACGAAACAGAAACTAATTTATACCATAGTTTTGTTGTTACATACGAAACATGTGCAAAAATATAGGAAACAGATGCAAACATACATTCCACACATTATAATACTCATACAAACATGCACATACTGGTAAAAAACAAAAGCAGACATATTGTTGCATATGTTAACAGACATTAAAATTCACCAATTTTGATTAAAAAAACATATTAAACAAAAGCAGACATATTGTTGCATAGAAAATAATCTGACTGCAAAAAACATATATGCTACACACGTAAACAGTCTAACATAACACAAAGATTATACGAAAATATAGACGATAAAAACACCCTAACTAAACAACAAGATACTACAAACATAAAAACACAAAACGAAAAATCATTTTCGATGTTTAACATAATACAGACAATACTTATGTACATGTGAAACAACAATTATTTACAAGAAAACAACAATTATTTACATGTGTAACAGGAAAAACACAGACAACACTTATGTAGTCTGCAGTAAACATAGAACAGAATTTGATATGCTAGAAAACAGAAAACATAATTTGACTGCAAAAAATAGATATGCTACACACGTAACAGGCTAACTAAACACAAAAGATTATACGAAAATATAGACGATAAAAACACCCTAACTAAACACAAATATACTACGAACATAAAACACAAAACACAAAACAAAAAATCATTTTAGATGGTTTAACATAATAAATCACCCAAAAAAAGAGATGCTAGTAACACACAAAAAAACAACAATTATTTCCAACTTAAAAAAAATAAAATATTAAACCACCTAACCCCCCAACCCTCCCCCCCCACCAAAAAAAAAAAAAAAAAAACTAGAAACACAAAAAAAAGATATATATTAAACCACCTCCAAGCCCATCATCCTCTGATTCGTAATCCTATATAAGAAAAAAATAGACGATAAAAACAGATGTGCTGCACATGTAACAGCCTAACTAAACACAAAGATCATACAAAAATATAGACGATAAAAACACCCAAGCTAAACACAAAGATACTACGAACATAAAACACAAAACGAAAAATCTTTTTCAATGTTTAACATAATCAATCACCCAACCAAAAAAATATTAAACCATCTAACCCCCCAACCAAAAAAAAAATATTAAACCATCTAACCCCCCAACCAAAAAATCTTTTTCAATGTTTAACATAATCAATCACCCAAAAAAAAAATATTAAACCATCTAACCCCCCAACAAAAAAAAAGGGATGCTAAAAAAAAAATGTTTAACATAAGCTATCATGATGTTTCTGTACTCTTAACAATGGTGACCCACACACTCTCATAGGGTGTTAATTAACATTAGCCTTTCACTTGAACAGCACGCTTCTATGTGAACTGATGATGACTGAACAAACAGTGGTTCAGAATAATGTACAAGTTTTGGTTCATTATGTACAAGTTTTGTAGCTATGTTGGTGTGGATTTAGTGATTAAGACTCTGGAAAAGAAAATACAATTCTACCGTCTTTTCCAATGAGTAATATTTCCGGTTAAAAAAAAAAAAAAAAAAAAAAAACCTTAGAATCTTGAATAAAGAGAATATTACCAGCCTAGGTAGACGAAGGCGATTGGGAGTGAGAGTGTTTGGATTCCGATTCCTGAGCAAAGCAAAAGGAATGTAGCAGGATAAAAATGGTATTATTGGATATACGTGGTGGTGGAGGTGGTGGTGGTGGTGGCGGTGGCGGTGGTGGCAGTGGAGGTGGCGGTGGGGGTGGTGGTGGTGGGATTAATCTTGAAGATAATGGAAGAGAGATGAAGAGAGAGAGAGAGGGAGTTGTTTATATAGGAGGGAAGATAAAAAAGATTCAAATTATGAAATGGGGGGAAAACAAAATGACTAATATACCCTTGAAGACATAAAATAATATATCTATTAATGGGTGATGTGGAGCAATGAGGACCACTAGTTAGGTTTCCATGGTTTTCTCATTTTAGGGGGTTTCTCTTTTCCCTTTCCCCTATATATATGTATATATATATATATATATATATATATGAGAAGAGTTTGTAAAAAAAAAAAAAAATCCGCTGCCTCCCTGAAAGTTCCTTCACAACGGTCAAATTTTAAAACTCCGTCTCTTTCAATTGCAAAACGCCCGCCATGAGCATAATCCCCCACCCTAAAACGCCCATAGCGTCCGGGGGCGGTGTTCTCCTACGCTACGGGGATAAAACGCCCCGTAACGAGACTACTACGCATAGACTTACCGCAAAAATTTGTAGTGTTGTGAGCTGTCAGTCAAAGAGCATAGGTGGACGTTTACGTGTCAAAAGCGGTCCATGCATGGACACGTGCCAACAAAAAGAAAGTAGTCAGTCTCCTATATATAACCTCCTCTTTACACTTGTATGTATCATAATAACTTGTAATCAATTCCCAAAACAAGATGGGTAAGAGTACTTTGTTAGTGTTCATGTTGGTGCTCGTTCTCTTTGCTGCTGGTATGTTCTTTCATCTTTGCCCTTTTTATCTTAATAAAAATAACTATATTTCGTCAACTGAATATATTCAAAATGTTGCAATGATTTTATTTATTTTTACCATTTTTTGTTATTATTCGTTCTATGTAATTTATTTACATATATGATATATCTGTTTTGTTTTGTTTTGTTTTGTTTTATGTTTATACATTTAAATATGTATTTTGAAAACTTTTATATTAGTAATGTGGGTCTTCATCACGGGTTATACAAATTTAAAACTTTGTAAAACCCAAGGTTTATAATATAATAAATAAAAATATATTAAAAATAAGATTTTTTTTTTTATAAGAAGCTTAAAAAAATGTTGATATTTGGCATTTTTGAGCAGTGGCCCGCATAGTTGGGGGGGGGGGGGGGGCGGCCGCAAGTGGCGAAGCTTGACCCAAAACTTCGGGGGTCGGAAGTTACCGAGGGTCGGAAGTCACTAGTTTCAGGGGTCGAAACCGTATATACCAAAAAAATTCTATACTAATACTATATAATCGGAACTTCTGAGCGAAAATTCGCGGGGGTCGGCCGCCCCTCCCCGCCCTTGAAAAGATGCGCCCCTGCGGCCGCCCCGAATTTTCGCGCAGAAGTTCTGATTATATAGTATTCGTATAGAAAATTTTGGAAATATAAGGTTTCGACCCCCGAAACTGGTGACTTCCGACCTCCGAACCTTCGGGTCAAGCTTCGCCAGTGAACTTTTTGAAGTAGTAATTTTGTGCAAAAATGTGGCATGAATTTATTATTATTATTATTATTATTATTATTGTGATTATTATTATTTTGATTATGATGATGATAATATAAAAATAAAAAATGCAGAAGAGAGAGTGGTGAAGGTGA
Source organism: Ambrosia x helenae (assembly GCA_030844895.1). Lineage (NCBI taxonomy): Eukaryota > Viridiplantae > Streptophyta > Magnoliopsida > Asterales > Asteraceae > Ambrosia > Ambrosia x helenae. Next base: position 3,558,764 of record CM061232.1, on the reverse strand, counting down.
CAGAGGCGAAGATGTGCGAAACAACGGGGCATACTGGGAGTTGTATGAATGACTGGTCGTGTAGCAGGTCTTGTGAAAAGCAAGGTTTTGCAGATGGAAAATGTGATGGCATACGACGTCGTTGCAGATGCCGCAAGCAGTGTTAAATTAAAATTTATATATGCTTTACCTCTTATGTACTCTTATGCAAGTTACTCTTCACATTTGTGAAGACCTGTTGGTGCATGTGTGTTCAATATAATAAATAAACTTCGTTATTTCCAACTATATATATATAATCTTTACTAGGTGAAATCCAACTAGATTGGAGTACCTGACATCCTTACCGGCCAGAATGTAAATAGATTTGTTCCCAAAGACTATGCAAGGCTATGGGGTGGGGTACCGACCACTCCGAGTGCCACGTCGCCACCGCCTCCATGTCACCACCTTGCAGTAGGAGAGAGAGAAATGAAGAGAGAACGAGGAAGGGAAGGAGGGAAATATCCCCGTTTGTGGCGGAAAAAAGGAGGCGGGTGTTTTCCGACGGGGAGGGTGACACATGGGTATAGGGTGAAGGCATCAGTGATGCCCTCACCGCTTCCGCACCCCTCAGCCTAAAAGATAAGGGAAAAGTTCCTATCAAGAAAGAAAATGACTTTTGAGTCTAAATCTGCTATAATATTCTTAAAGCTTCTAAAAATAGAAATAGTACATAAGAAGTTACAAATAATTGCAAATAAAATATGCATGTAGGCTAGCTAAAAAATCGAAAACGAAATCAAAGCGAGCATTCACAAAAAAAATGTAGAGGTCTGACTTAGTGGAAACACTTTTGAAAACCCTTTAAACCTGGATCATTTGATTTACTTTGCTTCAACTATACTAAAGTTACCCGGTAAAGAGTAAAAGTTTGCTCTTGCAGTGACGGTATAGTTGATAGCTTGGCAGGTAGAGTTATGTAATGTTGAGTTTTGCCCTTGTTCTACTTGGTTATATGATTATGATGAACAATGAGTATGCACAACCATGTGCAGTGACTCGTGGAATAGGAAACAGAGGATGGGGAAGTTTGATAAACACACAAAAACTAATATTATTCCCACATAAACAAACTGATTACATATGAGGCTTTATATAGCCTTGGTTTAGAGCAGTTAAATAACCGCTAACATACTAACCGACACATAACTAATAACCGACATGTCCATTAACTTTGGCGCCTTTTCTTTGTAGTTTGACTTTTCGGTTGACTTTCTGATTATCATTATTTCTTGATTAATACTTCTTCTAACAATCACTCCCCTAATCAAGAAATGATGATCTGAACTCTGTTTCTTGTCCATCTTCATTTATGCAGTCCTTTTCTTCTTCTCTTGTTTAATCTTGAACCAATCTTCTAATCTTCTAAACTTTGATGCATAATAAGTCTTCACGACTAATCCCTTTGATCCACATGATCGTCTAACGCTTTCTTCTGACCCGCCTGGTCCTAAAGCGATGAGGGAAAGATGGGTATCACACGTCCATCTTCTTCTTTCCAAATTGCATCCTTTAAATTCGACTTCTCTAGGCCTTCTGCCTTGTATCGAATTCTTTACGGGTAACGCCTCTGCGTCTTTAAACCCCTTTACTGAACATCTTACTTCTATTCTAAATGGTTACTCTTGATTAAAACTTGTTTCGGACTTCGCCAGAACTTTTGGCCGAAAACATTTCTACTCTGTTTTCGTCTTTTGAATTTGTTATGGCCCTTCTTAACTGCGTTTTTCTGATCAATTGATGTTAATAACCAAGTCTGATTTGAACAAACAATCACTGTTGTTAGATTTCTTTTCTGGATATACTTCCGATTCATTTTGCAAAACAGGGGACTTTATCTTTTCGCTTAATCGGTTTTCTTCTTAATCGAATCACTCGATTTCTTCACAGGTTCTTTCTTCCTAGGATTTTTAATGTGGCGCTCTGATACCATGTTGAGTTTTGCCCCTGTTCTACTTGGTTATATGATTATGATGAACAATGAGTATGCACAACCATGTGCAGTGACTCGTGGAATAGGAAACAGAGGATGGGGAAGTTTGATAAACACACACAAACTAATATTATTCCCACATAAACAAACTGATTACATATGAGGCTTTATATAGCCTTGGTTTAGAGCAGTTAAATAATCGCTAACATACTAACCGACATATAACTAATAACCGACATGTCTATTAACTTTGGCACCTTTTCTTTGTAGTTTAACTTTTAGGTTGACTTTCTGATTATCATTATTTCTTAATTAATACTTCTTCTAACATATAATGTTTACATATCTATTCATGAGGTCTAAGGTATATCTCATGACTCGTCTTGATTGAAAGTGAAAGGGTGTGTTTTTTTTACATTTACAAGAGAATCTCCCTGTTCCCATCGCAAGCACCACCAACAATGGCTCAGTTCACGTAAGCATTGCAATGGTGACCCAGTTATTTTGGTGGCTCCACGATCTCATCATCCAATTTACTCTTATGGCATCAAATGTCATCTATAAAGTGAACCTATTTAGGATACATCTGAATGACAATTTAGCATATGCATGTTTTTGGAGTGACTACAGCTAAAAGGACTATACAAGACTAACAAAAACAAAAATGTTTAACTGCTACCTTTCATAATGCATCCATACCAAATAAATGATCCTACACCAACTTGGCCATTCCGATTGATAGAAGTTAAGGACACAAATGCATCCTTAGCCACTGCAGGGGCTTTATCATACGCATTCACAATAATCCTCTGCCTGGAATCTGACAAAAGGAAAACTTGGTGAAGACTGTTTAAAAAAATATACGGTAACCAATGTAAAAGTTTATTTACTATCACTAAAGAACAAAAGTTAAGATTTCATAATCATGATGGTAAAAACCATAAATTAGAAGGGGGAAAAAATGAATGCAAATGTACAATTTGCTTTCTGTTAGAACCCAAAATGTAAAATATACAAGTGTTTAAGAAACCTGAAGCAGAGAATCACGAAATGATCAAGAAGACTATGTCTAGAAAGATTCAAGACGAAAAGATCAAGGTTAAGAAAGATCGATGATAAGGATCTCTTTGAAGAAAAGGACAGCCAAAGACAAGATAAACTCCAAACTGATGAAATCTAGGAAATGAAGCAGAAATATGGGAGACAGACAAGATTTATGGGAAACAGTGAAAGAAACTAAGATTTCTGGAATGCAATCTGGAAGCTTAACAAGTGAAAAAGTTTAAAAGCATGCAACTTGACATGGATACAATAAACAAATGGGAATAAACATCTTGTTTCACCACCATCCTACATTGAAACAAGTGGGAATAAACTAATGTCTATCCACCTGTTTGAAGTCAACTCTTCTCTATAAATAGAAAATGCTAAACAAACAAATATACAAGACTTCTAACATTGACACTTACATTTTTGAGAAAAGTAATGCAACCCACATCAACTTTGACCTCAATTAGTAAGTACAGTTAAAGAGCACTATGTCTTCCGTGAATTTGACTTTTTTTTTTCTAGACAGATACTTAGACCAACTAAAAGTTTAAAGCAGCGTAACCCTTAATTTGACTTCTTCTTTTTTAAAATAACATCAAATGTAATCGTCAACCTATCTAAAATAACTTGAATGCGAGTTGAAGGTAATCGTACTTGTCAGTTCAATGGATATAAATTTGATGCCTCTCTATATCAACATCCCGAAAGAGAAATGACAACCTAAATAAAAAAAAAGATCATAAAGATATCTTCAAATCAATTAATCATAAAACCTTCGTAGACCAAGAAAGTATAATAGTATATAGCTTCAGCACCTCTATTTAGTTCAGGAAAGTATAATAGTATATAGCTTTAGAACCTTTATTTAGTTTTATCCGTAAACTTTGTTGAAACAATAGCCTAATAAGGGGAGTTAAATTTCACCAAAAGTTATCAAAAGGCTTCAAACCGTGCTTGCCTCTAAGAGCACAATCTGAAATTAATTCATACTCCAAAAAGTAACTTTATGATATAGAAGGTGTTAGAATGTAAATATAACTTATGTTTTGTGTTTTATTATGTACATTTGAACATATTATTTGTATATTTGTATGTATGTTATTAAGTGTAGACATTAGATATTAGTATGTCAATATAGATAGAATATGGGTCAAAACAAGAACCGGGTTCCGCAACAAGATGGAATCAACAATATCACATCAGTTTGAGGCTGCACATCATCAGGAATGAAGTGACTCAATATCTGAAATAAGATAGTAAGGTTCGAACAAACACAGTAGAAGAAACATGAAAAAAAACAGTGGGAAACTAAGGTGAAATGACCAAAATGCCCCTGACAGTTATGACAGTTATTTGGCGGCAAAACAATCCAAACGATGGCATTTTATTTGTGGAACATCATGTCTGTTCGAAAACAGATAACTACCAACAAGACACGCCTTTTAGTTTCATATATATAGGACAGGATAGTCTCATTTGTTTTTTTACCAAAGATTGTACATATCACAATCCTTAATATCCTTGTAAACTTTCTGTCCAAAAGTTCTATTCGAAACAAATTCCATAATATAATTCAGTTGTTTGTTCGTTTGTTCAATTGTTTTCATCTGTTCTTGTGTTTGGTTGATAATAATCCGCTGCATATTTGATTTCTAGGCCAACAAACTGGTATCAGAGCCAGACTTGTCAATCAAACAATTCATTTATCTTTCGAAAACAATCTGTCCAAGTCTGTTCCACTTTCTGTTTTCGAAGTTTGCAGTTTATTCAATTCGTTTCTGTTTAAACTTTCTGTCAAAATCTTCTACTCTAAAAATTCTCAGTCCGTTTATTGTAATCCGAATTGTTTAATATGTCTGAAAAATAAATAAACTCTTATTAGAATCCCGAAATCCACTACAAAGTTTCACAAAGAAACCGTAGAGAAAAGAAGGCAGAATTACGAAAGAGAGGAATAGAGACAAGAACTTGCTTCTATTGCCACACACCGGGTCACATCATTAGTGCATGCCACATAAGGGAGAAGGGTGAAAGTGCACAACTAATTAAAGATGCCATAGACACAGGCATAAGTTACTACCCTCAAGAAAGATTGCACAATGAAGAAGAATACATTCTTAAGGGATCTGGATTTGGTACTTGGAGAGATGTTTGGTATGTAAGTCCCAAAATTCAGAATCATATAAGTGGAAACCTTGATTACTTTCTCAAACTAAAGAAATCTTTTGGTGTAGAAAGTAGAATTAAGAATGATTTTGTCTTTATAAGGGGTGTGGGTATGATTAATATAGAATCCGAAAATAATTCCTTAATTATACCTAATGTAGTTTACTCAAATGACTTGAAAGACAACATTCTAAGTCTACCCCAATTAAGACTACAAGGTTTCATTGTTAAGATTGATGGGAATACATGTAGTGTCCCCAATATGTTTAAGAATGAAAGTATGCAATTCAAGATGATGAAAGAAAATAAAGATGATAAGGAATCTATGTTGAGGGAATTAGGAGATGATCATGAACATGAAAAAAGAAAGAATGAGTATTTAAATGAATACTTTGAAGAATTATCCTCAATTCGGAACAAAACATAAAGAAAATGGAAGAATCGGTTCATGATTTTGAAATAGATTCCATGGAAAAATGCATTGAATTCTTAAACATAATAGATCACTTAGAATATCCATGGGCACATAGGGATTTATTGAAGGATCATTTCCTTCGAATGGTTGATTGGTTTTTGAACTTTTATCTAAAAGTTCCAAACCGTCCAATCCCACCCGTGGTAGAAGAAGGAAAGAAAGTGAATCTATTTGATCTTTACATATTAGTTAAAAGAGAGGGTGGACATGAAAGAGTATCAAAGTATAACATATGGGTGGTAATAGCAAAAGAATTGGGGTTGGATTATGAAGACAAGGATATATTAAGAATTCTTTATGCTAAGTATTTGGATGTCTTGGAGTGGCAATACCAAGTATATAAGGTTGCCCTAGACATTGCAAATCAAGATGAAAAGGATGGTGTTGGATGTAGTGAAGTAAGGAAAACCGGTTTAATATCACAACTCATGAATCGCCTTCACAAAAATTCAACCACTATGCATGAAGATTATGCTCTCTACATGGGAGGAGATTGGAAATCAGCAAATCAATCCATCAAGAAACGCAAGTTCGATTTCTCTCAAGTTGAAGAAGCATTAAAAGAAGCAATGGACTCCCTAACAAGATCGTCTATGAAGCCTAGTTATATTTAAGGGAGGGTGTTAGAATGTAAATATAACTTATGTTTTCTGTTTTATTATGTACATTTGAACATATTATTTGTATATTTGTATGTATGTTATTAAGTGTAGACATTAGATATTAGTATGTCAATATAGATAGAATATGGGTCAAAACAAGAAACCGAATTCTGCAACAAGATGGAATCAGCAATATCACATCAGTTTGAGGCTGCACATGATCAGGAACGAAGTGACTCAATATCTTAAATAAGACAACAAGGTTCGAACAAACACAGCAGAAGAAACATGAAAAAAAAACAGTGGGAAACTAAGGTGAAATGACCAAAATGCCCCTGACAGTTATGACAGTTATTTGGCGGCAAAACAATCTAAACGATGGCAGTTTATTTGTGGAACATCATGTCTGTTCGAAAACAGATAACTGCCAACAAGACACACCTTTTAGTTTCATATATATAGGATAGGATAGTCTCATTTGTTCTTTACCAAAGATTGTACATATCACAATCCTTAATATCCTTGTAAACTTTCTGTCCAAAAGTTCTATTCGAAACAAATTCCATAATATAATTCAGTTGTTTGTTCGTTTTTTCAATTGTGTTCATCTGTTCTTGTGTTTGGTTGATAATAATCCGCTACATATCTGATTTCTGGGCCAACAGAAGGGTAGTTTGGTCTTTGCATTATCTGACTTTCACACTTCCTAGGAAAACTCTATACAAGTAGTAGTACTAATGGTAAAGACAAAGCACTGGCAGTTGAATAATTTACGGGAGAAATATGCTTCTTATATTCTTCGGTCTTGGGCAAACTTATTGAAGCATGTGTTGGAGGCTGATTGTTTGAGGATTTTTGGCATGATTGCTGAATGGTTTTTTTTTCGAAGACATGATTAATGTTACTTGGTTAGTAGTATGATTGTCCGTTTTAAAAAAAAGTTGTTTTAATTAGTATTGATAAAAAATCATGATAAACATGTCGTTTGTTTTGTTGATTAAGTATGGATGATTGTTTACTAATTAAATTTTATGTTAAAAGATGCAACACAATATACGAGGCATGAAAGAGTTGTTATAATAAATACTTTAACAATTTCCCAAAAAAAAAAGGTTAGCAAGAGGGCTGAAGCCTGAATGTTTGAGAAGTTTTTTTTTGAACGGCCAACAAATCAATTCCGAGCACTCTTGGGCACCCTTTTGGCGAATCAGGTACTCGAGAGTACCCGGGCCACCAATTGCCACCAATTTCCGGGAAAACCCGACCATTCACCCGCCCGAAGGCACGACAGTGAAATAATCGGTAAAACCGGTCGGGATCAGGACTCGAACCCAAGCCAATGGCCGGGTCATCCCTCATTTCCCCTCCACCAATGTCCTCTAAATGTAGCTAGTGGGAATTGAACCCAAGTCTCCCATAGGAAACTTTAGGCCCTCAACCAACTAGGCTACAAGTGTTGAACATGATTGATGTTACTGGGGTAGCAGTATGAATGTTCGTTAAAAAATAGTTGTTTTATGAAGTTATGATAGACATGTCGTTTTTTTGGTTGATTAAGTATGGGTGATTATGTACTGATTCAATATTATTTTAAAAAATGCAAGACAATTTGTATAAACATTCTCGTGGGTCTTTAACCCAATTATCTTGCAGCATCAAATTCCATATTTTAAGCTAGGGTCTTTAACCCAAAAATACTTGGACCACAAATAAACATTTTCGTGGGCCTACTGATCTCGAATCCTAATTTTTTCTTTTGTCTCTTGGGCCTCCACTATAATGTAATCATGGTCACGAGCCTTGATGTGTTTCATTCTTTGCTGTTGTTGCTGTTGCTGTTGTTGTTATTATTATAACTTCATGCTCTCGACTTGGGTGTTCTTGACTTGACCAAAGTTATTCGTTTACGTTCCAACGTTTATGAACCCCTATAAATATAAAACAAATAAATAAATACTAAATACGACACAAAACTAATAAAACGATAAAATAATGAAATAACAAAATGCATAACTAAAACTAATAAAAATGATATCTAAACGACTCAAACACGATTACAAAATACATAGGAAAATAGGTATTTTCTGCAACACATCATTCACATTTTTACAAATACAATCCAATACCATGTGCCTTTGTTGTGAATGATTGCATTATGCTTAGACAATATACATAGAATACAATTGTGCCTATGCAAAATAACTTAGCTAGCCAAGCATTACAATGGATAACGCTATTTGGATTGACAACCCACCTAGGTTGGTTTTCTTCTAGTTGAGAAGGTTCGTGGTCATTGTTTTGTGCATTTACCTATTTACCTTTGGAGGTACGACGTCTTACATTTCAGACTTGGTTTTGCCATTTGTATGAAACATGTTTACATAATTGCAAGTGACATAGCACATGAATTGTACAACTTCCAACTTATATTATACCTACAAAACTAAGTACATTCACCAACATATTTTGTGTTGACGATACTATTTTTTGTACATTTTTAGGTTTGCTTGTTAAGACGGACTTTTGAACCTAGTAAAGACTTAATACATATGTCATGTTATGATTGTACTTGTATTCCTTTTCATTGTAATAACAATTTAATCAAATGCATAATTATATTTATAATTTAGTGTCATGTGCTTTTGAACAAGCATACACGTTGTACCTTGATGTTTCCATCATCAATTGGGGTGTTACATGTGCAATCTTGCAAATGAGCTACATGGATCAAATTATTTAAAATCTCATAAGGTTTTATCAAGATCCAATTCCACTTTAGTATGTATATGACTGAAAAGTGTCATCTATTCTATGCCTTGTGATTATGCGAGCTATATATATCACTTGTACATGAGACATGGGTTTTGATACAGGTTGCAACCTGCAATGCAGGTCCATTGTCAATTTTGTCCATAATGTCGTCTATAATCTTAATGACAATTCTTTTTTTATACGTTATGTCTCTCGTTGTGAAATTGATATATTAGTTCCCTTAGAAACAACATAAGTACTCGCAAAAATATGCGAGCTTTCGCACTAGTTTGATAATGACAAGTATTTTTTTTCTTTTTATAGAATCTCTTTTTTAGTTAACATGTTTTTTCTATGATACAAATAAATATTCTGTTTTGTGTTTCATAATACCATCATAAATATATAAAAATACATACAATATATAAAACTCAATACAAGAATATGAACTTTTAAATATAATTATATATGGTGAGATATGGTATAGAGAGTCAAAATTCTAGAAAGAGTAAGAAGGATTGAGGGCATGACACGTGTTTTGTTTTTTTTCAAATTGCATGGAAGGGTAGTTTGATAATCTTATCATTCTATCTCCTTATGTGCATGGTACATGCATATCCCCCCCCCCCCCCCCTCACACACACACACACTCGTCTATTGAATATCCATAATTTATTCATACGTTAAAACTTTAAAAAAAATACGCTAAATAATGAGCTTTTTTTAATTGTTTTTACGAATATCATAGTGCTATATAAAAAACAGAAAAAATAACATTTTAGTAGGGTTTTTTGTTCATGCAAAAAAAAAAAAAAACCACAAAGCAGATACACTAAAAAAGCATAAATCTACAGCAAAAAAAAAAAAAAAACACAATGTACAGTGCAAAAAAAAAAAACAATGCATAGTACAGAAAAAAAAAACATAAGGCAAAATGGAATTTATTAATCCCATCTTTTTGCAGTTGGCCGATAATAATTCCACCTGAATTTATTCTTCACACCAGTCCCACCTTTCAGACATTTTGCTCTCAATGCACCCCCCCGTTAACTCACACTAACGCTGTTAGCTGAAATCCACAATTCTTGACGATTATTCACCGGACTTGAAAGAGGGAATCGAGACGAAGATATTGGTATGTTCAATTACAGAAATAAGCACGGTTCGATGGTTTAATCGTCGGTCCTGGTCATCCCATCCGAGGAGAACATCAACCTACAACCAACGAACCATGCTTATTTCTGTAATTGAACATACCAATATCTTCGTCTCGATTCCCTCTTTCAAATCTGGTGAATTATCGCCTAGAATTGTGAGTTTCATCGAACGGCGTTAGTGTGAGTTAACGGGGGTGCATTGAGAGTAAAATATCTAAAAGGTGGGACTGGTGGAAAGAATAAACTCAGGTGGGGTTATTATCAGCCAACTGCAAAAATGTGGGATTAATAAATTCCATTTTACCAAAACATAATAAACAAGACAACAAACATAGTATGCAACAAAAAAAAAACACAATGAGTAGAAATGAAAAACACAATAATCGAGACAAACAATACAATGAACAGACAAAATAACACAATGGACAAAAAAAATACACTGCACAGAACAAAAACACCTTATGTAGTTAAAACCCACAAATTACAAACCAAAAAACACCATTGATAGAACATAACACACTAAAATTTGTTTTTTTTTCTTCATTTTTTGTATAACACTATGATACTTGTTGCAAAGATAAAAATGCTCATTAATATGGTGTAACTTTTTTTAAATGTCGTATAAAAACTTATTGACATTTAAAAATGGTGGGGAAAGTAAATGGTCATGCACATGACGAGATAAAAATGCAACTTTACCATAATACTCTCCCTCCTAAAACCAACGTGAATTCTTCTCATCTTTCAAGACCATTTAATCTACACCCCAATTCTCAAAATCAAAGGATAATTTCCTTTCTCACCCAATGGTAGAAGCAAAACTTTTAGGAACACTTAAAGAGGAGGTAATGGGTTCAAGTCCCATAGAGAGTAGAAATTTGCCGTTCAAAAAAAAAATTTCCTTTCTCACCCTTTCCATAATTTTGAGTCTTTATATTGGATCCGCATACTAATTATACAAAGATATTTTGAGTTAGTCACAAAATTAAAAACATAGGGGTTGTTTGGTAGCCTCTTAATAACTATTCAGAGTCTACCTCTTAATAATCCATAATCTCTTAATAGTTATGAGGTAAGCTTAAGTCTGAATAACTAAAAGGCGACCATTAAAATGTTACATCTTAATCATATTCATACGTAAGAATACATCTTAATAATTAAGAAACTATAAATTATTCAGATGTAGCTTCTTAATGACCATTCAGAGGCTACTAAACAGCCCCTTAAAATCAACGGCCTAAGTTCTGTTTGAAAATAATGACATTTAACCATAAATTTGGCCACCAAAATTTGTTTAGCAACATTGATTATGGTTGGAGACGTAGTACATGTATATATCCTTTGAGAATTTAAAAATCTTTGACGTAATAATTGTGCCTAATTTTTTTTTATTTTTTTATTTTTTTGTTTTTTGAACGGCAAGTGTGCCTAAATTTTTATAATGGCATTTTAATATTTAAAAGTTATTTTAAATTTAAGGTAGTGTTAATTCAAATGTGAAACACCTTAAATTAAATAATAAGCATATAACCATCTTTTAACGCTCCGTTCCCGAGTTTACTTGAGAAGGGAAAAGAAAGGAAAAGAACCGAAGGAAAAGAACCAAAGGAAAGGAAAGGATTCCGTTTCCTTCCAAATCAGAAGGAAAACTAAACTAAAAGATTTGGCATAGTTTTCCTTCCATTTCCTTTATTTTCCTTTCTTAAGTGAAACTCAGGAACACAACATGTTTTGTTTTCCTTTTTTTGTTTTTCCTTCCTTAAATAAAACTTGGGAACACAATCAAATTTTTCTTTCCTTTCATTTCATTTCTTTTCTCTCGTTAAGTTAACTCGGAAACACAACGTAATTTTGACCACTAACGAAAGAAATAGAGACTATAGTACATGTCCAGACTTTTTTCTTTCACTGAGTTGAGATTTTCAGACACACAGAAAATTTTTATTTCTTTTAAAGTAATGTGAAGAACTCAATAAATAAAACACTACAATAGCAATTAGGGTTAGACTAAACATGTTTTATTGTCTTAGGGGGATGGCATCACCGGATTTTGCCAAGGGTACTCCACCTCCCTCACTGCAATACCGCGGTCGGTGGCAGGGGTAGTGGCGGGTAGATTCAACGAGTAAAAGGCCACGGTTCAACCACAGTTATTTAAGTTAGTTGCAAAATCAAATGTTAATATTCTTTCTCACTCTTTCCACAATTTTGAGTCTTTGTATGGGATCCGCATACTAATTATACAAAGATCTTTTGCGTTAGTCGCAAAATTGAGAACTAAATAACAACTGCCTAAGTTTTGATCGAAGATGATCCCATAAATTCGGCCACCAAAATTTGTTAGCAATATTGATTATGGTCGAAGATGTGGTACATGTATATAATTTTTGAGAATTAAATTTTTTTCACTAGCTATATATATATATAGGGGGCGGTTATTCTACAAAGTAAAAGAAACGTGCGAAGGATGCGAAAGACACTTTTGTACATGATAATTACGTAATGTTTTTGTATGTTCATGAAAACAATACGTAATTATCATTACGTAATGTTTTTGTATGTTCATGAAAACATTACGTAATTATCATTACGTAATTATCATGTACAAAAGTGCCTTCGCATCCTTCGTACGTTTGTAATTAGCTAGAACAATTATTGTTAGAAATCTTTTTATTATATCATCATAGAGAAACGTGAAGAACACATAAACAACCACCTATATGTACATTTATATATTTATATAAACCGCCTCTTTCCATTTGTATAGCTTACTTATTAAGTCGTGATCAAATTATTTGAGATGGGAAAAGCTTTGTTCATGTTCATGTTTATGCTCGCTATCTTCGCTTCAGGTATATTTTCTAAGTTAAAAAAAATATGTTTAGTGTAACCAAATATAATATTTGAGCCGGATCAAAGAGGTCTCACGGAACTTGATACTTCTGTAAGTAACTAATTACTAAGTATATATTTATTAACAATTGTGGTTTTAATAACAAATCCTCCATGTGATTTTACAAAAACTACCGATTCGATCTAATTTTTTTTCGTGCCATTTTCGTCCCTAACATTTTGAAAACATAACAGTTTAATCTAAAAAGTTAAACACTATTAAAAATGGTTGTTACAAAAAGGGATAAAAATGGCATTTTACATGTTAATTTTATTTTTCAATTATTCTTCATTAAATGGGATAAAGAACGACTATTTAAAGTGACCATTTTACCCCTCCTTTGACGTCAAAGTTAACAATTATTAAGTTTTTTGGGTTGAGTTGGCATGGTTTGGAATTTAGGGATGAAAATAGCATAAATATTTTTATGGAATGAACTAACAATTTTCGTCAAACCACGGGAATGAAGATAGCAGTTTACTATATAAATTAATAAGGTTGGGATCGAAATATATTATTTATTGAGCGAGATATTATTATATCGATAAATTAATAATTTATTAGTTTAAAGAGGTTTTACTTATGACATTTAAATTTCCAAGTCCAATGTACAATTTTTCACAACTTTTTGTTGCAATGCGAGAAAACAATGCCCAAACTCTTAAGTGCAATGACAAGAGTTAAAGATAAACTCAATATAGATTTGAAGTTTAACAAAAAAAAAAAAAAAAAACAAGTGACTATATAATAATTTTTTACTAAACAATCTTAGAAATTTGAATCTTTCAGTAATTATTAATTTATATTTTCAGTGGGACCAAGATATATACACTGTGATTTCAAAAAAATTACTATCTTATTATTTTATCGATTGGGATATAACTTTCTTACGGGTCTCAAGTTGGGACTGAACAAATTATTAATTTTATTGACGTTATTAATTTATCGAGTATTAATTTATAAAGGTTTTACTGTATATGATTTGAATCATTTGAGAATACATGGCTTAATTGAGAACTGAGAGAACCATTCTGGACTATACATTTTTTAAGGCTATATATATATATATATATATATATATATATATATATATAGGAAAAAGATCAAATAGGAACCAATACTATAGTTAGGAACTTAAGAACCAATCTGAGCCATTCATCTTTGATCTTGATCTAAGGGGTAGTTATGTAATAAGACAATTAAATATTATCTTTTAATTTAATTAAAATTGTTATATATGGCAGTTATTTGACTTCATTAAAATTGTTATATATGGCAGTTATTTGACTTTATTAAAATTGTTATATATGGCAGTTATTTGACTTCATGATATATATATATATGGAGAGAGAGAGAGAGAGAGAGCGAGCGATGAAAAGATTTGTTTGTTAGTTGTTATACACCAGTGTATAATTATACATCAGTGTATAATATATGTATTTAATACTATCATTCTTTACCAGTGTATAATTATACATCAGTGTATATTGATACATTTGATTAGCACTACTATTTATACACCAGTGTATAATTATACATCAGTGTATAATATATGTATTTAATACTACCATTCTTACCAGTGTATAATTATATATCAGTGTATATTGATACATTTGACCTCGTTATCTTATTTAAGGTTTGATCGATTACCTTTTCTATATAATATACACCAACGTATTTTATCCAAAACTATATAACATCATGTACTGCACATATTGATGAAGAATGATTAGCATGGGGAAAAATAAATACTTTCTTAAAATAATGGGATTATAAAGGAAACTAATTAAACATGTATTATTAATAGTCAATATACAATTACCACATTGCCCTTTGATTTAATTAAATATTTAATTAATGTTTTACTTATTTACAATCATGCCATTAGAGATCAATGGCTAAGATTGGTTCCTATGGTTCCTATTTGAACCCTACCCTATATATATATATATATATATATATATATATATATATATATATATATATATATATATATATATATTGCTAAATTGCACCTTTTCTACAGGATTTTTTTTCGCATTTATACATACATACATACACACACACACACACACACACACATATATATATATATATATATACAGGCGTCTAAAACTACAAAAACTAGTATTGTACATACATGTTTTTAATGTACATATATGTGCCAAAATGTGTAGGTAGAAATGATTGCACATCGTATCTAACAAAGATTATGGGTAAGAACATGTTTTTCTAATGTACATATGTGTGTATACGTGTTTGAATTTTAAAAATAAGTATCATAGATATACGTTTGATGATATACATGTATAATCCAAAACATATTAATGTGCATATGTGTATACGTGTTTGAATTTTAAAAATAAGTATCATAGATATACGTTTGATGATTTACATGTATAATCCAAAATTGATAATATACACATATTTATAAATGCAAAAAAAAAAAAAAAAAAAAAAACTCTCTTAGAGAAATGTGTGGTTCATAATGGTTTTTCCATTTCTCAATTAACCTAGTTTTCTCTTAGGACCTCTACCTTATATATAGGATTTGGTTCAAATGAGAACCTTTCCCCAAATTGAGAACTGAGAGAACCAATCTGGACCACACATTTCTCTAAGCAATTTTTTTTTTTTTTTTTTTTTTTTTTTTTGCAAAAATTGCTGCTTTATATGTAAGGAATTTTTTTATTTTTTTTGTATTTTTTTTTCAGTATACACATGTGTATAATTGCATTATACACATATGTATAATGCAATATACACATATGTATAACTGAAATATACATATATGTATAGCTGAAAAATGTTATATACACATATGTGTAATTGCTATATACACATATGTATAATTGCCATATACACATATGTATAAATGAAAAAAAAATTCAAAAAAAATAAAAAAAAAAATTCGTTGCATAAAAATGTGCGATTAAAGCAAAAAAAAATAATAATAATTTTTGCCTTTATATGAAATGTGTGGCCCAGAATGGTTCTCTCAGTTCTCAAATAGGGATTGGTTCTCTTAGGATCCCTACTCTATATATATATATATATATATATATATATATATATATATATATATATATATATATATATATATATATAGATTTAGGATCATGTACAAAGTTTAAAATGTGTGAGAAGTGTAAGAAGGGCTATCGTGATGACATGTGGCAAGCATTAAATTTAGTGATTGAGGATAATAATGTACTTTTATTAATCTTAAAAATAGGAAGTAATCATGTAGTTAATAAAGGAGATTTTTTAGGGATTTTATTTCAACCTAAATATAATTCAAATTCGTAGGTTTATAGTTTTTCTTTCAATTATATCAGATCAAAAATACACACTAGCATGAAGCATATACGACTTTGAAAAAAAAAATTGTGATTTTTTGGATGTTTTGATCGTTTTTTAGATGGATAATGTTACAGTCGTTGATGTTCAATACGATCATGACTTAGGAAAAACATCAATACATGGTGTTTAATCTGCATGGTGTTGCTTCATGTTTAAATGGTGTTTTAATAAATTCTTAGTTTATTCCATGATGTTTTATAACACAATTATGTTTGTATTTGTTTTCAATCAATGGTGTTATACGTATATATCACGTTGTTACGTTTTTTTCCAAACAACGTGTAGTGTTTTATCATATTCATGTGAATGGTGTGTGTTAGTCATATATGGTGTTTTATAAATCACATATTTTAAGGTGTATAAAATAAAACACATTGATATGACCACCATGAAAATACAACACAATGATATGAATGTAATACAATCATTCTATATGAAGATAAAACACATTGATATGAAAATCATATATTCAAACAATTTGATTGACCATACAACATAACACCATGATGAGTCGTGATGTAATCCTTCCAGATGTAAAATAACACTATGACTTGAATCGCAATATAATTATTCCAGATACTAACACACTATAACTTGAAAATAAAACACACTAATATGAAAAGCCATATTCAAACAACATGATCGCAATAATTTTTGTTTGTTAAACCCAATTTAGTTTTTTCTATAGATATTGTTCCATTATGCATGAAAATGGTGGGTCCATGATTTTAGCATGAGACTATTTGATCATTAAATAAGTTTCCATGTTTACACACACCTAATTACATTAATACCCCTAGATGGTCAAATAAGTCAAACGAAATAATACACTTATTATAATTTTACCATTAATTAATCTTGACCATCCACTAAAGAATCCAATGGCCCAAAACCCTTCTTACTCTTCTCACAAAAAACACTCTTTGTACAGGATCTTGACCCTATATATATATATATATATATATATATATATATATATATATATATATATGGTAGGGTTCAATTGAGAACCAACCCTTAGTTAGGAACTTTAGGAACCAATCTCATCCATCCATCTTCAATGACATGATGGTAAATATGTTAAACATTAATTAACTTTTTAATTAAAGCAATGGGTAATATTGTCTTTTGGTATTTGATTATTAATAGGTTATTTATTATACATTATAACTGACAAACACCACAATAATATCCATAATTGTTTCTATAGAACAGTGTTTAGTATTGTTATATTCAAAACAATTATACATCCGTGTATAATCCAATTATTGCTACAAAAACATTGTACAGTACCATAAAATTTCAACAACTATACGTCAGTGTATAGTCATATTTCAACAATTATACATCAGTGTATAGTCAAATTATTGCTACAAAACCATTGTACAGTACCATAATATTCAATAGCTATAAGTCAGTGTATAGTCATATTTCAAAACAATTATACATTGGTGTATAATCCAATTATTGCTACAAAAAACATTGTACAGTACCATAATATTCAACAACTATACGTCAGTGTATAGTCATATTTCAACAATTATACATCAGTGTATAGTCCAATTAATGATACAAAAAACATTGTACTGTACCATAATATTCAACAAACTATACGTCAGTGTATATTATGTCTGGTACAACAGGCGTCCAATATCCCGTCCCACCAGGAGACTCATATACTTTGTTGGACGAGGAACCTACAATAAAAAATGTACATTAGAACTTAATTAACCAATATTTTATAACTAATATACACCTGTGTATAGTTAATGTTATTGTATCTGTACGCTTCAAAAAAAATTATTGTATCTGTAAGTTTCAGCAAATATACACTAGTGTATAACAACCTAATAAACTAAGATGAAATCTAATTGTATCTGTGTGCTTCAACGAATAACACTAAGTAATACACCAGTGTATAATTACAATTTTGTACGTGAAAAAAGATGAACTGTATAATCCAAGACAAGTATTTCGCAAAATATACACTAGTGTATAATTCGAAGTGTACTTCGAAAACTGAATCTGGGCAATCCAAAAACTGCTATTTCGCAAAAAATACACTAGTGTATATTATACGTTGGTATATAGCTGTCGTAAGTTGAAGTGTACATTGGTGTATATCAATTTTTTTTGTTCATTCATCATCAACACATATATACAATGGTGTACATCAGTTATACATTGATGTATATCAGTTTTTTTCTTTCATTCAACATCATCAACACAGATATACATTGGTGTATATTCGTTTTTTCATTCATCATCACCAACAAAAATATACATTGGTGTATATCAGTTTTTTTTATCATCATCATTGACACAGATATACAATGTATATTCGTTTTTCCATTTATCATCATCATCGTTGACACAGATATACATTGATGTATATCAGTTTTTTTCTTTCATTTAACACAGATATACATTTGTACATTAAACCAATGAGGTTGTACAAAAACTATATACACCATTGTACAAATTCCATATTACCATACGAACTCGTTATTAGATATAAGAACTTAAAAAATTTTGCCATTGTACACTCATGTACATTCACAGTTACACAAAATATTGGTTTATACACGTATGTACAACCATGTATACATCCTTGTATAAACAATAACTACCTAAACTCATTATATGGGTTAGAAAAATCAATCAAACAAAAAAATACACACACGCACCATGGAAGATTGAATTGCTTCATAATCATCAACAACAACCAATAAAAAACACCAACACCATCTTCAACATATACGGTATCTTCAACATTAACCGATAAACCGTTGACGCCGCCTCTCATACGGCGTGGTCGTCACCCAACCGCGACTTCTTTTCCGGTAATAATTTATGATTTTCGACAGGTAGCAAACACAATCCAAAACAACACAGAAAGGGTGAAAGATGATTCTTTTGACATAGAACGATGAACATGTAAAATTTGATTAATATGAATTTTTCTAGTCGATAGTTTATGAGTTGGTTGATTTCAGGATTATGATCTGCGTGAGAGAGAAAAGAGATATCTAGGGAGATAATTAAGAAATTCAAATGGAGAAGATGAATTAGGGTTTTGATTAGGAAAGAGTATATGTAACAAACTATTTGATTAAAATAATTAAAAGATTTGATTGGTTTTTTTACACTTTTACCCTTATGATCAAGATTGTAGATGGATGGTTAGGATTAGTTCCTAAGTTCCTAACTAGGGTGGTGGTTCCTAATTGATCTCAATCCTATATATATATATATATATATATATATATATATATATATATATATATATCTATACATATAATAAACCAAAGCCATTTTAATGACATGACACTCAAAGATGCATTCTCTTCTTTGAGTGTGCCATGTGTCATCCCATGTGGCAATGAGATATTTTAGGAAAAAAAATAATTTAAAAACAAAATTGGATTTTTCACCCTCATGTTTCCTCCCATAATTTTTAAACGTTGATATCTTTAATATACGAGATTTTTTAAAGAAAAAATTATACCAAATTAACGAACGTTTTATTATCTTTCCAATGAGTACCATAGTGCTATATAAAAAACGGATAAATTTTTTTGTGGGGTTTTGTTCATACAGGAAAAAAAACACAAAGTGTTCAGGTAAATCATTAATCATGTAGACAAGTCACTAATTATGTTTAAATCAGTAAATATGAATTTTTTTTTTCCAACCAGAGCCGAATAGGTTAATAGAGGTTAGGTATCAATATTAGTATGTTAGAGTTGTACATTTGTTTAGTCTTTAGGGTAGGTGTTAATATTAGAGTTACATTATGGTTCTACATTCTTTTAGATTAGGTGTTAGCATTGGAGTTGTACATTGTTAATTTGTTTTAGGTTTGATATTAATATTACAGTTATACATCAGTCTATTTCATATGTAAAATTGATGTATCATATTAAATTTCTCCATCCGGGACGCTCCCGGGGTATAATCTAGTATATATATATAATATATATATATATATATGTAACTATGTATAGGAAAGTGTTATCTTGAGAACGTTAAATATCGTGAGAACAAACAAAAAATTAATCAAAATCAATGTTTTTTTAATACAAAGCTCATTATAATTAAAATACAACATTAAAATAAAATTCTTTCTAAATAATTTATCTTTTCTTGCTAAAACAAAAACACTCTAAAATTAAAAATTTACACATGTGTCAATGAAAGAGTTTACACATGTATAAGTAGTAAATTTACACGTGTAAAAAAAATTTATTTGCGCACACAAGATTTTTACTCGTAAATTGTGTTTTTTAGATTGTATTTTAATAATAAAGATAAGTGTAACAAAAATTTGAAAACCCTCTTGAGTTAAGAAAACCTATGAAAACTCATGTGGGAAAACTTTTTTTAGAAAAATTACACAGTGTAACAAACATGTTTTTAACCATTTTGAGTGAAAAAAATCAAAAAAGCGCCGATAGGTTTTTTTTTTTTTTTTTAAATTGTTATGTTACCTGTCGGTTACAAGTAAGTTACAACAACATTTACAAATTTAAAAAAAAAAATTAGTCGGCGTTTTTTTTTCTCTCTAAACTCTTAAAACATGTTGGTTCTATTGTGTAATTTTTTCAAAAAAAAAAAAAAAAGTTTTGTCACATGAGTTTTCATGAGTATTCTTAACTTAATGAGGCTTTCAATTTGTACTTTCCTTATATTAACAGTGGTGAAGCTGGGAGAAAAAAATTATAGAGGCCGAAAGTCACGGCACCCTTATAACGGTGGGGCAGACTTAATACGTATAAAATTTTTGGAAGAAAAAGTGTGTGTATATATATATATATATAGGGTAGGGTTCAATTGAGAACCAACCCTTAGTTAGGAACTTTAGGAACCAATCTCATCCATCCATCTTCAATGGCATGATGGTAAATATGTTAAACATTAATTAACTATTTAATTAAAGCAAGGGGTAATATTGTCTTTTGGTATTTGATTATTAATAGGTTATTTATTATACATTATAACTAACAAACACCACAATAATATCCATAATTGTTTCTATAGAACAATGTTTAGTATCGTTATATTCAAAACAATTATACATCCGTGTATAATCCAATTATTGCTACAAAAACATTGTACAGTACCATAAAATTTCAACAACTATACGTCAGTGTATAGTCATATTTCAACAATTATACATCAGTGTATAGTCAAATTATTGCTACAAAACCATTGTACAGTACCATAATATTCAATAGCTATAAGTCAGTGTATAGTCATATTTCAAAACAATTATACATCGGTGTATAATCCAATTATTGCTACAAAAAACATTGTACAGTACCATAATATTCAACAACTATACGTCAGTGTATAGTCATATTTCAACAATTATACATCAGTGTATAGTCCAATTAATGATACAAAAAACATTGTACTGTACCATAATATTCAACAAACTATACGTCAGTGTATATTATGTCTGGTACAACAGGCGTCCAATATCTCGTCCCACCAGGAGACTCATATACTTTGCTGGACGAGGAACCTACAATAAAAAATGTACATTAGAACTTAATTAACCAATATTTTATAACTAATATACACATGTGTATAGTTAATGTTATTGTATCTGTACGCTTCAAAAAAAATTATTGTATCTGTAAGTTTCAGCAAATATACACTAGTGTATAACAACCTAATAAACTAAGACGAAATCTAATTGTATCTGTGTGCTTCAACGAATAACACTAAGTAATACACCAGTGTATAATTACAATTTTGTACGTGAAAAAAGATGAACTGTATAATCCAAGACAAGTATTTCGCAAAATATACACTAGTGTATAATTCGAAGTGTACTTCGAAAACTGAATCTGGGCAATCCAAAAACTGCTATTTCGACGACAAATCTAGAGCTTACCACCCCTCCGACGACAAATCTAGATCCATCAGTACTAAGGGCTAAGCACTTTTGTGGTCCCATATTTTGAAGAGGTTTTAGGTCTTTGGTCACCATCTTAATATTTTTCTCTGACCATATATTTCAAACAACCTGCACATAAAGTATAAAAGGCAATCATCTATCTATAACTATCAAATGATTTTTTTTTTCAAATGAATATTTGGTATTATTAAAGTAATGTAAGCTAAGATTTCAAATAGAATCAGCAGAAGAAGGCTTCCTCAGAAAGCATGAATGGAGATTGTAATATGATATTTTGTACCTAGAATATGGTACGCATTGTTCAAAAAGTATGGGTCATGACTCATGAGATTCGTTAGTATCCTCCTCGGTTCATTCAAAAAAAAAAAAAAATCAAGGATGGATGGCTAAAGGGGTGTGGGATTTCTTAAATGGTATGAATTGCATTAAAGATAATGGATGAGAGATTTAAGGAAATCAAATCTCATTGCAAACAAAATGGCATGATAATATGTAACTGCCATAATACATTCATAATTAAAAAAATAAAAGATAATTAATTAGATGTCTAATTACACTTATACCCTTTAGATCAAAATCAATGATGGATGGCTAGGATTGGTTCCTAAGTTCTTAACTAGGGTGGTGGTTCCTAATTGATCTCAATCCTATATATATATATATATATATATATATATATATTCTTTTTTACATATTTACACTCAAAAGCATTTTATATAATAGACATATTTTGTTGTATCATAAACAGTGATATATTTATCTATTAATGTTCATCTAAAAGAGTTGTTTAAAGGTAAGGACAATGACTCACTTCTAACTTCAAATGGTGGTTTAAAGGTATGGTGGCTATGACGCAAGCCTTTGCCTTCAAACGACTGTTTGAAATCATGTGAGAATAGATTATCAGTGAGTTGTTTATCAAATTTTTGATGATATACATAAATAATACTTGCAGAAGAGAGGATGATTCAAGCCTTTAGTTGCAAGCCGATTATTACGCCTACTGGCCCTTGTAGGGGTGAAAAGGATTGTACCAACATTTGTAACAAGAATGGTGACCCGGTTGGAAAATGTGGTCCTCCTCCAAAACGTCTTTGTGAATGCTACTCGTGTAGTTAGCCTTCAACTTAAATATCTCATATACATGTACTTGATGTAATAAATAAATAAATAAATAAATAAATAAAATAGCTTATTTACTCCTACTTTTTTTTTTTGAACAACCAACAAACTCATGTGCCAGCTACCCGGACATTCAACATTGTGAAAGTGCCCATACGCTTCTAGGTGAAGACACGTCTCAGGTGCTCGCACTGTATAATTCCTTCTTTAGCTAACATGATTTTCCTAAAACGTTACATATAATAATAAGTAAAAATTAAAGGATATAGAGAGAGGGAGGTTGGTTTACGTAGGAAGATAATTTTATGTGAGAAGCAAACCGAGCGAGAGTTAGCATGTAACGTGTATATAACAATCACTTACAGTTATATATTATTTAAAACTAGTATTACGATGCACGTGTTGTGGCGGGGTGTAAGAAGCTTTGACGGCTTGTATGTTTTTGTTTTGGACACTCGCCGGAAAATCAATAACAACTTAGTTGTATACGAACCCACTTGTCCAAGAGTTTAATTTTTTATATGTGTTTTTATTTTATCAAACCAACACACCGTTATTTAACAGTTTTAATTTATGGCATTTAACTTCGGCTGAACAACCAAAACACATTTAATAAATCCAAATAGTTACACTTAAAAGTTAAGCAAGTTACACTTACTGACCAGTGGACCGGTAAGCAGGTCGGTTCGACGTACAGTCCGGTTCTGAAAACATTGTTTAAAACCCTCATTTTTTACCCATCTCCATCTTCAAACTTTGCTTTCACACTTTCTCCTTCACTTAAAAAACCCTAATCCCCATATTGAAGAACATCACCCCGACATTGAAGAATGGTTTATTGCAATTGTGGGTCTTAAACGATCATCCGTATGTCATCGGCCTCTGCAAACTCAGGTCGCCGCCCCTTCTGTAGCAAGAAGAATGGAAGGAGTTGTGGATTTGTTTGTTGGGCTGAACCAACTTTGGGTGACTAATTGATATTGGGTTTGATAAATTCCATTAATGAACATGAAGAGAATGCCAAAAGTTTGATAGTCAGAAACTGCTTTAAAAAAAATGGTTGGAAAAGTGAAATCCGAGGTTAAGAAGCTTAAAATTTAGGTATCATCCCTAAATGCTCTTGACACCAATCCTACATCTCCGCATCCACAGAGGTGGAAGTGTATCAAATCACGTCTCCTCTGCTCATTCCAAGTCAATTTAGGTATGCGTCAACCTTTGCGCCAAAAACTAATTAGCGTTGTCTGAAATGTACTCACATATATGGGGTAGACATAAATATCAATAGTAACTTGTCAACCCAAAAGAAAGGACATGGCAACAAAAATTTAGTAGCATGACTTATAAAGAATACATATGACCAACATAAAAACTAACCAAAACATTTAAAGTCCAAAACTAACCAACAAAGGAAAAATTAAATCTTAATAGTGACAAGCAACACACTAGAGAGATTAATCATGGGCTAAATCTTAAGTATTAGTAGCCCTGGTGTAGATCTGCTGGCTAGCATGAACAGATACCATCCTTATTGCGCCTCTTGCCATCAAATCCTTAATTGCTTTGCGTGCCAAGGAACCGTTGATCTGAAAGAAGATACAACAGAACAGTCACAAAACAAAATAAAAAACAGTCGCATAAAATTAACCGTAATTAATATTGGAGTTGGAAATTAGAACCCATTTAATAAAACGGCTGAGTTGAACTTAAATTTCAATCTTTGTGTTCAATCTAGAAGAGTAAACAAACCAATCCAGGCCGTGCTCGAGTTTGCCTATGCATATCCCGTTTTAACTAACAACTTACAAGCCCCGAATCTAAAACTCGAGCTTGGCTAGGTGATTATTTATTATTTATTTTATTAATCTACATGCATAACAAATATTATACATTTACAACTATAAAATTCACATATATCATAACATATATTATTTTGTTGTTGTTGTTATTATTATTATTATTATTATTATTAAACACAAATTATAATAAATTATAGGCTCAAAATTTAGACTTGCGAAGGTAATCAAGCTCGGCTTATGAAGCTCGCACTCAGACTCGTTCGTTAAATGAGCTTCAATTTAAGCTTGCGCTTAAGCCCGGGATTGTTTAGTTCAGATAAATTCAGTCTTTAACTAAGCTTATCTCAAGTAGCTCGCGAGTAGCCCATCTCATGGACACCCTAAGCTTGATCATATTCACAGAAACAGTTTTCTTAAAAAGACTATTACCTTAAAGACGCATAACAAATTTATAATATTTATAATAAAAAACACAAGTAGCAAAAAGAAGGAAAGGATTATCAAAAGATATTGTAATATAATACCCTTAATCTGTCAGACAAGATAGAAGGAGTGATGAGCTTGAACTTTGGAGCTTCAGAAAGAAGTTTGTCGTATGTTGCCTTGTCAAACAAAACCATGTTGTTGACCTTCTCCTTTTGCTTTCCTTTGCTCCACTTCTGCAAAACATTTCAGTAATAGTATTAATCTCCATTTCTTTATAAGAAGCGACATTATATATACACACACATTTCATCATTCAAAATGTACTGGTAAACACCAAGATTCATCAAGCCAACAGTCTTTTAACACACAATATCCCATTCCCAGCAATGATATTAAAATATTTAAATCTCCACAACCAAAGCTAAAATCACACGCTAACATATGCTCTTGCTTTTTTTTAAAAAAAACACAAGGCATCTAACGCCCCAAAGCAGGCACAAGCCAAAAGGTCGGTGTCATATATACACACTCATCTCTTTCACATATCAACTTTCAAGTAAAACAATCACACCTCTTCATCCTTTTGATCATATACATATCAACTTCCTCCAAACCGTATATTTAACGAGTGTTGTAACACTCGCTAGACGCTAGTTAGCCAGTGGCAAATTTTAAAAGAACGGAAACGAGCCTCGAGGCGTTTTCCCTTCGCCTCATGAGGCGTAAGCCTCGAGGCGAACCGAGGCGTAAGCTCGAGGCGCAGTCAAAAAATAAAATACTTGACCTAGAAAAGTCTAAAACATCAAAAACACACATCAAAAATAAAAAATAAAAAAAATTGACCCAAAAAGTCTAAAACACTAAAAAAAAAGCACATCAAAAACACCCTAAACCACCCGAGGCACACATTTTCTTAGTGCCTCAGCCCTTAGAGGCTTATGTACAATCTAAACCCCATGAGGCGCACCTCAGACTCGTTTTCTTGGAGTTTCGCCTCGAGGTGCACCTCAAGGCGTACGCCTCACCCGTTTTTTTAAACCATGGCCAATGAAGTACTGACTAGCAATTAATCAGAACTATTCGGATTAGGATTTTATATGCAATTTTCAGTTCTACACACACACACACACTTTTTTATATGGAACACTTTTTAGTAGAAATGTTTTGACCGGAATCTGGTTAGAATCGCCAATTCTTTTCGTTTTATCCAATTTTGTGCCAATTAGGACTGAATAGGACCGATTACATCCGACTAGCAACTAATCGCCAACTCGTCCTAATTTTTCCAACACGATAGTTAACCAACTTAGTCCCTGAGATCGCCTCAGACTAAGACGCACTTTTTACTACCAATCAAACACTCAGAACCTTGAGCTAATCAGTTTCTATTCTCTATCAAACATTTACTTAGGGCTAAGTTATACATACATGATCCAAAAGTGTTAATATCCTAATCTAAGCAGTTAATAATATCAGTGGCATATCGGTTATCAAGCCTCTACACAATATCGGTGTCAAATATCGGTTACGATATTATAATAATTATAATAATTATAATAAATTAATAATAAATAATGAATTGACCTTCTTCTTCTGCTTTCCACCGCCGGACTTGGCCGGCTTAGACGACGGTGGGGGAGCCTTCTCCTTCTTCGGCGCCTAATTTACACACAAACAAACAATTAATAATTAATAATAATTAATAATCAAATGCATAAGATGGTTTATTAGTAATTAGTAATTACAAGGGTGTTTTAGATCGGATAGATGTGTACCATGAAAGCTGTTAACGAATTTGTTGCAGGTCTAGGGTTTCAGAGCACAGAGGAGAGGATAATGTTGCCGCCGCAAGAGAATGAAGTTTGTTAACTAGGGTTTTTAAAGGTTTTTTTTTAAGTTTTATGGAGCTTGCGGGTTTATATTAATCGGGTCGGGTTCAAAGTTAACTGTCATTTCGTTGTTTGGTCAAGTTTGCGGCCCTAATCCAATTTTCTTTTTCGATCGGACATCTGACGTTTGGATTTTGATGTCATTTCCGTCCATTTCACTATCCGGGTTAGAAATATTGTTAAGCGAGGGACATTTTTGTCATTCTGCATAGTTAAATGGGGGACAATTTTGACCTTTCGTATATCATTATTATAAATTATAAAATATCTACAAAAACGAACTTAACCCCAATTAATCGATATGTTACCTTCTGTTAACACCTCCACCCATCCCCGTTAACTTCCTTCACTGGTGACCAGTGGCGAATCTTGACCCGAAACTTTGGGGGGTCGGAAGTCACTAGTTTTGGAGGGTTGAAAATCAGTTTCGGGGGGGGGGGGGTGGTCGAACCTTATATACCAAAAAATTTCTATACGAATACTATATAATCGAAACTTCTGAGCGAAAACTCGGGGGGGGGGGGGGTGGCCGCCCCTCCCCGCCCTTTAAAAGAACGCCACTGCTGGTGACGCCACCGTTTCTCCATTCCATCCTTTTAATTTTGGTCTTCAACCGTCGTACACCACGTAATACATCCTAAACCACTAAAATATTCAAACTGTATCCTGAAAATAAAGAGCGATTTACAGATATAATCGTTTGGTCAGAACTAGTGGACGGAAACGGTGCTCCGGCGATGGGTCTTCGACCAACCACACGCCGTTTCCTTATTCTCTCCATGTCCGATCCTCTTTCCCATTCTTTCTTCCTCGAACAACAAACTCTCAGCCCTAATTACAAACTTATAATAGATTTGTAAATGTAATAATAACAAAAATAATAATAAGCGGGGAATTGATTCTAAAATTCTAATCAACGAAGCCCATAAACCACCGATGCATGGAGATTCTTGACAGAGAAAAGAAAGGGGATTATCCAGCTTCATTCAAAACCCTACGATGGATATGATTGGATTGGATGAGAAATGATGGTGTGTCGGTTTTAACATATTATTATTATCTTATAAAAGACGAAACTCTAGAGAAGTAGAAAGGAGGAGGTGATTGATGACGAGGGTGGGTGATGTCCTCAGAGAGAGAGAGAGAGAGAGAGAGAGAGAGAGAGAGAGAGAGAGAGAGAGAGAGAGAGAGAGAGAGAGAGAGAGAGGAGGAGAGAGAGAGGGAGAGAGAGAGAGAGAGAGAGGGGGGGGGGAGATGGGTAGGGTAGGGGTGGGGTGAGGGTTGGTTTTATTTAGGAAAAATATAAATATTTTTTTATTAAAATTTTAAATTACAGGCAAAAGGATAAAAGTCTCCCTCACTTAACGACACTTTCTAACCCAGATAGTGAAATGGACGGAAATGGCATAAAAATCCAAAGGTTAGGTGTCCAGTTGCATAAAAAAACTTTTTTGGACTGTAGCAGCAAACCTGACCAAACCTCAGAGACGAAAATGACAATTAACTCTAAATATTATTAGCTTTAAATTTTTAATTCATTTTAATTCTTACGTGTCTTTTAACACTTATAAGACTATGTGGTATGGCTCAAGAAAGTACACACTTTATCATATTATATTAAGTCAACTGAGTCCTGGCATAGACTATTGATAAAGTTGCAACTTACTCACTTGACATTGTTGTGGCTCTCAAGGTGACGGTGGCTTATCCATTTTTTTTACATTTTTTTTATTTAAAATGTGATTTAATTTAGAATTGAAAGACAGCTTAAATAACAAGACATAAAATATCAATTAATAAAAAAACATTACACATCATTAATAAAAAAAAAACATAAAAAACTACTCAAACTACTCGTTAGTATTTTGGTTGTCTTCGAATTCCTTTTGCGATACGCTCATGTTCTCATTTAAGTATCGTTCGACGACTAATGGGAGGTTGCTAAAATCCTTCGTAAGAAAGTCCATGTTCCTCAATCTTATTTTAGACGCTTTCGCTTGCGCCATCATTTCCTCGGTCCCTTCCAAGTGGTCCACATGGAGACGGGTCAACGGCCTCTTCAACTTTAGGTCTATCCTCACATAAGCATCCAAGCTTGTAGAGGAGATGAACCCACCCGAAGAGGTAGTTTTCGTCCGCTTTGATGAGCCACCTTCACTCACTTCTTCGACCGTAATTGGCTCGACCCATTTCGAGCAATTGCAAAGAATTCTCCACCAGTAGTCCTTATCCCCCATTTTCGTGGTCTTATATTTGCGAAAAACCTCTTGCTTCCATTCTTCGCAAGTAAACTTGTAGACTTCAAGATTGCTACTACCACTTGCTCGCATTCGGTTACTATTCCTATTATGAATATTCGTAAGCAAGCCCACGTATTTTTGAATTGCAGCCGCACCGACAAGATATCATATCGGGAGAACGAGCTTCACTCCCTATTTCATTGTAGAAAATGTCGTGGAATTTTTTCCAAAAAACTTTCGACCTATGATAGTCGGCTACAAAAAAAAAAAAAAAAAAACTAAAAATTATAAAATGTCTTTAGGTAACAAAAAATCATATCCGGAGAATAGCTAGTTTTTTCAGCCAGCATTCCATCTTGGCTCGTAGCCCACGCGAGCATGGTAGCGTGAGCTCGCTCGCGCTTGCTCTAACGGGTCCATGTTGTGGCGTTCGCGAGCCATGTGGATCAGCTGTCCGCTAGCGTCTGCTCGCTCGTGGCCCACAACACATAATCTAACTAGTAATTCATCTGTTTTCGGTCAACCTAATCTGAACGTTTCAATCTATGCAAAAAATAGCCATTTTGGGTGATTCTGGTTAGGTTTTTATCACTAACGAGTCAAGCAGGTAAAATAACATAATAGCATAAAAATTAGAGGTCATATGGATTGTATATCACCCAAACGTGTATTTATATTCATAAAGCATCCTAAATCATTGTGTTCATAATCTTTTGCCACACTAATAGTGTATAAAAAAAAGGCGATACTTACAAAAAGCGTTGCCAGCCAAGCCGACCCATAAACAGTAGTCGTTTGACCAAACTTTTTGACCCGTTAGCCAGCACTATTATTTCACCATTTCTTATACCTGTTAGCATAATTGCATTATTACCTCAAATTCTGCATTTGGTTCAAGTAAATCTCCATTATTCAATTCTCAGTGCATAAGAACATAACTGTCGTTCCCGCGATGGAGCATGGTAGATGCATGAACTGAGGGCATTTGGTTTTTCGAATCAGATTTTCTAAGCTGTGCATGTGATTCCGCTTCTTGTTGGAACATTTTCACGATTTCTTGTAGCTCAAGTTTTCTTACCTCGACTTCCTCTTCAATGGCGGGATTTTTTAGTCCAAGGTAAAGTAATCCTATGAAAATTAATATGATGCCTAAAAGGGCGAGAAGACAAGAAAATAAAAGAAATGCATATGGTGAATTTTCTGATCCTGGGATCCCGTCGACATTTATGCCAAAGAGACCGGTGATTATTGAAAGAACAAGACCACAACCACCGAAGACTCCTAGGTTGTGTGTCACACGCAGGCTTTTGTCCTGAAAAGATGTTACAAAATTAACATGAACTAAACTCAATATTAAAGGCCACAAAGTTCCATAGGGAGTGACAAAAACTACCTTGATTTTTTGAAGATAAAATGAATTTAACGTCATGTTGACACGTAACAAAAGATAATATTATATCGTAAACTTACTTTTTGCCGTTTCGCATTTATTTGTGGGTGGTCTATTACGTAGTTTAATATATGAGTGGCCTTAATGAAAAACGTTTGAAGACTTGGGTGGAACCGTATACATGTTATACCATCCTGGTTTAAAAAAAAACGTGAGGCGCTTATGTGATCACTTTGTGCGCCTCACGCCCTCACGCATAAGGCCCACTTTCTTAAAACAAGCATACCATCACATCAAATTAATCTGGTTACAAATATGAAACAATTTGGGTCTAGATTTATCTGTAATTCTGTATCAATGGGCTACGCTAGAGATATATCTAAAAAGAGAAATGCTCATGTGGGTTGAAAGCCATCCAAAACGTATTAAAATGCGTAACAACTTCCTAAATTGCCTTCAAAAAAAGATCAGATCATTTAGTCTGCATTGGGTAATGGCCCGAAATGAATGATTACTGATACATGTCATCAGGTTGGCTGACCCACAAACAATTTTTCATTCATTTTTTGAAAACTTTCTAAAAAATTATTGTGCTATACGATTGCAAGAACAATACCAAAAAATCCAACTTTTCCTGATAAAGCGGTTTTAAGAGGTTTTATACAGTTGAATACACTTCTGATGACTTTTCTTAAACTCGTTTTCTTTTTCAGTTAAATACTCTAGCAGGACCTATTAAACCTGTTAAGAGATAAATAATAACCCAAAGTCCCAAATAATTGGGTCAAAAAGGCAACCTTTAATGGACATAAGAAAATAAGACATACTTGTAACCAGGCCCGGACGGTACTCTGCATTACATCTTGTACTGTAAACAAACGCCCTCGTACAGCTTCTTGTTCCTCAATCATTTGTCTGGTACTCTTTGTTATTCCTTCAAGCAAACGTTTTGCTGCATTACCTCGCAGATGCTGAAGAAGCTCGAAAACAATCTCTTCTCTAGCATGTAGAGACCACTTTACCCTTATAACCTTCAAGAGAAGAACAAATTAAAAAAAAATAAAAAAAAAATACTAATGAAGTTGACAAGAAAAAAATACTGTAAGGGGAGCAAATTGAGAAGCATATACGGTAAGCATTGGGTGGGTATAATGGGTTGTGGTTGAAACATGCCATTTTCAGTTGGGGTCGAAATGGGCTGGGCTGACTAGACCAGCAAGCATGTATTGTCCATTTTTCTAAAAAAAATATGTAAATTATTAGCGCAATAACTACGATTGCCGAAACAATTTTATTATAATGACAATCTAATTTAAGAGGTTGTGTGCATTAAAACAGACTTTGGATGTCTTTCAACTTGTTTGGCGTGTTCCCGTCTTAACTAATTTTCTTGATTTTAACAGTTTAATATTTACTTTTTTCATTTCATAACTGCCAAATTACATTAAAATTGTAGGCAGTTAGGTAACAAGTTGCGCTGCCACCCCTTTCTGGCGGGCAACAGTTTAATTAAACACAACCAAAAGTAGACCATTCCTAAATAAGTGGGCCATAAATCCTAATCAAATTTATGAGGGTGGTGGGTGTCGTGGGCGGGTATCCTTGAGTACCTGGTAGCCGCTCGGCTACACCACTCCATGGTGGTCGGGTAGGTTGAATCGGGTAGTTCTGGGGGGTGATGGAAGCCAACCCGGTTAGTGAATATGTGTGTGTGTAGGTGAGAGATATAGAGAGAG
Organism: Ambrosia x helenae; assembly: GCA_030844895.1. Classification (NCBI taxonomy): domain Eukaryota; kingdom Viridiplantae; phylum Streptophyta; class Magnoliopsida; order Asterales; family Asteraceae; genus Ambrosia; species Ambrosia x helenae. The sequence goes on along the minus strand of CM061232.1, from coordinate 3,525,825 downwards.
GGTAGTGGGTAGTGTGTGTAAAAGGGTGAGACCCATGGTTAAGGGTACCTTAGGGTAGTGCCCCCACCAAATTAAAGTGTTTTAGGTAGTTTAGGATAATAATAAGTTGGCAATGTATGATTGGTGGAATCCAGGGTAGTAACAATGACCACACCCTCCACCGCGATACAAATAGATAAACTTTGAATGAATTTATAATACCTGTGCAGATAATCTTCTGATTTCTTGGTTTAGTATTATGCTGAATAGATGTAAATCCTCGTGGTTTCTCCTGATAAAAAGTAAGAAGCCGGAGTTGTTAAAACTATGTATCACACAATGCTGTGGTGGGCAAAGTTTTTAATATTTTTTTATTTTAAATTGTAGGAAATAATTAGCAGGAACTTTTTAGAACCTGTTCATAAACTTCAGCTCAACTTCATCTGCTGCTCCAAAGATGTATTTCCGAAATAGTCTAACAAAGTTACATACCAAAGATTACAAAAACAGTACAAATCAAGAAACTTAATAATTCTATTGATTATATTACGTATATATCAATTACTAAGAAGAATTGAAAAAAATGGAGGTGAACGGTGATTGTTTACTACTGTAATTACTATGTACAGTGTACACCATTAAACTATTTATGCTCTATTAATGTCTGCACTCTACAGTTTATGTAATTATATTGTGCAATAGTGTAAAATCATCTCCCTAAAAAAATCATGACCACCATTGCACAATTTATAAGGCCAAATTTCATAAATAGAAGCATGCCTTTGATTCTCTAATTTGGTCACTCAAGTATTAGAAAACCACCCTAAAGTAAACTCTTAGTATTAGCCCCCCCCCCCCCCCCCCCCCCCCCCACACACACACACACACATGTGGTTAGGCTTGTACTATATATACACCAATTATGATGAATCAATGATAAGGCAAGCAATTTAAAACAAAATACTGATTAGTACTTGGAAACCATCCAACTTCGCCATCATGTAACGGTAATTTTTTACTCAAATTTAACAAATCTGAAAGGTTCAATCAATAATCCAATGACCAACGTAGATATAAAGTTAAGTATGTTGTTTTGTATTGCAAGTTTACCTTTTGTAACCCAATAAAAATGAGAAAATGCAAGAAAAGAGAAACTTCACCTATCATCCCACCGGGCAAGGCGGCATGCTAAGAGTGCTATAACTTCATGAACAGATTGTGGTAGACTACTACCTCCTGCAGCAAGCAACTCCTGTTGAACCAGTCCATAAGTTAAAAAAAAACAGTAAAATCGAACAGCTTCTTCAGGCATGAAAGGAAAACTTTAAAAAAAAATATATAATATAAAACTTCAGGTGGCAATAAGGTTGAGTAACAGGTCGAATGAGTGCAGTGAAACACTTGACACAGGAATGATCAGGTTGGATTGACCCGCTAACACTTTCTTCTATATATTAGAAAACAGTTGTAGATATTGAATGCATTAATTATGATTACAGAAACAGTATTATTCTAAATATCTGAGTAAAATGAAATACGGAATGCATTAAAGATAGAATTTAGGCGACTTTTAGCTTGTTCGACCAATTAACCTTTTCCTCGTTTAGCTAGATATATTTATTTTTACATGTTGATCAAACGCAACCGAATTGACCCATAAGAAAATGACTCAAAATTACCACTTCCAATAAAACCACATGCAGTGACAGATGCACAAAAAACAAACCTGGACTTCTGAAACTCCTAGGACATTGATGTTTGCTGCATAACCTTTGACGTGCAATGCAGTAACTAAAAAATTTTGAGCTTGCCATGATCTTAGGACAACTGGAATGTCATCTTCCTCAACATATGGATCACCTGCTGACTGCCCTAAAAGTTCAAATAACAGTCCACCAGCAACCCTAACAGGAACCTGTGTAGTAAAGAACCCTAAAAACCATGAGACTATAGCAAGAAACGTAACAGCACAAAGTATTACGTTCGTTGTAGATTCCTGTAGCACTAAGTTTGAAAGTTACATATTTTAAAATAATAAGACAATTTGCAAACAACATGCACAAAGAAACTAAATTGCTATTTACAAGAATGAAAATTCAGATGCTACTTGCAAAAAAGAAACTAAATTGTAGAGGTGGCAATTTCATCCAAGTCACTTAGTGAATGACCTAATTCAAATTATGTTTATTTCTAAAAGGTTAAACAGGTAAAATAACAAATTAGCTCATAAGAAACGAGCCAAATGGGTTGAATGTCTTTCAAAGTGTATGCTTAATGCATAAAACCTCTTTAAGTTGTTTTCCTTATATTTTGTCATGTCTTACTCTCCATGTTAGGTTGATTTTGAGGCTTCTGAATTATTCCCCATTCATGGAAAATCAGAATATTATTGTTATTTATTCGACAAACTAATTAGTTCTAAAATACTGAAATTTTTGGACAGCGTGTTTCAGGTCAATCCAATCCAACCCAACATGTACCAAAAAGTTACTTATAATGATGGTTACCCACTTACCCTGCCCGGCCTGCCCATTTGCCACCTCTACCAAATCTGCATATTCAAGCACGATACAAAGAATGAGTACCTCATAAAGTAGGTGTTTCATACGCTCGCTTATAAGCTTGCTTTCATCTCTCAAAGCAATACTGATAGCAGGATGTAACCATTTTGAGTTCCTTAACCAAGTATTAACAGAAGGATGTCCTGCATCAACATGACACCACCATGTGGGCCCTCCAGGCCGCTCCCAGTAAGGCGCAGCAATATCAGCAACCGTAACTTCATTATCATTAATTTGATACTCTGTATGCTCAGCTTCCCAACTGCCATCCACTTGTATCGTCTCCACAAGTTGATTAATCCTGGACCACCCGATCGGTACCCAATAACATGAAGTATATATATTTCACTAACACGGTCATCTAAATTATCGTTTCCACTTTTAAATCCTTGCTTATTCCACCTGATTATATCTTGTGGCCTGCACTTTTTATGGCTATGTTTAGCTTCAAAAGCACAAATTAATCCATCAGTCCATATGGCGCAGTCCACCATGGCATCCTTACCAGCTTGATTCTTCTGATTGTTAAACTTTTTCATATTGTTCATGGATGCACATACATCACCAGCTATCTAATCATCAAAAGTTCAAAAATCAGAACAAAAGAAAAAAAAAAGCGTTCAATATATTTATTAATCTCGTCCTGTTTAACTAACTTCGTTGCTTAATCCAAATCCAATAGTAACATACAAAACAATGTATCAATCATGAATCAAGTATGATTGTAATAAAGTTTAGAATTCTTATTTACATTACAGTAATCGGTAAACATGAGACTAGAGAGCCTTGTAGCCTCAAATTCAAACCGGATACCGGGAGGAAGGGGTGCTCAATGCATGGTTGTAAAAACCGCTAGGCACTAGTTGGCCGGTGGGGTACCGACTAGCGATTAATCGGGATTCGGGATTAATCGGATTGGAAATTTTATATGTAATTTTCAGTTTTTTTATATACACACACATTTTTATAGGTAAATATTTTAAGTAGAAATGTTTTAACCCTTCCTCGACCCATTTTTTAAGTATACAGGATTAAACGCCGGAATCTACATGGTTGGGCTGGAAATTGGCCGGAATTTACAGATTTTGGCCGGAAATTGGCCGGATTTAAAGCTTGCCCTGGCATTTGACACCTTTGGCTCTTTGGCACCGGAAGCTATCAGTTTCCTGACCAGAGTCCAACAGGTTATTCATAGCAGTGTCTCGACTCCGGGGGGCATGGTTTCGTTTTTAGTAGGTTAGGGTTTGCCGTCCAGAAAGGGGTGGCGGCGCAGCTTGTTGCCCGCTTGCCAGCTATATTGATGTAATTAGTTGCGTTTATGTGTTTAATGAAAGCATAATTTCTCTTAAAAAAAAAAAAAATTAGGGACGACTACCGATTAATAGACTAATTAACGAAAAACTACTCAGTGACAGACTAACTAGGGATTAATCACCCGGCTAGTCCCCATGTTTACAACACTGGCTCAATGAGAGTACCCTACTACCACCGTCTTGCACCGCCACCTCACTACTACCATCAACTACCTTAAAACACGTTAATAAGCAAGTGGCAGCACTACCTAGAACATCTTTTCATTTTTCTTCTATTTAAAAATAAATTAAATATATTCATCATTCATCATCAATCATCAACTGTCACCATTCATCATCATCATCATCAATAATCTGTACCAAATTAAGAAAACCTACACAGCTTCAAACGCAATCAATTTCAGCTCAAAAGTATTCTTCTATTTAAAAATAAATTAAATATATTCATCAGTCATCATCAATCATCAACTGTCACCATTCATCATCATCTTCATTAATAATCTGTACGAATTAAGAAAACCTACACAGCTTCAAACGCAATCAATTTCAGCTCAAAAGTAAAATAAAACTAAGCGATTCGCTACAAAGCAATTTCTAGCCCTAACATTGCGATTATTCACGATATGAACTCTGTAACCACAAAATTGTGTGTATTTCGAAACACAGAGTATTTGTTAGCAATCATAAAATTGTTGTATATTAATTAATAACAAGCAAATTCATACATCTATCATTAGAAACGTTTGAGGTATTGAATTGAAGAGTTCATGATTAGCTAAATTAAGTATTTTCTAGAATCAACATGAAGCTTATTATTAATCATTAATAATAATAATAATGCACATCACACAGGCATTAGAGAAGCAACAAATTACCGATTATGGAGAGAGAGAGAGAGAGAGTTGGTGGTGGTGATGTGTAACTGTAGTCGCTACGTGAAGTTTTGTGACGGTTATTAATAAGCGTCACCCTTGTGTATTCCCGATAATAATATAATCCAACGTCTTCTGTTAGGAAAACCAAAAATTCTACTGTATTAAGGTTCCAATTTAGAGCCCCTACGGTAATTTTATCGTTGTGTTTACGGACAAGTGTGTTACCGGGTTTTCTTTGAAATTAGTGTTTGACAACTCAGATACTCTCCAAGTATTTGAATTTGTCGAAAGGATGCTCCGAAAGTACTTGGGTTTGATTTGTTAGCCATTAAAAAAAATGAACTAAACGAAGCTTGTTTGGATTCATTTGTTTAACTAAAAAAATAAAAAGAAAAGTACCAATGCCGGTTTGTGTTTATTCGTTTAGAAATTTTTGTTAGTGTTCGTTTATGGAGTGTAATTTGATTGAAATTCGCGCAAGAACTATAATTTGATTTGGAATTTAGAGATGTTCGTTTAACATAATATAATGAAATTGGAATGTAGATTTTCTTCCGTATGTTGTTGTTCAATTATAATTTTTTCTTCTGTTTAAGCAAACAATATAAGAAGTGGAATATGCATTCCAATTCTATCCGAATTCCATTCCATTTCATTTTGTGAAATGAACGCTACCTTAATGTGTTGGTGTTTTTTTTTTTTTTTTTTGTTAATGCTATAAACGAAACCTGATGACAAGCAAGCATAAATGAACACCAATTGAATTTTTTTTGAAAGGCGAACTTCATTAAGAAAACACAACCGAGCAACCCCGAAATCAGAGCGCCCACCAACACAACAAAGAAAAATTACATACCCCCTCTGTCCCAATTTAAATGTCTTGGGCCCACAAACACACATATTAAGAAATATTTTGTTTGTATGTGGTAAAATGACAATAATATCCTCAAATCTTTGATTGTGTTTTGTCTTTTATGGGCAAAACTGGAAATTGCATTTCTAGTTTTGGAAATAGACATTTAATTTGGGACAACAAAAAATAGAAAGATGGACATTTAAATTAGGACGAAGGGAGTACAATTGAATTTACACCATTCTGCCCAAGACACGAGCCTACTTCTACCTCTATTGCTAAGCCACATATACCCTATAGATTTAACTTCACCGATAATGTCTTTAATGAGCACCGCAACCATTTCTCGCCTTCCATAAGCTCCAACAACCAACAATAATAATCCCTTTAAGCACCTCCTTAGCCTTCCCCTTAAGACCGCCGTGGTTATGTATATCCAGTAGATTATGTAAGCAGAAACCGAAAATCTAAGGAATCCTACACCTTTCACTAACCTGCTGCCACAGAACTGATGCAACATAACACGAGGTAAATAGATGATTAATGACAATATAAGAAGTCTAAAATTATCATCATGGCAAGATATAACAATATCTAAATTTTAAGAGTAGACAACAATATCTAAGCAAACTTGAATGAATATTTAAACAAACAATAAATGAATGGATATAAATGAGCTAAAAGCGTGCATAAATAAACGAAAATAAAAGAATATTCACAAGTATAAAAAACGAACATGGCTTGTGTTAATGTTTCGTTAATTTAACTAAACAAAGAAAAAGATTTATTCATGTGTATACGTTTATTAAACGAACATACCAAACCTTTTATCGATGGACACACGAATTACATTTGATTCACTTTTTTTAACCCAAGTACATTAATAGTTTTGTTAAATGTATAAGGGTGAAGGGGTGCCACGGGTAGCAGCATGCGGGTTTGAACCCGAGCGAGTACAGCGCTGATGTGCCATCAATTACACATATAAAACATGCATAAATAGTCTAAATAAGGCAGAATTGAGCTTAAATTGATAATAGTAGCTACTTAATCGTTCAAATTTGTGTTTTTCGGGAAATTGGAGCCCAGCCCGAAAATAGACGATTTTCGGGCAAAAACAGCTAAAATCAGATATTCCTGATAATACGAGACCCGAAGCATGTTCCAAGTATGTGTAAATGTCACACCCCGCCAAGGCGGAAACACGGGGATGTAATTCGAAAGGTTTTCAAGCACAAGGTTCGAGCAACACATAAGATGTAATTTAAAATGGATATCATCAAACGATAAATAAAGTCATACATAGTTAAGAAAAATGTAACATTGTCTGGAAGTCAATGGACCAAATACTGAAAACATGACATGACCAACATTATTAAATCTCAACCGGTGTAAGTGATGATGCCACGATGTGCACACTTGAACCCCTTTCCCAAGTCCCTGCTCCTCATGATCAATTACCTTAAAAACATGAATAAAAGATTTGTCAACATAATGTCGGTGAGTTCACAGGTTTTAATGTACTATGTAAAGTGCTTGTGAAATTTATGTATGACCAATCAAAAGCTAGCTAAGCAAATGATTACTGTGCAAACCATGAGTCCTATAACCAAACCTCTTGACTGTTATGCCTCGCGCATTGTACAATAAAGACAACGTATATATTGTAGAATACTAACACTCTCTTGTATGTAACCGGTTAGAGCGACTAACCAGAAGTGGGGGTGTCAACCCAATAGATCTATTTAAGTGTTCCATGGCTACTGTTAGCTAATGGTTATAGTGTAAATGTAAATACGAGGACTGTTAAGCTCATGAACTGAATATCTCATGTTCCATATGGTAGTCACGATAGAATATCACCCAAAATGTAATGTACTAGAAATGTTGCATGTTGTGACAACCGTCACCCTGATCATGTAGCAAGTTGTCATTTATAATCCTTATATTTTATATAGTTTTTCAATTTTAATAAAAGTTAGGTTTATTCGATCATTATATTTTTGTTTGGATTCTTCCTACGTTTTTAATCGAATTCGTATGTTTAAACGATATCTAAACATAGTATAGTTTATTAAATTGTCATTTTAACATTTCATAATATATCTTAAGAAAAAAACGTCACTAATGTATTAATTGATGAAAATTAATGTCATTAAATAAATTAAATCAACTAATTTTATAATAAAAAAATTAGTAGTGGTTGTATGAAAGAAACGTAAATATAATTATGATTGGAATATTATAAATAGTGTATGTCAAACTATTTAAAAACCACAATCCTCCTCTACTGCAATTTAAATGCCCCATCCCTGTTTTTGTAACCGACTACCGTTACACTTTTAAAAGCATTCAGCGAAATGAATGAGTGAGACATGAAACGTATCGGTATTATCTTGACAATCAACCAATTTAAAAAGGGCATCAAAATCATAAGCTCTATAACAACAACCTTTGAAACCATCACAACCACTCAAGTCGGAACACAGTTGCAATCGGAAACCACTAGTGCCGCTTATTATTATATTTTTCTTTTTCCGTTTCCATTCAATTACTTGGTTCAACGTTGAATTGTTGATTTCTGCCTCTTCTCACTTGGCAAGTAAGGTAATTATTTAATCCTTTTGTTATGCACTGTAGATGCCTAAATACTCAAAATACGGCGTCTACGAATTTTATTTTAAATTTGTTTGATCCTTGGATCCGGCGACCACATCAAAATAACATAATTTTAATTTTTATAGATATCATTCATGGACTCATGTTTGTTCGTCCTACACCGTTTAGCTCGCTTCACTATTTTAATAGACAACTTAAACATGACGCCTTACTAAGAAATTGTAAACTAAACTTGCGAATGGAATTTGAGGATATGTTACCTATATATACTCAAAACAAATATTTGTATCTTACAAGATTTTTCGGACCACCTATACAACCAAATGAACTACACACAAGTACCAAATTTAATTGTTTAACTCTAAGCCTGTTTTGTTTCGAAATTCTATGTCAAGAGTTAAATTGCACATTTTGTATTTGAAACCTCGTGAGGTGTCTAACACATTAATTATAGATAAACATATGAATGTTATTATAATTAGAATATTTGAAATCGTTATACAATACGCAATTAAGAACGAGAACATAATATGGTTAAATAACAAGTCCTAAAAAATACCCGTCGCCGGAAACCTATCGGTCAATGAACCACACAATTCAAATTTAAGTTTCGATAATCTTATTTGGACTAAAATGAAATGTAGGCTCTCATACGGTTTGAGGACGATTTGATTTTTGGTTGTTTTGCTTTGCATTTCTAAACCTATGGTTCAAGTCTAGTGCAACGATTCTCATTGTTTTCTTGCAAGAGTTTAATCACGATCAAGTGAGTATATCTTTCCCCTTTTTCATGTTTTACTCTTTTGGGGCTATTCATGTACAGTATGACTAAATGTTATTCTTTCACTAAATGCAATTCTCATGTGTGTTTGCTTTATGTTAATTTGTGTGTCTATGACTTGTCAAAATCATTAACCTTTGAGAGCCTGGCATTTCAATGAATAGTACTATGGTATATACCCTTGTGACTCTGGTGAGAGTCCTCGTCATTGCTATGTATTACATTACTACTAGCGCATACTATATATATCTGCTTTTCTTTACATAGGGTTGATTTTGAACGGATATTACTTATTACATAATTGCAAATGGTACCGCACATGAATTGCTAAACACTTTTTCCTACTATATTTATTCAAACAGGGTATGCTCACCAATACATTTTGTATTGACCAACTCATTTTCGTACATGTTTCAGGTTCTTATGAGATTACTTACAAGCGTTTGGAACTTAGACTTAGATTGAGATTACTGTATCTTAGTTTAAATTGCTAGTCGTAGTTGTTGTATTTCTTTCAATGTAATAAATTATTAAATTCAATGTATCAAAATTTACATTTCTAGTCCATGAGCTATTGAACAATCGTCACTACGTGACACCTCGATGTTTCCGCCATCGGTTGGGGTGTTACAGATTGGTATCAGAGCCATGGTTATAGGGAATTAGGTTATTAGAATGCCTTTTAGCCTAGTCTATAACTAAGCTTACTTTCACGAGTCCTCTCGTTTATATTTCTCTTATTTCCTATTATTTTCTTTCAAGATATTTTCGTTATGATTATTTCTCGTTATTCTTTCGATATTTTTCTTGGCGAAGAAGACACTCGTATTTCACAAACGAAACGATATCATCAAGTTAGGAGTGGTATCCATACCTTGGTGATTAGTTTCACTCCTCTATAGGTTATTTATCTTAGGAATATATCTTTGAGATAGGAGTGACATCCACACCTCAAAGAGTATTTCCTTCAAAAAGAAACTTAACCACTAAGCTGGGAGTGATATCCTTAACTTAGTGATTGGTTTCATTCCACAATCGTTCTCAATTTTGAAATACATCTTTGAGTTAGGAGTGAAATCCACATCTCAAAGATCTATTTCTACATCTCGTTGATTATGAATTTTCTTAAATATTGGTAATCTATTACATACGTTAATTTTATCATTCACGTCATTTTAAATCTTGGTCTTTCAAAACACATTAGATTTACACATACTTCATAAAATGGTTTCATTTTGCATTTTATAAACTTGTAGTGCATATTTTACAAATCAAATGTAAACCTTTTGTTTTCATATGACGTATACAATATATACTTTCAGGAGAAATTTGCAACTAATAACAGGCCTTATAACACTTTTCGAACTCGACTTCTCGTAAACACATGAAAATACGAAGATTTTTCAAATGAACCTGTTTTTGAATCTAAAACACACTTTGATTTCTAAAAAGCTTATCCTCATGCATTACTAATATCCTTTCAACTATATCACGAAGTTTGAGCAAACTACGTTTTTGATAAACGAAAATTTATCTTATTACACTCGCACTTTTTCAGTCGCAAAACCTTTGGTCTAACAAAATATTGGACATATCTTCATCGAAATGTTGCTAAATGTCTTTTAACATATAGTGCATATATTTTAAACCCGCATGGCGAGTAGACTATACGTATGTTCCGCCCACTCTCAATTGCAGTAAATATTATTATCTTATTCTTACATCATTTTATTCTATTATATTCGCATATTATCTTATTTATGATTATTCTCGTATTATTTTTTTTATTGGTGGCTATCCCCACGCGTTATTTACAATTATTCTCGCATTAATTATTATTAGTCATTCTTACAACACTGGTTTTGAGCATTAACTTAACTCGTTTACTTTCATTTTGCGCAACTGTGCGATTTACTCGATTTATATTATACTATTCTTTCAATCGAAATTTTATGCAATACTTATATACTACTTGAACGCATAATTGGTATGCACATTTTCTTTCCTGTTTTGAGCAAAACCCTGTTATACACACATTATTTTTGTTCATCATCATGGTCAATGAACATACTAGTTGATACCTCGTATGAGATCTAAGCCAGTGCCCACGTACGACTCGGATTAGAGTATTTCTTTAATCCGAGGGGAACAGTGTAAATCTCGGAGTTTACCAATATAAGTGTTTTGAGCCCAACGATGTGAACAGAAGTTACCGGTTAAGGGTGAACCGAAAGGGAAGAACCTCTAACCATGTCTTATACTTACATGTTATTCACATTACGGTTAAAAGGAAAACCCGGAAGGGAAGAACCTCTAACCATGTCTTGATTGAACATCATTTCATTACAGTGGCTATTACATATTGGTTGCACGCATTTATTTCTTGTTAAGGTTATGGAAAAGCATAACACCTTAGTGTAAGGTAAATCGATGATTACGGTCCGAAACGCAATCATGGGTTTACAGGTACATGAGGGTGGTGTGAAATTCTATTTAGGCTGTTGGTAGACAATCAGTACGAGCCCAAAGTATCGGGAGTGTGGTGGGTCAGCTGCGGTACATCCTATATATAAGCATAAACGATACTACGGGAGCGGACTAGGAGTCTGACCAAGAACCTATCCATTACTACCTCATCATTAACTCGTTAACTAATAGTTAGCATTGTCGATATTAATATTCTTACACGAGTTTCAATTCGTCTTCCTAGAGTCCTTCTCTTGACACAGAAAACATCAACCTGGTGTATTCTTACACTCTCAGTTATTTGGATTCTCGTTGCATACTCTAATAACGTTCGGTCAGAAACCTTTCTAAAGTAGGGGAGACTGTTTCATCAGTGCCCCTGCCATGATCCGTTACACATTCCCAAAACCCTTCTCAGTTAAACTCTCAATTTCTAACTTTGGGTCAACTGTCAAAGATTTTGACACTTTTACTTTGGGTATTAGACTACTATTTTAAATTTTGTCAAATCATAAAATGATGAAATTATTATTTTTTTAAAAAAAATCTAGTTGACTTTTACAACGCCTTTTGTTTCATAGTAACCTCCACTTGAAAGAAATTTCGAGACGAAATTTTCTAAAGTAGGGGAGACTGTGACAACCGTCACCCTGATCATGTAGCAAGTTGTCATTTATAATCCTTATATTTTATATAGTTTTTCAATTTTAATAAAAGTTAGGTTTATTCGATCATTATATTTTTGTTTGGATTCTTCCTACGTTTTTAATCGAATTCGTATGTTTAAACGATATCTAAACATAGTATAGTTTATTAAATTGTCATTTTAACATTTCATAATATATCTTAAGAAAAAAAAACGTCACTAATGTATTAATTGATGAAAATTAATGTCATTAAATAAATTAAATCAACTAATTTTATAATAAAAAAAATTAGTAGTGGTTGTATGAAAGAAACGTAAATATAATTATGATTGGAATATTATAAATAGTGTATGTCAAACTATTTAAAAACCACAATCCTCCTCTACTGCAATTTAAATGCCCCATCCCTGTTTTTGTAACCGACTACCGTTACACTTTTAAAAGCATTCAGCGAAATGAATGAGTGAGACATGAAACGTATCGGTATTATCTTGACAATCAACCAATTTAAAAAGGGCATCAAAATCATAAGCTCTATAACAACAACCTTTGAAACCATCACAACCACTCAAGTCGGAACACAGTTGCAATCGGAAACCACTAGTGCCGCTTATTATTATATTTTTCTTTTTCCGTTTCCATTCAATTACTTGGTTCAACGTTGAATTGTTGATTTCTGCCTCTTCTCACTTGGCAAGTAAGGTAATTATTTAATCCTTTTGTTATGCACTGTAGATGCCTAAATACTCAAAATACGGCGTCTACGAATTTTATTTTAAATTTGTTTGATCCTTGGATCCGGCGACCACATCAAAATAACATAATTTTAATTTTTATAGATATCATTCATGGACTCATGTTTGTTCGTCCTACACCGTTTATCTCGCTTCACTATTTTAATAGACAACTTAAACATGACGCCTTACTAAGAATTGTAAACTAAACTTGCGAATGGAATTTGAGGATATGTTACCTATATATACTCAAAACAAATATTTGTATCTTACAAGATTTTTCGGACCACCTATACAACCAAATGAACTACACACAAGTACCAAATTTAATTGTTTAACTCTAAGCCTGTTTTGTTTCGAAATTCTATGTCAAGAGTTAAATTGCACATTTGTATTTGAAACCTCGTGAGGTGTCTAACACATTAATTATAGATAAACATATGAATGTTATTATAATTAGAATATTTGAAATCGTTATACAATACGCAATTAAGAACGAGAACATAATATGGTTAAATAACAAGTCCTAAAAAATACCCGTCGCCGGAAACCTATCGGTCAATGAACCACACAATTCAAATTTAAGTTTCGATAATCTTATTTGGACTAAAATGAAATGTAGGCTCTCATACGGTTTGAGGACGATTTGATTTTTGGTTGTTTTGCTTTGCATTTCTAAACCTATGGTTCAAGTCTAGTGCAACGATTCTCATTGTTTTCTTGCAAGAGTTTAATCACGATCAAGTGAGTATATCTTTCCCCTTTTTCATGTTTTACTCTTTTGGGGCTATTCATGTACAGTATGACTAAATGTTATTCTTTCACTAAATGCAATTCTCATGTGTGTTTGCTTTATGTTAATTTGTGTGTCTATGACTTGTCAAAATCATTAACCTTTGAGAGCCTGGCATTTCAATGAATAGTACTATGGTATATACCCTTGTGACTCTGGTGAGAGTCCTCGTCATTGCTATGTATTACATTACTACTAGCGCATACTATATATATCTGCTTTTCTTTACATAAGGTTGATTTTGAACGGATATTACTTATTACATAATTGCAAATGGTACCGCACATGAATTGCTAAACACTTTTTCCTACTATATTTATTCAAACAGGGTATGCTCACCAATACATTTTGTATTGACCAACTCATTTTCGTACATGTTTCAGGTTCTTATGAGATTACTTACAAGCGTTTGGAACTTAGACTTAGATTGAGATTATTGTATCTTAGTTTAGATTGCTAGTCGTAGTTGTTGTATTTCTTTCAATGTAATAAATTATTAAATTCAATGTATCAAAATTTACATTTCTAGTCCATGAGCTATTGAACAATCGTCACTACGTGACACCTCGATGTTTCCGCCATCGGTTGGGGTGTTACACATGTTTATCCCCAAAAATGTAAAATGGTAAAACGGGGCCGTGAAACTCACCTGATGACTAGAGGTGTGGTCATAATAACTATCGTCCCGACAATATTTGCCCTATGATTATCAAGGACATAGTAAGTTGTACGTTCTTGTCGTTTACCATACAAGTTATTCACCGACTTTGTGGACCCTTGTGTCTTTTATATGTGGGCCATTGTTCATGCAAGTGACAATTATTACATGTTTTATGTGTACTTTGTAAAATGTACGGTTTTGTGCATTCCGAACGTGTTACTGTAAAAATGTATCCATTGTTAACAAAATGGGCCCCACACGTCATCATGGGTAATATAATATTCCCCAATCTAATATGTGTGGTGTATTTATGGAAAGATTGAAGGTTTAACATATGTTATGTTGTATTGTAGTGTTAAACTAGTATTAACATACGTTTGATCCTACTTAACGTATGTTGATCATCATGGCCGAAGCTTTTTAAGAATACGTGACTCCAAATCCGATTGTTTGACATATCAAAAGCAACTCACTTGTGTTAATCAATGTACAAATAAGTGATCATGAGTGTGTGTGGGTGTGTTTTCATGAAATTGTATATAATCACATACATAATGTAATATAGTTTCAGATTTATATATATATATATATACATACATATATATACATGTTTTGGTTCCAAAATCGATTCTAGTGTTGTTCATCTAAGTCTATATACTTATTTGTGTACCCCATGAGTTTGTGTGTCGAGTGTATAGTATAGTACATATGTTTTCATGTAACCGTGGATGTGTATAATGTATATATATATATATATATATACGTATGTGTGTAAACATGTGCATACATGTAACACCCCAACCGATGGCGGAATCATCGAGGTGCCACGTAGTGACGATTGTTCAAAAGCTCATGGTACTAAAATGTAAATATTATTGAATAATCAAAATTGTCTTACATGGAAATGGAAAATACATTGTCTAAATGAAATGTAAATATTGAAATAACTGAATTAAAATAAAGCACTAAATGTTCCTTGCTAAAGCACTAGATCAAACTGCACCTGAAACATGTACAAATAGATTTGGTCAACATATGAAATGTTGGTGAGCATTCCTAGATTTGATATATATATAGTAGGTTAAAAGATATACAATTCAAGTGCAAGCTACAGTGCAAATATGTAAACTATGTATCATACAAATGAGCGAAATCAACCCTGTGACTGTATAATGTACTGTATGAACTGTAGTGTACTCAACCAATAAATGGATGATAACTTAACACTGGCCACGGATTCTCCGATGAAAAAGGGGGAGAATCAACCTAGGCGGGTTGTCAATCCAAATAGCGCTATCCAATGTTAAGGTCGGCTTGTACCATGTTAATGATTTCACTAAGTACAAATGTATTCCACATGTATTGTCTAAGCATAAAGCACGTTGTAAGCAATGCACATAGTACTAGAATTGTATTGTAAAAGTGTAAACTTGTATTTGAAAATGTAATAGTGTACATGTAACACCCCAAAAATGTATAAAAGCAAAAAGGGGTAGGAATACTCACAGTTCACGTAATAACTTGAATTTGAACTTGGACAACGAAATATGAATTGAGATTACTCCCAAATGATTAACCTAAAGTAATTGATAATGTGTAAGGGAAATAACTCTAGGATACATGTATTTCTAGGGCTTCGAATTGGGGATAAATGTTTGTTTGATTATTATTAAAAAATATTCGCCAATTGAGAGAAATTTAGTAAATAAATAACCAAAAATCTTTTTATGAAATTTAAATTTAAGATGGTCACAAGAATGTGTTTAAAGTGTAAAAATAATTTTTATAAAATTATTTTCTTTAAAATAGATTATTAAATCTATTTATTACAAATTGTCAAAATCTTAACTTTAATATTTAAAAATATTAAAATCAAAGAATTAGAAGTTTAAAATTTATATTTCTGTTCCAAATAATCAGAAATAATTTCTATAAAATTTTGGTGCAAAAATAATGAAAATTGAATTTATTATGATTTAATTATGATTAAATCTATCAAAAATTGATTAAAAATATAAAATAAATGATTTTACTGAATTAAAAATTATTTCAGTAAAGTTTAACTTTATAGAAAGTCAGGATAATTTTTGGAGAATTTAATAAAATTGTTTTGATATATAAATGGATTTTTATAAATATAATGGTATAAAAATGATTTAATTATTATAAATACTAAATAAATGAATTTTTGAAAAATAAAAATTGTGAATAACACTTTTATCTCAGATTAAACAAATATAATTTTTTTAGAATTTATAAAATAGTTTTGATATTTTAAAATGAATTTAAAAGATTAAAAGGTTTAATATATATATATATATATAATAGTTTTGTTTTTAAAAAAAATAAAGGAACAAAAAGGGGTAGTGGCCGGGACTCGAACCCGGTTCCCTTCTGTTATCAAACCCAGGTCACAACCACTTGGCCTAGGCCGGTGGTTGTGATATTTCCTGTTTAAAAATAATTAAATACACACGCGAAATCCAGTTTATCCCCAATTTCATATGAACGAACCCTAGAATTAGCAATCAAACAATTCAGGAAACTTGAGCCCGATTAATGATGGGGCTATTGTTGTTTGATAGCCGACTAATGAAACCCACAAAAGAAAAGTTACTCACAGTGATGTTTCACGTATGATTGTCGGGTCAAAGCAAAAGTCAAAAGACGAACAAGATAATAATAATTAGGGTGTTTCAGAGAGAATTGGAGGTTGAGAGAGAGTTGTGAGCGAGTATACAAGGTTCGCAGAGGGTCTATTTATATAGAGGATCGATGGTTAAGGTTAATTGGAAGGTTTGACCACGATTAATTGTAAACGCGTAATTATACAAATTGGTCAATGATTGATTGAAATTATCGTGTAATCAAGGTCATACAGGGCCGGTAATCATGTAATCACTCCATATATAAATTTTAGTGTGTTAATATAGTTAATTGGATGGTCAAAAGAAAAAAAAAAAGAAGGAAAAAAAAAATATATTACATCTGTTGCTGCTGCTGTTAGCGTCCAGGAAGAAAGGGAAGGAGGAGAAACAAATCGGGTTTAAATATATATAAAGTTGGGGTTAAATCAGACTTCAAGTGTAGCTCAGATGGTTAAGTGTGGTGTGGTGTGATTGAGGCTGCTCGGGTTCGATTCCCGGCTGCAGCAAGGTTTTCTCTTTTTTTTTTGGCAGATAAGGAAGGGGTCTGTTGGGCTTGGGCTGATTGGGTATTGGGCTGGCATGTCTTGGCTTCTTGATGGGTTGGGTAACACAATAAAAGTAGTTGGGTTAGTGGGTTTGGTTAAGGATGGTTTGGGTTATGGTGTGGGTTTAGTTTAAAAATGTGATCAACATTATTATTATTATTATTATTATTATTATTATTATTATTATTATTATTATAAAAAGTGACGGATGTCACAATACATATTAGTGATCTAATCAAGTGTATGTTTCATCAACAAAACCGACATGTGTGTGTGTGTGTTTAACTTATGCCGATTATAATTCCACACAAGGCAAAGGGTTGGGGCTCGGGTGAAACGGAATGAGGCCGATTATAATAGGAACTTTATAGGTGTTCGAGTAAAATAACTAACCTTGGGTGGATGTTTAACCAAGTCTTATGCTTCCTAGTCAACTTGGGTCTTCCAATGGTGGTGCTAGATGATGGCTTTGTGAGTGAGTTTTGGTGGATTCTTGGTGGATTCTCGTAGTACTCATAATGCTGGAGGTAACCTGACTTGTAAATTCCATTTTAACTATTTAAGTGCCCCACTACATCTAACAATACACTAATTGAATGTAAACATGCAGATACTGAGCTTGTTTAAAGGAGATCAAGACATTTTGGAATGTCAGGGGAGGTATATGTATTAGACAATGAGTCTTCATTTATACTACAAACTAGGTAAAATCCCGTGCGAAGCACGGGTAGACTATATCATTTTTAGGTCTGTTTATTAAAGACCAAATCAAGAAGTCAAGCATCTGTTGCAAGCAAAGTCTGTTTACTAAGGTCTGTTCCAGAGCAGTGGGTATGTTAAGGAGATCTATCTGAAACAGCTGTTGCTTCAAACAGATGTTGCTTCAACAGTTTGCTTCAAACAATTGTTGCAAGCAAACTGTTGAAGCATCATCTGTTTGAAGCAACAACTGTTTCCTTAATAGACACACTACTCTGGAACAGACTAAGGTAAACAGACTTTGCTTGCAACAGATGCTTTACTTCTTGATTTGGAAAGATAATAAAACACTCGTTTTTTTTAGTTTTTCGTATAACACTATGGTACTCGTTGGAAAGATAATAAAACACTCGTTAATTTGGTGTAATTTTTTTTCAAAAAAAAATGTCATTTAAAAAAGTTATTAACGTTTAAAAATCACGGGGGAAAGTGCATGTGCTATGCACATGAGAGAGAAAAAAATAATTTAATAGTAGATGGAGTATCTATGACCCATTTAATTGACCTGATAAAATGAGCGAAAAAAACTTAGTTATATGGCCTGAGAATATGTCATATGACCCACATTGATTTTATTTATATATTATAGAAGATAGTATTAACAAAAAGTTAATAGTTCAATTGTAATTTCATTGAGGATCCTACAATTATATTTGCTTACGTTATAAACTATAACTAGGTAAAATGACAAGTTATTATTTTAGAAGGACTAAATATGTAAATTTAGTTTGAAAGTTAACCGGTTTTTTTTAACGGAGTTAGGTTAAAGGATAGAGAGTGTAACAAATTTAGAAAATTAAGGATAGAATGAGCGAAAAATTAACATAAAGGGCAGAGAGTGTAATTTGACTAATAATTAAAGGACAATTTGTAGAATTCTCTCTTTTAATTTTTATGTAAGAAATCATGTATGATTTTAAATTTAAGGTAATAATATTATTGTTAACAATTATGTAAAGCTTTATGAACCTTGGATTCTTGGAATAAACACCTCAAATTTTCAAAGCAGATAAAGATTACTAAAAGTTAAGGCCACTAACGAAATAGAATATAGAGTCTAGGCCTTTGCCCAACTTTTGTCGTGTAATTGAAATTCTTAAAAAAAAATTAAACTAAATAAATCAAACCCACAATAATGAGTGGTTGTACTTTTGAGGGGGGGGGGGGACCAATATATGGAACTTTGCTTCAAGATCAAAAACTCACGGGTGGTGACGACGTGGAGGGGTATGTTTTAATCAAACAATCAATCACAATAATCCATAATCCAACAAGCAACTACAACCATCCATCTCACCATCAATTTTTGCTCTACGCCGGTGGAGATCTTTAAGCCCTAAGGAGTAACACCCCTTTCACGCCATATACAGGGTGGTGTTGATGATGCGAAGGAGCTTCACACACCCCTTCCATGCCCTCATAGCGTGTAATCTAACAAAGTGACAACTTACAACCTTCAATGAATCATGCACAACTCAATTAATTTTTTGTTTTTAAATTGAATTTAATAATCTCAGTTTTAAGATATTGGTCCAGTCTCAACTAAAGAAATGTTTTGTAAAACTCCAAACTTTTAACATACTTTCCTTCAATGATCTCAAAAGTTTTGTGACACTCCAAACTTAGATTGCTTATGTGGCAAATAAGTCAAAGAATGACGTGGTGGATTGTTTATGTGACAGTCCATGTCAGTAAAAACTAGTTAGATTAACTTCTAGTTAGTATGGAACTGTAAAGGAAAATAATTTAAATTTAAGATTGTCACAAAACTTTTCCTTAATTGGAACTGTTGTCGGTCAGTATATCAAAATTTAGATTATTAAAATCCAATTTTCTACTGTTTTTCAATAGGCAGTATTATTATAAACTCGAGAGAAACTACCAAGGAGTCAAAAAACAACTAAAAATGGCCAATATAAGACTAAAATGAAGCGAAAGAGTGAAATCCATATCAAACACTCCAATCCAAACTAGATTCATTGGCTCTATTGATTCTTCACCCATAAGACATGCAAAACTCCATAAATAAAACATAACCCAATTAATATCGAGAAAGATTTTTGTAAGTTTTAGAGTTAATTACCAAAACCGTCCCTGTGGTTTGGGCTAGTATGCCACTCCAGTCCAAACTTTCAAAAATTGCTTGAACAGTCACTGACTTTTGAAGAAATAGGCCAAAACAGTCCAAAGACTTAACCCAGTTAACTTTTTGTCGTTGATTCAGGGGCAAATTGGTCAACTCATATATAAAAATTTAACCAGACATTTTGTGCTCTCCTTTCTCCTTTATAAACTCGATTTTTCCTCAAATTCACTATAAACCCTAAATTTCAAATCAAATCCTTCCAATTGAAGACCCAGCAGCTCGTTCCCCTCCACAGCAGCTCGTTTCTGCGGGTCGTCTTCTTCTGATTTACGGTTTAGGTATGCATGTATGTATTGCTTCAATTAATGTAATTATTTAGGGTTTAGGTATGTATGTATGTGTTGATTTAAAGCGTAATTAGGGTTTAGGTATGTATGTATGTGAAATCCTTAAACATGGACCACAAATGTCTTCTAATGAGGGATGTTAGGTTATGGTATGGTCAGTGGAAGAAGAGCAAGAGAAGTTGCAACAAGAAGAGGAAGAAAGACAGTGGAACACATGTTTCTAGTTAGTAGGTTATGTTAATGGTTTGTTGTAGTTTATGCAGTTATGGAATGACAATGTCACCTTTATGTACTCTTTTGTTAGAATCTTTTGTATTTGGATATGTTGACTTTTAAATGATATGGATATGTTGGGTGCATATGCATTTTTGTATGTTGTTTTATGTTATTTTATGTTGGCAGTAGATTTGTGCATATTTACCATGATGTGCAGGTCCAACCCATATATGCAAGTCAATTGCTGACCCATTTGGAAGTCAACTGCACATTTGTCATGGGTCATGGGTCTTCAGCAAGTTCAAATGGTTCATGGGTCAACTTCACATATATGTAGTTATACATGATCAAGTCAACTGCACATTTATCATGGGTCATGGGTCTTCATCAAGTTTAAATGGGTCAACTGCACATATATGCAGTTATACATGATCGAGTTAACCGCACATTTATCATGGTTCATGGGTCTTCAACAAGTTCAAATGGGTCATGGGTCAACTGCACATATATGCAGTTATACATGATCAAGTCAAATGCCTACTTTGTGTAAGTTCAAAACCGCATATGCATACATACAAATGGGTCATGGGTCATATGGACACATATGCATTCATATGCATACATATGCATACACACACACACACTAAACTAAATGGGTCAACATCTGCACTAATATAGCCAAACCACATTTTACCTACCAAAAGACTAAAGTTCAAGACATCAGTGTACATACCACATCAGTTTACCATTGTTTATCATACCAAAAGACTGAAGTACATACGATCTTAACCTACTAACACACCTACACTACTTCCAATGACAATCATCATCAGAACAATAGGGTGAATATAATAGATCATACTCCGCTTCATATGGATCATGGTACCACTCATCATAATTTGTCTCTGTGCCGCGATAATCAAATGCCTGCTTCAACACATCTGGATTTTGGATCAATATCTGGAATTGGGTCATCATGCTCAACCTCCTTCTTAACCTGCTCGAAAGGATCATCCTCAAGCTGCTGCCAAACATGCTCATGCCAAAGCTGATGAAAGACAGGTCTGTTTTTTAATGCATCATAGTCAGGATCAATATGCTCAACATATATATCAATTGATTTCTCAGTTTCAGCAATCTTGTTCAACACGCGTACATCAATGTCATTTAACAGTTGTGTTAAACCCAGTCTCAAGCCTTCCCTTGGTAGCCTATAGTGAAACCTAAACTCATCATCTTGATAATAACCAAGTTCCACTAGCATGTCATGCAAGGTGATTATAGAGAAATAATCAAAGTTCACCTCATCGATGTAGTTAACCTTCCCGTTAAGGTACATCAGATTTACTAGCATTGGATCAGTAAACTCCCCGTCATGATGAATTTTAAGTGTAAATTTTTTCAGTAGAGTGACCTGCACTGTTGATTGTTAACCAAATTTTCAGCTTGCATATTATGATCATTACGGGTATAATACACATGGGGTTTCAATGTAAGAATGGGGATCGATTGCTTTACCGTAGTGTTCTTTAAGATTGACTTCCTCTTCCCTAGTTCGTACAACCCATTGTGTCATATTTCTCTTCTTTCAATCCTGAATTTCCATTTGTGAGCTGCTGTGGAGGGGTTTGGATGGAAACTAGAGGTGTGGAAAGAAGAAATGGAGGGAATCTGTGCTGGGGGGGGGGGGATCAAGTTTATAAAGGGACACATACAGGGGAAAAACTCAGGTTTATATGGGAATTGACCAATTTGCCCCTGACTTAACGACAGAAAGTTAACTGGGTTAAGTCTTTGAACTGTTTTGGCCTATTTCTTCAAAAGTCAGGGACTGTTCAATCAATTTTTAACAGTTTGGACTGAGTGGCATATTGGCCCAAACCACACGGACGGTTTTGGTAATTAACTCTAAGTTTCATTAAGACATGCATAACATCTATATATATATATATATATATATATATATATATATATTAATATTTCAAAGCTTAAAATCCTACATGACACTCAAAGAGGTCATTCTCCCCCTTGAGTGTGTCATATGACACTAAGTAATTAAAAAAAAAAAAAGAAACCTCATCATCCCATATAAAATTGTATCCTCAAGCCAAACCCTAAAATCTCACTCTCTCCTCACCCCCCCTCTTTCTCTACAAAGTCATCGTCTTATTACTTCTTCAGAGACATAACCTTTAATCTAATTTTGAATCCACAAATACTGAGTTTTGAGGTCTGTTTCTTTTCTAATTCTTTTGGTTGCACATTGAATTCTAATTATTCTTATTTAATTTATAAACTAAGGTTTGAAGTTTGATACTATTTTTTGGCGAATTGATAGTTATTTTTATATTATAGATTACAAAATAAGTTACATTTAGATGGTGGGTAAGTGGGCAACAAACTGCGCCGTTATCCCATTTTGAATCGCAAAGCCTATCCTGCTAAACACAAAACCTTGGTTCTTAGCGCTCTGCGAGTCACTGTGGACCACCTTTTGCACTCGTTTGAGGAAACGCACCGCCTTAGAAGCCAGGGATCCAAAAGTGTCAAAAGCAAACGGCAGGAACACGTGTTGATACTTTTAGTTCCATGTTTTTTAATATTATTACAAAAGTTAGGTTATTATTATTAATAGACCTCTATTTTAGTGAAGACATTGTTTTTACCTTTTAGTAATAAGTAATAGATATTATAAATTTGTGCTTAAAAGTTAACAGGTTAAAATATTAGCTATGTATAATATTTTTGTCTTTTTAATAACGAACGCTTCGCATACGTGATGCACGTGCCTTATGTATCGGCTTTTGCGACTAAAACGCGGAGACGCTTCGTATAATATGTCATGTATCTTTTACCGATTCGGCTAAGTTTTTAGTGCTTCTTCATGTTGAAATATTACGTGTTAGCATTGGATTTATAGATTGTTTTAGGTTAGGTATTGACTATTGATATTAGAGTTATGTATTTTTTTGCCTTTATGATAGGTGTTAATATTAGAGTTATACATTGTTTTAGGTTATGTATTGAATATTGATATTAGAGTTATCCATTTTTTAGCCTTTATGATAGATGTTAATATTAGAGTTATACATTGTTTTAGATTAGGTATCAATATTAGTATGTTAGAGTTTTACATTTTCTTAGTTTTTAGGATAGGTGTTAATATTAGAGTTACATTAGAGTTATAATCGTTTTAGGTTAGGTGTTAGCATAGAGTTGTACATTGTTTTAGGTTATGTATTAATATTAGATTTATACGTTGTTTTATGTTAGATGTTAACATTAAAATTATACATTGTTTAATATTAAGTGTTAACAACGGAATTATACACTATTTTAGATTAGGTGTTAACATTAGAGTTATACATTGTTAATTGTTTTAGGTTAGGTGCTACCCGAAGCTTTCCTGTATGTAAATGTGAAGCGCATCAGTCTATTTCATATGTAAACTTGATGTGTCATATTAGATTTCTTAACCCCTAGACACTCCGAATGTATAATCTAGTTATATTTATAAAAATAATATCAAATATTCTCATATAGTTGCAACTCTGTCTTCTCTTGTATGACCAGAATGACCTATTTGATTATACAAGACTAACCCTATTCCGGTCTGGAATGCAAGACGAATTAAGTTTACAAATACTTGGTACATGTAAATTGACCAATAAATAAAAATATTTGTTAAGGGAGCTAGGCCGATGGATGACTTAATTAGGGGTGTTTACGGTCTAGCTAGCTTGTTCGGTTTAGATTAAAAGTCTTGACATGATCGTTAATTATGACTTTGGGAAACAGCAAATCAAACCAGCCAAAACACTTTTTTTTAGTTAATTGCAGTTTTCATTCTTGTGGTTTGCACCAACGTCTAACAAATTCAGCACGAGTATAACACTTCGAGTCCCTGACTTTTGTCAGGCTAACACTTTACATCGCTCATTATAACGTCTGTTAGTTTTTCTGTTAATTTGCAGGTGAAATGACTATTATACCCCTCCATCTTCTTCAACCACCCACCCACCACCACCATCTCCGCCGCCACCATCCCTTTCCTAACCATCTCCACCCTCCCTTTAATCCACCCTAATTAGATCTAAATCCATTTAGAAACAGTTTTGGTTATAATAGGCATTTCACTCACAAACTAATAGAAAAACTAACGGCCGTTAGTATGGGGGATGTAAAGTGTTAGCCCGACATAAGTCAGGGACTCGAAGTGTTATACTCGTGCTGAACTTGTTAGTTGGTGCAAACCACATGGATGAAAACTGCAATTAACTCCTTTTTTTTAAATCTTTAGCTTGCATTGAAATTTTAAACACAGTTGTGCAAGTTTTAACTCTTTTGAACAAGCCTAATGGATGTAGATAAAAGATATGTAGTGGAGAACAATATCTTTTAGTGTTAGTTATGATATAGTAAAGTAGAATTGATCAATGGGAATCCTAAAAGGTGTTTATTCTAAAGAGAGAGTTGTGGGCATCTTTCTTTTGACTTGACACCCAAGAAAACTAGGTTCTGAATAAGTGGTTTGCAAACTGTTTTCTGTTTTTTACCAACTAATAGATAGTGTACGAGGTTCTTTGTTTAAGTTAGATATATATATGTATGTGACAGTTATCGTTTTCTTTTTGATGTTTGTGTCGAGATTCCTTGGAAACTAGCGTGTTTACAGAGATTGATTAATATTCTTTGACACTTGTATATATATGCAAATTTTGGGTTTATCTAAACTCAAAAGGAATCATCTATAGAGTTTAAGGATGATTGGAAGACGTAAGTAGGTTGTATAAAAGGGAACAACTCATTGATCATAGACAAATTAAGAAAACTAACATGGGTCTTCAAGAGCTGATGCTGCTGCTTATGATCTTGCTCATCTTTTCCTTTTGTTCTCCTGCTTCATTTGCTCCAACTAACTTCATTCCTGGTTCTCTCTCTCTCTCTCTCTCTCTCTCTCTCTCTCTCTCTCTCTCTCTCTCTCTCTCTCTCTCTCTCTCTCTCTCTCTCTCTCTCTCTCTCTCTCTCTCTATCTATCTATCTATCTATCTATCTATCTATCTATCTATCTATCTATATATATATTATATATACACACACATATACACACACTTGCATACACATAGGATAGAGGGGTGCTTATTTTAGAACCAAATTTACGTTGATAACTTTGAAAGAGTGTAATATATGTATACGTAGTGCTTTAAATGTGATAAATAAGATGAGACAATAGTTGCGTAAATATTAGTTTTTATGTCCTATGTACAAGTTTATTTTACAGCTCATGCAAATGGTATACATATTATTGGTTTGAAATAAAGAATACCCTATATACACACAAGTACATATATATAGTGGCGCACTTAGCATAGGAGGAGGGGTAGCGCCCGCTACCCCTCAATTTTACCGGCGTAGTGGAAAATTTGCGTATTTTTGACATTTTTCATATTACGCTACCCTTAAATGCCACTAAACGTTACTCCTAAAATTTTGGTCTAGATCCGCCACTGCGCTCGCGCGCGCACACACACACACATATATATATATATATGTATTAGGTCAATGAGAAACAGTTTTGTTCTTTTTAAAAGAAAGTAGTTAAAATTTTGTAATTGGTAATGGTGGATTTGGATGTTGAATGTTTTGACTTTTGAGGTCAAACATGTTTGTATTAGGATTAAATTAAAATTATTATAGATTTGTAATAATGACAATATAAAAAAATCATTTTAACTTTAGTTCATCATGGGTTTTTAATGATATTAATTTTTCTAACATTTTACGAAATAAATAAATTTTGAAAAATAATATGTCAAAAGGGGTTAAAACTTAAAAGTAAAAAGTGTCAAAAGTTTAGTGTATACAATCTTGTAATCATTTAAATGTTCCACCCAACATTGCAGTGTGTTTCAACCCCTGGCCCCTGCTAAAACATGACCCGGTTCAACTCAAACCAACCTTGATTTGACATGTTACCAGTGGCGAAGCTTGGTTCTTGAATCGGAGGGGCCGGACTTAATTTTTTTCGATCGGTAGTGGCCGGAAGATCAAATCGGCGGGGGCCGGACTCAATTTACCTACAAAAATCGCAAATTTTACCACTGCGCCAAAAAACAGGGGGGCGGGGCACCCCCTGGCCCTTCAAAACCTCCGCCCCTGCATGTTACCTAACATGAACTCGAACGGTGTTGTTTGTTTTGTAGAGAATACAAGTGAAAACAAGGGAGTTAACCGAATAAATGAAACCAATACTACATTTGGTAGTGGTAGTGGTAGTGGTAGTGGTAGTGGTAGTGGCAGCGCAATGGCAAACCAAAGCAAGCATACAACTTCTCTTAGACGAGGTGGAAGCGGTGGGAGATCAGGAGGAGATGGCAGTCAATTAAGCACCTCTCCACAAGGCGGCGGCAATGGATTGATACCTGTATATGCCGCGGGTGCATCAGGGAACCGCAGAAACCACAAAGGTGGTGCTACAACTTATACACCATGCTGGAAAGGGGGGTTGGCAATGCTTGTCGCCACGTCAGCATATCTTTTGTTGTATATCCCTAGCTAATTAAATTCACATATGAAGATGACATAAAAGATGCAATATCACTAGAATAGTTGTGAAAACATGAATTGGTACAGTAGGCTTGTACATTGTATAAGCATGTTTAAATATTCAAGTGTGTGCACGTCTTCGGTGACTAAATATTTAGCATCATATTCTCATTAATAACCTATATATGTGTTGGAAAAAGTGATAACGAAAGTCTAAGAGCTCTGAAGAACTCTTAAATATAGTTTTTCACTGACTTTGGAGTTTGGATACAAATAATTATATTGCTATTTTTATATAATAACGTATACTTATTATTTACTAAGTTTGTGTTGTACGGTGTGAAAGCTTCATAATGAACCAAAATGTGTCCAAAACAAAAAGAAAGATAAGATAAATCTAATATTGATGATTAAAGCTAATGAGAGGAATGAGATATTAATAATGTGGTGGTTGATATCACCTGATTAAATTGTGAATGTTTTTAATGATTAAATTATAATATCATTCTCTATATTTAAAAAAAAAAAAAAAACAAGAAAAGACATTGGATGAGTACTTAAAATCCTCATATATATTGGCTTTATATGATCAAAGCAGAGGATTAAGTTCCAAAGAATGAAAAATGGGATTGATCTTGAAGCAAAGTTGAAGAAATAACAAATTAAGGGTTTTTTTTTTATTTAATTTGGTTTATATGGCCTTTTGAAGGCGATTTCGATTTAAAATGTAGTTTAAGAAAATGATTACCGTAAATGTAAAAATTTGTTCGGGAAAAAAGTATTGTTTGTACACATTTAACTATTTATTAGATGCTAACTTAATACTATATTAGCTGATGGGCGAACTGGTTGTATCCAATTCCTTTATCCTAGAGCTCTAGGATTCAAAATTTGTCCCCTAAATGCATGCAACCTATTATTTTTTTTATTGATTTTATCCTAGAGTTCTAGGATTAAAAAATAACTCAAGCTCTAATGTTTTCAATAAAAGGTAAGCTCAAGGTTACTACTAATCCAACAAAATGTCATTTGCTATTTCAATCATGCAAACTATTATTAGGGTTCTGTCATCCCAAAAACTATAGGTCAACAAACTTTTAGTTGTATACACAACATATAGATAAATAAAAACCATGGAGTTATGGTAGCTTGACCTCAATCCCCAAATGGCAAGTCTGCCATTACATGTCGATCCCTTGAAAGGCATACTTGGGTGGTAGAAAATATACAATGTTCGAGGGGCAACAAGTCATTAAGCACACATCGTGCAAACAAATACTTCACGCCTTGGCGCCTTGCAATGAATACTTTACTAAACTCGATGATTAAGACAACTTGTAACTCCAATGGTGTGACACAACCTTAATCACTCCTTGTGAGGGTGTCATGTGGGTGAAGGAAAACATAGCCCCCTAACTTATAGATTCAACTTGAAGCTCCAAAGATGCAATTTAAAGGGTTTAAGGAGCCACATAAACCGATATAGATGAAGGGTTCATTTTTTACAAGGTGCGTGTATAAATAAACAATAACAGTTTAATATGATTAGTAATAAAAACTATGTTTTGATGCCTTAACAAATATGTTTTATTGTTTTCGGTTAAGTTAATTAATGGGTCGAATAACCTAATTAGATAATAATAATAATAAGCCTTCCACTTTAAACAGTAACCGATGGCATATATGTAATTTCATTTCTTATTGAGGATGATTTTGTATCCTCTTATCTTCTCTTTCACTCTCTCTGTCTAAAGAACCCACCGATTCACTCTCATCTTCTCTCTCTCTAAGGAACATATATCCACAAATTGAAGTTTTGATCATGAATATATAATACCAAATCTCAAAACCAAAACGGTATCGTATCAAATTTATTGTACCGAATAATTTTCGGTACCTACTGTTTCCTATTCATGGGATCGATACTTTTGATTTAGTTTGGTACCGGTATTTTACCTTCAAATACCGTATCATACCAGTACTGATACCTAACTTTAACGGTTTTGATTTTGTGATAGACACTTTTAATAACCGTACCCAGCTCATCCATAGTAAATATCAATAGTGACTAGGGGTGCAAACGAGCCGAGCTACTCGCGAACTACTCGAGCTCGGCTCGAAAAAAACTTGAAACGAGCCGAGCCTAAACGAGCTCGAGCCCGAGCTTGAGCTTTGTTTATTGATCTCGAGCTGGCTCGCGAGCCTTAACGAGCCCACTATTTATATAAATTTTAATTAATATATTAATATGTATTTAAATATAATAATTAATATTTATAAAAACTATGAATAAATAACCAAATTAGATATAAAATAAGTATTGCAATTAATATAAATTAATTAATAACTAATAAACGAACCGAGCTCGAGCTTAGAAACCTACCTTCAAGTCGAGCTCGAGATTTAGGAACAAAACACGAATCCAGCTGAGCTCGACCTTTCATAACTTAAATGAGTCCGAGCTCGAGCCTGGTCAAACTCAAACTCGGCTCGGCTCGGCTCGGCTCGTTTAAACCCCTAATCAATACTTATGTTTCTTTTAACATTCTAAAGCCCAAGGACTAAAATCGCAACATTTTAAACACGAAGCTAAACAATCGACACTCAAAACAATATTCCAAGGACTATATATAATAATAATATTATTATCCCCAATCTAAACACCCAAAACCCTCGAAAACAAAACAATTCTCAAAACCCTAGCAATCGATCAACAATGGCGGCGAGGAAATCAAACGAAGGAGTGCTCGCTAGGGTTTCATCAACAATATCGGAATCACCGATCGTATACAGAGGCAAAAGAGCCGCATCAGACGCAGGTTATGTTGCTAAAAAGCTCCTTAAGAGCACTGGAAAGGCGGCGTGGATAGCTGGAACCACGTTTTTGATCCTTGTGGTTCCGTTGATCATTGAGATGGACCGTGAGGCTCAGTATACTGAGCTTGAGCTTCAGCAGGCTAGTTTGCTTGGTACTCCTGCTGTTGCTGCTCCACAGAAGTGATTTGAGTTAAAACCTAGGGTTTCAGGTTTGTGATTGATAATTGATTGTGTTTTGTTGATTTAATTGTTGAGTTGTTTGATTATGTTTTTGTTTTGATTGAAAAGTTTGTGTGTTGTGTTGGAATTTGGTTGATTATTATTGAGATGATATATGTGTGTACTTGTGTCTTGTGATGGTTACTGATCCCGAAAAGCGCCAAATATTGGTAACTTACCGGCACCGAAAGTACCGATTTCACAATTCGTAAAAAAAAGGTACTGGTACGGTTACTGAAAGTGTTTGGTGCGGTAAGTTCGGTATTCGATGGTAAAAAGTCGGTGAAACACGATACTGATCCTGAAAACATCAAATATTGGTACTGAAATTTGATCGGTACGGTATTTTATGCACAGGTACAGAATCGGTCATCCTTAAGTTTGTATGTATTTGATTGTCAAGTTAGCGGTCGATTATGTTTTTGTGGATTTGATTGTTCAATTGTTTGATTAGGTTTTTGTTGTTGAGAGTTTTATTGCGAATGATTGAAAAATTGATGTGTATTTGTTGATTTTTGTTGAGAAGATGTATGCATATTTTAAAATAATGGGTGGGGTGCTGAGAAAACGTGTCTGAGGCAGCGCCTCATGAGGTTATTTGTACGTGCGCCTCAGGTGCGACTAATGGGGTTGTGTGTGTTTTTATTTGTGTTGTTGATGTTTTTAGACTTTCTTTGTCAATTGTCAATATTTTTTTTTTTATAAGATATTTGTTTTTTATATCCACATCGGTTCGCCTCAAGGCTAACCCCTCGTGAGGCGAAGGGAAAACGCCTCAAGGCTCGATTCCGTTCATTTAAACTTTGGATGTATATATAAAGTATGTATGTATGCTCATCTGGTCATATGTGCATGTTAGTGTATATCTTTGATTGTCAGGTTATTGATCGATTATGGTTTTTGATTTGATTGTTGAATTGTTTGATTAGGTTTTTGTTATGACTAATGAGATTGCATTGCTATTCACTTGTAATTCTGGCCTTAGAATGCGCTCGTTGCAATGACTAATGAGATTGCATCGCCACAGTTGATGCGCGCACCACATGGTGTCCATGTGATGCGGCTGATGTGGTTTTCTTGCGCTTCGTATGCAGTTAACCGGTATTTGAACAAAATACACCGTCGATGGCATTAGGTCTGACTTTCTGAGTTTCTAAATTTGATTGTACAAATCTTGTCATTGATTGAGCAATGAGTTTTACTAGTTGTACAAATTAGACCATCGATTGAAATTTTTTAGAGATGATTATAATATCTTGTATTTTAGTGTTCAAAATTAACAAGTTAAATATTTTAGGAATATTTTTTAATAACAAACGCCTCACATATGTGAATCCCGCTTTTCGCACATTGGCTTTTGGGATAAACGCAGTGGAGTGCCATTCGGTTTTTGAAATTTACCTTTTAGTAGTAACTCACACATCAAGAAACATAAGTAATTTTGGACGCTTATGTATGCAAATTTAAGTAAAGTTTTACTGATCCTAGAGACATTGTAGTATCTTACAATACAGTGATCTAATTCAGTTGTTTATGGCAGTTTATCTCTTCTGTCACAAATTCAGGTGGCTTTGTGTTATTTTCTTGAAGCTGAATGTTTTGATTTGCTGTGTCCGGATTAGTCAAGTTGATTTTTTTTTTTTTAGTTGAGTAATCATATGCAGAACTTGCTTGTGTCACTGAATTTAGGTTGAGAATCTGTTTCGTTTCGAGGTTACAGTTTAGCTTTCTATTTAATAATGCTTAGCTGGTTTATTAAAACATTGCCCTGCCATCATCAACCATGGATTGGTTTTGAACGTTTTGGATCTGGTTAATTTAAATAATTGCAGATTCATTATACTTCCATATATTAATGTTTTTGATACGCCCCACTTACGATGTGCGCATATAATGTATATATGTGTGGCCCTCGGGGGGCAAAAGTAAAGTTGCACTAGTTTTAACATTATTTTACTAATTTCGTGAAAATAACGTTAAAAACGACGGACGGTTAATCATGCATCATGTGGTGGCGTTGATAGCCAAAAGACAAAGGGGTACATGCACTGATCGGGTTTGTCCCGATTGCTAAGTGTTTTGTGCCTTATGTCCAAGGCTTGATACCAAACCACATCGAGCCGGGGGTCTCACTGGAAGCAGCCTCTCTATTCTTAGGGGTAGAGGTAAGGCTGTCTACATCTTACCCTCAGGCCCTACCTTAGCTTTGCTATAGGTGGGATTATCTGAGTATGATGATGAATGGATGAATATTAATGTTTTTGATGTGTAAATGTATGTATAACTATATGTTTGTGAAACTAGGTCACATGTCTCTTTGAATCTACTCTTTGATGCACAATTTATTAACGAATGTCTCTAAAAAACTTTAGTAAAACTGATAACTCTATGACGATAATAAGACGTTTGTTCTTGAATCTTGATCTCAAGTACTTTGCATAATTTTTGTTGCATTATGGTTTTGTTTCTGTTTATGTTTTGCTTTGTTCGTCTAGTAAGGGACTTGGGCTAATCTCTTATTTATTTTTCTGGATACAGGTAACATACCTGATGGATCAAAATGTCAGCAGCAACAGTCAAACAAAAGAAGTGAGTTTATCCACTATTAAATTTTAGGACCAACTGGTAGAAAGTTTTTTGTTCATGTTTTGAACATGTTTTTTTGAGATGTTTTCTTTAGTTTAAACAATGAATGTGCTACATGATGATATGACATGAATATGTGGTTTTTGGGTAATAATTTTCTCAACAATCTTGCATTTAGAGGTCGTCGTTTTGTGTTTGCGCGTGTTGATTGTTTTACTTTCTTTGTGTTTATAGCCGTAGCGATATAAACAAGAATACTTGAACTACGGAGCATGCATATAGCCATATATCAATTTTTGGCTATAATCATTTAAACCGTTTGAGATAAGGCATAATAAATCAACTGACTTAAGAATGTGTTCGGATTGCAACTTCTAGTATGTGTCTTTCGATCTCAATGGCACTTGGTAGTGTTTGTATATATGGTTTGAGCGTTCCACTGGAGCTCTTTATCGTCGATGAACCCATATTCTTTCATGAATCATTGTACGTGGTGCTCCGACTATATAGTCGATACCCATATTTTTTCAAAACACGATTTTTGTATGTCTAATTGACATGCTGGACTTCCGGTCTCTTTTTGACGCGTTTCTTAATGTTTACTAATTTCCGAATCTTGATGCTTTCAAAAATCGTTTGTCAAATCATAACCATCATCATCATTACACCATCAAAACAGAAATAAAATAACAATAAATAAAATAATAATAATAAATCATTGCTCTAACATAACTTGTATCAGCTTGAGATATGAGTTTGATTAGCTTAAATCTCTCTGATCTATGGTATCCACTAACCGATCAAACAACGAGATCTATATTTTCAGACGTTAGGGTTTGATAAACACAAAACTTATTATTAAAAGGCAACAAAAATAAAACTGGAACCTTAAATCGTACGGTGAAATAAAGAGAGGCCTATTAGGAGTGCCGTGGAGGAAGATCGTCGGTTTGTTGTAGTCGATGATGGCGCAGAGGTTAGCGGTAAGTTTAAATTTTTGAATGATGTTCGTCGGTTTGCTCTGTATATACTAATTCATAACAAAGGTAGGAAAGTATTCATATATAAAAAACATTAAAAAGTCACTACTCAACGAAATGTATCTACTCACAGTGACATCGAACACTTTATAAAGCAACAAATTCAAAACAAAGGTAGGTGAACTAAAAGTCAGTTGTTATCGGAGAGATATCTGTCAACGATCAAGACAAGCATACTTGAAATCAATGGGAAGGTAAACAATTCCAGCACCTGGATATCAGTCAGACGTTTGTCAAAAGAATTTTGTACTATGCATTCTCACATGAATATCCTTTGATGAATGTATTAGGGGTTGGAAACTCTGAAGACCAATGACCCTCTGGCAAACCTCCGTAAAGGTATGAAGGCAACATATCTTGTTGCAAAAGAAACTAATCACACCTGATCATTCTCTGCCACATTATATATAATACAATTAGTAACTTAGACCATGTGTAATGGGCATTATGTGGGCATGAATGAGTTTGATAATGCCCTTAACACCATCCCCTTGGGCATTATAGGGGCATGAAGAAGGAGGGGCATTTCTAGTATAATGCCCAAAGAGAAGAAAAAATAAGGAAAGTAATAATTAAGGGGGCATTAAAAGGGATTAACCATTACACATTCTTTGAAAAAGGCATTATGATGATGATGTGGTGCAAAATGCCCCTTAAGGGGCATTAACCATTACCCATGGTCTTAACGTGTTTACTAACGGTGTTAAATGCTAAAACCTTTGTTGCCCAATGCCCACTAACGGTGTTAAAACGTTGTCAATTAACCATTTTACTTTATTTAAAAGCAATAAATAATAAACAAAGTGGCAGTTATATATATTTCCAACATATGCAGAGATCGACAATATCATTCAGAAAAGTATCATCCGGCAACGGTTTTCTAAATACAAACCGCCTTTATCTGAAACACCGGCGTTTTCATGAAAGAGAGAGACACCGGCGGTTTGCCAAGCCTCTATATATACGATTAGCAACATGCTAAACAATCGGACTTTTCAACAAAATGAAAGATCGATGCACGTTACACACAATTGATAGCCAAACCGATACGCCGGCGAAAGCATGAAGAACCGACAGAAACATTCATTGAAATATACATATACAACTGTCGTGATATACAACTTGATAATCAAACCGACGTCCGACGCAATGTTGAAAAGAAAAATAACCAAACCGACGTCCCGTTGTTTGCCACAGTTTCACATCCTATGTAACCCCTCCACCACCGTAAATCTCCGACCCTGTTATCACCGGACTGAGTTTAGACGATTACATTAAGAGTAGCCACAAAACACCAATGTTTTCAGTATGGCTCAGTAAAATCTGTAACGAGGGTGTAAGTTTGATGTTATGATTAGGGTATGTGTAGTGGGCATGTTATGATGGCGTTTTAGGCCTCCATAGCGCCGGGAACACCGCCCCCTCCGGCGCTATGGGGCGTTTTAGGGGTGATTGGTTATGCTCATAGCGAGCGCTGTGTTATTATTATTATTATTATTATTATTATTATTATTATTGTTGTTGTTGTTGTGTTTGTGTGTGTGAAGAGGAAGAGAAAGAAGTGAAGAGGAGGAGGAAGAAGAAGAAGTGAAGAAAAGAAGAAGAAGAAGTGAAGAAATGGAGAAGAAGAAATGAAGAAGAAGATGATGGAGAAGAAGAAGTAGGTGGGGAAGGGGTAGGTGGGGTGGGTTATTATTTTTTATTTTAATTAATATTATTTTTAATAATAAATCTTATTTTTTATTATTGTTTTTTAACTTAAAGAATTTCTTTTATTATTATTATTATTTTTTTATTATTATTAGGTATTTAATATATTCTTATTTAAATAAAAAACAATAATTAACTAATCATTACCAATCATTTATAACCCCCCTTCCCACTACACCCTCTTTTTCCATAACCCCAACATAACCCCTTTTCTATTACTTTTTAATATTTTAATCCTATACCCCCCACATAACTATCCACCACTACACACACTCTTATGAATATCTTATATCGTGGTCCTTAATCAAATATTGATGAAAGATCTAACATGAATTGATAAAAAAAAACCATAGATGGGCTTGAAACATTTTTTATGTTAAAAATAGTGTTGGGTAAATGGTAATTTTGTTATTTATATCCTCCCGCTTAATTATTTTGTATGATTATTTTACCAACTACAACCAAAACAGAGGCGGGCATGAGACATTTCTTTTTATATATTTTATTAAGTACATGTTGTAACGAAATTAAGAGTACATATAAATATGATAGTTTAGAATCATATTAGTTAACATAATATTAAATATTATGATTAGTTTAACATATTATTATTATTTAGTTTATTTAAGTTGAAAATAAAATAGTTTTTAGTTGTTTTTAAGACGGTCTTGTACTTTGTAACTAAAACTCAACAAAATACAACCATTCGAAAAAGTGTATGGCTAAATTTTTGGCATAAGCATTTTTACATCTCATATAGTGACATTAAAGACATTCATAATCACACCCCAACGAGAATTGTTCAACCAATAAATTGACATTAATTTTACAAATGAAATCACATATATCGCTAATAATAGTTTGTGAAAGATGCTTCTAATATTAGTGTTGGTTCAATGGTGCTACAAGACTACAAGTAGTAACCGCCACCACCTTAGACAAATGATAATACATATTTTTATATTACACTTAGGACAAAACTAAATCAATCCTAATAAGGCCTATGCTGCCGATATTGGTAGGGACGGTTGATGCGGTTCGGATTTGTAGATTTCCATTAACAAAATATTAGTTCTCTATCGGTTTCAGTGGAAACTATTGTTAATCCATGTAGGGAAACAATAGTGCGATTAATCAAATAATCGAACCGCGATGTCAACCACGGAATGGAAAGAGGATTGAGAGATGTTCACTGCGCACCTATTCTTTAAATTTTTTTCAAAAGAAAACAAAAGAGATAGGCAAACTAACATAGGGTGTGTTATAGAACAATTTGAGATGATCGTTGTGTGGGTTGGGCTCAAAGAAAATAGATAAACAACAAGATGACAATTAATTTGATGCAAACTTTTATTATTGCTTTCTTAGAATGTCCCAACAATTATATTTAAATGAGATACAACAAAACAATTACAATTACATTTGCATTTAAATGAAACAATTGACTATTTCACTTCTGTCTTTTGAACTAAAATTCTTTTGTGTTTGTAGACGAGGGATCAAGCAAAAAGAAAATAATGTTTTCCGTAAACTTAAGAAATTTCTGCATTTCATATATATTAATATTAAAACATTTATAATCAACATCCCGCTGCAACGCGCGGGCTGACGTTAACTCGTTATATAACATTTTCTTCTTCTTCCCTTACAATCACTTTGCCATTAATACCAATTGACTACCCTCACGTCGGTATGGCCATCACCTAGTTCCAGGTTACCTTCAGTTGTTGTCAGAGAGATATATGTCAACGATGAAGGCAACATACTTGAAATCAATGGGAATGTAAGCAATCCTCATCCACAATGTTCTTACCTAGAGCTACCAACCATCCGGTTGTTTTCAGGTTGCCTTCATCGTTGACAAATAATGAGATTTGGTGTTGGATCATAAGCAAAAAGGTAGACCACACCACTGTTAGTGAACCCTGTGTTGGATGGAAAGTGTCTTCGGCTTAAATGTCTTGTTGAGTTTTAATGAACCTTGTGTTGGATGGAAAGTGTCTTCGGCTTAAATGTCTTGTTGAGTTGAGTTGGAGCAATCCCTATGTTGGATGGAAAGTGTCTTCGGCTTAAATGTCTTGTTGAGTTGAGTTTTAGTGAACCCTGTGTTGGATGGAAAGTGTCTTCGGCTTAAATGTCTTGTTGAGTTGAGTTGGAGCAATTCCTGTGTTGGATGGAAAGTGTCTTCGGCTTAAATGTCTTGTTGAGTTGAGTTAGAGCAATGTCGATAAAAGTTTGTGGTTATTAAATTGTTTTTTAATTTTTATAATTTTTTTTACAATAATTATATTAAAAATAAAAAATAAATAAAAAACCAATTCAAAACACAAAAAATACAACAAAAATAAAAGTTGGATTCCAAGCGCCTCGCTTAGGTCAAAGCGAGCCATCTGGGGTCAAATCAGAATAACTTATCTCAGACCGAGGTAGTTAAAAAATTAACCAAAGCGTCTCGCTTAGGCGTGGGAATAGAAGTGTGTGTGTGGGGTGGGGGGTGTTAATATAACCTCCCTTTATAAATCAGAGATGAACACTATTATTAAAAAAAAAAAAAAAAAAAAAAAAGATTAAAAACATTAAGAATATTAATTTCACTTTTTATTTTTCATCTCTCCATTAGAAATCAAACTTAAAAAAAAGACACGTTAAATTGAGTTTTAGGCATATTTTGTAATGCATCCCCTTTTAACTAATCATACCAACTTTCTAAAAACAGTTTAAAAGTTTTAAATTCCACCCGTATTTTTTAAAAAAAGTAATATTTTTGTAGGGTCAAGTTATCATAGACAAATAAAAATGAGAAGTATGATGTAACATCCGGCCCCTCTCACCACCAATATTGTCCGCTTTGCCCCGATGGGTTGCCCATCCAGAGCTCACGGATTTGTTTTTGGTCGCCCCGGTGGAGACTTCCCAGGAGGTCACCCATCCTAATACTACTCCCACCTGAGCACGCTTAACTGTGGAGTTCTCCTCTCATCCACTAGCGTTAAGCCCAAAACGCGTTGGTGATTTAAGAGGCTTTGGATTACTTATGAACCAAGGATCTCTCCTGGCCACGACCGATGTGGGATTTGCCTAGGGTGTCATACAAAGGTCCATGTTAATCTCCCAGAAATCAGTACTGTTACATATGAGAATGATACAAAAAATACAATAAATCACGAAATATAACACAATTAGTTACAAAATATAACATAATATCAAGGAAAAAAGACATAATGAATCGCATAAATAACATAATGATAAAAAAAACACACAATACAACATAAAAGACAATGATAGAACACAAAATCTAAAAACTACAACCAGAGGCGAAGCATACAATGGGCCAGGGGTGGCACTGGCCCCTCCTGTTTTTTGGCGCAGTGGTAGAAATTTGCGATTTTCTTAGTTAAATTGAGTTCGGGTTAAGTTCGGCCCCCACCGATTTGCCACTACCGATCAGAAAAAATTGAGTCCGGCCCCCGCCGATTCGAGAACCAAGCTTCGCCATTGACTACAACCTAAAAATCCTTAAAATCGAAAAACTAAGATCGCCGGGTTCGATGAGACGGTTCCAGTACCACCTGAATGAGTTCAATCAAACTCCGTTTCATAACCTTCCGACGACTTCATATTTTTTCTTTTCACTATGTATTTTATCAGATGCTATTTATAGTTAAAAAATAGATGCTATTTAGGATTAAATACACAGTGAAAGAAAAATAGGAAGTCGTAGGAAGGGTATCAAATGGACCCCGATTGAACCCATTCAAGCAGCATTGGAACCGTCTCATCGAACCATATGATTTTATTTTTAGGTTTTCGCTTTTTTTGGATTTTTAGCTTGTAGTTTTTAGAATTTACGTTGTATCATTGCGTCTTTTATGTAACATTGTGTCTTTTTCTTATTTTCATCATTGTGTCATTTTTGTGATTCATTGTGTCTTTTTTCTTTAGTAATGTGGTATATTTTTCGCCATCGTGTTATACTTTGTGGCTCATTGTGTCATATTTCGTGATCTATTGTGGTTTTTGTATCCTTCTTACCTTTCTTATTTTTGTTATACTATGTAGAATAACTTGACCCTAAATATATATTACTACTCAAATTAATATATTTACATGTATTACGTATCTATTATAATTTGCTGAAGAAATTATGTAAACTAAAAAAAAAGTTAACTGGTATTCAATTTAAATTTAAAAAATCGCATACATATTTTAAATACATTCTTTCACCACATTCACGTAAAACAAAAGTCATGTATACTTTTTTTTTTTTTTTTTTTTTTTTTTTTCTGAACAGCAAATTTTTATACAAATTCGTCTTTGGCGGAGCTCGAACCTTTGACCTTAAGAATATCAACACCTTAACTCCAATGGTTTTGCCAATTGAACCCAACTCCTACCCTTCATGTATACTAATTATTTGTTGCTGTTAATAATTTCGATGACATAGCCTGAGGATGATACGTAAAAGTTAAATGTTTATGTTTATTTATTTAATAACTTAGTTTAACTAACTAACTATGAAGAGACAATGATAAGTTTAATTTTTTTAAACAGATATATGAATAAATAATGGACATGAATTCCTCATGGCAATTCGTACAAAATTTTGGATGAGTTGTAGTATAATATTACTAGATTGTACCTAAAGAGTCTCTTGAGGTTGAGAAAGCTTATATAACATACTAGCTTTTATTTTGAGAACGTCCCGGGTTTTAAAAATATAACAATTCTAATAATACTAATACTAATAGTAATAATTATTACCCTTGTAATTAAATAAATAAAAAAATAACCTTGCTATAAGGTGACACCATGTGTTGCAGTGTTGCCAGTGGCGAAGCTTGACCCGAAGGTTCGGGGGGTCGGAAGTCACCGGGGGTTCGGAAGTCACTGGTTTCGGTGGGTCGAAAACCAGTTTCGGGGGGTCGAAACCCTATATTTTCAAAATTTTCTATACGGATACTATATAATTGGAACTTCTGCGCGAAAATCCGGGGGGTCGGCCGCCCCTCCCCGCCCCTACAAACCTTCGCCACTAAGTGTTGCACGATTCTTTCTCCTAGCTTCTCTTGATGAAGTATACCTATGCATCTTTAAAAGAGTAAAATTCCAATGAAAGCATGGCGATTGATCTGAATTTCAACATCGTAGATAAGAACCTGGTTTACAAGAAAAAACATTATTAATGAATAACCTGAACACTTTGTGTTTTTTCCCCTGTATGAACGAAACCCCACAAAAAATAGTTGTTTTTTTCTCCGTTTTTTTATATAGAACTATGGTACTCGTTGGAAAGATAATAAAACGCTCGTTAATTTGGTGTAACTTTTTTCTTTAAAAAATATTGTATATAAAAGATATTAACGTTTAAAAATTATGGGAGGAAAATAAGAGAGAAAAAATTAAATTTGTTTTTAAATTCTTTTTTTTTCCTAAAATAACTCAATTTAAATTTAGTAGATTAGGTTTTATATTATTATTTATTTATTTTTAACTAGCTTATACCCCGGGAGCGTCCCGGGTTGAGAAATCTAAGTGAATAAAATTAGAAGTATCTAAACTATAAAAATGGCATCTATGTATCAACTTACATTAGATACTTAAAAAAAAAATACCAAAAGATCCATTTCACCTTACAACATCAACACCTAAAACAGAATATTAAGATCCCAAACACTTCAAGGGAACATAGATTGTTTAGCACCAATACATTCAGTCAAAGGTCTTTAACTGCATACAATAAGATTTGAGCTATTTCAGAATATGGTTGAAAAAGAAAACATAGCAATTACATGTTGGAGAGCGTCCCGGGTTGAAATATCTAATATGACATAATAAAATATCTAATATGACAACGTAATTAATGACTTGCCAATATATGATTAATGAATATTATTATTATTATTATTATTTTAAACAAATCTCTACCATAAGTTATCATATTCTAATATAAAAAAAAGGTAATTGGGTCGGGTATCACCTAATCCCAGGCCCGACCCAAACCCACAATTTTTTTTAAACTAATTCCAAACCTGACACAATACCTGTCGGGTTACAAAAAATAGTCGTTTTTTTTCTCCGTTTTTTATATAGCACTATGGTACTCGTTGAAAAAGATAATAAAACGCTCGTTAATTTGGTGTAATTTTTTTCTTTAAAAAATCTCGTGTATAAAAGATATTAACGTTTAAAAGTTATGGGAGGAAACATTAGAGATAAAAATCTAATTTTGTTTTTAAATTTTAAATTATTATTTTCCTAAAATAAAGGCCTTGCCACATGGGATGACACATGGAACACTCAATAAAGAGAATATCCTCTTTGAATGTCATGTCATTAAAATGACTTTGGTTTATTATATGTATAGATTTGCCACATGACATGACACATGACACACTCAAGAAGGAGAATGTCTCCTTGAATGTCATGTCATTAAAATGGCTTTCTTAGGCCTTCATTGAATACCACATCATCAATATTCAATTCTTTTATTATAAGTTATAGATTAATTTTACATATGAAATGACTGAGCGTTTTACAGTTACATGCAGGAATACTTCGGGTAGCACCTAACCTAAAACAATTAGCAATGTATCTTCAATGTTAACGCCTAATCTTAAACAATGTATAACTCTAATGTAAACATGTAACCTAAAACAATGTATAACTCTAATATTAATACCTAACCTAAAACAACGTATAACTCCAATGCTAACACCTGTTGAAAATTAAATTCATATTTACTGGTTTGAACATAATTAGTGACTTGCCTATTTATGATTAATGAATTACCTGAACACTTTGTGTTTTTTTTCTTGTATGAATAAAACCCCATAAAAAATAGTCGTTTTTTTCGCCATTTTTTATATAGCATTATGGTACTCGTTGGAAAGATAATAAAACGCTTGTTAATTTGGTGTAATTTTTTTCTATAAAAATCTCGTATATAAAAGATATTAACGTTTAAAAATTATGAAAGAAAACATAAGAGGGAAAAATCCAATTTTGTTTTTAATTTTTTTTTTCTAAAATCACTTAATCCCACATAACACACTAGATATAGATATAGATTATTTTGTTATATACATCAGGTTTAAAAGAAAAAAAAAAGAAAATAAAGTGTTTCATTATATTTATTTAAAAACTTTAGAGGGGGTGTACAACTAGTTAAAAATAAAGAAAGATCATTTAGCAATATCCAAATAGATTCATCCACTTATTAAAAAAAAAAAAAATTAATCCGAATATTTAGAAATATTATCAACTTGCACTAGTATCTATAAATAAGGGAAAAACACTAAAACAAGAATTTTAAAACTTAAAAAAACTATATGTATATTCCAAAAAAACTAATCATGTGACAACAAATATTAGGAAAACAAAGAAAGATAATATTATATCAAATTATCCAACACCGTCCTTAATCTATTCAAACTTATGAGTACCAATTTGATTTATCATCAAATTCAACTCACATGTTTCCTCTTCATCAAACACAATCTTACATAAACAAAATCTCAAATATATCTATAAATACCAACATTATTGTAACCTAAAACCCTAAACTAATCTTACTTCGTGTTCTTGATTTCATCATGTCTAAACACAGCTACGCTAGTCTCAAAGACGTGTTGAAGAACAATGGCGCGATTACTCCAAACCCGCGGTTTAGAAACTACTCAATCCATAGAGGAAAGTTGGAACTTCAGGATCTCTACACCAACATTCCGCTAGACAAATCAGTTGTTCAAGATCTTACGCGAATCAACAAGTCAGGTGGCTTCAAAAGGTGGTTGTTGTCATATCTTAGAAAGTATATAAGATTATTTTTTAGAAAGATGTAACTAATCTAGATTATTGAATTTAGGTTTAGAGTTTGTTTGGTTTCTTGATTATAGTTTGGCTTCCAGTTTAATATATGCCAACCATGGCTTGCTTCTGAATATGGTGCGATTTTAACTTAGCGTTTTGGATTTGGTTAATATAATAACATCAAGGGATGGTTGAATACATGGTTTTTGTGATTTTAAAGCGAGGTATCTTGTGATTTTAAATACCTTTGGTTAAGATTTTTTTTTTTTTCAAGTTTTTTTTTTTTTTTTAATCATGTAACTATTATTCATTTGCAAAATTATCAGCCAATTACAAGTGATACGTAAGTAAACGGGCCACAAGTTGCGCCGCTACCCCTTTTTGTATTGCAAAACATACTCTATTGAAAATAAAACATTGGCCCTTAGCAGCTGGGGAATTACTTTGCATAACTTTCTTCACGCGATCGAGGAGCTTGATTGCTTGCGGGGCCAGCGCTCCAAAAGTATCAAAAGCGAAGGGCACAAACACATGTTGGTTCTCTAGACAAGCCGTTTCATGTTTATCCACTTTTTTGCCCTCAGCTTTCAAAATTGCCTGCCCAGCCATAAAACCCGAATCCCGAAGTCCCACCAATGGGGATACCCCAGTCAGGTCAACACACGCATGCTTGCCTTGCGCCCATCCGAACACAAGAACATCCGCTGGCCTCAATGTGGACCGGCCGTCACGTGGGTCCGTCAAGAAATTCACTGGGGCCTCTTTTTTGGCTGAAATCCCTGCCCTTCGTAAAACATCCCATAGAACATCTCTAACCAGGTCATGTCTGTATTTAAAGACTGGTAACTCCTTACAATGTAGGGCGTGTTCTCCAAACTTGTCCAAGCGTGTTT
Source organism: Ambrosia x helenae (assembly GCA_030844895.1). Classification (NCBI taxonomy): domain Eukaryota; kingdom Viridiplantae; phylum Streptophyta; class Magnoliopsida; order Asterales; family Asteraceae; genus Ambrosia; species Ambrosia x helenae. Next base: position 3,481,322 of record CM061232.1, on the reverse strand, counting down.
TTTTTACAGATCGGACACGGTTCGTCGACGGGGAACATTGGAATCATCAGGCGGTATTTGAGGACCGCCCGATATTCGATAGCCGACATATGTTGCCCTAGTCCGTCAATTGGGAGTGTAGTGAGGAAATCTTGAGCATGGGCCTCTTTAAGGCATTTAAACACCGCTTTCTGGCGCGAAGACATGTTAAACTCCTCCTCCATAGTCTGCATGGCTTTACAGTTAAACGCACTCGCCAAGATTTTTTGAGGCTTTTTTGGGGCGGTGTCTTTATCTGTAAAGCCGCCCACATCTACATTGGGGAGAGAGCTGCGAATGTTGTCCAGTGCGAGCTTATAATCATCGTCCATCCCAACCAACCCGCTGTTCCTTAGTATGTGTTCCTGTAGCTTCCAAGACTGCGCCCTAGACGCCACATACGCATATGCGGACACATCTTCCACCGAGCACAGGCCCAAGCCCCCCGAGCTGATCGGTAAGGACGCCAATCGCCATTGAAGATCCCCAAAAAAAGCTCCCCCACAAACAACGATATCCTCAACAGCACCTCGGAGACCTTTGTCAAAAATGGATACTGCCTCCCCAACAAAGGTCGGTTGGCACGTTCGAAGCCCAAACAACAGTTTAGCCACACCCATACATGAGTGAAGCAATAAGAGCTCACTTTGGGGGTCCCGTAACTTCTGCAAAACGCCCATCAGTCCAATCGCGCGACGAGCCCTCTTGACTGCCATTGAGCTAATGTAATCCCCATCACGACTAACAGCCCCCCCTAGAAGCTTTACCCCTGTCTGTGGTCTTCCGATCTCCTTAGGAAAAATACCAGACTTCGCTTTAATACCATTGCATGTTGGCCAAAAGATCTCCGACTTCTTAATATTAAGCATAAGCCCAAACCGGGACCTTCTGCCCGGATGATGTCTAGGGCTTTAGCTACTTCTTCGGCCCTGCCTATAATCGTGCCGTCATCCAAATACCACGCATGGAAGGGTACGGAACAGTGTTCTTCCACCTGTAGCACCAGCGGATGCAAGACAAGGGCAAAAAGAAGAGGTCCTAAAGGATCCCCTTGCTGGACCCCTGTGTAGGCCCCGATGCAAGTATCTCCTACATATAGCCTGGCAGGTTGGGCGTATAAAAACTGAACCCATTGGTAAATAGACGGGCAGCGGATACTGACTTCGCGCAGAAGGATTGTCCGGTCAACCATGTTGAAAGCGTTCGAAAAATCCACAGTGAGCATGGCCAGTGATCCGTCGTCACGGAACGCATTCAAGAATCTATTCGCACTGTGGAGAATAGCCTCTGCTCCATTGGGGACCTCGACCCCATATTGAAAGTCCCCTAAGTAAGCCGACATCTCCTTCCCAATTTTACGCATTGCAACTTTAGAGACCAACCTTCGCCAGATACCCCCGACAGCAATGGGCCGGATTCCGTTATCGGGCTTTAATAAGGGGGTTAGGGGGCAGAGGCAATGAATTCCGCCAGAATTTTCAGGCACAGCCCTCGCAGCCAGATGTTAACCACCTCAGTGATGGCCACAAGAAGAGCAGATGGCGGAGAGGACCCCTGTCCGCACAATGCGTCCAGAATATGTTGCGCTCTCAAGCCATCCCTTCCACAAGAAGTTCCTTTGGGGAAGGAGCGGATATTCTCCAACACACATTCAGCGTTAACCTGAAGAGAAACAGGACAACCAAACCAAACCAAACCAAAACATCACTTTACGTCATTACATAAGATCAAAATTACACCACTTATGCCAATCTATACTTCTACGTTCTGTCGATTCTTAAACCATAGATATCCCAATAATTTCACCTCGGCTATTATATCCATCACTTTAAGCTTCTTATTAGAAAATAACCACTAATTTCTTGCCTTCCATATCCTCCAACATGTGATGATTACAATCCTGCGAAAAACCTCCTTCTGAATCTGAGACAAACCCACGTGCATGTGCGTCTCCATTAAATATCTCACCGAAAAAAGCAAACATTTGAGAGACTTTACACCATTTATTAGTACCTTGCCACACCCTTGTGGTAATTGCCCATGCCGTGAAAATATGCTCATCCATTTCTTCATATTCTCCACATAAAAAGAAACAACTATTGCATTCCAGTTGCATCTTCCACTTCAATAAAGCCATCAGGTTGAAAACCTATTCATCTCTGCTCGCCACGCAAAAATATTGCATTTGCTCGGAACCCACTTACACCATTTAAGAATATAAATTCTATCGCTTTCCATCGTATCCATTAATTATCTTTTGACATAACTGTAACACCCCGAAAATCTGTTTCATATAATTACGCTAAAATGTGTATTATATGGGTAATGAAACGGACTAAATAATGTAAAAAGCGTTCTATTGATAAATAAAACGGGGCTTAGATGGTTAAAGCGAGGGTTATGTTTCTAATAGGAAAATAACCTCGTTGGTTTATTAAGTAGAAAGTGGACAAAAACCATAATAACCTATTTATGCCGCTAATTGATAAAAACGCTAAAAAGAATTGTGAATACTCCTTATATTAGTTTATGCTGACAAACATTCGCTAGGTTAAAGAAAGATAAATAAAACTTAGCTCTTGGTTAAAAATAGAGGGTTAAGTAGGGTTTTGGGTTAAATACTCACAAGAGTTCATGGGGGCTAAGTTAAGGGATCATTAGTGTTATTATTAGGGTTAAAACAAAATCATAAGGAGGCCCACTTGGGTCTCAAACCAATCAGCCACAATGGGGGCAATCTTGAGCCAAAAGTAGCCCTAAAATCCCCAAATTGAAGACATGATCCACGAAATTGAAGCTGGAAAGATGGAGGGTGTGATATAGAGGGCTTATCTTCAAGGTATATGTCACAACCCATCTAGGCGAAAACACGGGAATGTAACGTCAAAAGGTTTTCAAGCACAAGGTTTGAGCAACACATAAGACATTGATAGATTTGATACCAAATATTCAAATTGTTTTACAAAACATGAATAAAATTGTCTTGACGGGCAGAACATCATGAAAACACATAATTGTTTAATTATTCAAGAAAAGACCAACAAGTGAAGGTATCACACAATGCAAGCTCAAACCGGTTCTCAAGTCCCATTTGTTCATGCAAATCAATTACCTGAAAAACATGTATAAAAGATTTGTCAACATAAAGCTGGTGAGTTTATAGGTTTAAATGTACGCAAAGTAACGTTAGTGAAATTCGCGTGTGACCAATCAAAGCTAGCTAAGCTAATGATTACTGTGCCAACATGAGTCCCATAACCAAACCTCTTGACTGTTGTGCCTTGCACATTGTACAATAAAGAAAATGTAAGAATCGTAGAAAACTAACACTCTTTTGTATGTAACAGGTTAGAGCGACTAACCAAAAGTGGGGGTGTCAAACCCAATAGATCTGTTTAAATGTTCTATGGCTAAGTCCATAGCTAGTGGTTACGGTGAAACGTATGTACGAGGACTATTGAGATCTCTTGAACCAATTGTCTCATGTTTCACATGGTAGTCATGATAGAATTCACTCTAAACAATTTGTAACTTGAATAAAGCAGCATATTCCCCCCCCCAAGTATGAAAACAGTAAAAGGGGGCCGTGAAACTCACCTAGTATCTATGCGAGTAGTCTAGCAAATGAAAAGGTCGAATGACTAAAGTCCGAACGAAAGTGCCATAGAATGTGAAGGACAACTTAAGTCTTTGTACTCGATTATTTACCATGCAAATTGTTCACCCGATTTGTATGTCTTTGGACTATATGTACATAGTGTTATTATCCATACACGTGACGACTATTATGTATCATTGCTTGTCCTTTTGAAAAGATTTATGGTTTTAACTCGTAGATCTTGAAAATCCTCGTTAGATTCGTTTTTTATAGTTGTAATAATAACTAATCTTGTAAAACCATGTTCACAAGTTACCATATGTCTCCATATGTTATCTCATGTTAACACTCGTTAAAGATCTTATGTAAAAAGGGATGGTTAACATATGTTTTAGAAGTCTTATGTTAGTTCAAGTTTGGTAAGTTTTAATCCTTTATAACTTAGTGTATTAGTGTGTTAGTGATTCGTGTGGTGGGGTGAATGCACGTGTCGGCTAGAAATAATAGAATTGAAAAGAGTATAGGTTAGTTTGACATACCACTATAATGAACCGAAAAAACAAATGAAATGGGCCGAGGATTGAGGTGTGCTTCCACAATATGGCTTCTAATCTTCTTGAACTTGATGGGTGGTAGTGCGTGGTGGTGTGTTGAGATCGAATAAGGATCCCGGTGGGGTGTTTTGGTGTCGGCCGAGAACAAAGAAGGAAAAAAGAGTGTGTTTGAGTGTTAGAAAGTATTTTGAAGATTGTGGAGTAAAAGAAAGTGGGTCTTTATAACAGCCGAGAGGGAGAGGTGGGAGGTGGTGGTTTGTTTTGGATGGTCAAACACCAAAGGATTTTGTTGTGCATAAAGTCGTTGCCATTTCCATATAATAAGTTGACAATGAAGCATGTCTTGCCTAGAACTATGGTGAGCCAATTTTTGGGAAGACAAATGGGGTTTTTGGAAGGTCAAACATGGGTAGGAAAAGATGGTAGGGTGACTAAAGGGTCTTAGTTGATGTAAGACATGGATCTTGGTGTTTTGTTGTGTAATGTGTGTGTAGTATGCATGTTGTGTTTGTATATGTACATATATAACATTTGTTTGTATGTATATTGTGTGTGCAAGCATGCATTGATTCACAACACACACACACACACATATATATATATATATGTAGTTGTGTGTGTATATGTGTTTTGTATTGGTTTTGTTTTGTCCTAACATATATATACATATATGTTGATTGTGTGTGTGTGTGTGTATATATATATATTGTATTGGTTTTGTTTGATTATACACACATATATTGTCACACCCCGCCAAGGCGGAAACATGAGATGCGACACGAAAGATTTTCAACCACAAGATTCGAGCAAACATTCATAATAACATATTATTAAAATACTAAATTTGTTTCTAGATAACAACCATTCCAATGTATTGTTTCAAAAGCCACATATTCTTAAGTTTGAAAACACAAAAGGATGATATTTGTGAATGAATGCCCAAACATGCCCCAAGTTCAATCCATATATTTAGTTACCTGAAAAACATGCATACAAACTTTGTCAGCATAAATTCGGTGAGTTTACAGGTTTAAAATAGTTAAAAACATAAAGTTAATGAAATCCATAAATGACCCATCAATGTCTAGCTAAGACAATGATGATAATGAACGATCATGAGTCCATAACCAAACCTCGACGTTTTGTGCCTCGCACATTGTATAAAAAAGACAATGTATCATCATATATGAACTACAAACACTCTTTTCTCATATGTATTCGGGTTAGAGCGACTAACCAAGAGTGGGGGTGTCAACCCAATAGATCTATTCAAGTGTTTCATGGCCAAATCCATAGCTAATGGTTACGGGTAAACTAATTGCACGAGGGCTTTATGAGTACTCTAAACATATTTGTTTCATGTATACCGGTCTGCTATGAATTCATTCTAAAACTAGTACACAATGCATGTTTTTCCCCAAAATATAAAACAGTAAAAATGGGCTGTGAAACTCACCTCAAGTCAGTGTGGAGTGCTAGCAAGAATATGACTCGGTGTGCTAAGAAAATAGATCTACACGTCCTATATAGAATAAACATCTTAGATATATGTTTTATGTTTTCCCCACACACATTGTTCACCCATATCATAGTATATTTATGTTGACATTATTGGTGACGTTTACACTTTTTAAAATATTGTCAAAATCAAGGTTTATAATACCAAAAAATACCCTTTTAAAACCATAACTTATAATCATATATTTCTAGCAAATAAACACATGTTATTCCTTTAAAAATACATATTATTCTTATGAATCTTGTTAAACTAAGTATCCTTTTATATACGTATAAATATAACACTTTACACACACACATGTATGTACATATGTATGCTTGCGCATACATATGTTCCACACACACATGTATGTGTTTTACTATAATACACAACCTCACACATACATCTATGTACATTCATGTATTTGACACCCACACCCATAACTATTTATGTTTATAGAACCTTCACACATACACACCCATATATGTATATGTTCCAATACATTCACATAAACACTCATGTTCATGGTGTCATTGCACTCATACACATAAACATTTGTTTTACACACACACATACGTACATACATACATACATACTGCATATATACCCATGCGAAATACATATATATACATACTATATGTATATACGCATAACATACATACATATGCATACATATGGTTATCTTCCAAAGATTATCCCACAGTGTGACATTTAATAACTTGTTTTTAAAATAAAAGTTGGTTTTTAACCAACATGGGTGAAATATTTAGTGTAAAAATATGAAAATAACAAGTTAAGTTAGGAATCCATACCACTAGTGCTTGGATGTGGACTTGGATCTTGCTACAAGTGAGGAAGGGAGTAAGATGGAGAGTAGTGAGTGTGTGTTTAGGAGTGATCAAGTGTGGTTCAACAAATGAGGATGTTCTCCTATGGACTCCTATTTATAGAGTAAAAAAGAGGGAGAGTTAGAGAGGGAGAGATGGACGAAAGTGGTAGGAGGAAGGGAGGAAAGTAGGAGACTTCTAATTAGGGTAAGTCAACTAGTACTGTATACTGTGATTAAAGAGTATTACCATATTAATGTTAAGTCTTTCAATTGATGCACTTCAAATCAAGAGATTTATCATCTTAATCAAATCAAGTGGAGGTGACTTAACTCAAGATTATGTTGACTCCAAATCTCCATAATGTGACTAGTTTGGAGATTATGTCTCATGTTATTTCCATAATGTGACTACTCATGGATCTTACAAAGTGAATAGTCAAGTTAATTTAATAAAAAAATCATGTATGGTGCATGGGGAGGGGGCGGCTACTAAGCAACAAGGAAGGAGGCATAGTGCATTTTGGAAAGGTGTTCTTCTATGGGTTTTGTTAACAAAAGAAATCAAACCATTTTAGTAAGTAACTATGCTTATGTTGGTAAGATTCTTGGCATTAGTTAACTAATCCCTTGATTAGACCAAGCATAGGTGTTATGTTTGACAATAATCCCGTTGAATGACTACACATGTGATCTTAGATTTGATGTTTGGAAAAACAAAAAGAATATTATAAGGGGGAGGGGGTTGCAACGGCTTGTAGGCCAAGGGAAGACAAGATTTGTGCAATTTTAGGCAACATCAACATCTTAGGTTTGTGATTGATTGTGGAGGCTAACCATAAATGGTATAATCATGCTTTTGGAAGTGATAAGATGTCTCCTTTGTTCTTCTTGTTTGGGCCGATTTTTCAAGGGAAAAAGTTAGGGAAGTGTGTTGTTAAATCATGGTTTAAGGTGTCACTTCATGGATTATGTAACAACTCGGTTCGAGACCCAAAAAAATTTCGCGTTTTAATTTTAATTTATAATAAATAGTTAACCAAAAAAAATAATAACCGAGTCGGTTATGTTCAAAACCGAAACACAAACAATGGAATAGATAAAATATCATTATAACCCGCGTTACGAGACTAAACTAATACGTGATACGAACCCGAACCCGAACCCGTATGTGATACCCCGAAAATTCAGGTTCTCACTTTAACTAAACTCTAGTTACATTTCCTTGCATTATACTTAACTAGGGTTAGTTAGATAAGACATACGTGCATGGTTGTGAGTCAATGTGTGATTGCATGATTAGTGAACCTCGGACGTTGGTGAAAAACAAACTTATGTGAAAACCATACGTGATTATGTGAACCTAAACCGAACACGTTAATAGAAATCATTAAAAGTGGAGCATGAGGTTGATTAGGGTCTTAATGCATGGGGTTACACTTGTTACGGTCCGAAATAACGAAAACGTCGAAGGATAACGCGTCGGGAGACGAAACGAGGCAAGAGCGCGCCACCCGGTCCTGTGAGCGGCCGCTCACAGGCACCGAGCGGCCGCTCAATGAGATCTGACGGGTCTTAACCGCCTCAAACCTATATTTAAGCATCCTAAACTCCCATGCAACCCCCATACTCAACCCTAATCGCCCCCTTACTGCCCCACACGAATATTTCACTCAAACAACCTCTGCTAAGGCTCAAGATCATCAATTGGGAGGCTCCAAGGCGCGCGATTGATCGATTGAGAGAGCTAAGGGTATATCTTACGATTTCTTATGCTTCTATCTTGTGTTTTCATTAATAAAAATCATATAATAAGTTTGTCCAGGTCTGAATGGGTTTATAAAACATTAAAGCATGAATCTTTTTGAAGATTAAATGGATTAAACATACTCATAAACGCTTAGTAACATCGTAGGATACTTGTTGCGCAAGTAATTGGTGTTTTGATTCTTAAAGCTTTGATCTTGACATGTTTAATCATAGAATCTGATGAAATAGGTATTAGGAATGTTTTGTGTTGATGATTGATGAATGTTAATAGTTTTTGTGCACACGGTAGGCGATTAAAGTATGATTTAGGCGAAACTAAAATCTGGACAGAATGGTTAGTCAAATTTGTAGGAGCTGTAACACGGCTCTAACATAATAATTTTAGTGTTTTCTTGGCATGGTTAGGTCACACCTGGTCTTAGCTTTTCATAATGGGTAAAATCATGTGTTTTGGACGTCGGATGAGTCGTTTTTGAAATTTTAATTGATTAGGGGTCATATCAGATTTTCGGATTTGTAAATTGGGCTAACTTTAAATGGTCATAACTTGAGATTTACAAGGAGTTAGGTTATGAAATTTTTTACAGTAGGTCAATACTGGAAAAATAGAGCTTTTCCAAGTGGATTCATCTCGTTTGGATGAATACACAATTTTTAAGAATTTTCCTACTAAACTGACCTGTTGTGGAAATTTTCTGAACACTGCTGTGTTGTACGAATTTTTGTAATTTTTGTGTTTGGAATTAAGACAAAACAAAAATAGGTATTTCCAAGTGAATCCCAAAGATAATTCAGTAAAAATTTGGGAGGATAACTCACTGGTTTACTATTTTAAATAAATTCGTTTTGATGGCGCACAATCTGTCCTGAAAACACAGATTGTGTATTATGTGCTTATGTGATTACTTGAGGTCTTAGGTGATCTAAAATTGACATATAACGGAAGTACACATGTTTACGACACATACGGGCTGTAGAAACTAATTATAACCAACTCATTCACCAACGAGTCCGTAGGGTTTACTATTGCATGTAGAATCACTAGGCGTCGCATACACACTTTTGAATATTTAAAACGCCTTGGACAAACGAGTTATATGGTGTAATGATGTTACGCCTATACTCACGTGGTGACACTGTTATTAGGGTGTCGGTAGCATATAATACTTGCTGTTCGGATTCTTTACTTACGCGATAAGGTGAGTTTCACTACTTTTTTCTCAAAGCATGCGTCTCGGGTTGAGACTACATTGGTAACGTTTTCTAGTCTGTATTGAGACAACTTTCTTTTACACATCCCGGGTTTGGGGTGCATGGTTCACGTGGTGAATCTATTTTTACTAATTCATATATATGTCCTTGATGAACTAAACCAAACACATCTTTTAAGTCCTTCAAAATACCGAATCAATTGCCGGTTGGGCAAACGGGTTAATTAGTTGATAGCGCTATTAGGTCTAACAAACCTCACATCGTGCTGGGAGTACGGATGTGAACTATTAGCTTCAAACATAATCATTGTCGATGGACAATGATGCAAGGCAACTTTATCCCGGTTATGGGAACTTGTTCATTAGTAGTTCGGTATTCGCCGGTTTTAGTTATCATGAGTGGGCTAGCTACCCCTGACATTTGAATTAGCTATTGTTTACAGGGTCTGAGGGACCAACGTTGTACACTTGACTTTTGGGGTTTTGAGAACCTACGTTATTATTTACATCGCTTACTTATATAGTGAACTCACCGACTTTATGTTGACACATTTTAGCATGCTTTGCAGGTCCTTAGGTACGGAGCACGTTTTAGGGCATGCATCATTCGTGTCTTGGGTTATGGATATTTATTATTTCGAACTTTTAAACTTTGGTTTTGGGCGCGTTGTCTTGCGCAGACTTTTGCAAATGTTTTACTTTGTTTACGCTTCCGCATTACTTTAAATTGCTTGGTTAAACTTTGAAACTTTTTCTTAAAAACGAACTAAATGGTTTGGGCATTTAGAGTCGTTCATGATACTTATGGCTATGGGTCCTGGTTTGTCATGCACCTCGCGGTAAAACTCCGCAGTGGAAATTTGAGGGTGTGACAGATTGGTATCAGAGCCATTGGTTATAGTGAACTAGGAATTGCATTGCATTCTAGACTATAATCATTATAGCATAAGTATTAGTACACTCATCGTCTTCAGTGCACGCTTATTATTCTCGACTTCGAACACTAACCTAACATATTGCAGGTAATTATGGTTAACCCCGCTCACCGAAATTACTCTTACCGTGCTCATGACGGGCAACGACGCCCCATGTATGACCCTTATGAGGCCCCATCTTCGTCACTCGAGCCGAGTGAAGCCACTAACCGTTGGCGTTGGTTCACGGACATCTTGCACTCGTGGGTCGTAAGTTATGGGGTGCCAGCTACAGTACCTCCCATTGTGGACTCGTGGGAGAGGACACTTGCAGGAATGGTGAGGCATGTACACACTGAGTTGGATAATGCTTACACTGGTATTAAGGAGTTCCAGTTCTGGAGAAGAAATGCTGACGAGACATTGACACATGTGGCGGGACAGATTGACTACTTACTCAGCGAACTAAGGAAAGTTAAGAAAGAGGCTGAGGAAGCAAAACGGGATGCTACTGCTACCAAACAAGAGTTGGCGCATACTCGAGAGGAGTTAGCCATGGTTCGCAACCAGCTTATGGAAGCTTTGGAACCAATTGGGGAAGAGGACCCCGAGGAGGAACCCATGGAGGATGAGTTTGATGATTTGGGAGCGGCACTTGATGCAGCTCTTATAGAAGAGGAAGAGGAGGAAGAACCTGAGGAGTTACCGGAGGAAAGTGAGGATGAAGGATCAGTCATCTCTACGGACGACGATTGATTTTATTTATTATTATTTATTTAGTTATTTATTTTGTTCCTAGTATATTATGACTTCTATTTAATCTCGTGTGACTGGGTGATCTTTTGGATTGTTTTAGAACGTTGGTATTTTATTATTGATTTAACTTTTATTTTATTATTTATACGTGCGCGATTTATTAGTACACTGTGATGTACAAACGATTGTATTCTCATGGGTATAGTATATTTGTAGAACTACGATGGCGGGAAGAGGTCATGGACGTGGACACATCAACCTAACACAAGCTGAGCTGACTGCACTTGTCAATGACAGGGTGGTTGCAGCCCTCGCAGCTATCCAAGCTGGTAACACTATTTCGTCTTATTTTACTCCTTCTACGAACTCCAGCGTTAAACTCTATTACTCATATGACTCCCGTGTTTGCACGTAGGTCAACCTCCACACCACCCTCCAGTCTGCACCTACAAAACCTTCATGGACTGCAAGCCTCAAAACTTTGGGGGATCTGAAGGTGCAGTTGGACTACTTAGGTGGTTCGAAAGGGTGGAGTCATGCTTTGCTATGTGCAACTGTCCACCAGCTGACCGGGTCAAATATGCCGCTGGTACACTTGAGAATGCGGCGTTATCTTGGTGGAACTCTCAGAAGCAAATACTGGGTGTGGATGTGGCAAATGCTACGCCTTGGGATGCTTTCAAGGAGATGATGAGGGAGGAGTACTGCCCTCGGGATGAAATCCAGAAGCTGGAAACTGAGTACCTGAATCTGAAAATGGTGGGGTCGGATATCGAAGCCTACACCACTAGGTCACATGAGCTAGCCACTATGTGCCCTAACTACTCAACCCCGCTCTACAAGCGAATTGAACTGTACATCAAGGGTTTGGTGCCGCAGATCAAGGGCATGGTTACTGCTGCCAACTTCAACAATCTTCAGCAGGTGATTCGTATGGCACACCAGCTGACTGACCAGAAAGTAGAGGAGGGACTACTGCCCCCTCGAGGTGCTTCATCCTCTGGCACTAACGAAAATAAGAGAAAGTGGGAGAGTGCGTCTTGCAAACCCCCGGGTAATGGTAATCAACAGCAGCAGCACCCGAACAAGAAACACGACAACCACAACAACAACAACAGCAACCGTACTCAGACTCAAGGTGGATATCACGGAAATCGGCCCAAGTGCGCTAAGTGCAACTATCACCACTCTGGGCCATGTAACAGGATTAAGTGCGATCGTTGTGGTAAGCTGGGGCATGTGCAGAAAGACTGTAGAGTCAACCTTCAGGGTAACCCACCCCCGCAGGGTCAGCAACAGAAGGGTGGAAAGGCGTGTTACCAGTGTGGTAGCGAGAACCATTTAAAAAGAATTGTCCCCAGCTGAACGGTAATGGAAACAATGGAGGAAATAATAACACCAACACTGGTAATAACAACAACAACAACGGAAACAACTATGGGGCGCGTGGTAGAGCATTCGTGATTGGCTCTGGGGAAGCGAGGAATGATAACAACGTCGTGACGGGTACGTGTTCCTTGAACGACACTCTCGCTTCTGTTTTATATGATACTGGTGCAGACTATAGTTTTGTGTCATCAAAACTTAGCAGACAACTAGGGATAGTTCCTACATTACTCGAGACCCCGTACTCTATAGAACTAGCTGATGGGAAGCCTGTTGAGGTAACCCACATTCTTCTTGACTGTAGGCTCGAACTAGATGGACATTTGTTTGCCATCGACCTTTTACCTATCACCCTAGGAAGCTTTGATCTTGTGGTTGGCATGGACTGGTTGTCCAAGCACCACGCCGAAATTCTTTGCAAGGAGAAAGTTGTCCGTATCCCCCTCCCCAGTGGGGAACTCTTGTCTGTCCAGGGTGATCGTGGTGGTGCCATGGTGGGCATCATCTCTTACTTGAAGGCCCAGAAGTGCATACGGAAGGGCTATCCAGCCATATTGGCTAACATTTCTGACACTCGAGCCGAAGTCGAAACAAAGATCGAGGACATCCCGGTGGTCCGAGATTTTCCAGATGTTTTCCCAGAGGAGCTGCCAGGACTTCCACCGGTTCGCCAAGTGGAGTTCCAAATTGACCTTGCACCAGGCGCCGCCCCAGTTGCGCGTGCACCATACCGCCTTGCACCAGGCGAACTTCAGGAACTATCTACCCAACTCCAAGAGCTATTGGATAGGGGTTTCATCCGACCTAGCTCTTCACCGTGGGGAGCCCCAGTCTTATTCGTGAAGAAGAAGGATGGGAGTTTCCGTATGTGCATCGATTACCGGGAATTAAATAAGGTGACAATTAAGAATCGCTACCCTTTACCTCGCATAGATGATCTATTCGACCAACTTCAGGGGTCGAGTTTCTATTCCAAGATTGACTTAAGGTCGGGATATCACCAACTGAGAGTCCGAGAGGAGGATGTGCCAAAGACAGCTTTTCGAACTCGTTATGGGCACTATGAATTTTTGGTAATGCCCTTCGGGCTGACCAATGCACCAGCTGTGTTCATGGACCTCATGAACCGGGTGTGCAAACCCTATCTAGACAAATTTGTCATAGTGTTCATAGACGATATTCTGATCTATTCCAAGAGTAGGGAAGAGCACGAGCAACACCTACGACTGATCTTGGAACTACTGAAAAGTGAGCAGCTATATGCAAAATTCTCCAAGTGCGACTTCTGGATTCGTGAGGTCCAATTCTTGGGTCATGTGGTGAACGAGGCAGGAATACAGGTCGATCCCGCTAAGATTGATGCGATTAAAAGATGGGAGGCCCCTAAGACTCCCACGGAGGTTCGACAATTCCTTGGCCTTGCAGGTTATTATCGCAGATTCATTCAGGGATTCTCAAAAATCGCTCAACCCCTCACTGCTTTGACACAGAAGGGGATTATCTACAAGTGGGAAGATGCCCAAGAAGCTGCTTTTCAATTACTAAAGACTAAACTTTGCAGTGCTCCAATATTATCACTACCTGAGGGTACGGAGGACTTTGTGGTGTACTGTGATGCATCTATCCAAGGGCTAGGGTGTGTTTTGATGCAACGCGAGAAGGTGATCGCTTATGCTTCACGACAACTAAAAGTTCACGAGAAGAATTATCCCACTCACGACTTGGAACTGGGAGCGGTTGTCTTCGCTCTCAAAATTTGGAGACACTACCTCTACGGAACGAAGTGCACAATCTTCACAGATCATAAGAGTCTTCAGCACATATTTGATCAGAAGGTCCTAAACATACGGCAACGACGATGGGTCGAACTCTTGAATGATTATGACTGTGCTATCAAGTACCATCCAGGGAAAGCTAACGTAGTAGCTGATGCCCTGAGCCGTAAGGAAACGAAACCCAAACGTGTGCGGGCCTTACAACTTACCATACACTCTAATCTGCCTGATAAAATACGTGAAGCCCAAGGCGAGGCCTTGAAAAAGGAAAACATCGGGTTGGAAACATTGCATGGTGCTGACAAACACCTGGAACTGAAGTCGGATGGGCTTCAGTACTTTATGGATCGAGTCTGGATTCCACGTTCAGGGGATCTTAGACAACTAGTGCTCGATGAGGCTCACACGTCTCGTTATTCGGTACATCCCGGTTCGGACAAAATGTATCAGGACCTCAAAACTCTCTACTGGTGGCCAAACATGAAAGCAGAGATAGCCACTTATGTTAGTAAGTGCTTGACTTGTGCGAAGGTTAAGATTGAATATCAGAAACCTTCAGGCCTACTTCAGCAACCAGAGATACCGATGTGGAAATGGGATGGGATTTCCATGGACTTCATTACGAAGCTTCCAAAAACAACAGCGGGCCATAACATGATTTGGGTTATCGTGGACCGCTTAACCAAATCGGCCCACTTCCTGGCAATAAAAGAAACGGACTCGTTAGAGAAGCTGGCGAACCTATATATCAAGGAGATAGTCTCTAGGCATGGAGTGCCTACTTCCATTATATCAGATCGCGATGGGCGATTCACTTCTCGATTCTGGACTACTCTCCAAGATGCTCTAGGTACTCGTCTCGATATGAGCACAGCCTATCACCCACAGACGGATGGACAAAGTGAACGTACCATCCAAACATTAGAGGATCTGCTACGAGCATGCGTGGTGGACTTTGGTAATAACTGGGACAAGCACTTGCCCTTAATCGAGTTCTCTTATAACAATAGTTACCACACCTCGATTCAGTGTGCGCCTTTTGAGGCACTTTATGGGCGCAAGTGTAGGTCTCCTATCTGTTGGACTGAGGTTGGGGATAGCCAACTAACAGGTCCCGAACTCGTGCACGAAACCTCTGAGAAGATAGTGCAAATCAGAAACAGAATGGCTGCTGCTCGTGATCGACAGAAAAGCTACGCGGACAAACGTAGAAAACCTTTGGAGTTCCAGGTTGGGGACAAGGTTTTGTTAAAGGTGTCACCTTGGAAAGGAGTGATACGCTTTGGGAAACGAGGGAAGTTGAATCCCCGTTATGTTGGACCTTTCGAGATTGTTAAAAGGATTGGTCCGGTAGCTTATCAGCTGAATTTACCAGACGAACTCAGTGGAGTGCATAATGTATTCCACGTCTCAAACTTGAAGAAATGCTTATCCGATACGACACTGGTAGTGCCGCTGGAGGAGATCCAGGTGGACGACCAGCTACGGTTCGTGGAAGAACCAATGGAGATTCTTGAGCAGGGCGTCAAGAAACTCAGGCAAAGCACTATACCTATCGTGAAGGTACGGTGGAATTCCCGTCTAGGACCGGAATACACGTGGGAGCGCAGAGATCAGATGCGGCTCAAATATCCACACCTCTTTTCTGAACCTGAACCTGTGCATAGATCAAATGCCGAACATAAAGCAGCTCGCTCAAAGTGAATTTCGGGGCGAAATTCCTTTCAACTTGGGGATGATGTGACATCCGGAAACCAAGCATACATTTTTAGCTGGCTTTACTGTTTACTTGCTGAATTTCGGGACGAAATTCTTTTCAACTTGGGGATGATGTGATACCCCGAAAATTCAGGTTCTCACTTTAACTAAACTCTAGTTACATTTCCTTGCATTATACTTAACTAGGTTAGTTAGATAAGACATACGTGCATGGTTGTGAGTCAATGTGTGATTGCATGATTAGTGAACCTCGGACGTTGGTGAAAAACAAACTTATGTGAAAACCATACGTGATTATGTGAACCTAAACCGAACACGTTAATAGAAATCATTAAAAGTGGAGCATGAGGTTGATTAGGGTCTTAATGCATGGGGTTACACTTGTTACGGTCCGAAATAACGAAAACGTCGAAGGATAACGCGTCGGGAGACGAAACGAGGCAAGAGCGCGCCACCCGGTCCTGTGAGCGGCCGCTCACAGGCACCGAGCGGCCGCTCAATGAGATCTGACGGGTCTTAACCGCCTCAAACCTATATTTAAGCATCCTAAACTCCCATGCAACCCCCATACTCAACCCTAATCGCCCCCTTACTGCCCCACACGAATATTTCACTCAAACAACCTCTGCTAAGGCTCAAGATCATCAATTGGGAGGCTCCAAGGCGCGCGATTGATCGATTGAGAGAGCTAAGGGTATATCTTACGATTTCTTATGCTTCTATCTTGTGTTTTCATTAATAAAAATCATATAATAAGTTTGTCCAGGTCTGAATGGGTTATAAAACATTAAAGCATGAATCTTTTTGAAGATTAAATGGATTAAACATACTCATAAACGCTTAGTAACATCGTAGGATACTTGTTGCGCAAGTAATTGGTGTTTTGATTCTTAAAGCTTTGATCTTGACATGTTTAATCATAGAATCTGATGAAATAGGTATTAGGAATGTTTTGTGTTGATGATTGATGAATGTTAATAGTTTTTGTGCACACGGTAGGCGATTAAAGTATGATTTAGGCGAAACTAAAATCTGGACAGAATGGTTAGTCAAATTTGTAGGAGCTGTAACACGGCTCTAACATAATAATTTTAGTGTTTTCTTGGCATGGTTAGGTCACACCTGGTCTTAGCTTTTCATAATGGGTAAAATCATGTGTTTTGGACGTCGGATGAGTCGTTTTTGAAATTTTAATTGATTAGGGGTCATATCAGATTTTCGGATTTGTAAATTGGGCTAACTTTAAATGGTCATAACTTGAGATTTACAAGGAGTTAGGTTATGAAATTTTTACAGTAGGTCAATACTGGAAAAATAGAGCTTTTCCAAGTGGATTCATCTCGTTTGGATGAATACACAATTTTTAAGAATTTTCCTACTAAACTGACCTGTTGTGGAAATTTTCTGAACACTGCTGTGTTGTACGAATTTTTGTAATTTTTGTGTTTGGAATTAAGACAAAACAAAAATAGGTATTTCCAAGTGAATCCCAAAGATAATTCAGTAAAAATTTGGGAGGATAACTCACTGGTTTACTATTTTAAATAAATTCGTTTTGATGGCGCACAATCTGTCCTGAAAACACAGATTGTGTATTATGTGCTTATGTGATTACTTGAGGTCTTAGGTGATCTAAAATTGACATATAACGGAAGTACACATGTTTACGACACATACGGGCTGTAGAAACTAATTATAACCAACTCATTCACCAACGAGTCCGTAGGGTTTACTATTGCATGTAGAATCACTAGGCGTCGCATACACACTTTTGAATATTTAAAACGCCTTGGACAAACGAGTTATATGGTGTAATGATGTTACGCCTATACTCACGTGGTGACACTGTTATTAGGGTGTCGGTAGCATATAATACTTGCTGTTCGGATTCTTTACTTACGCGATAAGGTGAGTTTCACTACTTTTTTCTCAAAGCATGCGTCTCGGGTTGAGACTACATTGGTAACGTTTTCTAGTCTGTATTGAGACAACTTTCTTTTACACATCCCGGGTTTGGGGTGCATGGTTCACGTGGTGAATCTATTTTTACTAATTCATATATATGTCCTTGATGAACTAAACCAAACACATCTTTTAAGTCCTTCAAAATACCGAATCAATTGCCGGTTGGGCAAACGGGTTAATTAGTTGATAGCGCTATTAGGTCTAACAAACCTCACATCGTGCTGGGAGTACGGATGTGAACTATTAGCTTCAAACATAATCATTGTCGATGGACAATGATGCAAGGCAACTTTATCCCGGTTATGGGAACTTGTTCATTAGTAGTTCGGTATTCGCCGGTTTTAGTTATCATGAGTGGGCTAGCTACCCCTGACATTTGAATTAGCTATTGTTTACAGGGTCTGAGGGACCAACGTTGTACACTTGACTTTTGGGGTTTTGAGAACCTACGTTATTATTTACATCGCTTACTTATATAGTGAACTCACCGACTTTATGTTGACACATTTTAGCATGCTTTGCAGGTCCTTAGGTACGGAGCACGTTTTAGGGCATGCATCATTCGTGTCTTGGGTTATGGATATTTATTATTTCGAACTTTTAAACTTTGGTTTTGGGCGCGTTGTCTTGCGCAGACTTTTGCAAATGTTTTACTTTGTTTACGCTTCCGCATTACTTTAAATTGCTTGGTTAAACTTTGAAACTTTTTCTTAAAAACGAACTAAATGGTTTGGGCATTTAGAGTCGTTCATGATACTTATGGCTATGGGTCCTGGTTTGTCATGCACCTCGCGTTAAAACTCCGCAGTGGAAATTTGAGGGTGTGACAGATTGGTATCAGAGCCATTGGTTATAGTGAACTAGGAATTGCATTGCATTCTAGACTATAATCATTATAGCATAAGTATTAGTACACTCATCGTCTTCAGTGCACGCTTATTATTCTCGACTTCGAACACTAACCTAACATATTGCAGGTAATTATGGTTAACCCCGCTCACCGAAATTACTCTTACCGTGCTCATGACGGGCAACGACGCCCCATGTATGACCCTTATGAGGCCCCATCTTCGTCACTCGAGCCGAGTGAAGCCACTAACCGTTGGCGTTGGTTCACGGACATCTTGCACTCGTGGGTCGTAAGTTATGGGGTGCCAGCTACAGTACCTCCATTGTGGACTCGTGGGAGAGGACACTTGCAGGAATGGTGAGGCATGTACACACTGAGTTGGATAATGCTTACACTGGTATTAAGGAGTTCCAGTTCTGGAGAAGAAATGCTGACGAGACATTGACACATGTGGCGGGACAGATTGACTACTTACTCAGCGAACTAAGGAAAGTTAAGAAAGAGGCTGAGGAAGCAAAACGGGATGCTACTGCTACCAAACAAGAGTTGGCGCATACTCGAGAGGAGTTAGCCATGGTTCGCAACCAGCTTATGGAAGCTTTGGAACCAATTGGGGAAGAGGACCCCGAGGAGGAACCCATGGAGGATGAGTTTGATGATTTGGGAGCGGCACTTGATGCAGCTCTTATAGAAGAGGAAGAGGAGGAAGAACCTGAGGAGTTACCGGAGGAAAGTGAGGATGAAGGATCAGTCATCTCTACGGACGACGATTGATTTTATTTATTATTATTTATTTAGTTATTTATTTTGTTCCTAGTATATTATGACTTCTATTTAATCTCGTGTGACTGGGTGATCTTTTGGATTGTTTTAGAACGTTGGTATTTTATTATTGATTTAACTTTTATTTTATTATTTATACGTGCGCGATTTATTAGTACACTGTGATGTACAAACGATTGTATTCTCATGGGTATAGTATATTTGTAGAACTACGATGGCGGGGAAGAGGTCATGGACGTGGACACATCAACCTAACACAAGCTGAGCTGACTGCACTTGTCAATGACAGGGTGGTTGCAGCCCTCGCAGCTATCCAAGCTGGTAACACCTATTTCGTCTTATTTTACTCCTTCTACGAACTCCAGCGTTAAACTCTATTACTCATATGACTCCCGTGTTTGCACGTAGGTCAACCTCCACACCACCCTCCAGTCTGCACCTACAAAACCTTCATGGACTGCAAGCCTCAAAACTTTGGGGGATCTGAAGGTGCAGTTGGACTACTTAGGTGGTTCGAAAGGGTGGAGTCATGCTTTGCTATGTGCAACTGTCCACCAGCTGACCGGGTCAAATATGCCGCTGGTACACTTGAGAATGCGGCGTTATCTTGGTGGAACTCTCAGAAGCAAATACTGGGTGTGGATGTGGCAAATGCTCATAATTTCCACAAACACACCCACACATGACACATATATTCGTTAAGAGAGAGAGAGAGAGAGAGAGAGAGAGAGAGGAAGCAGAGGGAAGAGCTGGAGGTATCCGACCACCTTAACCGGCGGAGCTCCGGTGGAGCGGCAGCGGAGACACGATGGAGCGGCTGCCAAACCACACGACACACACCACACCTACCTTATAGATCCATAAAGATAGAAACCGGAGGAGGAAAGATAAAGAGAAAGAAACATGGTTGATGTTTAGTATAAACTATTAATTGAAATTAATCAAAAAATATAATAAGACTATAAGGAGTGGTGGGGGGAAAGAGGGGGATGAAGCGTCATGTGGCACTTGTGGGCCCCTTGTGGGGGGGAAAATAATTGTGGGGAGTGGAAGGGGGGGAAGAGGTGGGGGGAAGTGACACGTGGCATTTTGTTTTTTTTTTTTTTAACTTTGATATATAAAACAATAATAATAATAAATATTTTTAATTAATAAAAACCTAGAAAAATACAAAAACAAAACCTAGAAAATTAAAAAAAATACAAAAAAAACCGAAAAAAAATTAAAGACTAACAAATCAGTTGATATTATATTTTTCCATAATATCACGCTTCATTTGAAGCGTCATCTTTAACTCGGGCCCTTGAAGATGCTCGGTGTTCATGGCGAGAAATTTCATATCCTCGCGTTTTTCGCGCTGCTCTTTGATAGACAATTTGCGCTCATTCATAGTCAACTTTTTTTCAAACGCTTCGCGAATATTTTTTTTCTCCTCGAGCATTTTTTCTTGAATCGTATTGAACTGAATCATGGTGGCATTTAAATCTTGCAAGTCAGCGCTGTAGGCGCCGGTTGATCCAGAACCCGAACCCGAGGCAGTAGATTTTTGCGCCCTCTTTTTTGACTTATCTCGACCGGGTGGGCGACTCAATTCCTCTTCAAACTCGTCTTCATCCAAATTAACGGCTTCTACGTTTTCAGGATCAGTTTGACGGTTTCTTGACGAATTTGTTTTCGACCTTTTTGCGGAGTTGCTTGCAGTGGGGACGTACGCCCATTTTGAGTGGTTCTTGGCGATTTCCCAACAATGAAGAAACTTGAATTCGAGACCGGTTTCGTTACGAAACGCTAACAGCGAGCGAGTTAGGCTGTCGGTGTCCGTTTCACCGCTTCTTGGATTGTTTCTTGCGTAATAATAATGCGGTTGAAACGAGTTCATTGCCCTGTTTATCTCTGTCCACTTGGACGAGAGACTATCGTTTGCTCGATAGAACTCTCGTCCCATCAACCCATGGAACGCGTTGTTTATGTCGTTCCAAAAGTCGATTTTATGGCGACTAGTTCCTACAAAAAAAATAAAAATATTAGCAATACCTTATAAATAAAAATCATGTTAAAAAAATTATTAGAAATACCTTCTTGTTTTTCCGACTCGCTTATCCACGCTTTCGTTAAAGCGAGCTCTTCATCGGGTGTCCACTTAAGTGGTTGGCGGTTAGCGGCGGCTATTGCTTTCTCCTCCGGGGTCTTCCTCCTGTGACTTCTTCTTGCAGGGGGGCTTTTACCCGAAGATGATCCCGCGACATTTTGGGGTTGTGTTTCGGGTACGGTTTGGGTTAAAGGAAGTTGTGAAGGAAGTTGTGAAGGAACGAGAGAATCATTGAATGGGAAATTCGGATAAATTTGCCCACTAATGAAACCCGCATAACCCGCGTAGTCGGGACAAGGTGAAGGAATGGGTGGACGGTTTGGGATCGGGCGAACCGGTGGTGTATTCGGGTTTGGGACAAACGCGTATGAGTTGTTCGGGTCGAAGCCTCGGTTGTATGGGTTCATTTTTGGTTGAGGAAGTGTATAAAATTTGGATGAAAAGTGTATAAAATTTGGTTGAAAAGTGTATAAAATTGGGTTAAAGTGGGTGTTTTGTAGTGAAATGGGGGTAATTTATAAAAAAAAAATTTTTGACCGTTGATATATATAGCCGTTGGTTATATTTAATTTTTTTTTTTAATTGACCGTTTGAAATATGTTGGCCCAATAGAAACCCGCCACGTGGCCACTCCACTCCCCCCACGCCAGTGGGCTTCCTCCCGCCCCCCCCCCCCCCCCCCCCCTCCCGCCCCTCTCCACGCCAAGGTGCGGCGGTGTTACCGCCCTTCCCGCCCCCTCTCCCGCCCCCACTCCGTCTAGTCTAACTTGGGAGTTCAAAAACTTAAATATAAAAATAAATCTTGGATAACTTAATGTAACTTGAATAACTCCAAGTTATATTTTGATGCCATGTTTAAACTTCGAACATTTAATGAATTTGTCATTCAAATATGAATAAACTATAAAATATTTATGTAAAATATTAATTCCAAATTTGAGGTTATGATCATTGATCATTGTATTGCGAAGATAAAAAAACAATCCGATCAAGGATCTCATATTAATTCCACTTTCTGTTTTTCCTCTCTTCATTAAAAAAAATAACTTTTTTTTTTTAATTTAAGACACGTTAATTGAGTTTTAAGATTTTTTTGGTAATGCATCAAAATAGATCCATTCGCTTATCCAACAAATTATCCTATATGTTTATTTTCCAAGTTTGATGAATAGTTCCAGCATAAGTTTTAGAAATTTGTTAAATATTATAGGTTTTAAGATTGATAACAAAAATTGTGCTGGTACAGATGGTTGCATCATTGTTGTGTCTTTGGCATGCCCCGGGTTCGAGTAGTTTAGGGAAACTTTTTTGTTTCTTTTTTTTTTTGCAGTTATCATTTTTTTTAATAATATATTCTTAATGCTTTCCGGGTGTTGTACCTTGATGTTTCCACGTATTATCAGTGTTTGACTCATCTAATCCTCTAAGTTCTCCCTATCATCGTCCCTTTTAACAATTACAAAACTCTTCAATCGTCAAACCCTAGATGATTGTAAGCCACACGAATCTCAACTCTAACCCAGGTTGTTTCTAATTCTCTGTATCTTCACTTACTGATTTTTCGGATTTAGGGCTTCAAATTCTGACTCTTATTCAATAAACACGTCTTCGCCACAACACACGAAGAACTGTTAAATTGGCATAGATATATACATTCCCAACTCATTCAATCTAGAACAATATAATTTCCCTTCAAATTTGATTTGGTGTATGTGTATTTTTCCATTTTTTTTTGGGATTAAATTTGAGATCTTTTTTCAGTTGAAGGATTGTGATTCTGGAATCTGGATCATACATTCATACCCATCTGAAAATGACTGGTAGAAATGAAGAAAATAAAAAGGTTTGCATTATGTATTTAATTTACTAATTTTATCCATATTTTATTTATTACTTATTTCTGATTATGTTATTATATATGTTGTTAATCTGCCTTTTGCTTTTAATGTATGGTGTATGATGATGAATTACAGTCCTTCATACATAAGCTTTTGTCAATGAGGATGAATAATGGAGATGAAAGTTAAGTAATGAAAAATTCTTATGATCCCACAGGTTGAGTATTTCTTGAGCATCCTTTAATTTTTATTTTTATTGATTTTATTGAAGTCTTTTTTTAGTTTAAAAGTTGTGTGACATGTAACTTTTGGTCAATGTCTCTCCTAGATAACAGATAATTAGAAACCATAATTTGATTGTTTGAAGATAAGATAATTAGGAATATAATAATTTGATGAAAAGAAAAGTGGGAATATGTTCAAGTTTTTGGCTTTATAACCTCACTAAGCAACAACAGGAAGGATATGAGTCCAATATCACTTGATGCCTTAAAGAAAGATCATTTGAAATATTGTATTACCTTTTTCTTCCATGTGATCGTTATATCCACCCTTCATTGATCGTCGGTTTTAAATTAACGCCTTTTTGGGTTATAGAATCTTGAATTTGGTCCATCACTTGTGCAGAAGCTCAAGTTGGTAGCGCAATTTGTATGTTGGAGTCTATGGCAATGAGTCATGATGTGCAGTCCCTCAGGTGCAAAATCATGTCATTTTATGACTTCCCGTATTTAAAATTATTTTAATATATAAAATTAGTGGGATTGATCTTTAAATCGGAGAGAGCGCCCGTGACCGGTAATGACCTCCTGCCGGCCGCCACGAAAAGAATAGCGGTCACTGAACCAAGAACGGAGGTCACTTGCATGCAATTTAGAGATTCTTTCATTTAAACGGCACAACTCGATTTTTTTCCATGGTTTTCTAATCTATGGTTTGTGCATACGATTCTTACATCCAATCGATTTTACAGCTAATGACTTAAATCTATTGATATGCTAACTACTTATAGAAGGAAACTTTTGCATCGTTGATTAGTTTACCTATCACAAAAGTAAGGCTTTATGTTCCCAGTAAACACAAGTTTGTCTATTCTTAGGATTTCTACAAATATTATTTCAAAGAAATTAATGATTATTCTGATGCATCATAACAGCATAAACGCAACACACAACTGACGAGTAACCTACCAGTTTTATAGGATGGAGATTTAGAGATGTTGCTGGGAGCAGCCGTCCAATCCGGTGAGTATAGGGTTCAGTGAAGGGCGTCAATTTCTTCAGGTTTGTTTCCATGTTAAAGTCTGGCATTGCAGGTAATCACCTAAGTTCCTGAATTGGGTCTACTATATTAAAATTGATTATGGACCTGTTCTTGAGCAAGGATGAGAAGCAACAAATTACCTTTATAAGCGATGATACATATTGATATTGAACGTCTACATTTATGTGATTATCTCTTGATTGTGACTATAAAAGTTTCGTATTAGTGTATGTTGTTTTAGAGGGTTGGGGCCTAATTCCGCTTAACGTTTTTTTTATATAAAGTAAAGGTAAAAGTTTAAATGCCAGGAGTAAAGAGATTTTCTTAGAGAGGGAGAGAGAAGCATTAGACAAAAAAAGAAGTATCCAGTGATGATGATTTCGTTGGGCCAACTCCGCCATTTAGGCAACTCAACCACTTCCCTTTCACAATTTGAAGGCTGGGAACGCCTACTCAACAGTCATGGATGTTAGATCGGAGGTTGGCGTATGTCTAACAGTAACGGTGGTCAAGCGGCTACGGTAAGCCCTTTTCTATTGCATACTCACTATTTTGTTAAATCGGTTGTCCATTCATCTGATGAGTATGTAGCCTTGATGCTGCTGGTAGTGGTGGCTTCGCGGCAGTGAGCATGACTATAGCCGGTGGTTTGGAGGGGTAGATATAGGTGGGGTGGCGATTGTTTGCTGCATGCTACATGTTTTGGTATGATTACTATTTTTTTTTGTATATTAGTGAAAAGGGTAATCCTATTGGATTTGTTTGTTCATCGAAGTCATCGACTTTGCCTTTGTTTTTTCATTGTTACCCTGTTTCAGGTTGATTTGTTGAAATTCTGAAATGGCTCATCTTGCTCCTCAAGGTAGGCACTAATTTACTTTAAATAGGGCTGTTGATTTATTTCCTTTTTAGGTTTCTTTATGTGACATTTTGGTGTTTATCTATTTCCCAGTATAGGTGACATTAGTTTCTCATTACCGATTTTCCAATGGATGGATGATAATTTTGCCTTCAACCCAATTGAAAGCTTGCTTCTTTTATTATCTTCGTTTGTACGTCATTTTGATTGTAGTTACTAGGTAAGTTACAAATTCGTTTCTAATATAAAGCCATCAATTAGGCTTTATATTGAATTTTTATATCATGTTTTACTATATATATTTTCTTAATTTCCGAATGTTTAATTGGATGAAATTTTACTTTAATTGATGATGGCAGGAATCTGGATGAGTTTACCAGGGATGTTTTAAATAGCTAGACAACGTCACACTTTCGGGTGAGATTTCGACACCAACATGTGGTACAATGTATCAGCAAGCAGGGGTCTTCTGAAGCTATTTGAGAGGTGTTTCCGGGATGAAAACGGTGTCCAAATAATTATGGAAAGTGCCGGTAAGGGCTGCCCAAAAAAGATCGAGAAGTGGATGACGGAATCGAGTGTTTCGGACCCATTCATGAACACCTCAGGTACCTATATTATGTCTTTATGCCATGGTTTAGGGAGGGTATGTGTTGCTTGGTGGTATGGTGTAGTTCATTTTTTTATACGAACCTTCATCTACGAGATAAAAGTGATGTTGTGTGGTACATTTATTGGTCAGCTATCGACAGTTGTTATACCTATATTTTCTGCTCTACATCCTACGGTGAAGTCAATATTTTAATTTTTGGTTAGGCATAGTGTACGCGTGTGCTGATCCCATTTCCAACCGGTCGAAGGAGTTTGAGGTTACACTTGACCCGTTTCGTTTGCAAGCAACCTCTGACACTTATAAAATGAGCTTTATTTATATTCTTATATATGATTTCAACGACTTTGAGGCTTTTAATGAAGTTTTAAGATTCATGGACAGAAGATACTCAAATGGATGGTACACTTAAAGTAGGAAGGTTCTCTCCTGGTGTACTCTGGTTAAACAATAACTCTTATTTTTATGGTAATAAAGAATTGATGAATTATGCAAGTCATTTGAACATGTATTTGTAACAGTTGCACCACAATTTGCCTGTCCTCCCATTTTTAGCTTCTGCTTTAGTGAACCGTGCTGTAATAGAAACATCTTGAATGGAAATACTGTCAATCTACAACTGTGAACAGAGTCCGAAAAACAAATAATCCTCGCCACAACACAAGATGGGCGACCATTGTTTGGGAATAGCTTAATGAAACGTCGCGCAACGCGCGACCTCGCAACAAACTAGTTAAGTTTATTCTATAAATCACGGATGAACAGTAAAACTAAAAAATATGTTCACTCTTTTCTAGCTCTGCGTTAAAAATCGGACTTTTTTTTTTTATTTAAGACACGTTTAATTGAGTTTGAGGCATATTTGGTAACAGAAAGTATAGGATACAAAGTATTTTTAACGTAAAAAGTGTAAAAAGCCACTACATTATGTCACCTGTCAACTTAACCAAACCCTAATTAATCTAACTAAACCCTACATTATGTCACCTGTCAACTTAACCAAACCTTAATTAACCTAACTAAACCCTAATTAATTTCAATTGCAGTTAAACCCAAGGGCAAATCAGATTTTTTTTCTCTATAACTGATTACTACAATCACGTTCTTTTTCGTAAAAGATTTCATAACATACGTGAACGATTTCAAATTCGAATTATACAACATCAGTCGATCAAACACATTATTCGAAGAACAAACAAATCAAGTACACCAAATAAAAAACTGAACATAAATGTAGAACAGTGCAAAAAAAAAAACGATTATAGAGAATCATTCCAAAAAAAAAAAAAAAAACAGTGCATGGTCACTGAATGTAAATGAAGAAGATGGAATGTATAAACATAAATGAATGTTTTGATTTTTGAAAACCCACCACTTGAAACATGCTCTGTTTTTTTATAAAAAACAGAGCATGGTACTGAAGAGAAAGTGAGAGAGTGCGTCCAAAAAAAAAAAAAACTGAATGTACTTGGTGCATCCAATTGAAAACAAACAATTCTTTTCAAAAAAAAATTAACAAACAATTGAATGCGTCCAAATTGAGTGTATCAAACAATTGATTTGTAACTTAAATTTGTTAAAATAAATGGGTGCGTCCAAATTGATTTTGTATCCAAGGAGTGTAATATAATGAGTGTGTCCAAATTTGTTAAAAAAAACATGGAGTGCGTCCAAATTGATTTGTATCCAAGGAGTGCGTCCAAAAAAACATGGGGTGCATCCAAATAGCCTGTTACACCTGAGCATGACTTCAGCAGTTATTGTATTTAGAAGTTATTACTTCAATTGTTTGTCATCAGAGGTTTGTAGTTACCTTATCAGTAGTTTGCTTTCCTCATCAATAGTTTTATCATATGTTTCTTTTCATCAGTTGTTTAACTACTTCATCACTAGTTAGCAAAGTCAACATTTCATATTGTCTAAGTTTATATTTGATATTTTGTATGCGTCCAAATTCAGCAAATGTGTTTTTACATCTCATCAGTAGTTTGCTTTCCTCATCAGTAGTTACCTCAGTAGTAGTTTGCTTTTCCTTATAATCAGTTATAAACGTGCGTTTGTTTTTGTTTTGTTTTGTTTCCACCAGTTAACAATAAACGCACGTTTTTTAATATATACATAACGTGCGTTTAAATAGAACCTGTTTAACAGTTACTTACCTTCATAATATGAAACTGTTTTGTAATCCATTTTTTTTCTTTAATTATATATTATTTCTATTATCAAAATCGTTAGTTTATGTTAATAATACATGCGTTGATTTGTGATTTTGAATATGATTCGACTGATTTTATCGATTGTATTACAATGCTCTGTTTTTCTTCTTCGTCTGTAACTACGTTTTGAATCGATTTAAACGAATGTTTTTTGATTGTGTAATGATTCTGAACATTTAATTGAATTGAAACGATTAAAATCAGGTTCAATCGTTGAAAAATTTTGTTTCGATTATGTCTGATGTGTTACAATTTGAAAAATATTTAAACGTATTTTTTCTAATTTACCTCTGGTTAGATTAACCCAAATACGATTAGGGTTCTTAATTACCATCTTGCCACTGCCTAAATCTAATGGCTGAGAATGTTTCTTATGCTTTGTACGTTATCTCTTCCCTATTTGGTAATGCATGAAAATAGATCCATTCGCTTGTCCCAACAAAAAAATATTAGGTTTATCTAAATAATAAAAAAATATTATAAAATTACACTAATATCTACAAATCAGGGATGGCCACTAAAACAATATTGTTTAAAATTTTTATATATATATAGGGTGAGGTTCCTATACAAAGTATATTTTTCGTATAAAATGTGAAAAGTCTATATAAGCATTGTGTTTTAAATTTTAGACATGATGTTTTATATTCTTTTGGCATAGTATTATATAGAAAAACACAAAACTTAACAATTTAAAACACTAATTAATGTATTCTCGACATGCAATCTAAAACACCATACGAAGAAAGTAATCAGTGTGTTTTAAATTTCATGTCTTGAATACGTTTGATTGTGTTTTAAATTGTTACGTTTAGTGTTTTTCTATATAATACAATGCAAAAAGGAATTGAAAACATCATAGCCAAAATTTAAAACACGATAACTACATAGACTTCTCACACTTTGTATGAAAAATGTCCTGTATACAGGAACCTATAGCTATATATATGTATATGGTAGAGATCTTAGGAGAACCAACCCCTATTTGAAAACTGAGAGAACTATTCTGGACCACACATTTCTCTAAAGGCAAAAAAATCGCTAGTTTTTACACAAGGATAATTTTTTTCAATTATACATATGTGTATTGCATTTATACATGTGTATATTACATTTTCAGTTATACATATGTGTATATTGCAATTATACATATGTGTATATTGAAAAAAAAATATTCCTGTTTAGCGATTAAGCAAAAAAAACAATTTTTTTTACCTTAGAGAAGTGTGTGGTCCAAAATGATTTTTTCAGTTCTCAATTTGGCCAAAGGTTCTAGTTTGAACCAATTCCTATATATATATATATATATATATATATATATATATATATATATATATAGGGGAGGGTTATCTTGAGAACGCTAAATATTGTGAGAACCGTGAGAACAAGTACAAAAATCAATCAAAATCAAATTTTTTTAATACAAATCCCATTATAATCAAAATACAACATTAATAAATGAATTTTCTTTTCAAATAATCCATCTTTTCTTGCAAAAACACTTTCAAATTAACTTTTTACACATGTGTAAATGAAACAGTTTACACATGTATAAACAGCAAATTTACACATGTGTAAAAAACAAATTATTTTCGTATACGTTTGAATTTTTACGCATAAATTGTGTTTTGGGGATTGTATTTTAGTAATAAAGACAAGTGTAAAAAGAAATTTTGAATTTGAATGGTTTTAGATGCCGTTCTCACGGTTCACACGAAATATAGGTGTTCTCAAAATAACTTTCCCCTATATATATATATATATATATATATATATATATATATATATATATATATATATATTCCAAGAAAACTAATCATGTGATAAACAAAGATTAGGAAAAAAACAAAGACAGTCTCATTTAGAATATCCCATACACATACCACAACCATAATATCTTCAAACTCATGAACACACCAATTCTAGCTATCATGAATTCGAACTCACATGTTTCCTCTTCATCAAACAAAATCCACGTACACAAATACTCGAATATAGCTATAAATACCACATTATTATAACCTTTATGGAACCTTAAACTAATCTCACTTCGTGTTCTTGAATTCATCATGTCAAAACACACCTACACCAGTCTCAAAGATGTGTTGAAGAACAATGGCATGGTTACTCCAAACCCGAGGTTTAGAAACTACTCGATCTATAGAGAAAAGCCGGAACTTCAAGACCTCTACACCAACATTCCACTAGACAAATCAGTTGTTCAAGATCTTACGCGAATCAACGAGTCAGGTGGCCTAAAAAGGTTGTTGATGGCATGTCTTAAAAAGGTTAAAGAATGTGCCTTACGTACGGTGTTGTTTGTTAGGAAGAAATTGGGTGTTTGACTTGAAAGGCCAAGTTAAATAAATAAGTGGAGAGTTGATCAAGTCGAACTTATTATGTGTTGTTTGTCTATAGCCTATGTTTATGTTTCTAAAAAGTTTGTCTATATTTTCTTTAATAAAAAAATAATATGCAATAAATCTTGGATTGTCTTGATAAAATTTACAATTTATAGTTTACTACTTATAGTTTAAATTATTTAAATTACTTAGTTGTTCTTTATCAACATATAATAGTTGATTTGCCATCTATTACAATCCGATTCTTCGTACCAAATCTAAAACTGTACCAAATCTAAAACTGTCTGTTTTGCCTATAAGAAGCTTATTACCTAATTCATCGTACCAACACTAAAACCGTCTACTTTGCCTATAAGAAGCTCACATTTTGTTTTTTTATTCCGTGGGGGAATGGAATATTCTAGGTCACTCGTCGTGTTTTGTTTGGATAAATTAGTTAACGTTTCTAAAACGTCGTTGAGTATGCAATCTTATTGCGCAAAGTTGGATGTGTTGTAAAGTTTTTATCATGCACCCAACATAGAACTGGAGCATTCGCCGGCATCAATTTTGTTTGAAGATTTTGCTATGTACGGTCGCTAGGTATGCATGGCATATATAGAAACAAGATTATTACAGCCACTGCTTGCTCGTTGATCCGGTTTTGAATATCATCTTTTTATTGATAGCAGTTTAATTAAACCGAACCCAGATTATGACATGTAACATGTACAAGAAAAACCAAATATGAAGGTAATAAGGTGCCGTTTGGTTTACAGAATCTTTCTAAAAGAATTAGAATTTGTGAACCAAACAGGGCCTAATGTAAAAAAAAAAAAAAAAAAAAAAAAAAAAAAAAAAAAAAACGCGCGCACACACACCTAAACTTTTAACATCCAAAACCGCCACAAACTATTTGCCAAATAATAATGATAGTAGTAAGTATG
Organism: Ambrosia x helenae; assembly: GCA_030844895.1. Lineage (NCBI taxonomy): Eukaryota > Viridiplantae > Streptophyta > Magnoliopsida > Asterales > Asteraceae > Ambrosia > Ambrosia x helenae. The sequence goes on along the minus strand of CM061232.1, from coordinate 3,449,535 downwards.
GATGCCCCAATCATAAGCTTCATTTGTACATTATGCAGCCACATCTTCCTTCTCAGTTGCCTTCCCTGTATATGGAAGCTGTCCGCCTGCATCCAAATAAGAGGGTCGGGGTAACGGGTCACAATGTCAAAATGGTAAATATTAGGTATGGGTCGAACATGGCCGGCCTTGAGGGGTGCGGGGAGGACTCCCGGCCCGGGCCCAATTTTTAAAGGGGCACTTTGAGCGGCGACGAGTGTAGAGTGTATTTTTTCCGCAAGTATTTTCTTTCTGTTTTCAACCCAAAAAAAGATCTCATCTTAAACATCACTGGTTATAAACGCAAGAAGGTGAAGAGTAGATAAGGAAGAAGATGAGTTATACATGAAAAACTATATTTGAAGGATACGACAAAATTAAAAAAAAAAAAGTTGAAGTGTGTTACTTGAGATTTGTATTGTGGTACAGTAATTGTGCAGCCTTTGCAGTAAATTTTAATATATAGTAGTACTACAAAATAGTAATTGTCTCACGCTTATGCACATGATTCAAGTCAAATTCATTTCATTAAAAAACTTTTGAAATCTAGACATAAATAATGGCCAGATTATTATGGAATTTTAAGAAATTGTGGTTTTTTTTATGAGCCAATTAGCCAAACATATTAATTTTTATATCCAGTTCGACCGGTCCGACTAGGCAACCGGTAAGGACACCGGTTCAACGTCCGCTTCGGTTATGAAAACATTGCTTAAAAGACATAAGACTAAGGGGCACATATTTCCCGGCTCGGCCCGGGCACCCGAATTTTCAGGGCCGGCCCTGGGGTCGAAACTCGTTTTTCTCCAGAATTATTAACTTTTTTTAAATAATTAGATAGTTAGATATGAGGACAAAAAGAGATAACGAGCATGGAAACCACTCATGTCTTCATTTTTTTCGTTATTTACCCCGTTTGGCCAAAAACATGTGTGCTGCCAAAACGCCCTTAAATGTTTTAAAAAATAGTAATTTGGCCTTACTGAAAAAAGTTGAATACTTCCTAAAATTATATTAACTCTTCTCATAATAAAAACTTTTAACAGAGAATTTATAATGTACTTTGGGCGCTTTCGACCTTTTTCCTATCTAGCGAACTCTTTTTATACAGGAGACAACGCAGAATATTCATAAGTAAATGAATTGAAAACAACAACTCTAGTTGTTTATGGTAACTAGAATGTATGTATAATCTTTCAAGAAAAGAACATAAAATTGTTACCTGAAATTGAAGGTTTTCTGTCTTGTCAACTAGTAACTCGATCTTCTCACCACGATCCAATACCTGCAACAGAGAAAGAAACATTCCATTTGACGGAATCCATAATGTTTCTTTTGTAGTATAATCGCCAAAAAAAGCAAATTTTATGGGTTACAGTACCAAAAGTGGTTTTTATATATCAAAAAAAGCAAATTTTAGAACGAATAAATAAGAAACATAGAAGATTAGCGTGAGAAATGAATACGGAATATAAACGAGTAAAAGATTACCAAAAAACGTTTAGGTTTGATTTCTATATTGCCTTCACTGACGGTGACTACTGTTTCTTACTAAATTCCAACAAAGATTTATTTTAACTAGGGTGGCATGTAACCTAATTTTCGGTTACTTATTGGATTATACTAACATAAAGCTTAGTGCTCTTTTGGAGTGCAAAGGTTTAAATACCTATTTTACATAGTGCATATCTTTCCCAACTCTATGTTGAAAAGTGAACATCATGCATCTATGTGACTAAACCAAAAATAACAGTTAAAGAATCTTTAAATTATACAAAAAGGAAAACAAAGAGTCAAAGACACATTAAATGATACATTTAAGGTATCTCTCACATATCTCCTTCTGAGCCACTTGGTAACACGCGCGTTCTATAGAGCACAAAAAAGATCCTATATATTGTGTACCATATGTATTCGATACATAACTATGTCCCATAGATATATTCCAAAACTTTAAGGATATTGTTAGTTCAACCCCTTTGGCGTGTTTTGTCCTACAATTCCGGATAACCGATAACCGCTCTTTATGGAACCTATTATTTTTTTATATTTTTAAAGACAAGCGTATTGGCCAGATTGAGGCATCTGTACATGTGAAACATTTATTTATTTAAAGTCCATTAATTTAGCCTTTTGCTCTAAGCTCATCCTCACGTGTGGATCTTGTCGGTGTCTGTTACTCTGTTAAGCATCTCAAGGTTCATTAATTCTAGGGTAAACAAGGAATTATAGAAGTAAATGCATTTACTACTGAAGCAATTTTTGCTGGATAAGCTGACATCCCTCAGGTGGATACCACATGCCCTAGGTATTCAATCCTCGACTAACTGAAAACAGACTTTCTTCCTATGAGCAATATGATAAAAGATCTCCCACGCATGGTACTACAACCATAATTCTACCCATGTTTCGTGCTAACTTTATTTAGTATCCTATGTTATTTAGATTCCTTTTCGTGATTATGTACTTTACTTTTTATGGTCTCGTATTTTGCGTGAATGGGGGTGTTACCTCATGATGATACGCAATATCATGATTATATTTTCCTTGAATCTAATTACATTTCGCGTGTAGATTAGTACTTTCCGGATATACATTTAGGTTAGAAAGATTTCATATATTAGGTTCTATGCATAATGCATTTAGATTAGGAAGTTACAATATATCAGATTATTATGAACTTAATAGAGGCTAGGAATCTACATACTATTTATGTTCAACTTTAATTAAGAAAATAAAACTCAACTCATCAACTGAGTATAACAGGAGAGCGACACACCTCTCGAAAATGTGCCAGTCCGTCAACCATTTACAGTTTTTTTCTAACGGATAACTAAGATATTGACCTAATTTGCTCTCAGGTTTTAAATAGTATACAATGTATAAGAAGATGAGAACTTAGGCATCCGGATATACAGATACTAGTAAGTTGTGTAGTTACTTTGGGCGGCAATCTATAACTCTTTTCATCCACATTGAAAGGTAAAACGTATCCTACTATATTAATTTTTGCTTAATATTCTACTAAAACAATACGCATATATACATTTATTATTTATATACAACTTTTATTAAAAAAACAGGGAAAGTTACCTTCTCGATGTTGTCCATCATAATCCCTTTGACCTCGGTTATCTGAGCCTTTAGTTTAGACAACTTACTCATTTCGTCAGGATGGTTTAAACAATACTCCATCTGTTCCTTTATCCTAGGCCTATCCACACAGAACATCAGATATCAATTATCATTAAGCTAGTAGCCATAATCAAAATAAACATAACAACATTTCCCCAAAACAAACAAAGTCAACACACCCGAATTCTCGATCAAGATTATACGCAATACTAAACCGGTCTTCAAACAAATCATCATCACTATCCTCTGCAAATGGATGATCACTCCCAATACTCCCACCGTAAACCTGCTTAAACTCATCCTTCAATCTCTCAAGAAACACAAACGGCACAATCCTCCCCATTGATTCATCAGCAACAACAAGAAAAACTGCACATTATATAAACCACATAATCACATTTTTCATAAACCCTAAGGGGCCGTTTGGTAGCCTCTTACTAATTCCATTAAGACGCTACCTCTTAATGGTTCATGGAGCCTCTTAATGTGTAACTTCTAGAATCATGCTGATCCATTAAGAGGCTACCTCTTAATCGGTCAGACCTCTTAATGGATCGGCATAAGGCTACACAAAGTTTAAGAGAACGGAAACGAGCCTCGAGGCGAACCAAGGCGTAAGCTCGAGGCGCAATCAAAAAATAAATATAAAAATTATGTGTCTATAAAAAATAAAATATTTGACCTAGAAAAGTCTAAGACATCAAAAACACACATCAAAAATAAAATAGTTGACCCAAAAAGTCTAAAACACCAAAAAAAACACATAAAAATACCCTAAACCACTTGAGGCGCACCCGAGACGCACATTTTCTTAGCGCCTCAGCCCTTAGAGGCGTGTGTACAATCTGAACCCTATGAGGCGCGCCTCAAACTCGTTTTCATAGAGTTTCGCCTCGAGGCGCACCTTGAGGCGTACGCCTCACCCGTTTTTTTAAACCATGAGGCTACATACTAATTGTACAAAACTTCTAAGCTAAAATAAAGATATGTAACCATACCAAACCCTAAATCAAGCAAGAAGTTGAAGGTGTATCCATCACACGAGTAGGTGTATCTACTGCTATTAGAAGGCAATTTCTGTAAACATTGAACCGCAATCATACTAACATTCCCTGAGTAAGCCGTGTGTTCTGCCAAAACAACAGTTCCTTTTGCAACAAAGCTATAAATCAATCCTTTCCGATTCATCTCGAGATTTATCCAAAACACCTAACAAATTAATCAAATCCTTAACTGATTTCATGCCAAAAACAACAATAAACACATCAAATCACTATATATTTAACGAATATAAAGTATCCGTTGCAATCAGATTGCTTGAAGCCTATTAGCAAGCCGTTTCGAATAGATCTAACAATTCCTAACCTGTTTAAGACACGATAAAACCTGTTTATTATTAAAAAGTACATTCTATAATTTTATATATATTTTTTTAAATAACTAAAATTAGGAGGCTATGCTCTGTCATTTCTAAGCGAGTCGAATTTATGTTTTTGATACTTATTCAAGATAAGATCTGTTTTGAGCAAATAGATTCAGAGAGTGAAGATAGTAAACCCTAGAGTAGTGATTATTTTTGAAATGAAGTGATAATTGATGATAATGTGTGGATTAAAGGTCTAAATCATAGAATGCATAAGGTAGGTTATGGAAAGAAACAAAAAAGAGATAAAAATTGAAGTAAAAAATTGAGAAAATGTTGAAAAGTTAGGAAGGAGATAGGAGAAGAACCTGCAACTCCAATGGAAGGCAGAGAAGATCGATCGAATCTAATTGGATAAGTTTTCTTTAATAAACTGTTGAAAATAAATAAAAAAATTTAAATGTTCTATTTTTTTAGATGAAGGTTTAAATGTTATATTTTTTTATGCTGGGGAAATGAAACTAAATTTCGAGGTATTATCATGGTGACGTGCAGGGCTATTTGTAAATGACGAAACAAGAAAGTGTTTCAAAGCTCAGATTCTAAGGTGGTTGAGGTAGTGACGTTAGTTAAAGCTATGTCTTTTTTGTGGTTAAAGTCCAGATCGAATATAGATAAGTTTGATTGGAATGATTGGGTCAAATAATCGTTGTATATGTTGTAATTTGGGTTGTTTGAGTGGTCCTTAATTTGAGGACTTGCTCGTTTTGAATGAAAGTTTAACGTTAAAAAAATGAAACTAAATGATCGTAACTTTGTAGGGTTGGAAGAAAATAATTTAAACTTGAAATTTGTAATTTAACAGTCTCAACTTGTCTTATATTTTATTTCATTGGAGCAAAACTAACTATGATTAATCCCGTTAGTTTTTTGTTAACATGGCAGCTCACGTGTCATCTGATATTGCAAAATATGTCCCACTTGGCTAAAAAAAAAAAAGAAGCTAGCCCACTATTTTGTGATGTGTGTTTCTTTGTTTTAGATCTACATTTTACATACACACATATATAAGGGCACAAGGGGTGCTTGTAGGAACAAAGTTTTCTTTCATTGATTTTAATCAATCCTGGTTTGTCACACCACTTTACTGATTTATTTCACTGAAACATTTTTTGGAGGCAACACTCCACTGCTTCTTTTATTTATTTACATTTAAAACCCAAACTTTTTTTTTTTACATTTTTGAACGGTTTTAACATTTTAATTCTTACTATTGCAACCGTCCCACCAAACGGTCAACAAAATTAAATTGTAAATTTTGGAAACCGTCGATTGAATTGAATTAATCTCACCTAAACGGTTAGTGAACTTTATTTTAACAGTGTCACCGTCGATTGTATATAAATTGATCAAACCGTGGGGTTAAAAGCCACACTAACATGGTTTAAAAAAACAAACACACCAAAAAATGAACCCGTGGACTGAAGAGGAAGAGCCACAAGGATGCCTCGAATGACCCGGAAATTCAACCCCCCCCCCCCCCCCCGGGACGATGGGTCGGCCTTCCCCCCGAGGGGTTTTGGGCTCGAGTGTTTAGCGACTTCGTTGAACACGTTGGCACCAACACCACCAAGACCGTCTAAGACCCCCAGTTCAAGTGGGGCGACCTCAACATCAAATGTGAGAGGTGGACCACCCTATACGAGCAACAAGTGAGGGACGATCCGGAGCTTGATGAGGAATTGGCTATCGAATTCACTCAATATGAGTATGGGGTTCGATACGACAACGATTTCGACCATGTCGAGGCATGGCGATTGTTGCGTCAACTTTGAGTTTTTTTCTTTGTTTTAATGTATTTTTTATGTTTAATATTTATGTTTTAATATTATGTTTCAATGCAATGTTTTTATTTACTTTTACATTTTAAAAAACACACGGTTAAAACAAAAAAAAAATAAAAATAAACCGTAAAAATATAACAACACTACAAAACACACGGTTAAAACAAAAAAAAATTGCATTTATATAAACTCAAAATTAAAATAACCAACCAGTACCAGCACGTAGATATAACAGCAAAACGGTCCACGGGACCACTACCAGCGTGGGTGGCGGCGGTGTTACCTGCTGGTAGTGGGTACCCTGGACAATTCGGGTGGCGCTCCGTCCCCCTAACAAAGGTCTTCATCATCTTCACCACAACCATTACCACATGCCACCACCATAATTACAACCACCTGCCACCACCACAACTGTCGACAAAATCATATGGGATCTTATGAGATCAAACCCACCTCCCATTTTATCCAGCCGAGTCGGATCCGAGTTCCCCAAACTCCTTCTCTACCTCATCTTATTCATCTCCGCTACTTATCCGATCTACACTCTTAAACACCCATAATAATATTCCCCATGTTCCGACCAATATCTCATCTTCTCATCCAATTTACAAAACGTCACCATTCCAGGTTCTATTATTATTATTATTATTATTATTATTAAATTGGAAAAGACAAAACTAGCATATTGTATTTGGGATAGCGGCATCTAATTTGACAGGTGAAGAAGACATGGAGAAGTAGAGGGGTCGGAGCCCTAATTGCTTTTGGGGAAGAAGCCCTAATTGTTTTCTTTTGGCACATGTTTTTTTTTTTTTTGTGGGCCCATGTTTTTTTTGTCAAATGTACAGATTTTGCCACATCAGATGACACGTGAACTGCCACGTCAACAGAAAACTAGTGTGTATATATATATATTGTATGTGTGTATAATATATATTAAAAAAATTTGTGTATAAAGATTAAAAAAACAAATGAAAAGACACATCTTCATTGTGGGTCCATGTTTTTTTTTGTCAAATGTACAGATTTTACCACAACAGACGACACATGAACTGTCACGTCAGTAGAAAACTAACTGGGTTAACCCCATTTAGTTTTGGTCTAATGGAATAAAATAAAAGACAAATTGGGACTGTTATATTCTAGTTTCCAAGTTGAGATTATTACATTCCAATTCTTCAAAGTTAGAGATTATTTAATTACAATTTCCCTTTTATTTTATACTAGATCTTTGCCCGCGTTACACGCGGCTCACCAACGTACAATTATATTGAGGGGTAAAACATATAAAAAAATGTAGCAGAAATATTTTATTAAGATTTAAAACAAATAAATACACATTCTATTCAAATATCAAAATATTTTTCTTTATACACAAGATTTTTTTGTTTTAGTCTTGACTTTCCCATCAGCATCAAGTATAAGTAACTTGACGCCTGCTTTGCTTTTAACTGTTGACAATGCGACATAAAGTTGACCATGTGACAATACTGGGTCTCTTAAATATAATACAACCTTCGATAAAGACTGTCCTTGGATTTTTTGATGGTCTTTGAGAAACATACGCTTATTTGGAATTGTTCCCTTTGGAAGTTGACTGTAATCTTATTATAAGATGAAATATTTTATTAAAATGTAAAAGAAAATGATACATATTCTAATCAACTATCATCAAAATATTTCTTTATACAAAACATTTTTGTTTTATTCTTCACCTTGTCATTCGCGTCAAGTATAAGTAACTTAACGCCAGTCCTGATTTTTACTCTTGATAAAGCACCATAAAGCTAGCCATATAAGAGTACAGGGTCTCTTATAAACTATCAACAATAATCTTAAATCCTAAAAAACAATTCAACCATGTAGAATTTTTACCAATATAATAAACAAACATCAAATGTAAACACGCAATTTATGTAGATGAAAATTGTCTCAAAATCAAAGCAAACACAAATGAAAACAAAATGTCAACACACAGGAAATAAAAATCCTGACAATAAACCATTGTTCAAAAAAACGGGTAATTGATCCTATTTTTCAACCTTAGGAATCAAGACCGTGTTCTCAGGTGATTTGTTACGGGAAATCAACTTTTCAGACTTGAGGACTTTAGTTGTTGACTGACTTGCATCATCTTCCATTTCGTAAACTTTGTCCAAGCTACGCTTTATCTCAGCTTCATCACGAATCAAACTAACTCTAGAAGATGATTCTGGAGTAGTGTTATCTCCAACAGAATCCTACAATATTAAAAGCCATGTATAAATTGTTATAATAAACTACATTAAAATGTAATCTGAACACATGATTGACCAAGTAAACTACTAACCTTCAAAGACACCGTATTCTGTGTTGAAGAGTCACCTACATCGATATTTTCAAGCAGAGGTTGTTCGTTCTAAAAAAAAATGTAATAAAGAACCGATTAACGTAAAAAGGGTTTAAACAATAACTAAATAACAACAAAAATAATAACGATTCATAACAGTAATTATAACGAAAATATTTAAATCATAATCATAACCTGAATGTCAAGGAACCGTTCTTCAAGAGAAGCTACAATTTCCGAATCATTTGTAAGCTTCCTTATACCATAACCATCAACATGCTTATCAATATTAAATTGCCCTACTTTAATTTTGAAAGCAAATTTCTTCTCTTCAATTTCATAAAACTCAACAGGAATTACTTTCTCTTCAATAGAAACCTAGATCATACATCATATAAGTAATACAAAGTACAATTACATATATTGTTTAAAGCTCAAAAAAATAGGTTACCTGTTTGCTTTTCTCAAGAAACTGCATCGCTGACATGCCCAACATTTTTTTTGCTTCTCGATCAAACAATGTAAGGGATGTAATTCCAGTACAATCCTGTACCCTTATTGGAATCCTATACCTAAAACACCAAAACTAAAAAATCAGATCTATATGTAAAAAAATTACTAAACGTAAACATGAATACTAAATCATAAAAAATAAATAAATAATATCATACAATTATAACTTATGTATAGAGAATAGAATTCTTACACTGGATCACCAGAGACAATCTGTTTGTGTCACACCCTCAAAATCCACTTGCGGGGTTTTACCGCGAGGCGCATGACAAACCAGGATCCAAACCAACGATCACAATAAACAAGTCTAAATGTAATTAATGCAATACCAAAACATAGTTTTAAAATCCCGTTTACAGCGGAAGCTTATTCAAAATAAAGTTCAACATAAATAACCAAAGTTCAATGTTTATGAAATCATGCAACTCTATCTAGACGCCGTGCAGACGCGTGCGCCCTAGTCCCATGTGCTACCTTAGCGACCTGAGAAAACATGTAAAAGTTTACGTCAGCACAAAAATGCTGGTGAGTTTACAGGTTTGCAGTTCAAGTACCAAGTCCACCTGTCCATACTATAACAAATAGAAAACCAGTATACGCTAGCTAGGCGTACGTTTTGCTACTACCACGATTGGAAAACCATTACTAACTCGAATACCAGTTTTGTGCCCGAATAGTTCCAAATGTTCCTGTTGTTCCTGTTTGAGACAATATGCACTCGCCCGGCCCTCCAAGCCGACGAGCGGGGTTGGTCACTCCCAATAGCGCTATTCACATTTCCCCGTTGTGCAAACCCGCACATTCATGGTTCCCCCCGGGACTTCCAAAGATCGTGTAGTACACAATAGAAACCCATAGTATGACAGTAGTTACCAAATATAGTTTTAACACATGTTTTCTCCCCCGAAAGTATAAAACCAGTTTAAAAGAGGGGCCGTAAACTCACCTTAAGTTGCTTTACTCCTAATCCCGAGTAAACTCAGCTGCTATGTTAGTCCCGTACAGTGGCGACCTAACATACGACAGTTACAAGTACTTAGACTAATAACCCGCAGGTTAATTAGTCCCTAGATGTCCAGACCATAACCAAGTTCGTTTGAAAATACCGTGACTGTTTAACTGACCCAAAGTACAAGACTCGACATCCCATTGGTGACCCGAGACTCCCCATGTTATGTTTACGTTCCAAAACATACAATAACGCAAGTACATTTACACACGTTAACGTTCAACAAGTTATAGCACATAGTTCACGTATCACCGAAATACATCCAAATATATGTTACCAAGTTATTAGACATGTTACGGGGTTCCTAGCATGTTACTACATGTCAAATCGGGTCTCGGAATGCTAATATACACTTACAGCAGCAGTACACGCGATTAGGGAGGCTAATCGCATGAAATGTCACGTGATTAGGGCTAATCGCCCCTAATGTTGAGCGATTGGGGCTACTCGCCCCTAGGGGCACGCGATTGGGGCTACTCGCCCCTAGTGGCACGCGATTGGGGCTACTCGCCCCTAGTGGCACGCGATTGGGGCTACTCGCCCCTAGTCACGCGAGTGGGGCCTAATCGCCCCTTAATGCATGCGAGTGGGGGTCTACTCGCCCCAGATACATGCGATTAGCAAGGCTACTCGCCTGTAACCTTGCTGTTCCGGTTTTTCGCGCGTTTAACGCTCCAAATCAGGTCCAGAGCGTGTGTAACTACCCAATATCATCCCAAGCACTATCCTAAACATGTTTAACCCAAAACCCTTCGTTCATCCTCGTAAAATCAGTCCTGCATGCAACCAAAGCACTCCAAACACATACACATAGCATGCAACATTCAATTAACGCATGTAATCATAACCCTATTATCCAATTACTGAGATTTCTATCATTATAATAACAATATTAATTCTGACCTAGCATGATAACACATCAAAACATCATCAAGATTCATAAAAATCCTATCTTTCTAATCATACATACCCATAACGCATGTTTAATAGTTATAATCCGATTAATGACTCTTATTGACGATTTTCAGAAACCTTTTTCGTTTATGAACAGGTCTGGACCATTAGGGATTGATTAAAAACATTTACAAAGTATTGTGGATGAGAATCAAACCTTGGAATTGTAAAAGGATGATGGTTAGACCTTGAAACCTTGTGTTTTTGATAAAAATCGCCTTCCAGAGGTTGTTTAAGTGTTTGGGGCGGTTATGGGACGACTAGGGTTTGTCTAATTGAGTTTAGGAGGTTAAGTGTTGTATTTATAGGCGTTTCTAGTCGTCCAGCCCGTTCCATGCGATTGTGCAGGTTTATACGCGAGTAGGATGCCTAATCGCATGACTGTTCATGCGATTAGCCCTATTCGCCTATAAGAATCCTCCTACTCGCCCCAAAGTCATGCGATTAGGCTATTCCCCAAGCCTAATCGCCTATAGCCCCTATGTTGGTGTGTTTTGCGCGTTAAACCCCGTTTTAACATACGTTAATGCATATTCATGTACCGACAAGTCACATAATGATTGTAAACACATAACACAAGTAAATACACATATTTACACTCGTTCACCAATTCCCGGGACTCGAGACTCGTACGTTCCGTATGCCCTGACGATCCTACAAATCGTCACCGTTTGTACACTTGGTTAAGGACCGACATCTAATGAACCTCTAGACCAACATCCAATGATCTTCTAGACTAACTAATAGTTCCCGAACCATAACCCGACTTAACTAACCCAGTTAAGTACAATATACGCGTGACTCGCTAAGGTAGACTTTCATCTAGACCACGTTGTTAACCCGAATTTGCCAGGTGTCACAGTTTGGGACAACCTTTATTCGTGCAAATCAAAACTTGTTTAAATGAAGTTACGTCCTTCACCTCTTCATCATCTGGTAAACTCAAAGTTGGCTCAACCTTGTGGTTGCAGAACTCGCAACCAAGGTAATACCAATCTTCGTTAGGATCCACCCCCTTGATTGTTCCAACAACAATTACTTGTTTGTTAACCTACAAAACCAAAATTAAAAATGTCACGAATAACCTTGAAATGTATTTGGAAAGAAAGTTATTAGGCAAAAAAAAAATTAATTTTATACGAACCTCTGTTATCAATGGAAGCTCACGAATACTGCTAAAAGTTGTTTTATTCAAAAATTCATCAGACATATTCATACTACCAGACGATCACAGGGATCGTTGAGCAGAACATGATTCGCTGGAGATAAACTTTTCAATATAACTGTAATTAAAAAAAAATATATTTATATATCTTTAAACAACTGAAAACATATAAATAAAACACAAAAAAATATAACTATTCTACCTTTTCTTGAAAGAACGAATGTCTTCAATGTCTTCATTAATAAAAAGGCGAGTGATAAAGAAAGCATTTTGAACACTTACATTGCCTTTGTAAAAAAATATTAAAACAGGTAAAACAAATACCGGTATACAAAAATATCTAATCGGAATTTCTAAAAAAAGTAATATATAACATACCTTTATAATTGCTAAAGCTTCCAAATTGAACAATAAGGACTACATGAACTTCATCTTCATTCTGCTTGATGTATTCAAACATCTCATGACTATAATCTTCCCACAAAGAACAGGTCATTTTCATGCCACTACATATAAACAGAATGTATGTTAAAAGGAAAATTATAAAGGGTTTTATACCAACATATTCGTAGCAGATATGAAATACATACTCTAGATCGATCAAGACAAGGTTCATCTTGCTTTTCAAACCAGCTTTAGTTTCTGTTGGTTCTGGTGGAGTCCATTCTTCAACATAGCCAATGAAATCTTAAAAAAAGTTAAAACAGTTTTATACGAATACATAATCAATATAGAAAAGGATTAAAATACATTTCGTTAGTATAATAAAAACAAACCAATTCTTTGTTCTGTAGACAGATTTCCACCTTTAATTGACTCAAAAGATGAAAAATTAAAACCGTATTCGCTTCCATCAAACTTACTACACTTTGAAATATTAGTTTCAAAAGTAAATGAGAGCATATCTTCTTTAGAAAAATGTTTAGTAGATTTGTTTTCAGCAAGTTGTGAGTTATAAATATAATAGGTTTCATTTTCATGTAAGAATTTTTCATGCTTCTTCATATATCTACTCCATACAATAGCTTGCATTTTCGACCCCTGTTTGAAAAGAAAAAAAAAATTATTAACAACCAATTTTCGCAACAAACAAATGTGTAGAAAAAAGCAAATTAAAAAAAATATGTTAAAAACATAACCTGTTCATCCATAAGAACCATATCAAGAGAAAGAATTTCTCCAGGTTTCTTTCGATTTTCTCGCTTCCAAAGCCTAAGCACCCTAACTTTTATAGTATATTTAGTCATGCGCCAAGTGATGTCATTCAAAAAAGTAATGTTGTTTGGATCCATAATGCTACAACTCTATGGTATCTAAGTATTAGGTACGATAAATCTAATATGTATTTATAGAGATTTAACAAAAAAATGTAATAAAAATGTAAAGTTTTTTATTTTTAGTAAACATTACTAAATTATGTCTACATAAATATAACAATTGACCACAAATTGATTTACATTTAAGTGTTTCCATTATTAAGTTAAATTTCGTTTAAAGTTAATTATATTATGAAAATATAATTAGCATTGTTATATGTTTACATTATTAACTTAAAAGTTAATATTGTTAAATTTTGTTTACATACATACGATTTTTTGGTATGGTACATTTGAAACTGTGTATAATTAAAATTTAATTTTTAATAAAATTGTTTGTGAATTTTTTTTAAAAGTAACAGTTAGAAATGAAAATCAATTTACATTTAAGTTTTCCATTATTAAGTTAAATTTCGTTTATTGATTAAAAAAAGAAAATCATAATTACCATTGTTACATGTTTACATTATTTACTTAAGGATAATAATTTAAAATATTTTTGGAAAATTGTGATTAATATAATTCAGTTCGAAAAGTCAACGTTACTAAAAGTTTACTTTAAAAATAAACAATAACACATTTAAGAAATATAAAATGTAAATTATTGTTAAAAAATGTTTGGTAATATAAAAATGTTTCAAAGTTAGTCATAGAATGTATGATGACTTTTTGACTAAAGATTCCTAAATTATGACAACATTAATATAACAGTTGACCAGAAAATTAATTTACATTTAACTGTTTCCATTATTAAGTTAAATTTCGTTTTGGTATGGTACATTTTAAACTTAGTATAATTCATTTTATATTTTTAATAAAATTGTTTGTTATAAATTTTTTTAACTAACGGCTTTATAAAACAAAAGTAATTTACATTTAACTTTGTCCAATTTTTATAGGTAAAGTTCGTTTATTCATCAAGAATTTATTTTTTGGAAAAAAATTGTTTATTATTCGTTTTTTAAACTAAGCGATTTAAAAGAATTGTAAAACTGTAATACAATTTAATTAAAATAGCCAAACATTGAATTTAAATACCTCTTATGTTACAAAACTGGTTTTAGTTTATTATTGAAATGTACCAAAAATATTTTAAATAATTGAAATGTACCAAAAATTGAAATGTACCAAAAATATTTTGATGATACAATTATATTGATTGTTAGTTAATTGTAATAATCTTAAATTTATTTTGTTAACAATGATTGAGATAACTTAAACTTCTTAATATAAACGGAATTTATATTTATTAACAATTAATAAATTAAAATATTTTAGGAAAACTGTCATTAATATGATTGACTTGGAAAAGTCAATGTTGCTAAAATTTGACTTTTAAAAAAAATTATCAAATTTAAAAAATATAAAATGTCACATGATTGTTAAAAAAGTATTCTGATATAAAAATGTATGATGACTTCTTTTTTTTTTGTATAAAAATCCATATGATTGTAATTGTATTACTACTACCTAAACAGTTCACAATTCATAATTACTCAATAAACAACAAATAAAGGTTTAGCATAAACATATATCACGACAAACCAAACATCATATGCACAATCATACATGACAACTAAACCTACAAAAAGTTTACAAAATTAATGTTCAAAAAAACCTTTTTGTTAAAAAGAGTTGGACAACCAATGTTACAAAATATAGTTTTTTGTATCAAAATGTAAAATTTTAAGATGAAAAGATTGTTATTTTAGATTCTTAGATAATAGATTTACTAACTTATCCAAACATTGCTAACTTACTGGCTAAACAACCCAAAAACATTACAATATACATAACCTACTTATTTATTGTTTATCAACATATATATAAACCCAAAAACCACGACTTACCACATGAGCAGTAAACGTGGAAATGTTTGTGACTACCAACTATAGATCATGTTCTAACTTAAAAAAGTTACCCACCAAAAAGTATTGTCTTCAAACCACATAACAACCACCACTAACCAAACTAACTACCATTACCGCTAACAACATTAGAGAACTCGAACACACCTTGCTTTTGGAAAAACTGGAAATGCATTTGATCACCAAGCTGAAAGTTCTTATCACCTACGAAAGTTGACATACCTCTTATGTTGTAACGGTACTTTCGAGGTTCACCTTCCCTCCCAACAGACACTCCCCAACTAAAACCCTCACCATCACGAATGGTCAAAGCCCTCTTCTTGCACAACCCGTTTTCCCTTGCCCAAGGGGTCTTCATACGCTACGCAAATAACAAATAATAGAAAGTTATACAATAATAATATATAAATATAGCTTGTCATCTCATTTGGATATGACATAAGTGGACATCTAAATAAGCAACAACAGTTTTTCCATAATTGACAACAGACTAACATTTAACATCTAAATAAGTCTAAGTAACAACACTTGACCCATATTAGGAGGTCATCAACTTATAAACCACTACTATGGCTGCAATAACATCTAAAGGCGTATAATAAAACTGTTCGACTAACATGCATTTAACATCTAAATAAGTCTAAGTAACAACACTTGACCAATATTAGGAGGTCATCAACTTATAAACCACTACTATGGCTGCAATAACATCTAAAGGCGTATAATAAAACTGTTCGACTAACATGCATTTAAGTTAATAAATTTAAAAAATAAATGATTGCACTTACATAGTAAATGCCATTTGACCCATATCACAAGTAAAGACCATTTGAGTGCAGTTTGACCTCATAAGGTCAACAAAGTCTAAATAAACAACTAAATTGGTGCAGTTGAGAACGATGACCACAGATGACCCATATCACAAGTAAAGACCATTTTTACTAAATGCAAACCTAAAACATTCAAGCTTAATACAAACCTATAACATAAATGCATAATCATTCTAAGTTGAACGCTTAAATAGTAACAAACCAATAAAGTATTTCTTAAACCATAAATGTATACCTAAAACATAAACCACTAATCAAATACTAAATCATAACAATCCATTCTAAGGTTTCTATAAAACATCAATCGGATCATAAACCTAAAACATGAAAGCTAAATAGAGACCAAAAACATATTTTCCATAATAATCATCAGTATGTAAACAGAATTAATTAAAACCTAAATCATAATCCTAAATCAAAACGCTAAAACAATCGATTAATTAAAATCAGTGTAGTATGTAAACAGGACTAAAATACATCTAAGTTAATACATTTAAAAAATAAATATTATTACTTACATAGTGCCTGTCAACAACGAACACCACTGGCACACCTACATCCTCCTCTTCCTCAGAATCATCATCCTCTTCCTCCATATCAGTGTCCTCTTCATCCTCCTCGCTGAAATCATCAGAAACAACAGCCTCCTCACTATCATCAGTAGAAACGACAATGATATCTTCATCAGAGTAATCTTCATCATCATCCTCCTCCTTAACTTCAGCTTCCCATTTAAGTTCAGGAGGAAGAGTAAGCTTGTTTTTCTCAAAAATCGACATATTGTATGTGCTCTGTTAAAACAAAAAGAAGTATATACATTTTATCAGCCTTATGACGTATACAGCGAGCAAAAAATATAAAGCTAAAGATTTAGAATTTATATTTAAGAAAACAGAGAAGACCTCATCAATGATTTCGAAGACAATGAGATGATCAGGTGTGATTGAAAAAGTTTCCTTAATGAAACGCCATCCTTTAGTGACATAAAAGAAACCATCATCAACTGCTAGCTGTATCTGAAACTTTTTACGTGGAGGAGCTCTAACTGCAATTGGGTCCAACGGGAGTTGTCTGTTCATTAAACCATGAACAACGTAACAACTAACATGCTGGAAAAAACAGAAAAAATGTTGACAGGGGTTAAAATAAGTTTTTTTATCAACAAATTGTATAATAAAATACAATGATGTTATTTGATTAAAAAAAACACATACCAGACGCTTCTCACTGGTATAAGGATCGGACAATCTGCAGTAAAAAAAGTTACCAGCTGCATACACTGCATCTTGATGGAAAGTTATCATCCTGAAAGAGCGAAGATTTTCCTCATACTGAAATAGAAAGTTACACCCAGATGGGTACTTCAATTCAGTAATCATTGTTCTCCAACCATTGTAGAAGAACCACTTGCCAGCAATATTCAACACTTTAATATCATAGATTTTAGAGTCCAAGGTACGGATTTTGGTGTTACCGGTAGGATAACCATAATCTTCGATCCACTTTTGATAGAGTTTTGGTAACGCCTGATAAGAATTACAAACATTAAAATATTATTAGGAAAAGTATAAACATACTGTACTATATACATTTTAGCATGTAACAGATATCTTACAATACAAACACGGTTGTTACCCTCCGACTCAATCCAAAATCCATAAACCATTGTATTCCAAACGTGTATGCACCTGTAGCAACCACAAAAGATAATCGCAAATACATATCAGCAAAGTAATGTTTATATGAGTATAACATAAAGAATATAAATTGAAGACTAAATTGAAGACTAAATCAATTGAACAACTTTTACTAAATGCAAACCTAATCCAAACAATGTATGATAACAATCCATTCCTAGGTTCCTTATAACATAAATTGAAGACTAAATCAATTGAACCATTTTTACTAAATGCAAACCTAAAACATATTACTACGAATAATGTCCAGCTTAGCAATTAGGGATAATATTTGTAATCCGTATTTCGGACATACTACAAATCAAAACCTGAAACATTCCTAGGTTCCTTATAACATAAATTGAAGACTAAATCAATTGAACCATTTTTACTAAATACAAACCTAAAACATTCAAGCTTAATACAAACCTATAACATAAATGCAAAATCATTCTAAGTTGAACGCTTAAATAATAACAAACCAATAAAGTATTTCTTAAACCATGAATCGATACCTAAAACATAAACCACTAATCAAAAATTAAATCATAAAAATCGGTTATAAGGTTTCTATAAAGAAAAAAAAAAGCCCTAAATCAATACCTAAATCATAAACCCCTAATTTGAAACCTAAAAGCATAACAATCCATTCTTAGATTTCTTAAAACATCAATTTAACGATAAATCGTAACCTTAAAACATCAACCCTAAATCATATCTGAAATACAAAACGATTAATAAGAATGAACAATAATAATCGAAAAAAAAGAACAATAAGTAAAACATAAAACAGAGAAAACGATTAACATTAATCTAAAGTTTAAAAACATAGATTGAAAATTTGTGAAACAAAAGAAAGAATAATCGATCAATGAACATCGATTTAGTGAAATAACAATCAAAATACAGTTACCTTGGATTGGAGAGAAAGATTATGTTTAATCGCCTTGAATCGCCCTTGTGAGATTAGGGTTTGCGTAGAAGGAGGCGATGATAATATGAATGTGTTATGTCCGTGTTTTTTTTAGGGTATATGTATTTTATGGATTTTTGATTAAAAAAAAAAGAAAATTTTATAAATTACCACATTGTGCCATGAGGGATGACCATTAAATGCTAGGGTGGTAAATGATTGCCAAGTGTCCCAAAATGCTCCTAAATATTATATGTATAGATGACCAGAGTGTAACAAGTTGGTTGTTAAGTAAATAAATGTTTTAATAAGTTTGTAAGTTTAATGCAATTGAGTTTTGTAACACACTAGACAAATCTTATAATCGACTACGAATACTAGAGATTCTTGGTTTATAAGAAGTAATCCACCTCAAATATTACCAATGCATTTTGGACGCATTGGCTGTTATGTAAAAGTTGTACTAGGATTTGTGACCTTCTACATTTTTAGTGTCCTTTTGATATTGATGTGATAGTCAACACACGAGATTTAACGGTATCAATGTATGCATGAAAAGTGTGATTCCTCGTGTAGTCAGGGGTGATGCTTGGTGGGGGTGGGAGGGGGCGGCCGACGCCCTCCCCCCGAATTTTTGCGCAGAAGTTCCGATTATATAGTATTCGTATATAAAATTTTGGAAATATAGGGTTTCAACCCCCCGAAACTAGTGACTTCCGACCCCCGAACAGTGGCGAAGCTTGACCCGAAGGTTCGGGGGGTCGGAAGTCACCGGGGGTTTGGAAGACACTGGTTTCGGGGGGTCGAAACCCTATATTTTCAAAATTTTCTATACGGATACTATATAATCGGAACTTCTGCGCGAAAATTCGGGGGGGGGGGGGGTCGGCCGCCCCTCCCCGCCCCAACAAACCTGCGCCACTACCCCCGAACCTTCGAATCAAGCTTCGCCACTACGTGTAGTTGATGGTTCACTGTGATAAAATGTGTGACACCAAAAATAAATTACACATACCGAGACTCGAGCCCATGACGTTCCACGTAGGAAGTTATTGGGGTTGCCTCCATCAAACCAAAAATAATACAAAGCCGTTTTTATGAATCACTGAGTTGACCCGGACGAGTCGAAGGTCGGTTAGCGCAGGGTATATTTGAAGTCGTTATCTGCGCCGTTTATCACACACCGGTTTTTTCTGCTAAAAGTAACCCTAACAAATGGAGAACGGCGACCACAAACAAGTCCCCGATAACGCTAATGAACGTATGATTATTATTATTATTATTATTGTTATTATTATATCAGTTAATCTATCCATTAATGTTGACCTAATCGATTAAATCTTTATTTATTTCGGTTACAGATTGCCCAGGAACAGAATCAGAAGACGCAGGAAAATCCGATGCGTGTGCTGGTTGCCCTAATCAAGAAGCATGTGCTTCTGCTCCTAAAGGCCCCGATCCAGGTTCTCTATAGTTATTTATGTGTACGCCTTGATGATTGTTGTGGTTTATCATCGATTTCTGATTAGGTTTTATGTTGATAAATAAATAAAAATAAAGTAATTATAGAAAATTGAAACGCTTTGTGCTTTAGATGTTGATTCGAATTTTGATGATATTGATTTTTGTTTAGGATTCACTTGCTTCTTGTGCTTTAGAAGGGTTTTTTCTGCATATTTGATTGCTAGGGGGTTCGTAAACCGTCATATAGTGTTGCAAATGAGCAGAGTCCGAGCTCAAGCTTGATTAACTTATAAGAGCTCGAGCTCAAGCTCGATTAACTTATAAGAGCTCGAGCACGGATCGGTTCGAGCTTTGTTTTTAAAGCTCGAGCTTGGCTCGTTGGTAGTTTCTCAAGCTTGAGCTTGAGCTCGGCTCGTTTAGTGTTTATTAGTTATTATATTATTAAATTAAATAATATAAATAATAGGCTCGATAGCTCGATAAGTTAAAGGCTCGGCTCGGCTCGGCTCGTTTATTAAATAACTTTCAATGTGGGGTAAATAGTTTAAAATATTAATAAAATTAATATTATACTCGGGCTCGATAAGGCTCGTCGAGCCTGGCGAGCTTCATATGCCAGGGTCGAGCTTGGGCTCGATAAGTAAACGAGCTTTGTTTTAGGCTCAAGGTCAGCTCGGGCTCGGGCTCGGGCTCGATAAGGTTCGGCTCATTTCGAGCTTTTTATTGAGCCGATCTCGAGTAGCTCGCGAGCTGCTCGGCTCATTTGCACCCCTAGTCATAACCAACTAAACTGTTCAAAGGTGTGAAGCGAATCAGGCGGTTCAGCTGATTTGAGTTTTATACGGTTTTTTTGTTTGAAAATCTGTGTTGAATAGTTCAGTTTATGGCGTTTGAAATCGGCTATGTAAACCGAACCGGTCATTGTATATATATTTGGAATATGCTGTTATACATATGTTTAACATTTGTGAACCATCTCTATAATCTTTAAGAATTTAATACAAAGTACAAACTTTTGATTTGAAAGACGACAAAAAATGGTTTAATCCACCAAACTGAACCGTTTTAGCCGCTCCAACACTCCAACCAATGCAGCCGGTTTGGTTTGCTGTTAAATGGGATTGTAGTAGCGGTTTGGCCCATGATTTCGTTAAATCGAGCCAAGCCGGGCTGTGAAGGCGTGAACACCCCTCTTTGAGATTCTTCATGTTTTTTTTTTAAATTTTTTGTTTAGTTATACTTTAGTCGCATCATTCCTTGTTTCTTGTTCCATGTTATCCCTAATGCAATTTTTGGCTTGTAAATACTTATCAATTCCGCTCTATTATCATCTATAGTGGAAGAATGCTGTTGCCAGTTGCCCTCAAATAACTATTAAATTTCTATATTCTTAATATGTTTTGTGGGACAGATTTGGTTGCAATTGCAGAAAGAATGGCTACAGTAAAGCACAAAATACTAATTCTATCCGGCAAAGGCGGGGTTGGAAAGAGCACATTCTCAGCCCAGCTCTCGTTCGCCCTTGCTGACATGGACTTCCAAGTCGGTCTACTCGACATAGACATATGTGGGCCAAGCATCCCAAAGATGCTCGGGTTAGAAGGCCAAGAAATTCACCAAAGCAACCTAGGTTGGTCTCCTGTCTATGTAGACTCCATAGGAGTAATGTCAATCGGGTTCATGCTCCCTGACCCTGACGACGCTGTTATATGGCGAGGCCCACGAAAAAACGGTATCATAAAACAATTCTTGAAAGACGTTTATTGGGGCGAGCTCGATTTTCTAGTGGTGGATGCCCCACCAGGGACTTCAGATGAACACATCTCAATTGTCCAGTTTTTAAAAGAAACAGGAATCGACGGTGCAATTATAGTCACGACTCCACAACAAGTTTCGTTAATAGATGTAAGAAAAGAGGTGAGTTTTTGTAAGAAGGTTGGGATTCCGGTTCTTGGGGTGGTTGAGAATATGAGCGGGTTATCTCAGCCCGTAACAGATTTCAAGTATCTGAAACGGGCCAAGAATGGGGAAGAACCAGAGGATGTTACAGACTGGGCCATGGCGGTTTTGAAAGAAAAAGCACCTGAATTGCTGGGTTTGGTTGCGTGTAGTGAGGTGTTCGATAGCAGCGGTGGTGGTGCGGCTAGAATGTGTGTCGAAATGGGTGTCCCGTTTCTTGGGAAAGTACCTTTGGATCCTAAGTTATGTAAGGCTGCTGAAGAAGGTAAATCTTGTTTTGGCCGCGATGAATGTGGGATTAGTGCTTCTGCACTTTCTGCAATAATAAACAAATTGTTGAAGAATAACGCGATGGCATGATCGTAAAATAATGTAAACTTGCACTTTTTATTTCGAGAATTTGGATGTGAGATTTTTGTTCTAGGGTCAAGATTTTCTGTCTGATTTGAATTTTGATACCTTTATTTATATTGTGTTGTACAATAGAATAGAATATATGGAACTTTCTGTGATCATTCACTGTATACAGTCTGTATTCTAAACGATCTCATTTGAGTGACTATAAACTCATTTGACCAGTTTGAAAAGTATGTCTCAGGCGATAGGTGGCAGCGCTTAATCTGCAGCAAGATGGGTCAATTATATGGCACATCAGCAACTTGCAATAGAGTGGGGGGGGGGGGGGGGGGGGGGGTTAAAGGAGTTGAGCTCGGAGGGTGGTGGTCAATGGCGATGAGCAAGGACCGGAGGTGGGAACGGTGATGGAGGTGACGGGAAACCCTTTTGGTTCTTCAAACTAATGAGCCACAAATCTCTAATTATGTGAAACTTCTTGTGTGTTTTTGATTGTTTAAAGAGAGGGAGGGAGAGAGAGCGTGCGCGTAAGGTCAAATAGTATATGTCCGCTGGAACAGAAGATGAGTATACCCTTGGTGCGCAAAATAAATAGCCATTATCGTTATTTTATTATTTTTCTAGGGCATTTTCGTCATTCTGTTTTTAAAGATAATCTGCTCTCCCTCACTCACTCACCTAATCCTCATCCCGTTCCCACCGCTTCTTATCACTATGTTCTACCCATCGCACCTCCTCTTATTTGTCTTCCCCACTGTAGTTGTGCCATCGCCTGCATCGCGTCAAACACCGCCTCTTTTCTTTCTTTCACAATCCATGAACACAAACTAATACACACTCTCCTCCATTTTAAACCAGATCCTAGAGAGAGAAAAGCGAGAGGGATGAGAGAGAAACCGGCGTAAAGAGAAGAGATAGAATGCGGTAGACCGACAACCGATGAGAGAGATGGGGCGGTGACCTCCAGCGAGGTCCCGACAAAGATTCCAATTAACGAACTTCAAGACGTATGTTCCTTTTTTGAGTAGATCGACAAACCCCGAGGTCAGATGTTACGAAACAAATGGTGATCAAGAGATAAGAGATAAAGATAGGAAGAAGAACTCGGGGAAGAAGAGAATTAATCCAAATCAATAACTACTCATCTCATTCATCTCAAGGCTATTTAAGTACAATTAGATATGTTTACAATAACCCCTTATATTATTCTACAGTTACACTACTACAAGTCCCTATATTATTATGACCATAACAATACTCCCCCTTAAAAGATTTTTGTCCTCAAAATTCATAAATGGAAAGAAAAAAATTCTAATCAAAACTATTAAATCCAAATTTTGTAGTCTTGTGCAACATTATTCGAATGAAATTCCTTCATATCACCATGTGCATATCTATACTCCATCATGAGCACAACTTTTGTTGGATTAGTAGCTCCCATGACAAAATGTTGAGCACAGATTTTCATATCACTATCTCAAGCCATTCCCGTCAACAAGGAGTTTTGTGACCCCATATGGATTTATTGTATCCATTCCACATTTCCACATGCCAACATCTTATCAAATTTTTTATGAACAAGTATTAAATTCAAATATCCAAACTCATGGAACTTTTCAACTAAACAATATTGCCAATTCGGTTTCCAATCACAGGTTTTAACAATCGAGTCAACGTCTAGTTAGATCAAAGGTTACGTGGCATCATCATGGTCACATCGGGTTTCTAACGTTTTCACTCCAACTTGGATTTCTTCATATACTTTCACTATATCATATAAAACGTCAACCTTAGCTGAGCTAATTAAGCCTGATAAACAAATCACTAACAGAGATTAAGCTTTAAAAATACAACTTGAAACAAGTTTAGCTCAGGCTCAATGCACTTTAACTTAAACGTGCCTAGCTCAAGCTTAAATAAACTTGGGCTCAACTCCAGTGGCGATCCTTTTAAGGGGCGGGAGGGGGCGGCCGCCCCCCCCCCCCCCCGAATTTTCGTTCAGAAGTTCCGATTATATAGTATTCCTATAGAAATTTTTTGGTATATAAGGTTTCAACCCCCCGAAACTGATTTTCGACCCCCCGAAACTAGTGACTTCCGACCCCCCGAAGTTTCGGGTCAAGATTCGCATTGCTCAACTCGACTCACTCATTACGCCGCACATGACTCGGTTTTCAAAAATTAAATGCCTTGAAGTGACTTGCATTGTTTTTAAACGAAGCATACAAATGGGCTCATAGATGACATTCTTCAACATTGTTTTAATCAACAAGATGTAACTACAAGGCTATGTAGTGAAGTAATCAAGACACCTTTGTTTGACTACTTTATTTATAAATACAAAAATATTGTTAATTCCAAAGATTTTCTACCCATAAATCTGGTTATATATGACATTAATTTGATCAAAATTTCTACCTTCAAAAAATGGCACAAATTCTTCAACTTTTGTTACTAATTTCACTATCAAGTGCCATTCTTCAAGTATCAATAGCAGGAGACCCGGACATCCTCACGGACTTCATCGCGCCACCAGGCGTTGGTGGCCCGCTAGACGGAAACTACTTCACATTTACCGGAATGAGAACACTTGTGGATGCACCATTTCCATCCACTTTCAAAGTCTTGAAAGCCACCATGGCTGAATTCCCGGCTCTTAACGGTCAAAGTGTTGCTTATGCTGTGCTCGCGTTCCCTAACAACACGGTTAACCCACCACACACGCACCCACGGGCTTCCGAGCTCTTGTTTGTGCTCATGGGCTCGTTAGATGTCGGGTTTGTTGACACGACTAATAAGTTGTTTACACAAAAGTTACAAGAAGGTGACATTTTTGTGTTCCCTAAGGGACTTGTGCACTTTCAATTTAATAGTGATGCTAATAATACGGCTTTAGCCTTGTCGGCTTTTGGGAGTGCGAGCCCTGGGACTGTATCGGTACCAAATTCGGTTTTTAAATCGACTATTGACGATAACGTGTTAGCGTTATCGTTTAAAACGGATGTGGCTACCATTCAGAAGATCAAATCCGGGCTTTCGGGATAGATTAAGTTGTTTGAACCTCTTGTTTGTGGTTTTCGAACATCGACTATGTTTTTGTATGATTTGGTGAATAATTTTCGATGTTAAATCTGAGGTATACGTTCTATTTTTATAGGTTCTTCGATGCCAATCAGTATACATATGAACAAAGGGCTTGTAACCTAACGGTAATATGATATTATGGAAAGGTGTCTCTCCCTATGAGGTTAGGGGTTAAGTCTCATGATGATAACATGTGTAGATTTAGGAGTGATTAAAGAGCATATGAGTTGCCCGAAAAGCTAAGCCAATAAGCACTTTTGACCAAAAGCACTTTTACATTTCCAAACTCAATCCCAAACACCCTCTTATTATATTTGACAACTTGATCCAAAAGATTTAAAAAACTAACGCCTTTAAAAATATTGGACGAGGTACAGAAGTAGTAGCTAATAACTGTAGTTTCTGATGGCCCTCCGGTTTTTTATTACCGTGCATTTACTCCAGAGAGGCTTGCCTCTTGTGGAGGGTGCAACATCTGTCAAGTGGCAAGTGGCGGAAAATTTTCCGGGTGGAAGCCTTAGTGCTCCTTATGCGCAGCCTCGACTCGCTTGTGGGCCGGCCACTCTCGCGTCAGCGTGGACCCGGTTAAGACAACATAGTCTGACCATTGTAGAGTGACTAGGGGATCCCCTTATAAGGGCTTGTGATGAACTCTGTCACAACATAGAAAATCACCATAAAAAAAAGCTAATAACTGTAGTTTATACTATTATAGATGCACCAAATTTTTCATGTTATTAATTGTATATTTTGAATATGTATTTCAAGTCAAAGTTCAAGTTATAGTTATGGTCAAAGTTAAAGTGTTTCATTACTATTAATTATAGTCTAGATTATATCTTTTCTTCATTGTATATATATCTTGTATGAATTATGAATAAAATGTGATTAATCATTTTCTTATATGGTATCAGAGCATTATCTTCAACGAGAAAGCTCTTGATCCTATCAACATGGGAACCGTCGCCCATCACCCCTAAATTTCTTTTCAGGCTACTGCGATCCCCACCATGTCTACCTAAAGCTCCATTTCTTCAACTATTCCGTGATCACCACCACTCCAAGATTCTTTAAAACATCCCTCAACATGCTCTATCTACCTCACACTATTACACTTTGTTACTCCTTCGAAGTTCAAGCGTAACTTATTTTCCTTCTGCATGGTTTTTCAAAACCTAAAATCATTTTTGTGCCACAACCTTTATGTTCCGGACAAACTGTACCTCTAATCTTCTATCACCTGTTTCGTTTACCCTCTGATCATTCTTCTTCTTTCTTTCTTTCTTTTTTTTTTGAACCGCCAAAACAAACCTTTTATTCAAGAACAAAACGATCATTCTTCTCTATTTCTTTTTTATGGCTTTTAACCATCTCTATTTCATCCATATAAGAGATGCACCAAATTCTCTTTTATTCATGATTCATCTGCTTAATCAACTTCATCTTTCTTTACATCTTCAACTTCATCAACTTCTTCTCTTGCTCAAAGAACACCATCTACTTCTATACAAGATTGGACTTATTCCAAGGTCGTCCATCTTGCGGGGGCATATTAGAGATGCACCAAATTCTCCATGTTATTAATTGTATATTTTGAATATGTATTTCAAGTCAAAGTCCAAGTTATAGTTATGGTCAAAGTCAAAGTGTTTCATTACTATTAATTATAGGTTAGATTATGTCTTTTCTTCATTGTATATATATCTTGTATGAATTATGAATAAAATGTGGTTGATCATTCTCTTATATATACAAACACCATTCACGTTTTAAATGTTTGGTAGTAATTAGAACCATAAAATAATTTTTAAAACCAACAAGTATATATATATATATATATAATACAAACTAGATTATATCTCGGAAGCTTTTTGGGATAGATAAATCTAATATAATGTGATAAACGTGTTATGATGCAACATAGAAATTAATGTTAATAAGAATGAAAATGTATAATAAAAAGAATATGTATGTTTGGATGAGAAGCAAAGCTAGAAACAACCATTGCAGAACATGATTTAGGCAGTAGTCTTGAAGGTGTGATTTTTTTTTTTTGGAAATGAGTGGTTTTAACCTATTCTGCTTTTGATGAAAATAGAATTTCTAGTTTGAACATGATTAGTAACTTGCCTAAACATGATTAATGAATTACCTGAACACGTTGTGTGTTTTTCCTGTATGAACAAAAACCGACAAAAAAATCATTTTTTTTTTCATTTTTTGTATAGCACTATGGTACTCGTTGGAAAGATAATAAAACGTTTGTTAATTTGGTGTAATTTTTTTAATTAAAAAATCTTGTATATAAAAATTATTAACGTTTTAAAATCGTAGGGAAAACATGAGAGAGAATGAGACTTTTGGATGGAAATAAGGAGGATGTCACATGGCACACTCAAGGGGAGATGATGGCCTCTTTGAGTGCAATGTAGAATTTCATGCTTTGGAATATTAATATATACTAGGTGAAATCCCGTGTGAAAACAAGACTAAATCTAACTAAAGCTGGAAATCCATTCATTGGTGGTTGTGCTTCTGCCTTTGGTAACCACTGATGAATGAAACAACTGATGATTATCCATTGATGAAACAAGCAACAGATGATGAAACAAACTTCTGATGACATCATTGGTTTACACTCAACATATGTTGTCACCAGAAGTTTGTTTCAAAGCAGAAACATTGAAAGTTTGATGATTAAATCACAAACTAAACCCTAGATCGACCATAAGGCAGATCCATGCGTGGGTGCACACAACAAAAGCAAGGGGGAAGAGAGGCGAGTTGTTTCCTTTGATTATCGGTTTCCAACGTGGTTTTCAAATTTACATTTAGTTGTGTTACATGGGACGCCGAGCTTTGTGGAGGAACAACTTTACACCATGTGAGTTCTAATGCTTTTTTTACTCCTTTGGGGCTAGCATACACACGTGTACTGGTTTTCATTAAAAGATGAGTTTCATAAACGTAAAGGCTATTAAACATTTTTAGATGAGTCAGTTGAATCAGTAGTCTGTGGGTTCAGCCTTAAATTGATGTGATGGCGAAGTTGTTAGGATGTAAGGCGGGTCGCTTTCCTTTTATTCATCTCGGTGTACCGGTGGGCGCGAATACGAACCTTGTTAAGAATTAGGAAATGGTTATTGAAAAGTTCAAGAGCCGGTTATCTATTTAGAAGTTGAAGACCCTCTCTTTCGGAGGCCATATTACCCTTTTGAAATCAGCTCTTAACGCACTCCCACTGTACTACTTTTCATTTTTTCATTCCCCGTCTCAGGTTATTAGCAGTTTAGATCGGTTGCGGCCTACTTTTTACTGGGGTGGCAGCGAAGACGTAGATAAAATGAGTTGGGTCGCTTGGGACCGGGTCATTGCCCTAATTGATTATGGTGGGGTGGATCTCGGCTCCCTTTGAGACGCAAACCTGAGTCTTTTGTCAAAATGGTGGTGGCGTTTCAAGTCGGATCATAACAATTTATGGAGGAAAGTTGTTTGGGCGATACACGGAAAATCAAGGACCTGGAATCCCATCCCGGTTAGCGTTTCATTCGGTGGTGCGTGGAAGCAAATAACGAGTGTCCCTACTATTCTCGAATGCCTTAATATTGACTCGAAACACATGATTAAAGGTAGGCTGGGCAGCAGCTCATGTATTCTTTTCTGGAAGGATCATTGGTTGGGCGCGGATCCTCTCGCTGTTACTTTTCCCAGATTGTATGCCTAGGAGAAGTTCAAAACTTGTGTTGTTGCTGATAGGATTTACTTGTCCTGATCCTGATTCCTGGTCGTGGTACCAAAGTGGGAGCTCGGGTTTCTCAGTTCGTGGAGTAAAACAACAATTACTTAAAGCATACAATTTGCAGCCTCGACAGAATTTGGTGTGGAACAATTGGGTCCCCAAAAAGGTTTGTTTGGTGGCATGGGGAGCGGAAATTGATAGACTTCCAACCGCGGTGGGACTGGCTTGTAGAAACATCCAGATCCCTTGTTAAGCGTGTAAGTTTTGTGGGTTACATACGGAAACAGCGAAGCACCTTTTCACAGGGTGCGCATTCACAATGGAGTTATGGCAGCAGGTTTCCTTATGGTGCAAGGTTCTGAGTCCTTTCTTTTTCCATGTTCGGGACATCCTCGGGTTGCACTCTTCGGCCTTCAATGGTGCTAGGCCGAGGAAGGCGTTTCACACGGTGACTTTGATCGTTTTATGGAGTATATGGAGAGCACGAAATCTGGCGCTGTTCAGCCCGCAACAAGTTTCTTTTTCGCAACTGTTAGAGGAAGTGAAGATAATGATTTTCATTTGGGTGAAACCCGGGCAAGGATGGTCGACATGTCTTGGGAATCATGACGTAAGTTTGACATGGCAAAAATAGGATAATCTTTATTATGGTTTTTGTGTATGTAATTGTTGCCATGAGGCTTTATTTGTTAATCGGACAATGTATCTTATATGCGAATCATTTTTGCTAGTGTCTTGCTAGCCTCAAAATAAAATTAAGTTTTTATGGGCATTCAAAAAAATTTACTTAGCATAAAAACAAATATATATTCAAAAATACACATTAAAGGACAATAAAAAGGTTAAAAGTATTACATTAATAAACATAAAATAATGTATTTTATGAACATGACAATGAAAATAAACATATTTTCCTAGACAACAGCTGGAGGAAAACCTTGATGTTGTCCAAAAGTTTGTTCTTGAATCCCATGTCACACGTTATAAAAAATCAACTCACAATCTTCGAAAGCATTGAACTAAAAAAAAAAAAAAAAAAAATTCCTAAACTGGCTTAAGGTTGGTTTCAAGATGATGTTGCATTTGGTTTTCACATTTGCTATACTTTCTATAGCAACCACTGGAGACCCCAACATTCTTACGGATTTTGTCACTCCAAACAACACCATCGATGCCAACTATTTCACATTCACAGGGATGCGCCAACTGGTGGGTGGCGACTACCCAACAACTTTTAAGGCTTTGAAAGTGAGCATGAACGAGTTTCCAACACTTAATGGTCAAAGCGTTTCGTATGCGATTCTCGAGTTCCCTGCAGGATCAGTTAATCCGGTCCACATACATCCTAGGGCATCAGAGCTTATGTTTCTTGTTTCTGGATCTCTCCAAGTAGGGTTTGTGGATACTAGTAACAAGCTTTATAAACAAAGCCTACAAGTTGGTGATATTTTTGTGTTTCCTAAAGGACTTTTACATTTTCAGTATAATAATGATACTAAGGAACCAGCGTTGGCTATTTCAGCTTTTGGAAGTGCCAACGCTGGCACTCAGTCTATTCCTAGTAGTGTTTTCAATGCTAGTATATTTGAGGGTGTTTTGGATGCATCGTTTCATGCTACTCGGGCGACCATAAGAAAGATTGAACATGGACTTGAGGGATAGTTGATCACTAGGCAACAATTTGTCTTTTTGGTCCTTTTTTTTTTCTTTTGAAAAATAAGACTTCTAACTAAACGTGTTTTTTTTGTTTATTGTAATGAAACCTAACTTCCATTAATATCTTGTTGAAGATATTAATATACAAGCATTAGATGAAGCTTATGATAATGTTGACAAAATCATGCGAATATTATTTCTTAATCAACTCTCTTGGAATGATTGTGTAATAGATTAAATGATTCAATGTCAATAAGAAATTATTTATTTGGTTTAAGATCTTGTACAAAGTACATTTTTCGTGAGAAGTGTGAGAAGGACTAAGAATTGACATGTAGACATCATGTTTTGGATTTAGGAATGATGTTTTAGGTTGTTTTAACTTGAAAAACACCAAACACAACAATCTAAAACACAATACAATATATTATAGTCATTAAATTTAAAAAACAGCTAAAACACACTGCTAATGTTCTTAGCATGGTGTTTTAAGTTTTAAGCCTAAAATACATTGTTTTCGGTTTTTAATTGTTATGTTTGGTGTTTTTATAGGCAAAACAATCCAAAACATCACGACTAAGTTCAAAACATGATGCTTAAGTATCAATTTTTAATACTTCTCACACTTCTCACAAAAAAAACACTTTGTACACGATCTTGACCCTTATTTATTCATTTTTACTTATATATTATTATTTTAACAACAATTTATCGTTATTATAAACTCGTAAGAAAGTATAACCACAACATAAAACAATACTTTAACAAACTACAACCTGAGATTAAAAACACATCAAGCATTACAATAAAAAAACTATAATTTCGCCATGTTTTTAATCAGTAGGAATGAACTTGACTCAAGAGATATGTACTAGGACGTGTGGAGGCATGCAAGATGACCTCACGCGGGCCTACTTGCACACTTCATCAATTAGGGAATAACCAATAGAAGCTTCCGTGGGTCCCATGCGAAACCTAGTACATGACAGTTATAGAGAGAGAATGAAAGGGAGGTCCAGCCAATCAGAGACCAACATTCCATGCTCCATAATCTCCTGCCATCAGCAAAGACTGAAAGGACGAGTGAAAATGACATGCAACCAATCAGAGGAAGACATTGCAAATTCTCTTAACGGTCTCACATGTGAGACCCGCGTGAATAAGCTATCAATCATCACCAACTCGTAGGCAAAAGTCACACACTATAAATACCCCTTCTTCCCACGAAGAAAGGTTCCCATGCTCCATAATCTCCTGCCATCAGCAAGGACTGAAAGGACGAGTGAAAATGACATGCAACCAATCAGAGGAAGACATCGAAAATTCTCTCAACGGTCTCACATGTGGAACCCGCGTGAATGAGCTATCAATCATCACCAACTCGTAGGCAAAAGTCACACACTATAAATACCCCTTCTTCCCACGAAGAAAGGGTCGGCATTTTTGCACTCAAAACACACACAATACACTCTTAAGTTTTGTAAGAAAAATTGATTGAAATGTTAGTCCATTCAATACTCGTTTGTAACTATCACGCAATATCAATAAAATCTCTTCATTTCCTTTCCTTTATATATTAAGTATTGGTTTTAATCGGTGTTTCTTCATTGATTTTATTTATTTATCACCTAGAAAGATCAATAAGCAACGATTGCATACCATCGTTAACGAACTATGAACCGTGTTGTCCAAACAAAGAAGACCATATGCAAGTTGATATTGAAAGTAAAACATTTAAAGGGTCATAAGAGGTTTAATTTAGTAGAATCTGAAAAATATTTACAAACACAACAATTTGAAAAGAATAGGAATTTGAATATTGAATGGAATGTCAAACTGTAACAGTACTGATTTTTGGGAGATTAACATGGACCTTTATATGACACCCTAGGCAAATCCCACATCGGCCGTGGTCAGGAGAGATCCTTGGTTCATAAGTAATCCAAAGCCTCTTAAATCACAAACGCGTTTTGGGCTTAATGCTAGTGGATGAGAGGAGAACTCCACAGTTAAGCGTTCTCAGGTGGAAGTAGTATCAGGATGGGTGACCTCCTAGGAAGTCTCCATCGGGGCTACCAAAAACAAATCTGTGAGCTCTGGATGGGCAACCCATCGGGGCAAAGCGGACAATATTGGTGGTGAGAGGGGCCGGATGTTACAAATGGTATCAGAGCCACTCCTAAGCCGTT
Source organism: Ambrosia x helenae (assembly GCA_030844895.1). NCBI lineage: Eukaryota > Viridiplantae > Streptophyta > Magnoliopsida > Asterales > Asteraceae > Ambrosia > Ambrosia x helenae. Next base: position 3,416,157 of record CM061232.1, on the reverse strand, counting down.
CGGGATGGTGGGGCAAACCTCATCGAGGACGATGAGTCCCTAAGGGGGGGTGATTGTAACAGTACTGATTTCTGGGAGATTAATATGGACCTTTGTATGACACCCTAGGCAAATCCCACATCGGTCGTGGCCAAGAGAGATCCTTGGTTCATAAGTAATCCAAAAAAGCCTCTTAAATCACCAACGCGTTTTGGGCTTAATGCTAGTGGATGAGAGGAGAACTCCATAGTTAAGACCTGAAGCTTGCAGGTTTGCAAATACATTGATCAGTTGAGCATAGAACAGTGGCGGATGTAGACCAAAATTTCAGGGGTAACGTTATATAATTTTTAAGGGTAACGTAATAAAAAAAAGTAAAAAACAAAAAAAAAAATTACGCCACACCGAAAAAGTTAAGGGGTAGCGGGCGATACCCCTGCCAACACTCTAGATCGGCCCCTGGCATAGAATATACTTGGGCGATTGCATAACCAGACAGTCAAGTAAAGAAAATGTTGATTGGTGTTTATGTGTTCGGGATTATTAGGTTGTAAATCAAAGCGTCCATCCGATAATTCCACTAAACTAACACCATGTTGGAGTTAGTTTTGTTAATGTCCCATGAAAGCTTGGTAATTTTTAATACACTTTGTATTTTGAAATTATCTGCAAAATCACTCGGCATCATCGCTTATACAAATCATTATAACAAGAACCACCAACACGTGTGCACTCTCAACCGGGATTTAAACAATTTAACAACTAAACATGAAAATGAAATTACGAATAAAGGAGATCACAAATATTGAAACGAAGAAGAAAACGAAACAAGACATACCCAAAATTAGTGTAGATTTAAACAATCCACCAACTAAACATGAAAATGAAAAACTACCAATCTTGAAGTACTTACAAGGAAGGATTGATAGTGATTTGTGAATGGTGGAATGAGCCAAAGATGGTTCACTTTCACAAGTAAAAAGACTTATCCATACTAGTCAAACATCATTTTCATTTATGTGTTTGTGTTCACACCTTCACATGAATTATAATCCACTACTCATGTCACACTACCCTTCTGACCACTCGGTGTTCACACTTTCACATGAATTCCAATCCACAACTCATTCCACACCATACTTATAAATTCAAGCTTTTAATTCAAGTTTTTTTTTTTTTTTTAAAACGGCCAACGAATCAATTCCGAGCACTCTCGGACACCCTTTTGGCGAATCAGGTACTCGAAAGTACCCGGGCCACCAATTCCCGAGAAAACCCGACCACTCACCGCCCGAAGGCACAACGGTGAAATAGTCGGTAAAACCGGTCGGGATCAGGACTCGAACCCAAGCCAATGGCCGGGTCATCCCTCATTTCCCATCCACCAATGTCCTCCAAATGTAGCTAGTGGGAATTGAACCCAAGCCTCACATAGAAAACTTTAGGCTCTTAACCAACTAGGCTAAAAGTGTTGGACTTTAATTCAAGCTTTTAACTAGCTGATCTCGAGAATTATAATCAAACTAATGTCACAATATACTTGTAAACATTTTATTTAAGCTTTTAGCAAACCGATATCAAGTGAGTCAAATTTCATTCAAGGGAATAAAACATCTATAACATTTATTATTATTATTATTATTTTAATGAAATTAAAAATACATATAATCCAAACACTATCTAAACCTAAACCACATGGCCATGGGTTGTTAAGTTGGGAGAGTAAATTAATATCATTCTATATAATATTAATATTTACACAAACTCCTAATATGTATGTACTTCTAGATAGTATACCCATAGTTTTGTTCATACCCCAATTGTCCGGTTGACCCTCCACCACCGAAGCTCGCCGGAGGCGGTGGAGGTGGCACGGCCACCGTGTCGGTCGTCGTCGTGATGTCATGGATACTTGACCTTTTTCGCTCTTTCTTCATCGAATTCTGCCGGAGAAAATACTTCTGCGCATGACTTGCCACTTGCGTCGGTGTCCGCGAAACGACCACGTTTCGTGAAATGCTCCTCCAGTCCCCCTTTCCGTACCGTTGCAATCCGATCAGAAACAACCTAATATATATAAATTCAGATTAATAATAATAATAATAATAATAATAATAATAATAATAATAATAATCTCATGTTAAAAGATAAACGGATAACAAGCTTTAACAAAACTAGGTAGCGTTCATTTCATGGATTGCAAAGGAATTGGAGTTGAATTCGCGCGAGAACCATAAATAAATTTGGAATTTTGATGTGTCTGTTTTGTAAAATAGAATAAAATTTCAATGGAATTGAAATGTAGATTTACTTCCCTGTGTTGTTCAATTACAATTCCTTCTTTTGTTGTAACCAGTGGCGAAGCTTGACCCGAAGGTTCGGGGGTCGGAAGTCACCGGAGGGTCGGAAGTCACTAGTTTCGGGGGGTCGAAACCCTATATTTTCAAAATTTTCTATACGAATACTATATAATCGGAACTTCTACGCGAAAATCCGGGGGGCCGGCCGCCCCTCCCCGCCCTTACTATGTTGCGCCACTGGTTGTTACAAACATAAGAAGTTAGAATACACATTCCAATTCCCTCCGATTTCAATTCCATTCCCGTGAAACGAACGCATAAGTATTTCAAAAATTACATTCACATATTTCCGGTCATGAAATTAGTCAATTACTATGCACCAGGGCCGTCCTCGAGAATTCTTGAAACGCTCTGGGTCCCAACGAGAAAAATAATGAGCCATGCAATATAAACTCGATAATCGTATATAAAAAAACTATATTAGTTAGGACAATAATAATTTTGTAATGGGTTCTAATTTGTGGGCTATCAGTTCAAAACGAACCGGCGAAATGATAATAATTCATTCGTAACGAAAGTCACCTTCCAAAAAAAATTTAAAGTAGGGTCATATATTATTTTGTTTTAAAAATACATAATTTTTTGGGCCCTCGAGAAGCCCGGGCGGGAGCCCATCCTTCCCCTGCTATGCATGACCTGTTTGACTCGACTAAATAGTTTTAAAAAAGCAAAAGAATAATAATTGAAAAGAATGTACAAGTGATGAAGCGTAGAGTACCTATGTTCCTCCTCTGTCCAGGGCGTCCCCTTCTTCCGTTCACCATCACCATGTTTCGACCCTTTACTCATCCCAAACGATATCTGACTCGCTCTCAACTCAGGATCCCAACTCATAACCGACTCATCACCGTCATCAACATAACTCGGTAACTCAACATGCCCAGAATCTATCTGAAACAAATCATGAACCAGCACCTCATAATGAGCTCTAACCTCCTCAGCCGTCTTTCCAGGAACAGCATCAGCAATCAGCTGCCACCGCCCGATGACGTCATCCGGGTACATCACCAACGCTTCCTCGAACATCTTGTCCTCGTAGCGTGTCCACGTTGACTCTGCTGCTACAGCCGTTGACCAGTCGGTGTCTTGGTTATACATCGGAATTGGAAGGATGGAAATTGGGGGTTTTTGATATGGGGTGAATTGGAATTGTGTGGGTTTTAATTTGATGGGTATTGATTGGATTTGGGTTGTGATTGATTGGATTTAGAGAATTAGGGTTAGGGATTTGGATTTTGTAAAGAGGTTTAGAACAATTTTCTTTTTCTTTGGTTTGAATAATAAATGAGTTGGTTGGATGGGTTGGTGAATCCGTGCGGGTATTTATATGTGTAGTGACAGCCGTAAATACTAGTTTCTATTAATTAATTGGATTATTATTATTATTATTATTATTATTATTATTATTATTATTATTATTATTATTATTAGATTATACCCGGGAATGTTCCGAGTTGAGAAATCTAACATGACATATTAAATTTACATATGAAATACAATAATGCGCTTTACAGTTAGTTACATGCAGGAAAGCTTCAGGTAGCACCTAACCTAAAACAATTAAAAATGTATCTTCAGTGTTAACGCCCAACCTTAAACAATGTATAACTATAATATTAATATCTAACCTAAAACAATGTATAACTTCAGAAATCTAATATAACATATTAATTTTACATATGAAATAGAATGATGCGCTTTACAGTTACATGCAGAAAAGCTTCGGGTAACACCTAACATAAAACAATTAAAAATGTATCTTCAATGTTAACGCCTAACCTTAAACAATGTATAACTCTAATATTAATATCTAACCTAAAACAATGTATAACTCCAATGCTAACGCATGCTGAAAATAGAATTCATATTTACTGATTTGAACATAATTAGTGACTTACCTATACATGATTAATGATTTACCTGAACACTTTGTGTTTTTTTCTTGTATGAACAAAACCCCACAAAAACATAGTTGTTTTTTTTTCTCCATTTTTTATATAGCACTATGATATTCGTTGTAAAGATAATAAAACTCTCGTTAATTTGGTGTAATTTTTTTTTCTTTAAAAAAATCTTGTATATAAAAGATATTAACGTTTAAAAATTATGGGAGAAAACATGAGAGAGAAAAATCCAATTTTGTTTTTAAATGTTTTTTTTCCTAAAATATCTCAATGCCACATGGGATGACACATAACACACTCAATGAGGAAAATGCCTCAATAAATGTATGCATATCTAGTCGTATCGGTGTATGAGTGTCGTGGAAGATGATTAGCCCATAGCAATGTGATGTTGCACGAGGCCTCGAACTGCGATATTGTGACAATAAGATGTCTATTAGTTACACTGGAAGGTATGGGGAACGGCAAGGGGCCGGCAATGCCATGTCGCCCCAGGCTACACCGCCCCTCAGGCGCGGCAACGGTATGCCCGGCACCCTCTTGCCTCCTATGCCACCCCTTCTTTTTGCCTTGGGATTTGGAATTGACTGTTGGATTTGAACGTTGTGGAACGGTAAGTTTGATATTTCGACCGTTTAATTAAAAAAAAGTTATTTCAAATCCTATATAAACCAAACAAATCTAACCCATTTTTCACCACAATCAAACACCACTTTTATAAAATACTTTATATATTTTGCAATAGATCCCTACCAAAACAACCCAAACCTGAATCAAACACCACAACGTGATCAAAACAACCCGAATCCAAACCCGTTCACGACATCGGGTTACACGATGCCAATGGATTCAACTTGGGCTACATTTTCGGGTTTCCAACAAACTCCCAACCCTTTCACCCAATATTCCCAAATGCACCAAAGCCCCACTACTTTTAACCAATTTAGTCATATGCAAATGCACCATAACCCTCAATCCTTTACCCAACTTTTGCAAACTCCGTCATTCCATCCATCTCTCCAAACACAAGTCGAACAACAACCACAACGACAACCCATTTTTGAACCCGAAAATGAAGAAGAAGATGAGGTGGAGGAGGTTGTGCCCGAAACACAAGTCGAACGTTCGAAGGGGAAGGGGAAGGGAAAAAAAAGCAAGGTCAAGATAAAGAAGAAGGGTCGTTCAAAAAAGTCACATGGACGAAAATAGTAGAAGAAGCGTTAGCAAAAGCATATTTGGCTACTTCGAAAGATCCCATAGTTGGTAAAAAAAATTCTTACGATACTTGTTACATTTTATTTTTTTAGTACTATACAATAGTTGTTACATTTAATTTTTTTTAGTAGTATACAATACTTGTTACATTTTTTTTTTGGTTCTCTAATATACGTTTTATTTAAAAATGTAGGGACTAGTCAAACAGGAGCAACCAGTTTATCGCAAGCAGAAGGTCTTAAGTTCCAAGTGGAGGAAAATGAATATTACAATCGGAAGTTCATCAAGTTTTATAATCCGTTGTATGTGAATCCTCCAAGTGGGTATAACGAGAAGTGATTTTGAAAGAGGCGATGCGTAAATATGAAGACAAGTATCGCCATGTTTTTCCCCATGTTCGTGCATGGACGGTTTTGAAGACAAGTGCCAAATGGGCACCGGTTCCAAACGAGGTTGTAAGCGCCAAACGAACCAAAACTTTGGAGTCGGGCGATTTTAGCATGGGAGGCGGGTCGACCGGTCGTTGTCAAATAAATATAAACGACGACCCAGACCCAGAGTTCGAGGATAATCCCGTTCAAGAGGAGGCACGACCCATAGGGAGGGACAGAGCTAAAAAGCAAGCGGCTGCAAAAAAACAAGCCGCGTCAGGGAGTGGGAGCGGGTCAAAGCTGGACGGTTTGGTCGCAGAATTGGCATCCTTCAAAAATACCTTTAGTCAAACTCAAGTAGAGAAGGTTAAATTGAAGGAATGCAAAGTCGAAGAAAAGCTTCGCTTAAAGCAAAAGAGAGTGGAGGAAAGCGTTCGCCAAAAGAATGAAGATAGGCAAGTAGAAGAATGGGAAATAATGACAGCAAACATCAACGACTACCCCGAAGAAGACGTCCCGTGTTGCTCAAGATGAAGGAGAGCATCGCAAAAAAAATATAATTCGTAGTTTTTTTTTAATTTAAGTGTTCGTTTTGTTTTTTATTTTTATTTAAGTGTTTATTTTTTTTAATTTTTAGTGTACGTTTTTTTTTTTGTTTTTTTATTTAAGTGTACGGTTTTTTAAATTCGTAGAATTGTTTTTTTTAATACATTTTTACTTAATATTAATATGATAATATTATTCAATTAAAAAAATAAAAAAAGAAAAAACATTAAATGATGATGTGCCTCTCCACACCCCTAAGACCATTATCTTCATGATGTTCCTATCCCACGCTGAGGTGGCAGCTGAGGTGGAAGACAATCATAGATGATGGGCCTCCTCCACACCTAATAGTCTTAGTTATGCTGGTTAGTAAAGTATTAGTAGAGTTTTGTGAGGGGTTTTTTTTTTAAAAAAATGCATTCTCACATTTAGAAAAAAAAAAAGGACAAATAAATAATAGAATGTGTTTAGAAACTTTGCTTGTAATGAAAATAAAGGTGATCTAAATATAATTTAGGAAAAAATACATAAATCGTCCTTTATGTTTACATTATTTTTTTAGTGGTTGACCTTTACTTCAAAATTGACGAGAATCGTCATTTATGTTGTAAAATCTTGCAGCTCTCGTCATTTAGCACTAACCTGGTTTGTTTTTGAAGTTAAGTTTGGTCATGTTGACCCACATGAGGGCAAAATGACAGTTATGCCCTTATCTTTATCACCACCTACATTCTTCAATAACCACCGCTCCCCACCATCAGGCCACGCCACCACCCTGCTACCACCACCACAGTCATCCATAATTTCGTCGGTTGACAACACCCCCAAAAACCCCCTAGCCATCTAAGACGGTGGCTACCACTGTCGCCACCACCGAGACCAAGCTCCACCTCCACGGCATGCAACCATTACCACTGTAACCTGCCACTACCACAACCCCACACCATAACCACCACCACCTACGAGTACCACACCCATTTGAACAATCACCGCGACTAGCTTTTTAAAACCCCAATTCCCCCGACAACTATCTTCAATACCATTATACCCTCAACCTCCGACAACAACCATCACCGCCATCTCCAGCTACTCTAACCTCTGTAAAAGATCTGGGATTTTCTGGACCTAAAGCAAGTTATTAAAGATGTTAGATTTTCAAAATCGGATGGTGACGGAGAATGGAGCCAGACTTTAGCATACATGAAATCTAGAGAGAGAGGTAGGCCGGATGTTATTAGGGGCAGGTTGGGTGGTGATGCTTGTTAATGGATGTGGTTGTTGTAATGGTAGGCTAGGTGTTAGTAGGGGCATGTTGTAGTGGTGGTAGGTTGGTGGTAGAGATGGTGGTGGGTTAGTGGTAAGGAAGATAAAGAGAGAATGAAAGTTCAGACTTTAGAGAGAGTTGAGAGATACATACATACATACATACATACATACATACATACATACATACATACATACATACATACATACATACATACATATATATATATATAGGTTTAGGATCCTGTACAAAGTACATTTTTCGTGAGAAGTGTGAGAAGGACTAAAATTGACATGTAGACATCATTTTTTGGATTTAGGAATGATGTTTTAGGTTGTTTTAACTTGAAAAACACCAAACACAGTAATCTAAAACACAATACAATGTATTATAGTCATTAAATTTAAAAAACAGCTAAAACACACTAATTAACGCTTAAAACACACTGCTATTGTTCTTAGCATGGTGTTTTAAGTTTTAAGCCTTAAATACATTGTTTTTGGTTTTTAATTGTTATGTTTGGTGTTTTTATAGGCAAAACAATCCAAAACATTACGACTAAGTTCAAAAAATGATGCCTAAGTATCAATATTTAATACTTCTCACACTTCTCACAAAAAAAAAACACTTTGTACACGATCTTGACCCTAATATATATATATATATATATATATATATATATATATATATATATATTTAAAAAAATAATATCACTTTATTTATTAAGTATATTTTAATTAAATGAATAAAATTACGAACTTACCCTCTTGTGGGGTTCACATGACTTCTTTTAACGTTAAAATTTAACCATGCTAGTGCTAAAGGACAGAACTGCAACATTTTACAACACAAAGGACAATTCTCATCACTTTTGAAGTTAAAGGACAACCATTGAGAAACGCTGTAAATATAAAGGACGATTTCTGTAATTTTTCCAAAAATTTTAAATCACTAAAATTCATATGTTGGTATTTAATCGACTTTTCTTGTTTTTTATACAACGATTTGGATAATGTATATGTCGTCATACCTCATAAATACATGCATATCTAGCAATATCGATGTAAGAAAGTTGTGAAAGCTTAGATTATCAGTCCATGACACGATGAATCCATTGAACATGATTAGAAGAAGACGGTGTTGCACGAGGTCTCGAATGACAATAAGATACGTATTAGGTTTTTTTTAACGGCAATATACGTATTAGTTAGTTCTAATGTTTAGAAAATTAGTATTAGTAGGGTTTCAATAAATGTTTTTAAGAGTAAACTGCACGGACGGTCCATGTGGTTTCCCTAAATTTAAAGTATGCTCCTCAGTTAATCCTATGCAAAATTACTAAATTATCCCTCTTTAAAAACAGTAAAAATAAAAGATATTATAAACTCTCTCTCCCCCCCCTCTTTCTCTCTCTCTCTCTCTCTCTATCTATGTGTCTCTCAATCCCAACTACCACCATCATCTTCCCCCAACTACCACCACCAATCATCTAGCACCACCATCTTCCCCCAACCACGGCCCCAAACCTTCCACCGCAAACCGCAATCTTATTCATTCTCAATAAAACCCTCCACCACAAACCCAAAGAAGTCGATCGAATTCGAGTAATAATCAACCAGCTGCAGAGTCCGACCAACCATCTACCACATTCTCTCTCACCTATAACAATACAACCACCATCACTGGACACGACCACCACAAACCCAGCTCCACCCCCGATCGTCCACCCCTCCACCACCCACCCCCTAAACTGCGACCAACGCCATACTTTCATAACCAGATCCGACCAAACCCATCCCCGTTTATAACCATATCGACCAAACCCATCACCATCACTGTCAACTGTCTCCCCGACCAAAAACCCTATCACCGTTACTCAAAAATAACTTAAAATCATAATTAAAAAATGGATGACTTACGTGATGGCCTCCAACGTGAATTTTAACTGAGCGGAGGTTAGGAAAAAAATGTCTAGATTCTTTAAATGAGGCTATGGCATCACCAGAGTCTCGATATAGAGCCCTAATTTTAAAGGAATTTGAGGATATTATTTTGGTTGATAAAAGTAAAGCAGAAACAGAAGGAACGAATGGTGTGGTTTTGTAGTAGGAATGGGAGGTAGGGTTTATTGTGTCTTCTACTGGTTGTTGAATGTGTGAATTGAGAAGAAGGTATGCCATGGAAGCTACTACTGCTTGGTAATAGTGGTGGTGATGGTGATGGTGATGGTTATGGAGTTGGAAATTCTTATCCGTTTGTTAATGTATTTATGAGAGAGAGAGAGAGAGAGAGCGAGCGAGAGAGGGGGGGAGAGAGAGATAGAGGTGATTGTTGTTTGAGGGAGGTCGGAGGTGGTGGTGGTGGTGGTTGAAGGAGGAGGTGGTGGTGATGGTTGAAGGAGGAGGTGGTGGTGATGGTGGTCTAAGAAAATATATATAATAGATTAAATTGATCGGATGGTCCCTGTGGGTAGTTTGGTCATTTTACATGACTTAAACTGAATTTTTTTAACGAAGTTAGCCGGTAAGAACTAAAGTGTTATAAAATGTCAACGTTGGGGATCATTGAAAATAGATGAGGCATCTGTGTAATTTGTACAAACCACATGGACCATCCGTTCAGTTTACTTTTTTTTTTTTTTTTAACAAATTCTTGGATTTTGATAAAGGTGATCTAAAAATTTGGATCACTAAAATTCATATGTTGGTTATGTGTAACAGACCAAGGTTGACATGTAACAAATTAATATCATGAAAATATTACATTTTTATTTAATACTCCGTATATTGTTTGAAGGAATCAATTTAACTATTGAATATTTAATGGATTTTATCCATTAATAATATCAAAAGGAAACTTTGACCTTTTCTAACCGACTTGCTATGCAAATATTGTGTTGTTTTCATGGAGTGCGTAATTGTTTAATTTTATTATATTATTATTTTATATCGCTTATTGTTAGTCTATATCATATTCAGTGTACGGATGCTTTTCTTTTAAAACTCAACAAACCATATATATTCAACACCTCAGTCATTACCTATAATTTTTTTTATCAAGCAATCTATTAATCTTAGAAACATTTATATATTTTTATATCATCATCTTTTTGTTACATTTATTTGTTATACCCAAATGTTAAGTATTCATTGATTTTTATCAAAACCCTTTAAAAACGCTAAATTTTATAAATTTTGACATATATTCAAAAACTTTTAAGATTATGATTGGGGTCATGTCCGTGTCTACATATAAGTCGCCAAAATGGATGGACCAGCAATAAGGCTTAAATTTTCTTTTATTTAATTACAAAATTTGAGGGTGCATATAAAGTATGGGTAATATTATTCTACACAGTGTAAAAAAATGAGAAGGGTGAGAATGATACAAAAAACCCAATAGATCATGAAATATGACACAATGAGCCACAAAATATAACACAGTGCCGAAAAATATAACACGATGCTGAAGAAAAAATACACAATGAATTGAAAAAATGACACAATAATGAAAAAAATAAAAAAGACACAATGATATAACGTATATTTTAAAAACTACAAGCTAAAACCCCAAAAAATGAAGAGCTAAAAACTAACATCGTGTGGTTCGATGAGACGATTCCAATGCCGTTTGAATGAGTTCAATCTGAGTCCGTTTGATTCCCTTCCTACGACATCATATATTTCGTTCACTGTGTATTTATCCTAACCCTATAAAACATGTGTTTAATTGCAAAATTTATTTAGTATATATTAATTTATAACATGACACGTCGTCTTGACGTGATTTCAACTCAAAGATAAAAATTCTCTCGTGAGAGACGAAAACAACAATGTTGATGCTTTAAGTAATAAAACCAAATTTTAACTCAAGTAAACACAAGTATTTATGTCCTAATATTAAATTTTAGTAACTATTATTCCATTAGGAACATGCCACGTAGTAGGAAGAGAAATGATTTCCAATTATAACATTGACTTCGAGTTAGGGAGTTTATATTAATACTTTAATAGGTGTGAACTGGATTTCATTAATCTTGATTTTTTACATTCTTAGGGGACAGAGCGTCACCAGAATTGGTCACGTGTACCTCACTATCAGCATGATAACACCGCCGTCATCGGTGTTGGTAGTAGATCCGTGCACCAAATTCTGGTTCTATTTAACGGATACCTTCACTAAATCCTTTATCTCTTTCTCTCTCTCTCTCCCCTTCTCTCTCTCTCTCTTATTGATTTCCCCCAAATTTCATATCTTTTTAAAAAACCCCATTGTTTTGTTAACTGTGATTTGGAATAAAATGATGAACAACACGGTGAATATCTTTGCCAAAAACCCTAAATAAAAATTTCATACACAAGGAGGATTTTTTTTTTTTTTTTTTGCAAAGAGAGCTACAATTGTTGAATCATTGTTTGTTACGCATACTCCACATGCGTGAGCTCGATAGCCAACTCCAAGTCAATGCCCGGCTCCTCCCTCAACGTGTTCTGGTACATGCTGGTCCACCGATCACACTTATTGGTGAGATCGGTCCACTTCCGCTGCAGGCTGACGGTTGTGCGGTCATCGGTGCCAACTTGGCGGTTGAAATCAGCTAGTACACGTACCCAAAAACCTGCGAATGACGTTGTTGAAGTGTCGGGTCGTTCGAGGCGTCTTGGTAGCATATCACCAATGCAATCTCTTCTTCGGTGGTCCAACGAGACATCTTCGTGTGTGTTTCTTTGTATAAACGGTGGTAAAAGTGTGTTTTAACCCAACCATATGCTAAGTTTATATATAAAAAATTTCGAACGGTTTGGTGGAACGGTATCAATGCCATTCAATTCGATTAAACGGTTTCCATACTTAATTCTGACCGTGAGGTTGGGACGGTTGAAATAGTATGGTAATTATTTTTAAACCGTGTGAAATAATAATAAATAAAAGGTTTAATGAAATTATAAAAAAATAAAAGAATCAGTGGAGTGTTGCCTACAAAAAGGTGTTTCAGTGAAGTGATGTGGCAAAGCAGGATTGGTTAAAATCAGTGAAAGGATAAATTTTTTCTAGTAGCACCCCTGATGGCCTAAAGGAAGTAAGGAACTATGATGGTATGACATTTATTGAGACCATTCTCCCTCATTGAGCGTGTCATGTGACATATTGTGATAATTTAAAAAAAAAATATTTTTTCTTTCTCATGTGCATGATACATGCACTTTCCCCCATGATTTTTGAACATTAATAACATTTTTATACGACATTTTTTTTTGCAAAAAAATACACCAAATTAACGAGCGTTTTATTATATTTCCAACGACTACCATAGTGCTATACAAAAAAAGAAAAAAAAACAACTTTTTTTATATGGTGATTAATAAAATAGATTCTTCAATTATATATGAGTAGAGAAAATAGTCTGAAGACATTCAAAGTTACTATGCTACAATCTTTTTAGTTGATAGCAGTTAAATCATTATATTTATCTTTAAAATGGATCTTAATTCTTACCTATTGATTGTTTTATTTCAATGAAAATTGAACATGTATGTCAATCATTAACACATGCTCACTTTAAACATTATAATCACCTACCATCATCATCATCATCATCATCATCATCATCATGACATATCCTTTGATACCATTTTTTTTTTTCAGGTTCACGTCGCAACTTTAGATCGTATTAGGTTTTTCTATCCCGAGACGCTCTTGAAAATAAACTAATGACTTATATATGAATCACTGGCTCAAATTTTGAGCATAGTTATTGTTTATACTTATACCCGGCTACTTTCCAAAAGAGGGTGATAGATTTTTTTTGAAACGATCAACCAAAATCTATATTCACCAAATTGCTAGGGGGTGACTAGCAAAGAAATCCCCAAAAACAGCAGTCACCAAAGAAAAGAAAACATACACACTACAACATACAACATAAAAAAGACATAGCACTTGAAACCAAAATAAAGACTTAGTCTCCAAAGCTTTGTGAACAGAAACTGTTCCAAACCTCCTAGGTTAGTCCGGTAAGCTTCGCCCGAGGGTGATAGATTAAGGGTATGTTTGGCTAAGCTAGCTGGTAGCTGGAAACTGTAAGTTGGTGGCTGAAAGCTGGTAGCTGTAGCTTTTTAAAATATATTTTGGTGTTTGACAGAGTAGCTAAAACTTTTAATAAAATGTATAAAATGATCAAAATGGACATTAACTAAAAAGTTGTATGCATGTTTTTTTATTTATTTTTTTATTATAGAATGAGTATTTGTGTCATTTACTCATTAAAAGTTTGTAGCTAGTAAGAGTTTTTTTTTAAACGCTAGTACTAGTAGCTTTTCAATGTAGAACTTTTTCTCCTAACCTAAAAGCTTCAAACTCATTCATCTAAACAAAGCTTTTTATTGAGTAGGAGTTTTTTTCTTAAAAACTTGAAGCTTAAAGCTCGTAAAAACTCTTAAAGGCTCCTTACCAAACATACACTAAATAAACGAGACTTATTAGTGGTAGCAAAATTGGTTATTGTTTCATTTAGGTTTGGTTTGATCAACCATTTTTTTATTTATTTTTTGATAAGTTAAGCATTTCATTAACATTTAACACGAACCATAAAATATTATATGAAAATGACACATAAACGGACAACAAGTTATATTGCACCGCCTTTTTATACTGCAAAATATATCATGCTAAAAATAAACCTTTGGTTTCTTAAAGTCAGAAAATTACTATGAATGACATTTTGCACTCAATCCAAAAAACAAATTGCCTCAGAAGCAAGGGATCCGACATCTAAATCACTCGAAGTCGAAAATACTTTTACCTCTGTAAAATCTAGTGATAATTAATTGACTCATTTCAAATATGATTCACTTGACCTACAAAAAAAGAGTAATTAAAATACTTAAAGAAATGTAAATAGAGAAAACAATAATATACTAATTTAATAATAAAAAAATAATAACCTTATCCATTACAAAAAGATGGGCAGGCAGTAGATAGTTTGTAGGAATCCGAGTTGGAAAATACAACAAAGGCTTCCTGTTCAGATTGTGGCTGGCAACCGGAGGTTATGCTAAAATGACAGCCTCTTTTTTACTGAAAAGTCGGCAACCGCCTTTCTGGACGTGACAGCTCATTCCTTTGAGTATCTTTTTGTAAAGCCTTGTCACACACAACTCTAACCTACCTGTCACTTTAACTACGCAGCCGTCTCTATTGATCCTACTTACTTTCTTTTCTTTTATTTTTTTATTTTTTCTTATATACGCCTTCCTATGTCAAGTCCAATGGTTTGACAATTCTGATGTTATTATACTCGGTGGTACTAATATAATATTAGACTGACATAGTTATTCTTCATATAAAAAATGTTATTTTCTTTACGAAAAAAGTTAATGTTTCGAAGTGATTAAAGTTCGAGTGTTGTCGAAGTACTTGATATATGTAATTTAAGCCATTATATGTTTCCTTGGTTGTGTGTGTTTTTTATTCGTTTTTTAACGAACGTATCAAGTTTTTAAACATGATAATCCAGGCCACAACACAGTCCCACATTAATTATAGGGTGACAATTTTTGTCACAACCCGAAATATGTGTGTTTTTTAGGATATTATTGTCATTTTACAATATACAAACAAAAGATTTCTTAATATGTGTGTTTTTTTGAGCCCATAACATTTAAATGGGGACGGAGGTAGGAAAACCATGTTTCTCTCTCAACTTTATCATTTCTTAAAACAACATGCAATCTCAACCCATGACGTCAACTTCTGAGGGATTTGTGATTACAGATGTCACAACAACCGAAGCTGAGGACGAGTTGCTCACCATCACGTCATCAGGGACGGTTGCTATCTCCACAACAACTCAAATCAATAGACAACAGATCTTCAGCTCACCCGTTGATGCCTCAACATCCAAAACAGTAGATCCAATGAAAGAATTCGATGATGCTTTCCTCCACAAGAATCGGGAGTACGTTGTTACTCCGATTGAAGGAACAACAAGATAGGGAAGCCAAGATGCAAAGCATGAAGCTGAATCTATTTCCCACTGAAGGGTTTTCTCCTCCGTTCGGAGATGGTGTAAATCTGGACAACACTCCACGTACTTCATGGTCACTACGACTACACCGTTTCAAACACCATACGGACATGTCATACCCTTTGGATACACCGGACCGTTGCCAACAGGGTTGTTTTTGTAAGTGCACTTTCGTGTATGTTCCCAGCTAGTGATCTGGTACCGAATGCCGAAGGATTGTTTGTTTCGTGTATGTCCCCATCTAGTTATCCGGTACTGTATGTCGAGCAAGAATAATATTCATTCAGGACATCGTGAGGTCGAATGAAAACAACATGTTTTCATTCGGACCAAAACAAGGTCGAATGAATTGGTTCAGACCTTTGATAGGTCGAACCAATTTTCCTATATATAGGGGATAAGTTAGAACTTTTAGTTGGGTTGATCATTTGTGTTTATCCCCAGTTTTGTGAGATTCTCTGTAAGAGGTCTAGGTCTGATTTGTAACATTCTATATTTGATCTAATACACGAGTAAAGTTATGGAAATTGCTCGGTGTTTCATATTATGTTTTCATCTTGTTTTTAACTGATTCTATCTTGATCAGTTTGCACAACCCGAGGGGATTCCGCACCCTACGGTTGATATTCGTGAGATCTTGGTTTGTATAAACGATCCTACAGTTTTCTTCAGACTAGACACTAGACGACATTCTCCATGGTGATGGATGAGATTACCGTACCGTACTGGCCTGCTTATATGGCAGCTAACTCCAAGTTTTCCCAGAGAATTGCCAGTGCTCAATTGCCAGTCAAACTAAAAATGCCAGCAACTGTCAAAAGGTATGATGTTATGTCCGACCCGGACGACCACATTTTTGCTTTCGAAGGAGTAACCGAGATAGAATTATTGCCCATGCCTGCATGGTGCCACATTTAGCAAGGGTTTGGTTCGACGGGTTGCCAACTGAAGAAATGACCATTTGGGAGGACTTCAGGAAATTGTTTTTTGTTAAACTTTGCCAATTAGCGGCGTTGCTCCAAAGACATCACCAAAATACACAATATCTGAAGGAGGGATGGTGAGTCCCTCGAAAATTTTACCGATCGTTTCAGTAAAGAAAGTATGCAGATAAATGGCGCGGTTGATCAGCTCCGGGTCTCAGGCTTTTGCCACGGGGTCCGGAACAATCAACTTGTGGAAAAATTGCACGAAGACCTGCGAAAGACAATGGAGGTATTGATGGAAAGAGCTAGAGCGTTTGCTCAGGGGAAGAGTGCTTGTGGTCATTCCTCCGAGGCCGATTACAAAAGCTCTGATAGCCAAAGCTCATGGAAGAAGAATTCCCACAACGCCGACTAAGATAGCCATTGGAACAAGAACAAGCAACAACCTTACAACTGATCTGATAAGGGCAGCTCCTCCAAACGGTCGAACCACATAAAGTTCAGCGAAATGACTTAGCTAGCCAAGACTCTGAGGGATATCCTCCTGACTGAAAATTTGCATCTCCCGACCCCTGCTGAACAAAGGCCTTCAGCAGATAAGAATTCAAAGAAATATTGTGAATACCACCGGGCCAAAGGAGATAACACTGATGATTATTGGTCCCTTCGGCAGTAAATCGAGAAGGTTATTCGGTCCGACATGTTATCCCATCTAGTAAAGGAAGTCAAGGATGGGAAGCCAACGACTATCCCGAACATGAACAATCAAGCAGGAATCAACATGATTCGGCCTCTTGTGCCACATGGCATCAAGCGACCAGGCTCTCACCTTTCTCCATTCATGATTCAAGTTAATAAATCATTTCCACCTATAATTTAGGATGTGAAATTAAAAAAAAACGCACCTACAAGAGGTGACAATACCGCCAAAACATCATAAATGTTAACAAACATTTCTTATGTCACAGGCGATTTCGTTCCCACAGATAAAACCGAAGAGTCCATGGACAGACCAATAGTCATATCGGCGTCATAGCCGGACACTGTGTTCAAAGGGTTTATATCGACAATGGTAGTGTTTCGGAGATAATTTACCATCACTGTTTCAAACAGTTAACACCAGAGACACAAAAGAGGATGGTGCAGGTACTTGAATCTCTTACGGAAAGGTTGTTGGGATAAAAAACCACAACCCTCAGAATCTCCACACAAGTAATCCATAACTCTCCTATGACATTACCTTATATTTACAACTGTCATGGCTTTCTGATATAGGTTTTTGAGCCGTTGGTTAGCTTCTCCGGGAAGTGATTCAGCCAATTGGGCAAATCACTCTTCTGGTTACCTTAGATGTAGAAGATCTAGGCCGAACAGTTATGTTAACATTCCTGGTAATCAGAGCTCACTTAGTACACAATGTCATTTTAGGTCGCCCATGAATATATGCTTTTAGAATGGTGGCTTCCTCAATACACGAAGCCACCAAATTCCCAACCGAAACAGGCATAGCGACACTATGCACCGACCAGATGCAATGTGGTGCAGAAGTCCGACAAGGATCAAGCTCTCCATCTGTTCCGACTACCTAGACGTTGCTTGAAATATCATCGATAAATCCCAACTTTCCGGAAAAAAAGTGATCGTTGGAGCACAGCTTTCGGTTGATCAAAAAACTGCCCTATGGAGCCTCCTTAAAAGCTCTTTGGATGTGTTTGCATATCAATACTCTGACATGAAAGGGGTTCTGAGAAGTTTTGCCAATCATAAATTAAACACATATCCTTCTGTCTGATCGGTTCAGCAAAAAAGAAGAAGCATGGGTGCAGACAGATCGGAACAAAGCGATAACCGACGATGTAAAGAAATTACTCGATGCAGATATTATCCGAGAAGTTTAATACCAGACCTGGGTGTCTAACCCGGTTATGGTAAAGAAGCATGACAAAGCATGACAATGATGTGTGTGGATTTCAAGGATCTAAACAATGCTTGTTTAAAGGATTATTATCCTCTCCCCAAGATGGATGTCAAGATCGAATCATTGGCGAACTTCTGGCTGAAGTGTTTTCTTGATGCCTACAAAGGGTACTATCAAATTCAGACGGTAGCTGAAGACAAAGACAAGACTGCTTTTATCACCGCCGAAGGGCTCTATTGTTACACCAAGATGTCATTCAGATTAAAGAATGCCAGAGCTACTTACCAGAGATTAATGGACAATGCATTCAAAGATCAAATTAGGAGGAATCTAGGAATTTATGTAGATGATGTGGTGATAAAAAGCAGGGACGAAGAAGATATGATGGCTGATATCAAAGAAACTTTTGCACAACTCCTAAAGATCAATATGAAATTAAATCATACCAAGTGTTCTTTTGGCATGGAGGAAGGAAGATTCTTAGGAGTGATAGTCGCTCGAGACGGAATCCAAGCAAACCCTGAAAAGATCAAGGTTGTGATGACCTTGAAATCTCCTAGATCAGTGAAAGAAATCCATTCCTTAAACAGAAGATTAGTAGCACTGCACCGATTTCTCTACAAGGCAGCTGGACAACCCTTCCGTTCATGACTGTATTGAAACAAATTTTTGGTAAAACTGATTTCAAATGGACCAAAGAAGACAAAAAAGCATTCGGAGAACTAAAGCAATGTCTCAACATGTTTCCAACCCTAACAGCTCCGAAGCCTGGAGAAGTCCTCATTGTTTATCTCGCAGCTTCCCATGGCGCAATCAGCGCAGTCCTCATGGTGCATCGGCACCTGGCTCAAGTCCCAATTTACTATGTAAGCCGAGCTTTAAGAGACTATGAGACCAGGTACCCCCTGTTTGAAAATCTGGCACTAGCATTGGTGCATGCTTCAAGAAGATTAATAAGATACTTCCAAGCTCATGACATAGAGTTTCAAACCGATAAGAACATTCATTTTGTGCTTTGAAATCCAGAGGTCTTGGGTCGATTGGACAAATGGGCGATCGATCTGGGGGCCTTCGACTTAACTTACAAAATAAGGGGAGCCATGAAAGGACAAGCCGTTGCAGACTTCCTAGCCGAATTACCAGATGAAGAGGATCCTCCAGAGGCCGATGAGCCAACGAAAACATAGGCCTTGTTCACAGATAGTGCATCCAATATAGAAGGATCCAGAGCCGGCTTAATCTTGATTAGTCCAGAGGGCACAAAATTCACTTACGCTCTCCGGCTAGAATTCCAGAGTTCGAACAACGAAGCTGAATATGAGGCTCTGTTAGCCGGCCTCTGGATGGACTCAAAATGAAAATCCAGACAAATCGAAGCTCACATCAATTCTTTGTTAGTGGCAAATCATATTCGGGGTGAATATGAAGCAAGAATGCCGAACATGGCAAGGTACCTCCGAAAGGCCCAAGATCTCATCGGAACTTTTCGAACTTGCAAAGTCTTCCACATACCAAGGGAACAAAACAAATGAGCCGATGCGCTCAGCAAGTTAGGTTAGGCTACACCGTCCGGGCTTATGCAAGAAACTAAGATCGAGGTACTCAAACAGTTGTCAATTGATGAAAATGTTGTACTCCAAGTTGAAGCTCAGCAAGAAACATGGATGACCCCATCCTTGGGCATATAAATGAAAACTAGGTTATGGAGGATAAGGCCAAAGCAAGAAAGCTGAAATTCAAATTCCTACAATATCAGGTCCAAAATGGTCGATGTTATCTTTTTAACAGATATGTGTGTATGTGATACGACCCAACTACCCTGACCTGACCCGGCCTGGTTACATCTTTAGAGTATGTTTAAACCGTGAACAGCCTGCACGTTTATTTTGACTCATTAAAACCTTACACGTTTTGTTGGTTCTTGGATGCATGTAGAAGATTAGGTAGTTACCCATGTTTCCTCATTATTAATTAGTACTGCATCCACATTTCTTAATTTTAGGATGGCTTTAGTTGTTTCTTTCTACATATTTAATACCTTGTATTGGCATTTGAAAAAAAAGAAAATATTTGTAGAAAGCTTTGTGCTTAATCTCTCTTTCATCTTGATTTTTTAGAAGTTTTGTAGCTTTTTCTTTGTAAAACCTATCAGTATAACTAGTGTAACTTCGTAAGATTCTTGACATATCGCAAAACAGGTGACTAAGCCCAATTTAGTGGTCGTCTTTGTTCGTTTAAATTTGATTGATCCTTTTTAATCAATTCACATCTACATATGGAGAAAGAAAGCAAAGATGGTGGAAATTGTGGCTAAAACATTGTTCTGATACTTCACTTTGTCAACACTTCAATCTGACAAGCATAACATTTTTAAAGGTCGAACCTTATCAAGACTACGATGAAAATGTTGGTGGTGTACATATATCCATATCTTCCTTGTCTTTTGCTAAGTTAATATTGAGGGAAGACCAGATGTAATCACTTTACTATGTGTTTTGTACCTTTGAAAATATGATGGTATAAACGCTTAGTAAAGTTTGTATTGCATCTATCACCACGAACACCTCTTAAAAATGGGACGGTGCAAATAATTTAGGTTTTTTTCTCAAACAACTTTTATTTGAAACAAAGCTTGCTAGCGAGCAACTAACAAGAGCAAAAAGAACATACAACCAACAATAGGACAAAAAACAAGCATCAAAAATTTAAAAAAAAAAAAAAACAATCCACTAAGACCAAGGTACGGAGAAACATTTTGCCTGAATGTTAATCCAAAGATAGCTCATAGATTTAATTCTCCGATAATGTTCTCAACCTTAACTTGAATAGATAGTTGATTAAGCATAAATGGAAGGGATCTTGCATCACGAGCTAATCAAGTGCCATGTCAGGGACGCCACATAACAAGAGGAGATGATATGATCAACCGTTTCATTGACGCTGCTACATAGACAACATAACTTGAATTCTCTTCATAATTAGCACATCAAGACCGGGAATTCGGTCTTGAATAACTCTCCAACCAAACACATTAATCTTTAAACGGACCCGTCTATTCCATTCAATGATGCTAGTACTTGGAGCTCCATCAACTGAGGCCAATAGCTTCGTCATTTGTGTCACCGAAAAAACCTCACGCTGTGTTCCCGAGTTAACTTAAGAGAAGAAAAGAAAGGAAATGGAAGGAAAGAAAAAAAAAAGTGTGTGTGTTCCTGAGTTTTTCTAAAGGAGGGAAATGCTGAAATGTGTGTTATAGAGTTTTATTTTGGAAGGAAACTGAAAGAAAAGAGAGGAAAACTAAGCCATTTTTAATCCTTCCAAATTGGAAGAAAATAAAAGAAAAAGAAAAGAAAAAAATAAAAGAAAAGAAAAGGGAAGGATTTTCCTTTCTTTTCTTCTTTTAAGTTAAGTCCAAGGAGGATGCATTCTTTTGGATAACTAATCGGTGGAAGGGCGCTACTCTTTCTTGGGAGCAATGGTCCGGTTTTGATGTCGCTCACCTTGTGTAATTGTGTAGTTTTTGTTTTTGGAGTTTGTTGTTTTGTTGTATAGCGTTCGGTTGTTGAGGCTTTTGGAGTTTTCCCAACTGCTTACTGGCTCTTTATATCTATCTATATATATATAAAAGAAAACGTATATGCTGACGTGACGTGTAATGAGGGCCTCAACCTTCCTTTAAGAGTGCCACACGACATCATAATGGAGAGTTTTTGGTGTTTTTGAATTGTTTTCTTTTTTAATTAAATTCAGTTATTTTAGGAAAAAAAGAATTTAAAAATAAATTTAAAATTTTCTCTCTCATATTTCCTCTTATAATTTTTAAACGTTTATATATTTTATATACGAGATTTTTTAAAGAAAAAAATTACACCAAATTAACGAGCGTTTTATTATCTTTCCAACGAGTACCATAGTGCTATATAAAAAATGGAGAAAAAATCGACTATTTTTTGTGGGGTTTCGTTCATACGGGAAAAAACACACAAAGTGTTCATGTTATCACGTAAAATTAGATTTTGTGGGGAATATGAGTTATTACTGATTAGAATACTATGAACATGCAATGATTGAGAGATTTTGTGGTTAGTTAACTTGAGCCATTTGCAATAGGCTATCACGTAAAATTAAATTTTTCAACCTCAGGACCCTCTCAGGGTAATCAGCTAGTATAACTATAAAGAAGTTTGCCGTTAAAAAAAAGAGTCCACTGAGCTCATCCTTTTGATTCCACGATTGAGTTTTCCAGTTCCAACTACCCGTCATAGCACCATTCCGGATACAACATCAATCAATAACATAAGACTATGGGGTGTGGTTCCCCTTCCCCCTTCTTTCCCCTTGTCCACATCAGCGCCACATCATCTTCTCCTTCTCCTCCCCCTTCTAGGGGAAATGGTTCCCCCTTCCCCTTTCCTTTTTATAATAATTTTTCATACATAAAAAGACAAAAAATATATATATATAATATTAGTTTTCTTGGAAAACGCGTCGGGAAGGACGGGATGATTCCCCCGAGCTCACCGATTGAAAAACGGGGGGGGGGGGGGTGTTCCCCATCGGGAAAGGCTCCACCTCATCTTCCCCGACCCCTTTCCCGAGCCACACCCCCCAGTCTAACTATCTTCATTTGACTTTGATTGTAATCATTATATCAGTTTGACTATTTTACGTGTAAATTATTTGATTTTAATATTTAATCTTAACTTTATTTATTAACTAGGTTTCTATTATCCCGCGCTTCACGGCGGAAGCTCCTGTTGTGTTGAGGGTTTGGTGGACGTTAAAGATCGTGTGTCGCTGTAGGAGTTTTTGTTGCGTGGAGGGTTTCGCGGACATAAAAGATAATATTAAGATACTGTTATTTTCGCGTGGGATTCAAAAAAATACTCGCGGGTAAAAGCTAAAAGTTTGGTGGTCAAAGTTTGAAATCCTTTGGGTGGTCAAAGTTTGACATCCTAAAAGGTTTGGTGGTCAAAGTTTAAAATCCTAAAAGCTAAAAGTTTGGTAGTCAAAGTGGAAGAAAATAAAGTACATAAGTTAGTAAGAAAGTTAGTGGCCAAAGTGTAATGCAAGTTTAAAAAAGTTGGGTAGTCAAAGTTTGAAATTCTATAAATGGCTAAAGTGTAAATATGGAGCAAAGTTTGGTCATAATAGTAAATCGTGATGTGCCACTGGATGCCGCCAAAAAGGGCCAATAAAAAATGGATGCCGCCCAAAATTAGCCAAATAAAATAGTCTACTGTAGAAGTGTGAATTCTTTCATAGTTAAAAAAACAATTCAAAGAATAATATATGGAACATTAAGAACAATACATCCTAAAAATTATAGCACATACGCGAGTTTAGTCGTGTGTTAGTACCAGTGGCGAATCTTGACCCGAAACTTCGGGGGGTTGGAAGTCACTAGTTTCGGGGGGACGAAAACTAGTTTCGGGGGGTCGAAACCTTATATACCAAAAAATTTCTATACGATACTATATAATCGGAACTTTTGAGCAAAAATTCAGGGGGGTCGGCCGCCCCTCCCCGCCACTTAAAATAATCGCCCCTGGTTAGTACTTAGTCGGGCCACCTCTCAACTTTGTCAGCGAAGTACAAAATTAGTGCATTTTTTTCCCTTCTGTGTTTTATGTATCGAATACACCTGAAAAATGTTAAGTTACACTAGGTCCAATCTTTTTGGGGATACTCCTAAATTTTTCTGCTAAATCCGTCACTATCCTCAACCATTTATAGTAACCCGGTTGTTAGCTACAATTTTAGGTACATTTCATCAAGCTTTTAGCATCCATTTTCATTGAATTTTATGCATTTACACCATACATATTACATAGAGTCTACTTTGGTTCATTTTTACTGTTTTTTAGGTGCATGCACGGTCACAAACGATAATGGGCATAGGAGTAGGGCTGCAAACGAACCGAACGAACACGAACATGGCCTTGTTCGTGTTCATTTGTTAAGGAAATTATGTGTTCATGAACATTTTCCGAACGAGATTTTATGTTCGTGTTCGTTTGTTAAGAAAACACTTGTGTTCGTGTTCGTTTGTTAATTTTGTTGATGAACACACACGAACACAAACGACATATATTAACTTTTGAATAAGATCGAATGCACATACATTAAGACATTAACTAGATCCACCCAAAATATAACTTAACTATCTAAACTTACTTAGTACTTAACATAATATAGGTAAACATAATAAAGTAGTGTTTCAAAAAGTTAAGTTCACATTAGAGGTGAATGGAGGGGGCGTCGGATGTGCATGGTGGAGAGCATCGAAGCTGGAAACATATAATAAGTGTGGATACTAAAAGTAGGTTTAATGATCTCATATAGTCATATACTTACATCATATATATTATTTATTTATTTATATTGGTAAAATAAATAAAAATAAAAGAAAAAAAATTTATAAAAATTACAAACCCTATTAAACTATCGAACACAAACGAACATAGACGAACACATTACCAAACGTTCACGAACATAAACGAACGAACACGGCCTCTGTTAGCGGACAAATTTTTTTGTTCGTGTTCGTTCCTTTATTAAACTAACGAACACAAACAAACTCCTCGCTAAACGGTTCATGAACTGTTCGCTGAAAGTTTAGTTCGTTTGTAGCTCTACGCATGAGAGATTGATCTGTTACAATGTCCAAGCAAAAACAATGAATTCATGGCCTATTGGGTGACAAATGTGATAAGGCTGTATTGAACCAGATGGTTGATTACTAAAGATTCTATTTATTGAAAGAATGGAGAAAAAAAAAAAACTTTGAACGTAAGGACTTGGTGCAAATAAAAGGAAATTTGAGAATGAAGTTGGAAGATCTCTTGTTGCATCATAATTAAGAAAAGTTGGAATTGGACACACTTGAGATGGGCTACAATATAAGGAAAACTAATGGGCCACAAATGTCACTAGTTGAAGACTTGGTTCAACTAAAAGAAAAATGAGATGTTATTTGGGCTTTAGGCCTGGCAGTAAACAAAAAGAAAGTCAGCGATAGGTAAATTTGGTGAAACTCTAATGAGATTCAATTTTTGAATGGTTTGTTTGTTTTTCGGTAATATATTAGTTGATTACTCAAACTGACCGTTAATTAGTCTAATACTCTTCATCAAGTTTTAAAACCTTAATTAGTTTTATATATTTGATAAAAGGATCAAATAACGGGCAACATTTGTCTATAAATTTAAATTCATTGTAGAATTACACGATCTAACTAAATATTCCGAATGACGTGAGTGTTTAGTTATAATCGATACTTCTATCATGCAACACACATGCTAAGATCTAAACGCCGCGACCTTAGAGTAGCGTGTTGGCTCTAATCAATGAATTGTCTTGGTTAAACTTTAGATGAAGTGGATGTCCGAACTGAATCAAACCGTTCAATTTAAGGATCATTACACCATAATTGTTAATGATCAATAAGTCAGAATCAAATCAAGAAATTGTTTTAATGTTGGAATTAGTTTTTAATATGTGAATTCACCCCACAATTTATTTAACGTTTTTATTTAATAATTGTCTTATTAATTTTATTTTTATTTTAGTTCATTTTAAGTTACATCAAAACCACACTTTTTTAAATAATTGTATATGTGTGTAAATCGTTTTTAGTATGATTGGATGGTCTGTATCCTAAGGATGCAAAGCCTATTTACGATAATATTTTCTTTATAGAAGTCTGTCTTTGACAATAAAATCGATCCTATACCGATATTATGACGGACCGAACCAATTTTTTTTTTTTTTTTTCACAAACCCGGGTGTTTTTTTTATGGTTTTTAATTTGTGTAAAATACATGTCGATTGATATACCGAGTGCCTGTAACAAACTGAACCGAAACTCGCCATAATGGCCGTGAGAAATCCCACTTGTTACAACTATTTTTGCAATACATTTGCATCGCCCACAATTTTACCATACTTTTTATAACCTTAAAAATAAGGAAATAAATTAAATGCAATGATTTGAACGCAACTAAAAGAATATAAATGTGTTCCAACGCAACAGTGAAAATTTTGTGGAGTTCATGTTATAAGATGTTTGGATATGTTCAAAGGACCATAGAAAAGTGATGGCACAAAGGTGAATAGCATAATTGAATTAACTGGTGGTGTAAAGGTGAATAACGGAAGTAATAACACATGAAGTTGCTATTGAGATGTGAAAATTGTTAGAAACGAAACAACTGTATTGAAACGAACACACGGATTTTTGTTTCGATACAGTTGTTTCGCTTCCAACCATTTGTATCAGAGCATTGTAATTCGTTCAGTGCCAAGAAAGAACATATGTATGTTTGTGGAGAAATTAAAGGATGAAGTTTTTTCTTTTGGTCCACTCATAATAAAGAAAATTAAAAATAACAAAAGCAGGTTTGTTTCTTTGTGGTGTTTGATGTCAATCACGGTTGTTGAAGATCCGGAGAAAGATTGCCCAGGAGTGACATCGTAGTTGTTTACGTAGAATGGTGGTTCGGGTCAACCGGTATTAAGGGGAGTACCATCATGGAGGCAGTGGTGACCACAATTTGTTTTAGTTTAGTGATGAATGTAGTAAGTAATCAAGAACTCGTTTCCTTGATATGGAAGTAATCAAGATTGTTTCTTGAAAGAAAGAAAGAGAATAGAAGAAATAAGAAAGAGAGGATAGGCGGTTGTTGGAGAACGAGAGAAACAAAAAGACCGAAAGTATTGATGAGCATGCGGCGAAGTTGGGTGGAATACAGTCGAAGTACAAGAGTTTGGGAGCAACACTCGAAGAAGAGGCTGTGGTGAGAAAATTCTTGAACTCTATGCCTGATAAATATTTACCTATTGTTGCTTCGATAGAGCAATTCACAGAAATTGAAACCATGACGTTTGAAGACATGGTTGGACGTTTGAAGGCATACGAAGAAAGAAATAAGTTCAAGTATGTAATTGAAAGTTCATCCCAAAGTCAGCTTATGTTCAACCAGACTGGAAAGAACGTTGAAAACTACCAAGGACGTGGTAGAGGACGTGGAAGATACAACAGACGAGGAAGATGGAATCAAAGATGGAGTAATGAACGTGAGAATAATGAACGAGTTGAGAAAGAAAGTTGTAATGCAACTTCAAAGTTAAGTATGGAAGAAGCAAATGCTAAGTTTTAAGAACCGGTGCAACAAGTATGTTATATACATTTGAAAAAGAGGAACAAAGGCAATAAGAAATACAATTCAAGATTAAGGGCGTGAATGAAGATTAATCTTGAATAAATAGTAAAGTTGAAGGGGCTAAAGTTGAAAGTTTAATTAGTTAATATTTAATTAATTATTTGAATGTTTAGAATTGTCTAGTTTGGTTAATTAGTATAGATAATGGTGTGGGGTTGGTATTAGAATAGGATTGATAGAAGTATTTAAGTAGGATTAGTATGATAATATTGGTATAAATAGGGGTCTAGGTTAATGTTTTTATTTGTCCTTGTTTGTTTGTTTGTTTGCAATTTCCGAGAGCTTTCCTGCAACTTCTTGTAAGCAGGTGTGCTCCTTCGTTTCCACATGGATTTTGTTAATTAAATCGTTTATAATATTTATGTAACATTCACGATATTTCCAATAATTTAATTATGAAATTAGTGACTTAAAGTGATTTACATTTAGAAACAATTAATTTAAATGTCTTAATTTATAGAGTGTAAACTTAAAATGGTTTATTGTTTTAAATAAAGAGAATTTAATATGTATTTAAATTAGTAAATGTGTGTGTGTGAAATGTAAAAATTGAATTTATGGTATTAAAACCAATTGTGAAGAAACCTTCACAAAAGGCTTTTCCATTCCAAATAAATTAATAACACATTTATGGAGCAATTTTAATTCCCTATAAATCTATTTGATCAATACAACCAAAGAGGAATGAAAACATTTTATGTTCTAACTCCGATAATATTCCCTCGACTTCATCACTACCTATATTGTCCTAAATAACCAAAATAGTTTTCCGATTATCTTCACGTTCGGTTATCACCAAGCATGTTTGAAGCTCCGTACGTAGTCGAGCAAACTCCATTACAAAACCATTTGAGCGCACGCTTTTGGATTAGTTATTTCATCATGATTAAGGTAATAATCTATATTTACATTTTTTTTCGTTTTATAACTCTACCGAAAAGAAGCCATTGTTTTTATAAAGGTCTCTAGATATTGAACAAGGAAGCTTACACGCTAACTTCTTTTTATTTTATTTCTTCTAGTTCATACTAAAAAAAAAACATTATCATTTGTAATTAACCCTTATATTTACCTAATATATGTATATATACGTTTCTATCGATGGCTTCAAGTTAGATTATATAAAACTTATAATCCAATAATTGTTTTGTTAGTAAAGGGATAATGTTTCTAATCTGTAAACTTAATTTTTTTTTCATTCATTATTGAATATAATATAAGAGAATTTGAATAATGATAAAAAGATTAATGTGTTTTCTGTTTGAAGATTGTAGTACTACATATTTATTTGAATTAAATGGAACATCATTTTTTTAGCACTTTTTAATAACATGGTGCTTTATATTGACAATATTTAGAGAAATGTACAATTTCTATGATCTCACCATAGAAATCGTATTACAAAACGAACTAGTGTCTAATACTAGAAACCTTGAACATTTAAGGTCTTTTATTCATAGATTTGTAAATAATTATTTAGGTTGAATTCCTTGGAGTCCCCTTGTTCATTTGCTCAATACGCTAGTGAAATTATTCCTACTTGTTGGAGGTGAGTATATCTTTCCCCTTTTTACTGTTTTACTACTTTGGGGTGACTCATGTACCTATATATTAATCAAGTTTCAATTTCTTATACTTAATGCAATTCTCATGTGTGTTTGCTTTATGTTAATTGGTGTGTCTATGACTTGTCAAAATCATTAACCGCTGGGCGGCCTAGCTTTTCAATGAATAGTACTATGGTATACCCCCTTGAGACTCTGTTGAGAGAATCTTGGTCATTGTCTTGTTAATTCATTATTCAGTTGGTTAGTCATGTGTTAGTCATTATTCTCAGGTTTGGTTTTGAACGGATACTACTTATTACATAATTGCAAATGGTACCGCACATGAATTGTTAAACACTTTTCTTACTATATGTATTCAAATCAGGGTATGCTCACCAATACATTTTTGTATTGACATATACTATTTTCGTACATGTTTCAGGTTATTTTGCGACGCTTCTTTTTAGCTTTTGGATTTATATTTAAGCTTTGACTTTATTGTATTTTAGTTAGATTTGACGCTTTAGAACTATTGTATATTGTAATTTCCTTTCAATGTAAAATTATTCAAATCAATGTATTCAAATTTACACTTTAGTACCATGAGCTATTGAACAATCGTCACTACGTGACACCTCGATGTTTCCGCCATCGGTTGGGGTGTTACAGATTGGTATCAGAGCCATGGTTATAGGGAATTAGGTTATTAGAATGCCTTTTAGCCTAGTCTATAACTAAGCTTACTTTCACGAGTCCTCTCATTTATATTTCTCTTTATCTTTATATTTTCTCTCAAGATATTTTCGCTATGATTCTTTCTTGTTATTCTTTCGATATTTTGCTTGAAGAAGAAGACACTCGTATTTCACAAACGAAGCGATATCATCAAGTTAGGAGTGACATCCATACCTTTGATTAGTTTCACTCCTCTATATGTTATTTATCTTAGGAATATATCTTTGAGATAGGAGTGACATCCACACCTCAAAGAGTATTTCCTTCAAAAAGAAACTTAACCACTAAGCTGGGGGTGATATCCTTAACTTAGTGATTGGTTTCATTCCACAATGGTTTTCAATTTTGAAATACATCTTTGAGTTAGGAGTGAAATCCACATCTCAAGGATCTATTTCTGCATCTCGTTTTTAATCTCGCTAAAGTTTTGGAGTTCACTAGTGATGGGGCACGTGCAATCTGGAAGGGTGAGCGCCTGTATCCTGAGTTTTCTGTCTAGGCCTGGTATTTCGTATAAATCCCAATCAGACGCGGGACCCGTATACCTACCTGGGAACTCTTGGGATGAGCATTCACTTATAGGCTAAACTACGCCCCCACAAGTCACTAGGAAATTTCAAATACTTGAGTTTGTCAAAGTTTCCTATGAAAACAATTCCAATGTTTTCTATCATTGTTATTTATGTTTGTTTATTATGTGAAGACTCAATTTAATCACTTGATGTTTCATATACCCTTATTCATTGATCATTCACTTTTTGATTCCTTATCATAATTATTAAAACTTTTGCATTAAAATTTACATTATTACATTTATGTTTTATGAATTTTACACTATAAAGCATTATTTTCTTGTGTTAAAACATTATTCCCATGACTCAAATCTTAAACTTCAATTTTTGATCATATTCTGATTTTTGAACGTTGTGTCTTCGTACACAGTTAAACACGAATGTGGTTTCAAAACTTATTAATCAACTTGTTTTATATCGTTATGTTACAAATTCACTTGATCGATGTCATAGTATATCATTAAACTATGACCTTTAGTAATCCCCTAGTGTGTCCCACAATACTTATAATATCATAAATGCCTATCTACACAATACGTACTAGTACACTGCTCTTTAAAACAATTAACTTGGCAATTTATCCTGTATGTCTCTTCACAAAGCTTATTCGCCAGATTAGAACACACTTTATATACACCTTGTGCCTCGAAACAAGTAGCCGTTATGAGCCCAAAGAGATGCCTTAACGATCCTTTCAAACAAACGCTCCTTCAATGTATAAATTTTGTAAAAGTTTGACAAATTAAAAGGTTCCAAGTTTACCAGTTCTAACGGGCAACACTTAGATTTTCTCAACATTTTATAACAATTGAAAATTTTTCGACTTTTCAACCCACAAGTTAAAGAAATGTTTAAATTCTATTTTCCAAAATTAGTCAAGGCATCTGGGATCATTCATTACCTTCACGCCATTTTAAATTTTGGTCTTTTGAAACACATTAGATTTACACATATTTCGTGAAATGGTTTCATCTTGCATTTTATAAACTTGTATTGCGTATTTTACAAATCAAATGTAAACCTTTTGTTTCCATATAACGTATCCAACATATGTTTTCGAGAGAAACTTGC
Organism: Ambrosia x helenae; assembly: GCA_030844895.1. Lineage (NCBI taxonomy): Eukaryota > Viridiplantae > Streptophyta > Magnoliopsida > Asterales > Asteraceae > Ambrosia > Ambrosia x helenae. The sequence continues at coordinate 3,384,499 of CM061232.1, read as the reverse complement.
AACTAATAATATGTTTTATAACAATTTTCAACTCAATTTCTCGTAAACACATGAAAATGTGTGCTTACGAAATATTTTCAAGTGAATCTGTGTTAAACCTAAAACATTCTTCGGTTACTAAAAAGTTATCTTTTTACACTCGCACTCTTTCAGTTGTAAAACTTTTGGTCCAACAAAACGATGAACATATCCTCTTATCAGAATATTGCTAAATGTCTTTTATAGTATAACTCATATATGTAAAATTATTAAATTTTAACTCACATGACAGTAAGCTATACACCTGTAGTGTGCACTTTCATTCACAGTAAATTTCATTATTCTTACACCATTCTATTTATAGTTACGTTCATACATTATCTTATTACTCTTGTATTATTCTTTTATGGGTGGTTATTCTCACGCGTTATTCGCAACTATTCTCGCACTAGTTATTAGTAGTTATTCTTACAACATTGATTTTGAGCATAAATTTAACTCGTTTACTTTCATTTGGTGCAAATTGTGCGATTTACCCGATTTACGTTATACTATTCTTTCAATCGAAATTTTATGCTATACTTATATACTTACATGAACGCATATTTGGTATGTATATTTTTTCTGTTGTTAGCAAAATCCTGTTATACTTTACATTATTTTGTTCATCATCACGGCCAACGAACATACTAGTTGATAACTCGTATGAGATCTAAGCCAGTGCCCACGTACGACTCGGATTAGAGTATTTCTTCAATCCGAGGGGAACGGTGTAAACCTCAGAGTCTATCAATATGAGTGCTTAGAGCCAACGATGTGAACAGAAGTTACCGGTTAAGGGTGAACCCGAAAGGGAAGAACCTCTAACCATGTCTATTACTTACATGTGACTCTCATTACGATTAAAGGGTAAACCCGAAAGGGAAGAACCTCTAACCATGTCATTGTTTCATTGCAGTATCAATTACTTAGTATATCCTGATTGCACAATTTTTTTTTCTGGTATTACTTAGGATAGGGTTATGGGAAAGCATAACACCCTAGTGTATGGTAAATCGATGATTACGGTCCGGAACGCAATCATGGGTTTACAGGTACATGAGGGTGGTGTGTAATTCTATTTAGGCTGTTGGCAGACAATCAGTACGAGTCTAAAGTATCGGGAGTGTGGTGGGTCAGCTGCGGTACACCCTATATATAAGCATAAACGATACTGCGGGAACGGACTAGGAGTCTAACCAAGAACCTACCCATTACTTTATAATTACCTCTTCATTGGATCGTTGACTAATAGCTGGCATTTTCGATAAGAACGTTCTTACACGAACTTCAATTCGTCTTCCTAGGGTTCTTCGCTTGACCACCCACACAGAAAACACAAACTTTGTATACTCTTACACTTTCGATTAATTGGATTCTTGTTGCATACTATAATAAAGTTCAGTTAGAAACATTTCTAAAGTAGGGGAGACTGCTTCGTCAGTGTCCCTCCCTCACTAGTCACACATTTCCAAAACCTTTTTCATTTAAACTCCCAACTTCCTAACATTGGGTCAACTGTCAAAAATTTTGAAACTTTTACTTTGGATATTAGACAACTACTATAAATTTTGTCAAAACATGACTATGCAATTTAAAAAAAAAAAAAAACTACTTGATTTTTACAACGCCTTTTGTTTCATAGAAACCTTCACTTGAAAGTAATTTCGAGACGAAATTATCTAAAGTAGGGGAGACTGTAACATTCACGATATTTCCAATAATTTAATTATGAAATTAGTGACTTAAAGTGATTTACATTTAGAAACAATTAATTTAAATGTCTTAATTTATAGAGTGTAAACTTAAAATGGTTTATTGTTTTAAATAAAGAGAATTTAATATGTATTTAAATTAGTAAATGTGTGTGTGTGAAATGTAAAAATTGAATTTATGGTATTAAAACCAATTGTGAAGAAACCTTCACAAAAGGCTTTTCCATTCCAAATAAATTAATAACACATTTATGGAGCAATTTTAATTCCCTATAAATCTATTTGATCAATACAACCAAAGAGGAATGAAAACATTTTATGTTCTAACTCCGATAATATTCCCTCGACTTCATCACTACCTATATTGTCCTAAATAACCAAAATAGTTTTCCGATTATCTTCACGTTCGGTTATCACCAAGCATGTTTGAAGCTCCGTACGTAGTCGAGCAAACTCCATTACAAAACCATTTGAGCGCACGCTTTTGGATTAGTTATTTCATCATGATTAAGGTAATAATCTATATTTACATTTTTTTTCGTTTTATAACTCTACCGAAAAGAAGCCATTGTTTTTATAAAGGTCTCTAGATATTGAACAAGGAAGCTTACACGCTAACTTCTTTTTATTTTATTTCTTCTAGTTCATACTAAAAAAAAAACATTATCATTTGTAATTAACCCTTATATTTACCTAATATATGTATATATACGTTTCTATCGATGGCTTCAAGTTAGATTATATAAAACTTATAATCCAATAATTGTTTTGTTAGTAAAGGGATAATGTTTCTAATCTGTAAACTTAATTTTTTTTTTTCATTCATTATTGAATATAATATAAGAGAATTTGAATAATGATAAAAAGATTAATGTGTTTTCTGTTTGAAGATTGTAGTACTACATATTTATTTGAATTAAATGGAACATCATTTTTTTAGCACTTTTTAATAACATGGTGCTTTATATTGACAATATTTAGAGAAATGTACAATTTCTATGATCTCACCATAGAAATCGTATTACAAAACGAACTAGTGTCTAATACTAGAAACCTTGAACATTTAAGGTCTTTTATTCATAGATTTGTAAATAATTATTTAGGTTGAATTCCTTGGAGTCCCCTTGTTCATTTGCTCAATACGCTAGTGAAATTATTCCTACTTGTTGGAGGTGAGTATATCTTTCCCCTTTTTACTGTTTTACTACTTTGGGGTGACTCATGTACCTATATATTAATCAAGTTTCAATTTCTTATACTTAATGCAATTCTCATGTGTGTTTGCTTTATGTTAATTGGTGTGTCTATGACTTGTCAAAATCATTAACCGCTGGGCGGCCTAGCTTTTCAATGAATAGTACTATGGTATACCCCCTTGAGACTCTGTTGAGAGAATCTTGGTCATTGTCTTGTTAATTCATTATTCAGTTGGTTAGTCATGTGTTAGTCATTATTCTCAGGTTTGGTTTTGAACGGATACTACTTATTACATAATTGCAAATGGTACCGCACATGAATTGTTAAACACTTTTCTTACTATATGTATTCAAATCAGGGTATGCTCACCAATACATTTTTGTATTGACATATACTATTTTCGTACATGTTTCAGGTTATTTTGCGACGCTTCTTTTTAGCTTTTGGATTTATATTTAAGCTTTGACTTTATTGTATTTTAGTTAGATTTGACGCTTTAGAACTATTGTATATTGTAATTTCCTTTCAATGTAAAATTATTCAAATCAATGTATTCAAATTTACACTTTAGTACCATGAGCTATTGAACAATCGTCACTACGTGACACCTCGATGTTTCCGCCATCGGTTGGGGTGTTACAATTTACTATTTAATGGTTTGTGTCATATTCATTGAATTTTGAAAGACACATCATATTCATTTTACCACTCTAAATAATTGTTAGTTGTTTAACCGCGTGTCCACGCGGGCAATAGTATAGTTTAGAGTAAATGATAATTGAGACTTAATATCTAACATTTCTATTATTATCTTCAAGTTTAATGGTAATAAGTTAAATTTTGAATTTTGAATTTCATGCGTGCATTGATCTCACAGGGGTGTCTCCGCTGGTGGGACTTCGAGATTCGGGGTTTGTGGCAGGGCAAGCAGCCTTGAGAGCAGAATCCCAAAAAGTTGTCAAACATGAAGCTGCCTGTCTAGAAAACCAACACGTTTTTGTGCCATTTGCTTTTGACACATTTGGAGGTCTAGCCCCCGAGGCAATTCGGTTCTTAAAAAGAGTTCAAAAGGTGGTGCAGAGTAACTCTCCAGCGACCAAGGACCTAGGTTTTATTTTTAATAGAGTAGGCTTTTCTATTCAAAAGGGGTAGCGGCGCAACTTGTGGCCCGTTTACCCACCTCCTACTTGTAAGAGTTAATGTTTTTTTATTATTAATATAAGTTAAAGTTATATAAAATTCAAATTAAAATTTAAAATAAATAAATTCGAATTATACAAAATTTCAAATTTTGAGTTTTGGTTAATAATGGTAAGAAATTATACATACTAATTATCCTTTTAATTACACATTTAATAAGATTCAAAGTCTTGTACATAAATAGTGTCAATTCTCCAATTAATACATTAATTGATCCTATTAATTGTGTTATTTTATTCTAATATTAGTTTAGCTTATATTGGTAATTAATTAAATATCGAATTTTGAATTTCAAATTTCGAATTAAAATTCAAAATATTTAAATTTGAATTTGACAAAATTAATAATATAAGAAATACATTACTTTAATTATTAATTATAATACAACTTTATGAATGAAATTATCCATAGTGAACAAATACATAAAGTTACTAATTGTCCATACCGAAAAAATTGCAATATTTTCGTCAGATTTAAAAAAATAATGAAAATTAATCAATTCTTAATTTATGAACACAATAAATAACATGCCGAAAATAAGCAATTAATCCGTAATAAATATATAAATAAATATAAAATTAACAAATTTAATGATTACTAAAAATACTATTTCTGATTTAATTTCCTTCTTCATTGTTGTCATTTTAGAATTTAAAACACAATGTTTTCTAACTCACCGTAAGTCTCTCTTTATGTCAGCTCTGTGATTTGTGTCATATTCATTGAGTTTATTTTGATTTAAGAATATGGATTTTTTTTATTTCTTATGTTTTTTTTTTCAGCCAACTTTTTAGTTGTGATTTGGAGTAAATGATAATTGAGACTTTCACTGTAAGTCTCCCTTTTTTTTTTTCAACCAACTTTTTTGAAATTTAGAGTAAATGATAATTGAGACTTAATATTTAACATTTCTATTATTATCTTCAAGTTTAATGGTAATAAGTTAAATATCGAATTTTGAATTTCAAAATTCAAATTAAAATTTAAAATATTTAAATTCGAATTATACAAAATTTCAAATTTTGAGTTTTGGTTAATAATGGTAAGAAATTACACATACTATTTATCATTTTAATTACACATTTAATAAGATTCAAATTCTTTACATAAGTAGTGTCAACTATCCAATTAATATATTAATTGATCCTATTAATTGTGCTATATTATTCTAATATTAGTTTAACTTATATTGGTAATCAATTAAATATCGAATTTTGAATTTCAAATTAAAATTCGAAATGTTTAAATTCGAATTTGACAAATTTTAAAATTTTGAATTTTGGTTAATAATTGTAAGAAATTACACATACTAATTATCCTTTTATTTACACAATTAATATGATTCAAAGTCCCTACATAAGTTGTGTCAACTCTTATTAATACATCAATTGATCCTATTAATTGCCCTATATTATCCTAATATTAGTTTAGTTTATATTGGTAATCAATTAAATAACGAATTATCAATTTCAAATTTTGATTTTTTTTTAAATAATGGTAAGAAATTACATACATTAATTATCCTTTTAATTACACTTTTGAATGACTTAATCTTTTAAAAAAAATCAAAGTTTTGAATTAAAATTAATAATGGTAACCATTACACCTATTTATTATCTTTAAATTATGATTTCCTAATACATTTAAAATATAACAATTAATAATTTTGGTTGTAACTTTCTCAAATTAATTACAAGTAAAAATTAAAATTTTAAATACTAGAATTTGAAATTATAGATTTCTTTTAAATGGTTAAAAATATTTGAATACTAAATGTTTTATTTAAATATTTAAGGGGTAATGGATTTTAATAATCCCAAGTTTCAACCAATGGCCGATAATAATCTCTACTTCAAAAATTCCCAATAATAATCCCAACTTTCGAACATTTGGCCTGTGGAAAACCTTTTTTAACTGAGGACTAACTGGGTTAGTTTGTGCTGACGTGGCATATTACTAGGCTCGATGACGTGGAAAAGATGCTGATGTGACAGCTGACTTGGCACGATGACTTGTTTTTTTTAAATGCTCAAAATCCCCAAAATGATTTGAAAAACTACAAATCCCCAAAATGCTTCTTCATACAGCAACATCTTCATCCCTCCATTGTCAAAAGAAACATCGATCATCATCATCCCTCCATCAACATAGTGGCTCGTGGCGGTGACACGACGGAGCTCTAGTTGCAACCCACCCTTTCCGACACTACTCCTACATACCACACCTATAACTAAACATCAGAAGAGAATGAAGGACCAGATTAGCGACAAATAGATGTCTGAGCCCGAGAGAGTGGATCTGAAATGAGAGAGAAAGAAACCGTAGAAAGAGAGATGAGAGATCGATGGATGTGAACTAATGACTTTGAGAACACACATACTCTATTGTTTTGCTAGAGATTGTAATAGTCGACCAAATGGTTTCTCATATCCTTTATGGTGAGCTTCTAGAAGCCAAAGTCCATAATCTCAGATCCTAGCAGAAGGGAGGCTGTGGGTAGTTTACAAAGGTTTGGGGATTCTTTGTTAGGGTTTGTTAATTGGTAGTTGAGATTATAGATGAAGATGATATTGTTATGTTGAAGATGATATAGATGAAGATGGATTATATAGTGAATTTGATTAGAGATGATTATGATAAAGGAGGGTTGATAGTAGATGAAGATGTTGTTAATAAAGATGTTTAAAAAATAATTTTTATTTTCATTTGATGATCTGATGTTAGGAATTTTTTTGTGCTTTGAAAAATATGAAATAATAATATAAAATGCCATGTCAGCTTAAGTTGTCCACGTCATCAAGCCTAGTAAGATGCCACGTCAGCACAAACTAACCCAGTTAGTCCTCAGTTAAAAAAGGTTTACCACATGCCAAATGTTCGAAAGTTGGGATTATTATCGGCCAATGGTTGAAACTTGGGATTATTAAAATCCAACACCCCAATATTTAATCTCAAAATTTTGAATTTAAGATTTATGTTAACATTTAGATTTAGATTTAGATTTAATTAAAACATTTAAAATATTTAATTCAAATTTTTGAATGATTTGAATCTTTCAAATTTTGATTACTAGAATTTGAATTGGTATATTTAAATTAAAATTTATAAATATTCAAATATTAAATGTTATATTTAAGTAAATAATTTCATATTTCGATATCTATAACTTTAATTTTTAATTTTTTTAACATTATAAAAATTTTAAATTTTGGATAATAATGGTAACAATTAGACCTAATTATAGCATTAATTTTGTATTTTGAATGGTTTAAAATTTTTAAAAAATTCAAACGTTTGAAGTTAAGTTAATAATTGTAACAAACAATCTTACTATTACCTTTAAAATAGAGATATACTAATTAGATATTTCCTAATATATTTATAATTTAACAAATAAGAGTTTTAGTTCTAAATTTCTCAAATTAGTTACAAGTTAAAATTCAAATTTTGAATACAAGAATTTGAATTGATTGATTTAAGTTAAACTTTATAAATATTCAAATATTAAATGTTCTATTTAAGTATATAATTTCATATTTTAATATCTATAATGGTAACAATTAGACTTAATTATAACATTTAATTCAAATTTTGAATGATCTGATTCAAACGGTGTCTTACTTTTAACATTTTATCGGAAATATTAATCACTACTATTTATTTTTTACTAGATAATACTCCTCAAATACAATCTGATAACAAGATTCCAGTGAAGTTCCAAAGGCGTCAATTCCCAATATCCGTATGTTTCGCAACGACCATCAATAAAAGCCAAGGACAGTCTCTATCGAAGGGTGGATTGTATTTAAGAGACCCCGTAATGTCGTATTGTCAAGAGTTAAGAGCAGGGCATGGGTGAAAGTACTTATACTAGATAGTGATGTGAATGTCATAACTAAAACAAAGAATGTGGTGTATAAGGAAATATTTAGTGATATTTGAATAACATGTGTATTCCTTACTTTTAAATTTTAATAAAATATTTGTAGTATATTTTTATAGGTTTTACCGCTCCAAATAAGTGTTAATTGTTCAACCGCGTGTACACGCGGGCAATAACATGATACCATCTGATAACAAGATTCCAGTCAAGTTTCAAAGGCGTCAATTCCCAATAACCGTATGTTTCACAATGACCATCAATAAAAGCCAATGGCAGTCTCTATCGAATGTTGGATTGTACTTAAGAGACCCTGTATTCTCACATGGCCAACTTTATGTTGCACTGTCAAGAGTTAAAAGCAGTGGAAGGGTGAAATTACTTATACTAGATGGTGATGGGAATGTCAAGACTAAAACCAAAAATGTGGTGTATAAGGAAATATTTAGTGATATTTGAATAAAATGTGTATTCCTTGCTTTTAAATTTTAATAAAATATTTCTACTATATTTTGTTTATAGGTTTTACCGCTCCAAATAATTGTTAGTTATTGTAACGCGTGTCCACGCGGGCAATAGTCTAGTACATAATAAACCTTTTACTAATTAATGTGAAATTATAATGGGGTTTTTGATAAAAATGTACAAGTTAGTTTTGCAAATAAGAGTAGTATTGAAAGAATTTTCATAATATTTTGAGTGTGAAGCAAGAAACTTTTTATATGCCATTTTAAAAAAACATATAAAATTACTATACTAGTCATTTTTCGCAATTTATAATGTAGTATAGATGTATATATAATTGACTCAAAAACGTACTAAAGAGGCATCCTTCTTTTAAGCTAGTGGTGGACAATGTAACATGCATATGTTTTGTTTCACACATGACATTTTTAGTCACATATAACATCATTTAGTCACATATACCTCCAATGAATACATGTATGGATGAATCGGTTGCAGTTAATCGGATATAAACGTGAATGAAAGAATATATATATATATATATGGGAAAGTATAAATTGAAAACCCTATTGAGTTAAGAAAACTTAGAAAACCCATGTAAAAACCATCTACAAAAACTGTTTTTTTTTTTTTGGAAAAAATTACGCAAGGTAACATATATGTATTTATGTGTTTTGGAAAAAAAAAAAATTAAAAAAGCGCATAAGGGATTTTTTTAAATAAACAACGTAAATTTTGTAACAGCGCTATTAACATATGTTAGAAAGCAGAAAACATATGTTAACAACGCTGTTACAAAATCTGCGTTGTTTATTTTTTTTTAAAAATATCCCATCGGCGCTTTTTTAATTTTTTGGCCCAAAATGTTTAAAAACATGTATGTTACCTTGTGTAATTTTTTCAAAAAAAAAAAAATTTTAGATGGTTTTTACAATAGTTTTCTAGGTTTTCATAACTCAAAAGGGTTTTCAATTTATTCTTCCCCTATATATATATATATATATATATATATATATATATATATATATATATATATATATATATATATGAGTACGATATTACTTAATCTTATCATTGTCACCCACATTAATTTTGGTTGATAGTTTTTATGTAAAAAATTGTAAATGAAAATGAATTTAGTATTATAGTGTTGTTGAGTTATTCTACAAAAGCTATAAAAATAAGAAATGTGATCCATTTCTAAGAAGGGTGAGAAGGATTGCGATCCATTGATCATATATTTGAAGGGTTGAGATTAGTTTGTTTGAAAAAAATAAATAATAAATTAGAGGAAGGACATAAAAGGAAAATCACATTTGTTGACTTTCTCTCTCCACATGCAATGCACATGCCAATTCCCCCATCATTTTAAAACGTCTATAACTTTTTCATACGACATTTTTTTTTCAAAAAAATTCCACCATATTAACGAGCGTTTTTTATCTTTATTATGAGTACCACATTGATACATTAAAATTGAAAAAAAAAATTCGTGCTAAATGGGGTTTTTTCTCCGTTGTGTCTTATGATCGTTCATTGTGTTATAGTATGCATGTGTGCTTTATAAATATGTTATTTATGTTTTTTTAGTCTACACATGATTTAACTTTGTCCATTGTGTTTTTAGTATGCTTTTCATTGTGTTTTACGCAAATGAGTTTTGTATTTAGGTGTACATTGTGTTTTATTACGTTGTTCATTGTGTTTAAGTCTATTATTCATTGTGTTTTAGTCTTCTATTCACCGTGTTTTTAATATGTCGTCCATTGTGTTTTATTAGACTGTTCATTGTGTTTTATACTTTATTGTTCATTACATATTTAATTGGTACTCATTGTGTTTTACGTTATCTCCATTGTGTCTTACGCAACTGGGTTTTCAACTTTTTTTTTTCAAAAAGTATTCATTGTGTTTTAATCTTCTGTTCATTGTGTCCTTATTATGTCGTCCATTGTATTTTACACAATTGGGTTCTTAACTTTTTTTTTTCAAAAGTATTCATTGTGTTTTATTCTTCTGTTTATTGTGTCTTTAGTATGTCATCCATTGTGTCTTACACAACTGGGTTTTCAACTTTTTTTTTTCAAAAATATTCATTGTGTTTTAGTCTTCTATTCATTGTGTCTTTAGTTTGTCATTCATTGTGTTTTACTAGACTCTTGATTATGTTTTATACCCTATATTTAATTGGTGCTCATTGTGTTTTACACTCCATTGTGTCTTACGCAAGTGGGTTTTGATTTTTTTTTTCAAAAGTATAACAATATGATACTCATATTAAAGATAAAAAGTCGCTCAATTTTATGGTATAATTTTTTTTAAAAAAGATGACGTATAAAAAAGTTACAGATATTTAAAAATAAAGGTGGAAATGACATGTAACTTGCATGTGCATATGCTTTTGACAAAATTACCCCTCCCACTTGTTTAATCTTTGGACACATGTCATTTTCTAGTGGCTTCTCACCCTTCTCATTTTTTGTAGCCTTTGTAGAATAACCCAACCCTAGTGTTGTTGAGTTATTCTACAAAAGCTATAAAAATAAGAAATGTGAGAAGTCACTAGAAAGTGACATGTGTTTAAAGAATTAAACAAGTGAGAATGGTAATTTTGTCAAAAGAATATTCACATGCAAGTCACATGTCATTTTCACATTTATTTTTACACGTCGGTAACTTTTTATATGCCGTCTTTTAAAAAAAATATATCATAAAATTGATCGTCTTTTTTATCTTTAATATGAGTATTATATTGTTATACTTTTGAAAAAAAAGTCAAAAACCCAGTTACATAAATCACAATGGAGATAACGTAAAACACAATGAGTACCAATTAAATATGTAATGAACAATAGGGTATAAAACACAATGAGTAGTATAATAAAACACAATGGATGACATACCAAATACATAATGAACATAAGACTAAAACACAATGAATAGTAGACTTAAACACATTGAACAACACAATAAAATACAACGTACACTATAAATACAAAACCATTTGCGTAAAACACAATAGAAAACATATGACATGTGTACACCATTTTAAAACGTATACTTTTGAAAAAACCCATTTATGTATACAATGTATACTTTTGAAAAAAAAAGTCATAAACCCAGTAGCGTATGACACAATAGAGCTAACATAAAACACAATGAGTACCAATTAAATATGCAATGAACAATAGAGTATAAAACACAATTAACAGTCTAATAAAACACAATTGACGAAATATTAAAAACACAATGAACGAAATATTAAAAACACAATGAACAATATATTAAAACACAATGGATAGTAGACTAAAACACAATGAACAACAATATTAAAACACAACGTATACGATAAACACAAACCCACTTGCGTAAAACACAATGAACAACGTAAAACACAATTGAAATTATACGACAAACATAATGGACAAAGTTAAATCATGTGTAGTCTAAAAAATACAATAAACATATTTATAACATATATTTGCTAACTATAACACAATGGACGAGCATAAGACACAATAAAATAAGAAAACCTAGTTAACACGTATTTTTTTTTCCAATTTTATTATAGCAGTGTGGTACTTATATTAAAGATAAAAAATGCTCATTAATATGGTGAAATTTAAAAAAAAAATATATCGTATGAAAAAGTTATAGTTGTTTAAGATGATGGGTAAAATTGGCATGTGCCCTGCATACTTGCATATAGAGAGAAAAAGTCTAACAAATATGGTTTTTTTTTTATGCATTTCCTTTAATTTAATATTTAATTTTTTTATTAAACTAATTTCAACCATTTAAATCTAAAATCAATGGACCAAAATCTTTTTTATACTTTCTAGAAAAAAATACCTTCTATTTGATCCTAATCCAATATATACCTTTTTTTTAGTCTAGTGACGGGAGATTGATTTGATCTCAAATTTTTCCAAAAGCTTTGTAGCCACTCGAGTCACAACCTTAGAAAAACATAAGGGCCACCATGTTTGATCTTGCGGGATCCACCATTTCGTAAAGATAAGAACAACAACCCAATTTAATTTAATATAAAGGGAACTTTGCCAAAAGTGTAGACAGGAACGAACAAGAAAAAGAAAAAAATAATATTTTGAAAAAACTAATTAATTTAAATGCCGGACATTTTCACCTAAACAAGTGGAAGCTCCAGGTGTGTTGTGGCGGAAATTTAGCCAGAATAAGTTTGGATCATTGCAACATTGATATAGCAGCAACGGTGTTGGTATAGCAATCGAAAGAGAAAACCCAAATAATAAAGTCATGGTATGCATAATTGGGATATCGACGCATGTTTTATATTGAAAAATAATTATACACAATAATAGTTCCAAGTATACCAATGTTCTGTCGGAATCAACATGGCACTGGTATCGACACAGGTTCGGTGTGATCTGATTTATCATGGTAAAGAAAAAAAAATCATTATATATGACATGCTTGATTTTAAGCAAAACTTTAATAGCAATATAGATAAAATAAGCACATAGCAACAACATATTCGGAATCATATAAGCATGACATTCCTCTCCATATATAATGTGCATCAATATTTTAAAACATTTTGCTACTAAAAACCCCTTTTTATTTGGTATCCGACGGGTTTTTTTTAGGGATGGACGTTTGGTACTGGTATAGTGATATTTTCTTTATCATGCTGAACCAATTTTGTCTTAATGTTGGTACCGATACCGTATTCGTTTTTATAGTTTTGTCAACGTGACAATGTAAAATCCTTTGAAAATGAAGTTAATTAGTAACAAAGCATTTATTCGGTAACACTAGTCTTTCTGTTTCGATACATATGGAGTTTAAATGGCGTCCTACGCCAATGCACGAATGTAAGTCGTGTCCCGCGGGTAACTACGACTCTAGTTATATAACTAAAACGTCATTTTGAACATTTCGAGTTTCTAAAGATTCAAGTTTACCATTCTTTAACTAAAAAACACACTATTTTTTTACCTGCTTATTTTTTTGTACGCGTCGATATAAATATAAGCTGGTTTAGGTTTTGACATAACTTTTTAGCTTTTGAAATGAGTCAGATCATATAAAATATGTTTTAGTGCTTTTTTGTTTATGTATGTGTTCAGTTAGTCTACGTTTTGACGTAAGTTTTGTTCGAAAACGAGACGGGTCAAATAAAATATATTTTCTTTCGACGATATCAACTCGAACTACTTTACGTTTTGACGTCGTCACAGCAATGTGCGACGGGTAAATTAGTAGTTAAGAATAATGTATGGCCAACTTTACAACACATGTTAAAACTATAAAAAAAAAAGATATTTATCTTTTGAAATTGGTTATTTTCAACAAGATTGATGACAAATGAGGTCATCTTAGGGCTGACAATTTAGATACGAACACGATAACACGACACGAACCTACATGATCTTAACAGGTTTTGTGTTTGACCTTAACAGGTTTCGTGTCTTAAACAGGTTGACATAATAAGGCCTTAACAGGTTTCGTGTCTAAACAGGTTAAAGACCTGTTAACATGTTAAGCACCCGTTAAGACACGTTAATAATTTTATTTAAAAAAGTTATATACGGGGTGTGGGTATGCTTTATACATATGCGGATTAAAGATCAAGGAACCATAATTTTCAATTTTTAAATCACAGTGTACCGACATATACACCGCTCATTCATCCCTCCTCTTCCTTCTCAACACCACTGTCCCCGTTACCCGTCCACCGTTCTCGTCCGTTGTCACCCATCATCTGTCTGTCGTCACCCGTCCTCATTCTCAACCCAGGCGTCGCTCAATCGTTTCTTCATTGGTTTGTGGATACGTTTCTAGGGTTAATGTTTATAAACAAGTTCTTGTCTTATCGTGTTTTATCGTGTTAACATGTTATAAACAGTTTCGTGTTCGTGTTTACCGTTTTTGTGTTATGTTCGTGTCTTAACAAGTCGTGTCTGACATGATATGTCAGCCCTAATATTTATAGCTTGATCAATACTAACATAATGATATATTACTAAGATAATGATATAACGGTCTTGAAGTTACAAATCTGGAATAGTTAAAATCGTTTTTTAAACGGCCAACTAAATACTACCTGAATTGCTTGTAGGTTAGTCCTAACAAATGACTGCTCACTAGGCAGCTCAAGTCTACCATGCCATCAATTTGGAGAAAAACTTGTTGCTTGAAGGCCTACTACGGTAAAACCCTTATGGATTAGATTCGAACTTAAGACCTAATGGCATTAAGCTCTTATCTTCATTTTACCATGTCACCCTACCAAAATGTTGGGACAAAAATCTGGATACTCGACGGGTATACCCAATAATAATGAATTAACTAACAAACATACCAAAAAAAAAACTCGCAGGTACGCCCAATACACGACGAGTAATTAACCGATAGATACCGACATGTTTGGGTCAGGTATGGGTCAAACCATTATAATTGGGTATGGATTAGTTACCTAAACCCGACCCATCGCCATCCTTGCATCCGCACGATGCTTCAGGAAAATGAATACTAAAAAAAATTCACGGAAGTATTAAATTTAATTACCCATATGACGTCTTTGTGTAGCCAAAAGATAAACCCAAAAAATAAATTCTTGATATGCTAAAAATAATTTCAACATATATTTTCCATCCAACAAAAACAGTAAAAAAAATACTGATATGATTCCAATAATACCGATATCGATGTTGTTTGGTCGGTATCAGTTTGGTTCTTTATTGGTACAACCTAAAAGTACATCCACACATGTTTCATAGATCGAAAACCATACAACGAATATCGATACCACACTGATGTTGTTCGGCCAGTACATTTCGGTTCGTCATAATATCAACACTTTGTATAGTTCACGATATCAAAAAAATACTCTATTTTGAATACAACTATCTTTTCAATTAAATTGATATTTGGTATGAGTCAGACCATTAAAATTGGGTATGGATTAGTTACCTAAATCCGACCCATCGCCATCCTTGCATCCTCACGATGCTTCAGGGAAACTGAATACTAAAAAAATTATGAAACTATTAAATTTAATTACCCATATGATGCCTTTATGTAGCCAAAAGATAAACCCAAAAAAATAAATTCATGATATGCTAAAAAGAATTTCAACATATATTTTTCATCCGCCAAAAACAATAAAAAACAAATAGTGATATGATTTCAATAATACAGATACCGATGTTGTTTGGTCGGTATCAGTTTGGTTCTTTATTGGTACAACCCAAAAGCACATCCACACATGTTTCATAGATCGAAAACCATACAACAAATACCGATACCACACTAATGTTGCTCAGCCAGTACATTTCGGTTCTTCATAATATCAGCACTTTGTATAGTTCATGATGTAAAAAATACTCTATTATGAATACAACTATCTTTTTAATTAAATTTATATTAGATATGAGTCAAACCATTATAATTGGGTATGGATTAGTTACCTAAACCCGACCCATCGCCATCCTTGCATCTGCACGATGCTTCAGGGAAAATGAATACAAAAAAAATTATGGAAGTATTAAATTTAATTACCCATATGACACCTTTGTGTAGCCAAAAGATAAACCCAAAAAATAAATTCATTATATGCTAAAAAGAATTTCAACATATATTTTCCATCCACTAAAATAATAAAAAACAAATACTGATATGATTTCACTAATACCAATACCGATGTTGTTTGGTTCTTTATTGGTACAACCCAAAAGTACATCCAAACATGTTTCATAGATCGAAAACCATACAACGAATACCGATACCACACTGATGTTGTTCGGCCAGTACATTTCGG
The DNA here is from genome assembly GCA_030844895.1 of Ambrosia x helenae. NCBI lineage: Eukaryota > Viridiplantae > Streptophyta > Magnoliopsida > Asterales > Asteraceae > Ambrosia > Ambrosia x helenae. The sequence continues at coordinate 3,368,220 of CM061232.1, read as the reverse complement.
TTTGTCATAATATCAGCTCTTTGTATAGTTCACGATATCAAAAAATAATCTATTTTGAATACAACTATTTTTTCAATTAAATTTATATTGTATTGTTGAGAATTTTTTTAATGCAATTGGTTATTTAGTTTTCATCTTTTAAGTAAACTAGTGGTATTATCCGCCGCGTTGCGGCGGCAATTTAGTTGATATATTTGTTTATTTATTTGGAAAGCAATTTGTTAATCGGATAGATAGCAAAAAAGGAGACATGACATCTTAACCGGATTATATAAATTTTTAAAGCTGATAAGAGCATACTACATTACGTAAAGAGTAATATAAGTTTTTAAGGTTGATAAGAGCATACTACATTACATAAAGACTACATAACATCCTAATAACATTACATAAGTTTTTAACGAAGCTGATTATAACAGTCCAGTAATATCGCCTAAGCATAACAAAAAAGCCCCAAGAGTTGTTTTAAGGTTCAGACTAAATCTTCGGATCAGTAACAGTCTTTCTTTAAAGACTGTGTATGGAAAAGACTTATTAGTATAATTAAAGAATATACATAATACTGAGACAAACATAGATAAAGAAGTTGTCTACCTTCAGATTGTACAAGTGCCCGTTTAGCGGATGTTTCTAATTGGGTTTTAGTTGCAGGAGTCTGGGATGAACAGGTCCCTTTGAGAGCCTAACACGAACCTCCATTCCATGATGCATGTCCGGGGCGCGCATTTGTCATGGACACCTACAAGAAGCATCCGCACAAAAAATAAGTCAGCAAAGACCGATACATACTCCAAGATTGAACAATTGTCATGATCAGACTTCTTGTTATAAATGTTGTTCATGAGTTGAATATATATAATTAACTACTGTGAGTGTGCTATGCTGTTACTTTGGAGGTAATCTTCAACAACAAAATCATCCAAAGCTCCTGTCAATGACTCTAATCCAAGCATGGAGGATGGTATAAGCACAGCAGGCCTTTGAAATCTGGTAGATCAAAACATTAAAGAAAATATATAAGTCCCATTGGCAAGTAAGTAACTATACACATACTTGCAAAAGCTTGCTATTTGCCAAGAATACTCACCTATATTAATTTGTTTAGCAAGATGAATTTCCCAAAAATATAAAAATAAAAAAAGAAACCAAACCATAGCACAGGCCAAAAACTTATTTCCTACTCATCCACAGCCTACTGAAACCTGATGCTGAAAACTTAAAAAAACTCTATATATACATACATACACCAAGTATGAGTTTTTCCTAATAAAAATTGAATGCCAAACTTCACTGACATTAAGTTCATACTTCCAAGAATTCAAGTATAAAAAAATGGCCAATGCCATAGTCATCATCTTTACCTGCACAAAAGGTTATCAATTAAGCAATGAGATACATAGCAAGCTTAGGCAAACGCATATGCTTGACACGTTTCTAGGGCTTTAGTTCCTTTTCTATATCCTTCAAATAGAAATAAGCAAAAAACATATATACCTTAACGTCAGTGGTTAGATTAGGCTGCAATCAAAGCAACGCCCCTTTTCAACTACCTCAAGCAGGGTGGGATGATAGCCGAGACCCATGGTAGGACAGCGCAGAATGAATATATAAAGCGAAACCATAAACTGCCAACCAGCAATTCTTAAAACAGCCCTAACATGCGACAATTATGTTAGCCAACAGGCTTAGGCGCATAACGTGAACCCGTTCGGTTGCACAACATTAGTGCCATCACGGTCGACTTCCACATTGTATACGCTAACATCATAGCCAAACGCCAATTCAGAGGGGAAAACTCGTTATTGTACCGGTATATACATACAACACTACAATACCTATTATTACACATAAAATTTTAGTCTTTCTTTTCCAATTTATGAATTTATCATACACGTCAACAGGAAACGCACAATAATCAGGCTCAGGTACGGCTCCGGTCAGCACGCAAGGCTTGTCGGGGGGTCGTGGGTGAAAGCCCACCGTCCTCTGTCCCTACACCGCTAAGCATACATACAACCGTCGTACAAAATAATCATAGCCCAGAGACACATGTAATCAATCATCCAACAACAACACATAAGCAGTAAATCGGTTATACAAATGTCGTTACCAAAGTGCACGCCATACAACGGCCGGCAACGACATAGGCAGGTCTCAAGCAACTAAAAAACGGAACACGTTGACTATTTGCAAAACAGGAAAAGAAACCAAATGAGGTACCAAACTTATAAGTGTGGATCAGAGTTCCAAAATCCATGGCTGCAAGTGAATCCTACCATCCACCATCCTTACCATGCCATCATCATTTATTATCGAAAAAGTTAGCGAACTCATCATAGCCAAAACAAAAGAAACCCACCATATGCAAGTAGTTCCAACACAATGCAGCATTCCCACATACGGAACAAAATATGGTCCATAGTAGTGTTAGCATTACCATCACAGCTCACCTAGGTTTGCATTAATATGATTCTTATATACATTAAAATAGGTGATCACATTTTTCCTATCAAGTGGAATGATCAATATAATGGTGTGATATCTTACATCCTCATAGAAACGAATACTCTACGATTAACAATGTTCTAAGCACACTAACATTCATCGACAACCAAATCTCACAGGCTTCAAGTTCATCACGAAAAACACTGGACTATAAATCCAAAACCTAAATGCAAATATGCCCTGATTAACAACTTAACAACATATAGCTCAATCAAGTTACAATTACCTAATAACTATTGTCGAACTTATCATCTAGTGATGATTCTCATTCTTTCCAAGTCAATTAACCCTGGCAAAGAACAAAAGGCATCAAACCCCACAAAACACTATTCAAATCGGTGGTGTATTAACATATTTCATTCACTCATTCAAGTAAACAGAAATCACAAAAAAGCCAGAAAACACAACTCACCATTACCACCATCCATCGTCCCTGGCGGTAACATACGGTGGAGGCGACAAGGGGTTCTATGTCATCATCACCACCGGATCTAACCCCGATGATGTTTAATTAAAGGAAAAGGCCCAAATCGCCCATGAAAACACCACTAATTAGTGTTCACATCTGTGGCCTAAAAGTTAGGGTTGAGACCACCGGCCCGAACGTTAAAAACTGACCATCACACCAAATAAGCAAATATCAGGAAAAAGGAGGAAAACAGAGGAGGTACCGCACTACCGCCGCCGCCATGGATGGCTGTGAAGCCACCGGCAACGGCGGGACAATAACACCACCTCTATGTTTGTCTATACTCCTTATTTGAGCAGAGCGAAAAAAGGGGATCAGTGTAGGTATAAAGGAGTGGGTTGTGAGGGTTTTGTGGCGGCGGCGAGGTGGTCTTGTTTGGGAGATTACCTTTCTCTCTCTACATACATAATATTGTTGTGTGTAAAATGTGAAAGGAATAGAGAAGAAGACACATAGAAGGAGATATTGGATGGAGGTGGAATAAGAGAGTGACATACAATAGCACCAAATCAGCACTAAAAAAAACATCAAAAAACAATTGAACTGGCGTAGGATACAGGAATCGATCTTGGCCCCCTTCATTAACACAACAACCACCTGACCACTACACCATACGAATAACATTTAACCACATTCCGATCTAATTATATTTAACAGATGCTTGAAATGTACTGTTCATTTGGAATTACTGTTCAATCAGTTTGTACATTAATAGATTTTAATGAACACAAGTTGTTAAAAAAATCAAGAGTAACCAGCAAGGAGTATATACAAGTCAACAACTCAACAAGAAAGAAAACATAGAGTAATCACAAAGGAGTACATACAAGTTTTATAACAACCAGGGCCCTCCTTGAGAATTCATGTGCCCAGGTGATACGCGGTTGAAAGCCCAAGGTTTTAAGTATTTAATATTGCACTTTATGTGGTTTTTTATAGTTTCGGACATGCTACTTTGATGAGATTTGCGTTTTGTAGGCCTCAAAAGGTTTAAGGTGCATTTTGGAAGCTTAACGGAGCTTTGGCTTGGATTTAGCGAGAACGGAAGCAACAAACCGAGCAAAAGAAGAAAAGAAAAAATGGATTGGGGCATCCTAGACGCATATCTGGGCGTCCAGGGTCCATCAGTTAGGTGCCCTAGACGCATGCCTAGGCATCCTAGACGCAGCCTGCTGCACAAAAAACTTGAAACTTACATCTTTGAAGAGTTTTTAAAGGGGATTCGAATTTGAACTCCATATCTTGAATTCGAACCTCCTAGGGCTCATCTTGGATCATTCTTGGTGTCTCCAATCATTAAGATCTCAAATTCAATCCACCCGTCTTCATCACCAATCACCAAAGCTTCATTCACCATTCATAAGCCCTACATCCTCAATATTCCTCACGACCATTTCTTCTATCTTTTCCATCTTCATTGAGGCTTCCATCATCATGAGCGGCTAGTCTCTCTTGGAATCACCCGGTGTAGACTTTTAATCTAGGGTTCTTGAACATTTGGGCATTTTCTTAATTATTTTGTATTTGGGATTTGAACAAACTTATTAATTGCGTTAATCTTGTTTTGAATTCTCTTTGATAATTGTTTCTTGCGCCAATTACTAGGGAAATGAATTCGGTTAATTATGCTTTAATTATGCGTCTAGGACGCCCAGACATGAGTCTAGGGCGTCTAACTGATGGACCCCGGATTCTGGAGGCGCTCAGCTGGACGATGGTCAGCGTCTAGGACACCCAGATGTGCGTCTAGTACGCCCCAACCTATTTTTGCTTTTTTATGTTTTACTCAATTTATTGCTTACGTTCTCGCTAAATCCAATCCAAAGCTCCGTTAAGCTTCCAAAATGCATCTTAAACCTTTTGAGGCCTGTAAAACCCAAATCTCATCAAAGTAGCATGTTCGAAACTATAAGAATCACATAAAAATGCAATATTAAACACTAAAAACCTTGGACTTTCAACCGCGTATCACCGGGCTGAGCGGCGAATTATGTGTCCTTTAACCTTAGGTCTTAATGAAGTAAATAATGTAAACTATTTTTAAAACGACAATTAAAGTAATATAAAATTGATGAATCAATTCTTCACAGTTTATTTTTCCAACAATACGTTTTGATAGCTATAATCGCCAATCAGCAAAGTTTTTTTTTTTTTTTTTTTAAACTTGGCTAAAGTTTCTTGAGTATTGACTAATGGACTAATGGTTAAGTTACCTAAGTATACTAATAGCCTAATAGGAAGCTCCATGATTTCCAAATGCGAAGAGTCTCGAACCTAGGGAAGCCACCATTGCATAATCGACAACCAAACCGATTCAGCCCTTGATTGGTTTAGAACATATAATGAATGGATTCATGATCCACACCACAAAACGATGTTAAATATACCTCTCTTTAATAGTTGATACGTTGTTGAAAGACAACCCATGATTAAACTCTGATGACGTGTGTCCTAAAACGACAACGTCTAGACCCCTCGTCAAAAAGATAAGCAAAATAAGTTTGATTAAGAGGTTGCCTGACTTAGTGGAGCTGATATAAGGCAGCTGACCTGCCGCATCGGAGCCTCAGGGCAGAAAGTAAACAGTAAAATGTCTTGGAAATGTAAAAAGGGATTTTGGCTTATTACCTTTGCAAGGGACAAAACATCACACAGCTCCATACCTTGTGTTGGAAAAGGTAAAAGCTGAAAATATCCCAAAAGGGAAAAGTCTCACTGCTGGGAACCAAAAGAGGGTCAAAATACATCCAGGTATGATAGGGAAGCTACCCTGAGGGAGCTCCTGGGCAGAATTCGACTGCCTATATAAGGAGACCCTTGGGTAGACATTCCACACACACTTCTCACTTCTTCTCTCTACTCTTATACTCTCTACTTCATTAATTCCCAACTCCAAATGAATATGTACTTATTCTCACGCCGGAGTCCAAACGCAGGAGGCTCCCTCCTGCGTTAAGGCTAACGGTGTCTGCTACCTTTGTGCAGGTCCCTTCCAGGAGCTTGAAGACCCCCATTCTCAGAACCAAACCCAAAACCTTAACTGAATCCTATCTTAAAACCTAAACCTTAACGTGACATACCCTTAATCTATAATCCTAAGCATCTCCTAACCTAATACCGGTCATTTTCCTTGTTGTAGCAACAAGTGGCGCCCACCGTGGGGCTGTCGCTACTTTGAACAAACTGTTGAAAGTCTCTACAGTCCCATTTGTTCCTAAGTAACCTCCTTTTGTGATGACTGGTGGAGATAACCGCCTAGGAGGGGGTCTTCCAGAAACACCGGCCACTAGCCACACCTCAGGTGATGTCTCTGGCCATGAAACGCCTGGAACGGACGGACAACAAGTCGAACCGTCTCTAGGGGACATGCTCAACTTCCAAACACCGCCATCCTCAAGGGCTGTTAACTCGTCTCCTAGAGACGACTTGTTGTTTCCAGTTGAACGAATGGATATCACCCCGGAGGGAGTACGAAGAAATTTCTTGCAACTCCGAGACCTCCTGAATGGTTATGTGCGAGAGGAAAGGTCTAGAGGAGTCAGGGTCAGGTTGTCCTATGACGAAGAACCTGTTGTCACCCTCTCACCTAGCCCTCCGTTACTGGGAACCACCACCTCGCCAGCAACCCAGCGTGACTACACTAACAATCACCCCTACTTGAACAGCCGAGGGGACATTTACTCAGGAGGAGGAGGTCCTAGCAGCTCTGTGCTCTCTCCGGGGACCTCATTACCACTTTCCTATGAAGAAGCTTTAAGATCGTTACCGTTGGCCAGCAGTGCCGTAGCCACCTCCCTTGCGGGAGCAGGGAGTCTTGCTGGAGGATTCGTCGTCCCTCCAGGAGCTATGTATCCTAATTATTCACAGTCTCAATACTTCCCCATATGGCCGGGAGGATATCCCTGGCAGTATCCTTCGCCTTTGAACCAAGTACCAGCAACTCCCCCTGTGGGAGGGCAAGGTCCCATGACCTCCCAACCCTTGGTTCAAACTCCTGTAGCTGAAGTTAGAGCAGAAACTACACCTTCTAAGCCGTACCGACCTAAGTCATTGGAATGTTTTGCTGAACACATCGCTCATTTCGATTTCCCCAACAAGATCAAGATGCCGGCTAATGTGAAAACATATGACGGCACAGAAGACCCGGATGACCACTTGAACGTCTTCTCCGGGGCAGCCACTGTAGAAAAATGGAATGATGCCGAATGTTGTCACATGTTCATGCAGACCCTGGTAGGGCCAGCTCGCCTATGGTTCAGCGGCCTACCGTCTCGGAGCATCTCTTCGTTTGATGATTTAAGGAGAGGTTTCACCTCAAACTTTAACCCCCTCAGGAAGTGTACCAAAGATGCCGCCATATTGCATCAAATCCAACAAGGGGAGCACGAAAACCTCCGTAGTTTCATTGAGAGGTACAAGAGGGAAGGTCTGCAGTATAGTGGTGCCACTGAGAAGATCCGGGTGTCGGGATTCATGGGAGCCATCCGTCCCAAGAAGTTACTAAGAAGATTTCATGAAGATGTTCCCCAAACCATGGAGGAAGCTTTCGAAAGAGCAGAAGCCTTCCTCAGGGGAGAGGAAGCACTAACTCGACAGGACACCAGGAAGAGGGATCGAGGAAGTTGGAGAGACAGCTCAACGAGCTCCCGGAGGCCTCACTTTCAACCCTACAACGAAAGACGATCAGGGAGACCCTATGACAATCAAAGGGGAGAAGAAAGACGACGGTCCCCAAGATCAGGAAGGTACCATGACAAAGAAAAACAGGTTTTCACTGTCCTCACTAAGACCCCTCAGGAGATACTCTCCACTGAGGAAGTCAAGTACACCTTCCGACCTCCCAGACCTCTGTCTAAGCCAGCTAGCAAGAGGGATGCCAGTAAACATTGTGCCTTCCACAATGATACGGGGCATCACACAAACGATTGCTACCAGTTGAAGAAACGGATAGAAGAAGCTGTTAAGTCCGGGGAACTCGCTCACCTGATCAAAGACATCAAGGGGAGGAGAGATGAAGGGAAGAAAGATAAAGAGGTCAACATGGTCAATCTTGAAGGAAACCAGCAGGTCAAGAAGGCCCGAACCGAGCCCTGGAACAAACAATACATCTGCCTCCCACCGGCTCCCGATGAACTGATAGTTACACCCGTGATAGTGGAAGCCGAACTTGATGGCCTCCCTGTGGACAGGGTATACATGGATTGTGGAGCCTCATCAGAAGTGATGTATGAACGATGTTTTGAATCCTTGAGCCCGGAGATCAAGTCCAAGCTCAAACCATCCGACGCCTCACTGGTGGGTTTCTCAGGGGAACGAGTACATCCCCTAGGGAAGCTCACACTTAGCGTCTGTTTCCGTGACGGAGACTTATCAAGGACTGAGGAGCTAACATTCTCCGTTATCAGGTACCCTTCAAATAACATTGTCATCTTTTCACTGTCAAGGACAGAAGAGTTGACTTCCTCTGTTATCAGGTACCCTTCAAGCTATAACGTTCTCATTGGAAGAATGGGAATCGCCACTTTCGGTGCGGTCGTGTCAACAACTCATGGCTTAATGAAGCTCCCCACTCCTAACGGAATTGCAACCCTGAAGCCAACGGCAGAGGCTCTTTTGATAGCCTCCGTAGAAGAGAACAGAGGTTCCAAGAGTCCGGAAACACCAAGCGGCGGTCCCATCCGGGAGGTTAGCATCAATGCTGCCTGTCAGGAGCAGACCATCAAAATAAACAACCTGCTTCCCGATAAGGTTATGAGTGAACTAATTAACCTTTTGCAGGATAGTCAAGACGTGTTCGCTTGGTGCCCCAGAGACATGACAGGTGTCCCCAGAGATATGGCTGAACACTCTCTCAACATAGCTCCCTCATATAAACCAGTTGTCCAAAAGAAAAGGAGCCTGGCCCCAGCAAGGAGCCAAGCTGCCTGTCAGGAGGTGGTAAAACTGGTAGAAGCAGGCATTCTAAGGGAGGTTCAATATCATTCGTGGGTGGCAAATCCAGTCATGGTTGCCAAGCAAGACGGATCTTGGAGGATGTGTGTCGATTTCAAGGATCTCAACAAAGCCTGCCCTAAGGATTGCTATCCCTTGCCCGAAATTGATTGGAAGGTGGATTCTCTCGCCGGCTTCCAATACAAGTGCTTCTTGGATGCCTACAAGGGATACCACCAGATTCAGATGAAGCAAGAAGATGAAGAAAAGACAGCCTTCCATACCGACAAGGGGATCTTTTGCTATAAGAAGATGCCCTTCGGTCTGAAGAATGCGGGAGCTACCTACCAACGGTTGGTGGACCAAGCTTTCTCGAAACAAATTGGAAGAAATATGGAAGCTTATGTGGATGACCTTGTCATCAAGAGCAAATCTGGGGAGGCCATGATCCAAGACATCCGAGAAACGTTTGACAACCTTCGAAGAATAAACATGAAGCTCAACCCTATCAAGTGCTCCTTTGGGTTCGAGGAAGGGAAATTTCTAGGCCACATTGTTGGAAAACAAAGCATCAAAGCAAACCCAAGCAAGGTCCAAGCAGTCCTTGACATGAAGTCTCCTACCACAAAGAAAGAAGTGCAGAGCCTCAACGGTAAAATTGCTGCCTTAAAACGTTTCTTGCCCAAGTCCGCGGAAAGATCCTTACCTTTCTTTAAAACACTCAAAAACTGTGTCGATAAAAAGGATTTCCGGTGGACAGCTGAGGCAGAGGCTGCCTTCTTGGAACTCAAAAAACACATAGCTTCCCTGCCTGAAGTGGCAGCCCCTGAGGTAGGGGAAGTAATAACAGTTTATTTGTCTGCAGGAGCGGAGGCTGTGAGCTCAGTCCTCTTGGTTGACCGAGGAAAGGAACAAGTCCCAGTATACTTTGTCAGCAGAGCCCTCAAAGATTCTGAAATTAACTACACTCCCATAGAGAAGCTTGTATTGGCACTTGTGCACACCGCCAAGAGGCTCAGACGGTACTTCCAGGCCCATCCCATGAAGGTCATCACAGATCAGCCCATACGAGCCATCTTAGAAAAACCAGAAGACTCGGGGAGGTTAGCCAAATGGGCCATTGGCCTAGGAGAACACAAAATAGAGTACCTACCGAGAAGGGCTTACAAGGGACAAGTGTTTGCTGATTTCCTTGCCGAGTTACCCTACCCGCAGGCAGATGAAGAAATGAACGAGATTGAGGAGCAACCTGATCTTCAGGGGAAATGGTGCCTTTTCACTGATGGAGCCTCAAGTGTAGAAGGTTCCGGGGCTGGTCTCGTCATCAGGGACCCTCACGGAACCGAATACACTTATGCCCTCCGTCTGGACTTCCCCTGCACCAACAACGCTGCTGAATACGAGGCCCTACTGGCCGGGTTGCGATTGGCAAAAACAATGAAGGTACAAGAGCTAAAAGTCTTTGTTGATTCAAATCTTGTGGTCAAACAGGTGAATGGAGGATACACAGCCAAAGAACCCTCAATGATTAGGTACAAGGACAAGGTCAAAGAACTCGTCAAAGAATTCAAAGAGTTCTCGCTGGAGCAAGTGTCAAGGACTAAGAACAAGCAGGCAGATGCCCTCAGCAAGCTGGCTTCCTTGACTTTCGCTCACCTTACCAAGAAGGTCCTAGTTGAGGTGCTGAAAGAACCATCCATTGATGACAGAGAGGTACAAGATGTGGTCACCGAAACAGACTCCACATGGATGACACCCATAATGTCCTACTTGAAGGAAGGGAAGCTGCCAGAAGATGAGCTGGAAGCTAAGCGGTTGGTCATAAAGGCGAGGCAATATGTAATCGAAGATGACAAGCTCTACAAGAAAGGGTACTTGGCACCCCTACTAAGATGCGTGGGCCCCAACCAGAGTAACTACCTCATCAGGGAGGTACACGAGGGCATATGTGGCATGCATTCCGGGCCACGCTCCGTGGTATCAAAGCTCATGAACTTGGGCTACTACTGGCCCACCATGCACAAGGATGCCTCCGAAATAATCCGAAGATGTGAAGCCTGTCAGCTACAAACACCGATCAAGACCAACCCCAAGCATGACCTTGTCCCCATTATCTCAGCATGGCCCTTCTACAAATGGGGGATGGACATTGTGGGTCCCTTCCCGCAGGCCGCAGGAAAATTGAAGTTCCTTCTCGTGGCAGTAGACTACTTTACCAAATGGCCAGAGGTTAGACCATTGGCTACCATCTCAGGAAAACATGTGATAACCTTCGTATGGGAGCAAATAGTCTGCAGATACGGCCTACCAGGGGAGATGGTGACAGACAATGGGAAGCAATTTGCCAACAAACCTTTCAGCAGCTGGTGCTCCGAGCTAGGCATCAAGCAGGTCTTCAGCTCAGTAGCTTACCCCCAGTCCAATGGACAAGTTGAGCGGATGAACAGAAGCATCGTTGAAGGAATTAAAACAAGACTAGGGAGATATGGCAAGAAATGGATTGATGAGCTCCCCAGCGTCCTGTGGGCCATAAGGACCATGGAAAAGACAAGCCATCAAAGGACCCCATATAGCCTCGTCTTTGGAAGCGAAGCTGTCATACCAGCCGAGATAGGGGTAAGCTCAAGAAGAAGTACTCGCCAAGATGCTCACCACAATCAAAGGGAGGTCCTGCTCAATCTGGACCTACTCGAAGAATCAAGAGACCAAGCCTCCATCAGGGAAGCAAGGTACAAAAAGAAACTCGAAGCATACTACAACACAAAGGTGAAGAAAGAGGCCTTCAGGCCAGGAGACCTCGTGTTGAGATGCAATGAAGCCAGTAAGCAGCAGAATGTAGGAAAATTGGGTCCCCGATGGGAGGGTCCCTATGTCGTAAAAGAAGCCCATAAAGGAGGATCCTATAAGCTAGCTGATCCTAATGGCAACATGATTCCAAGGCATTGGAGCGACAAGCATTTAAAACGTTTCTATGTTTGAAAGTTGTAAACGTCTCTATTGTACCATCAAAAGCTATGATGAATGAATGAATTATGTTTCAAATTATTAACTTGTCGCTTATCTTATCAAAGGGTGAGCCCCTCCAAACCAGGCTCCATGGGATCCGGCGCTATACCTACCCATGAAACGGGGATGAGCTCCCAGGCCACAACTGCTCAACAGGTAACAAGGCTAAGTAACCTTCCTGTATACAGGGTGAGTCCCTAATACAATCCACGACTCCATGGGACAAGTCCTTAGAAGGAATACCTAAACCCATGAAAGAGGGTGAGCTCCTCACACCAAGACAGCTCCCACATGTTCACACTTAATATAAAACGAACATAACACTAAGAAACCGTTTGAAAAAAGTTTAAAACATAAACGAAAAAGCTGATAGGATGAGCATTGCATCGGTTCCTTAGCTAAGTATCCTAAGTTGGATGACTGCAGCATCCACCTTTGGGAAAAAAGTTAAAGACATTGCAAACACTATGAACGACAAGTAACAGAGTCAAAACAACGAAGCAATAAACATAGATAAAGCATCACCCCCTAAAGGGGGGAGCATTCCATTAAAAGACAATAATTAAAAGCCCCAAGGGCTGAGTACAGCATAGTTCGGTTACAAAAGACATGCTAAAAACTTGAAAACATAACTAAGGCAAGTCACGGGGTAGCTGGGTCTTCGGCTTCATGGGTGGCAGCATCCTCACCAGGGGGAGCCAAGGCTCGGTTACCAACATCATCATAAAGGCCCTCTGTGTCAAGACCGGCAAAGGGATCATCTTCGCTAGAAGGAGGGAGAGACTCAACCTCCAGAGCCTGTAGGGGGGAAGGACTCTCAAATACCTGCTCTAAATTTGGAACTTTAAAAGAACTAGCAGGTTTTATACGTTTGGAACTGCCCTCCCCACCGTCGGCTCCCTCCAGCATGATCATAAGAGGCCTTTTTGACACATAAGAGCCAAACACCTGGTTGGCCACATCCTTTTTAAGGCCTTCCGGCTCCAAGTCTTGAAGGAAGGAGAGAGGCTGCTCAGAAGCCTTGGCAATAGCAGAGATATAGGGGTAAGTTGCAAGCTCCATTGCCTTCACAGCATTCACAAACTCATCACCGGAAGAAGGCTTAAAGGATGGCAGCTCTTCAATATCCTGACCCTCCCGAGCCGCTTTAAAGCCGGCTTGAATCCCTCCATGGCGACCGAAAGCTATGGCCTTTGCATAAATGTCAGCCAGGGGAGCATTAAATTCTTGGGAGTGCAGGAGGTTGGTGACAAAGCGAGCTACCCCCTTGGAGACTAACCACTCTTTCTCTTCGGTCAAACGGTCCACCTGGACTCGAAGCTCTGTACCCACCCTCTCCACCGAGGCCAACTCCTGCTTAACTGCCTGACGTGCCCGAGCCAACCCCTCCCTCTCCTCTGCAACTTTAGCCTTCTCATCATGAAGACCCTTGAACATCTTCTCAAATTTTTCCTTCTCTAAACCAAGCTGAGTCTTTGACACAGCCAACTCTTGAACCAAGTCTTTCTCCCGAGCAGCAAGCTTGGTCAACTCCTCCCTCGCCTTCACCAGCTCAGCCTCATGCTCTTCAAAAAACTCTTCCACTTGTTCCCTCCTTGCCATCAACTCACCCCATCTGGCCATACCATCCGGGAACAAAGATAGGAATTGCCCGAAGTGGTAATACATCTTCTTCATCACGTCCCTGTCTGTCCATTCCTTGTGGAGCTCTCTCTCAGCATCTGGAACACAATGGTCTATCAGATCACGGCACACAGAAGCTTTCTTCAACAAATCAGTAGACTTGATATCCCAATCTGGCACAAATACTCCTTCAACAGGCTCCTGCTGGGCAGGAGCATCAGAAACATCTTCAATGGCAGCTTTGGAACTTTCACCACCTTCAACTGACAATAACTTTGAACTTGGACTTGGTGCAGCAACATCCTTCGGCTTCTTGAAAACAACATCGTCTTTCTTCGGGGAGGATAATGTCAGCTTGCCCTTCCCAGGGGCAGGGGTATACCCCAACGCTGAAGAAATCAGAGAAGAATCTTCATCTTCATCTCCTAGGACCAAGGGCACAGCAGTAGAAGCCCCCTGACCCGAAGAAGCAGTTTGAAGTCGCTTGCTGGAGCGACGGGCAGTAACAGACCTCTCCACAGGAGGCTCTGTAGCAGCAGCAGACGATGTGATCACACTTGTGTACACTCCCTTGAAACGAACATGCTCAGTCTTCACAACAACATTCTGACCCTCAGCAACACTCCGAACCTTGAATTTCACGTCAGCAATATCATCCAAAGCCAGAAAATCCAAAGTGCTCATCTCTGCAAAAAAGACAAAAGGGTTAGACAACATAACAAGGATAAGGATACCAAAGAGGAGACAAGGAGACACCTACCCTTCCCACCATGATATATCACCGGGTCAGTCCCAAGATCATGCCAGTTGGCACTCAAACCCACCATCACCAAAAAATCCTCGGGAAAGGTACGAAGACGAGTAGGGAAGCCACGCAGCTTCTCCAACAACACTTGGTCGAGAGTACCAGGTTCAGGCTCCTTCTCATTCAGGGGAGCATCCGAAGATCTCCGAGGAGTTTTAAAAGGTAGGAAGTCAGAATTTAGGAAAAAGAATTTGTCTTTCCAGGAGGAAACAATCCCGATGACACTAGAAATAAGAGCCGGTTCACATTGAGTCTTCTCAATGGTAAACCAGTTCCCATTTTTAGCCAATCTGAAAAACCGCCGGTACATGGCCAAGGAAGGCTTATGACCAAGGCAGCGACACACTATCTCGAAGTGCAAAATCCTTGCAACTCCGGATGGACACAACTGATCAAGGGAGAGTTGATGATATTCTAAAACGTTAAGGAAAAAGGTGGAAAAGGGATACCTAAGGTTACCCTGATCAAACTGACGGGTATACACCGCCACTTTGCCAGTAGGAACGGAGGTCACAGGGGTTTTCCCCTTTGGAACAGTAGGATTAAAAGACAGAGGAATACCAATCTCGGTACAGAATCGCTCAACATCGGACTTAGATAGCCGAGTAAATTGATTTGCGAGATCAGTTTTAGACATAATGAAAGGCAAGGTATGACAAAAGAAAGAAGTTACTTACCAGATTTATAGGGAAGAAAAGAGGATCGCCGGTTGAGAAGTAATCGTGGGAGAGAATGTGACGGTTTTCTAGTTTAGGAATGAAATGAAGAAGAAAGAGGGTTTATCTCTTTATAAGAGATTTAAAATTTGAATTTAATGGCATTTAACGGTTATCAAGGGAAACCATCATTCAGCTGTCCTAGGGGATGACATCAGCCTAGACCCTGGTCATGTCAACAGTCGCCTGAAACGGCTGATGGGACACTCGCCTGCTCCCTAGGAAGTAATGGTGGACAGCCATATTAAATTAAAAAATCAGACCATTATGACAAATGCAAGGCCAAAAGCTTGCACGAAATTTGATGAAGGGAAAAATAACACACCTACGCTCCCATAAGGGAGCCAGGGGTCTGTAAAAATCACCCGGTGCTAACCTCAGCTCGAGCAGCGTTACCACCAGGAAATAAGACAATGAACAAGTCACAAGCACTTCTAACTTCTTTACAAATGCTTATGACTGGGGGGCTGATGACGTGTGTCCTAAAACGACAACGTCTAGACCCCTCGTCAAAAAGATAAGCAAAATAAGTTTGATTAAGAGGTTGCCTGACTTAGTGGAGCTGATATAAGGCAGCTGACCTGCCGCATCGGAGCCTCAGGGCAGAAAGTAAACAGTAAAATGTCTTGGAAATGTAAAAAGGGATTTTGGCTTATTACCTTTGCAAGGGACAAAACATCACACAGCTCCATACCTTGTGTTGGAAAAGGTAAAAGCTGAAAATATCCCAAAAGGGAAAAGTCTCACTGCTGGGAACCAAAAGAGGGTCAAAATACATCCAGGTATGATAGGGAAGCTACCCTGAGGGAGCTCCTGGGCAGAATTCGACTGCCTATATAAGGAGACCCTTGGGTAGACATTCCACACACACTTCTCACTTCTTCTCTCTACTCTTATACTCTCTACTTCATTAATTCCCAACTCCAAATGAATATGTACTTATTCTCACGCCGGAGTCCAAACGCAGGAGGCTCCCTCCTGCGTTAAGGCTAACGGTGTCTGCTACCTTTGTGCAGGTCCCTTCCAGGAGCTTGAAGACCCCCATTCTCAGAACCAAACCCAAAACCTTAACTGAATCCTATCTTAAAACCTAAACCTTAACGTGACATACCCTTAATCTATAATCCTAAGCATCTCCTAACCTAATACCGGTCATTTTCCTTGTTGTAGCAACAAACTCCATCTATATAAAGAAGTTTATTTTTAGTTGAATCCAGTTATTCCATTCCATTAATACATTATACAGGGTACCAATCTGGTTCTCACACCTGTCAATATATATATATATATATATATATACTACATTTTAAAGAAATCATCAATATACTCAGCTAATTCTACCAATAGCAAAAGCTAAGGTAGGGTCTGAGAAGGATAAGATGTAGACAGCCTTATCTCTACCCCGTGAGAATAGAGAGACTGCTTCCAATGAGACCCCCAACTCAATAGTGGTTTTGTATCAAGCCTTAGACACAAGGTACATAACACTTAGCAATCGGGACAAACCCGATTAATGCATGTACCCCCTTATCTTATTATAAAGAAAGAATGATGTCTACAAATGTCATTTTATATGAATTTTAAAATGACATAGGAAAAGTCTGATGCTTAAAACCCAAATGTCATGTATTTTTTACTTTCTACCATTCATGTAAAACCTACTTGTACACATTCTTTTATCATAACCTCCAACTACCATTAATCTATATCTATAATCTATATCCATACTATATTATAAAGCATTTAAGAAAGATTCCAACCAAATTTAAATAAATACCACATATTATGCTTATGGTACAACAACTTAATGAAGTTAGTAAGAAGGCAAAATTGTCTTTCCATGTGTGTTTTTGTGTGTGTGCTCTCATATTATTATTACTATTATCTTATCCTTAAACACCTACCTATAACAACTAACCGGATTGTTGATTCCTCCGTCGATCCGATACGCACGCGATATTCAATTATTGTGTCGATCCTACAATTTCATTTAATACTTATATTTGTTATCAGTTATAATGTTGGGCATCCCGTGTAACATACGTTATCATTGATTATAATTAACCCGTCAACAAACTTGGTAAATGTATCAATGTTATTTGATTAACAATTGACTGTAGTGATTCGTTGTTTAATAAATTTTGGTATGTAAAATTTCTAAAGACTACCCGTGTTTTCACACGGGTTTTACATCCAGTTAAACTAAAAAAACACACTTAACCTAAAAGTAAACTAAAAAACACACTTAACCTAAAATTATTAAACTAATCTAAGCGAGTCTTCAACAACTACCACATGGAGATGTGTAGAAACTCTAAATTGTAGTGACATTGGTACTCAATTTTAGTGAGCCCAACGGCCATGTCTCCGTGCGTGTTCGCACCCTCCTCCGCTAATGTTCGACGGTATTGTGAGTTGAATCCCTAGCACTTCTTGTAAAGGTTGTCCCATTTCCGGTGAAGTGAATCCACCGCTTGATTTGTGTCACCATATAGCTCCTTGAAGTGAGTTAGCACACATGGCCAAAAGGATGGCCACGGTGGTGTAGGTGCATCCTTCACTTTGGTGTACGGAGTCATCAAAGCAATCTCCTCCTCTTCCATCCAATGAACCATGGTGGTAACGGTGTCTAGGGTTCAAATTGGTAGATTTGAAGTGGACGGTGGCTGTGACGATGGATCTCAGTGGGTATGGTGGATTCAAATGGGGGACGGTTGGCTTGTATCTATATAAGGATTTGAGTAAAAGAATTAAAAATTTTTGACCGTTACTGCACGGTTAAAGACATAATGGTCAAAAATAATAATTGCATTCAACCGTTGCAACTCGGCAAAGAGATTCCGAGCTGCATGGTCTTTCAATAAAACCAAGGAGGTGGCTTCGATGTTACCAAGCGGCAACGGTAACCTAATCCCATTTGCCGAGAAGTGCCATGTTCACCCTTATGGTTTTTCATGATAGTGTTTTGTTTTAATTTTTTTTTTTTTTATAAATTTGATAGACAATTTTCAAAAATTCCCACGTGCATGGATTTTTGCAGCAAACTCTTTTTTTTTAAGGGCGAATTTTCTATGTTGTGGCAGAAAACATCACAACTCCTTAGAAGGGGAATCCCCTAGCCACTCTACAATGGTCAGACTATGTTGTCTTAACCGAGCCCACGCTGACGCGAGAGTGGCCGGCCCACAAGCGAGTCGAGGCTGCGCATAAGGGGCACTAAGGCTTCCACCCGGAAAATTTCCCGTCACCTGTCACTTGACAGATGTTGCACCCTCCACAAGAGGCAAGCCTCTCTGGAGTAAATGCACGGTAGTAGAAAACCGAGGGGCCATCATAATTGAACCTGACCCCTCCAAAGAAGGTAGGCCCTATCCCACCAAAGTGAATACAATAAAGATCTCACAAGGAGAAACCAAGCCTACCAACCACTGCGCCACTATATTGGGATTTTTTGCAGCAAACTCTGATTGGTTATGGAGGTGATAAGATTTGCCATTACTCTTCCTTCCGCCCATCTTTTCTTGTACCTTTTTCCCGGTCTTAAAGTACGTATTTAATTTATTGAGCATTATTTTTTAACTAACCGATTAAAATAAAGAGTTAACTACACGTATAATTCTTATGGTTTATATAAATTAACATTTTAGAGTACTAATTTATTTATTTTTTAACATGTTAAGGGTTTATGGGTTCAATTTAGTAATATGTTTAGGTACTAAGGCTAACTTTGTTAGTTTTTCTAGTTGAATTTTAAAAAAATGATTAAAATGCCCAATAAAAGCTAGAGGGTCAATTATTGTGATTAGTTCTATTTTATTACAAGAATGTTTTTTTGTTTTTTTTTTTTTGTTTTTTGCAATTTATTGAAATAAGAATTATCTATTAACATTATTAAAACTTAAAATTTTTAAAGAATAAAAATATACTAAATTAAATAATTATACATTTAACATATATGTTTTTATAAAACAATACTTTTATCCTTATAAATCATCGTCGATAAGCCTAATTAATATCTGCTATCAGGCACCACGTCAATTCTCATATCCATCGCTATTGCTACCAAACTTTATCTATACTTGACATGGTCGTTATGTTCAGATGTAGCAATTATTTTGCAGATCTAAGGCACATCCGCCATCGAGTACCACCACTTGTAAGCCTGATCAAACGTCGGCCATCACCCATAGATTTTATTTCTGCCATCAACCACCACCCCCGCTAAAAATAGTGAAGAGAGAAAGGGGAGATTGACTGGCGACGTCAAAACCATCGTAAAGGCCATAGTGGACGGTGTCGTATGTGGCACGAGCAATAACACTATTAATGATATTGTTAGTATATATTTATAATTTAAAATTTTTAAGTTTTTTATCAAAATAATACTTTTTAATAATTTTAATATTTTTTATAAAACAATAAACCGTTTTAGTGGGCATTCTAGTCACCTTTAATGATAGCCCACATTAAAATGATATTAATAGTTGATAATATCTTTTATAAATCAGTACCTTTTAATAGGAATAACACAATACTTTAGTATAAACCTCATGCGGCACGGACATTTTTTATAAACACCATTCAGCATGTGGTTATATGGATAAAAGTATTGTTTTATAAAAAATATATATTAAAATGTATAGAGTATAATTAATTAATGTAGTGTATTTTTATAATTTGAAAATTTTAAGTTTTTATAATATTACTTGATTATTCTGATTTCAATAAATTGCAAAATTTTTCCTTATAATCAAATAGAGTTAATTACAAGTAGGGGTGTTCAATGAATCGTATAATGAATTTTCGAATCGAGTCTCTCAAATTTTTAATATTTTTACTTGAATTCGTATTTGATTCGTATTCCCTTAAAATTCAATTTATTCGATTTGTATTCAATTCAAATAAGAAACTCGAATTCGAATTGAATTCAAATAAATTCGATTTAGTTCAAATTCACCATAAATAAAAAATTGTTTGACTTTTAGTTTTAAAACTAATACAAACTCATTATTTTTACAAAATTAATAAACAACAATATGTCAAATACGGGAATAATAAAAATAGTATAGAGTATAGTTTGTTAGAGTTTTGTGATGTATAGGTTAAATATTTAAAATATGGTTATGGTAAAAGTTGTAAACACTATGGGTTCTTAGAGTTTGACCAAAATTTAGAAGTTTTTTTTTCAATGTGTATATTTGTGTATATAATAATGTGTGTATATATTTAAAAAAATATACATGTACAGTTTTTATTTGAATTTCGAATCGAATTTAAAATCATAAATTCGTATTCGATTTACTGAACTCGAATTGAATAAAATTCGAATTCTTAATAATCGAATCGAATTCTTGGTAATCGAATCGAACTAAGTCGAATTTCGAATTTTTCGAATCCAAATCGAATTCTAAACACCCCTATTGTAATATAGTTCCTCTAATTATTATAGGGCATTTTATTTATTTTATCAAAACTTAACTAGAAAAAGTAACAAAGTTAGCCTTAATACTCCAACTTGTTACAAAACAGAAACCATAAACCCTTAACATGTTAAAAAAATAAGTTAGTACTTTAAGATGTTACTTTCTATAAACCTTAAGGACTATTTGTGTAGTTAACTCTAAAATAAATAAATACAAAGTTGGCTTTTAAAAAGTGGGAAGTGCCAAGATTATGACTATATGTGTTTTGTGATAGATTTTGTATTTTAAACATAAATCCCTGTGAGTTATAACCTTTTTTACAACTATGTTTTTATATTTTTACTCCTAGGTTTTACCTGATTATTACATTTATAGAAAATCAAACTCACACAACATTTGTAGAGGACAGTCATCACGTACCGGCATTAGATCATAAAAAAAAAGATATTAGTGATTGACCGTCAAAAATTATCTTAAATTTCACTACATAATCTACTCATCTTTTTCGAAATAATGAAAGTGTTACTGAATCAAATTATAAGTTTCTAAAAAAGTCATGTTGACAATAGTAAATTTGTGAAGCTTTTTAACAATGTTTGTGATATAGTTCCTTAATAAGATATAACTAATTAATAAAAGTTTTATATTTATGATTTAATATGTTCACTAAATCACTCAATTTATTAATTTCTATTATTCAAGACATAAAGAGGACAAAAAGATATACACGAACACAAACCGAGTTGCCCTAATAATAAAATACATTGTCACACCTATAAACTTTTCAAGTAAAATCTTTTAAAACATTTTTTTTAAATACTTTTTATTTTAAAAAATAATGTTCCATATATGGATTATTATGACTGCCACTTGGGTCTTGGCCCAGTGGTAGTAGCAATTTTCTACGGAGAACTCAAGTTCTAATCTTAGAGTATGTAAAGAGTGAATTGCTTGTTTGGTCTTTGTGCTTTTCAGATCTTACATTCTTGATCCTTAGAATTCACTAACTACAGACTTGCTCCTAAAGGTTTACAACTTATCACTCATTTGTTTCTTATGGTTCAATTTTCATAACAATGACAGTCCTTTTCATAGATGGCCGTTAGTTTTGAACGTTAAGTTGGTCTAAAATGACTATTATACTCTGATACTAAAGGATAAACAATTAAAAAATGGAAGTTGCCCCACCCTACCCTTCTTCCTCCCCCACCTCCACCTCTTGTTTGCAGCCATTGTACCACCACCACCTCCCTCTCGTCATCATCTTCATCTCACCACCGACCACAACCACCATCTCCCAAACTACGCCGCCACCATTGTTCACCCACATCACAACCGTCTCTCTCTCTCTTTCTCTCTCTCTCTCTCTCTCTCTCTCTCTCTCTCTCTCTCCCACATCACAACCGTCCAGTCTCCCTTCTCAGATCTGGACTCTCTCTTCTCAGAGTCAATGATTGACCGGTCAAGCAACTTCAAAATAGCAGATTCATCCCACACAATTTGAGCACTGCCAGCTGTGCACTTATCCTGGTACACATCACCCAAACCCCCAACCCGCCTTTTATTCTTGTGTTCTAAATCAACAGAACCTTCATCTTTATCGACATTATTTTCACTCCCCGGATCTTTGAAAGAATCACTAAAAAGTTGTTCAGTTCCCCATTTTAAGATATCTTCAACCTCCTTTTGAGATTCAGACTTATTAACAAAAAGATGATCCAACATCAATTTCTTCTTTGCAAGCTGCAAGATTCGTTCTTCAACATTAGCACGATTTAACTGAAAATCAATTTATTTATTTTTATTTAATAATGAGGGCATTTTGGTCATTTTACATTATTTAACTGAAAAATCTAACAACGTTAGTTGTTAAGGACCACGGGTGTTATGAAAAAACAACCATTCGGACCATGTTTGTAATTATTGAAGTACAAGGATCAAGAATGCAATATCTTGAAAGAACAGAGATCAACCAAGCATTTAACTCATGTAAATATTTGGTGTTAAAGAGATGGAAGCTTGGCTGTTAAAAAAATTTATTATGACCCATGACCTCTTGGTCTAGTGGTATGGTGTCCCCTTTACAAATGTAAATGTATGTTTAAATCCTTGCAAATGCAAGATAATGTGAAATAAAGGTGTAATGAAAATTTACTGTAAAAAAAAAAAAAAAAAAAAAAAAAAACAATATTATGACTGCCCGCAATAAGCACAGTGGATCAGATCCATGGCAGACAACCCATTCACTAAATGTTGGGGATAGGATAAGACGACAAAGCTATTCATCTAGTCGACACAACACTCTGCCATCCTAGTATATTCATTTAGATTAAAACAATACTGTATTTATTATTTAAGATAAAATATCTTAAAGTTACCACACTTTAAATTAGTTAATGTGATCGTTGGTTTTTGAAACTGAATCAATCGAAGCTTTCAAATTGTGCATGTTTGATCAAGGTATTTAGGAACTATACACCTTCTAATTAGGAAGCATACATTTTGATTCACATCATACATTAATAGAAGGCTTTCACATACCCCAGATTGTGATGTTAATTCTTTCAGAATGTGATGTCACGGGGTGTATATCCAAACTTTGTTGACTAGAGTGATGATAACATCACTGTGACATGCTAAGTATTCAAGCGTATTTCCTTACACTGAATCACATGAAGAAACATTGGTTAAACACCCTTAAATACGAGCAATGTAACGAGATATTTTTATTGATAATGGACTGGACGATTACACAAGACTCGAATAAAGATGATTACAAGTATTTCGACTACAATCTTTCTTTCCAAGTTTAGAGTAGCTATTATAGGATTTTCTACGTAATGATTGAATAACCCTTTCTCATTAGAAGAGAGGGGTATTTATAGTACTAGAAACGTCTCCTGATTGGTCGTCTTGGTAATGACAGTTGTCTCGCGCGCGCCCCACACAGTTGACAATGGTTAGAGGATTGAGCGTTCTCCTTCTGTCATTGGTTGGATATCATTTTCAATCGTCCTTATTGTCCTTTCCTGTCCTTTGTACCTGCCAGGAGATCATGAAGCAGAGAATTCTCCCATTTGATTAGCTAGATGTCCATTTCCTTGTCTCATATTAGATGGCACGTACTAGGTGGCACGCACGATCTTCTAGAATGTTCTTTTGATTATTCTTATCATGACGTAATTGATGTGGGCTTGTGCGCACGTGCGGGTACGTATCCCTTTAGCGCGACCTTCTAGAATGTTCTTTTGATTATTCTTATCCTGATGTAATTGATGTGGGCCTGTGCGCATGCGCGGGTACATATCTCTTCACCACCTTTAGAAAATGCTCGGCATCAGTGCCTTATTTGTTATAGAGTTGCATCACGAATTCACGATAATTCGGTACGTGATAAAACTGACTCTGACTTATTTTTATGGGAAAATCACCATTTTAGCCCTTGACCATTTTCTTTTACCAAACTAGCCACCTCCCGTCTCTTGGGAGAGTCAGCTCACGTTTTTCAAAAGGCTGTAGCCGTCTCCGGAGACGGCTCTGGCGATACCCAATCCGGTTTTTTTAATGGTTAAAGAATATGGAGAAATGTGATATTTTTGAATTGAGAGCAAGGTGTAATTTAAATTATATCTTATTTCAATCTACATAATTTGACTGAATTAGGTGCTTGTATAGTTGTATTTTATCATCTAACTTGCTAGAGTTTTTTTTAATGTATAATGTATTTCGTAAGGAAATGTCGGGATTTAAATATCGACATGAATTAGTCAGGGATGTCTTGTGGGATGTTTTGCGGAAGGCTGGGATCTCTGCTAAAAAAGAAGCCCCGGTTAATTTTTTGAGGTCAGTCCAACCATCTCGGTGACGGCTCTGCGCCGCCGAGACGTCTTCGGGGACGTCACAGAGACTCCAAAGATGGAGATGGCTGCCTGAGACCGGAGACGTCACTAAGACGGTACCCGAGACGTCTCTCCTCTCCTCCTACGTGGAGACGTCTCCGGCACCACCACCACCGCCTGTTCGGTTTCTCTCTCCTTTCTCTGGCACTACCAGCACCACCAAGACGGGATTTGTTGAAAATGAACCATTTTTCTTCTTCATTTGAAATACATGAGTTGAAGAAGAAATAATGTAGTTCTCGGCAGTTTTAAAATTCGATACGCCACCGGAATATTTGCCGATGGTAACTTTATAGACGTCACCGAAAGTTGTGTTGAGCAATGGACCAACGTCGCCGGAAGCTGATGTCTCCGATGCTGAATAAATGTGTCGAACACTGTGTCTGATGTTGATGACGAAGTGTCAAGAAGAAGTTGATGATATTGTGTAGATTACGAAGAAGTTCGGTGGCGTCAGGTGGAGATAGATTGTCGAAGGTGGGAGCCGCCGTCGATGTTTGTCTTTCTTGTTTCTTTTGCAACAAAGTCAAACAAAAAACAAAAGGGTTGATAATTGCACCATATGATATATATTTATTTATTACTAATTATGAGATTGGACATGAGATTGGAAGTGGGCTTCTAGGGCATACGTGTACTAAAGCCTCACGGAAACGTCTCGGAACCTGTGAGCCGACTCTCCCAAAAGACAGGAGGTGGCTAGTTTGGTAAAAAAGAAATTGGTCAAAGGCTAAAATGGTGATTTCCCCTATTTTTATTGTCGTGAAGATGATTGTAGAAGGGGGTGTGCGTTGAAAATAGTGAAATGGATTGAACCTAGAGATGCACATCCCATCCAGTGTACAGTCCGATCTAGAAATCGGCTTGAAACGAACCGAACCCGGACCCTTAAGTCTGTAATGAGTTTGACTCTGTGTGTGTATACATATAAAAATCCGGTTTTAAAAGCAGTTTCGAAGATCCGGGTTAGGAAAACCTAGTTATATAATACGTTGAATCTGGTTTGAAACCGAAACCAATCTTATCCATTATGATTTTTTCCTTTAGGAACCGGTTTAAAACCAACCCAGTTTAGGCCAAAACTGGTTTTTACTTTCATTGACCGAAACTAAACTGGTTTTGCTTGAGCACCTAGGTTTGTGCACCTCAAACTGAACCCTTGTTCTTTAGCAAGTAATATAAGTATATAACGTTACTCAAGGCTGTTTTAGATGCAAAGAAGCAGGGAAGTCTATTCTTTTGGTCTTTACTCTTTCAGAACCGCTACCATGGCGGCTAAAAATCGTCTGGTTTTCAATTCGCATAAAAGTACATATTATCAAATAAACATATGAAATGCTTAAAAGTACGTAACTACTTGTCACATCATATACAAATGGAGTATCAGATTTAAATAATTCCAAGTATTAGCAATTGACCACCATCAGTCTCAACTAATGAAATGTGTGCCACCACTCCCAACTTTTAACATATTGACCATCAATGAACCTTGACTAAGGGGCTGTTTGGTAAGCCTCTTAAAGAGGCTCTGAACCATTCAGCGCTGAATTATTTAGCATTCAGTACATTTATTTCAGCTTCTGAATTGAATGGTTAAGGCTGAACAATTAAGACTTGGGATGTTGCTGAACCATAATGAGACTCTCCTACCAATGTGGGACAAGAAAACTAACCATTAAGAGGTCTAACTTAATAATTCAGCGCTTAACCATTCAGACATCTTAATGATTCAACACTTAATCAACTAAACAACCCCTAACATAATGTTAACTAATTATGTAAACGGGACAAATCTTTTTTAGCCATGATTCGTTGGTGGCTAATATGTTAAAAGGTGAAACCGTAAGCACATATTTCATTAGTTGGATTAGTGACGATCAATTGATAATAGTTAAGATTATATAAATTCAATACTCCTAATATATCCTATATAAATACATACCAGTTACTATATATAATAATATACCTAATATAACTTATTTACTTGAACTTAATATTGTTGTACTTAACTAGTAAATCATAACATGGCAAAGAAGAAAAGATCGATCCAATAAAAACTCTGGAAGTTGAGATCGAACACATACATATAGGTCAAAATTTTAGACTATAAGTATTTTAGTTTTATAATACTTTATCAGTTAATAAATACTAGTAGAAAACCCGCGTGATGCGGCGGGAGCGACACTTTGCATTGTGATACTTATTTCAAATTCGTATAATATTTGTTTTAGCATCGTTGTGGTGGATATACGTCAAAAGAGTTACACATGTCTTGTAACTAACAAGATTTAACATCTAAATTATGAAGTACTTCAAGAAACATTTGATAAAATTAAGTAACATACGAAAGGAAAAATAAGTATTAATAAACATAAAAGTTGAAAACTAAAAACTCAAGTGTGAACTATTTGAATCATGAGATCAATTTAGTCATACGCCTTTCAATTTTACATGAACTCATCTATATTGTCTGCCCACCATTCGCCATTAAGAGCGGTCTCTAGAATTTCTTGTATATCTTCATATTTGATCATTACATCTTTGGAGGATGAGATTTATTCCAATAGTCCAAATCTAGAATAAATTCCTGCTTCCAATCCATCTTTAACATTTTTAGTGGACACGTATATTTTTAGTTTCTTGTTGTTGATTTGCAAAATCAAAATGCTAATTAAAATGAAGAAAAATCATATCATAACTGACTAAATTAAATGAAAAGTTACTGGAATGAAAAATTAAAATACGATACTAAAAGTAACAACTTTTAAAGAAACATATAATATTAAACCACATGAATCTGTTGCGCTTCTGAATTGACACACGTGGTATATTAAGTGGAATTTCAGTTTAGTGCTAAGTCTGAAGTATCATCAAATACGGCTTATTTGTCATTTTCATCAGAATTGTCTAGATGAATAACTTGACTCAATTTCCATTCAGAGAGTCTCTTGGATCTCTTCCTATTAGTTCCATGCATTCAATTCTAAAAAAAAATATTTAATACACAAGTTGGTAGAAGATGAAATAAGTATTGATATTACCTCTTAACTAAATTCATGTTGAAGATTAGATTTGTAGGGGCTAAACATTGCACTATAGCAAATAATCTCAACACTATTATCATTATTATCCTCTAATAAAACACAACAATATACCACATAAATAACAACCATGTTAATATTAAAAAGTAAACATTAATAAATACAACCTTAGATGCTATTTCAAACGCCTGTATGGCTATTGATTTGTTCATTTACATATCTTTTTCATCTAAATGAATCTGCAAAACCAACAAGCTAACATTTACATGACTAAAATATGTATAAAAGGGTCTAATTAGTAAAATGAGACGAATGAAAACCATAAACTAGCAAAGAACCAACCTTAGAAGCTCCAACCTTTGAATTCATATTTAGATCCATGCCTAAGTATTTTAGCAAGTGAAATATGTGTGCATTACTATGTATTTATAAGATAAACTTTAGTAGGTTAGTATATGGTTTAAATTTTAAAACTCATGATCTTCCCACCTCATTTAAATTAGCAAATTTTGTTTATCTTTGAGTAAGGTGTAAAAAAATTATGTATTATATGAACACTAAATTTAGTGTTTTTATTTTTTATTTTTCAAACTTGTTAAAAATAACCCCTTCAAATTAGGGAGTTTTGTTGTTATTAACATAGATGTTAATATCACGTGGATATATAATACTCATTTGGTGTTTTTGGATGAATTGATGCATTCAAGGTTTTTAAAAGAAATTTACTTACAATTAATATCTAATATGAATATTTACATTTTCTAAATTTAATGATTTTTTATATTTAGCTAATTATGTATATTTAAAAGTTTAATGAGATTTCTTTTAATTAATTATATTTATGTGTACACCTATTAATATATGCATGCATACCCATATACATATGCACATACGGCTAATGTTGATTATTTAAACATGGTACTACAATTGAAACTCTCTGTAGCAAATGTGATAAAGCATTCTAAGAGCTCAGGATTGTGTTGCAGTATTGTTATCGCGCGACAAGTTATTTGTCTGCCAAAGCATCGATGAACCATAACGTTTAACAACATTATCATATTTTAAGAATCCCCAAGAGCTGGTTTGTTGATTTCGAGTGCCCTATTTAATTTTTTGAATCACTTCATTTGATTTATGTGATATTTTCATTATTGGGAGAGACAGTATAGAACCAAATTCAATTTTCTGATTTTGAGTTTTACTTGGTCATGAAATGGTGCTATGATTCAATATCCATATTAACAATAAACATTCCTAAGTTCTATAATTGCATCCTAATTATGTTGATCTGTAATCCAAATTTCACCTACATTTTAGTTTTTAATTTAATGTCTATTCAAGCTTTATAATGTTTTATCCTAAAATAATGCGTTAACTGCTTTACGTTTACTTCAGCATTAATGTACCTTATAAATAAATTAGTAACATCGTTTAAAGTTTTAGTTATAAAGCGTTTTGTTGTAGGTAAAATTTGGATTCTTTCAGTTAATTAAGAAATATTAGTTTCTTTTAGATTCTTTTAGTTAAACATGCAATGAAATAATCACTTGTACATAGCACATTTATTTCTTGTACATGTTAATCTACACGTCGATATTGAATAAGACAAACATCAAAATTTCGACAAAAATGAGCAGGTCGTCATGATATTTTTGAATGTTTTTAAAACATAATAGTTAAAAATCTATATTTTAATCACTTGTACATAGCATATTTCTTTCTTGTACATTTTAATCTACACGTCGATATTGACTAAGACAAACATCGAAACGTCGACAAAAATGAGCAGGTCGTCACGATATTTTCAAATGTTTTTAAAACATAATAGTTTAAAAGTTATGATATGATTAAATAAAAGAATTATAATTTTGTAGATGATAGGAGAAAAGTGTAACTACTAACTAAAAATGAGGGAATTAAAGTAATTAAAAGGAGGTACTAAAGTGTAAAAGTATTTGAATGACTATTTTACCCTCATTTTAGGGTTGTTAGTGAAAATAAAGTTCTTAATTTTCGGGTATCTTAAACTACCCCTCCTTCATACATTACTAGTGATTTGGCCCGCGCGATGCAGCAGGTGTAACCGAAACTCTTTTGTAGAGCACATACTAACCTAACATACCTACTATAAACCTAACCACTATTACATGAATATTTCTGAATACCTTTATTTGAAATTCATTATAAACAGAAGTTTTCTTCTTCGGTTATTGAATCCGATGATCATATAGTTTAGATCAAATTAGACATGTTTGTGTGTATGAATATAACGTAATAATTTCTGAATTCGAATCGTTACCTCATGATTAAAAACACAACTTTCACTATTGATTTCTCGATTTCTATATAGTATGATCAAGTTTATAAAACTCTAAGTTTTTTAAAGTACCCAACTCTATATAAAATGTTATAACATAACATATAACATCATGAATTGTTTTTTATATGTTTTCTATTTAATATGTTTAAAGTAATTATAAAATTGAATGTCATGTGGTTTCATAAACATCTCATGACTCTTGACTTTCTTTTATGTTTAAAAGACATATTTACCCTTAAAAAGTAGTTATTTTATGCATTATGTGTTGTATCATAGGCATTTAGACTTATACCTCTTAAAATTTAAGAAGTAATTAGAAAATGCTCTATAATAT
This sequence comes from Ambrosia x helenae, assembly GCA_030844895.1. Taxonomy (NCBI): domain Eukaryota; kingdom Viridiplantae; phylum Streptophyta; class Magnoliopsida; order Asterales; family Asteraceae; genus Ambrosia; species Ambrosia x helenae. Next base: position 3,338,148 of record CM061232.1, on the reverse strand, counting down.
AGTATATATATATATAGGTTTAGGATCCTGTACAAAGTACATTTTTCGTGAGAAGTGTGAGAAGGCCTAAGAATTGACATGTAGACATCAGTTTTTGGATTTAGGAATGATTTTTTAGGTTGTTTAAACTTGAAAAACACCAAACACAACAATCTAAAAACACAATACAATGTATTATAGTCATTAAACTTAAAAAACAGCTAAAACACACTACTTAACGCTTAAAACACACTGCTAATGTTCTTAGCATGGTGTTTTAAGTTTTAAGCCTAAAATACATTGTTTTCGGTTTTTAATTGTTATGTTTGGTGTTTTTATAGGCAAAACAATCCAAAACATCACGACTAAGTTCAAAAAATGATGCCTAAGTATCAATTTTTAATACTTCTCACACTTCTCACAAAAGAACCACTTTGTACACGATCTTGACCCTATATATATATAGATATAGATATAGATAATATAGGCATGTTTAAGAAAAATATATAGAGTAAAGATCAAATACAAAGTGTTTTTCGGTAAGAACTGTTGGAATCAAAGGGGGTAAAAAAATTTTATTTTATTTTTTTTAGAATTTTTTTCCCATGTGCTTAAACATACTTGTAGATGAATAATACAAAAAAAATTAAAATTTTTTTTAGTGTAGTTACTCTACACGTAATTACTCTACACCATTTTTTTTTTCTTTTTTTTTAGTTTTCAATATTATAATTCATGTTTAACAATATGGGAAAAAAAAATTTCGAAAAAAAAAATAAAAAAGAAATACCCTCCTTTAATTCTCACATTTCTTACCAAAAAACACTTTGTGATCTTTCCCCTCTATATATAAACCATTCTTAAAAATATATAATATAAATTATTGTTAAAACAAACAAAATTTAAATTTACTTAAAATAAAAAAGTTAAAAGATGTTGTTGCTTATTATTTATTAACCAATAATCTTGACCGACAGAATTTATTGCTACTAACGCACATTACCAGGCAAAGCTTAATGGGGTGTGTCAATCGTCGGTATCCTCAGTCCTCTGTGCGTTAATAGTTTCATCGACAGAAGGAAGGTATCCATACAATTTTGCTCATTTCAATTATTTGCAACATATTTTTTTAACGACCAACTAAAGTATTGCCGGGTACTCCGTACGCGACACCCATTGGCTAAAGGTAGCCCACAAGACGTATCTTGTAGCGGTCCAATCTGCACGCACGGAGCCCTCTAGCCCACCCTCTCCTGTTCCAAGGAAAACCTGGCCCGCATACCAGCCCGAAGGCACGACGGCAGCAAACCGGTAAAACCTGGAGGGATCAGGAGTCAAACCCATGACCACAATGATCAAGTGTCTTTCCCTCACTTCCCGGTACCACTCCACCACAAGAGTGGGTGGTATTTGCAACATATTATATATAGTTTTGTTAAATTATGACATAAAAAGTATCTTTTTACTTCTATTATCTTATAAAACAATCTAATTTTAAACAAAACGGAGTGGGGAAGGGGCGGGGAAAGCTTCTCCAAGCCCTCTACACCGCCCTTCCTTGGCGTGGGGGATTGGGGAGGGAGACGTGACACTTTTTATTGGAGAAGGAGTGGGACCGGCTTTAACCTTAAAAAAATTAACAAAATAAGTAACTGTTTGGATTAAAAAAAAATTAAACAAAATAAAAGTATCCGTTAGGGTTTTAAAAAATAACAAAAAAAAAAAATTAAAACTAAATAAAAGTAACCGTTGCGTTTAAATTTTTTTACATAATTAACTCCTATTAAATTAAATAAAAACATTACATAATCCTAAATTACTTATTAAAACATTACATAATTAAACCTAACTTTCTTCAACGGAGAATAGTTATCCCAATCCTCCGGTGTGTACTCCGGCGAGGACACAGAACGATCGCTATCACGACCGTCCGACCTAGCATCCGAGCGGATGCAGCCATAGTCAGGACTTAGAATATAGTATGATTCGTCATCCATACTCATATCTGATTCGTAATCCTCCTCATGTGGCTCCGGAGCATGAGGGTTTGGGGTTGGGGTTGGGTTGGGGAGGAGGAGTCGTAGTTGCCCCACTTCCATGACAGCCATTGTGTATCGTAAAACCCATATATATTCCTTAACTGTGAGAGGAGCATCTAGAGTTGGGGGAGTGTAACCTGATAAAGGAGGAATTATTGTCAATCGACGAGATGACCGGGGTTGAGTTTGGGGAGGAGGAGTGTACACTTTAGGAGAAGGAGTGTACATTGTAGGAGGATGAGATAACAGTGGTTGAGGTTGGGGAGGAGGAGAGGATAGTGGTTGTGAACGTCGTCGTTGGCGAGAGTATCGCCTGAGGTTTGAAGGACCAGCTGAATCGTTATGATAACCACCACCCATATCTTTGTGTGTGTGTAGATTGAATTGTGACTGACTATGGGTATTCTGTCTTCTATTTATAAGCTTAGAAAAATAGCCGTTTGAAAAGTAGCCGTTGGAAAAGTATCCGTTTGAATAACATTTTTTTATTAAATATTTAAATAATTTTTTAAATATTTAAATAAATATCTTTTAAATATTTAAATTTATTATTTTTATTAAATTTATTAATTTATTAAATAGATTTATTTTCCAATTATACTTTATAAAAAAAGAAAAAAGAAATTCCACGTGCCCCCCCTCCCCGCCTTCCACTCCCCACAATTTTCACGCTTCACACATGAGCCCCACAAGTGACACGTAACACTTCATGCCCTCTTTCCCCTCTCCACTCCCTATAGTCTTATTCCTACTCCCTTTGCGTACTTATTTTGAATTGCTTACCTTAACACAAATGTGAATCTATAGCATATTATGTCTCTTTTAAATAAGTCAATCCCACACTACCTAAGTGCATTCGTATTAGAATCTCCATTGTAACGAGAGTGTGTTCTTTACATTATATAAAGTGGTTGTAAGTGGAGAAGAATTTTTTTTTACTGTTTATTAGTAAATTTGAAGAAGAAATTGTTCATCTCTATAATTTTTTAATATTTATTTAAAGTGGTTGTAAGTGAAAGAAAGAGAAAAAATAATAATAAAAGTAAAAAACATTATTTAATTAAAAAGAAAAAAGAAAATATTGTGATTCTAACTATAATAATTATACAGATAGAGATCAAACTATGAATGCTCTAAAGTAAACTCATATTTATCACTTTTGTTTTAGTGTGGTTATGAAACATTAAAACTGTTTTTTAGTTGGTTAGGCTACACGATATGAAATGGAGCTCCTAGGAGCTTGATAGTCCATTCTGCTAACAAAACGTCACGTTAAAAAGATGATTCATTGCATTCTTCAATAACACACATATATATAATAAAGCCCCCTTAATTTTTAATCAATCATTTTTTTAATATATAAATTAAAAAAACATAAAAGTAACATTTAGCAAAATAACATAAATGTTACACTTAAAAAATATAACATTAATAAAAAACATAACGTTATAACTAAAAAATAAATAAATTTTAAACTAATAAAAAACTACTACTTGTTAAGACATTTTGTGCGAATACGTTGTTTATCTAGTTTGATTATCATTTGATTGTCTTTGGGAAGATGCGAGAAATCTTTCTGAACAAATCTAAGATCCTTTTCGCTTTGCCTTTCCATTTGTTATTGATGTTCTTGTTCCTTAATCGAAAAAATTCGAGCAAGTTTCTCGTCCAATTTGGTGAAGTTTGATCCACCATCGGTATCCGTTGTTGTTGAAGACGAGGAGGCTTTGCTTTTAGACTTGGCTCTTGTAACACCCCAACCGAAACATCGAGGTGCCACGTAATGATGATTGTTCAATAGCTCATGGTACTAAATGAAAGTTTGTATAAATTGAGTTACAAATTTTCGTACAAGTAATAACGGTTACAAGTTGATTACATAAACTTGGTTAATATAATTAGTTCCAATGCTCCTATGTGATCCAAGACTTGTATAACTTCCAATAATACCTGAAACATGTTAAAGTTGGAAACATGGGGGGTCAACTATAAATAGTTGGTGAGAATAGATAGGTTTTTGAATGAAATAGAAAACAATACATTGTATAGCAATAATAGTTGTATAATGTAAGAGTATGAGTCCAACATGTAACAATGCGTCTTTTGTACAATCAAACCTTGTGTCGATTGAGACCTAACTCGCAAGTTAGTTAAAGTCTAACTGTTTTTGATCATCCATGATTTATGCGGGGGGTGGGTTTGTCAGACCTATAGCGCTGTAATCTAAATAGGCGGCTTGATCAATGTTAATGATTGTACTGTGTCTTTTTGTTACAAGTCAAAATGAATCAACAAGTTTCAACATAATGAGAATAAGTAATTTCTATTGAGTCTAAAGAGTTTAAACATGTTTCACCCCAAAAATGTAAAGTAGTAAAAAGGGGCTATGTAAACTCACCTTTGCACAAGTGTTGAATCCTTTGAAATACTATAAATGTGGCCCAAACGTTCCCAAGTATTACCCTATGTTCAAGGCAATAACATAAGTGTTGGGAAAACTTAAGAGTCATCTGAAGGTACATCAAAAACCGACAGATTTATTAGATAAGCTCAAGTATTTGTATTGAAAAAAAAAGTATGGTACAACGCAGGTTTTTTACCTTCATCAACATTATCCTCATCGTTATCATTGGCATCTAAATTAGCAACATACTCTTCATTATAGTGATAATCAGTATAGTGGTAATCTGGAACAGGTTTTCTATTTTAGCTTTTTGTGAGGCTGTTGTACATTGTAGAACCGAGTTCCAAACTGATTGACTGCATTTGCTGTTGTGTTGGAGTATGAAATGTTTCTTCACCGTAAGACACCGTGAACCGCCTTAAGAGATCCATAGCAATACTTTCTTCTAATGGAACTAATGGTGTGTACTGAACGTGGATCACAACTACATAGAGCTTTATGTTCAATGCTAGATAGAAAATCATTTCGAACGTGGCGTCCTTGGGAGACATAACAGCGTCGTCGCTGGTTCGGGCGTTACGAGACTGTCCGTGACACGATACCGGGCCTCACAAAAAGCCCCGGACCTCATTTTGTGTATCTACTTTTGACTTGAAAATAATTATTTTAAAAAATCCGGATGAAAATATAAAAAATCGTAATGTTGAAACTGGCCCAGGGAGCCCTTTTAGGGCCCCCGTATCCGTCTCCCAATCTGGCCTTTACCGGCACCGGACCGTCGAATGTGGCGTCTTTGGGAGACATAACAGCGCCGTCGCTAGTTCGGGCGTTACGAGACTGTCCGTGACACGATCCCGGGCCTCACAAAAAGCCCCGGACCTCATTTTGTGTATCTACTTTTGATTTCCAAATAATTATGTTAAATTTTTTTAACTCTAGGTTGGTCTCACATTTATTACATCTGATTTTTCTAATAACTAAACTATTTAGGATGGTTACATAATCGTCCTGTAGTACCACATGGAGGAGGACGTCGAGTGCGGTCTGGATTCCGACGCGGCTCATTGGGGAACTCGATAGGTACTGGTGTGTAGAATACATTGGACGATGTTCCTTCGTCACCTTGATTCGGGGCCCAATAGTTAATTGATGACTGCCCGGTGTTTATGGGTGGGTTCATTAAGAAGTTAGTCTGTGCCGGTGTCACGAAACTTTGATCATCAAATGGGTTGAATAGACTGTTTAATGGGTTGAATGGACTGTTTAAGTTAGTCTGTGCTCGTGTCACGCAACTTTGATTATCAAATGGGTTGAATGGACTGTTTAAAAGGGACTCCATGATGTTTTCTTGTTCGGTGTTCATCTGGGAAGGCCCCGGTTGGATATGCGATGTAGCTTGGGGGTACCGAACTGAGCAAAAAAGGAGTCAAAGTCAATTCCCATTTCATCATCAAAGAATTCATTAATTGGCGTATTTTGACTATCCACTGCACTTCTTCTTCTGTTTGAACCTCCACATGCCTTTGATTTCGCCTTCGCCTAGGCGCTCTTTGAGGAAGGCTTTTGTCTGCAACCGAGGCAGCAAGTCTACCTTGAAGCCGTGGGGGGTAGTTCAAACGATCACCCACACCAAATTGTGATATCACTGTTTCGGCAGTGCTTTGAATCACCCCAAGATTGGAGCTAAAGTCGGCAGGGACGGTCGACATGATTTGGGACACTTCCCGGTGAATCTGTGTGTATCCTTCCATCTATAAAATTCAAATAATTAAATATTAAAAAAGTTATCATTTAAATATACACTTATATATATTTGAAAAAAAATCATATATATACCATCACTTGGGCAATCCCAGCATCATCTCTGAAACCCGGTTGTGCTACCGTGATGGACATTGGGCTGGTCATGTATCCCACAGTTCTTTCTAAGTACCATTCCATATAACCAGGATACACGGAAGGATATGTCGTTTCTTCCCCGCCCACTATGTGATTTTTGCGATCATTCCACGACTGCACTTACTCGCTATGAACGTCTGAAAACCAGGATTCGTATGGTCTCCCAGAACGCATTTTTTATGCAGCTCGGTGTGGACTTCGGGGCTAAAGGGTGGTCCCTTAGGAGTCCATTGACGTAATCCAAATTGTCTTAGGACCCTACTGGCTTGGTGGTATTCCACCACCCGAAACCACACAATAAAGCAATCTGAACGCCAACAATCACTCCCCTCTGTGCAACTTTGCGGCAGTTTCCCTATGCATTGTGCATAGGGTCTCCAAATGAACTGTTGCAAAAAAATAATAAGAAACACTATTAGTCTCATAATGTATTTTACTTGTAACACAACATAAACAGTCTCATACCTGTTCCGCATGTAAATTTCGTAGTTGCGATCGTACATGTTTTAACGACCGCGAGGCAACCTCCTTAAGCCGTGCTTACCTTTCCGGCTGTGAAAAATAATAAAAAAAATGAGTTAGTTTATTTAACAAAAAATTATTTTATATAATATAAGGGTAATGGAGAAAATACATACATAGCACCATAAGGTTTTCCAGGGATCAACCGGCTTAAACACTTGGGGGATAGTACACTAATTCGTGTCCAGGCCCACAACTGGAGTATAATCATAGGTCCTCCAATTGTTTTATCAGTGGAGACTACGACTTTACACATATTTCTGTACAAACAAGCCAATGCATCACTCCCCCAACTATATTCACCACATCTTTCTAACGATTCAAAGTGCCTTAAAAATGTCAATGATGTCAAACCATTAGAAGAGTCAGGAAACAATGTGTTACCCACAATAATCAAGACCACACAACGTGCTTGTTGTGTAACATGTTGTGTAATCTGATTCATATATGCTTCTTCGGGTAGTACTTCTTTTAGTTTTTTTAAAAGGTGTTTTGTTTTAATAGAATTTCCAGTGAACATTCCCTGCTCCGCCTCTATGCCCAACAAACCTTGTACTAGCTGCAATCGATCTTGGGATGACCATTTTTCCTCTAGTCCTGCCAATGGTGGATCGTTGACTCGCAATCCCATGAGCATGTTCACGTCCTCTAAAGTCACCGTTGTTTCACCAAACGATAGGTGAAACGTGTGAGTCTCTGGACGCCATCTTTCTACCAACGCGGTTATCAAACCACGGTCAACAAGTAGGTATCCAATATCAAGAACCCCACCAAAGCCAGCTATTCTAACCATCTGTTCAACATTGGGGTTTAACGGATTTTTTCGAATAGCAGTAAATAATGCCTGGTCCCCCGCCTAATATCAGGCCCTGTGGCATGGCCAACATCATCTTCGAACAGATAAGCCGAACGATGTTTTGGCTCCAGCCATAGAAGCTCATTGTTTCTTGGACCCGGGTGTAAATGTGCCATAGTTTTTTTTTTTTTTTTTTTTTTTTTTTTAAGATGATGCTTGTAAATTTTATTGCTTTGTGTTCTTGTAAGTTTGATTTCAGTATTCCTAAAGATGTATACATGTTCTTCATATATATTGCAAATGCATTCATCCACATTGACAATTTGATTTAATGTTAGCTTACTATACATACTATTTGCAGAGAATCTATTCTCTTTTAGTCTCACAACAAGCTCCATACCTACTTCTAAAATTGCGGAAGTCATATTAATTATCATGCATCGCAGCATGTGTAAGCTTACAAGACAAATGTGCACAGAATGCACTTTCGCAATCTTAGATTGCGAGAATTCTAAGTCAGCAAGCAAGCCGAGTCAGCCATCGTTGCCATCCGAGTCAGCCTCCACATCATCACTTCCGCAATCTAAGATTGCGGAAGTCCCAAAATCTGAAATCCATTTCTGACACCTACCAAAGACACAAAAACATTTGCAATTTCTACTAATTCTGCAAAAAACTCATACCTAAACCACCAAATAACTATGGTGCAGTGCAATAACTATAAATTAAATGAAAGAAAAAATAAGAAAAATTTATTATTGGATGAAGATTAAAAGACCCTCTCTTTTCTCTTTACCGTCGTTATTTGGTTGGCGAAAGGGGCCATTGACGTCCCTCATGGTGAGGTGTTTGGTGTTCATACATGGTGAGGTGATATGAAGTGCTAACTCACTACACATGGTGCAAGAGATCTTAGTGAGCTTACATGGCAAGTGATTAGGTATGGTCCATTTCTATTAGACCAAATGGTGTGGTCTCCGGGACGTTACTCGGTGGGGGTGATGTGGCCATTTCCCAGATCGGGAACACCGCCCCTCCCGATATTAAATCGATGATGAGTTCGGTGAAATATCACCGTTTGTACCGAGGCTTTCTTTTGGTGGAGAGAAGGTGATGGTAGAGAGAGAGAGAGAGAGAGAGAGAGAGAGAGAGGGAATGGGGAATTGGGGGAAACCATTTTCTTGGTTTGGGGAGGAAAGAAGGAAAATGATGTAGCGTTAATGTGATATTTGAGGGAGTTAGGGGAAACCTTCACCACACCATATAGCCTTAACATGTAATGAAAGGAGAGAAAATGAGAATGGGAGCCCCACCGACCCACTCCACAAAACTTGTATGGATATATGTTCTTTTTTTTTTTTTTTTAAATTATTAGTTAAGTAATTATATAAATTTGTATTATTAATTACTAGCTAGTATTCGGATCTGCGTATTGCGATGGGGCCGTTAAATCACACGAAAGTAGATGTAAAAATGTTTAAGTACGCACGCTCATTGTGGCGTGTTGACGCACAAAAAATAGACCGAATTGTAAAAAATATAAAAGTATAACCAATTCGAGCTAGAACCCGCATGTTGGGGCAGAGCCGTTAAACGGGAAAATTAGAATGTTTAACCACATACACGTGTTAGAGCGTGTTGACTGACAAATATTAGACCGAAATATAAAACGGAAAATTCATAAAAGATGATAAGTATAGGAGACCAAAGTTTAAAGTGGAAAAATTTTGAGGTTTAAAATAGAAAATGTCATGTGATAAATTTATAAAAGAAAAAAAAGTAAAGGGTTAAAAGTCAAAAAGAAAACCAAAAAATGAGAAAAAAAGGTACTACTTGTGGGAATGCCCGTGCGTTGCTGCAGGTGTGTTTATTTTGTTGTCTTATAGTTGTTGGGGTTTGTGATTTAGAAGGGCCCCGCTTTGTCCGGTGTGCCTTTGACTGCTTCAGATATAAGCCTAACCAAACTTTCAAATACCTTTGAAATTTGTTTGGCATTTATAACATTTGCATCTTCTGTGTTTAGGTTAATTATCTTTGTGCATCTACCCACCTATGTGCATAAACAATACAACATTTGTAAATAAGAGAGAAAAATGGTTTTTTATTAAAGTAATATGAAATTATGAACATGAAGAGGTTGCTCCTGTTGTATAATTTGTTTTCTCATAAACAAGATAGCATTGGCCAGGTGCATGGAGGCTAAGTGTCTGATTACTTAATACTATCAAAATTAAAAATGATTAGAACTCCAGTTTAGGAACAAAATGTCCATCATATTTAACTAACAATATCCACATTATGAGCGTGTGTGTGGGATATACCATAAATGACATTATGCCTATTAAATGTAATCCTTTTATGAACCGCTAATGCTGACAGAAGCGCAACATCAGTAGCAACGTTAAAATTCTATAGCTATTAAAATATATAACAAACTATTTATAAAACTGGTTCACACGGTGGTTGGATAAGCTTTGAGACTCCTAGTTAAAAGTGGGTTTTAGCTGAAACATGTCATCCTTAGTACAAGACAAAACTGGCCATGTCAGATTAGGAAGGTCTGCAAACGGTTTTTGTCATCTTCTAGCTTTTTTGTTAGAAATAGTTTATTTTGTTAGCAAAATTGGCTAAATCTTTATTTTGTTAGCAAAATTGGCTAAATCTTTATTTTGTTAGCAAAATTGGATATACCATAAACGACATTATGCCTATTAAATGTAATCCTTTTATGAACCGCTAATGCTGACAGAAGCGCAACATCAGTAGCAACGTTATCATTCTATAGCTATTAAAATATTTAACAAACTATTTATAAAACTGGTTCACACGGTGGCTGGATAAGCTTTGAGACTCCTAGTTAAAAGTGGGTTTTAGTTGAAACATGTCATCCTTAGTACAAGACAAAACTGGCCATGTCAGATTAGGAAGGTCTGCAAACGGTTTTTGTCATCTTCTAGCTTTTTTGTTAGAAATAGTTTATTTTGTTAGCAAAATTGGCTAAATCTTTAAACAAAACAATTAAAAAGAATGTACACTTAACTGAACTTTTTTGAATAATCCATTTAAGATTTAAAACATTTGTAACTAAATTATTTAAAATTAGCACCTCTAAGTTGAAAGAAACTATTAAAAACACTAACTTGTGGGATGCGTTAGCTTGTCGGCCTGAAGAGCTGAAAATGACTTCATAAACATTCCCCATCTCTAAGCGGTAAGGTTTACCTTTTAGCACCGAATTTTCCATCGAATTTGACTACACTCTTGGTGTCAGTAATTTCAAGAGTTGATGCACCTCGTTGCTAAACAAAACAAAAACAACCATATATTCTATAAGGCTAGGTGCTAAAAAATGGCACTCACACAAACAGTTGATCATGCACGGCTACCACCGTTGAATTTCGATGACGGTCGATCCTATATGGCAAGTTCACAACCTTGTTCATAGAAAGTTTATTGTCAGTTGATTTTTAATCAATTATAAACAATACTATTTATTTTGAACTTTGTTATCAGGTTCACATACATACCTCTTTAGAGGAAAAAATGCCCCACGTATTGCCGAACTGTTCTGGGTGTGAAGATATAACCAAGCGACCGGCTGGATCAGACTTTACCCGCACCTACTCACTTCCACATAATGTATAAATTTTCATGGTATGTCTAAAGATGAAATGATTGCATTCTAATTCTACTGACGAAGCAAGTTGAATTGTAGAACACATTTACAAAACAGGTAATAAGTCGTAAGACTAAGATAAAATCAATTTAACTATAAAAGGAGTTGATTGAAATAAATCACAAAAAAATAACATACAAACTTACATTTTCAATTACAACAAGCATGTGTTGGTAGTGAAATAGTTATTCAATTCAAGTAAAGACAATATTCGTGTAAACGGGCTGCTATCCATACAATACCCAATCAATTTCACTGTGTTTTCATGATTTAGCCTTGCCAAATCAGCAACCTGAAATAACAAAACAATTTGAGCAAAATAATGATAAAGTCGACCTCATAAAAATGTAAGCTTTTTGTTCAATTTGTTATAACTTACCTTTTTATGATAATAGAGCCCAATATAGCGGGTCTAGTGTTCTTGGATAATGCAAAAAGATATGACCCACATTTCGGGCTCATTTTTCATAATGCCTTTGTAAAATAAACTACGTGGTGAATAAACGATAATGTTTCTAAAATCTTCACAAGTAACCTCATGTTATTGTCGGCTATATTTTGTCCACCTTTCAACATGTTAGAATCAACATAGACCACCATGTGATCTATATAACTTGTGGATTTGTTCCACATATTCAAAGCAGAATGTATGCTTTTGCCTCTGAAAACGAATGTGAATACGACAACGAGAGAAAAACAAACTCGATAATCAACGAAGAAAAACAACAAAAGGGTGTGCAGCAATGGTGGCTTTCGAATGACAAATTCGATTGGGATTTAAGATAGCATTGTTGATTCATGATTTGTAGAGAATAATTTTTCTTTGCATCTTCCTAGAATGAATGCTTGGATTAGTTGCATTTTGTTTGATTGTTTGAATTTAATGTGTGAAAATAAATTGGGGGACGTTTAAGAATATGAAAGGAGAAGCAGAGAACTTGAAGAGATGAGAGGGGCATGAAGGGAATAGATTTTTATGTTTTAACTAAAACTCTAGATAGATTTACTACAATAACTTTGTAAGTATCTTAATTTACACCTAAGTGATTAATTTACCCTTATAAAATATGCTTTAGTAACTTGTATGTGTAGCAATAAAACTTGTACCCATAACAAAATGACAATCTTGCACATGCTTGGTACTTAATAAGATAGAATAGATAATGAAATAATGATAATGACGAATAATGGCTCACATTGAAGACGGGTATTGATGAAATGATGAGGAAGAAATGAATTGAGATAAATGTTACGGTTTCAAGAATGTAGTCATAGGTTGCATTACTGACTTATACAATTTCCATCAAAAGTTATATACCAGGGGCATAAGTGGAAGAAAGAGGCTAAAAATTAGAGGTTTACACTTGTGTCTCTTGAGATGCCATCTTAAAAATGGTTTGAAATAACAAAATTGTCCGTCGAGTTTCTTTAATAAAGTAACTAGTGGGAATGCCCGCACGTTGCTGCGGGTGTGCTTATTATGTTGTCTTATAGTTGTTGGGGTTTGTGACGTGGGTGTATGTCGTTTGTGGATGATACTTTAATGCAACCTACCCAACACGTGTGCCTTCTTCAAGATCTAGACCACTTTTGGGTGTATTCAGACGGTTTTGTCCTTGTCGGTTTAAGCACTTTTGTATATTTCTATGTTTGAGATGATTTAGAAGGGCCTCGCTTTGTCCGGTGTGCCTTTGACTACTTTAGATATAAGCCTAACCAAACTCTCAAATACCTTTGAAATTTGTTTGGCAATTATAACATTTGCATCTTCTGTGTTTAGGTTTATTATCTTTGTGCATCTAGCCACCTATGTGCATAAACAATACAACATTTGTAAATAAGAGAGGAAAAATGGTTTTTTTATTAACATAATATGAAATTAGGAACCTGAAGAGGTTCTTCATGTTGTATCATTTGTTTTCTCATAAACAAGATAGCATTAGCTAGGTGCATGGAGGCCAGTGTCTGATTACTTAATACTATCAAAGTTGAAAATGATTAGAACTTCAGTTTAGGAACAAAATGTCCATCCTGTTTAACTAACAATATCCACATTAGCCAACAATATCCACATTATGAGCGTGTGTGTGGGATATACCATAAACGACATTATGCCTATTAAATGTAATCCTTTTATGAACCGCTAACGCTGACAGATGTGCAACATCAGTAGCAACGTTATCATTCTATAGCTATTAAAATATATAACAAACTATTTAAAAAAACTGGTTCACACGGTGGCTGGATAAGCTTTAAGACTCCTATTTAAAAGTGGGTTTTAGTTGAAACATGTCATCCTTAGTACAAGACAAAACTGGCCATGTCAGATTAGGAAGGTATACAAACGGTTTTAGTCATCTTCTAGCTTTTTTGTTAGAAATAGTTTATTTTGTTAGCAAAATTGGCTAAATCTTTAAACAAAACAATTAAAAAGAATGTACACTTAACCGAACTTTTTTGAATAATCCATTTAAGATTTAAAACATTTGTAACTAAATTATTTAAAATTAGCACCTCTAACTTGAAAGAAACTATTAAAAACACTAAATTGAGGGATGCGTTAGCTTGTCGGCCTGAAGAGCTAAAAATCACTTCATCAACATTCTCCAGCTCTAAGCGGTAAGGTTTACCTTTTAGCACCGAATTTTCCATTGACTTTGACTACACTCTTGGTGCCAGTAATTTCAAGAGTTGATGCACCTCGTTGCTAAACAAAACAAAAACAACCATATATTCTATAAGGCTAGTTGCTAAAAATGGCACCCACACAAACAGTTGATCATACAGGGCTACAACAATTGAAAGTTTATTGTCAGTTGATTTTTAATCAATTATAAACAATACCATTTATTTTGAACTTTGTTATCAGTTTCACATACATACCTCTTTAGAGGAAAAAATTCCCCACGTATTGCCGAACTGTTCTGGTTATCCAGATATAACCAAGTGACCAGCTGCATCAGACTTTACCCGCGCCTACTCACTTCCACATAATGTATAAATTTTCATGCTATGTCTAAAGATGAAATGATTGCATTCTAATTCTTCTGACAAAGCAATTTGAATTGTAGAACACATTTACAAAAAAGGTAATAAGTCGTAAGACTAAGATAAAATCAATTTAACTATAAAAGGAGTTGTTTGAAAGAAATCACAAAAAAATAACATACAAACTTACATTTTCATGCACATTGATCTTCACTTAATCAACGGGAAGCCAACATCCACATCCGGTGAGTCTAAGCTGACAAATTCATTACAACAAGCATGTGTTGGTAGTGAAATAGTTATTCAATTCAAAGAAAGACAATATTCGTGTAAACGGGCTGCTATCCATACAATACCCAATTAATTTCCCTATGTTTTCATGATTTAGCCTTGCCAAATCAGCAACCTGAAATAACAGAACATTTTGAGCAAAATAATGATAAAGTCGACCTCATAAAAATGCAAGCTTTTTGTTCAATTTGTTATAACTTACCTTTTTATGATAATTGAGCCCAATATAGCGGGTCTAGTGCTCTTGGATAATGCAAACAGATATGACCCACATTTCGGGCTCATTTTTCATAATGCCTTTGTAAAATAAACTACCTGGTGAATATACGATAATGTTGCTAAAATCTTCACAAGTAACCTCAAGTTATTGTCGGCTATATTTTGTCCACCTTTCAACATGTTAGAATCAACATAGACCACCATGTGATCTATATAACTTGTGGATTTGTTCTACATATTCAAAGCAGAAGGTATGCTTTTTCATCTGAAAACGATAGTGAAGACGACAACGATAAAAACAAACTCGATAATCAATGAAGCAAAACAACAAAACGGTGTGCGGCGATGGTGGCTTACGAATGACAAATTCGATTGGGATTTAAGATAGCATTGTTGATTCATGATTTGTAGAGAAGAATTTTTCTTTGCATCTTCCTAGAATGAATGCTTGGAATGAGTTGCGTTTTGTTTGGTTGTTTGAATTTAGTGTGTGAAGAAATTTTGGGGATGTTTAAGAATATGAAAGGAGAAGCAGAGAACTTGAAGAGATGAGAGGGGCATGAAGGGAATAGATTTTTATGTTTTAACTAAAACTCTAGATAGATTTAATACATTAACTTTGTAAGTATCTTAATTTACACCTAAGTGATTAATTTACCCTTATAAAATATGCTTTAGTAACTTGTATGTGTAGCAATAAAACTTGTACCCATAACAAAATGACAATCTTGCACATGCTTGGTACTTAATAAGATAGAATAGATAATGAAATAATGATAATGACGAATAATGGCTCACATTGAAGACAGGTATTGATGAAATGATGAGGAATAAATGAATTGAGATAAATGTTACGGTTTCAAGAATGTAGTCATGGGTTGCATTACTGACTTATACAATTTCCATCAAAAGTTAAATACGAGGGGCATAAGTTGAAGAAAGAGGCTAAAAATTAGAGGTTTACACTTGTGTCTCTTGAGATGCCATCTTAAAAATGGTTTGAAATTACAAAATTGTCCATTGAGTTTCTTTAATAAAGTAACTAGTGGGAATGCTCGCGCGTTGATGTGGGTGTGTTTATTTCGTTGTCTTATAGTTGTTGGGGTTTGTGACGTGGGTGTATGTCGTTTGTGGATGATTCCTTAATGCAACCTACCCAACACGTGTGCCTTCTTCAAGATCCAGACCACTTTTGGGTGTATTCAGACAGTTTTGTCAACGTCGGTTTAGGCACTTTTGTATATTTCTATGTTTGAGGTGATTTAGAAGGGTCTCGCTTTGTCCGGTGTGCCTTTGACTACTTCAGATATAAGCCTAACCAAACTCTCAAATACCTTTGAAATTTGTTTGGCATTTAGAACATTAGCATCTTCTATGTTTAGGTTAATTATCTTTGTGCATCTAGCCACCTATGTGGATAACAATACAACATTTGTAAATAAGAGAGGAAAAATGGTTTTTTTTATTAACGTAATATGAAATTATGAACCTGAAGAGGTTGCTCATGGTGTGTCATTTGTTTTCTCATCAACAAGATAACATTGGCTAGGTGCATGGAGGCCAATGTCTAATTACTTAATATTATCAAAGGTTAAAATGATTAGAACTCCAGTTTAGGAACAAAATGTCCATCATATTTAACTAACAATATCCACACTAGCCAACAATATCCACATTATGAGCGTGTGTGTGGGATATACCATAAACGACATTATGCCTATTAAATGTAATCCTTTTATGAACCGCTAATGCTGACAGAAGCGCAACATCAGTAGCAACGTTATCATTCTATAGCTATTAAAATATATAACAAACTATTTATAAAACTGGTTCACACGGTGGCTGGATAAGCTTTAAGACTCCTAGTTAAAAGTGGGTTTTAGTTGAAACATGTCATCCTTAGTACAAGACAAAACTGGCCATGTCAGATTAGGAAGGTTTGCAAACGGTTTTTGTCATCTTCTAGCTTTTTTTGTTAAAAATAGTTTATTTTGTTAGCAAAATTGGCTAAATCTTTAAATAAAACAATTAAAAAGAATGTAAACTGAACTTTTTTGAATAATCCATTTAAGATTTAAAACATTTGTAACTAAATTATTTAAAATTAGCACCTCTAAGTTGAAAGAAACTATAAAAAACACTAACTTGAAGGATGCGTTAGCTTGTTGGCCTGAAGAGCTGAAAATGACTTCATAAACATTCTCCATCTCTAAGCGGTAAGGTTTACCTTTTAGCACCGAATTTTCCATTGACTTTGACTACACTCTTGGTGCCAGTAATTTCAAGAGTTGATGCACCTCGTTGCTAAACAAAACAAAAACAACCATGTATTATATAAGGCTAGGTGCTAAAAAATGGCACCCACACAAACAGTTGATCATGCAGGGCTACATCAATTGAAATTTTATTGTCAGTTGATTTTTAATCAATTATAAACAATACTATTTATTTTCAACTTTGTTATCAGGTTCGCATACATACCTCTTTAGAGGGAAAAATGCCCCACGTATTGCCGAACTGTTCTGGTTGTCCAGATATAACCAAGTGACCGGCTGCATCAGACTTTACCCGCACCTACTCACTTCCACATAATGCATAAATTTTCATGGTATGTCTAAAAATGAAATGATTGCATTCTATTTCTACTAACGAAGCAAGTTGAATTGTAGAACACATTTACAAAACAAGTAATAAGTCGTAAGACTAAGATAAAATCAATTTAACTATAAAAGGAGTTGTTTGAAAGAAATCACAAAAAAATAACATACAAACTTACAGTTTCATGCACATTGATCTTCACTTAATCAACGGGGAAACCAACATCCACATCCGGTGAGTCTAAGCTGACAAATTCATTACAACAAGCATGTGTTGGTAGTGAAATAGTAATTCAATTCAAAGAAAGACAATATTCATGTAAACGGGCTGATATCCATACAATACCCAATCAATTTCCCTGTGTTTTCATGATTTAGCCTTGCCAAATCAGCAACCTGAAATAACAGAACAATTTGAGCAAAATAATGATAAAGTCGACCTCATAAAAATGCAAGCTTTTTGTTCAATTTGTTATAACTTACCTTTTTATGATAATAGAGCCCAATATAGCGGGTCTAGTGCTCTTGGATAATGCAAACATATATGACCCACATTTCGGGCTCATTCTTCATAATGCCTTTGTAAAATAAACTACCTGATGAATAAACGATAATGTTGCTAAAATCTTCACAAGTAACCTCAAGTTATTGTTGGCTATATTTTGTCCACCTTTCAACATGTTAGAATCAACATAGACCACCATGTGATGTATATAACTTGTGGATTTGTTCCACATATTCAAAGCAGAAGGTATGCTTTTGCATCTGAACACGAATGTGAAAACGACAACGAGAAAAACAAACCCGATAATCAACGAAGCAAAACAACTAAAGGGTGTGCGGCGATGGTGGCTTTCGAATGTTAACCATATTTTTATATAAAAGCAAGACAAAATAATAAATAAGTGTTTGCGATTTTTTTTTAACGGAGAAGGAGATACTTTTATTTCACACGAAAAACCAAAACGTCAGCGAGTACAAAAAGTTTCCTAACCAGAGTTTAGAAACCGGGATAAAAAAGAAAAGATACACATACATGCCACTCGCCTATCGAATACAAAAAACTACACACACCCAACCAAAACCATGGAATCTAAAACAACCGGAACCGCTTGGACTAACATTATTAGAGGATACACCCTTCATTAACATCGACTAGAACCTCGGCACCTTTCAGGCATCTAGATCGCCACATTTCCACAAATTTAGCTTCATTATACCAAAATTTTGGACTACTCCTTTAATGTTAGCAAATATTCTGCACAACAGAAACATCTTGATGCCAAAAGTTGCAGCTGAAAGCCAATAAAGCTGTCCAATAATGTGCAGCCAAAAACAGGATGACCTCCCTAATTCCAATATTTTAGACTTCCTTTCTGCAGTACTTTGACTTCCAAGCTTCAATTCCAAACCACCCTTAAATCCTTAGAAGAAAACCATATTCCAGCGTATTTGCAGCAGAACATAGATCATGTTGCAGCGAATTTGCAGCAGAACAGAGCCAAATCATTGCTGATTCACCATATTAAATTCGCCAAGCTGGAAATCAGCTTAGGGATGAAATTTACTGACCAGACACTTACTTATAAACTTCATCTATCACTCCATGAGACTAATCGGCTTGCACTTATAACGATCTTCAGGCTGCCCTTGTAATAAATTAGCACACAAGGTACTACTTTCCTATGTAAATTAGCACACAAGTGTTTGCGATTAAGATGGAGAATCTGATGTAAGAGGTTATCTTTAAAAATAAACAAAGTTTAGAAAAAAAAATGTATTTTTAGTTGAATTATACCGATAGAGATAAACGACTCATATAAGAATGTTTTAAGAAATGTAAATACGCGCTAAATGCATGACATTGTGCTCACATACATACGTGTAACATACACATACATGCGTACATACTTAATGTAAAGTTTTAGGGTTTGAACAACAAAACAACATAAACACTGAGCCAACACAAACTCAGTACCAAGAACACCGGAAATAGCGACAAAACAAGTTGACAAAATCTTATTAACCCAAACCAAAATATTTCCCCCAAATACCCTGAATCTCTCTTAAATAAGAGAGATTCTAAAGAATAAGGTGTCAATTGATTGTTTAGATCAGTTGACTTATTATGAAATCAATACAAACACTTACAGTCACAAAGACGAAGACAAAAACGATCGATGCAACGATCAGAACAGGATTACACAGACGTAATCCTTACCACAAGACCTAGACTGGTCTCCTTATACAAGATGAAGATCAATAATATGAAACCCTAGACAAGAGAGAATACAGAGAGATATTATTGTGAACGAATAAATAAAACAAAAGAATAATAATCCTTTTATACAGCCTTCTCGAACAATCCACCAAACACTCTCTCGAATAAATCTCAGCCATCTATTCATTTAACCTGCAAATGATCTCAGCCATCCAAAAATTTCACACCGTACATAATTAGCTGGGCCATAAGGCCAACAGCTAATAAGAGCTAATATAACAAGCCCAAAGTATAAGCCCAATATCACAAGCCCATTCAGATGATAAAGCTCAACAGAGTAAGATGAAATATACCAAAGATATTAATACTTGAATTATATCATAGTATTAATTTTAACACTTAAGTACTTCCATTTATACCAAAGTTAGTAATACAAGTGTGCTAACATAGAAAAAAAGTTGAAAAAAGAAAACTTTTAGAATCAATGCCTTGCATGAAGATGGATGGATTGAAACAACCTTCATTTATGGTCAATATATTTCCCAGTTGAAATATTCAGATCCACCACTAGCTCAACTGCACAACTACCTTTGAACATCTAAAGAGCCAATGCATCTGATCCTTATTAGAAAGGTCTTTTGACCTCCATCATATTGACATTAATAACATCATTTTAATTTTAATTTCATTTTACATTTCATGGTACTTTATATCTGTATACTTATACTTGATGAAATACGAGCAGAAATTTTGTGTAACCTACTTTATTTTCATGAATCTACATATTCTCTCTGAAAGTATAGTGCCCGACTACTTTTAACTTATGTTTTCAAGTATGTGAAATTTATACTAAGTATGCGATTTTTATATATGTCAAGTATTTGAACGATTTTTTTTTCAAGAATCTTAGAGGCTCTTTGGTTGATTAAGTGCCGAATCATTAAGATGTCTGAATGGTTAAGTGTTGAATCATTAAGTTGGACTTCTTAATAGTTAATTTTCTTGTCCCACATTGGTAGGAGACTCTCATTAAGGTTCAGTCTAGTTTAGTGCTTAATAGTTCAGTGCTTAATGGTTCAGCAACATCCTAAATCTTAATGGTTCAGCCTTAACCATTCCATTCAGAAGCTGAAACAAATACGCTGATGAATGATGAATTATTCATAGTGGAATGGTTCAGAGCCTTATTAAGAGGATTACCAAACAGCCCCTTAATGTATTAAAAAGCACAAAATGAGTCAGGTTTATACACCTTAAGACATTTTTGACAATTTGTAAAT
The DNA here is from genome assembly GCA_030844895.1 of Ambrosia x helenae. Classification (NCBI taxonomy): domain Eukaryota; kingdom Viridiplantae; phylum Streptophyta; class Magnoliopsida; order Asterales; family Asteraceae; genus Ambrosia; species Ambrosia x helenae. Next base: position 3,317,237 of record CM061232.1, on the reverse strand, counting down.
ACTCAAATCTTCTTTACGCATTTCATTACTACATAGAAAAAAAATTCCAACATGCATCTTACTAGTAAAATATAGACATATTCATGCTTTTCCAACTCAAGAATCAACCAAACAACAATCATCCCGCTACTCTAAGCATCCATAACAAAATATTGAACAAATCAACATAGCTTTAAGACGCATTTAACGATGTCTGAATTCTCAAAACCTTTTTACGTATCTCATTGCCACAAAAGTAAAATTATGTCAACACGCATCCTGACATCCTGTCGCACGTACAATAGCAATAGCAGTAGTAATAGTATTAGCGATAAAAAGTCGACACCTATATTCCTTTAAATCCTTTTATCCTTTTAAATCCGGGTGTTGGAAGGTTATTGTGAACCAATTGGAGTCTATTAAAGTCAATAATATAACGGTCCAAAGTATGATCAAAGGGCAGCTTGGGAATGGCCAGTTGATTCGGTTTTGGCAGGATCCATGGGTGGGTGACACGGTGCTGCGCGAAAGGTGGCCAAGTCTTTTTGTGTTGGACAAGAATAAAAATTGCTTGGTCAAAGATAGGCTGAATAATCTTTTGGTTGGGAATCACTTCATGGCCAATTGGAGTAGAAATCCTAGCACTGTGGTGGAACTTTCAGAGCAGCAAGATTTAGAGAGGCTGTTATCGGATCAAAGGTTGAGTGACAGGTTAGACAAGTGGGCCTGGTTGAAGTCTAAAGATGGGAGTTTTTCAGTTAAAGACTTTAGGATTTGGCTTAATGGGTTTAACAGTGGGACGGCCCAAGATGTGCTTAAATGGGAAAGTTGGGTGCCTACAAAAGTCTTTCTTGTGGCTTGGAGATCGGCTAGGGACAGGCTCCCTACTAGAGCAGCTTTGATACAAAGAAGAGTGCAGATCCAGGATCCTAAATGCCCGCTTTGTGAGTACGGTTTCGAAGATTTAAAACATCTTATGGTTGATTGTGGTTTCGCTTATGGGGTATGGAGTATTATTTGTCGCTGGTGTAATCTGGATCCTTTCTTTGCATACGACTATGAAGACTTGCTAATGTTGTACAAGAATGTCCATGGGGGGAAATGGAGGAAAAAGATCGTTAGAGGTATTGTAATGATGACAACTTGGGCGATATGGAACGCGAGAAATGAAAAAGTGTTTCAAGACAAGACAAAAATGGTGACCGAGGTAGCGGCAGAAGTTAAGTCTAAAGCGTTTCTATGGTTGAAATTTAGATCAAAATTTAAAAACATTGTTTGGTCGGATTGGGTCAAGACCCGTTGTATATATGTTCTTAGTTGTTGGGCGGTTCTAGTTTAGAGCTTGCCTTTGTTTTATGAAAGTTAATGTTCAAAAAAAAAAGAATCAAGCAACCAACACTAATCCCACTTATCTAAGGGTATGTGTAGTGGTGGAGTGTTATGTGGGGGTTATGGGATTAAAATATTAAAAAGTAATAAAAATGGGGTTATGTGGGGGTTATGGAAAAAAAGGTGTAGTGGGAAGTAGGGGTGTTCAAAATCGGATAATCCGAATTTCGGATAATCCGAAATTTCGGATAGTCAATATTGAGATCCGAATCCGAATCCGAAATTTCGGATATCCGAAATTTCGGATTCGGATTCGGATCATCCAACAGATAATCCGAAACTTAAAAAAAAATTAAAAAAATAATAAAAATTAATAAAAAAATCTATAAAAAACGTTCTCCTTTATGCCATAAACGTGAACCTATTAAAAAAAACAAAAATCGAAGTTAGATAAACGAAATTTGAACAACAAATATATAAATTTTTTTTATTATTTTGATGGAAGGGGGCTGTGGAGGTCGGATACGAGGTGGACGTGGGCTGTTATAGAGGAGAGAAGAGAGAGCAACAGCTATGGATTAGAGGAGTATAGACTTAGAGTTAGAAGGATTAAGGATTTAGGATTGTGTATTGTGTTATGTAGTGTATATAATATTATATATTTATATATATTTTTTTAATATTCGGATTCGGATAATCCGATTATCCGAAAATTTTCAAAATCAGGATCCGAATCCGAATCCAAAATTTCGGATAATCCGATTTTCGGATATCCGAAAATCGGATTATCCAAAATTTCGGATAATTCGGATTCGGATTTTCGGATTTTTCGGATTCGAATTTTGGATTATCCGATTTTGAACAGCCCTAGTGGGAAGGGGGGTTATGTGGGGGTTATAAATGATTGGGTAATCATTGCTTTTTATTGTTTTTTATTTAAATAAGAATATTAAATAGTTTAAATTATTTTTCATTAAATATATAAAACTTAGAAATACTAAAAAAAATTACAAATACTGAAAAACAACAAATACTTAAAAAAAAGTTACAAATACTTAAAAAAACTAGTCGTCGTCGTCGTCTCCTTCTTGGTTTTCCCCTTCTTCTTCATAAAATTCATCATCATCATCATCTTCTTCTTCTTCTTCCTGGCTCTGATGAATCGGGCGAATCGACCATGCTTCCTCCACCAAATCCGCCTTCAACGCGTTATGTATATCCTTGGAACGCAACATGGCACTGTTTTGGAATCTCTCCTGGTGTGTCGCTTGCGTCCCTGGAACATCTTCTTCTGCTACATAATTTGGGCATATTGCCTTTCCTTCGTCTTCAAGTATCATATTATGCATTATGATACAAGCATACATCACCATTCTAATCCTTTCTTTTTCCCACATACGACAAGGATTTCTTACAAAATGCCATCGTGCTTGAAGACAGGCAAAACACCTCTCAACGTCCTTTCTTGCAGACTCATGAACTCTTTTAAAATATTGCCTTTTTTCATCTTGTGTCTGACTAAACGTTTTGACAAGCATTGAATACTCCGGATATATACCATCCGCCAAGTAGTATCCATGCTCGTAGTAATTATTATTTGCATAAAACCCACATTTCGGTATTGTTCTGCCAATGTAAGACTCTAGCAATGGCGAAAACTGAAAAGTATTTATGTCGTTCATACACCCGGCTAGACCAAAGAAGGCCGACCAAACCCACATGTCTTGTGAGGCAACTGCTTGTAAAACCAACGTTGGTCCCTTTTGGTCACCGCGTGTATGTTGACCTCGCCATGCGGTTGGACAAGCATACCATCGCCATTGACGACAATCTATACTACCAATCATACCGGGTAATCCATGTTTTTGAATATGCGCTTCATATAGTTGTTGAAGGTCGCTCCATGTCGGGTTTCTCAAGTATCTTTTTCCATATAATTGACATATACCTAAAAAAATCAAATGTATATATAAAAAATATGTACGTACTATATGTATATATAAAAAAATCAAATGTATATTTGTAAATACCGTAGCAGAAATACTCCAAAGTATCGCGTGTGGTTTTCTCCGCCATCTTCAAATACTCATCATTGATATCGTATTTGTTCCCGTATGCGAGCACACGTATTGCGGAAGTCACCTTTTGAATTGCGGTGAATCCTAAACACCCTCTAGCGTCGGGTTTTTGCTTAAAGTAGTCATAGTTGTTCTCTAAATCTCCGGTGATGCGCAAAAATAAGTTTTTACGCATCCGAAATCTTCGTCTAAACAAATCAGGGCCGTAAACCGGATCGGCATTGAAATAGTCATTCATCAAACGCTCATTGGCGGCTACACGGTCTCGCTCTATATATTGCCTAGACAATATCGGCCGTGGGACGGAAGTACCTACAGCTTCAACCTCATCTTTAAAAAACCGATTATATAGATCGATAAACGAGTCATCGGAGTGAGGAGGGGACGACATATTGATGATTTGTTTGTGTGTTGAATTTGTTTGAGAGTTACTGAAAAGTATGTGTATATTGTATGTGTGCTACATATATGGATATATATATATATATATATATATATATATAGAGTGGATGAATTTTTTTTTTTAAATTATAGCATATGGCCGTTTATTGACCGTTGGGTAACGGTCACTTCACCAAAACAAGATGAAAACGCCCATTGTCTGCAAAACCAATCTTCACCATAACCCCACCATAGCGCCTGGGGGGGGGGGCGGTGTTCCCGACGCTATGGTGGCATAAAACGCCACATAACTAAGCCACTACACATACTCTAAGCATCCATAACAAGATTTCAAACAAATCAACATAGTTCGATCCTGAACAAGGATTATTTCCTTATTAGGGAATGAAAAGATACGTCATAAAAAAAAGAATTAAATTCTTAACCATATGCTTATACCGCGACGAACGACAAAGATATTTAAACTTTTCAAATCCGTATATCTAAAGTTGATATATGAATTCTTTGAAGAAGATATGTTAAATCACAACTAGCTACTTAGTTGATTCCATGAAATCATGAATGTGTAGTGGGTGTATATATCAACTTATATAAAAGGTTCACCTTTTGGAAATGATGAAAAAGCATAATGCTTATCTAATTGTAAAACAAAAGGACCCATTTGCCAAACGTTGATTTTATAGGGACCGCATTAGTAAAAGGTTTGACGGCGTTAGTTTTATCGTCAACTTCTTAAATTGTCCCTATAAAACCCCCTTTGTTCACCCTTTTATTTAACTCACATAACAACCAAAGAGTGCAAAAGGTGATGGATATCAACCATGGCTCATCTTTCTCTAGCTTCAAATCATACATCAATGCACTTTCTGACCTCCCTCATCGGCTCGGTCGTCGCGCGGGTTGCGTCTCTACCACCTTCGATGAAACCAACCAAATTCGATCACGATCCGGTGCCGATATGAGGAAAAACCTTAGGTGGTATGATCTCATATGTTTTGGCATTGGCGGAATGGTCGGTGCGGGCGTTTTTGTCACGAGCGGTACCGCTAGCCACGACAAGGCCGGTCCCGCGGTTATATTGTCATACGCCATTGCAGGTAGGGCCGACTCAACATATTTTAGATGCTAAAACAATCTTTTTGTAAAAGTTTTTAAACACCTAAAAAAATAAAATGTAATTTCATAAAGTCATCAAAAGTTATAATGGTAATGTTTACACCAAACATTTGATGGATTATTACATACATTTTCTTCAATTATTTTGTTATTTATTCTCATTCCTTTAAAAAGCTATACATATTTTTAGCTTAGAATATATTAAAAAGTAACATTATTTTTTTCTTTCTAATTTTGGGTCCATTAAAATTTGATGGTCTAAAACGATTGCTTTAGTTGCTTATACCGTAGAGCCACCTTTGATTGCAGGACTCTGCGCCCTCCTCTCGGCGTTTTGCTACACCGAGTTCGCGGTCCACATGCCGGTCGCTGGTGGTGCCTTTAGCTACATCCGTGTCACTTTTGGTTCGTTCACATTCAACTCTCACGGACAACAAACTAACCACAATAATAACAAGCTCAAATTCACGTGATTTGCGTGTACGAGGGAGCTATCGTATATATTATTAATAAATTGATTGATTATAAGAGTACAATAAATTACAAAAAAGCTACATACCAATAGCAATAGCAATAATATAATAATAAACTCTAACTAATATATTTTATACATGCGAGTTCACTACATTTTTTAATAATATAATAATAAACTCTAACTAATATATTTTATGCAGGCGAGTTCACTGCGTTTTTAGTAGGAGCTAATCTAGTAATGGATTATGTTTTATCAAACGCGGCCGCAGCTAGAAGTTTCACGACGTATCTTGGGACCGCCATTGGCGTTTCCGCTGAATCGAAATGGCGAATAACCGTTTCTTTCCTTCCTAACGGTTTCAACCATATTGATATTATCGCGGTCTTCATTATCCTAATTCTCACTCTCATTATCTGTTACAGGTAACCCATAAAAAACTGATTGTATTACTGTTACTGTTACTATTACTACCAGTACTATTACTAGTACCGTATATGTTACCTTACAATTTAATTTAATTTAATTTAATTTAGTGACTATATCTCTAATAAACCAATACACACAAATTCGATTATTTGATTTCAATGTTCTGATTTTTTTTTTTTTTTTTTTTTTTTTTTTTTTTTTTTATAACAGTACAAGAGAAAGTTCTGTATTGAACATGATATTAACGGCGGTACACATACTGTTCATATTATTTGTGATAATGATGGGCTTTTGGAAAGGAGACAAGAAAAACTTCACGGAGCCGTCAGACCCGAATCATCCGGGCGGGTTTTTTCCATTCGGAGCTTCGGGAGTGTTTAACGGAGCTGCTTTGGTTTATGTTAGTTATATAGGATACGACGCCGTTTCAACTCTAGCTGAAGAGGTTAAAAATCCGGTCACTGATATCCCTATTGGAGTTTCAGGCAGTGTTATTCTTGTGACCGTTCTTTATTGTTTCATGACTGCCTCAATGTCTATGCTTCTTCCTTATGATTTGGTATGTATTATCTTTAAAATAAATAAACTATTATTTATTAATATTAATAGTCCTTTAAGTGTAGTTCAGTTGGTGAAGGGACCGGTCTTTCTTTTGGGAGACCTGAGTTTGATTCCCACGGGCTGCATTTGAGGGACATAAGGCAATGATGGTGAGGCTTGTGGTCCAAGTGATGCAAGTTCGATCCTGAGCTGACCCGGTTTTCATCCGGCTGTTACTCCAGCGAAGTAAAACTCGTGTGGAGGCAGAACGGTTTCCGGGCGGACACCGAAGCCCCCACTGTGCCAGCGTAGACCCGATTCAAACAACATAGTCTAAGCGTGTGGAAAGGGTTAGGACCTGCCGATTAGGCGGATGTGATGAACTTCTGCCACTTCCGCTTTGAAAACAGTCAATGTTCAAAAAATAATAATAATAACAATTAGCTTGTTGTACTTTTTGCTTAGGATGTTGTACTTTGGTGAAAACATTTAAATTTTGTGAAACTAAATATAGAAAGATATTTAAGGAAAATGTTTTCTTTTTCTCTTGAAAAGGACCTTTTGCCTCAACTGTCTTTTAAAGCACCATTGTCTTATCTCAACTAATTTTTGTTGGGTACAATTTATATTTTAAAATGTACGAATTTTTTTTTTTTTTTTTTTTTTTTTTGAACGGCCATAAAATGTACGAAACTGATAATTTTGTGTAATTATTTTTGTTTTTATAATTTTGTTTTGATTTTTTATGTTTAAAAAAAAGGTTAAAATTAAGTGGATGCATAAATTTGTTTCTGACTTCTTGGTTTTATATATAATTATTTTTTTATTTTAAAAATGCACACATTTTTTCTAGGGTTAGAACAATTTGGGTTAAATGTAATTTTTTTTAAACATGTAACATCAAGTTTATCTATCAATTATTAACATTTGTTCTTAAAAAAAAAAAAATCAAGTTTATTTAAACTCGACATGACTTAACTAGCATTTTTTTTCCTTTTTTGTAGATAGATCCAGAATCACCATTTACAGGTGCGTTTGATGAAAATCTAAATGGATTTAACTGGGTATCCAATGTTATTGGAGTAGGCGCTAGCTTCGGGATATTGACGTCGTTGTTGGTGGCGATGCTGGGCCAGGCTCGATACATTTGTGTGATTGGGAGGTCAGGTGTGGTCCCGACATGGTTTGCTAGGGTTCATGCGAAGACATCAACTCCTGTAAATGCGTCTGTGTTTTTAGGTAATCCTTTTTTCCCTAAATTAAATAATCTAGTGAGAATCGCATTTGATAACGATGTATTGACAACGATATATCGTTATCAGTTGTATAGATTTTGTCATTAGTTACAATCGTATTTTTTGAATAATGACTTGACATAATAAATATCAAATACTTTATCCAAATAATAAATATATACAATAATATTGTTAAAAGCAATGCTTTTATAGAAAGTTAGGCCGTATGGAAAATTGGTCCCATATGAACCGTTTCGGATGGGGGACAAATGGTCTTGTTCGTACCGAGTTTTTTGAAGTATTGGGAACATATAATAATCCAAACCATGGAACCCTGTGAATCTATGATCCATACTCTATTTTATATTTTTATATTTGTCTAGTATATTATTTTTTTTATAAAAAACTATTGTTGATAAAACCAAACAAGTTTACAAGTGACCGACGGGGAACCGGACTATAAGTTGCGCCGCCACTCCATTTTTTACTTTGAAATAAATAAAGCAAATAAAAATTTAATAGGAGAGATATAAAACTATAAAATTTCAAATTGTTATATGCCAATCAAAATCAAATTGTGTTATTATTGGTGAGAAATCTATGTTATTTATTTGTGAATGGGAGGATACGAATCTTGAAAAGGAAATTAGGTTTGATTGGAAGAAATAAGAATCATGATGCAAAACTTGTTAGCCAAGCATATGCTTTAAGGCTAATCTAGTCTCATGAAGACTATTCTTCAAGAATCATGTTCTAAAGTTGTGATTTTTGTAAATGTGATCCCCAAATCAAATCCTATCCTATCTCTATCACGTGGGTCTTGTGAATTTTCTTTTTTTACAACCACTAAATGAGATTCATTTTTATCTATTTTATAATATTTGGAAGTTTTGACTTTGACTATTTTCTTATCTTCAACTTTTGTTCTACACTAGTCAAGTTTCTTAAGTTTCTCGAATGACTTCATGATCTACTTTTTTTTTTTTTTTTTTTTTTTTGAAAGGTTAATTTTATAAAAAGGCAATGAGGCGGTCCTCAAAACAAGGACCCCCGAGCACACAAAACATTACATAACCACAAGCGGGTATTTACACCAGTCGTTCCAATCTAAACCTTTCAATCTAGTTCTATTTTTTTGATGCTCTCAAAAACTTCTGGAGCTCGCCGTTGTTTGCTATGAAAAATACGATCGTTTCGTTCCTTCCAAATCAACCATATAGTAGTGAAAACAATACCCCTCAAGATGTTCCTAGCATTTTGTGTTTTCACTTTTTTTTTCTTTGCCCTATGATATATTTATTACTTTCTTACTTTTCAAAGGATCCTAGAAGCAATTGCAACTATATCTAATATAACTTATTATAATTTCAGGCATTTTCACTGCGAGCATAGCCCTTTTCACCGAGCTAGATGTCCTCCTCAACCTTGTCTCCATTGGCACGCTTTTTGTATTCTTGATGGTCTCGAATGCTGTCATTTACAGACGATATGTATCAGTGGAGACCATGAGCCCATGGCCCACTTTGTCATTCCTATTAAGCTTTTCACTCACTTGCATCATGTTCACCCTATTATGGTGGCTAGGACCACCTGGAAAACCCAAAGGCTACATGCTCGCTTCATGTTTTGTTGTCGCAGTTGCATTGGTTAAACTCTTCAATCACATGGTCCCACAAGCAAGGAAGCCCGATTTTTGGGGGGTCCCACTTATGCCATGGATACCGTGTATTTCAATCTTTCTAAACATATTCTTGTTGGGAAACATTGATGCAGCTTCTTATGTACGTTTTGGGTTCTTCTCAGGCGTTATAGTGCTTGTATATGTTCTATATAGTGTTCATTCAAGCTTTGATGCAGAGGGAGAAGGAAATCTTTGTCAAAAGAGTGTTGAAATGGTGATGGAATCTATTGATATAGAGGACCTTACTCTAAAAGTCCAGAGTTGACCTTTTGACTTTTTATTGTTATTTTGTTGATAGAGATATGAGCAAGAATAGAACTAAAATTGGTGGGCAAGTTGTATAGTGGGTGGGTTTGGCCTCTTTTTGTATATAAATGTAATTTTATTCCATCAACTTTTGAAGATGGTTCACATGACATAAGGGAACAATTTTAGATTTTTTTGCCAAAATGGTTTTATAGTATGATTTTTTTGTACATTTGGAGGGTGTCAGCAGTGGACTTGTGCTTTTGGTGAAACCGCAAGACCATCTTGCGGTTTATGCCTTGACTAGGTGGGAGGAACTTGCACTTTTGGTGAGTAGGAGAGAGAAACCTCAAGATAAACTTGCGGTTTCCTTTTTAAATCATGCACTTTTGGTGAGTAGGAGAGAGAAACCGCAAGATGAACTTACGGTTTCACCAAAAGGAAAAGTTCTGATCTGACACCCCCCAAATGCACAAAAATCCCATCCTGTAACACTATTTTGGCAAAAAAAATCACAATTTTAGGTATTGTTCATGCTCTAACTTGACGACCCCTCTAAATTCAACCCCGTTAATTCTCATTTTGGCTCGAGTTAAAGGTTTAATTATTTGTTTATGTTTACTTGCATTATGACCAAACTACTAGGATTCTCCTCTTTTTAATGTTTATTGCGAATTAGTATTCGAATATCAGTTACTAGCCACTCTAGTGTAGAGACAGGAAAAGAATCTAAACCTGATGAAATAATTGAACATTTGAACCATTTGGGATGTGTATTTGAAAAACATGATTAGTTTTATAAATATATGTCCGATTATCTAAACATATCTACTTGTATTAAAACCGAATATATTAATAAATTACACGATAGTAAAAAAAAATATTAATAGTATATTGAAGATGTTATAAGTTTGAAATTATTAAATTTATAGAATTATTATAAAAGTAGCTGTAATAACCGAAAATTTTTTCTTTCTTTCCTCTTGCCTTCGAGCAATTTTCGGGACGAAAGTTCTTTCAACGGGGAGATGATGTGACACCTGGCAAACTCAGGTTAATAACTTTTATTAAACTTATAAGTCTACCTTAGCAAAACATTCTTTAAACGTAATTAATTGGGTTAGTTGAGTCAGGACGGTGATTCGGGGAATCACCGGGAGTCGGTCTTACACACACATTAGTTATGGTTAGGTGATTCGGAGGGTCACCAGGTAACACACGCGCACGAGTCTCGTATCCCGTCCGTTGGTAAGACGATAACACAATATGGGTAACTTGTTAATAACTACATGTTATACGATCATTAGAAACTTAGGAATATGTGTTTATGTGAAATTATATGGTTAAACGTTTTTCGGATGCAAAATTAGGAGACAAGGGAGAAGAGAGTGGGGAGGGGCGAAGGAATGGACACCTTCGCCTGGTTTATAGGGCGAAGGGCAGACCCCTTCGCCTCCTACAGACCTCCAGGTATAAATACTCAGTTTTTGCACATTTCCACCATTTCACAAACCCTAACTCGCCCCCAAGTGCTCTCTCTCAACATATACCTTTGTACCACAAGTTTTTGTCCTCAAATAACCCATTTCTAACCTAGAAACACCTACAAATCATTAACAAGGCTTAGATCTAAGGTGTGTGTTATATCCAACATCTTTTCCTTTCATTTTAATGATGTTTACATAAACCCTTGATGTCAAAAACCTGATTTCAAAGTATTTTGACAAGAAAAAGCTTTCCTAAACATTTCTAAACAAGGTCTAAACCAATGAGTTTTATAAGAAAAACCCAAATTTTCAAAGATGTTGGTGATCTAGAAATTAGGGGTTTGTGTTATATGTTGTTGTGATGATGATATGATGATTATTGATATGTTAGAAGCATGTTTAGGGTGTGTTTGTTTGGATTATGAGGTTTTATGAACATTAGGGCAATTTTGGGAACTTTGATGCCTTTGATGATTGTTATGGATGATTAGATGATTAGGTTATATGTAGAATCATGACAGGAAGCTATGGTATGAATTAGATATAATTGTAAACGTGATTATGTGTTTTAATTGGGGATTTTGCTGTTTATGGTAAAGAACAAATGCATGATTTGATGTTTCCATAATATTTTCCAAATTGGGTAACACTTGCTAAATGCGCTAAAAACGTGTTTGTGTATGTACTATGGTGTAACATGATGGGGATAGGGTAGGGATTAGGTTGGTAGTGTTGACTACGTCTGGGCAAGCTTCGGAGTCGATTCGAGGGGTTTCAGAAGACAAAAGTGTTGCAGCTTCCGTAGGGGACGAATGGCTCACCCCTTCGCCTGCACACATGGGCGAATGACTCACCCCTTCGCCCAGATGTCACCCTTCGCCCTGGATAGTGACCCCTTCGCCTAGATAGTGATCCCTCCGCCTGGAATTTGACCTCCTCGCCTGTAAAAATGACCCATTCGCCCAATTTGTGACCCTTTCGTGTTTAACTTGGACCCCTTCGTGTGGAACCTCACCCCTTCGCCTATTATCATGAGCCCTTCGTATGAAATGTGAACCCTTCGCCTATGATTATGACCCCTTTGTATGTAACATGTTGATATGACCCATTTCGTGCAAATTTATGTGTTTTCCATGTATGGATACTTGTTAACTCATATATGAATATAGGACTAATATTGTGGGTCACCAATGGGATGTCGAGTCTTGTGTGGTCGTGTCAAACGTCAAACGTTCTTTTCAAACATAAACAGTCTTGGTTTGGACAACCAAGGGTTAATTGGACAAACGTATCAACGGTCAAACACTTCTAGGCGTCTTATGATAGGTTTTCAGTAATTGAAGACTGTCATCACACGTTTGGTTTTATCGCTTAATGACGCAACCTAAGGTGAGTGTCACAGCCCCAACTTTTACTGTTTTCATTTCGGGGGAGAAACATGCAGTAAAAACTTTACTTTATTAGACCATAGTATTACATTATATCACATGGGTATTAAACGTTACATCGTTTAAGTCCTTTTCTAACTTGTGAACAATGAATATGTGGATACATAGTGGGAAGAGTGTGAATAGATCTATTGGGCATGGCAAGCCCCACTCGGGTCGACTGGAGGTCGGACGGGTGCATATTTGTCATATTTAATTTATGACACCGGGTGATGTCCGGCAGCGGGTATTAAAGGCATTTCTAACGTTCAGCAATGGTTCATAACGCTTTAGTATCATGTAACGATGTCTAGCCAACATCAGGTATAGATGCAAGGATTGTTGGGTCTGGTTTACAAACGTTTACATACTTTTCAAATTTTATCTCTGTGACTCACCAACACTGTATGTGTTAACTAACATTGCGTGTTTTCTTAGGTCGCTAAGGTAGTTGCACGTGGTTAGGATGCACGGAGTCACACAACATCCTGTTTTATATTTCCGCTGCATTAACTTTATCTTTGAACTACTTTTCAACATTGGTGCATGAGGGTTACTATGCATCTTTTGAACATATTTTGGATTGTAACTTTTATAACTGTTTGTGGTGTTTTGGTTGTCTAAACTTTTAGGCGGTGTGGTTTATCTTTATTAGTCATTTTTCCTATCATATAGTTGTCGTTTATTGTGACCGTTGACTTGGATCCTGTTATGTCACGCGCCTCGCGGTAAAACCCCGCAAGTAGAATTTGAGGGTGTGACAGTAGCTGACTATTTGATATTTCAAGTTGGTTTTTGAGGTAAGTTTAAGATCGGGATTCAGGTAATAGGCATCAATTTGGGTAATTAGTAACCAACTAAGTTCATAAACAAGTATATCCATCTCATGTGGGTAAGACCTGCTAACCTAATAGGTAATGAGTAACCCGCTCTTGACCAATATAAGACTTAGGTATTAGCCACAAATTTGTTATCTAATACGAGAGGAGATTATCTTACCCGTCCTATACATAGCATTGCCATGCATACGAACCTGTCACAATGGGAATCTAAAAAGGATGAAAATGAAAGCAATTGTTCTTTTGGGGTCTCTTTGCTATAATCATGGGGTTTAATTATTTATAAGTGTCACAATGGGAATCTAAAAATGATGGAAATGAAAGCAATTGTTCTTTTGGGGTCTCTTTGCTATAATCATGGTGTTTAATTGTTTATAGCTTAAAGATTGTGTAATTTAGTAATTTAAATATCATATCTTTGAAAGAATCGTATTTACCACTAAAAACTGTACCATCTAGAGTTTATTATCGTCTTTTACTCGTCACAAAACAACTCATTTTTTTGTATTTTTTTAAGGGCAATTTTAGTAACACCTTAATTCCTCATTATCTTGCATTTACAATGGCTTAAACCCAGAACTTCACATTTTAAAGGGGACACAACATCATACTACTAGACTAATAGTTTATGGGTTCAATTTTTGTCTCTTGTGACTTTAAACTTTCACGTTAGTGCATTTTTATTACTTGATATCGTTTAGGAAAAGATATGTTATTATCTACTACTAGTAGGGAACCCGTGCGTTGCGGCGGAGTCAACAATGTAGGGCGGAAACGTAATTCTAACCTTAAAACGATTAAAAGAATCAATATGTAAGGTGTATGTGTGTGTGTGTGTAAGAACCTATGCTTCGCAGTGGGCTAATTTTTTAAAGGCTACAAAGAGACAAGATAGCATGTTAAGTTTTATATACCATATGCAATTTGACCTACATGCCGGTAAAAAAATGAAAGTAACGGTTTGACTCATTAGCAACTATTATTGCCGAGCAGAAGAAATCATAGGGACCTTTATAAGATCCACATTAAGAGGAGGTTGGAACGACTCATATGTAATCAACCTGCAAAGAAGCATACCCGTAAGTTTTTTCCACATGATAAAAGCAATGCAATACAACTGCTAATCAAGTTCACCATAAATTTATATCAGTGCCAGTGGAAAGTGAAATTGGAAGTTAGGTTAGTTAAAAATATTCCACATAAGACATCCCAACCCGAGAACTTTATAGACGTGTACAGATCGGTTTTTTTCTAGGAACACAACCAGTTTCGGTTCGGTTCGGCCCGGTTTTTTCCAGTTTGAAACACCGGGTTCGAAGTCCGGTTTCAGTTTGGTTTGGTTTGGGTTCGTGAATCAATTCATGTGCACGCTATTTTTTTAAGAAAATGCATCACAATATTTTTACGTAAAGTTTGACTTTTATTGATTCTAACAATCTTTTTAAGGTGTATAGGTATATATTTGTATGTGTAGAAACATTTTTGTATAATTTTGTTATATATAAATTTTTATATAAAATTGCAAATTTTTAAGAAAATGTAGTAATTACTTAATTTTGTTTGATACCATTCTCAAATGCTTTATAATATAATATAGATTATAGATATAGATTAATTATAATTGGAGGTTATGATAAAAGAATGTGTACAAATAGGTTTTGCATGAATGGTAGAAAGGGAAAAAGTTACATGACATTTGGGTTTTAAGCATAATACTTTTCCTATGTCTTCTTAAAATTTATGTAAAATTACATTTGTAGACATTTTTCCTCCTTTATAATGTAATATAGATATAGATTTGAGATTTTGACTAAAAGAAATATATAATCACATATATATTTATGAGAGTAAAAAATAGTGATAAATTTAAAATCCGCTAGTATGATACATTCTTTTAATTATGTTATAGGGTTAGGATCAAATACACACTGAAAAAATAAGAAGTGGTAGAAAAGGTATCAAACGAACTCCGGTGGAACTCATTTAAGTGGCACTAAAATCGTCTCATCGAACTCTACGATCTTAGTTTTTAGGTTTTTCACTTTTTTGGATTTTTAGCTTATAGTTTTTAGTATTGGTGTTATATCATTATATATATATTATATTACCTTATTAAAGAAGCTCAATGAATAGGTATAGGGATGAGATCGGCACCGTACCCATACCGAAAATACCGGTACTAAATTTGAACAAAAGTGGGTACCGAGTACCGTACCGAATATAAAGGTACGGTACGAGTACGGGTATCGGTACCGGTATTTCGGTATGGTACCCGTTTTGGTACCATTTTGTTATTTTTCTTTTTTGGGCACTTATACGGGTACCAAGTAGATAAACCATTACAAGTATCAACACTATACTTGTAATGGTATAAAGGGAAAAAGTTACATGACATTTAGGTTTTAAGCATAAGACTTTTCCTATGTCTTCTTAAAATTTATGTAAAATTACATTTGTAGACATCTTTCCTTCTTTATAATGTAATATAGATGTAGATTTGAGATTTTGACTAAAAGAAATATATAATCACATATATATTTATGAGAGTAAAAAATAGTGATAAAGTTAAAATCCGCTAGTATGATAAATTCTTTTAACTATGTTATAGGGTTAGGATCAAATACACACTAAAAAAAAGGAAGTGGTAGAAAAGGTATCAAACGGACTCCGGTTGAACTCATCATTAAAATCGTCTCATCGAACTCTACGATCTTAGTTTTTAGGTTTTTTCGCTTTTTTTTTGGATTT
Source organism: Ambrosia x helenae (assembly GCA_030844895.1). Taxonomy (NCBI): domain Eukaryota; kingdom Viridiplantae; phylum Streptophyta; class Magnoliopsida; order Asterales; family Asteraceae; genus Ambrosia; species Ambrosia x helenae. The sequence continues at coordinate 3,301,229 of CM061232.1, read as the reverse complement.
TTAGCTTATAGTTTTTAGTATTGGTGTTATATCATTATCTATATTATATTACCTTATTAAAGAAACTCGATGGATAGGGTAGGTAATTTTATATCAACTTTAAGATGACATAACAAAAGCCATAGTGTAAATCTCTATTTTTTTTACTAAATTCTTCCCTTTATACCCTTGTTGCACAACTTTTGAGACCAATAGTATAAACCAATAATGCAATAGGAAAAGTAACCCAACCCATTGACCTTGAAACCGCATTCACATTTGTTTAGCGAAAAGGAATGTTATTCTCAATGACCAGGTGTGTGTCCTATGTAATTATGATCTAGAGTCAGCGACACATTTGTTTTCTTGGTGTGGGTTCGCTTTTGGCGTTTGGGCAGGAGTTATGCAATGGTGTGGCATCCGTAATTTTTTTGCTTTCGATATTCGGGATCTGTTAATTGTACAAACAATATCAAGGAGATAAACGGGGTAGGATCCTTATTAAAGGTATCGTTATGGTTACTTTATGGGAAATATGGATGTCTAGAAACAAGAAAATCTTCAACAAGAAGGATTCGAAGGTGCAAGAGGTGGTTTACAATGTTAAGTCATGGTCGTTTTTTGGGTTAAACATAGGAGTAGTCACAAAGATATCGTTTGGAAAGATTGGGTTGTATCGCCTATGTATATGTTGTAATTTGTTTGTTGGTTTTCGGCGTTCCTCGTTTTGTGGACTTGCCGTTTGTTTTAATGAAAGTAAATCTTCAAAAAAAATAAAAAAAATTCAACTCATCTCCTCATCAATGTTCCTCTTGAATGGTATAATAATTGTGATTAATATATCTTTTGATCAAAGCATTCATTGTTTTTGAAACTTTTCAATTGAATGAGATGAATCATCTCTTGTATTCATAAGATTGTTTTTGTGCTTAATTGTGGTAATAAAACTCTTCTTTAATTTTAGTTTCTCAAGCTTCCGTTGTAAATAATTCTTCATTGCTTAAAGATGTCATGGCATGGATTAATGCGCATATAACTTGAATCCATGGTGTTTTCTCATCATTTTTTTTATCCACCAACTTCTATATTTGATCTTTACCGCATGAAGTAATTAGTGTTTTACGTATATCATCAATCTCTTTAGTTGAGAAAAGTGTTCATAATATGTTGCAACTTGCAAGTGACATCTTAAGTTTGTCCACGACAAGTGGTTTAACAGGCAATCCTTACTTTGCCTTGTATCTTATATTATTTGGTTGATATGGATTAACTGTGTTTTCTGATATGTAATGATATTACTTATATGGAGTATATCAACTTAAATTACATCAAAAAATGTATGAATGATATGTCCTTATGATATACAGTAACTACTTTAACAGGATTTTCAAGTATGCCACTAACGTCTTTTTTTGCAATTTTTATTTAGTATTTAAATTTATATTTATATTCATAAGACTTATCTTTTTTTCATAAGAGTTGAGAGTGGGGAGATCATGTCACCTTGTGCAGTTATTCATCTCTTTGGCTAAATTATTGATTAAAATTTAAAACAAACTTTTTTTTAATTCTTTCTTGCAGTATGAGATTAAAATTTTTGTTCTAACCTTGTTTAGAGATACATGTTTGATTGAGATTCTTCTGAAAGTGCAGAAATCGAAACGAGGTATATTAGGATCTTTAATTTTATAAAAAAATGTTATTTTATTTCTCCTCAATACGTATTTTTATATTGTTATAACTAGCATTTTATTTATATGCGCTATCAATTTTGCATCTTTTGTATTTATTTTCTTGATATTTTTAGATGAGGTGCTCGACAACTCGATTTATCCTGAAGGAGTATGTTGTATAGTCTTTTATATAGTTTTTGTATTATTAAAAACCATATTGATACCAGGTAAAATAAAATTCATATTAGGATTTTGGGTCTTAGCATATATATGTAACATATTAATTAGTGTGGAAAATAATGTTATATAACTTTTCTTTTTATCGTCAAATATTTAAATATGTATATACACACATAAATTATTTTGACCCACTTCCTAACCCGATCGACCAAACTTATTTGGGAATTAAGTAAATAATTACTCAGTCATTTCTTGTTTCAATAATAATTAAAAACTTTTATGAATATTTATTGCAAACCGATAAGAAGGTATAACAAATTTTTTTTTTGTGTTTTCATGTTGGTTGATGTCTTTGTAATTATTTTAGCAGAGTTGCCGCCACCCGTATACAAAAAAAAGATACGATGGTGGAATTTTAAACATAGGCATCAGGTGTATTTCATTTGATTGATATAATTTGTAATTTCATGAATTAATTTATTTACATTTATTCATAAACTTTAAAGCAAAGAAATTATCAACATACATGATATCATCACAACACTATTTCTTGGTTCATTAAAGGTGATTAGAATGGTCTTAAATTGTTTTATGTAAATCAGCATGGCCATGGCATTATATAATAGTTCTATGGACGTTGATGGGTATTTTGGTTTTAAATGTTAACTACGATTTTGGGTTGCAATAAACTAAACCTGATAGGTTGGGTGGCAACTCGGTTGCAACGACAACTTTTAGCAATTTCACCATCAACAACCATTAGCAATTTGAAGCTATTCAATGACTTTGTTTTAATTCTACATGTGACCATTCTAAAATAAAAGGTTGGATTTAGGTCGTTTAAATTATGCGGTTGGTTAAATTTGTCATGCATACAATATTAAGTAGTTTATAATTTTAATAGTAAATTTTTATTTAAGTGAGACATGTAAGACTTATGACATAGACTAGACTAATGCAACTAATTAATTTTACACTTGCTAATTTCTAACATGTAATGAATATGTTGTAAATGACGGTACTAAAGTTTAGATACTGTGAGGTTTATTCATAAGGAACAAAACATAGTGAGTGTCATACATCATCATCTTCTTTCAGTTGTCTTCTTTGATTCCATGTCGTGTCTATTTGGATTTTTTTTTATTTTTTATTTTTGGCTAGGTTGGTGTACTTTTGAAAAATGTTGCAATTCAGATGAGTGAATATGCTGAGAATGTTAGTTATGAATAAATATTATTGGAATTCGTAAGATGGTTGAGGTTCTTTTGCATGTACCCACATTTAACTTTATTTATCCATATGCATGTGTTCATATAATATAGATAAAATAAAAACATCTGCAAGTGACTATTGTAAGTTTCTTTAACATTCACTAGCATCAAAATTAACACATATAGTATATATGTATCCATCCATTAATTTGATTTGATTCTAAAAATACTTGTTTAGTTTTGTATATATATTTTGTATGTTGTTAAAGCAATTTGAATCAAAGATTGGTTGAACTAATATATAAAATCACATGCGTTCAATTCTCTATTCATAAATGAATTTCAGTCATTCATACTTCAATTCTACGTATCCGCGGCAACGCGTGTGCATTCCTACTAGTTTCTTTTTATGTGTTAGTGTGTCTTTTTTTTCGTCATTGTGTCAATTTTCCTCAGCATTTTTTTATGGCATTGTGTTATATTTTATGGCCCATTGTGTTATCTTTTGTGATCCATTGTGTTTTTTGCATACTTCTTACATTTCTTATTTATTTTAAACTGTGTATGATAACTTAACCCTATGTATTTTTTTAAATAAAATAGAAAATGCCCCTTTTGATCAAAAGGTTTGCTTGGTATTATTTCTACCTGAGCTAATTTCTCTAATGTTATTGTTACAAAATAGTTTACTCCTCATCTAATATACATTTCTATTTTTTTAATAGTTTCTATCCATCTTTTTCAATTTATTCACTCATGTTATTTAGTCAAATCTATCATATGATCCTCCACCCTAAACTAAATATGCAACTTCTAATTGATTTGCTTTTCTTTCCATTGTTGACCTTGATTGATATGGTGCTCACGTGCCTTTAATTTAATTGATTATAGGTCTTTTTGGTGGTCCAACCACCCTATCTTCCATGGGGATTTATGGTTCAATGTAAAATATCACTAATTGGACTTCACCATGGATTTTATTCGATAATTGTGGCTACTAATAAGTAGGATGGTAATGGATTTCACTTGACCTACACGCATCAAGAAATGATATATCATGAGTGCTTCTTTTTATAAACCACTTCTATATTTCCCTCTCACATATGCAGATAAGTTTAGCAGCTTTGGTTGTTTCAACCGCGCAACTTCAAGCATTAATATTTCATTCGGCTTAGCTATGTTTTAGATATGGTTTGATTCATTTCGAAGATCTCATAGGAAACAAACAACAATAATTACTTATATAACACATAAGAGTATAATAATTCGTATTAAAAGTTATTGAAAAATAACGTCATCACTAATTTTTCCAACATACTTATATATATCAAATAATCTACCATTGAGAAAACTAAAATACCTAAATTAAAAATAAAAAGTTAAAAACACTAATGAACTATCGAACACAAACAAACATAAACGAATACGTTACCGAACGTTCACGAACATAAATGAACGAACGTGACCTCTATTCATGTTTGTTTGTTTAACTAAACGAACATAATTTCTTGTTTGTGTTTGTTCATTTATTAAACGAACGAACACAAACGAACTTCCCGCCGAACATTTCACGAACTGTCCACTGAACGTTTGATTTGTTTACAACCCTACTTAGTATCTTGATTTTCAAAAAATATTTGATGAAGAGTTAAAGCAAGATACCATGATCAGAAAACAAACAAGTATTGTCTAGCACTCTTCCTCTCTTTTCTTTTGTGTTTTATAAAAGCTGTAAATGGGCCGAATTTCACTTAATGACGACATCATAATACTCTTATCCGTCATGCATTTCATTACAAAATACCTCATTTCAACCCGACCCGACTTTATTTTAGCCAGACCCTTTTTGACCCAAACCAAATTGATAACTTTTTAAAACGACCCGTTTTGACCCGATACCATTTTGCTTAGAACTCATATTGACCTGAACCTATTTTGATCATCGATCAGTTGAACCCACCCAACTCGTCCTGTTTGCCACACTTATTATAATCGATATATTACATTGCAACCTCTCTATTTGACTAAGACTCGGAAATTAGGTTTGATGAATTCAAAAGGCAGTATCTTTGTCCTCCAAAATGCACAACATACTCCTTAACTAACACCAACAGCTTCAGCAATAAGTCTTTCTTTGCCTCTTTTCTCTTCAGTCCTTAATTTGTTTGAGTTTCATTATCAGATTGGTGACAATCGTGGGCACCGAGCTTTAATCAGGGCGGGCACTAGGCTTCTCAAATGAGTGGGCACTGGGTTTTTCAAGTAGAAAACATGAAGGCAACCTGGATCGTACGGTGGGCACCGGCCCACCATGGAATGTGGGTGGCTCCGCCACTAACTGCTGCCCCTAAGAAAAAACAGCAGCCCACGATTAGCACCACTTGACAAAGAAGAATCCATAGCAGCAGCTACTAGACCAGATCAAAGAGAATTATCATTTGAACCTGACGGATTTGAATAAAAATACCCCTCCAACCTTATATAAGTACATGCACAGTACTTAACACAGTAAACAATATAGTAGCACAAAAAGGCAATACCTTAACGTCCTTAACCTTAATCATACGTCTCCACAAACTCTTATTCTCGACCATGTCCTCATAAATGTTTAGCTCTAACAAATCCTTTCTAATTCGCTCCTCCCAAGTTAATTTTAGTCTGCCTCTACTTCTCCTCCCCTCCACAATGAGACTTTCTACTGTCCTAACTGTGGATGTCGCTTGGCTCCTCCTTACATGCCCAAACCATCTTAACCTCCTCTCCCTTATCTTATCCGAAATATTAGCTACTTCTAACTCTCCTGCTGAACAAAACCACTAAATTCAAAAGGATTGGTAGAAATAGAAGATATATACGACAGTGATATGAACTCTCCCCGCATTCGCTGGATTGCAGCGTGCATCTTGACTTGCCTAAAACTCGACGGCGTTCACCTCATTGTAACTTTAAAAACTACATATACAATCATCATCATCATTGAGCATACTTACTAAATCTCACCAATAGGAAAGCTAAGGCATGGTATAAGGAGGGTAAGACGTGAACAACCTTACTCTACCACATAGGAATAGAGGGGCTATTTCGAGTGAGACCCCAGCTTGATAGCCTTGGACCTAAGACACATAACACTCAACACTCGTGATAGAGGCTGATTGATGATGTACCCTATGTCTTTCGGTTGTCAACACCACTACATGACCGTCCGCCGCTTTTAACGTTATTTTCTCGAAACTAGTAAAATAACGTTAGAATTAGGGCAATTTCACTTGTGCCCTCCAAGGTTCACACATATATACTTTATATGTACACACCGCAACTGAGACGTATTACTCCGTATACAATCAAATCTCTATGTCATATTTATTTAAAAATAAATAACCTATAAGTTTTTTTTTTTTTTTTTTGAAAGGCTTAGTTCAGTGGAAATCCTTGTACAACCCTAACCTAGCGATCTCAAGTTCGAATCCCTACCCATACACTGGTGTCCTCCTTGCCTAAGCTCAAACCTATAAGTTAAAGAATTAAATTAGTTAGCTAATTAAGTAAAAAATTTGACCCACGGTTATCCTGTTTTTTTTTTTTTTTTTTTTTTTTTTGTTGTTGTTGTTGTTTTTTTTTGTTGTTGTTGTTTCTTCTCTTTTGATTATATATACTTATCACAACTACAAACATTAGGATAAGAAAATAATCATAATACTCACAAATTCATTAAGTTAAATTCTAATACATATAAACAAACGGATTCCACATGTTGGTATGGTGAGAAAGAAGCGCTTAATTCATAAGGATCTGTCAATTGGTAAGAGAACATATGTCCAATGGTGATGTCAATCTCTCCTCATATTCTACAGCAGATTGCAGCCTCTCTACTAGATCATAACTCGTCTTGGCATTCACCTTCTTATATGAATCTTTAAACACGTCGTAGAGGATGAGTTGTTTTGAAGACTTGGACACAAGAAGTTTCCCGTCATCCAAAATACACAACATCCCAAAATTAGTTGCGTACGAAATTAGTGATGTGAACGACGATGTCAAAGAACATAATCTGGACCATGATTCGCCAAACCCATGTTCCTTCATCACCCATAACTCATATCCTATCACACTCATTGTAGTGCAAAAGATGCAAACCCGTCCATTGTATGTCCCCAAACGATTCAGCCAACATCCACTTGGAACTTGTATCTCTGAAAATACCATCGTCTTGATTTCAAGAGCCAATATCAATGGAATGAATTGCGTCATTCCCCTTGCATTCCAGTACAAAACTGGTTGCTATTTGGATAAATAGGCCGCGAATGAGGAAGTGTCTTGAACTCTCCGGATAATGGATTGTATAAAATCATATTATGATTTTTTAGGACTAAAAGGACTATGCCATTGAACGACCCGACAACAATGGTGTCTTTATAATTTTGTGGGTTATTTAAAGGAGAGAAAAGTTTGAGTGTCGATGGAGCCATGTCGCCGCCTGTCACATTGTTGTCTATGGTGTGAAAAGGTTGGCTAGGGAGAAAGATCATCCGACGTGATCTCGACTTCATAAAGTAAGGATCTGAAATCAGACTATTCCACTGCTTTGGTAGATAAGCCCACCTTTTATTTAGGTGGTTTTATTCATTAACAATACACTTTTACGGTGATGCCAATTTGACCCATTTATAATTTACCAGATAAAACATATATCAAATCGCCACATTCCTAAGTAAACGGATTGAAATAGCCACCTAAGAATGCTCGCTAGGTGTGAAAATACGTGTTCCCAACCAACTTTTAGTGGTGATTGTTGGTTTGTAGGGATTTGAAGGTGGAAGAAACAAAGGAATTTGAGGAAGAAATGGAGAAACTGGTGAAAAAGCATGAAGAGAAGATGGTTGAAATGAAGAGCAGTCATTGGAAGGAACAAATTGAAATAGAGAAGGTGCTTGATGCCGAGCTGACTCAGTTGATGAACAAGTACATTCCCGATCCATGAGTGGATGCGGAGCTTGCTCAGTTGATTAACAAGTGCTATTACCAAGACTTTGTAAACCTTTTCCATACATTTGGAGTCAATGATCCACGTCAACATTTGTACACATTTTACTTATTACTGTCATTTCATGTGCATAATTAGACATTTTTACACACATTATACAACCCCCCCCCCCCAGTCTAGTAAAGCCTGAGTATTGTAGAAATGCAATAGATTATCCGTTTATGCATACAACACCCGAAATGTACAAGACAATTGACGTTGAACAGTCAAGCCAATCACACGCTTAACAAAGAGCAACCCACCCGATTATCACATGTGAACAAAACAACAATACACTTGACAATACCAAAGTGGAAAACTACACAATCCACTCAAACCTGAACAATTTGCAATATGTTTTATTAGGTTATCACCCACACAAATCATGAAACACTACCCAAGAACAAGCATGTGTTATCAGCCTTCACGTGTGTCAGAGAGACCTTCAGAGCCTGGCGTCCAAGGTATTCCGGGCCTTAATGATAACACGGTTGAACATGGGGGTGGGTATCCGATGATTAATATGGCTTCGGAATGCCCTGTTCAGGATACTTTGGCCGACGCTGTTCCTTCTGGTGGTGTTGATTTGATGGATGGTGGAACATCAGCTGGGGTAGATAACCCATAATCAATCCCTTCTGGTGTGATTGAGGAAGCGAGTGGGGTTAACTCGGAAGTTGATGCGACAATTCAGGTTTGTGATTTTGTTGGCTTAAACTTACGCCCGTGTACTAGTCAGATTGCTAAGGAGGTTATTTCGGAATTGGGTATGTCTGATTGTCAATGAATTGTTTGTCGATAAATGTCCGTGGGATTAAAGGTAAAGGTAAGGCGGGTTGGGTCAGAGGATTGAAATCCTCACATGGTGTTGATTTTTTGGCTATTGAGGAGTCAAAATTTTCGGATCCTCCTTAGTGGCTTTTGTCGAAATGCTGGGGAAACTCTGGTTTTAGTTATGATTCAGTTAATTCAGAAGGGATTGCTGGGGGCTTAATTTCTTGGTGGGGTCCTTTGTGTTTTAGGCAATCCGGGGTCATACGCTCGAGACATGTTTTGGTGCTTTCGGGTCTTTTAATTCACTCTAATGTTCATGTAAACATTGCTAATATTCATGCACCAAAAGATCCTGTTGGAAGACGGGTTTTTGGAATGAGTTGTTGTTTTATAGGCGCTCTTTGGGTGGGTTGTGGAATATGATGGGTGATTTCAATGAGGTACATAATTCAGACAATAGGGTTCATTCAAAAAAAATTTCCTCAACAAGCAATGGTGTTTAATAATTTTATCTCAGAGGCTGATTTGATTGAGTACAATATGGTTGGGCATAAGTTCACGTATATGTCCGGGAAGGGAGATAAGCTTAGTAAGTTGGATAGCTATTTGGTTTGTAAGGATGCTATGTCTCTCTGGCCAGACGTGGTTGTTACTGCACTTCCTCGGCTTCTGTCTGATCATTACCCTTTGCTATTGGGGAATGTAAGAGAATTATTGGGGAATAAGAGTCTATTGTTGATAACCGGCCTTTATTGGAGTCCGAATTGAAGACTAGAGCTGATGTAATAAAGGTATTATTTTAAGAGGAACGTTTAAAAGCTTTGGATGCCAAACAAAAATCTCGTGTTAAATGGGCGTTAGACGGTGATGAGAATTCAAAGTATTTTCATGGCGTTATTCGGCTCAACTCAGTTAATAATCGGGTTCATGGTGTAAGTTGTGATGGCGTTTGGATCTCTGATCCGATTCTGGTAAAAGAAAAGATCGCTTCCTATTTTGCTGGGAAATTCGGTTCTCCACACGAGTCTACTCCTACTTTTGTTTGTCCGAATGTTAAACGGCTGACTGAGGTGGTGTCTCAAAGCTTGGATGCTCCTTTTACTTTAGAAGAAATAACGTACATGTGCCGTTTGGGAATGTGATGGTGATAAGGCGCCGGGCCCTGATGGGTTTAACTTTACATTTATTTAAAAATTCTGGCCAGTGTTGAAACATGATTTTGCGAGGCTTTTCGATGACTTTCATGATAAAGGGTTTATTAATAAAGGTTGTTTCTCGGCTTTTATTGCCCTGATTCCTAAAGGTCATGATCAGGCGACATTAGCAGATTATCGACCTATTAGTCTGGTGGGTGTTTAAACAAGCTGCTATCGAAGGTTCTCGTTCTTCAATTGCAAAAAGTGATGTCTCATCTTGTGTCGGAAGAGCAAACGGCGTTTCTGAGCGACCGAAATATCCTTGATGGCCCACTGATCCTGAATGAGACTATATCATGGCTGAAAAAGGTAAAACTGAAAGCTATGTCATTCAAAGTGGTTATAGCTAAAGCATATGATTCTTTGTGTTGGAATTTTCTGGATAATATTATGATAATATTATGGGCCAGATGAATTTTTCACCAAAATGGCGGGGTTGGGTCATGTCTATTTTTCGGAGTTCCCGGGTATCGGTGTTGGTGAATGGGTTTCCTACACACGAGTTCTTTTGTCACCGGGGGTTTCGTCAAGAAGATCCGCTCTCTCCTTTTTTGTTCATCCTTGCAATGGAAGGCTTGTCATGTATTATGAGGAAGGCGTGTGCTTCGGGGATTTATCATGGTATTCGAGTGGGTGGAGAGGGGCCTTTGATTTCGCATTTTATTTATGCTGATGACGTTGTTTTTTTGTGGGGAATGGTCGCTTGCAAACGCCTTAAACTTGTAACGCCTTAAACAAAAACGACAACAAATAACAATAATACGATTAAAGTGTTGTTATTGCATTGAAAACAGAGCTCGGGTATTACAAGACAATCAGCAGACCTGAAACCTATGACCTGGGTGATGTGAGAACTGAAATGATTAGGGCAATCATTGGAAGTATTTATACCTCCTCCTAGTCGTCCAGAGCCCAAGGGGCGACTAGGCTACAACTAGCGACTACGAGGGGCGATTGGCATCCCAATCATCTTTTGTCCCAGGACTAGTCGCCCATATAAATCCTAGTCGCTAGTCGATGCATATTCAGCCCAAAATCATTCGAAACACATCCAAGCACGTACAATACATCAAAATTAACAATTATACTAGGCTAGGACATACGCTAAGTAGTTAACTCGGCTGATATATCGGTGATATATCACCGATATCTCAGTTATCGGTCATCAGCCGATATATTGGTACCGATATTTTGACCGATATTTTGTACCGATATTATCAGCGAGATTGGCCGATATTTGACCGATATATCACTGATATTCCCGATATTGGTGTTTTTCTTTTTAGTTTTTCCATTTTTCTTACTTCTTATAGTTGTTAGTACTGTTTTAAGTCTTAATTGTTAATAATTAGTGTTAAATATTAGTGTTTTAAGTCTTAACAAGTTCCCACTTGCTACAATTGTTAGTGTTTTGCAAGTTGTAAAAAATTAATTTGTTGATGGTAGGAGAGTATAGTGAATTATTAGTGTTAAATTGCTACATGTATGGATTTTGCATGATATAAAAATTGCCGATATCCCACCGATATCTCACCGCGATAACCTATATCTCAAATATCGGTCCTTCACCGATATCCGATATTTTACCGCATTAACTGGTTAGGACATACGTGTACTAACAATAAGCTGCGCCACTATCCCTTTTCTGAATGGCAAACCCTAATCTACTAAAAGCGTTACCTTGCCCACCCGAAGCCGAGACATTATTATGAATAACTAGCTGGATTATGATTCAACAAAACGGTAGACCATAATTCAGTTTGGTTAACCTGCAGTCAATAATCCGATATATATGCACAAGTATTTAATATTATGATTCATACCTACAAGATCTGGTTAGCAAATCCTATCCAACTCTTGGCACCTTTAAATTAACTGATCAAAAGGACATATTGGTAAATCTAGAAGTTTAGGTTCATTGCCAAGAGATATGTAGTATTCTGTTATTGATGGAGTAAGATGACCATATTTCAATTCCAAATCCGGCCGGTTTGGTTTGGTTTGGTTTCTGTAGGATCGACTTTCGGGTCACCCGACTCCAATCACTCCTAAAACGCTTACAAACACTCCCAAACACCCTGGAAACCGTCCAAACATCTAATATACTAGCCTAGGAACTTCATGCACTAACAGACTCCCCCTTGGACCAGGCTAGTATGATTACGAGCCATAAACCACTCGATTAACCTAGCCAACGACCTTTAGGGACCTATCACTAGCTAGGGACATACAAATAATGCACTTACAGTTTCTCTTATCCAAAATCGAGCTTACCAGATATCCATCCAGTCAAAACTGGCTGAGCAGCCTAGGAGATGGTAGTGTTGTTAAATGGTAAACACAAAACTGGAATTAAATTACTTTATTGAAAGCATAATACTATCTATATAATAGTTGCTTGAAACGGACTATGAAGACTTAGCAAATATTAAAACAGAAAACTCTAAAAAAACCCAAAACAGACTAAGCTAAAAAAATAGATCTAGTCTCAAAGTAAACATACCATAATAAAAATAGATCCCATCTCAAAGTAACATACCATAATACGTTATTTATTGATCTCCGGTTCTAAACTATTAAAAATTAAACCACATAATTCAAAGGATCATATGGAAGCACGACATATATCCGATGGTGAAATCGAACTCTCGATGTAGTCTAAGGATTGCAGCCTCCCTTTATGGACAAAACTCGTCAAGGTCTTCACCTCCATAAACGAATCTTTGATCATGTCATAGATGACAAGTTTCTGGTTAAACGGATGCAACATAAGCAGTTTCCCATCATCCAAAATACACAACATCCCCAAAGCAGATGTGTAAGAAATTTGCATTGTGTACTGCGACGTGAACGAATGCACTGTCGACCATGATTTCCCAAACCCATGCTCGTTCATCACCCTTAACTCGTATCCTTCCACATTGTTTTGAGAGCAAAGCATGCAAAGGCGGCCGTTGTATGTACCCAAACGTATGAAGCAACGTCCATCTGCGATTTCCATCTCTGAAAATTTCATTTTCTTGATATCAAAAGCCAGTATCATTGAAGGTCGGAAATGCGTGTTTCTCACTACATTCCAGTACAAAAATCCATTTGCGAAAATACCAGAATAGCTGTTGGAAACCAAATAGTTTCCGATTAACTTTGAAGGTCTTCTCCATGACCATGTTTTAAAGCTGAAAACCTCACAAGACTTTAAATCGCCGCTATTATTTTCCTTTAATCTAACAATCTTCAAATCATTACCGTAACCAAATCCATACACATAGTTGCCATATGGATCAAATGAGTGTGCATAAGGAATTGTCTTGAACTCTCCAGAGAATGGGTTGTAAAGTATTATATCATCATCATACACAACGTGATCAATGACCGGGTTACAATACTTTAGGACTAAAAGGAATATTCCGCTGAATGACCCAACAATGGTCATATCTTTATACCTTTCTGGGTTAATTATAGGAGAGGAAAGCTTGATCATCGATGGAGCGCCTGAGTAGTCTATGGCGTGAAAAGGTAGGCCAGAGAGAAAGATCATCGGTCGTGATCTCAACTTCATAAATTTAGGATCTGAGATAGAACGATTCCAATGCTTCGATAGACATTTTAAACGCACCAAGGGTTTTGTAGGCATTCCAAGAAATATTTGGTAGAGAATTTGTTCAGATAGATTAGCATCCGCCATTGATGATTGATCGTCATCTGAAAGGATAATTAAAATTATTAGTTGATGAATTAAGTCAATATAAAATGTAATGTACAACTGTATGATTTGAAATCTTTAGTTACTAAAAGCATCCTTGCATCGATATGACACTAATGCATCCAAAACATGTCTACTGAACAAACCAACTATAGTAATGGAACATAAGGAAAGAATTCGATAATGGAAATGATCTGCGATATAGCAAAACAACAATAGTCATTAATCATCAAAGAATTGAACATATACTAAGCGTATTCACTTAACACGTCGATTCACATCCACAAATATAATAAACTTTTTGTTAAACTAGTTATACAGTTGAAAAGATGTTGATTTGTAAATATAACTTTATTATGTTTTTATGTTGTGAATATTGAACTTATATAATGTATGTAGTATGTATTATGTAGAACATTTATAGGACTATTAGATTAGTTAATAGTGTATTAAACCAAAACAAAGCAAATGGGTCAAAACAAACTGGATGCATACGAAGATCAAAACAAGCCGGCTACAATTCAAAGTTCAAGGCTGCACGTTAAGATTGAAATGGCTACATTGATCAGAAGGATAAGCAAGATCAAAAGACAAAGAATTCAGCATATGTTTCGAAGGAAAGTTCTGCACAAAAGACGATTATACCCCTGACTGTTATGTTAGTTATTTAGCGCCAAAATCAGATATGAATCGGTGGGACATCAAGACACAACCGTTCACAACAGACACACCATTTCGAAACATATATATATGAGGGATATGACACAACATTTCAGTTATCAAGATTGTAACATATTAACAATCCTCTCGCAAACTTCCAGAATTATCTTTGTTCTCTAAATCATTTTGTATCGAATACTTACATTCATTCTATAATATCATTCGTTCAGTTTATATCTTATTTACGTGTGTTTACTTTGATTAATCCGCTACAAGAATCAAGTTCTGGGGCCAACAAAACTGGTATCAGAGCGGGGTTCTCTTGTTCAATCCATTACAGTTATCTTATTCGGGTTTGTCTTCTGTAAATTTCTGTTCATAGTTCATTTCCGTGTCAGTTTCGTTCTTGTGTGTATTCGAATCTTTCTGTCCATAGTTTTCTTTCATTCATCATCATAATACGGTTTATAAACAATTCAGTTTATTCTAAATCTGGTTAGTCTGTTTCAGCGATTGTTGTTTATATAATAAAACCAGTAATCACGAGTCAAGGGTCCGGTTTTTGGTTGTTAAAATTGAAGTAGTATTCTGGAAGTTTTTTTTTTAGTTTGAACCATAAATTCCCATCGTAAATATTATTGTATATTCATTTTTCTGTTCTTGTCAAGACCATATCAGAAAATTCTTTGTCTCTGAATCAGTCCGAATACAATTCACTATGTCTGATTCATCAAGAATTTCGTACTCCGGATCAAGGCCAAGATACATGGCACGTTATAGACGAAGAAGAGAAAGACAAGCAGAATTAAGAAGAAGGGGGATTGAGACGAGAAAATGTTTTTATTGCAAGCAACCGGGTCATCTTATAGGGGTTTGTGGTATAAAAGAAAGGGAAGAGAGCGCACAATTGATAAGGGATGCCATAAACACGGGGATTTCATATTATCCCGAGAAGTTTTTTGGAAATGGTGAAGATTATATTCTTCAAGGATCCGATGTTGGCTTGTGGAAAGACATGTGGTACGTTAGTCCAAACATACAAAATCACATTTCGGGTAACATAGATTTCTTTCTTAAATTGAAAAAATCGTTTGGAGTAGAAAGTAGAATCAAGAAAGAATTTGTGTTTGTTAGAGGGGTTGGTATTGTTAGTATATTGGTTGAAGATCAAAATTTGGTGATACCAAATGTGTTTTATTCAACCGATTTGAAGGACAATATACTAAGTCTTCCACAACTTAAACTACAAGGTTTTGTAGTAAAAATTGTGGGAAACTTTTGTATTGTAGAAAATATGTTCAAGGACAAAAGCATGCAATTTCGATTTATTGAACACACAAGTGAATCAAGAGAAGCAATTTCAAAAGAATTGGAAGATGATAGTGATCACATAAGATCAAAAGAAAGTTACTTGAACAATTATTTTGATATTGCTTCGGCCGAAGCCGAAGGTATTATAAATAAAGTGGATGATGTTGTAAATAATATATATATTGATTCACTTGAAAAATGCATTGAGTTCTTGGATATCATACATGATATGGAATTTCCTTGGGCACATAGAAACATCCTAAAAGGACCATTCATACAAATGGTTTCTTGGTTTCTAAAGGAATTCCTAGGAATAACAAATAGACCAATTCCTCCAAGGTTTGAAAATGGGAAGTATGTTGAGTTGTATGATTTGTACATAATGGTGCAAAGAGAAGGTGGACATAAACGGATATCTATGTATAATATATGGGTTGTGATAGCAAAGGAATTGGGATTTGACTATGAGGACAAGGACATGATGAGAATCTTGTATGCACAATATCTTGATGTCTTAGATTGGCAATACATTGTCCATAAAAATGCCCGCAAAACAGCCGAGAAAATGATAAAAGAAAGGCATGAAAGTAGTCAAGTTAGAAGGGTGAATACATCACCAAACATGTCAATGAATGATCAATCATCAAGCAAAGAAATGAAGCCAAATGAAGAAGACTATGCTTTGTACATGGGTGGTGATTGGAGGGCAGCAAAAAGGTTCATGAAAAGAAGAAATTTTGACTTCACACAAGCCGAAATAGCCCTCAAATAAGCCATTGAAACTCTACCAACAAGTCCCATGAGCCCTAGTTATATTTAGGGGCGAGTGTTGATTTGTAAATATAACTTTATTATGTTTTTATGTTGTGAATATTGAACTTATATAATGTATGTAGTATGTATTATGTAGAACATTTATAGGACTATTAGATTAGTTAATAGTGTATTAAACCAAAACAAAGCAAATGGGTCAAAACAAACTGGATGCATACGAAGATCAAAACAAGCCGGCTACAATTCAAAGTTCAAGGCTGCACGTTAAGATTGAAATGGCTACATTGATCAGAAGGATAAGCAAGATCAAAAGACAAAGAATTCAGCATATGTTTCGAAGGAAAGTTCTGCACAAAAGACGATTATACCCCTGACTGTAATGTTAGTTATTTAGCGCCAAAATCAGATATGAATCGGTGGGACATCAAGACACAACCGTTCACAACAGACACACCATTTCGAAACATATATATATGAGGGATATGACACAACATTTCAGTTATCAAGATTGTAACATATTAACAATCCTCTCGCAAACTTCCAGAATTATCTTTGTTCTCTAAATCATTTTGTATCGAATACTTACATTCATTCTATAATATCATTCGTTCAGTTTATATCTTATTTACGTGTGTTTACTTTGATTAATCCGCTGCAAGAACCAAGTTATGGGGCCAACAAAAGAATATCCAACAAATGTAAATTTGGGTACAACAGTCGAATCCAATTTAAAATGGGGACAAAATTTTTGAACGGGCTGGATCGGCTTGACCCACCAAAATGATTCAATGTTGGCAGCAGGGGCGGATCTAGTTCATGGGGAGTGGGTGCGGACGTTGCGGCTCAACTTCGCGCGCGTAGTGGAAAATTTGGTTTTTTTTTTTTTACGAAATTTGAAAAACGTTGCTACTAAAATGAAAAAAATGAAAAACGTTACTACTGAAAAATGTTTCTAGATCCGCCACTGGTTGGCAGTTAGGAAGTTGTGACCAAATGAGCATTATAACAACTTAAATAAGATCATCAGCAACTGAAAACAAAAGCTAAATCAAGCTAGATTCAACTATATATGGTTGACATGATTTTACCACCTTCTTGCTGCTCAGCTTTCTTTTTGGCCCGAACCTTGGCCCGCTTTGCACGTGGATCCAATTCAACTACTTGTGGAACCAATCCAAGTTCTTTTCCAGGCGGCATCGATCACAAATGGTTTAAGTGGCTTACGATCTAAATAAATAAATAAATAATAAAGAAACATAAGCTGTAACATTAAAAGTTGATATTATTTCATGGACTGCAAATGTAAAGATCAAACCTAGCTAGCTACTTGCTCGATTAACTTCTATAAAGATCTTGAGCTCCCTCTAGACTTCCTCAATCCATATCTAGCTAGCTATTTTGTCCGAAAACCAAAATTATATGAAGCAGAAGCAGATTGAACAATTCACATGCAAAAAAAAAAAAAACAAAAAACAAAAAAGAAAGAAAGAAAGAGAGAGGATGTTGCACCTTAAATTTATGCGATTGTTGAAGAAGCTTGATTTATCGATTTTGATGTCAAAAGGAAAACCTAAGTTGATTTGGGAATTGACGTGCTCACATCAAAATGAAAGTTTTGATACACACTAAACATTTTGAGAAAAAAAATAAAAAGAAAAGCAAAGTTCGGTAATTTTATTGTAATATTATTGTAATAAAGCTACAAATATGGGCCGATTCCCCTGGCAACGTCACATGTATAAGGCCGTTTTTTTTTCGGGTTTTTTTTTTGAAATGCGACTTTCATTAAAACAGGCACGACCTCAAACTAAAAATTCTATAAAACAATTCGTATAACTTAATCTATAATTTTAATTTTTAAATGTTGGTTAAAATTATAAAAATTCAAAATTTTGTAATTTAAAATAATTATGATAACATTTAGAATTAACTAATTCATTTAATTTAAAATTTTGAATGATTTGAATCTTTTAAAAAAATTCAAATTTGTTAATTTAAGTTAATATTGGTAACTATAACATCTACTTATTACTTTAAGTTATTTACTAATATCTTTAACACTAGCTTTTATCCCGGGAGCGTCCCGGGGTTGAAAAAATATAACAATTCTAATAATACTAATACTAATAGTTTTAATTATTACTCTTGTAATTAAATAAATAAAAAAATAACCTTGCTATAAGGTGACACCATGCATCTTTAGAAGAGTAAAATTCTAATGAAAGCATGGTGATTGGGCTGAATTTCAACATCGTAGATAAGAACCTGGTTTAAAAGAAAAACACATGATTAATGAATAACCTGAACACTTTGCGTTTTTTTTTTCCTGTATAAACGAAACCCCACAAAAAATAGTCGTTTTTTTCTCCGTTTTTTATATAGCACTATGGTACTCGTTGGAAAGATAATAAAACGCTCGTTAATTTGGTGTAATTTTTTTCTTTAAAAAATCTCGTATATAAAAATATATTAACGTTTAAAAATTATGGGAGGAAACATAAGAGAGAAAAATTTAAATTTGTTTTTAAATTCTTTTTTTTAAATAACTCAATTTAAATTTAGTAATAATAATAATATATTAGGTTAAACTATATTTATTCCTTTTTTTTAATTGGTCTAGATTTGCCACATCAAATCCTATGTGGCACATCACAAAGAAGAGATTGCATAATATTATGACATGTAGGATATCTAGCTTTGCAATATATATATACTAGATTATACCCCGGGAGCGTCCCGGGTTGAGAAATTTAATATGATACATCAATTTTACATACGAAATAGACTGATGTATAACTCTAATATTAATATCTAACCTAAAACAAATTAACAATGTACAACTTCAATGCTAACACCTAACCTAAAAGAATGTAGAACTTTAATGTAACTCTAATATTAACACCTATCCTAAAGACTAAACAAATGTACAACTCTAACATACTAATATTGATACCTAACTTAAAACAACGTATAACTCTATTAACCTATTCGGCTCTGGTTGAAAAAAAAATTCATATTTACTGATTTAAACATAATTAGTGACTTGTCTATACATGATTAATGATTTACCTGAACACTTTGTGTTTTTTTCCTGTATGAACAAAAGCCCACCAAAAATTTCTCCGTTTTTTTATATAGCACTATGGTACTCGTTGGAAAGATAATAAAACGCTCGTTAATTTGGTGTAATTTTTTTCTTTAAAAAATCTCGTATATTAAAAATATTAACGTTTAAAAATTATGGGAGGAAACATGATGGTGAAAAATCCAATTTTGTTTTTAAATTATTTTTTTCCTAAAATATCTCAATGCCACATGGGATGACACATGGCACACTCAAAGAAGAGAATGTCTCTTTGAGTGCCATGTCAATAAAATGGCTTTGGTTTATTATATGTATAGATATATATATATATATTTAACAAATAATAGTTTTTGTTATAAAATTCTCATATTAGTTAATTACAAGTTTAAATTCAAATTTTGAATACTAGAATTTCAAATGATAGATTTCAGTTAAATTTTAAAAATAATCAAATATTAAAGGTTATATTTAAGTATCAATTAAACTTATTTAATGCATTTAATTTAAAATTTTGAATTATATGAACCTTTAAAAAAATGAAACTTTTGAATTTAAGTTAATAATTGTAACAATTAAATGTACTTATTACCTTTAAATTAGAGATATCCTAATATATTTAAAATTTAATAATTAATATTTTTTGTAATAAATTTATCAAATTAGTTACAATTGTAATTAACAATTTTTTTTCCTTTCTAGTCCTAATTCAAATCATTACATATATATTTCGATTTTCAAAATCATTTATCATTTGATTCATTCCTAGATATCACAATTCTTGATGAATATAAAGATATCTCAAGCATAATTATTTAAATATTTGGTTTTTGAAAGTTGTTATTCATTTTCATGTAAGTAAAACATATTCTTAACTGCTTTTTATGATATAGTTTCATGGTTGTTTATTATGTTTATTGTGATTGTACTTGAGTGTAATACACCTACGTATGTATAATTATATAAATTGTGAATGTATGCAATCTTATATATGGTATTTGTTTAAAAAAAGCAAAAATGCTTTTAAAATACAATAAAAACATAAGAACTTTCAATCGAAGCCGGTTACTTTTTTATGATACTTGCATTTCTAAGTTTTATAAAATATATAACTAATAATTTATCATCTTACCGCAACTTCAAAATAATGCATAACATACTAGCATAAAACTTGCATATATAAGGATTATATTACACCCACTTCTTCCTACAATAAACCTTCTTCCTGACATCATATTTAGTAAAATGAGTTCACTTGCATTTCGTTTAATAACTTAAAATGTCATTTTAATATTTTCGGCAAGTTGTTTGTGACGGTTGACTTAGACTCCGATTAGATTATAGCTTTGAATTATATTTTTTAATATATTCATCGTTCATACCTTTTGATTTCCAAATTAAATTATTTACTTTTTTGTCTCAAATATAAATAGGATACGTCTAAGTGATCTACGCATCCATGAAAAGATAATACTTTAACTGGTAAATTGTTACAACTTTAATTAATCAATGTAAAAAAACAATTTAAACTTTAACCAACATTAATAATTCAACTTATATTGAATTTCTTTCTTTTTTTTAGGTGACCTGGGACGAACACCATTATCTAACATTTTAAATGGTATTTAAATTATATGTTTTTTACTGACTTATGAATTTTATTTTAACTATTGAGTATTGACTATGTTCATCTTTATTATTATTATATGAGTATCTTACTTTTTGTTAATGCATGTTTCGATCTATAAAACTTAAAATTCAAAATATTAGTATTTATTAAACCATGTGTTCACACAGGCAATAATCTAGTACAATAACAATCTAAAAATGGTGAACCGATAATAAAGGATCCACATGTCCATTTCCGAACTCATCTCCCTCGTTGACTTGCAACTTCTGGCAAAGGAATTCCTCAAAATATCACCAGCGTACTTCAAACGCATTCGCCGTGAATGGCATGCTTGGGTGCATAGGCGAAGCTTATTATAGGCCGATGGGTCCGTTTTTTGCTTAGTAAATTTACATGTTTTCGTCCAAAAATTTTGTACGTATTGAGTCCAGTCCCTCCCGTTTAAAGGGTCTCATGACTTTCGACCCCCGCAGAGATTTTTTTCAAGCTCCACCACTGGTCGGGTGGCATTGTACTGGGGTGAATCTTATGATAGAATCTTATAAAATCCTATTCCAATCCTACCCTCATGACCATCTTAAAATCTTATAAACTCCTATTCCAATCCTACCCTCATGACCATACCAATAGATTATCCATTCAATTTCCTTAATTGTGTTTATTGCCAGAAAACAAAGAGGTAGACACATTCTAAACGTCCTTCGATTGATATTCACAATTAATTCAAACAATCATTGTGGCTGGTGGATAGCAATAGACACTCTAATATTTAGAAGGAAGATGATGGTTTTCTTGATTAAAAAAAAAGGAAGAGTATTATTTATGAAATAATTTGGGAGTACACTCTCTGAAATTTCGTTATGTATTTTGTACAAGGTTACTCGGTCATATCATCATCATGGCCCATCTAAGTGGTGTATATTGCTTGGTGCTTCGATCTTCTCACACTTTATCTTCTTCTACTTACCAGTGGTTACGCAATTCTGTTCGTTATCTATGAAGTTAGTAATTTATAAGAAATTGACAAGTTACGAATTAGTGAAGTTAACATTTTGCAAACTAAATTCTTCAGGTATAGGACGTTTGGAGCAAGACGCGAAATCAGCTTTTTCTTGCCATGATAATACCACCTATTCAGTTGTTACCTCATCTACCGTAAGCAATACAATTATCTATACTACATTATAAAGGAGGAGGCATGGGCAAATATGTTCAAATTGTCCAAAGTTAAGATGGTATACCAAGGGTCCTTTACAAATCTCTAATTGTTTGTCATTTTCTTCCTTTTATGCCCTTATGTACAACCTTTAATACTAATTGTATATATCTCTTATGCACTCTTTGTATCCACATAAAGATGTAACCCCTTCATAAACACCCAATTGGATGTTGTAATACTAGAATCCCCACATTGCTCCTCACCTCCACTATGTTTTTTTTTATGAAAGTGGTTAAAAATATAATATATGAATATTTGGTAAAATGGTAACCCATTGTGCTAATGCATATCACCAAAAGAAGAATACATCAAGTATTCATGGTCTGACTTTATTGAAAGTCATGACCATTTGACTAGTCAAAGTAATAATTCTAGTCAAAGTCTTCCTTCACTTGTGCCTCCAAAATTTATGCCCAAAGACTAGCACATTGACTTGTGCCTTTATATTAGCTCCTTTCTTATTTTACCATTTTCCATGAATGTATTTATAGGAGATTGTTTTCTCCTTTACAATTGTACCAATCATCACAATCAATAACAAAACAATTCTTCCATCTCTATACTTGTTATACAAATAATCCATTAGCCATTTTGAGAGTCGCTTACTACAAACCGAGCCGCCCTTGGCAGCGGGGCTGAAACCAAACCCAACTCAAACACAAAAACACTTCCGCTAGAATTTTTACATGGTATCAAAGCGGGTTACTATCCTGCTCGAAAGAAGAAAAGGAAAAATAAATAAATAAATAAAAGGGGAAAAGCAAAAGCACGGGAGGAGAAAGCCAAAAAAAAGGAAGGGGCACAAGATGGAGAAGAACGAAGACAAAAAAAAAAGTCGGGTTCCTTGAACCCGCAAGAAGAAAAAGTCGGGTTCCTTTGAGCCTGCGAGAAGAAAAGTCGAGTTCTTTGAACTCGCGAGAAAAAGAAAAGTCGGGTTCTTTGAACCCGCAAGAAGAAAAAGTCGGGTTCCTTTGAGCCCGCGAGAAAAAAAAAGTCGAGTTCTTTGAACTCGCGAGAAGAAAAGTTGAGTTCTTTGAACTCACAAGAAAAAAAAATCGGGTTTTTTGAACCCGCAAGAAGAAAAAGTCGGGTTCCTTTGAGCCCGCAAGAAGAAAAGTCGAGTTCTTTGAACTCGCAAGAAAAAAGTCGGGTTTTAAAACTCGCACGAAGAAAAGTCGGGTTCTTAAACCTGCAAGAAGAAAAGTCAGGTTCTTTACCCGCAAGAAGAAAAGTCGGGTCCAAATCTATGAGTCCGCAAAAAAAAAAAAAAAAAAAAAAAAAAAAAGCTCCAACTTGAGGAGTGTTCGAAAAAAAAAAGAAATATCACTTGTCAAGTTGGGCGTTCGTAACCTTTACGCTTCAACTTGAGAGGGAGTATTGAAAGTCATGACCATTTGACTAGTCAAAGTAATAATTCTAGTCAAAGTCTTCCTTCACTTGTGCCTCTAAGATTTATGCCCAAAGACTAGCACATTGACTTGTGCCTTTAGATTAGCTCCTTTTTTATTTTACCATTTTCCATGAATGTATTTATAGGAGATTGTTTTCTCCTTTATTATTGTACCAATCATCACAATCAATAACAAAACAATTCTTCCATCTCTATACTTGTTACACAAATAATCCATTAGCCATTTTGAGAGTCGCTTACTACAAACTGAGCCGCCCTTGGCAGCGGGGCTGAAACCAAACCCAACTCAAACACAAAAACGCTTCCGCTAGAATTTTCACAGAGCATGCATGTGAGGAGACAATAAAAAAGAGGCACAAGTAGGGAGGAGATGAATGGTGTTAGCATGAGGAGTATTAGACAAAAAAAAACAAAAACAAAAAAAAAGTCAGGTTCCTTGAACCCGCAAGAAGAAAAAGCCGGGTTCCTTGAGCCCGCGAGAAGAAAAGTCGAGTTTTTTGAACTCGCGAGAAAAAGAAAAGTCGGGTTCTTTGAACCCGCAAGAAGAAAAAGTCGGGTTTTAAAACTCACAAGAAAAAAAGTCGGGTTCTTAAACCTCCAAGAAGAAAAGTCGGGTTTTTATACCCGCAAGAAGAAAAGTCTGGTCCAAATTTATGAGCCCGCAAAAAAAAGCAAACACTCCAACTTGAAAGGGTGTGTTCGAAAAGAACGAAATATTACTTGGCAAGTTGGGTGTTCGTGATCTTCACGCTCCAACTTGAGAGGGGGTATTGGAGATAATTTCTCCTTATTGTTCTCCTCCACCATGCTCTTTCAAGATTTGTGCCTTCTTCCATTATGTCCAAGATATTTGCCTCCATGTATTATGCCCAAAGACTAGCACCTTGTCTTATGCCCCAAGATTAGCTTCTATCTATTTTATGTTATTTCTTTATGTATTTATAGAGGAGTTTATCTCCTGATTTGAAGATACCAAACCAAAATATTATCTATCAATAAAAAAACACTTCTTCCATCTCCATATCTCTTATACAAATCCCACTTGCCGGTTTGAGAGTCGGTTACTACAAGCCGAGCCGCCCTTGGCGGCGGGGCTGAAACTAACCAAACCCAATAAAAAACCGCTTCCGCTAATCAAATACCAAAACGCTTCCGCTTGATATTTTTCATACTTGAATATATTTTTTTATTATTTTGTTGTTGGAATATCATAACAATTTCTTGTATATATTCTTTTAGTTTAAGTTGTAACAAAGCTGCTTGTTACATTACTTATGTTCGGACGCAATGAAGCATTGATCTATGCATTATATAACATCCTTAATTTGCATTATGTGTTTGGTTGGTTTCACTTAAATTTACAAATTTAAATTAGTGGATTTTGTGTGAATACCAGTTTAAATTACTAGATTTGTGTGATTGCCACCCATCACCACCACCTACCCATTGCCACCGACACGACCATGACCTCACCACTTACATGTCGCTGTTGCAACTAGACACTATAAAAAGAAATAGGAAATGTAGCGGGAGAACCCTATTTTGGACCATCTTTGTCATTCCTAAGATTGACCACTTTGTAAAAATTGTACATCTACATGTATCATGACCAATTTACAAATATTGTTTTCAGATATAGCAATTAATGACTATCATGGTTTGAACATTGGAATAATTATAATGTTTTTTTCTACATGTAATGTAAGACAACAAAAGAACAAAGTACAACCGATAGAAAATTTTGATGGGCAAAAAGAAGTACTAATAATTGAAGTGCCCGCACTTTTGCTTGATTAACCGAAAAAGAAAACAAGAATTTTGGATCAAATGTATTGATTGGTGAATGTTTTATAGGAAGCGTTTGCCAATGATAGTGAAGAAGAGTGGTGTTTACCTAAAAAGACGTCCATTAAATTTTATTCCACCTAATGTACTTGTAAGATGGTTTTTTTTTCCTCTATTGTTTCTCTTGACATAAATTTTATGATTTTATACCACTAGGATTGCTAGCTATATTCATTTAAGTGAATTAAGGTATTGGCTTATTTCCATGTCACATGCTTTCACCTATTATGATCCAATCATGGTAAGTCGGTAGTCTTTATGGTTTGAGACTTTGAGATAACGATACGGATTTGGCAATTTCAATGTTCGGTCAAAAGTTTATAACCTGGATCGAGGTTGTGTAAAGTGTAAAAAAACCCGTTTATTTTTTTTATACATATTCCTTTTGGAATGTAGTTATGTTTAGAATTCACCCACAAACCCCACACACGTGCCACAAACCCCAACAGCTAGAAGACGACAAAACAGATGCACACGCTGCAACGCGCGAGCATTCATACTATTATAAATAGTGTTGCAATGAACTTTTTTCTCTTCGTTTTTTAAGATCTAAATACTATACATATTCTTTCAGGGTCCTCATGTGAATTGCTTCCATGCTACAACCATAAAATTATGGCATACAAAATGGTTGTTATTCCTGTATAGCTAAAAAAGTGGCAACTCTTGCTCATCAAATTTTTTTACCATCCTACTAACTGTGTACATTTACTTTTATATGATTTTTCTCATATCATAATTTGTAATATTTATTTTTATTTACATGTAATTTTCATTTATTGGTCTTTTGATGTTTTAGGGATAGTTTTGTTGACATGATAATTCAAGTTTCCAAATCATCAAGGGTGCAAAGTGAAACTTAGTGAATTGCATGGTGTCTACGTATGCATGTCAAACGGCTAGTGTTTTTGAATAAGTATTCCATTGAATACTGAGTTTGTTGGGTCAATAAGTTAGCCGGATTTGGTGCAAGTTTTTAGTCAATTCAGTTATGTTTATTGTTCTATTTAAGCAGTCTAAGTCATTGTGTTTTGTATTCACTTCTCAAGCTTTAAGCATTAATAAAATTCAAATCATTCGACTGCTTTAGTTCTATTTGTTAATTGTTATTATTTGATCATACCAACAGTGGTATCAGAGCAAGGTCGTATTCCTGTGATCTTTATTCCAATGGCAGAAACTAAACCACCTCACAACACTCAAATCATACCTATTTTCAAAGGCGAAGGTTATGAATATTGGAGCATCAGGATGAGAACTATCCTGAGGGCTCAAGAAGTATGGGAACCTATTGAAGGAGGAGTGCTTATTCGTGGTGATCAAGATAGACAGAGAGAATCTAGAATGAAGGATACCAAAGCATTGGCTATTATCCAGCAGGGAGTACAAGACAATCTCTTTTTAAGGATTGCAAGTGCTCACACTGCTAAAGAAGCATGGGACACACTTACATTAGAATATCAAGGTGATGTTCAGGTTCAAGCTGTCAAACTCCAAGGGTTAAGGAGAGATTTTGAAAATTTCTCAATGGGTGAATCTGAGATGGTAGGTGACTATTTCTCTAGAGTAATGGAAATAGTTAGCCAAAGAAGGTCCTATGGTGAAGCACTTGAAGATCAAAAAGTTGTGGAGAAAATTCTCAAAAGTTTGTCATCAAAATTCGACTATGTGGTCCCATCAATTGAAGTTGCATTTGATCTAACTACTCTTACACCAGTTAGATTGATGGGGTCACTACAATCTCAAGAAGCCAGACTATTGAGCAGGAATGCAGGGAAAAGTGTTGAGAATGCAGGAAAAGTTGCTGAGAAGACGGATGAGCAGGCTTTGCAAGTTTTTCAAAGTCCAAAGAAGAATGAAGGATCCAGCAGCAGCTCTTTCATAGGACGTGGTAGGGGTAATATGAGAGGAAGATCACAAGAAAGAGGTAGAGGGCCACAATGTTATTTATGTAATAGAATGGGACATGTGAGAAGAGATTGTTGGTACAATGATGAAGCTGAAGGTTAATGCTGACTTGGAATGGTGATGTGGCAGTAGTTGACCAAGAAATATGACCGAGTAAAGTGGTAGAAGCAACGTACATGTGAACGTTGGAATTAGTTCAGAAAATAAGGGAGTATGACCTGGTTTGTAGGTCCTAGTTAGTTTATTTTCTGTTTAATAAATAGCAGTACTTCTGTGTTTTTTTAATTGTACTCATCGAAAATTTTCTTTGAATATCTTTCAGATCTTGTAAGCTTTTAAAGCAGCAATAAAGTTTGAAACCATTCTGACTGCATAAGTTTTGCTTCTATTGTTTGTGTTTTGCTGATACTTTCAGTTTTGATAGCCAACATTTGGTATCAGAGCTTGAGTCGCGATCCAACCCTTACATGCCAAAGATCTTGAAATTCAACACCATGTCTGCTCTAACCAACACCTCTAATCCTCACAAAGAAACCCCATTCCCTTTTCCATGTCCAATCCTAACCTCAACGAACTATACAACCTGGGCGATAAATATGGAAGCTATAATGGATGCACAAGGTTTGTGGGAGTCCATTGAAACTCTAACCGGTGTGGTTGGCGATGAGAAAAAGAGCAATACTGCTCGTGCTTTCATATTCCAGGCGATTCCGGAAGAGATCCTAATGCATGTGGCGAAAAAGAAGACTGCAAAGGAAGTTTAGGAGTCATTGAAAACCCGTTTCGTAGGGGCTGAACGGGTGCAGAAGGCGAGATTACACACATTGAAAAGCGAGTTTGAAGCATTTAGAATGAAGGATGGGGAGACCATCGATGAGTACGCAGGAAAGTTATTGGGAATGATATCAAAGTACAATAGTGTTGGGGCTGTGTAAGAAGACAAGAACTCGTGAGGAAACTCTTTGATACTGTGATAGATAAATATATTCAACTGGTGGCCTCGATGGAGCACTACGAAGATGTGGATGAAATGTCGTTCGAGGAAGCCATAGGTCGCTTGAAAGCCTATTATTTGCTTCAATATATGTCGTCCCACTGCATCGCGCGGGCATCCCACTAATATTTATGGGGTATTGGATTTTAATAATCCAAACTTTCACCCATTGGCCAACAATAATCTATACTTCAAAAATTCCCAACAGCGATCCCAACTTTCAAAGTATTGGCCAACGATGAACCATTGTTAACTGAGAACTAACTCAGTTAGTTGATGCTGACGTGGACGCTGATGTGGCATGCCAACATTGGTACGGGTACGAGTACGGGTAAAAATGGTACGGGTATCGAATTCTGTATACTGTTGAATTTGGTTATATGTTTTACTTCGTATTTTTGGTATTCGTATCAATTTTATCTATTTGGTACATGTACCATATTGGTACCCGTACCAAATTTTTCAATTTGGTACCCGTATAGTATTGATACTCATAATGGTTTACTTACTTGGTATCCGTACGGGTGCTCAAAAAAGAAAAAAATAACAAAATGGTACCAAACGGGTACCATACCGAAATACCGATACCGATACCCGTACTCGTACTCGTACCCGTACCGTGCCTATATATTTGGTACGGTACTCGGTACCCACTTTTGTTCAAATTTGGTACGGGTATTTTCGGTACGTGTACGGGTATAGGTACGGGTACGATACCGATCTCATCCCTAGTTGACTCCCTTATAGGCTTCCCTTTCACATTTTTCCTGGATGCCTACAAAAGTTACCACCAGGTTCAGATGAAAGAGGAAGATGAGGAGAAAACGGCTTTCCATACTGACAAAGGTATTTTATGTTACCAAAAAAATGTTTTCTGGTTTAAAAAATGCATGTGCCACTTATCAAAGATTGGTAGATAAGGCCTTCGCAACTTAAATTGGCAAGAACATGGAAGCTTACGTTGATGATTTGGTGATTAAAATCAAAACCGACGATCAAATGCTTGAAGACATCCAAGAAACTTTCGAGAACCTTAGAAGGATCAACATGAAGCTTAACCCGGTCAAATGTTCATTCGATTTTGAGAAAGGCGAGTTCTTGGGCCACATTGTAGGAAAACAAAGCATCAAAGCTATTCCTAACAAGGTCAAAGCCGTCCTAGACACAAGATCTCCTCAAACGAAAAAAGAAGTGGAAAGCCTGAATGGAAAACTTGCAGCCCTAAAGCGTTTCATGTCCAAACTGGCAGAAAGGTCCTTGACTTTTTTTCAAAACGTTGAAAGGATGCACTGATAAGCAGAGGAAGCTTTCAACCAAATGAAACAACACATAGCTTCCCTCCCAACCATTGCTGCTCCTAAACCTGGGGAAACGATCTATGTCTACCTTTCGGTTGCTGAAGAAGCCCTCGATGTTGATCTAACGATAGAACGAGACAAGGCTCAGGTACCTGTCTACTTCTTCAGTAAATCACTAAAACTAGCAGAGATCAAGTACCCTCCTTTGGAAAAACTGGCCTTGGCCCTAGTGCAAACAGCCAAAAGGCTTCGAAGGTACATCCAAGCACACCCTATACAAGTGGTCATTGATCAACCTATCAAAAGTGTGCTTGAAAGACCTGAAACCTCGGGGCGATTTGCCAAATAGGCTGTTGAATTAGGTGAACACAAAATCACCTACGTACCTAGAAAAGCATTCAAGGCACAAATACTTGATTTTATAGTAGAAATTCCAAAGGAAGACGTGGCTAAAGTTAACATCACCATTAATAAACCCCCTGGTCCCGAAGTATGGAAGCTTTTCACTGATGGGGCTTCCAGCATTGAAGGATCAGGGGCTAGTCTCGTCCTAATTAACCCTGAAGGGTTGGAATTCACATATGCTCTTTGACTTGAATTTCAGACAACCAACAATGAAGCCGAATATAAGGCCTTAATAGCTGGATTAAAGCTTACCAAAAGGATGGACATTCGAAAGCTTCAAGTCTTCACAGATTCATTGCTAGTTTCCAGCCAAGTGAACGACAGCTACACTGCCAAGGAACCAAACATGAAGAAATATCGAGAAAAGGCAAAATAAGCAATGAGCATGTTTCAATCTTGCACAATCAAACAGGTTCCTCGTTCACAAAACAAAAAGGCGGATGCTTTAAGCAAGCTTGCCTCTTTAAACTTTTCTCACCTCACTAAGAAGGTGCTCGTCAAAGTACTCAAATTTCCTTCCATCCTAGAACTTGAGGTGCAAGATGTGATCACCGAAGATGGACCAAGTTGGATGACCCCCTTCGAAAAATTCTTAAGGGAATGTGAGTTACCTGCTGATCACATTGGAGCTGAAAGGGTTCGGATCAAATCCAGGCAGTATGTGTTGCAAGATGATATCCTTTATAAAAAAAGGTTACCTAGCTCCATGCCTCCATTGCTCCGATGTGTGGGTCCAAAACAGAGTCAGTACTTGATCAAGAAAATTCATGAAGGAATATGTGGGGCTCATTGTGGTCCAAGATCGGTGGTAGCCAAACTCATGAATCTCGGGTACTTTTGGCCATCCATGCACCGAGATGCTACCGAACAACTTAAAAATGTGAAGCCTTCCAGATACATGCTCCCGTCCCCAAGAGCCCGAAACATGATATGGTTCCTATCAGATCAGCATGGCCATTCTACAAGTGGGGAATGGACATCGTTGGACCATTCCCCCCAGCCAAGGGAGGAGTCAAATACTTGTTTGTGGTCGTAAACTACTATACAAAATGGCCTGAAGTGAAGCCTTTGGGGAAGATATCGGGTAAAAAGATCATTGAATTCGTATGGGAAAGCATAATATATCGCTTCGGCCTCCCTAAAGTGTTGGCCACCGATAACGGTAAGCAATTCGCCGAGAAGCCTTTTAGCTTGTGGTGTAAGGAGTACATAATCACACAAGTATTCAGCTCGGTTGCCTACCCTCAATCCACAGGTCAAGTTGAAAGGATGAACCTCAGTATCGTTGAAAGGATAAAGGCTAGATTAGGCCGACAGGGAGGAAAATGGCTTAAAGAACTTCCTAACGTCCTGTGGGCCATACGGACAATAGAAAAAACAAGCCACAAGAAGACCTCATACAACCTTTTCTTCGGGTCTGAAGCCGTCATTCCTGCTGAGATTGGGGTTACCACATTATGAACCCTCAATGTGGATGTCAAATCTAATGAGAAGGAAACATTGCTTAACTTGGATCTCTTGGAAGAAGCTCAAGACTCGGCAGCAATTAGAGAATCTCAGTACAAACAAAAGATGGAAGTATACTACAATGCTCGAGTCAAGCATGAACGCTTCAAGCCAGGAGACTTGGTCCTAAGAAACAATGAAGCAAGCCGAAAGGAAGACCAAGGAAAACTTGGGCTCAAATGGGAAGGCCCATACACCATTATTGAGGCACACAAAGGAGGGTCATACAAGCTTGCCAACGTAGAAGGCAAAAAGCTTCCTCGCCATTGGAATGGCAAAAACCTCAAAAGGTTCTTTGTTTAGCTCAAGCCTCTCAAAAGAATGTTGTAAGAATTGGTCTATCTCATGTAATATCAAAATGTTCAATGAATGAATCAATAGATTCGCTTTTGGTAC
This sequence comes from Ambrosia x helenae, assembly GCA_030844895.1. Classification (NCBI taxonomy): domain Eukaryota; kingdom Viridiplantae; phylum Streptophyta; class Magnoliopsida; order Asterales; family Asteraceae; genus Ambrosia; species Ambrosia x helenae. Next base: position 3,269,054 of record CM061232.1, on the reverse strand, counting down.
CTGTCTTTCTATCCTATTATCAAGTTGAGAACCTTGCAAGAAACTCCATAGCGTGGGCCATGTAAGGGGATGAGCTCATAGGCCACATCGCTCAATAGGTTCAAGGGTTGAATGGGCCTATATAAAGGGTGAGTTCCTAAATCAATACAACTCCATGAGACTTAAACAAATTTTTAACATGTCTCATAGACGGGTTTGAATAGCCTACACCAACTGTTCCTAAAGCTTCACCAACAGCTTACGAAATAAGAATACACTAAGTAGTGTACATAGGATATGTGGCCTATTGTTTGCCTAGACTATCTTAAGGTTAGGTGACTGCAGCACTCAACCTTTTAAGGTGCTATCGGTAAAACATGCCCAACAAACACAAAGACAACATAATCCAAATAATTGTTCAAGGGCTTTAACAAGCCAACCACCACCCATAGAACCTTACAATGTTCCCTAACTGAAACATTTTTCACAGACCCAAAAAAGTTTAAATTATTTACAAACCAAATGCTAAGAAAGCTACGAATTTAGAAGGCACAAATGTTCAAATGGCGGCGTCTGAAGAAGAAGGATTCGAAGCCTCAGTCTCCTTCACAACTGCTTCATCAACCTTGCCTTCTTAGCCTTCTTCGACTTCTTAGCTTTCTTTCCACCAGCCTCTCCTGCAACCTCTAAAGCCTCCAAGCTCGCGTCCTTCGAACCTTCCTCACCAACATCCAAAGTTTCTTCATTATCACCTGAATATGAACTCTTCTTTGAAAGAGACTCAAGGACTTCAGCACAAACTACCTCATTAAGGCCAGGAGGTTTCAATCCCTGCAATACAGATAAAGGCTTACCATAACAAGCAGATACCTTAGCAATATAAGGATAGGTTAGGCGCTCCATCTTCAGCACTGATTCTTTAAACATGTCCATTGCTTTAGGCTGATAGAGAGGAGTTGTTCCAAAGGTTGCCCGGGTTCCCGAGCCTTATAACCAGCCATGTACCGCAAATGCTTCCTATTGTTAAGCAGCTTTGTATACACCTCCCCCAAAGCTGAATTGAACTTGGAAGAATAAAGGAGGTAAGTCACCACCTGGTGGAAACCATGTTCGATCAGCCATTGATTGTCTTCGGAAGCTTGGGCAAGTGAAGCCTTTAAACCTCCTTTCTCCTCTTGAAAAGCCTTCTGCTGAAATAGAAGTCTTCATCTTGTCTTTCTTCTTCGAAAATTCCTGATATTCTGACATCCTCTTCCTAAACCTCTCCACCCCCCCCCCCCCCAGGAAGCATAGAAGTCAGATTGCAAGCCCCCGTCATCATCTTCGATAGCAACAGCTCATCATCCATGGCCTCCAAAGAATCCCTCACATTCAGAGGGGCAAAGTGGGCCAACATCTCTTCACAAACAACCGATGACTTAAAATTGTCACTCACCTTCACACCCTACTCTGGAACATACACAATCTCACCCTCAACACTCATAGAACCCTCAACGTTCTTCAAAATAGCAGCTTTGGGACTGTCAACCTTTTTACCTTTTCCCTTGACCTTCTTCCCTGAAACAATCGGCAACTTTTCTACAACATTCCCTTAATCACCTTCATGACCCCCTGGTCCCCTGAAACCTCGATCTTGTCGCTTACTTCAACAGGTTTAGAACTGCTTGGTTGACTGGTATTCTTCAACAAATGATGGCTAGAATGCCTAGTTGAAAGTTTTGAGGAACTCTGCTTCGTGAAACCCTTCACATTTGGGACATTTGTGTAGTTAACCCCATCGTACCGGCACTTCTCATACTTCGTAACTGCATCCTCCCCTGGAGTTGCTTCAGCATCCCCAAAAACAACATCCGAAACATCGTCGCTTTTGATGAAATCAAGGGCAGACATGATTGTAGGATAAACAAATCAAGGATGTCAGAGTTAAGCAATTATAAAAACAATAAAGGTAACAAAGAGGATTCGTACCCTGATCACCCCTCATAGGAACCGAATCCCGATCCATTTTATCCCAACAGATGCTAATACCAGACATAATTAAGAATGGTTCATGGAACGACCGAAGCCTTGAAGGGCATTCACAAAGAGTCTCAAGAAAACGTTTATTTAACTCAGACTCTAACAGTTCAAGTTCGTTCGGAATGGCATCAGGCTGCCTGCAAACTAATTTGAACGGAACAATAGATTCTGAAACCCAAAACAACCTAGTCTTCCATGCACCAACAGTGGTAACGTATGAAGAAATCAGACCAACATTAATCTAAGATGTTTCAAAGGTAAACCAATCGCCATTATTTGCTAAACAAAAAAAACAACGAAACATCAACAGACTAGGGTCATAACCCAAAGCACGACAAACAACCTCAAAGTGAAGAACCCTAGACAACCCATGAGGGTGCAACTGACTAAAAGAAACCCGATAATACTCTAAAAGGTTTAAAACAAAAATAGAAAACGGGTGTCAAAGATTAGAAAATTCAAATTGACGAAAATACAATGCAATCGAACCCTGGGGACACTGATCGATTGATCTATCAAGCCCAGGAGCAACAGGGTTAAAAGACAGATCAATTCCCTATTCGAAGCAAAAGGCCTCAACTTCCTCCTGAGTAAGGGAAGAATAACTAACGACCAGATCTTTCTTAGCACCCATTGATGCTTGAAGGGATGATCAGACGAAAAATAAAAAAAAAGGAAGACTTACTTGTCAACGAAGACGAAACAAAACCCTAGAGGAAAAACTCGTAATGTGAAGAAAATAACCTGAAAGGCCAAGTGAAAATGATTAAGTAAAGTAAAATTATATTATTTATTAACCAATAGATATAATCATGACCAAAGAAATTAATAACCGCCACCTGACAGACTGCCACATGTCACATCAACTGTCTACTTCAAATTCAAATCCAAAGGCTTCACCGCCTTAAACCAAATAAAGACTTCAAAGCCTGAAGCCTTTTAGAATTAAAAAGCTGTGAAGTAAGTCAGAAGCCTTTGAGCTACGCCACAAACACCTTTGACTTGGGGAGCTGATGACGTGTGTAGTTTAAGGCTAATCACACAACACGACTTTCTTGGAAGGTTGAAAGCTAAAAAGGATCGTAAAGTAATACTTGTCATCAGCAAAAGAGATCGGACCAGTGACACGTCTTGTCACCACTTTCTCGTTTGACTCCAACAGCTGGCCACAGCCATCACGTGTGAAAGTCACACTCTAATACTCGCAGGTCTCAAGCCTTCATCGGCTTAAGTGGAAAGTACTTGGTTGTAACTAGGATCAAGATTTTTGACATTCCCAATATAGAAGATTCCTCTTCTATAAAATGGAGCCTCAGACAAACTTCCTCATTTTCCCTTACACATCCTTCTATTCCCTCTCTATAATCATACTTCACGTGTGATCTTCTCTCCACTTCACTTATCCCAAACGTAAAACAATAACATCAACATTCTGACTTTGGGACTATCCCAAATCAGAATAACAACTAAAACAAAAACTCTTGAATCTCCTATCTACGTTTACAACGTAAAGGGACTCCATGACATGTAGTTGGTTAACTGAAACCCTTTTACCCCTATGAGACTTTTTCTCAGCGTTGGACCCTTATTTGTTGTAGCAATAGTACCAAATCAACATGTTAACCAAAGCGCAAGTTCAGAGAGAAAGATTGTACCTGGAAGGTGTTTTCGTATTGCCTAAAGCCAAACGAAGTGCGAGCGTCCACCGTGCCTACCCCTTAAAGCGTAACCTTAAAAGTAACCAATTCTGGATTTTGCGTTTGATCAACTAACAACGCAAGTCGAATCTAAGCATCGGGTTGCATTGAAATCAAGGAGTGACTGGTCGATACTTTTCCTTCCCTTGGGTTTTTTTTTTCGGCCGTAGGATTTCAATAATGAGGGGTTGACAATGTACAATGGTTGCAAGAAAATGTTATTTAAGGAGTTAAACCACAAGTTACATCTAAGTCCATCTCCTTTCACTGGTGGAAAATTAAATGAATCCAAACCTTGCTTTTGAGCCAACTTACCTAACGACCCTCCACATTCCAACTTAGTGCAAATAAACTACAAGGTTTCGTGATACATTATACTTTATATTTACATCATTAACATTACATAACATGGTAGATGAAAATTTGGTTTGTTACAAGAAATATTTAACCATAAACATACCTGGTGATGAAATCGGGAATGGTGCAAGTGGACCCGATAATGCCTCTGACAATATTCTAGCATCATGCGCCACCCCTTCCCAGTCGGTCACAATGAACGCAAAAATCATGTTGAAGTCAAATTGCTATTACATTTTGATAATAATCCCATTTATCATTTTCCTCTATATAAATCTTGTTTACTGGCAGAGACAACATGTATCAAAGTTCCATCTAGTGCACCATTCGCTCCTTTATAAACTCGTCATAGCCTATTGTTGTGTCTCGAAATGTTTGGATTTGGATTGAAAGAAGTTGGTACTATCATATCTTTGGTGAAAACATCATTTTATCTAAGACTTCATAAAAAAAAATTTATGAATTGTTTGTTTAGAGTGTTGAAATCTACATTTAATAACCACATAACGTTGATTATGATTGATTATAATAAAATCATCTCTCCTCAATCCTTTAACAAATAATTTATTCTAAAATGTGCACATAATTAGACAAAGGATTCACGAGACATGCGTAGTAGTTCAATGAATTGTTTTGGATTTCCTTACAATAGCTCTAACATTTATTTATGTCCCGTCATATCCGAATCATTGTCTCGCACTCGTTTCAAATATCTCCTCCAAGAAAAGCGGACATACAAGTACATAAGCATTACAAGAAACATGCAATGTTTTCAACATAACCAAAACATAAACAACCATGCATGCAATATTTTTCAACATTACTAAAAGCATACAATACATAACCAAAAGCAATCAATGTTTTCAACATAACCAAAAGCACATGGTCGTGTTAACCAAATAAGGTTCTTCACTACTTTATTAGTCCTAAACTTGTAGCCGACATCGCGATCCATCCTTTTAATACGTCTGGAATATCTGGCAATGCCATCCAAGCCGCTCTCATGTCTGATGATACTCAAAAAATACAAAAAGCAGCTAAAAATAGAGGATCTACCGGGTTTTAACCCAACCAACTTTAACTTCTCAGAACATTCAAGAACTGTCGGCCCTTCTTTGCCTTTAATCAAATATTGTAAAGCCTTTTGCATATCAAGTGCTAAATCATATAAATTTATAGTTTTTGCCCTTTTGTTTGGATTAGGCTGGGAGGTAGACTCAAAAGTATGCTCAGGAGTAGGCTCGGAAGTAGGCTCTGAGGTCTGATGATCAGTGCCGGCATCATCTTCTGTGTCAAAATTAATGGTGTCTGTAATCATAAGTGGTTTGACACAGTGACAAGAAGATGATCCAACCACTGATGTTTGGGTTGCGGTCCACATGCAATTACCATCAAACAATTTTGCACAAAGTTCTGAAAAAGGCAATGGAACAGTCTTCAATGATGCAGCCTTCGGATGCCCCTAAACCCAAAGTAAAAAAAAAATGTTACAAGTTTTTGTTTATAGGTAGATGTTAAAAAATTATTCATATGAGCATACCTTCTTAAATTCTTCCCATTCCTTGTTTGTTAAGGTAAAGGTATTTGTTTGAGCGTTGTATATGTTGTCACTTTTGTTTTTCAAATACACCCATCCTGTGTATTTGGCTTTAAGATTGTCATAAGCATTTTTCATTTGTTTATGAGTCAAATCAAGGCCAAACTTTTCCATAAGAACTTTTCCTAACTTATTCCATGAGTCTTTGTGCATACTCAATCCTTTTCTACCCGTCGTGTTTATCTCTTCAATGCAAGTTTCTAATAAGCATTTTAGATGCTCATTCAACCATTGTTGATTCTCTCCCATTTCTATTAATCAACAAACAAGCAACATAAAAGGCATGAATTCAATAATAAGCATTTTTTGTCCAAATCAAAGGGTTGTATAATCTAGAAATCAAAGTGCTTCATGAACAAGTGATATCAACAAGCATGCCCATGTAATCTAGCCCACTTGGTAGAGACATAGGTCTCTTAAATGGGAGGTTCAAGGTTCAGTCCTTGGCAAGGGTGTTGTAATTTAGAATTATTGGTATAATAGTATAGGAGATATAACATTTGTCGTTCATAAAAAAAAATATCAACAAGCATATATACCAACAAACATATACAAATAACAAAATCATCATTTCTATTGATCAACAAACAAGAAACAAATCTCATTCAAACAAGCAAGCAACAAATAAGCAAAGTCATCATTCAAAACAAAATCATCAATCCACATATCATCCAAAATCATCAAATCCACATATCATGAAATCAAAACAGATCTGAACAAAAGAACCTAAACCCTAATATTCTCAAATCCACATATAAAAATAAACCTAAACAGATCTGAACAAAAGAGAAAAAAAAAACTAAATCCTAATTTTCATAAAAGTTTAATGTAAAACCTTAAAACAATCCATACCTTTTAATGATGGGATAGAGGAGTGGTGCCAGGGAGGGCAACGCTGATGAAGGGTGGCGATGGGGAGGGAGGCGTCGAGATGGATGTGCTAGGGTTTGAGAAGAAGTTGTGATAGTTATCTAATGTTCATGAAGAGGTTGGAAGAGGATGGGTCAGGTCTGCAGCAAGAAGAGGGAACACAAACCTTTCGGCAGACCAAAACGTCTATGCGGCACAAACAAAAGAAGGAAGGAAAAGCTTTTCTGAAAAAACAAACACCCCCTTGTCTAGTGCTTACCGGGGGGGGGGGGGGGGGGGGGGGGGGGGGCCTTAGTTTAGATAAAGAAAGAAGCTTTTCCCAAGGTTTGAAAACTGTAAAAGCTGTTAATTTGGGCTCTATTGGGATGATAAAGATAGCTTTTCCCAAAAGGCTTTTTTTTTTTTTTTTATTATTGAAAACTGAAACCGAACCGTTGAATTTTAAAACTGAAACGTTAGTAACGGTTTGGTTTCAAGGTTTGGGCTCTATTGGGATGATAAACATAGCTTTTCCCAACATATTAACAGAAAATCATATTAACAAGCACTAACCGATAATCAAACAACATATACTAACAGAAAAATCAAATAAATATTCAGATATTAACAATCACCAGCAACACAATAACATAATAACATGTTCAGTATCATATTAACGAAAATAACAGCAAACCGAAAGTCACAGGCAAAAAAAAACTAACAAAAAGTAAAGGCAACAAGAAACTTAACAGTTAAAGGACATCTGAAGTCTAATTGCAACAAAACACTCAACAGAAACACAAATCTTATTAGTAATTATCATGATTTTAAGGTTGTAACTTTACCAGCTTGTTGTTGCTGAGCTTTCTTTTGGGCCCGAACCATGGCCCGTTTTGCACGTGGACTCATTTCACGTGCTTGGCTAGGCGGCATCACAAGAAATAGGTGCTCACTGCCTGAAAATATTCTCAGTTCCTGCAACAGTAACACAATATATAATAAATAAATAAATAAATATCAGGCAGTTTATTTAGAGGACTGCAAAATGTACAGTTCAAAACTACTATAATATGAACGTGCTGATATTAAAATCAAAATTTGATGAACTATAAAGATTTGGAGAAAAAATAATGGGCCAATTCCTGATCCAGGATTTTTCGCCATTGGGGCAAAATTGATCCATATAAACGTGTCGAATAATAATAATATAGTTAGTTAAGCAGCATGATTAAACTAACGATAGCATAAAACAATAATCCAAAACATGAATACTCAGCAAACCAACTAAATAATCAATAATCATCAAAGAATTGACCAAGTGACGCCTAAACATATTCACATTATGCGTTAAGCATCTTGATTACGCGCAGTTGGGTACAGAAAACAAATTAAACGAATCACATGATTACCTATCTATATGATTTGCACAATAGAAAATGAAGTACAAAAACAAAAGAAAAAACTAAAGCTAGGCTTGGTTTAAAAAAGCGTGAAGCGCTCCAAGGCGTTTAGGTCTCAAAATCCGAGGCATGAGGCCAGTGGCGAAGCTTGACCCGAGACTTCGGGGGGTCGGAAATCACTAGTTTTGGGTGGTCAAAAACCAGTTTCGAGGGGTCGAAACCGTATATACCGAAAAATTTCTATACGAATACTATATAATCGGAACTTCTGAGCGAAAATTCGGGGGTCGGCCGCCCCTCCCCGCCCCTTAAAAGCTACGCCCATGCATGAGGCATGAGACATTAGGCGAGAGCCTCACACATGAGAGTTGATAGCACTATGTACAACTGAAAAAAGCCTCTACAGTAAAAAAAGATCCTGGCCTTTTATTATCATGTAAAACATTTATTATCTCTTCATCCCGGCCTTTTTATTATCATGTAAAACATTTGTTTCTACAAACCCAATCTTGACCCAAAAGTCCTGAAACACCGCCTCAAAGCCTTGAGGCGTTTTCCTTATCGCCTCAAGTGCCTCGCGTCTCAGGCGCTCCCGAGGCACTGTTTTTTCAACCAAGAAGATAGGGGTAATCACAGTCCAGTTTTGGCAGTTTTTAGGTCAAATTGTTACTAAATGTTTTTTTTATTATTGAAAGCGGATACATTCAAAAATTAAACTTTGGTTTGATGGTTTGGGATTTGTTAACAGTCATCAGAAACACAATAACCGAATATTAATAACAAAATAACATGTTAAGTATCATATTAACATAAATTGGAAGTCTAATTGCAACAAAATGCATAACAAAAATACAAATTCTATTTGTGATTTGCAGAATTGAGATGATAACTTACAGACGAGCAGTTGGAATGAGATTTATTAGGGTTTCAAATCGCACTTAAGAATGGGCTTACGTTATTCCACTATGCAATGTAAACGGTAAAGAACTAAATATATTTAGGGGTGTTTTTCGGGTTTCGGATTTTTTATTGATAACCGAACCATTTAAAGTTCGGGTTGGTCGGGTTGAGTTTATTCAGTCGGGTTAGTTCAGGTCGGGTTTGTTCGGTTTTCAGGTTTATATGTAATATGAAAAATGTTTTTTTTTTTATCTTGTAAAAATATCATGAAAATTGATCATGATACTAAGAAAAATATTATTAAAATTCAAACATTATTTTATTTCATGAAATGATACATAGTGTTTAAAATTCCTAAAAGTTGATGTTCAAGATGCTAACGAATCTAAACTTAGAGGGTGTTTGGGATTGCGTTTTGAATCTGATTTTTAGATTATCGCGTTTTGAAAACGCAAATAATCAGTTTTTAGTGTTTGGATTGCGTTTTGAAAACGCAGATAATCAGTTTTTTAGGCTACCAAAACGCAATAATCTATAAGCAGCTCCACCCCTGCTTTTCCAAAACGCATAATCTATTTTGAATAATCAATCCCAAACACCCCCTTAAACACATCAATAAAAATAAAAAAAAACATTACATGTTTGGGTTTTTATTCGGATTTCGAGTCGGGTTGTTCGGGTTTTATGTTAGGAAAAATTGACCCGATAACAGATCCATTTAAGGTTCAGATTGGTCGGGTTTGAGTTATTCGGGTTCGGGTTTTCGGGTATTGTCTTATTCAGGTTCGGGTGGCCTCGAATCGGGTCGGGTCGGGTTTCGGGTTTCAGATAAAAAAGAACACCCCTAAATATATTATACCACTAATTTAAATTAAAAGAAGTTTTAAAAATTAAATCCAATTAATTTAATTTATAAAGTTTTAAAACCGCAATCCAAACCGTTTGTAACGGTTTGAAATTTTGAAAGGAAAGTAAAATAAAAAATGATCATGAATCCGTACCCGATGATCGGTTTAAGAGGTTTTCACGATTTCCGAATCATGAGCACCCCTAGCTGAAGTAGTGAAATGAAGTAGTGGAGATTCTAACGAACACTAATTTAATTGTGCTTTTGTTGTCGCCTTTCTATGAATGGATTCTAATTGTGCTTTTGTTGTTAGTGTTGCTACTACTACTAGTACTACGTCGTAGGACACTAGGACTTCAGTTTGTATGTATCATGCATGTTATGGGTGAAAGTTAACCGAATAACATAAGTTACAAGCTAAGCCTACTGACATGTTTTGCCCCGGTTAATGTGTGACATTAATATGTTTTCTATGTTGGAGATATTCACTCAAGTGGGCAAATGTTTTCTATGTTGGAGATATTCACTCAAGTGTTTGCCCGTGGCATTCGTGTACTTTAGCTACCAGTAACACGACAATAGTAAGGTTGTCAGCCCAAATAGTACTACTCAATTATGTCTATCTCGTGAAAATCATGGGGACTTTGTGTGGTAATGTATGCTAATTCTTGTATATTTATATCAAGTTAAACATAAACAAGCACACAATAAGCAATGTAAAAAATGATAGTTCGGGTAGCATGTTTCCTTTTTATTTTTATTATTTACCTGTGTTACCCATTAGTGATTAAAGATAACAGATCAACACATTAAGTAAAAGAGCAATATTGTTTTGTTTACTTTGTCATTATAATTGTGTATTGTTCCAATTATAACTCATATCTATAAACCTAAACAAAATATATCATTTTACCTGTTTTTTAACCGTAAAGTTCACTGAACTCTAACCTAGTATTACTAATAAATTAAAGGATAAGAAGATTTGATAAGGATCTTTTTAGTCAAGTATGACCACAAAGATTGAGTAATTATTAAAAAAAAACACACACACACAAAAAATAAAAATGGTAGTCCACATTTAACCCAAAAAGGTTTGCTCCATGACCAAGTTTTAAGATTAAAAACCTCGCAAGAACAAGAATAATAACTTGATTGTTTTATTCTAACAATCTTTAAACCTTCACCGTAACCAAATCCATACACATATTTGAAAGATAAATTAAATGTTAATGGATCAGGAACTGTCTTGAACTCTCCAGACAAAGGGTTATATAGGATCAGTTCTTCATTATTCTGATGGTGATTGATCCTATCAATGTAATAGGGCATGACTAAGGTAAAAGGAGCATCCCAATGTATGACCCAACAATAGTGACCTCTCCAAAATATGTGTTCAGGTTAAAAGGAGAGCAAAAGAGCTTGATTAGCGATGGAGAAATCATGTCGCTGCACGAAAAAGTGTTATCTGCGACGGGAAAATTAGATTCACCAGGGAGAAAGATCATCCATCGCGATCGGGCTGATGTTATTTGTGCGCAAAAAAGTGTCGACATCATGTACAGAATGTTGGTAGATTGTTTAGGTTCTTGAACAATCAAGATGTCTCGGTCAATGGCGTGGTTGTACATATATAATCATTGTTGTGAAACCAATGACATTGATGCAATAGTTTCGACATCTCAATAGCATATTATATTATATTATATTATACTATGTATTAAAGAAAACTTAAGATGAATAGTAATTTTCTGTTTTAAGTAGGTTATAAATATGTGTGTGGTGGTTGGATTGTTCCTTATAATACAAGACTTCGCAGGTTCGAGGCCGGTTGCATACTTCTTACATGTTTTTGTTACGTCTTTTTCTTCTTAATGGCAATTCATGTAATTTATGCTTATTCAGAGGGTATATTGGTGATTTTTGTATGTAAATGGTGGGTCGCTTTCTTCTAAACCACATGTATAGCATCTCTCTGTCATCAGAGGGTATATTGGTGATTTTTGTATGTATTTGGACGTAAATCATATGTTCTCTTGGTGAAAAGCAATAAGGTTAAAAATATGTATGTCAACATAATGCATGTGGTTATTTTTAAGGGCTGATTTTTTGTGTTTTTTTTTTTTGTTATCCGTTTAAGTGTTATTAACAATGGTATGTCTTCACCGCAGCGCGAAGCTCGGGTCATAAAGTTATTAACTATATATGAAGGGAAAGTGAATGATGAATGGAAAGATGGTGGCATTAGTTTGATGTTGTTGGCATGTTAGTGTTGTTGAGTAACTGACTGGCGAAAGCAATGACGAAGAACGAAGAAGTGAGAATGAGAGCAATGGGGAAAAATGATGAGGTGAGGACTAGGGGTATAACGAAGAACATGCCTGAATGCTAGAAAGTAATAACTTTGGCTGTATTTTTTTTGGCGTACTCTAGAAGCTGAGCTTTTACTTTTCTGTATGTATATAGCTATTGTAGGATATTGTATTGTGGAAGCCGCGCTGCAAAGCACGCGGGAAGATTTACTAATTAACATTATAAGTCTACTAGAGAATTGCACCTTATATTAGCTCGACTGTTCGAACTTGAGTTATTAAATTAGTGTTAGAGGTACTTCGAATTAAAGGTGCACAAAAAAACCGGAACCGGAAAAAAAAACCGAAACCATGTATTAAAAAAACCGAAACCGTACCCGACCCTACCCTCCGGGTACGCATAGGGTATAGATTTCTATGTAAAAAATCGGACCTGGAACCGGACCCGATTTATACCCGGTTGTACCCGGTTTTTTTAAATACCCGGAACCGGGTTGTACCCGGAACCGGGTTTTCCGAATACTCAAAAAGTATGTGTCAAACGACGGGTCTATTTGGCATTTTGATGTTTAGGCGGAACCGGGTATTAAAAATTCGGAACCGGATTTTCCGAATACTCAAAAAGTATACTCAAAGAATTCTATAACCGCGTTATAATCATCTAAGTCGCACTACCCTTCGACGTGATTGTATAAAAATAATTCAATACCTAGTGTACACGGTTTTTTTCAATACCCGGTATACCTGAAACCGGTTCCATACCCGGAACCGAGTATTGAAAAAACCGGAACCGGGTATTGAAAAACCGAAACCGGTATACCGGGTATGGTTTTTTATGCTAGGAACCGGAACTGAAACCGGTTCTTTCAATACCCGATCGAAATAATACCCGACTCTACCCGGAACCGGGTATTAAAAAACCCGATTTGTGCACCTCTACTTTGAATTATTATACCAGCCTAATATGTCACTAAAATAATAACCCAATCCTATTTACACTACCGTATTTGTGTTTTTAGTACTTTTAGTGATACATCTTAGGCTAGATGGTATGGTCCCTGTCATACCCACCAACCTCATCCTCCACTTAGAATCCACTTCATCAACTCCCTTTTCATCCCCATCAAGGGGATGGTGTTCTCCCTACTCGAGGAGAACAAGAGAAAGAGAAAGAGAGGGAGAGGGAGGGGGGAGAGAGATTGCCACCGAAGGGAGAAGGGGCAGTATTCCCCAACGGCACCAAGTGCCACATGGGCTTCCCGACCCCTCCCCAAACCCCAAAGCCGTAGAGCAACACCAACCAGCAACAAGGTGTTTTTGGTTTGCTACATAGCACCTGCCCAGCTAATGGGGTGTTTTCTCTCTCTTGCCCTACTCACATAACACAAAAACATTCATTCCCTCTTCCCTTCCACTCACACTCCCTCTTCATCCCCATCCTCTCCTCCACCTCACATCCTCTCTCATCCACATCGCCTTCTCTCTTTAAAAACACCAAAAATGCCCTTATTGTGGATGGTCTTAGTCATCAACCATGCTCAGATGGTCCAAAAGCAAATATGCCCATAATGTTATTATCTAAAAGCTCAAACATAAGAAAACAAATAAGTGAGTAATAAAACACAACGCTTTGTTGAATGTTTAAATAAAAGAACCACTATATTTGTCGGATTTCGCATGATCGCATGAATGAGCAATCGAGAACCGCGGCTACATATTTACTTTTGATATTGTATATTGGACACCTAGAACAAAAATGTTAAGTAAACAGAATTGTTTCTTGTTTTGCCATCCACACATTATGACATCAAAATGTTGGGCATACCTTGTCCAAACAAGCATCAAATGCATTACCGTTGTACAAAAACATGCGATCAACTACCCCAAATGAACTGGAAAATGTTTCTACTAGCGACTCCATTGATCACATTGTTACTCTGCTTCTTCAGGAGTTCCTCTTGTGCACACGTGTCACCATCCTTGCAAACCAAGTTGGTCAAACGGATAAAATGAGATAAAAATAACAAAAGAGGAAACGGGTTGAATAATACCCATAATATATTTTGCGGTGCTATTGAAATAATATAACTTTTGTAATCATATTTGGCATGTTAAAATCATGAAGTTTAATCAAATGTATAAAGGATTTACCTAATAAAGATACAGGAAAATTTTGAAAAAAAAAAATTAGATAAAAAGTGTTTGTGGGTAGGAGTAAACTTCTACCCTTATTGCATCATTCAGAAAAGTGGAAAACAAATCATTTAAATCATGGTTGTAAAACAAAACTCACAAGACACGAGTAGGCACGAGCAAGTGACAAAACCGTTGGGTACAAATCCAAGACAGCAATGGCAACATCCTCAGTCACTTGTGGAACCTGCAACAAGAAATTTTACTCAAGATTTTATATTAGGAAACCCATGTAAAAATTTCAAGTAATCTCGTTATAAAATGTTTCGTCAGCTAAACACTGGTTTAATTTGGGCAATAAACTTAAATGTTTGTAAAAATATAACAAACAGGAGTGGACTAGGCTTTTTTTCACTTAAATTTATTACTTACTATGTATGTCAACAATAATCTCCATCTTAGATTTGTAAATTGTAACTCTTCTGATTCCCTAAATTTTTTAACTAGAGACCTCTTTGGTTTAGGTTATGGTTCAAAAAAATGGTAAACCATAATTAGGTTCGGTTAATATCTTGGTTAAAAAAGCGTGCAACACATCAGGGTTGAGGCAGCACCTCATGTAGTTTCTGAGCCAAAAGTATATCTGTAGGAGCTTTACGTGTCAAACGAATCAAACGGATGAAAAATCATGAAATGTTTACTTGATAAATAGGTTGATATGCAAAACACATGATAGAAACAACTTCTGATTGTAAATGAAGTTTATGTGGATCTATATAGACGCACACCTCGAATACATGATGCACGCAACTCGCACCTCGACTTTTGGGACCTAAATGCCTCAGAGCACCTCATGTTCTTTTAGAACCAAGGTCAAAGTGCAGTCAACAGCCCTACTATTGGCAAAATCAAAGAGAAAAATGTATGCCTAAATATTTAACGTTATGTCTCTAACCTGCAAGAGTTGAGTAGCAAATACATCACTAACTGTCATCTTATCTAACTCTTGGCACCTTTCAATAAACTGATCAAAAGAAGGGCATATTGGTAAATCTTGATGTTTCGGATCATTGCCAAGATATTTGTAGTATTCTGTTATTGATTGAGTAAGATGACCATATTTTCGGAGGGTGTCTCCCATCCCACTAGTTCTCTGTACATCAAACCCCTCCAAAATTTCGGTTGTCAAACAACTACAAAATAAACAAATTTTAGTCGATGTAAATAATCAGCAGTAAATTCATTCAAATATATTTGTACTTACGCAGTTTTAAGACTTTCAGCACTTTCACAAGCATTTGGATCACCTTCTACTAGGTATATAAACCTTTTAAGTCCTGATCTCTTTATGAAAAAAAACAAGATAATAGTACTTCCCAAATTAGCAACAATATAAACTAATACTAGCCTGCTAGATTAAAATAAGTATTCCTTCTGTCCTAGTCCAATGGGTTAGTTTAACCCATAAAACGTAAGTTCAAAAATTTGTTTTTCAAATCATTAATTTGTCAGAGTATGATTAAACAAAGTATATATATGATTGTTGTATTAATAATCAAACTTTTTGTATAAAATGATTAGGAGGTTTTATGAGTTAAAGCACACATTTCGCGATTTTTAACCCATTTGACAGGTTTTGTTGTTGACTAACTGTTATGTTTTTCCTGTTTGACCCATTAGCAATAGAACATTAGAACATAACCGAAATTAAAACATTTATAAGTAAATGGATAGTAAGAAACATCACCAGGATCCGCACTTTCTGCTCTCTGTAACGATTATCCCTGATTGAAGATCTCAAATCATCAACATTTTTTCTCTCAACAATAAAATCTAGAACGTATTCACTACCAAGTTGCTTATGGCGAGCTATCCAAATTCCATCTCCAACAGGTAAGCGTCTCACCTGTTAAAACTAAATAATATTAAATATGAATAGCTTATTTTAGGAATAGAAGATAGAGAAAGATGGTCACAAATATTAGCGATGGCAATTTCAACCTATTTACACACGAATGGTCGATTCAGGTTATGTTTTATCGCTAACGGGTCAAATGGATTAGCTTATTAGATAACATGTTAAATAGGTAGAGCCCATCAAATGTAGACTATTATTGGAGTATATAGTTTCTGTGAAATATTATAAATTTTGGGTAAAAAACATTCTGGGTCAACCCCAGTACCCCACTGAAAAAATAACTCGCTTTTAACCCCACTAGGTTTTGACCCATTACCCAACCCATCTGACCCACCATTTTGCCAAATCAACTAAGTAGTTAAATTAGATGTTTGTGTGTGATCTTGGTTGGTCTTGTGGTTCTAATTTACACTAAAGGTTCAAGTTCACCTCTATAGGTATTTTAAAATGGAGTTGAATATGCTCAAGTAGTTTTCTAGACTTTGACCTGAAAATCAGAAAGCAATACTGTTATGTTACATGAGAGAATTATATCTCATTATCTCAAGATTAACATCAATAAGAAAATTGATGTACTAAACAATGACGTAATGATGCAGAACTGCAGAAGAGAAACTAATAATTAAATAGAAGACAATTACGCCTTGGTGAATTTCTCTCGGTCATCCAATATTAGAACCACTTCATATATATCCGCAAATCGGTCTCCAAAAGTCAAAGGTGGCATTGATAAAAGATTTGGTTTAGCTTCTAGATCATTCCTACCCCGCTTAAGAACATTGTGGTCCTATAACATCACGCAGGGAAAAAACAAAAAAGTAATTTCTAAATAAAATTTAAGAAGAGATAAATGCAGTAAATAGTGTGCTTATCACTATAGCAAATTAGCCACTACCAATTGGTAACCCGATAATTTGAAATTGATGATGTGGCATTGGTTTCCCTTGCATTATGTTATTTCAACGTCCACGTGGATATTCCATGTGTACTATGATACAAAAGTACGGGAAAATAAAGGTATTAAATCAATGCAATAATAAACCTTTTTTTTTTAATTATCGGCCATCAGGTAACCCATTGCTACAATGATTTAATTTGCTATTCTAACTAAAAAAAAAACTAAAAAATCAAAGTACGTTGTTTTAAGAAAAACTGTGAGTATGTTGCCACGAAGGAAATTAAAACAAGACATTATTGCTTTCTAGCCCAGATTAAAGAAAAAAACTTGTTTAAAAAATTCATGATAAAAAGACAATATCATGCCAAAAGAGATTAAAACTCACATTCGATGAACAAGATCTCAGTGTTGAACATGGAATTCCAGTTTCACATCTGAAAGGGACGGTTTGGCCTAGATATTATAAGTAGTAAAAATGTCAATGATTCAAGGTTATGCCAGGTCGTCACTTTGTATCTAGCTTTTGTAATTTGTAATAGTATATCAGTACCATTTTTATGAGTGTAAGAACTAGTTGATGCATGATGTTTGACTTGAGCAATGTTCCGAGAAGTCAAAGGTAAATTATAAACTTCAGCTTCCCGAAGACGACATAAAACAGATAACCAAAGTGAAGAAATTTCTTCATTTGGTGACTTTTCTGCCACCTCAGTATATGCACGGATAACCTGTTCTTTAGAGTATCCCATACCCACAAGCTACAAAAAAATAAAAATGGACCAATAAATATTATTTTAAGCATATAATATATTTGTCCTAGACAGCTTGGTTTTAAAATGCGCACATAGCGCGTGATGCACCCAACGTACTGATGAGGATGCGTTGCGTTTACATGATGCGAGAATATTGCGCCAATTGATGCACGAGACATTCTCTGTTACGGTTTTTTTTTTTTTTCCTTTTTTCTACAGATTTTATGAAATGGGTTGGGTTTTTTCAATAATTAATATCTTAGTATGCTTGATTTGGACCATTATGGTTCCTAAACACTTTTTTGTGGTTCTAGAAACATTTTAGTATGCTTGATTTGAACCAAAAAGCACAACTCCTATCTTCTTAATTCTTATTATGTCTGTTTTTTTAGTTTAAGTACGTTTTTATAAGTTGTGTATAAATAATTCTTTTGTATTTTTTTTATAAAGAGCGCATTGCATACGTGGTGCGCTTGCATCACGCGTCAGATTTTTAGACCAAACGCGTCGGAGCGCATCACGCAATTTAAAAGCATGCTAGAAGGTATACCTTATCAAGAGTATCGTCAGGAATATCTATTGATTTTTTTCGCCGTTTTGAAGAAACATGATGAGGTGGCATGTTTTTAACCGAGTCAGAATTAGTGCACACTGAATCTATCGTGTTGTTTTGGTTTAAATCAGAAGTTTTATTAGTAACTTCCAAATTCTCTGTAGAATCAACCAATCCAGATCTTGATAGACACTCACGGGCAGCTTCTTTTCCTTGCTCAGTTAGCATGTACCTGAAATTAAATAATAAGTACAAAAGCGATAGGTGGCATGTTCAGTTCATCGTATTATCTGACACAGAGATATCATAAGACTAACAAAAGAAAAGGATTTTCAAACTGATTATGTGATTTTGAATAATTATAATCAACGAGCTGTAGGAGAAGGTACTTGGATTTGTTGTAGTAATCAGATAATCAATTGTTTAAATTTTCGACAAATTTAAGAAATAAAGACATTAAATGACCATAAAAATATATTATTGTGAAAAAAAAATGAGAAAATTCTTGTGATATGGGAGTAAGAATATTTCAAATTGGGTAATTTTGAATAAAGTGTAATCATGTAATTGAATTTTTCCTTACGATAATAACTTTTGTTGCAGTTAGTATGAGTTCATTATCAAAAATTGGTTATTTGACAATCAAATAATAAGAAAACAAGTTTCAAACAGCTAGTTTATGTAACCTCCTAAAATCAAAAGGCTAGAAAAACAAAAAATAACTCGATGAAAACATGCTATCTTTATATGAGAATAAAAACTAAAAAATATACTTTGCAGGGCAGCTAGATTTTACAACCAGCCCTTTATCTATCAACGTTTTCATGCAATTCCATCCACTATACCAATCCCTGCTTGAGCTAACTCCAAACTGGCCTGCTTTCCCCTTTCCTATTTCAGGCCTGTAAGTACAAAAAATAATTGAAAAGAAACACCATCATATACTTGGAGTAAATAAAAGCTAAAAAAGCAAAAAAAAAAAAAGAAACATACATTATAGGTGAGCGAGACAGCCCACTTGCTTCAGCAGCATCAATTAGCTCTTGTTTCCGCATAAATTCAACTCCATCAGCAGTTCCTCTTAACAACAACAAAAAAAACCATCAAAATTCATGCTGTTAATAAACCAAAATTACATAGGAGATAAAAGGGAAAAAGGATGTATCATGTTTACCTGTAAAGGGTGAGCAATAAAGCATAAGCCACAGAATTCTTTTGAGGCATGTATCGCTTGCTTTCCTTAATTCTCTCACCTACATTTTTATTAGAGATTTTATACAATGGAAGAAATCAGAAACTGCAAGATAACTAAAAAAAGTGTGAATCGTTAAAGAAATTACCCTTTTGTATCATCTCTTCATTCTCAGCAGCATCAACAAAGAAATCTTTCATAAGTTTCAAGATCCACTTTCCAACACCTCTGTCACATTAAAAATGAAATGCCATATGAAGTGAAAACACAGAAGAAATCTTAATTACCGACATCTATCAGTCTTTCATTTAACCATAAAGTAGCTTAGCTACGCAACTTCTTCCAAGAAGAAGCCATCATCAACACTAACCTTACCAACCCTTGTTAGATTTACATAATAGAGAGTCGTAAATTTATAATGCACTTCTAGACTATATATTCTGACACCATGTTGCCAAAAAAGCGCCTATGCGCTCAGGCACAGCCCAACGCACCAAATGCACTGTGCCCCGAAAGGCTAGCTTTCAGGCTATGAGGTGCTGCTTCAGGGCATTTTCTTGCCAGATGATTATATTGAAGGCCCCTAAACAAACCTAAAACAGCCTAAACAAACCTAAAACATTTCTAAAACCCCTAAAAATGGTATTTTTACACTATGCGCCGAGCTCTGAAAAAGCCCTCGCTTTTTAAGCGCCTAGGCTCCAGTTTTGATAACATAATTCTGACATGGTAAAGAAATGTGGGTAAGGTGGCAGTGATTGAAGAGCTCTTTCTAATAAAATTTCAAACTGTTAACGATATTTGTATAAAATATATTTGTTTCAACTTTCAATCACCATTGCAGTCCCGTGATAGGGTCAAACCTACTCAAGTTTCACCAATCCGAAATCAATCCAAACATAATGTTAAAATATTAAACATCATTATAGTTGCAAATGCAAGTTGAATCTAATTCACATTGCCATTCAATACATGACATGATATCATTCAACACGTAATGGTTGTATTACTACTCCCTGGTTCACACACACACACACACACCTAATCATACACTTTTGAGTCTAGATGTTAAATAAGGACTCCAAATTGCATACTTCTTAGAGCACCTCAAATGGCGTGCCACATCACCATCGGAGAACCCAAGTCTATGGGTTTGAGTCCTTGGCAGCGGACCCGTCTGGAAGAAGCGTGTGGGGACCACACACACAAACATTCTCTTTAATATATTTAATTATTATATAAAAAAAGTGGAGTGTGAGGTGTAGGTTTGGAGGAAAAATGAAGAGGTTGGTTTGAAATCTGATGTGGCATGCTGAGGTGGCGATTTGTAAACAAGGACGTTTGTTGTTGGGGAAAAATGAAGTTTCGTGGAGGTTGGTTTGAAATCTGACGTGGCATGTTGGGGTGGCGGTTTGTAAACAAGGACCGGTAGGCGGTAGAAACATAAATACTCTTAGGTAGCGTTCGTTTCACGGAATGGAATTTGGATGGAATTGGAACGTATATTCCATTTCGTATGTTGTTCGTTTCAACAAAAAAGAAATTGTAATCAAACAACAACATGCGGAAGGGAATCTACATTCTAATTCCATCGAGATTTCATTCCATTCTGTGAAACAAATTATAGCTCGTGCACGAATTCCAATTCCAATTCCATTGCAATCCATGAAACGAACACTACCTTATAGTCTTATGTACACATCAATGGATCAATCAATCAAACATAATATTATTCTAACCAACTTGAAATTCAAATAACAACAAAAGGAATAATAATAATAATAATAATAATAATAATAATAATAATAATAATAATAATAATAATAATAGTAATAATAATAAAAGAAAGGGTTACTTGACAGAGGAGAAGTCCTTTAGGGTTTTGATATGCGATTTGGAAGAAGAAACGTTAGCACAGGCCTTGGATATGGTATTAGCGTTAGTCTCCGATATTCCTTTAGGCTTATTCTCCATTTCCTTTAACTTTGCTAACATGAAGTCTAGAAGCTCCTTGTTCTCAGGGCACGATACTGCTCTGTCCATTGTTTAGTGATCGATTTAATTAGGGTTTTGAAATTAGGATGTTTGAATGGAAATTTATGGAAAGATTTGATATGTGTTTGGGGAAATTGAAGAATTGATTGAATGGTTTGTGTGGATTTGGTTACTGATCAGAGACGAAATCAT
The DNA here is from genome assembly GCA_030844895.1 of Ambrosia x helenae. NCBI lineage: Eukaryota > Viridiplantae > Streptophyta > Magnoliopsida > Asterales > Asteraceae > Ambrosia > Ambrosia x helenae. The sequence continues at coordinate 3,247,467 of CM061232.1, read as the reverse complement.
GTTGTTGATAATAATAATAATAATTTGGGTAACGGAGAAGAAGATCAACTGCTCCCGCGTGGGAGCACTTGTTTTCAAATTCTGATTTCATGTGTTATGACTACTTGAATATAATATTAAGGGCATGTTTCGCTATCCATTTTTTCCCTAACTTTTGACTTATAATTTATTGAAGAAGTCAAAAGTTAAAAAAAAAAAGTGTTTGAGTAATTGTTTGGAATATGAGCTTTTGGAAGATTTTGGCATTTGAAAAGGAAAAATGAAAGGATAAGTCATAACTCACAATTTGTGACTTATGGGGAAAATGAACTTTTGATGGAGAATAAGTCATTAGGAGAAAAGGAAATGGAGAGCCAAACATGCTCTAACTTAACTCGTTTCAACTACACCGAGCAAAGCGGGCGGGTCAAAACAGGTCAGGATCAAAACGGGTCCGGGTCAAAATGCGTCAATTCAAAAAACGGGTTGTATTGGTTCGGGTTAAAACGAGTCCGGATCAAAACGGGTTTCGGGTCAAGTCGGATTGGTTGAAAAAAAAAAGTTAATTTTTTAAACGAAGTAAGAGTAGCATGTCATTTATTCAACGAATAAAAGATAATTTGAAGGAAACTTATCAAAGATAAAAAAAAGGAAACTTGATATCTATCAAGAAAGGACTTTTAGCCCCGAAGAAACCCAACAGACTTCACTTCACCATTTCATCCAAGACAAGGACTTTACACCAATCAGTTTCTTCAAACACATTTCATATCCGAAGATTGCTATCAATCATACCAAGTATCACTAAGTCGTTGTTCAAGGCTAGGTGTGGCGTCCTCGTTTGCTTGAGGACAAGTCGGTGCATCTTGTTAAAGAAAAAGGTCATTGATTTTGTGAATGTGTGTTAAGGTTGGGTAGATGGAAGAGAGATAAATTATTTTTTATTGAAATATTGGGTTATGAATGAGGATAGTCTAAGAGGTCCACAAATCAAGTCTAGTATTAAGGCATATGTGCAAGCACTTCCAAGGCACATACAATTTTCAACTCCCTGAGCCTCTCCATAGTGAGAATTAAGATTTGCAAGTAAACCCAAACATTCCAACAGAAACGGGTGTATAAGATCTAGAAACATTTGGTACGTCACTTTTATCTCACCGTGAAAAAACATGCACGTCCTCATGCATTTATTACACACATGCGACGACACCCACAAATATTGGCTTGACTTTGGAAAACGGCTTTTTTTTTAACGGCTAATTTCTTACACCCTATTTTTACACCTTTTACACCTTTTTTGCATACCTTTGGAGTTGAACTCCCAACCTCACCCCAAGAGGGGATTTTCTTTCTACCACTAAGCTATAACCTAAGTGGTTTGGAAAACGGCTAAAGGGACAACCATAACAAGTGGATCTAGTGTGCAACAACCTTTCATCACATCAGAACGTTCCACCCCAATCCTTTCATTTTCCACTACTCATTTTTTCAACTAGGTATTGGTTCCATGTTGCAACAACTAGTAAATTTCACGTTTGGGTAATTAATTATCAAATTTACATTGTTTGTGACTATGACAACTTGTTGAATTTATGTCATCGTCTTTCAACGCCTCGTAGGACACCATCGGTTGCCCGAGTACAACCCGATTCATCTCGCTTATAATAATTGACACTAGTTTCATTATGTTATGGATTCATCAGGGGAGCTGCCACAGTTCTCAAACAATGGTTTGCCATATGTGTAAACCACTTATAAAACTATGGGGAGTGCGGACTTGAGTTGGGGGTCTGAGTTGTCATGTGGTAATAGTGGGTTCCACAACCAAAGCCGAGTAGAGGTGCTTGGGTTTCAAATGTTCCAACCAATAATGACTGGTCATTTTTTTTTTAAAAGTCCAACCAATCAAACAGCTCCACATAACCCTCGCCTCCCCCACCCACGTCTCCTTTCTCACGCTATTTCCCCTGCCCCACTCCCTTCGCTTAAGAGTGCTTACACTTTTCAAATCGCTAAGGCTCTCATCAATGACTAACCAGTAAATAAGCGTTCCAACAAAAAAACTAGACGCTCAACACAAGGCCTATTATTTTCGTTGGTATGATCATCAAACACATTACAAATCCAAACTTTTGGTCTCAAATCTTAACATGTGGTTGAAAAATGACATTACTCAATAAGATGCAGCCATATTTTGACAAACGCTATTTTAGAAGGGTTCAACGGCATGTTTTTCTAAATACAATAAAATGACAAGTTTGTCCCTGCTCCTCATATAATATCGAAGTTTATAACCATTTCTAGGGTTTTAACTTTTAACACCACCCTACTGCCACCCGAGAAAACAGTTGTGACACCCCAGGAAAATCTCACATCGGCCGTAGTCAGGAGAGATTCTTAGTTCATAAGTAATGTCTTGTCTTTTAAATCACCAACGTGTTTTGGGGCTTAATGTTAGTGGATGAGAGGAGAACTCCACAGTTAAGCGTGCTCAGGTGGCAGCAGTATCAGGATGGGTGACCTCCTGGGAAGTCTCCACTGGGCAACCAAAAACAAATCCGTGAGCTCTGGATGGGCGACTCATCGGGGCAAAGCGGACAATATTGGTGGTGGAGAGGCCGGATGTTACAACAGTAGTTTACCGACGTTCGTCACCGGAACAACCCGTCAGGTATATTATTATTATTATTATCCATAAATACATTGTATAATATATATATATATATATATATATATTACAAAGGGATTAATCATACATGTCATACTCTTATGCAATCTCTCCTTTGAGAGATGCAGATGCCACATAGGATGTGATGTGACAACTCTAGACAAATTAAAAAAAGAAATAAACATGGTTTAACCTAATCTATTAAATACCTAATCTATTAAATGAAATATTAAACCTTTATTATTTTCTCTCTCATGTTTTCTCCCATAACTTTTAAACTTTAATATCTTTTATATACGAGTGGGGGTGTCAACCCAATAGATATATTCAAGTGTTCCATGGCTACTGTTAGCTAATGGTTACAATGTAAATGTAAATACGAGGACTGTTGATCTCATGAATCGAATATCTCATGTTTCACATGGTAGTCATGATAGAAATTCACGCAAATGTATTGTAACTAAACATGTAGCATGCTTATTCCACAAAAATGTAAAACAGTAAGACGGGGCCGTGAAACTCACCTGGTGACTGAAGATATGGTTTAGTAAAGTAGAAAAGTGAAATAGCTACTGTTCCAACAAAAGGTGCCCTATGATTATCAAGGACATAGTAAGTTGTACGTTTTTGTCGTTTACCATACAAGTTGTTAACCCGACTTGTGGACCCTTGTATCATGTATGTGTGGGGCCATTGTTCATGCCAGTGACAATTACTACGTAGTTTATATGTACTTTATAAAGTTTCGGGAATCCCGGGAGTTTTGTTGTAGAAACGTATCTATTGTTAACAAAACGGGCCCCACATGTTATCATGGGTTATGGAATATTTCCCAATCTAACATGTGTGGTGTTATATTGGTATTACTAGTGTTTTAACATGTTTTATAATATTATAGTGTTAAAGCTAGGAATAACATATGTTTAAACCATTCTACATATGTTTTGTTATATAGCTGAACCTTTGTGTAACAATTAGTTCAAAATCCGGTTCTTTGGTATAACATACTCGACTTTCTTACGTCCATTAATGTATAAAAGAGTGTTTACAAATGTGTAAGGGTATTTCATTTGGGAAAACCGTATATAAACTCTTACAAAATGTGAGATTCGTATCTACCTATGTGTTATGTTTAAGTTTGAAAACACCAAGTTATTGTTATCCGGCTAAAACCATATGTACAAATAGGCTTCGGTTATGGTGATTCATTATACAAGTTGATTTTTAACACAAGGTAGGTGTTATTCATGCATGTATGCGTGTATACGTATTAACGTATGACAACTTCTCAAAATCAAAACCATATTACTTGTTTTAACTAACATACAATCAGTTTTATTGTGTTCATGGTGGTTTGGATTAAAAAAATTGGCCTAGGGTTCGGGTGTACATGAAATGGGCTGGTGGTTATGGATCAAAAGAGAGCCTATAAATAGTTATTGTACCTAGTCGAAATGAAGACGAATCTACAAGCTTGCTCTACCACGACTTCGAAATGAAAAGTTGATTAGCCTCGAACCCCGTGAACTCTATGTCTTGTTCGATTGGTGGGTAGAAGGAAAAATGATTATGGTTTTGGGGTGATCTGAGTTCGGCCGTGAGAAAGGAAAGGCAAACCAAGAAGTTTGCTTTGATTTGTGAGTTTGTAAGTAAGTGTATGTGCTCAAAGCTCAACTAGAAGCCTCCTTATATAGTACATCGATTGGCAAGTCTAACACATTGATCATTGTAGTTTTGAAAGTACAATCCAATATTGTATAAAGGTTTGACATAGATTGAAAGTGGCAAGTGAATGTGGATGTCTTGGGGATCGGTCGAACTTGAGGACAAAGGAAATATCACTTGTTTTGGTTTGTATCAAGGCTAGGAAGATTCTTAGTTGTCTAATTAAGGCCTATAAAGGTATAAGACGTGGTGTCTTTATCCATAAGTTCCATGCATGTGATGTAATGACAAATTCAATTAATGATCATCAAAGTTGTAAGTGTGTGTGTGTCATTCTCGGCCGAAAAGGGAAGGAAGGAGGAAAAGAATGTTTGTTATGATCATATAGGGAAGTTAATCACTCATGGGAAGTGTTGTGATGAGTTGACTGTACTAATTTGGTGTAGGAAATGGACACATTATGTGTAAGAGACTTGTGAGTATTGTTTTTTGTTGTCTTCGGCCGATTATGGGAGCAAGGAAAAGGATCAACATTTTGGGTTATGATCATGCCATGGGAGTTTGTGTGTCATCATCATAGGTACCAAATAGGTATAATAAGGCTGTCATTGAGTTGGTCTTGTGTGTTGTTGCTTTCGGCCACCAAACATAGGGAAAGGAAGTGGTTTTGTTGGTTGTTAGTTATGCTAAATAGGGTAAGGGTTATCCTTGGGAATGTGTGTTGTGTTGAGGGTAAAGACACCACGTTTGTATAAGGGAAAGACAAAATAATCATCTAATACATATATCCATATCCATACGTGTGTGTATATAGGTGTAGTCTCAAAATGTAGTCACAATCATGTATGATTTTGTAAGGTTAAATAGATGTAAGTTATTTAACATATTATTCATGTGGGAATAGATATGGGATCATGGATTATGGATAGATATAGGTGGCCGATCATGTGTACACAAACACATGATTTTGTGAGCTAGTTATCTAGTTAGTTTGTTGTGTATACATATGTATGTAGATATGGCTGAATATACATGGATATATGTGGGTATATGAAGCGTTATAGATATCCATAAGTTATCAATAGAATTGGATTATTGGATGTTAACATATGTGTGTGAACGATCTAGTGAGTTAATAACATGTATAGTTGTAATAACATTATTGATCATGCAATATATACATATGTTATATGTGGTTATTCATGTGTTATTTGATATTATCAACTAATGGTAACACATGCTTGTTCCTTGGTAGTGTTTAGTGACTTCGGTGTGTGTTAATTGTCATAAACACATTGTGAATTATTCGGATTTAAGTGGAATTGTGTAATTCTCACTTTGGTAATGTCAACGTGTATTGTTGTTTTGTCCGTACGTAGTAATTGGATACCCGGTTGCTCTCTGTTGAGCATAGGATTGGCTTGATTGTCCAATGCCAGTTGTCTCGGATAATTCGGGTGTTGTATGCGTAAACGGATAATGTACTGAATTTCTGCAACGGTTCAGACTTTGCTCGACTAGGAATGGTATAGTAAGTGCTACAAATGTCTAATAAGCACATGAAATGCAATGGTTAAGTAAAATGTGTACGGATCTTGACCTGATTGGTTGATTCGTTGACGGGTGTCACAATTTTCTTTTAGACTATCCGTTGTCGGCCGCAAGCGAGCAGGCGCGAGCCATTGACTTCACTCTCAAGTAACCCGGTCACTTGATCCCGTTGTGGCAGGGGGTGAGCACCGGCACGACCAAAGCTCACTTTCTCCCGTTAACGCTCACGACCATCATCGCCTATGCTCGCGTCGCAGTTGTTCGCTTGGGGTGAGCACCAGGCTAGCTCGCACCTGCTTGCTCACGACCCACAACAGATAGTCTTAAAAATAAAATTTAAATAAATATCTTCTTATTAATCTTTCAATGTTAGTAATAATAAATCATAATAATTCAGAGGCGTAACTTTGGCCTCGGCTTTTCAAAATTACATTGATGGTACTTGTAGTTTTTTATTGCATCGGTGACCCCTGAAGAAGTAAATACCTCTCCGAGTAGACAAGAATAAAGGCTCCGATTGTAAACAACCTTCTTAAATGATATCCGGATGCCTGCAAAACAAAGCACCGTTAGGACTCGTCACAGGAAAGGGGGGTTTCCTGTGACCACCCTCCGGCGTGAGAATAAGTATAGGTTTCTGAGGTGAAAGTAAAGTAATAGCTTTTTGTGAGTGAATGAATATTGACGTACCCTTTACCTGTATTTATAACCTTTCTCGTAACCGCCTTATTGAGCCTATCTCCAGGAACTAAGTCCCCGGTTCTCATGGAGATAGGCCTTATCTCTTCTATTGAACCCTTCATCCCCTATTGTTCGGGGAAGAGGTTGGAGCTTATCAATAGCCCGGGAGATGACCACCTTGGCCCATTCGGCGTTATTCTGCCGTTGGACTAGCCTTAAGACAATGTGGGCCTTTAGTTGGAGTTGGGCCGATCCATCTGGAATGGGCCTACCTCGTCATGTCCCCCCAAGTCTAGTGATAAGCAGGTTTGGTTATGACTAGGCTTTAATCATAAGCTGTATTTGTTTTTAAATAATGACGTGTATGCCAAATAAAAATCTTCATAGAATGTAGCGCCGCATGGTTAAGGCACGTGATATGACGTCACCCTGAGCTGTCACCTCAGCCGTTTCAACAGTCTGAGAAACTCAAGGGATGTGACTGTTGGCGGGTGGTTTTCAAAAAATTTTGAAAACGTGTACTAACTACCACCTATAAATTAGCTGGTTGCCATTGGGAACTTATTCCACAGTATAGAACCTCTCATTTTCACCTACAATGGCTCCCAAAACCAGCACATCACGAACCACCATGAGTGTTGCCCAGATTCATACCAGTTGGTCGGTAACGGCACTACAGTCTTTCTTGTCCGAATGGCGTATACTGCCGGAGTGGAATCCTGTTTGTCCAGGTCCTACTGATGTTGCTTTTCCCTTGAAACCTGGGAAAATTACTTTGTACGCCGAATTCTTCAAGTTCTGTCATTTCCGGTTACCGGTGACACAATTTCTTGTGGAATTGTTGTCATATTACAAGGTGAATATTTCTCAACTCCACCCGTTAGGTTTAATCAAGGTGAAACATTTTGAATTCTGTGCCCGGGGACTGGGAATGTCCCCCCAGTTGGATGTATTCCGAGTCTTTTATATTCTCGTTTACAAAGGGGAGTACTTTACCTTTGATCGTCGTCCTGGTGCACCTCCTTGTATCGAAAACTTCCCCCCTAATGTGCAAGACAAAAACTGGAAAAAGAAATTTTTCTTTATCGATGAGGCCGTTTTGCCTGTTGTTGCACCGGTGCAGACGCCCGAGGGGAAGACAAGGTTTGCCGATGAGGGACCTGCTCCTGCCGTATTTGAGAAGCTTCCACTGTACACGGCGCTAGTAAATCATCCCACCCCGTGCACACACATTCCGGAACGAGCCCTTGTGGCTGTTGGCATGAGCCGGATCTGGGTTGACGATACCATATACCCCGAGTACCGGAGAAAAGACCAAGGTAAGTTCGTTCCATAATTCTAATATGTTTGCAAAGGATGTGAATTTAAATTGTTATATTTGGTCGCAGATGAGTGGCATTACTTTGATGCCATAGACCCGCAGGCCATCCCCCATCTCGAGGAGCACGACCGCTTATTGGGAGACGACGAGGCAGACGTGCTGAGTCAAACGGTGAAGTATTTTGTGATTCCTGCTCGCCCTTTACAGAGTCCGAGTAATCAGCCGGATACCGCTGCTCTTGTGAACTCCGAGACACCCGTGTCTCCTCCGCTCAACCCGGATCCTCTCAACGTTGCTGAGCCTGTTGCTACGACCAGTGAGAAGAAAAAGAGAATCCGAAAAAGGAAAGCCACCTTGCCGGATGTGTCATCTTTCATGGCCAAGCGTCGTGAGCTGTTGGCCAGCAAAGAAGAAAGGCTTGGTAAGTGTTGTTGCCTTGCCGGGTCAGTGCTAGGCTTTTGATTGTTCCCGTGCTAATATAACGATCCGTTTTCGTGCTTCCAGGGGCTCCTTCTCCAGGTGACACCACGTCTGTACAACAAGCTGGAGCGTCCAATCCTGCTACGGAAACCGTATCCGAGCAAGTTGTCAATGACCCGATGGTCACTTTGCCAACCGTTCCTCATCCCGCTGCTGAGTTTTCCACGGCTGTTACCACGTCTCCTGTTGCGGCTCCGCGTCTGGAGATCGTAGAAGAACCTAACAACACCATATCAGTTGGTGTAACCTTTTCCTCGACCATCATAACTTCTGCTGCCTTAGCGGCCGGGCCTTCCAGTGCTCCATTAGTGGATGCTTCTTCAAGTACTATTTTGACTTCCGGCGGCACCACCGTACCTTCAACTGTTCCAACCGGGTTGTATGCTGGTGGTTCTAGTAGCAAGGCATTTAGGGATATGTCCCAGGTGAGCTTTACTGAGTTGTTACACGATGTTCAGCATCATCCCCTTGCATTCCCTGGGGGTGTAAGGTCCGGGCGGACACCGTTTAATGTGGACCCTGCGGAATCAGAGAAGATGATCTCTCATGCCTATGTTCCAGGTATTCATTGGAATCCTTCTCTGCCAGATACTAAATATACTCCCAAGTGGAGAATAGCTCAATCTACCCGACTGATCGGTCCGGATATTATAAGGCACTGGGCTGACCATGCCTTCCCCCCAGCTGAGCGGCACTACCTCCAGGGTCTGGACAACGCCCAACTGGCTGAAAATGCCCTAGGATCCGGGGTGAGTTCACTTGCTTCTATGTACGAGGTGTTACGCCGCTGGCGTTCGGATGTTGGGGATTTATATGACATGCATGTGTCTCACGGCAAGTTATCCGTGGAGGCTGAAGGAGTGTTACAATCCTTAACCGAATGCCGGAAGGAGCTTGCCGAGATGTCGTCAATCCGTGACAAGTATGAGCAAGATAAGACTCGTTTGATCAACACCCACAATGATGAGAAGCTGGAAATTCTTCGTTCCCATGATAATCAGACCCGCTTGCTAACGTCATTAGAAAACCGGGTGAAACAACTGGAAAGAGAGTTGCAACTGGAGAAAGATGCTGCTTCCAAAGCCAAGGCAGATCAAGAGAGATATCAACAGCTATCTGCCGAGATTGAGGGCTATGAATCTCGTGCTCGGAGAGCTGAGGAAGATAGGGATGCCATGTTAGAGCAATTGAACATCCAAAAAGCTGAAGCCGAAACTGCGACCAAAAATGCTGCAAGCTTTTCTGAACAGCTGACGGCTGCTCTTGCCCGGGTCGGTGTGCTGGAGATGGACCGGGACTGGTTGATATCAAAAGGATTCCAGGCTTCGTGGGGCCACATTAGGGGAGGCGGTCAGTATCAGCAGAGACTTAACGACTTTTATCGAACTGCTGTGGAGTCCGGGTACCAGGATGGCCTCGTGCATGGCCACCGTCACGGGATGCTGGGACGCAAACTCCCTGAAGCTACTGACCATGAGAAAGAAGTTGAGCAACGGACCTCTAAGGCCTTGGAGGCCTTAAGTAGTGACTCCCTAGAAGAGCTCGCCCAGTTGCAGTCCCAAACAGGTGATGAAGGCATGTCCAATGTCCGGGCCATTCTTGAGCCCGTTATTGCCAGTTCTTCTGATGACGAATGATTGTCTTTTGTGTTATTTGACTTCTAGTTCTTGTATGTTGACACGCCCGGAGGGCTTTATGTAATCCCGGAATTTTGATGCCTTGTATGATTTTTATAAAACATTATGTTTTGTTAATCATTTATTTAATGTTTGTTTTTCACCTTTGATTATGCCAAATGCCACTTGTCGCGCAATATCTCGAAGCGTCGTGTCGTCATTAATGTTAGTAATGATGTTGCTGACGTCATTCTTTCAACTGGATCGTCCCATCCACGTGTCAGGCGGCTCTTGCCAGTGTAATAATTACAGAGTTCTTTTAAACTCCCAAGGACGATTTTAACCGTCACACTCATACATTATATAAGCAGGGTGTCCTATCATGTACAAGTAATCAACTCGTTTAATCATGCCACGTAAATTTGTCTCTCTCAAAAGGTACCTGAAAGAGTTGGATGCTCTGGAAGGATTAAAGGAATTGCAGCGTCAATCCCAAACCCTTGAGCACCATCTTCCTGCTGATGAGCCCACTGAGCTTCTTCCCCCAAGGGAGTGTCGATTGGTCTACCATCGGCGATCAAGGGCTGTACCACCACCCCTGCCTGTTGTTGCAGATGACATTGGGGGAGATCGTGGCATCCCCATTGGTTTGCCTAACCTGAATGGAGTCGAAGATGGTGTCAGAGTGCATTCAACCAGTATCCCAGCTCCTGGACGTTATGGCTTGGTTTACCGGCGAGGCACTGGATATCGACCGTCCCCCTGGATATCTTTGGGGAAGGAAGTGGCGATTGATCAGGGATTGGACCTGGCTGGACCTTCCCATGCAGATGAGGACCCGGGGGTTAGGTCATTTGATCTCCAGTTAATGGAGATGTATGAGGAGTGCTGGGTCCTCCCCCCTACTTGCAACCCTCCTGGCGAAGTGCTATATACCCCGGCGGAGGTGTTTGCCATGTTGGATGGTTGCAGTTCTTAATGCTTGCAATTTGAACAAGGCTTTTAGGAAAATAGCGCTATGTATAGTTGGTAGGAAAATTATTATTATTGGCTTAGGATTTTTGTCCTGCCCCTACCGTTTTTTGTAATTATGCTTTGTCTAGCATGTTATTTATAATGGAATATAAGTACTGAAAATGCCATCATCGGCGTTGTTTTATTAATTGTAATGAATAACAAGAAAAATAAAAACTTGATTGACCGGGGTGTCATGGTATCCGTCCGGTCAATGTTTACAATGGCCTAAGGCCCTGAACTTTTGTGTTACATGTAGCATTTTCTGAGTTGGGCAGCATTCCAACTTCTGGGTACCGGCGTCCCGTCCAGTTGTTTTAGTCGGTATGCTCCCTTTCCCAGGCTTTCAATGACTTCATATGGTCCCTCCCAGTTGGGACTTAGTTTTCCCGGTGGCAGTTGTCTGCTTGCCTCATTATCCCTCATGACCAGGTCGCCGGGCTTGAATGAGCAGGTCCGGACTCTCTTGTTGTAATATTTTTCCATCAACCTCTTGTACCGGGCTTCCTTGATATGGGCTTCATCACGCCGGGCCTCTATTGCGTCAAGATTGAGTCTTAACAACTGGTCATTGTCAGCATTGGGGTCGGCGTATCTGGTAGATGGCAGCATCACCTCGGCCGGAATCATCGCTTCCGATCCGTAGGTCAGACAGAAAGGAGTCTCTCCATTGCTTGTCTTGGGTGTTGTTCGATGGGCCCAGAGAACATGCGAAAGCTGGTCAACCCATGATGTTCCTTCCTGGTCCAAGCGTCTTTTCAACCCGTCCAGTATGCTCCTGTTCGCCCTCTCAACCTGCCCATTTCCTTGAGGGTGAGCCACAGACGTGAATACTTGCTGTATGTTCAGGCTTTTGCACCATTCTTGTATGTGCTTGTCCGCGAACTGCGTCCCGTTGTCGCTGACCAGGTACAAGGGGACTCCGAACCTACATACTATGTGTTCCCATAAAAACTTCTTGATGTTGCTCGCCTCTATCTTGGCCAACGGCTTTGCCTCTACCCACTTCGTAAAGTAGTCAATGGCTACCACCAGGTACTTGAGCTTTCCCGGGGCTAGAGGAAAAGGTCCGACCAAATCAATGCCCCATTTTTGAAAGGGCCATGCTGCTGTTACCGGGATTAAGTTGTTCTTTGGTCTGGTCGTTACCGGTGCATACTTTTGACAGCTAATGCACTTCCTGAGTTCTTCGACGGCCATGGTGTGCATCCCAGGCCAGTAGTATCCTGCATTTGTGATTTTGGCTACCACTGCCCGGGGTCCTGCATGAATCCCACACATTCCCGAATGGATGTCCTTGATCAAATACCTGGCTTCCGAAGGGGATACACATCTCAGGGATGGCCCTAGGTAAGACTTTCTGTAAAGCACCCCGGCTTGGATTTCATATTGAATGGCCTTGGTCCGAATTTTCATTGCCTCGGCTTTATCTTCCGGCAGACTTCCATCTGTTAAGAACTTATGTATAGGGGTCATCCAGGAGACCTCAACCGCGTGCACCAAATGAACTTCTGATATCTGTGTGGACGGGTGCTTTAAAGTTTCTGTGTGGACGTTTGCATCCGGGCCGGACGAGGCCAGCTTACTAAGAGCATCAGCGATGTCATTCTTGTGCCTTCTCACATGATGTAGCGTGACCTGCTTGAATTTGGCCATCAACTCCTTTGTCTTTTCTAGGTATCTGGCCATAGACTCGTCCTTGGCTTCATATGACTCGTTCACCTGATTGTTGACCAAGAGTGAGTCCACATGGGCATCCACCCGGGTGGCTCCCATGGCCAGGGCCACTCGCAGTCCCGCCAATAGGGCTTCGTATTCAGATTGATTGTTAGAGCATTCAAAATCGAACCGGAGGGCATAGAGGAACCGTGCACCCTCCGGGCTAACCAATAATAATCCTGCTCCGGCACCCTTGCTGTTGGAGGAGCCATCCGTATATAGCTGCCACGGAGTAGACTCGTCTTCCAGCATATCTTCAACTCTCGGCACCGATTCCTTGATCTCTTCTCCTTCCGGGATTTCTGTCATGAAATCAGCCAGTACTTGGCCCTTTACAGCCGTTCGCTTTTTAAACGACACATCTAGTGCTCCCAATTCAATCGCCCACTTGGCCAGCCGTCCCGACACCTCTGGCCTGTTTATAATTTGTCCCAGTTGGAAGTTTGTGAGGACTTCCACTTCGTGCGCCTGGAAGTACCTGCGCAGCCTCCGGGATGAATGTACCAGTGCCAGTACCAATTTCTCCAAGGTAGGGTACCTGGCCTCTGCGTCTGACAGTGTCCGGCTGATGTAGTAAATTGGGGTCTGGCATTTGTTTCTTTCAACTAGTAAAACTGAACTGACGGCTTGGTGCCCCGCCGCCAGATACATCTTCAACACTTCTCCCGGACGAGGTGCTGTGAGCATGGGCAAGTTACCGACGAATGTTTTCATCTGTTCGAATGCATTGCCCGCTTCTTCAGTCCACTTAAACTTGTTCTTGTTCAGGCAGTCCTTAAGTGTGGAGATAAATGGTAGAGAACGCTCGGCATGCCTGGCCAGGAACCTACTGATGGCGGCTAACCTCCCGTTGAGTGTTTGGGCATCTTTCAAAGTCTTAGGGGCGGGCATATTCCTGATTGCTGCCACCTTTTCCGGGTTGACTCGGAACCCGTCCTTGGACACTATTACTCCCAGGAACTTCCCTTCTTCAACCCCAAAAGAGCACTTTCCCGGGTTCAGCTTGATGTTATATTCTCGGAGAGTATCAAACGTTTCTTCGATATCTTTTAACATCATCTCTTCAGTCTTGCTTTTGATTACCAGATCATCCACGTATACTTCCAGGTTCCTGCCGATCTGGTGCTCAAACGCTTGATCCATCAGCCGTTGATACGTTGCCCCAGCATTCTTCAAGCCGAACGGCATTTTGGTGTAGCAGAATATACCAGCGTCCGTGTGGAAAGCTGTCTTCTCCTCATCCTCCTTAGCCATCTGAATCTGATGATACCCTTTGTATGCGTCCAAGAAACACTTGTACTGGAAAGGAGCTAGGGAATCGACCTTGAGGTCTATCTCTGGAAGCGGGTATGCATCTTTAGGACATGCTTTATTCAGATCCTTATAGTCTACACACATCCTCCATGATCCGTCGTGCTTTCGAACCATGACAGGGTTGGCGACCCATGTGTGATACTTGGTTTTTCTGAGGATCCCGGCTTCTTCCAACTTTTTTACCTCTTGCACTACAGCCGCTCTTCTATCTGGAGCCATGCTTCTTCTCTTTTGTGTGACTGGTTTCACGTTTGGGTAGGTAGACAGCTTGTGTTCTGCCTTTTCCCGAGCAATTCCGGTCATGTCAGAATGTGAGAATGCAAAAACGTCCATGTTGCGCTTTAACAGCCGCTTCAACTTCTCCTGAGTGGTCGGGGCCAGCGAATCTCCAATGGTGACCGTTTGATCTGGGTGTTTCGTGCTCAACACCCATCTCTCCGGGCCCCGTATACCGGAAGGTGCCTGACGGCATGCTGCGCCCTCAGCTGCTGCGACAACTTTTCCCCGGTCACCGTGGCTACTCCGTGTGGTGTTGGGAACATGAGAAAGCCCCTGGCTGTAGATACCAGGGCGTCTATTCGTCCCAACGTGTATCGGCCAATGATTAGGTTGTACTGTGAGGTAGCTGGGATCACCAGAAAAGTGACAAGGATCGTTCGTTCCTTATAACCATCGCCGAGTGTGACTGGGAACGTCAGTTGCCCCAACGGCTCTATACATTCTCCTGTGAACCCTTTTACCGGACCGTGGGCCGGTGCTAACATCTTCTGGTCCTCCATTGACATTCTTCTGAAACATGGCTCATAGATGATATCTTCTGAACTGCCCGTGTCTACCATGATTCTTTTCATACTGTAGTCACCTACAGCTGCTGAGATTACCAGCGCTTCCATTCGTAATGCTTTATAGTACGGGGGTACAGTCATCACCGTTTCCATCCACGGCTCAATTGTTTCGAATCGTCTCTTGGAGCTGCCTCTTGCCTCCGGCCGTATTGTATTGATCTCCCTGGGCTTTTTGCCAGCCGCCCTGTCTTCCCAGGTTGTTGCTTCTGGTTTAGTGTCTTTAACCAGATGAGCTAGCTTCCCTGTTCTGACGAAGTACTCTATTTGCCTCTTCAGTTGGAAACAATCATTCGTGTCATGGCCGTTGCCTTTGTGGTAATCACAGAACTTTGACTTGTCTTTTGACGGAGAGTCCTTGACCGGCCGAGGAGTGTTCAGCCTTAGGTTCTCCGTTTCAAGTATTTGTGATGGCGTCTTGATCAGCTCCGGGTAATCCAGCTTGGGCTTGGAAGCCGTGTCTCCTCTGCTGGAATACGAGTCACGAGACTTTTCCGATCTTCGCCCCTGCTCGCGACGATCATCTCTCCGCTCTTCCCGGCGTTCGTCTCGCCGGTCATCTCTGGAATAAGGTTGACCCGACCGCCCCCTGTTTCTGGAGCCTCTGGAGTCCTGGTTGTCACTTGTTTTTGTACTCTCTTGCTTCTTCCGTACTGCATGGTTCATGGCAATTGACTTCTCCTGCTTGACGTATGCCTTAGCTACTGTCATCATTTCGTCCATGGTCTGAGGATACCCATGGGGACCATGAAGCTTTCTTAACAATCCATCGTCATTCACCCCCATGGTGAATGCAGTACATGCTAATTCTTCAGTCAGACCCGGGATCTGAAGCCTTTCTTTGTTGAACCGTATTATGAAATTCTCCATTGGTTCATTGTCTCTTTGGCGGATGTGCATTACCTCCTCCCTATACTTGGTGTGTCTGCGCTGTTGACTGAACTGCTGGGTGAATCCCTTATGGATGTCTCTCCAGTTTGAAATAGACCTGGGCGGCAAACTGTCCCACCAGACCCGTGATGCTCCCACTAGGGTCTGAACGAACATGTGACACCAGGCCTGCATTGGCCAGTCCTTGGATGAGGCTACAGATTCAAAGATGCTCAGATGGTCATCCGGGTCCCCAATCCCGTCATACTTACCCACTGTCGATGGGAGTTTCAGGTTCTGGGGTAACGGGGCATTGGCTATCCTTTCCGTGAACTTGGAGTATGTTGCCATCGTCGGAGGACGGTATGGCCGGGTAAGGTCTTCATCATCTCCCTGATCTTCACTTTCCTGTACTACCACCGCGTTCTGCTGTCGTTCCTGGGTAGGTCCCGTGGAAGCTCCCGGGCCCCGGGAGTGGTTTCATAATTGAGGCGAGTGCGTACTTCATTCAGTCTTTCGTTCGAGGGTATCCCTGTCTGAGAGTTCCACCCCGGGGGTGGTTGTACCGGGGGATACATGTAAGGATATGGGTATGTGTATGCCCCACCAGTTGACGGTGCACACATGTACCCATATGGTGACATAGGATAGTAAGGCATGAACGGTTGATTCCCGGGAGTGACCGGTGTGTAAGGTGGCATATTCGGCTGCATGAGAGTTGCTTGTGGTGATGAGGTCATGGCTGCTGAGACCGCAGCCGAGAAAAGTGGGAGACTTTGTGCTGCTGTAAACCAAGGCATCGATGATACGGGTGCCGAAACTCGAGGGGCTGAGAGGCTTGTACTAACAATCGGTCGAGTGTATGTGGGTAATAGGACCGGTCCTCTTGCAGAAGAGAAACGTCCTTGGTGGCCTCCGGGTGACACCAAAGTCTGCGTATTCCCCGGGAGTGGGGCTGATGTCCCTAGAGAAAACCCCGGAGCCACTCCGTCACCTTCCCCTTCCGAGTCGGAGGCTATTGTACCATCAATCCGCTCCGTTGTGGGAGTCAAATTCTGATCGCTTCTTGCCGGGTTGGCGGTAACCATGGCATTTTGATTTGAAGTCATCTCGGTCCTTCAGGTTATTTCAACCGGTAGCTAGTTTCTTGTACGGGTCCCACGGATGGCGCCAATGAAGAAGTAAATACCTCTCCGAGTAGACAAGAATAAAGGCTCCGATTGTAAACAACCTTCTTAAATGATATCCGGATGCCTGCAAAACAAAGCACCGTTAGGACTCGTCACAGGAAAGGGGGGTTTCCTGTGACCACCCTCCGGCGTGAGAATAAGTATAGGTTTCTGAGGTGAAAGTAAAGTAATAGCTTTTTGTGAGTGAATGAATATTGACGTACCCTTTACCTGTATTTATAACCTTTCTCGTAACCGCCTTATTGAGCCTATCTCCAGGAACTAAGTCCCCGGTTCTCATGGAGATAGGCCTTATCTCTTCTATTGAACCCTTCATCCCCTATTGTTCGGGGAAGAGGTTGGAGCTTATCAATAGCCCGGGAGATGACCACCTTGGCCCATTCGGCGTTATTCTGCCGTTGGACTAGCCTTAAGACAATGTGGGCCTTTAGTTGGAGTTGGGCCGATCCATCTGGAATGGGCCTACCTCGTCAACCCCTAACTTAAATGGAGGTTAAGTTTTTCAATTAAGTCTATATGAAATTACTAAATTACCCCTATTAGAAAAAACTAAAATATTATAAACTCCTCTCTCTCTCTCTCCCTCCCTCCCTCAACACAACACTTATCCACCACCACCATCAACCGTCTACCATCCCAACCATCTTCCCAAAACCACCCCAAACCCACTGTTATCTTCTCTGTCAACAAAACCCTCTACCATCATCCACAACAACCACCATCGTGCTCAACTTTCCATCACCAAAACCTAACCCTCTACCATGCTCAACCTTCCATCTGGGATAAAGATAAATGGAACCAAGGCACGAATACAAAAGTGGACTTCGATCATTTCTAGGAGATTCGATTCTTATACCGAAATGTTTTTGTTTTAGCCAATGATTCAATTCTTATACCAAGATGTACTTCCTAAGACCTTGGCCCATTTAGCAACATTATTTATTGTTTCCTATGCATTTCCGGTTTTGGTATGTTTCTTTGTGTGTGTAGAACTTGGAGCCTGCAGTTGACAACGACGATAACGTCCCCAATGTGAAAAAACAACCTGAAGTCAATGTTGTTATGTATCCGATGCAATGAAAGTATCTTTTAGTACTAGAGTGACAAAATTAGAATTCTTTTTTGGGTTGGTTCTGCTGTGTTGAGCTGAACTGAAACACTTTAACTTATTTTTTTTTTTGGAAGGTGTAGATCAGTTGGAAACCCATTAACTTGCTTCAACACTTTAACTTATTCATTCATACATTATTAGTTGTTAACATGATATGGGAAGATTTTATCTTAAATAAGTTAGGGGTTAAAGATTTACATTTGAACTAAAATTTTTATCTGAAAGACGAAAATAAGGTAAAAACTACAAACTCATGAAAAAATGATTACGAACTTATGTTTTGCAGTCTTCAAAACAACCTTGCAGGTGATTGTTATTTTTTATATCAATTCTTTTGTTTAAACTCAATTGCTTTCATGAATTGATATATTAGTTGTATTAGCAAATAAATTACTTGAAACCCGTCACATAATGTGCGGCAAAAAAACATAAGTGTTCACGGCAATGCATGGGCATTCCCACTAGCTAGTATGTATTTATGCTAACAAAAGATACACATATTTAACAATTTTAATTTCAATAAAAGAAGGGAAAAACAATCAATTAAAGTCAAACATAATCAGGAGTATCTCTGTCTTGGATATAATCGTTATTTACAAAGACATAGCATGCAAGGCATGAACTGTAGTGTCTATTATGAATGAGTTATGGCATATTTGTTAATGGCATTTGACACCATACGCACATGCGGTTATGACTTCGTTGATTAGAACTTAGTTTGATATTATCAAAGTCAACAAAATACGTTACGGACTATAATATTCATTTAATTGCCAACGTAAACTTTTCTGATTACTAATTATTCTAACACTTGAATGTCGAAGAAAACAGCATGAATATGACATTTCACTAACTTTTTTTTATTATTATTATTATTATTATTATTATTATTATTATTTATTGCTATTGTTACATTACACAATTTTTTTTTGAACGGCCAACAATGATGACATGATCAACAAACAAGCCGACCATAAACAATTTTTTTAATATGAAATATATAGTTTTATTTTCTTACCATCATAGTTCTAGTTTCATTGTATGCTTTGATTAAAAATAGTAACACGAACAATATTTAAAAAAGTGTTGTAGAGTTTCTTGGTTGCTCGGTTCTCTTAACTCATAACTTGCGAACATAGATCTTATAGCCTTATAGGTGTTTTTGTTACTTGGTATATTTAATAGTGGTAGAGGGTTTAAATCCTACGAGCTGCATGTATAAAAGTATTTAGGAGTACATTGGATATAAGTTATATCTAAAGCATCAAGTTTGTGTTGTAAACAAATCACCAAAGTTGTGTTGTAACTAGAGCACCTATTTTGATTTAACATGATAACAGGTGCAGTAATTACCAAAATTTACTGATAAAAAACAGGTACAATTCTAACTTCATATTAAACATGTGAGTTAAATGCACATAGTGAAAAGCCCATAATGCACTTTCAAGCCAATTAACTTTTAGACGATATCTTTTTCTTTGTTTTTTAACAAAAGAACAAAAACATAATTATTTATTTATAGTTTCAAATAGTGAAAGCCTATTCATTAAGACAAAAATTGCAACATAACTTTAATATACAGGATATTGGATTTTAATAAATTAAAGTTTGGGTCATTGGCCAGTAATAATTCAAACTTTTACGTTGGACTAAGATAATCTCAAGTAAACATGTTGGTGTAAAAAATGATCCTCCGTTAAGTCTGGACTAACTGAGTTAGTGTAAGCTGAGTTGGTATGCTGACGTGGACCAACTGATGACGTGGCAGCTGACTTTTTTTTTAATATCAAAGGAAAACCCGACCACCCACCCACCCAAATGTACGACAATGAATAATCGGTAAAACTGATATCCATCAAGGCTCGAACTTGTGTCCATTAGGCTCCAAGTCACCTGCTACTAGGCCTCCATACTACTCCACCAGAAGGTGGGTGGTATAATGCCAATACTAATACCAATAATGTTAATTCGAAATTGGTTCGTCACGGTAGGAATGAGCATTTTGGCACCACGCTGAAAAATACCGGTACCGAATCGTACCGTACCGATAGAAAATCGGTACCAATATATTCGGCACCCGCTTTTTGACGTTTTTGATATTGATACTCTTGGTTCGGTATGGTTACTTATTTTATCGATTTTACCTTCAAATACCATACCATTCCAAATTTTATAACATTTCAATCGAAAATGACTAGAATAGAGGTGGAAAATTGATGATTATCACGAGTTAAAACAAGTTTTTTTACTACGCATAACTTGTAACATTATTTTACCTTTATAATATATTATTATTATTATTATTATTATTATTATTATTATTATTATTATTATAAGTAATAAAACATTTGCCAATGATTTCCAGCCCAGCTAGTTTGAGGTGGGAATGTTTACCTCCTTGGAGGGTTCCTGCCCGGGTTTAGTCTTAGGTTCGAATCTCACGCTCCACCGAAAAAATAACCGCTTGGGTTTGAAAGGAGAAACCCGTGTGGTACTATGAGATTTGATCCTGAGCAGTGGTCGCTTTACAACACAATATTTATCACTGAAACACTACTATAAAAAAAGTAATAAAACATTTATGAGGTAATAACATGTAGCTACTGTTTTTTAATAAATTTATTTATATATACATTTCACATTAAATGTTTGTAATTAATAATACACACTCCAAATTGAGTGTTTGGATATGAGAGGTGCATGAATATATATTGCATTAAATAATCAACAAATTCCTCATGCCTCTTTGTTATTAAATACACATACCAAAGTGTCACCACCTCCATTTTCTTTCCACCTCTCTCTCTATCCTTCTCTGTTTTCCTGTGATCACCTTTAATACCAATTCAACATATAGATTCAGTAACCATACACAACCCCTCTTCAAAGTCATTACTCATCAACAACATGAAGCTAATCCCTTCATCCCTATTGTTATTCAACAAAAAGAAAGAAACATGGCTATGGCCCTCTTGCAAAAACCCTAAAACCTTATCTTTTCGAGCCGGTTCGAATAATACAATGTTCAAAACAGTTAATTCGGTCTATTTCGACCCTAAATACTCTCTACAAGTGGAAGCAGAAGCCGAGGTTTTAACTACTCCCGACTCCTGCTTCACCAACTCCTCAGAATCTGCCAGTATATCAACAGAATCTGAGGAGTACTTGAACATGAACGAGTACTCCTCAGTGGAGACTATCGTTCGTGGGGCCAGGTCTGAAAGACTGTTTTTCGAACTTGGCCCCACTACTAGCTCAATTCTTGAAAATAACAAGCAATGCATGGATTTAGGGATTGGTAGTAGCGGTGGTTGCGCCAACAATGACAACAATGATAGTGTACCATATAAAGAAAGCGTGGCGATGTCGATCGAATCGGACAATCCACAACAAGATTTCAAGAAATCAATGGAGGAGATGGTGGAGATTAATGGGCTAAAAGATTGGGAGTGTTTAGTGGAGTTGTTAGGGTGGTATTTACGCATGAATAATAAGAACCACCATGAGGTTATTATTGGGGCCTTTGTTGACTTGCTTGCCGGAATATCTAATGGTGGTGGTGCTTCTTCTTCTTCTAGTGATCATTCTACAGCCTCTTTTGCTTCTGTTGCTTCTACATTTACTTCTCCTGTTTCTTCTCCTTTGTCCAAAGATGGTGGTGAGGAGATTGTGGAGGAAAAAACTGAAAAAAAGAAAGCATTAATTGATAAATAAATAAATAAATTTATTAGTTTTAAATGTGTAGGTTTTAAGGTTTGATAAATTTATAGAATTAAATAAATGATACAATATGTTGTATTTGTACATATACAATTCAATTCTAAATGAATTCTAATTACATCCTTGTTTTTGCCAATGAACTCCAGTCCAGTCGGGAAGAGTTGGAGGGTTTACTTTTTCGGAGAGTTCTCGCCCGGGCTTGGTCTTGAGTTCGAATCCTGCACACCACGAAAATTATCCCTGTAACGGTTTGAGATAACTTCAAAGTGGACACCGGTGCGTGGGTAGTGATTTGAACTCAGGTTGAGGGGTTGTCTGTCGATTGATTTCACCGCTGAAGTACACCTTCCAAAAAAAAAATTACATCCTTGTTTTTGGGTCGGTACATAATGGATGGTGCATGTTTGTTATTTTTTACTAGGTTTAATGTTAATGCTAATTTTTAAATTTATTAATCACTGAAAGTAATCACTTCTTCACATGATATATGCTTTAAATATTAAATCTGACATGTATTTTAAGTTATAGTACATATACATGTCGTGAGAGTAATTGAACGCTCAATCTTATATTATATAGACACAAAACTTAATGTTTTGCTAGAATATTTTGCAACACTAACTTTAGTTAATAATTTTTTTTTTTCGTTCTTTTAGCTTTTAGATGTAAACATTTTAGTTAAATAAATGAAACATCAAATCAAGTTGTGAACATAAAGTTTTGTTTTTATTTACATTTATTTGAACAATTTTTACAGTTATTTTATTAACATTTATGACTTGCTTCATAACTTTAACCATACGTTTGCATACAATCAGTATTATGAGGGTTTTTAAAAGCAAATCCTAATCTACTAAAAATGTAACATTGCCCACCTGGAGGCGAGACACTACTATGAATTACCCGCTAGACTTTGGTCAGGAAATAGGTAGCCTCCGGTGCCAATGAGCCAAAGATATCAAAAGCCAAGGGTAAAAAAAGGTGTTGGTTCTCCTCGCATGCTTTAACATGTTTTTCTACCTTATTTGCCTCTGCTTTCTACACTGTTTGCCCTGCTACAAAGCCACTATCCCTCAACCCAACTAGGGGAGATACACCCATCAGGTCAACACAAGCATGCTTCTCCCGCCCACCCAAAGACAAGGAGATCTGCTGGTCGTAGGGTGGATCTCCCTTCTGCTGGATCTGAGAGGAAGTTCACAGGGGTCTCCTTCTTGGCTGAGATCCCAGCCTGTCTTAAAATGTCCCACAGAATGTCTCGAACCCAATCATGCCGATATTTGAAACCGGGTAACTACTTACAATGAACCGCATGTTCCCCATAAATAAATTTATTACTTTTAAATTTTTAGGCTTTAAGGTTTGATAAACTTATAGAATTAAATGATATAGTACTAGTCAATACCATTACAGTGTAGTGGTAGAGATATTGGTGGGCAATGATATAAGATCCGGGGATCCTGGGTTTGATTCTTGAGACAGACGAGTTTTACCGGGAATTTCATCGTCGTGCATACGGGCGGGTGGGTTACCGGGTTTTCCCCGTAATTGATGTTTGACAAACTTGAATTTGTCGAAAGGCTGTCCCGAGAGTACTCGGGTTTGATTTGTTGGCCGTTCAAAAAAAAAAAAAAAACTGATACAGTATGCTGTACTTGTACGTATACAATTTAATTGTACACGATTCTAACTAGATCCTTGTTTTTGGGTCGCTACATAACGGCTGGTGCACGTTTGTTATTTTTTCCTGCCAGTTTTAAATGTTAATGCTATTTTTTTTAATTCATTAATAATCACCGGAATTAATAACTTCTTCGGTTGAAGTCTAATACGCACTCTAAGTTATACATATACGCAAGGTTTTCAGAATCGGACCGGACGTCGAACCGGACCCCCGGCCGGTTCACCGGTTCGACCGGTCCGACCGGTTCGACCGGTCCAACGAACCGGCCAAAAAACAAAAAAAAAAAAAAAAATACAAAAAACCGGTCCAACCTCCCGGTTTTCCGGTCCGACCTCCCGGTTTTCCGGTTCAACCGGCCGGTTCACCGGTCCGAAGCCAGTTCACTGCACCAGCGGTCCGAACACCCTAACCGGACCGGTCCAGGCCCCGGAGTCCGGTCCGACCGGCCGGTCCGGTCCGGTTTTCAAAACCATGCATATACGTATTGCTTTCTATGAGATCAAGGACTGAAGTATCGCTAAAGACAAGCCAAAATATGTTTTGTTTGAATGTTTTGCAACACTAAATGTAGTTAATAATTTATGTTTTATTTCTTTCACAATTTAGATATAAAAATAAAAACATGTTGATATTAAATGAAACATAAAATTGATTGTGAAACATAATGTTTTGTTTTTATTTACATTAATTTTTGAACAATTTTACAGTTTTTTTTATTAACATTTATGACTTTTTTTTAATTGGCCAACAAATCAAATCCGAGCACTCTCGGGGTACCTTTTGGACAAATTCAAGTACTCAGAGAGTACCCGAGTTTTGTCAAACACCAATTCCGGGAAAACCCAATAACCCACCCGTCCGTAAGCACAACGATGAAATTATCGGTAAAACCCGTCTGACTCAAGAATCAAACCCATGATCCCTCGGGTCTTTTTATCATTGCCCATCAATATCTCTATCACTACACTGTAATGGTATCGACATTTATTACTTGCTTGATAACTTAAACCATACTTTTGCATACAATCAATATTATGAGGGATTTTTTTTTTTTTTTAACGATCAACTAAAGTATTGTCGGGTACTCTGTACGCGGCCTCCAATGGCCGAAACGGGCCCCAGACGGCCTCTAGTCCGTACGGACAGAGCCCTTCGGCCCATTCGTCTCCTGTTCCAGGGAAAACCCGGCCCACAAACCCGCCCGAAGGCACGACGGTAGTGAACCGGTAAAACCTGGAGGGATCAAGAGTCGAACCCATGACCACAATGGTCAAGGGTCTCTCCATCACTTCCCAACCACCTACGTCACCACAAGGGTGGGGGTATCCATCACATGTCTCCTGTGGGAATCGAACCCGGCTCCCCCAAAGAGAGAACCGACCCTTTTACCACTAGGCCACATGATCCGGATTGAGGGATTTTTTATGTGCTATAATACATCTCTTTTTTTAATGACAAATGTTACAACTTTATCCTAAACTACTTTTCATTTCTTAGATTTAAAATGATATCCTTTCTCTAAGACACATGTATTTTTACCAAATGGTCTGGGCTCACATTGGCAAATGATGTAAATATAACAAAAGTGAAGCAAACAATTATAGTTTTGTCGACTTTTATAAAAAAGACAAAAGATTGGCTATCAACATATATAATGGTAAAGAAAGTAGTTGACAAATTTAAAACTAGTTATTAGATTATAACTAATTCTTTGTAAAATATATTAATTCTTTGTAAAATATATCAATATCAGTTAGGTCGATTAAGTACAGTTTGTTTATTATATTCGAAGTAAAATATATAACAACCCATGATTATAAATGATAATCATGGAACAATGTATATGCATGTATATGTTTATATTCTATATATAATTAAAGGTTGTCTTGCCTTAGGAATAGTACGCTTATATCCACCGTCCGTTTTTGATCCAATGTTCTTGTATTAGATACTATAGTCATGCCGCAACATGATGTAATTAAAAATGGGGATTTGCTTTCAATATCATAACTGGATTTTTTAAACATTAAACAACCTGTGCTAATGTAAAGTCAAGTCAGTCAGTCAAATATCATGATAATGTAAAGTTTGGTCAAATATAGCAAGGAAAACATAGTGAAATGGTTACTTATTTAGGTTAACTTCAACAATCGATATGAATGAAAAGAGTTATGACATGAGTCATTATAGCATCTTATTAAGAAACATGCTTTACATTTTTTTTAAGAGTAGTGTTTTAGCGGTAAATCATGTGTTGCAAAGCGACCACTGCCCAGGATCGAATCCTATAGCACCACATGAGTTTCTCCTTTCAAACCCAAGCGGTTATTTTTTCGGTGGAGCGTGAGATTCGAACCTAAGACCAAACCCGAGCAGGAACCCTCCAAGGAGGTAAACCTTCTCACCTCAAACCAGCTGAGCTGGAGATCATTGGCAAAATTACATGTATGAATTTATGAAGTATCACACTATTTTATAAAACAAGTGACTTATTCATGGATACAAAACAAGTAGCTTGTAGAAGGCAATTAATCCATCCTCACATTGTTAGTAATTATTTTGATTTTTTAAACAAAACAACATATAGAGTACAACAAACCAATCCAATGCACAATGAGCCAACAAAACCTTGATATATAGTAGTCGAACCATCACTTCATTTGAGGACCACATGTTCTCGACGTATCCCTCCACATAATAATCAAAGTAAAGAGTACGAATCTCGGGAAACCATACACTTTCTAGTAGTACAATGTGTACCGCGTGGACATGTGCTTCCCCGCATAGCGCATCCATCTTCGATTTAAAAGTGCGTGATTTGTGTCAAGGCTTCAAGGGTAGTTAGATGCTAACCAAAGCTTACTCACATCAAACTTGATACCATTGAAAGGTGAATATAAAAAATGTTGGTTAAACTATTGACTTTTATGATTTGTATTTATTTTGTACAAGTGAGGGTAAGATTTGTATTTATTTTGTTCAATAAGTGAATGAAGAGTAATAGTATAAAGCAATAATTAGAAGTTTAAAACCATGCTCAGTCAATTCCACTGCAGTGCGTTGATAAAGATATTGGTGGGCAATGATAAAAGACTCTGAGGATTCTGGGTTCGATATTTAAGCCAGACGAGTTTTACCGGTAATTTCACTGTCGTGCCTACAAGCGGATAGCTTACCAGGTTTTTCCCGGAATCGGTGTTTGACAACTCAGGTTACTCTCAGAGTACTCGATTTGTGAAAAGGGTGTCGTAGAAATGCTCAGGTTTGATTTGTTTGATGTTAAAAAAAAACATTCAAACTTTAGTGTTTAGCTAAAGTTGCTATTATTTTCCATGTTCCAAAGCTTGACACGTGATATGTAATTATTCAATTTATCCTTTACTGAAAATTATGATGGAGCTCCGTGACGTCCAATCAAGAGGTTCTTGATATGAAATATGAATTTCAAGAAACAGCCAAAAATAACACTTTGTCCCTACGAAACAATATATTCGATTCATATCGTATAAATTTATGCCAAACTCAAAATTCATAATTTATTAGTTCTTAAGGGGTGCTACTAGAAATATTTTCTTCTTTTACTGATTTTAACAAATCCTGCTTTACAATATCACTTCACAGAAACACCTTTTTGTAGACAATACTCCACTGATTCTTTTATTTTATTTTTTATAATTTCATTAAAACTTTTATTTATTATTATTATTTCACGCGGTTTAAAATTAATTACCTTACTATTTCAACCGTCCCAACCTCACGGTCAGAAATAAGTATGGAAACCGTTCAATCGAATTGAATGGCATTGATACCGTTCCACCAAACCGTTCGAATTTTTTTATATATAAACTTAGCATACGGTTGAGTTAAAACACACTTTTACCACCGTTTATACAAAGAAACACACACGAAGATAACTCGTTGGACCATGATAGAGATAGGAGAGTTTGGTAAATTGGGTCCTTGCCCTTCTCATTCACATATGCCATTATTTATAATGATTACAAGGCTAATTACAAGGCCTAAATATAGGAACAATATAACTCTCATTTACATAATAATGTTTACTATAAATATAGTCTATTATACCCTCGCAGTCGAAGCGGGAGGAGAGCAAATGCTGAGACTGGACCGAAAATCTTCAAAGAGTTGTCGCGGCAGTCCTTTGGTGAAGATATCAGCGATCTGGTAACGAGATGCAACATGAAGAACTCGTATGTGGTCGCGCTAAACCTGTTCCCTGACGAAGTGAATATCCAATTCAATGTGTTTTGTTCGTTGATGTTGAACTGGATTGCCGGACAAATAAACTGCACTGATGTTATTGCAATATACTAGCGTGGCTTTAGAAAGCGGCTTGTGGAGTTCAAGAAGAAGATTGCGAAGCCAGCAAATTTCTGCGACGACATTGGCGACCCCTCTATATTCTGCTTCGGCACTTGACCTGGAGATGGTGGGTTGTCTTTTAGAAGACCATGAGAGAAGGTTGTGACCATAGTAAACACAGTACCCAAAAGTGGACCGGCGTGTGTCCGGGCACCCGGCCCAGTCAGCATCAGTGTAGGCTGTTAAGGAGGCAGACAGAGCAGGTTCTAAAGTAAGGCCGAGGGAAGTGGATCCCTGTAGGTAACGAATGATTCGTTTGAGAGTGGCCCAGTGGTTAGTGGTTGGGGCGTGCATATGCATACAAATTTGCTGAACGGCATAACTGATGTCGGGCCTGGTAAATGTAAGGTATTCTAAGGCTCCGGCCAGGCTCCGATATAGAGTGGGATCTTCAAAGAGCGGGTCAGAGACGACACTGAGTTTGGTACCTGTGTTGACCGGCGTGTCCACGGGTTTGCAAGATTGCATACCCGCGCGTTGGATGATGTCATGAGTGTAAGCTTGTTGAGATAAGAACATTGAGTTGCCTGTCCTGGATACGGAAATCCCGAGAGAATAGCTTAATGGGCCTAAATCTTTCATGGAGAACTCGGCAGCAAGCTTGGACATGAGATGTTGTCGGAGTCTGTCGGTGGAAGTGATGAGAAGGATGTCATCAACGTATAGTAGAAGGTATGCAGTATGAGAAAGGTGGTTGAGGATGAAAATTGAGTTGTCGCAACCGCTTTGTTGAAATCCCAACTTGAGAACATAGTCTGTGAATCTTTGGTACCAGGCCCGAGGTGCTTGTTTCAACCCGTATAAAGACTTCTTGAGACGGCAAACATGGTTGGGATATTCTTTGTTTCTAAAGCCCATGGGTTGATACATGTACACAGTTTCATTGAGAGTACCATGTAAGAAAGCATTAGTAACGTCAAGCTGATGAACGGGCCACGAGTGAGTGAGAGCGATGGTGAGGACGGTGCGTATAATGGCCGGTTTAACCACCGGACTGAAAGTTTCCCCGCAATTTATGCCAACCTGTTGCAACCTGCCATCACAAACTAAATGAGCTTTGTATCGCTCCAATGAACCATCAGAATTAAATTCATGTTTAAACAACCACATGCTGCGAATGACGTTCATGGTTGGGTGTCATGGAACTAATTCCCAAGTCTCGTTTTTAATAAGGGCATCATACTCAGTGACCATTGCACGATGCCATTCCGGTGAGGACAAGGCGAAGATAGGTGATTTAGGGATGGGGACAATGGTGGAGGTGTGAAGATTTAGGAAGCGTTTGGGTTTGGAAATCTCGTCCATGGCACGGGTGCGCATGGTGCGAGTTGGTTGGGGTGGGGTTGGGGAGGCCGAAGGTGAGGATGGTGGGGCCGAAGAAGGTGAAATAGTGTTATTGGAGGAGTGGTCAGTAGAGATATTGTGTGAATTTGGTGAAATTGGGGAGTGGGCCGTAGATGGAAGTGGAGTGTGGGCTTGCGGCGAGAGGTTTAGGTGGGCCGTAGGTGAGGGCGGAGTTGAGGAAGTGGGTTGTGGGGAAGGTGTTGGGCTGGTAGGGATGGTTTGGGCCTGTTGGGGGGGGGGGGATGGAGATTGTGTGGGATTAAGGTAGTTAATATGGGGCCAATAGGTGGGATGGACAGAAGTATTTAAGAAGTCATAATTGTTGGAGGATGATGAGGTGGAGGGGGTCATTTGTTTAAAGGGGTAGATTGTCTCGTCAAATAAGACGTGACGGAAATGGTGAGTTGGTTTGTTGTAAGGTCAAGGCATTTGTACCCCCGGTGTTATGAGGGGTAGCCTAAAAAGACACAAGGGTGGGAACGAGAAGAGAGTTTGTGGATAGTGGTTGAGGGGATGAGTGGGTAGCAAAGTGAGCCGAACACTCGAAGGTGGTCGTATGAGGGGATACGACGGTAGAGGAGTTCGGTTGGGGAGATGTATTGGTGAGTTTTGTCGAGTAGGATGTTGTGGAGGTAGGTGGTGACTTCAAGAGCGTGATGCCAAAATTGGGAAGGGAGGTGGGCATGGGCAAGGGAAGTGCGAACCATATTATTAATGGTTCGTATTTTGCGTTCCGCCTTGCCATTTTGGGAGGATGTGTGTGGGCACGTTAGACGGAAAAGCATGCCGGTTTGGACACAAAATTGTTTAAAAGCATTATTTACGTATTCGGTGCCATTATCACATTGAAAGGTTTTGATTGGTTTGCCAAATTGAGTTTTTATCATGTTTGAAAATTGAGAGAATATGGTAAAGACTTGTGACTTGTTTGATAAAGGGTATGTCCACAAAAAATTGGTGTGGTCATCTAAAAATAAGATGTAGTACCGGTGACCTTCGTTAGTGAGTACCGGTGAGGTCCAGAGGTCACTATGAATTATGTCAAATGGTGCAACAGTGCAAGTGGTGGATGAAGCAAATGGTAAACGAATACTCTTTCCCAAAATACAAGAATGACAAATGTTTGAATTATTATTAAAATTAACATCAAGAGACTTAGTTTTATTCAAAGAACTCAATAGGTTTGAGCCTGGATGTCCTAGTCTTTGATGCCATAGTTGTTGAGAAAGAGCAGCAAAAGCAGACGGAAGGGGTGTTCAGAATTCGATTCGAATTCGAAAAATTCGAAATTCGATTTAGTTCGATTCGATTACCTAGAATTCGATTCGATTATTAAGAATTCGAATTCGATTTGATTCGAATTCGAGTCCAGTAAATCGAATACGAATCGAATACGAATTTATGATTTTAAATTCGATTCGATTCGAAATTCGAATAAAAAATTGTACATGTATATTTTTTTAAATATATATACACATATACACATTATTATATACACAAGTATACACATTGGAAAAAAAAAACTTCTAAATTTTCGTCAAACTCTAAGAACCCATAGTGTCTATAACTTTTAGCATAACCATGTTTTATATATTTACCTTATATATCACAAAACTCTATAAAACTATACTATCTACTATTTTTACTATTCTCGTATTTGACATATTGTTGTTTATCAATTTTGTAGATTTGTATTTTATATGTTAAAAATAATGAGTTTGTATTAGTTTTAAAACTGAAAGTAAAACAATTTGTTATTTAAGGTGAATTTGAACTAAATCGAATTTATTCGAATTCGATTCGAATTCGAGTTTCTTATTCGAATCGAATACGAATCGAATAAATTGAATTTTAAACGAATACGAATCGAATACGAATTCAGGTAAAAATATTAAAAATTCGAATAATTCGATTCGAATAATTCGAAAATTCGTTATTCGATTCGTTGAACACCCCTAGACGGATGTGTGTGTTGTGTTGCGGGAGGAGGGAGCAACGGATAGAGATCACCGCTGCTGTTGCACCTGAGGATAGGGATCCGGGTCTTGAGATCCTTCACAAGAAAACCAAATGGGTCAAATTCAATTGAAAGAGAATTATCAGTGGTGAGTTTTCGGACATAGATCAGGTTTTTGATAAGTTTTGGGGAGTAAAGGGCATTGTTTAGTTTAAAAGGTGGGTAGGGTGGTGGTAGGCGGGTGTTGCCCTGTCCTGTGACCGGGATGGTATGACCATCACCGACAATGATATACTGATTAGATGCATTATTAAAACAAGATTGAGAATTACCTGATGGTTGGAGATAATGACCACCCGCGCCAGTGTCCATGATGGAGTTCCAATCTGGTGGATTTAATGACATAGTATGCATGGCCTGTTCAATGTTGGTCGGAGTGTAGGCTGCATGTGCAGAATTGGGTCGAGGCCCGAGTATACCAGATTGTGAGTTGGACGGGTGCTGGGCTGAAGTTGGATATGGACATGGGGGCTGGGCCCAGCCGGCCCAATTAGGTGGAGGTGGGTAATTATTATTAGTGGGCCAGTGAGGGGATTGGGAGTTGGAAGGGTATTGGTTGTTGTTGGGCCAAGGGTTGGGCGGGTAAGATGGATATTGAGAATAGTTTGAATTATTTTGATAAGAACCACGACCACGCGGCCAAGACTGCCGGCCACGGCCACGCCGAGAACGGCCACATCCACGCTCAGTATAAAAATCGACACGATAGTCAGGTTGCGGGTGGGATGAGGGAGGTGGGTTTGAGGTCTGGGTTTTAGCGGTGGTGTGTAAGGCGGTGCCGGCACTCTTCGCAGCAAGTTGTGCCTGATTGGTTTTCCGGTTTTCGTTCATGCAAAGCTGCGAGGTGATCTCGTTAAAAGTGGGTAGAGGTTTTGTGTTGCTAAGGATGGTGCCAATGGTTTTATACGCCTCGGTGAGTTCGGCGATGGGCTGGAGCGAAAGATCCTGGTCACCGACGGGGGCGTCAACACAAGATAATTGGTCAGCCAGATTTTTGAGTTCCTGGCAATAGTCAGACATGGACGAAAAATTTTCTAGGCGAGTGGTCGCAAACTTCTGTTTCAGAAACAGATCCCGCACAGCCTTGTTATCCTGAAACTTGTTTTCGATGGCTGTCCAGACGCCATAAGCAGTGGATCCGGGTTTGAAAACGGAGTTTAGGATACCTTGAGAGACGGTCCCGTATAGCCATTGGAGGACAATAGTGTCGAGCCGTTCCCAAGAATCGGTGGGGGGAGGAGGTAGAGGGGTGGTAGGGGTGATGGGTGTCTCGGTGGAATCAGGTTGTTTGGATGCAGCAGAAGAGGAGGCTGTGGTAGTTTGGGTAGTGCGAGGTTCTAGGTGGTCTTCCACCAAAAACGCACGACAATGGATTCGGAAGAGTTCGGACCATGTGCCGTAGTGGGTGGATTCCGTGTCCAGGGTGATGGGTATGAAGGATTTAATGCTGGAAACGGTTAAGGCGGGATGGATTTTGTTGTCCATGATGATGGTAAAGGGTGAATGAGAAGTAGCGATGCAGAGGTGAAGCAAGGAGAACAAAGAAACAGATAATAGCAGAGGTAGGAGAAGCTGCGATGCAGCAGCAGAGAAGAAGAAAGGGGTTGTGAAAGTGGGGCGACAGAGGTGGAACCTAAGGTTGACCTAGCATGAATGCATGATACCATGATAGAGATAGAGAGTTTGGTAAATTGGGTCCTTGCCCTTCTCATTCACATATGCCATTATTTATAATGATTACAAGGCTAATTACAAGACCTAAATATAGGAACAATATAACTCTCATTTACATAGTAATGTTTACTATAAATATAGTCTATTAGACCACCGAAGAAGAGATTGCATTGGTGATATGCTACCAAGACGCCTCGAACGACCCGACACTTCAACAACGTCGTTCGCAGGTTTTTTGGGTACGTGTATAGGCCTATTTCAACCGCCTAGTTGGCACCGATGACCGCACAACCGTCAGCCTGTAGCGGAAGTGGACCGATCTCACCAATAAGTGTGATCGGTGGACCAACATGTACCAGAACACGTTGAGGGAGGAGCCGGGCATTGACCCGGAGTTAGCTATCGAGCTCACGCATGTGGATTATGTGTGTCGATACGACATCAGCTTTGACCATGTCGAGGCATGACAACTGTTGCGCCACCTCTAGGTTTTTTTAATTTCTTTTATTGTATTTTATTTTTAGTTTTTTATGTTTAATAGTTATGAATTTTAGTTTTTTATGTTTATTTATCTTTAATGTTCCTATTAAACAAATCGTTTAAAAAGGTATAGATATACATAAAACAAATGGTAAAAATAAAAGAAATCACAAAATAAGGTATATAAAAAAGTCAAAAATAAAATAAATCAACGGTACCAGCACGGTAAAGAGCACCAGCAAAACGGTCCACGGGACCACTACCAGCGTGTATGACGGCGGTGATACCGTGCTGGTTGTTGATACTCGTGACCAATTCTGGTGACGCCCCGTCCCCCTTAGAAATACATATCCAGCTTTTCTCTCTCTCTTTTTAAGCGTATGTTTTAAAATAGCATTTTTTTTAAACAAAGTACCCACCTATTAGAAGAAAACAAGTAGAGCACAAACAAAACAAATTAGAGTTCCTTTATGTTGTCAATTTATAAGTTGTTCGATCATTTTGAGTATAAATTTTATTATATTATTTGTTTTAGTTTAAGACTAAAATCACACCAAACGTAAAGTTTTATAATATCCAGGAGTAATCTATACTACTATGGGCAAATTAGTCATTTCATTTTCCTTAAAGTGGGCAAAATTGTAATATCATTTACTTTTTTTTTTTGAAGAATATCATTTACTTAACAAGACAAATTTAATACAACACATTTAATCACAATTAATTATAGTTGATTATACTTACTACTATATAATGAGTTTTGAATGGGCAAATTAGTCATTTCATTTTCCTTAAAATGGGCAAAATTGTAATATCATTTACTTTTTTTTTTTTTTTTGAAGAATATCATTTACTTTTTTTTTGAAAGGTAAATATCATTTACTTAACAAGACAAATTTAATACAACACATTTAATCACAATTAATTATAGTTGATTAGCTAGTGAATGACAAATTGTCCATACCATAAGGGTCTTTATGTAAAGTTATATTAGATCATGTTAAGTGCTCCATCTTTCTCTAGGTCGCTGTAACTGGCTATGACCTTTCAAAGCTGAGTAACCCGATCGATGCGATAGGATCACTTATTTTGCTATGTTATAAATCGCTCGCCCTTTCTATCTTGGTCGACCTCTACTCCTTAATTTGCCAACGCTTCCACTTCTGCCATCGTTGCCATCCCCGATTGCTTACTATTACTAGCGATGGTGAAGAAATGTAGCGGAGGTCGGAATAAGAAGCGAGATTGAAGTGCCACCAAGGGCTTTAATTTCAAAATTTTCAAGGGCTTTGATTGTGGTTTGTTTCTTCGGTTTTGAATTGCAATGTTTATTATTCCATTTTGTTTATGGGTTATTATGCATTTATGTATATGAAATCAAGCACTTATTGATTCTTTGCCACTAAGGGCTTTAATTTCAGAATTTTCAAGGGCTTTGATTTCGGTTTGTTTCTTTGGTCTTGAATTGCAATTTTTATTATCCCAATTCTTTTATGGGTTATCATGTATTTATGTATATAAAATCAAGCACTTATTATTCTTTGGAAGGATGAATTGGGATTGCATACATCTAAAGAAGCTTGATTTCATATACATAAATGCATGATAACCCGTAAAAGAATTGGGATAATAAATATTGCAATTCGAGACCGAAGAAACAAACCGCAATCAAAGCCCTTGAAATTTCTAAAATTAAAGCCCTTGGTGGCTCTTTAGTCTCGCTTCTTATTCCGACCTCCGCTACATTTCTTCACCATCACGAGTAATAGTAAGTCATCGAGGACGGCAACAGTGACATAACCGGAAGCGGTGGCAAATTAATTAGCAGAGGTCTACCAAGAGAGAAAGGGCAAGCGATTTATATCAATATGTTTGTATAATGTACAACACCAACAACGTGATTGACCAAATGCAATCACCAAACACAGTGTAGCTCCGCCGCAACGTGCGGGTTCCTACTAGTATTTATAAATATATTTTTTAAAATTGAAATTAAAAAACAAATTTGTCAAAGACTTTCAAGCTCTAAACACCACCCGTGGGGGGGGGGGGGGGATTTCATGGGTGTGGGGGGATGTTTGGGCTACGTGGCATTTTCTGATTGATTTGTTTTTTTGTTTTTAAATCTAACACACAACTAATAATAATAATAATAATAATAATATTAATATGGGCCACACAAGTGACACATGAGTGACACATGACGCTTCATGCCCTTGTAGTTTCCTGTTCTTGTAATGTTTTGGCCTTTTACATAATTTTTACAGGAAAACTATGAAAATAACTCAAAGTAGGTTTATGGTTAGGATTGCGTACTTAAAAATGAGAATCATATGCAACGTCTCAGTCGTCCATTGTTTGCATGCGACATGTTTGGATGTGTATGTAGTAGATACCCATGTGCTTGTACGCTGTATGTGTGTGCACAGTTTTTATTTGTAGATATTTTTCATAACATGTAACCAAATTATTATTTTATCAAAATGAACACATAGTTTTTTCTCATCATGAACAGCTGATTGATGTTCATGTGACTGAATAACTACGACGTAGTCAATTTTAATTTCAATTTTATCATAAACCATATATTTAACTACAAAATCATAACTACAAACTCATTCTAACTCATTTTCGTCAAAAAAGTTTTTCTTTTTTCTATATTGTTTATAGAAAAAGAAATAAGCACATATAGCTAACGCATCCATTACTATTTACATACCCATAAAATGTGCGACAACAGTTGTATGCTGTTCAGTGCCAACTTCCAAGATGAGACTTGAGTTGCATGATGTGACCAATCTTAATGCGTCCTGCAAAATCATTGCAACATTCTTGTTCTTTCGTACAACAGTTAAAAAGATTTTAGTCATAAATTTTAGAATTTACCTGTTGTTGTATTCATCATTTGGGTTTTTGAGCCTGGTTCTCAACCCCATGGAGCACTTCTTAGACTGTCTTCGTCAACCAAACTCAATTCTAACCTTTCAATAAAAAAAATATTTTTTCTCTTTTTCACCTACACAACCCAATCCTACTCAAAATTTAATATACATTCATAACCTAACTAAAACTAAAAATATTTTTTTTGAACAAACTCGGTTTTTAATAAAATTTATACTGGGACGTTCACAAAAAAAAAAAAAAAAAAAAACCTGTGTATTTAGTTTCTTTTTGTGACACCCGGCAAATTCTGGTTAACAACGTTGTCTAGATTAAAGTCTACCTTAGCGAGTCACGCGTACATTATACTTAACGAGGGTTAGCTAGATAGCTAGATAGGACATACGTGCATTGTTGTGAGTTAATATGTGATTACATGATTAGTGAACCTCGGACGTTGGTGAATAATAAACTTATGTGTCTCGGTGATATCTGACAAACTTATGTGAAAACCATACGTGATTATGTGAACCTAAACCGAACACGTTAATAAAAATTATTAAAAGTGGAGCGTGAGGTTGGTTGAGGTCTTAAAACATGGGGTTACGCTTGGTATGGCCCAAAATAATGAAAACATCAAAGAAAACAGGCTATACAACAAACTGGGCCGCTCAAAACGGATTAAACCATTCCGAACGGCCATTCGAACGGGTGTTCACAATTCCGAACGGGTGTTCGGAACACGCTGATGTGGTTAAACCGCCTTAAACTACTATTTAAGCAACCTTAAGCCTCTTGTATCTCCTAAACTCAACCCTAATCGCCCCCTTTCTGCCCCACACGAATTATTAACCCTAAACCACCTGCTAAAGCTCAAGAACATCAATCGGGAAGCTTGGAGAGCGTTCGGTTGGTTGTTTTGGAGTGTTTGTGGTATAATCTTCATTCCCTTATGTTTTAATCTTCTTTAAATTGTTTTAAAACATCAAAACCTTGTTTGTCCAGGTCTGAAAGTATTTTATAAAAGTTAAAACATGATGATTACGAAGATTAAAAGGGTCAAGCACATTGTTATATTATGAATGTTATATGTTTTGCATGATTATGCATGTTCTTGATGTTTTAGACTTCTAGGGTTTGTGAATAATGATGTTTGTGATGTATAATTAGGGTTTTGATCAGATGTGGTTCTTACTAATGTTGTATGATGATTATTAGGTGTTATTGATTGATAATATGCAACTAGGGTTTGATATAATTGATAATATTGCATGATTAGAATCTGGACAGATTCTGAATGTCGACTTGTAGGGTCTGTTTCGTGGCTTGAAAATAATTGGTTTGATCGATTCTTTGCATGAATAGATTGTACATTGTCTTAGCTTTTTAGAATGGGTAAAATCATCTGATTTGGATGTCGTTTGATATGTTTTTGGAATTTTCATTTAAAATAGGTCAGGTCAGAATTTCGGGTATCAAACTGAGTCAACTTTGAAACATCATAAATCAAGTTTTATAAAGAATTGGGTTGTGAAATTTTTACAGAAGGTTAATATTGGAGTAATATGAGTTTTCCAAGTGGATTCATCCCGTTTGGATGAATACACAATTTTTGGGAATTTATCTACCAAACTGACCTGTTAGGAAGGTTTTCTGAACATAGATGTATTAGACGAATTTTAATTATTTTTGTGTTTGGATTTAAGACAAAAAAAAATAGGTATTGTTAAGTGAATCCCAAAGAAAATTCAGTAAAAATTTGGGAGGTTAACTCACTGATTTGCTATTTTAAATAAATTCGTTTTGATGGCGCACAATCTGTCCTGAAAACACAGATTGTGTATTATGTGCTTATGTGATTAATTGAGGTCTTAGGTGGTATGGAATTGACATGTAACTGAAGTACACTTGTCTGAGACACATACAGAATGTAGAAACTAATTGTAACCAACGTATTCACCAACGGGTCCGTAGGATTTACTTATGCATGTAGAATCACTAGGTGTCACTTACACGCTTTTGAACATTTAAAACGCCTTGGACAAACGAGTTATATGGTGTAATGATATTACGCCTATACTCACTTAATGACACTGTTATTAGGATGTCGGTAGCATATATTACTTGCTGTTCGGATTCTTTGCTGGCACGTTAAGGTGAGTTTACGGCCCCTCTTTTAACTGGTTTCACTTTTTGGGGGGAGAAAACATGTGTTAAACTTATGTTTTGGTAACAACTGTCATACTATGGGTTTCTATGGTTTACTATACGATCTTTGGAAGTCCCGGGGAAAACCATGAATGTGCGGGTTAGCACAACGGGGAAATGTGAATAGATCTATTGGGAGTGACCAACCCCGCTCGTCGGCTTGGAGGGCCGGGCGAGTGCATATTGTCTCAAACAGGAACAGGTTTACTATTCGGGCACAACATCTGGTTTGCGAGTTAGTAATGGTTTTCCAATCGTAGAAGTAACAAAACATACGCCTAGCTAGCGTACTTTGGTTTGCAAATTGATATAGTATGGACAGGTTGAACTTGGTACTTTAATTACAAACCTGTGAACTCACCAGCATTTTTGTGCTGACGTAACTCTTACATGTTTTCTCAGGTCGCTAAGGTAGCACTACGGAACTAGGGCGCACGCGTCTGCACGACGTCTAGTTAGGATTGCATGGTTTTTCAAACATTGAATAATTGGGTTACTTTTGGATTATGTTTTGAGAATAAGCTTCCGCTGTATGTGGGGATTTTAAACTATGTTTTTGAAAATGCATATGTTCATTTAGATTTGTTTATTGTGATCGTTGACTTGGATCCTGGTTTGTCATGCGCCTCGCGGTAAAACTCCGCAAGTGGATTTTGAGGGTGTGACACTTTTTTAAGTTTGAATATCACAAATTGTTTGACTAATTAAGTTAGCGGGGGTTTAGTTTGGGTTGCTCCCAATACCGTGTATTTAGTTTCTTTTTATTAAGTTGTGACTTTATAATGAATTTTCCTTTATTTTTTCTTTTTTTAGACGACCAACCAACACACAAACACACCAATGGGAGTAGTCTTTGAGTGCGTGGGACACAACATTTGGAGCGTGAAGGAGGGTGAAAGATGGTAGGGCGTGGATGCAGTACGACGTGAGATTGGAGAATTTGTGTGGGGTCTATACCACAACGGTAATAACCGTTCAAAACAATAAATAAATAAATGAATAAATGTTTAAAAATTCTTTATATATACATAAACTATACATTTTTTGCGCATGCAATCTCATTTTCAAACCCTAAAGAATCTTCTCTCATCTCTTCAATTTTTACACACTTTAAAAAATGTTTCTATGTAGCAATATCGACTCGAACAGCTCGTAAAACCAAAACCGAAGCTCACCAAACAACCGAAACACACTAAACACCCCGAACACACTAAACACTCAAACTGTAGGATCGACGAACGTGTCACCCGACAATCACGAGGGTTATATTCAAGGTGCGGAATCCCTTGAATATGCCTTAATAACAGAAACAAACTTGAAACTAAGATAAACGAGTAATTACAACATACATACGGGTCAAAAGATTAACTTTTATATCATTAAAACAGAGCACGAGTGTTACAATGATCAAACCAAGCAATCTCAAACCTGGGAGGGTGTTTGGAGAGTGTGTGTAGCAAGAACTGATTATTAGGGCAATGATTGGGCCTATTTATACCTCCCGTACTCGTACAGGTTAGTATTGGCGATTAGGAGCTATACCACTAGTACTATTCACGCGATTGGGCCTAATCACGTGAACAATACATGCGATTGGTGTCTAATCGCATGAACAGTACATGCGATTAGCTTGTAATCACATGAACAGTACACGTGATTGGCTGCCAATCACCTGAATGGTTTCCTAATCGCCTGTCAGCACCCAAACACACCCAAAACCCTTATAAACCTCTCCAAACACCCCAAAACGCGTCCAAACATCATATATACTAGCCTAGGGACATCATGCACTAACAGACTCCCCCTTGGACCAGGCTAGTATACGATTACGAGCCATAAACCACTCGATAAACCTACCCAACGACCTATAGAGACCTATCACTAGCTAGGGACATACATATAATGCACTTACAACAGATCCGAACCTGGCTCTGATACCATGTCAAAATATGGTAATACCACAAACAATGAACTGAAAACTTCAATTACTGGAAAGACTATATACAAAAGATGATAAAGAACAAAAAGATTTGACAACAAAATCAAACCCTAACAAATACACAGATCATCAACATATGATCTTGACAAACAGACTCTCTCTAAGCTGAGATCATTGACATATGATCTCAGATACCTAGACTACAAAGATCATTAACAGATGATCAACTATAAACCCTAAACCAGAGAGAATGAACAAAGAAAGACACAAGAAAAATAAAGACTCGTGCAAAACTGGTAACATTCCACGAGGATGCCTTTATATAATCATGAGGGAGGTTCGGTAAGAAACACACATGAACCAAAGGTAGCCGTTGATCTTAAAAGAGAAAACACAAGATCAATGAATCTTGGCCGTCTATTTTAGGCTCGGGGATTGCCACGTTGGCAATCCACTCCACACGAGCAGCAGCAACTGGGCCAGCAGATGAACTCCCCTTACTGGACTTTATCAACACATGGGCTATCTTCACTTGGGCTTTATCAACAGCAGCTGAACACGAGTAGATCTAATCCAAAAGCAGATCCAATCCAAAGCCTTCCAGCTGATCCAATGATCCAATCCAATGCAAAACCTCACAAATATTTTTATAAACACAAAACATATAATTAGACTTTATTTTTATAAACCAAACATATAATAAAATATGAAGGATAAAAGTGAATAATTATAATTACAATTATTAGTAATTATATTTTTAACAATTGTTGGCTGGAATTTTTTTTTTCAATTTTTTAATCTTATTTACCAATTGAGTACTACTCTGAAAATCCAAATCAAAAGGTAAAGTTAGTTTCATATTCTATTTTAAATAAGTGTGTATATATGTTGATATTTTAGTAATTTGTTTTGTTTTAAACTGACTATATATTAATATTTTAGTAATTTAGTTATGTATAAGTCATCTAGTTTTTAAAACCAGCCTAACCAGTGAACCACTTAGATAACCAAATCAAAATTTTTCATTTTCACTAAATTTTGTTAAGAGAGCATCTGATGAATTATTATCAACCGGTTCAAGTGATGGGCTCATTTGCGGTACAAAAGCCCAAAAGTAATGGGCTCTTAGAAATACACTATTACAAACTTCTAACAGTTATTATTAGCCAATATTGAATGGACCGGGTTCGGTGATAAAAAAGAAATGTTTGATGGGGCTAAAGCTAAACCGGCAAAACCCATTCTTTAAGACAAACATAAACACTTTTCTTTGTTCTTTTCTTGAGTTCGATTCAATCTATCAAATGATCACGACATTTCAAAATTACTTTTATTCCTTTTGTACCCTTTTATTATTTCTTTAAAAAAAATAAAGAAAAAACAACCTATAACACTTTATAAAAAGTGTAAATATTATTCCTATGTTCGATCTTCTTTGTTCTTGAATTTGAATCATTAGGAGATATGTTTCTTTCCAAAAGCTAAAACATAAGTAAAAAGATTCCTACATATATTTAAAAACCAAGCCTTAAAATCGATCGAGAATTTTCTATAACAATATAATTTAAGTTACGTTATAAGTTGTTATAATTTTGATGGAATCTTATTTCATCAAAATTGCAATATCAAATGATTCAAACATAAATAAAAATAGGTATAACAATACAATTTAAGTTACGTTATAATTTGTTATAATTTTTAGTTTTTATATCGAGTCTTCAGTCATATTAGATGATCTTAGTAGAATCTTTGTAACATCAAATGATTCAAACACAAATAAAAATAGGTATAAAAAGATATAAACGATATCAAAATAAGTATAAATAAATATTAAAATGGATAAAGTAAAACACAAAAATCCATAAAGAAAAAAAAACCCAACAAATTTGATAAGCCAACTTCTAAAATAAAGTTTAAAAGTTTGTTGATTTAATGGTTCACTAACTTGTTGAAAAGAGTGGATAAACAAAGAAAACAGGGAGATGGGTAAAAAAAATGCTGATTTAATTCACGTGACATTAAGGGTCTGTTTGGTAGCCTCTTAATGAGGCTCTAAACCATTCAGCTCTAAAGATTGTTTGTTTTAATCTAAAAAATGCTCTGAATGGAATGATTAAGAGCTGAACCATTCAGACTTGATGCATAGCTGAACCATTAAACACTTAATCATTTAGAGCCTCTTAACTATTCAGAGCTCTTAATGATTCAACACTTAATCAACCAAACAACCCCTAAGAGGGGTAAATTTTAGGTTTCTTTTTTTTTTCTTTAACATCTACCTTAGAAAATAAAAGTAATCAAGGTACATTAATAATAAAAAGTTTATAATTAATTTGAAGGATAAATCAAAATTTGTAACAAATTACGGTAAATGGAAATATATATAGAACACAAATTTTCTATTATGAACCTTTCAAAAAAAAAAATAGTTATCAAACCTTTTTATATGTTTTTCATGAATGCCGGCTATTTTTATTTTATTTTTTTATTTGTTAAGGTTATATATTTCATTTCACAAATGGACATGTTTTATAAGGATAACAGATAAATAAGCTATTTTTATTAACTTATAAAAATAAATAGGGCTAGCAGAAAGCTGGAGATCCAAAAAATACATAAAACATTATATAATGACATCTCTCACATTAAAATCACACCATATAACCCAATTCAAATTGCCAAACAAAGATTTATTGGCCATAAAAACTGACTCTTCTTTATAAACTGCATTTATAAGTTTAAATTTAAATTTCCATATACCAATGATTGAAGAACTAAAATCAATGTCTAAAGGTTCTCCAATCATAGGGTAGTTTTATATAGCCGTTTGAGAAAAGATGATCTCACAATATATATGGTCATGATTACAACCACAACATGAAATTAAATAATGAATTAAAATTTAAAGAAACACTTTAAATTTCAATTCTAAACAATATCTATTTTGATATATAATTTAATGAGTCCTTTCAAAAAAAAAATTTCCTTTTTTTTTTTTTTTTTGTTATTAACCATGTAATTTTCACCTGAATAATTTAATGAGTAGTAATGATTTGTAGAACTAAAATACGAGTTTAAAAATTGGTAAGTCATGTGTAAAATTTTAAACTAGTTTTATTTTAGATGATACTTTCAATTCTTTATAGTTTAGATGATACTTTCAAATAATCTCCACCCTAAAAATTTTAAAGTGTCTAATGGTATAGAGATCAATTGTTTATGAAGTATGAATTTATCATTCATTATTCTACTTGTATGTAACAATCACTCTTAGAACGCGATCATGACAAATCAAGAAAGTGGACAACGAGGGTAAATTAGTAGAACACATATCATCACTATATATCTATATCTATAGTACCTTATTAAGGAGGAGAGATAGGCAAAGTAGTCATTTTACCATCATTTTAAGATGACATATGAAGGGTTTTGTGCTTTATACTCTACATGTCATGAAAGTTTTTCCAATGCTACCCTTGAATGCAAAAACAACTTGTACACCCCTCTTCCAAATCAATTAACAAGAATTCAATGATGGTTCAAGAA
This sequence comes from Ambrosia x helenae, assembly GCA_030844895.1. Lineage (NCBI taxonomy): Eukaryota > Viridiplantae > Streptophyta > Magnoliopsida > Asterales > Asteraceae > Ambrosia > Ambrosia x helenae. The sequence goes on along the minus strand of CM061232.1, from coordinate 3,203,571 downwards.
TTAATGTTGATTTTAATTTACTCAATAGTTTGTACCCATTGTAACTCAAGTTTAACTGTTTCCTGCCACACCAAGTTTAACTTTTTATTAAGCCGATCTCGACTAGCTTGCGAGTTATTCGGCTCGTTTGAACTCCTATTCAATACTTTAACCATGGTCAATGGCTTGTATATTTTAAGACACTGTACATACATCTCTTAACACCTCCATTGTAACTGATACATGTTTATGATGGGGAGCTGAATTGATCGGTCATGAATGGTTATGATGGGGAGCCAGTCTCCTATAAATTCCTTCAAGCATGCTTCATTCAGGGAGAGAAAGGGAGAGTTTACGGGAGAGAGGGATAGTAAGAGAAACGGGTGAGCCGCTCAATCACCGGCGGTCTCCCACGTAGGTTCCCGGCAGGAAACAGTTAAATCAACTAGCGGTGGCCTCTAAGGTCGAATGGTGGGGAGATTACGGTGACACGGGATGTCTACAATGGTCTGTAACCTAACAGCGGCGGAAATGTGATAAATCAGGGTTCTACCGCGGATCAATACAATGGCAGGTGACCAACGAGTCAAAACGGGTAAAGCAGGTGACGAGCGGGTTCTTCATTATCCTTATCAAAGAGTGAAGATTGAAGAACAGGTACAACAGCCTCTTTCAGTCCTTCATCTAACTCCTTAGCCGACGACTTGTCTACAATGGTCTGTAACCTAACAGCGGCGGAAATGTGCAAATATCTCTAAAGAGTAAAACATGAAACAGATCAGTTTTGTACCATTACCTCCTATCGCCTTCTTCAACCATTTGTTTTCAATTTTTTATCACCATTTTTGATTATGTGAGATAGTACGGTTAGAGCTTGAAGGATACTTGAATGGACATAGAAACAAACAGTGCGGTAAATATAAGGATGCTCCAGTTTTTATTTATGTTATTATTATTATTAAATTTAAAATGTATAATATGCTTGGGAAGTGTAGATCTCTCCACCATACACATTGCTTCTTTTATTTTTATTTTTTATGTCAGCAAATTTTTATTACACATTTATTTCACCTCATCTTACATTATTTGTATGAATTTAAACTTACAACCTCACATTTGTAAGGGGGACACCATACCACTAGATATTAAATTTCTTTTTCTTCATCTTTGATAAGATTGACTGAAGTTATCTTTTGGATGTTTGAACAAGTGAAATTGATACTATCACTTCTTTTAAAAAGAAAACCCCTTTTATAATAAACCCGACCCGCAACCCGTTTTGACCCGAACCAAAATAACCCTTTTTCTGAATTAACCCGTTTTGACCCGCCACCCAACCCGACCTGACCCGCCCGTTCAACCCTTTTTCTGAATTAACCCGTTTTGACCCGCCACCCAACCCGACCTGACCCGCCCGTTTTGACAATTATATTCATATCTCAAAATTTGACTTAAAAATGGGTTCTAACTATAGGGTGGATGTTGGGTGAAAATCCAAGAGTATATGTAGTAGTACCAATTTTGAACAGGAGTCCCAATATTCGGTAAGGCTTATAAAATCAATACTATTTCCTAAATTATGATTTTACAAAATATTCTCCAATAATATGATTCACGAAATCTTTTAATTAATACTAGAACTGTAAAAGTAATTACACTCTATAAAAAACAAGCAATAGTAATTTGACTAAGGAATGATCTAAAATCTGAATGATCACCACCATACAACTGTACAAATAGAGACTGCATACTTAGATTAGTTATACCATGGTTTTGATTGTAAGGATATTAGATCTAAATAAACTTAAATGGCATCTATGTAACTATGAATATATTTTGTGTTTAATTTGTAACAATATATATATATATATATATATATATATATAAATACATGTATCTTCAACAAAACCAAACCGAAGCACCATGTGCACAACTTTAAACCACCAAGTTGTGCTCCCCGCTGCATCGCGCGGGCACCTTGCTAATCTCTACTATTACCTTATTAAGGAGGAGAGATGGGTAAGAAGGTAATTTCATCATCATTTTAAGATGGCATACAAAAGGTCTCATGCATAAATCTCTAATTTTTACCAGTTTCTTCCATCTATGCCCTTATGTACAAGTCACTAATACAAATCAATTGCACCATTCATTACATTTAATTCATGTATTAACTTTTTGTTACCTAGAACCATTACCAAGTAATAGATTAATTCATGTAACTTTTTTTTAATGGATTAACTTTTTGTTACCAATGGAATTTGAATTATCACCACAAGAAAAGGCTAAGCCTTATTTAACACTTTGTAACCAGTACGCTAAAGGTTCTTTGGTTCATGTGTGTAACTAAATGTTGCAAATAAAAATCAAGCACAGATCGGATTGGATAAATGACAGTATGGTGTATAAAGTTTTGGCAATTTAAAATGTGAATAAAAATACATACCCGCAGCAACGCGCGGGCATTCCACTAGTATTCTTAATAAGATGGCCAAATATAACAAAGATATGAACATACCATTGCTCTTGTTGATATACTAGGATTTGAAGTAGCATTAATCAAGATTTTATGTATGCTTCAGAGGGTGTTTGGGATTGCGTCTTAAATCTGATTTTCAGATCATTGCGTTTTGAAAACGCAGATAATCAGTTTTTAGTGTTTGGGATTGCGTTTTGAAAACGCAGATAAACAGTTTTTTAGGCTACCAAAACACAATAATATATAAGCAGCTCCACTCCTGCTTTTCCAAAACGCATAATCTGTTTTGAATAATCAATCCCAAACACCCCCTAAATATACTATATTTACGATCATTTAGGTATTGAATAATAAGTTCTTAGGGAGGTAGGGGCACAAGCCCTATATGGCCTAAGGTGCACTAATCTTATCGCGCCACGTCAATTTCAACCTCAAACTAGCCTTGAGTAGGCTAAACAGTGAAAACACCTAGCTTAAACTAGCCTAAAGATTTTTTTTTTTAAATGGGAGAGAGAGAGATGGAAAGGGAGAGGGAGAGGGAGAGAGAACAAAGCCAAGCCTCTTGGCTTCCCTAAACCTCAAATTCAAGCCGATTTTCAAAGCCTCATGGGACGGAAATGTGGAAGACTTCTGCAATAAAACTAAATTAGTTACATATTATTAAACTCATTGGAAGACTTCTATTTTGATTTTAGGATAATATTAATGTAGTTCTTTCTTTAAGATATCATGTTTTTTTTTAATGGTGAATTTCTAAGATGTGGCAGAGATCATCACATCCGCCTAATCAACACACCCTAACTCTCCACACGTTTCAGACTATATTGTCTGAATCGGTTTCATGCTGGAGCGGTGGGAGTTGCGGTGTTCGCCCGGAAACCGTGCTGCCTCCATACGAGTTTCATCGCTGAAGTAACAGTCGGATGAAAATCGAAGGTGCTTTAGGATTCGAACTCGGGACCTACAGGTCCTCTGCTCTAACCATCATCAGCAACGCCGCTCCACCATATAGATAGGGGCTATAAAATATCATGTTGATTATTCTATATACTACTTTTTAAATATTTAAAATTGTTAAATATTTATATGATTAGCTATCCTATTATTGAGAAAGACTGTTCAAATATAATGTTTCATTTATTTGTAAATTTAATAATATATATAATCTCACATATATCCGAATATAGAAACACCCTCATAGGTACATAAGAGGATGGTTAATATCCAAAATTTTGTAGGGCATATAATTAGTGGTCTTAAAGGCAATTCAGCTTTTGTTCTTTGTCTTTGATTGGCATGGTGTCTATAACCAAGACAAGCTTCCACACCACAAAGCTTTTGCAAATTAAAAAGAGAAAGTGAAGGGTAGCGTTTTGTAAAATAAAGATAGTTAAGGGGGGACAAAGTTTCCACAACTTGTAGCTTTTGCAGTCTTTAGAAAAAGAAAGTTACAAATTGCACCCTTTTAAATAAGGTCACTATCCAGATAAAGCTAGCCCATTTCTTGTTTATTTTAGTTTATTTATTTACATGATCTTTTGCTTGAAAGTAAGGAAGCTACAGTCTTGGATCTATAACTTCAAATTATCAATCTAAAGCAGTCCAACTTCCATTATTTTCTATGTACTTTCACCTTTCTAGTTTTATGAGAGAGATAAAGAGGAGAGAGGGAAATACATTGGAAAACAAATGTATACAATGCTTATATAGTTTAGTAGCAAGTCTATTGTGATAATATTACACACTAGTAAGCAGTAGCAATTATATATATTTTTTTCTTATTATAGTTACACACAAATAAACACACACATATGATTGTTTTGATACTTTGATACATACCTTAAATTAAACAAAGAAATAAGGTATTACATAATCATATGTACGTAATAATTTAAATGACACATACGACACTTATTAATTTATCGCATAACATTTCTCTCTCTCCCCCACTAAATATAGATAACACCTAAGAGCACCCACAGCGTAAAACCTCACAAACATTTACAAACATGCATATTAGCGTTTCGCATCATATTTCAATCCTCCATAAAAAAATATCTATTTTTCTCACAACACCAAACCTCTACAAACTTGGAGTACCTCACACTTAACTTCCTAAAAAAAAGTAATATTGTTTGTGAGGTCCTTTGTTTTGGATCACTGATACATCACCCCATTGTAGGTGCTCTATGACAAGTGTCTACCTAGTTCTCTACTTCAAGTTGTTAAGGCAAGACAAAATTTTATTACAAAGCTAAAACAATCAATAAAAATATAAAAAGAAAAATTCGTTGTACTCCAGTTAAGATTACTGTTTAAAGGTTGAATTAGTCTTTTTATGACAGAGAAATTTGCTTTGCTTCACATGGCATTCCACTTTCACATACAAAACTAACAACTGCAAGAAAAGCACAAAGCCCCACTTCACACTACTTCTTTAATCCCCTTCTTATAAACCACACATCACCACCACTTGCCAACACATTAAGCACACACCAACTTCCAAAACTAAACCATATGATGAACAAAATCATTTAACCATTTCTCTTCAACCCTCCTTTCATAAAACTTCAATCCCTAACTAGTTTCATAAATCTTCAAACACCTAGTGAACCATGAGGGCAGGAGGCTACACCATGCAACATACACTAACCCCCGAAGCTACAACCGTTGTGAAACAAGCCCTTGGTCTTGCTAGACGGCGTGGCCATGCCCAGGTCACGCCGTTGCATGTTGCTAGTGCGATGCTGGCATCGCCAACAAGCCTTATGAGAAAGGCTTGTTTGCAACCAAATTCCCACCCTCTCCAATGCAAAGCTCTTGAGCTTTGCTTCAACGTGGCGTTGAACCGCCTCCCTACCATGCAATCGAGCCCTATCATGTTAAATCCTAGTCACTCTCACTACCCTTCTCTTTCCAACGCGTTGGTGGCCGCCTTCAAGCGGGCTCAAGCTCACCAACGACGTGGTTCAATCGAAAATCAACAACAACCTATCTTAGCTCTTAAAGTAGAGATCGAACAACTCATCATATCCATCTTAGATGATCCTAGTGTGAGTAGAGTGATGCGAGAAGCCGGTTTCTCTAGCACCCAAGTCAAAAACAACATCGAACAAATGGAAATATCTGTCCCTTCCCCAAACCCTCTCAATTTTTCTCAATCAAAAGAGAACATCAAGCCCAAATCTTTACCTAAAGTCCAAGATGAAGATGTTATGAGTGTTATAGAAATGATGATGAATAAGAAAAGAAAGAACATTGTTGTTATAAGAGAGTGCTTAACTAGTGCTGATGCTATAGTTAGAGGGGTTATAGACAAATTCGAAACCGAAAACAACATCAATCTAAGGTTCATGCAGTTTGTAAGCCTTCCTTTACACTCACTAAATCATCTTTCAAGGGAAGATGTTGAAAATAAAGCTAGGGAACTTAAGTGTCTAGTAAAAAGCTTTGTGGGTAGAGGTGTGATCTTGTATCTAGGTGATCTTAAATGGGTTTCGGATTACTGGTCGAATCACAACGAGCGAAAGCTCAACCATAGTTACTACTACTCTCCAGTTGAGCATATGATCATGGAGATTAGTGGACTTATGTTTGGTGTTGATAGTGGGAAGTTGTGGTTGATGGGGATAGCCAACTCACAAACATACATTAGGTGCAAAACAGGTCATCCATCACTTGAAACTCTATGGGATCTTTGTCCTCTTACACTTCCTATTGCTAGCTTGGACCTCACTCTCAATCTAGAAAGGTAAAGACTTAAACTTTTTTTATGCTTTTGCCTTAAAGATAATCTTTTCATGTCAAAAGACTGATCTTGGATGCTGGTTTTGTTTTATTAGCAATAAAGATTCTTCCAATGAGATGAAATTCCTCACTTGTTGTGAGGAATGTTCGGTTAATGCAAAGCGAGAGGCTCGAACCATTACTAGTTATGGCCGAACCACTGAGCCCATCACTACTACTATGCATGGCTCCACTTTGCCTTCATGGCTCCAACAATACAAAGAAGAGAACTCAAAACATATCACCAATGATCAGGTAACTTTTTAGTTATATTATATAATTACATATATATCATCATCATCATCATCATACTCAGTTAATCCCACCAATAGCAAAAGCTAAGGTAGGGTCTGAGGAGGGTAAGATGTAGACAGCCTTACCTCTACCCCTAAGAATAGAGAGGCTGCTTCCAGTGAGACCCCCGGCTCGATGTGGTTTGGTATCAAGCCTTGGACATAAGGCACAAAGCACTTAACAATCGGGACAAACCCGATCGGTGCATGTACCCCTTTGTCGTTTGGCTATCCACGCCACCACATGATGCATGATTAACCGTCCGTCGTTTTTAACGTACTGAGCAATGACAATAATATTATGGTGCCTGTTTTTGCAGGAATGTGAAAAGTTTGGGAATCTATGCAAGAAATGGAACTCAATTTGTAGTTCACTTCACAAACAACAACAACAACAACAACAACCACAACACTTCATGTCTTCCTCACCAAATTTTCACCAACATAACCTCACTTGGCCATCGGTTTTTGAATCCAATACCCCGAAAGAACATCAGTTTTTCATCGGTGGTGAATGTTTCGAACAGCCCAATGCGAAAACATTCATGCCCGAACTCTTATCGAATCCAAACTCAAGTCCGAATTCAGCTTCTTGTAGTGAAGCTAGTGATCAAGATTACAATGATGGTGATCATGATCATGATCATGATGAATATTGCTACTTGCACAAGTTCAAGGAAATGAACTCAGAGAATGTAAAGACTCTAACCAATGCATTGGAAAGAGTTGCACCATGGCAAAAAGAGATCATTCCAGAAATAGTAACCACTATCCTTCAATGTAGGTCTGGTACATTTATGGAAAGAAAAGGGAAAGGGAAAGAAGACACATGGTTATCTTTCTTGGGTGCTGACAATCATGGAAAAGAAAAGGTAGCAAGGGAGTTAGCCAAAGTTATATTTGGATCAAGAACCAACTTTGTGCAAATGGGCTTGAGTAGATTTTCGGCTACACGAGCCGATTCGACCGATGATGATCAAGAATTCGCTAGTAACAAAAGGGCAAGAGATGAAAATGGCCAAAGTTATCTTGAAAGATTCACAGAAGCTGTCCAAGAAAACCCGAACCGCGTCTTCTTTATGGAAGATGTTGAGCAAGTAGATTACCATTCCCAAATGGGGATCAAGAAAGCAATCAAGAATGGAAAAATCACACTAAATGATGGACAAACAGTTCCTTTTAATGATGCAATTGTTATATTCAGCTGTGAAAGCTTCAGTTCCATTTCGAGAGCATGTTCTCCTAGCATAAGGCAAAGGTATGGCGAAGGCGAAGGCGAACAACAAGAAACTGTTGACGATTGTGGGAAAGAGTCTGCTATCAGTTTGGATTTGAACATTGCTACTGAAGATCATAAGAGTTCGTATGAACAAGAATCTGTTTGTGATATTGGCATTTTGGATGCAGTTGATAAGCAAGTTATTTTCAAACTCCAAATGTTGTGAGATGTTAAAAGTTGTAAATTAGGGGTGTAGTTTGAGATGAAATGTTAGAGTTTTGTGAAAGCATTGTGAGTTTAATTAGAGTATACCAACAACTGTTTTTTTTTTTTTTTCTTAGTCTTGTTTCTTGAATTAGATATGGTAATATGATAGTATATGAGTTCATGTTTTAGTTCCTTGATATAAATATTACTTCATTTCTCACTTCATGTGTTTGTGTTTCAAACCATTATGGCATTATCTATGTTATACTTGATTTTCTATATTCAAATCCCATGGCATTTTATCATTTTGTATTGTTTAATTTATATGTTTATGTAAAAATTGGAATGTTTCACTTAATTATAGCAAGGGTAATATTGGAAAAGAAACCAAACTTAATTTCTCAAAAAGAAAGTGAAAAGCTTCCCATGTTTGAAAATATAAAAATATGAATGTTTAATAAATAAAGTGTTAAAAACTTATATCTAGGGTCTGTTTGGTACGGGGTAATGGAATGAATAAGGGAATGGAATGGAGAAGGTAATGGAATAGATAAGGGAATGAAATGGATGATTACCATTCCATTGTCTTGTTTGGTTACACGTAAGAATGCAATGAATCATTACCTTGTATTGTTTGGTATGAAGGAAAAGACAAAGGAATAAAATAAGCGGTGGTAAGTGGTGGTGATGGGTGTTGGCAGCGGGTGCCAGCGACGGTGGTTGGTGGTGGTAGAGGTAGTGGTGGTCGGTGGTGGTGGCGGCGCCGACGACGGTGATGATAGTGGTTGTCACTTGTCAGTGGCGGTGACGACGAAGGGTGGTGGTGGGTGGCGACGTCTGGTGGTGATAGTAGCGGTGACGATGGTGGTGGTCGGTGGCGGTTTCTGGCGGTGATAGTAGCAGTGACGATGGTGGTGGTCGGTGGCGGTTTCTGGCGGTGATAGTATCAGTGACGATGGTGGTGGTCGGTGGCGGTTTCTGGCCGTGATAGTAGCGGTGACGGTGGTGGTGATCAGTGGCGGCGGGTTGCGACAAGGAATGACGACGACAGTGAGTGGTGGCAGCGACGGTTGGCGGTGGCGGTGGTGGTCGGTGGGTGGCGATGGTCGGTGACGGAGAGTGTCGGTGGTGGCGGTCGGTGCTTGGTGGTAGGTGGTGGAGGTGGCGGCGGCGGCTGGCGGTGGGTGGCAGTGGTCGAAGGTGGTGGTGGTGGTCGGTGAGGCGGTAGTCGGTAGGTGGCGATGGTGGTGGTCAGTGACGGAGAGTGGCGGTGGTGGTCGGTGGGTGGCGACGGTCGGTGGTGGGTGGCGATGGCGGTGGTCGGTGGTGGTGGTGGTGGTCGGTGGTGGTGATGGCGATGGGCTCTAGTGGTAGAGGTGGGTGGCGGTGGTGGTCAGTGGTGATGAAGGGTGACAGAGGAAATGGAATGGAAAAAAAACAGGGGGTTGGATGGAATGAATATGAGGTTTTTAAGAAGGAATGTAATGGAGGAGGTGATAGATGATTCCATTTCCTTGATCAACCAAACACCTTTTTTTAATTCCATCATAATGCTCCATTTCATTCCGCCTTTCATTCCTGTGTACCAAACGCTACCCTATAGTTGTAAATGTGATATATTTTAACGGTCGATATATATATCTTTCTTGCGTTTAGTGTTGTTATTATCTTTCAGATGTGTTTCAGCGGTGAAGACAATCCCTAAACAAACCCTGATTCTAAGTTCGTGTCCCTACCCATACACCGGTGTCCTCCTTTCAAACCGTCACAAGAAATTTTTTTGTGGAGTGCATGGATCGAACCTGTGACCAAACCCAGACGGGAACCACCTAAGGTGTAACACACAAAATTTATTTTTAATATTTCTTTATTAGCAAAAAAAAACACAAATAAAATCTTGTGAAGTCATAAATATACGTTTTTTAGCAGCAACCTTGAGGTACGTACCAAACAAGTTAGGGCAGCCGAAAAACTAGCTTAAAAAGGAACTTTTCTTATGGATTTCAATTCAAATTGTAGTTTATTTTCCACTTGTAATATGTTTGTGGGTTTATCGTTTGAATGGAATAAATAAGAAAGTTTAATTAAATTAATTTTTTTTTTATTAAACTAGTAATTTAGCTATTTGGTTATTATATGAAATTAAACTTATCATAAATCTAAAACTGTTTTTTCTTTTCTTTCTTTTTTTTCTTTCAGGATATTATTCATTACGTGCCGGAGTTACGAGTTTTTAAAATATCATAAAAAATGGATTCTTTTATATCAAAACATTTTTAGAAATATGAGTTAAACATACTTATACATGAATATATCGAGTGTCATCCACATCGGACCTCTTAATTTAATTGTATATATGAGTGGTGTTACATCTTGCTGCCTTTATCTAAAAAAAAGGGTATTGGAGATTTTCGGAGGAAATTTAAATATTGTATATTAATTATAAGAACTTAAAAATAACACTCTAATAATAATAATAATAATAATAATAATAATAATAATAATAATAATAATAATAATAATAATAATAATTGTTATTGATTATTATCTATAATCTATAATATATAACTTATAATAAAAGAATTGAAGATTAATGAGTTGTCATTCAATGAATGCCCAAAAAAGTCATTTTAATGATATGACATTTAAGGAAGCATCATCCCCCTTAAGTGTGCTATGTGTCATGCCATGTGGCAAATAAAAAAAAATATAAAACCTAATCTACTAAATTTAAATTGAGTTATTTTAGAAAAAAAGAATTTAAAAACAAATTTAAATTTTTCTTTCTTATGTTTCCTCCCATAGTTTTTAAACGTTAATATCTTTTATATACGAGATTTTTTAAAGAAAAAAATTACACCAAATTAACGAGCGTTTTATCATCTTTCCAACGAGTACCATAGTGCTATATAAAAAAAGGAGAAAAAAACGACTATTTTTTGTGAGGTTTCGTTCATACAGGAAAAAAACACAAAGTGTTCAGGTTATTCATTAATAATGTTTTTTCTTTTAAACCAAGTGTTATCTACGATGTTGAAATTCAGCCCAATCGTAATGCTTTCATTGGAATTTACTCTTTTAAAGATGCATAGGTATACTTCATCAAGAGAAGCTAGGAGAAAGAATTGCGCAACACTGCAACTCATGGTGTCACCTTATAGCAATGTTATTTTTTTTATTTATTTAAATACAAGAGTAATAATTATTACTATTAGTATTATTAGAATTGTTATATTTTTCAACCCCGGTACGTTCCCGGGATAAAAGCTATTTATTATATAAAAAAAATTTAATCATCATATTAGATCGAAAAGAAAATAATTTTCAAAATAGACCAATAAGGAACATTTGATTTTTGCTAATAATATAGATTTAGGAGTAGGATAGGAATAATTTTCAAAATAGACCACTAACTAAGATTTGATTTTTGATAATAATATAGATTTAGGAGTAGGATAGGAACTATCTAATGTTTTTCATTTTAAAAGAATAATAATTGTCCCTCAACGTCAATAGGGAATAAATAGAATGTTGGGAGTCGGGATGATCAATATGATCCATTACTTATGAATTGCGCAAACCAAAAGCAACTTTGTTAAAGAAAGAAAAGTAGTTGAAACAAAATGCAAAAGCAGCTCATATTATTCTTCAACATATGTATTTTATTTCAGTTCGTTACGGGAATGATTAATAATAATTCAAACTTTGTATTGTTGGCTGATAATAATTTGTAATTAAAAAATTCTCTATAACTATCTCAACTTTCAAAGTATTGGCCGACAGTTAACTTTTATTAACTCAGAACTAACTTAGTTAGTGGATGTTGAACGCCTACACCGCCGCTACACAGTCCAAATCAGTAAATTTCGTTTAGGTGTAACCAAGCCAAACCTTCCCCAAGCATTTAATTTTTGACCGTTATAGGTCAAAAAAACGTTCAAATTAACCCGAAAGCCAATGGTTGTTTTTTTTCATATAAATTCATCACATTTCACCAAATTTTTTTTTAGAGGAAATGGATTTTAATACTCCCAACTATCGCATGTTGGCGGATATCACTCCGAACTTTCAACTGTTGGGAATGCTATTGGTCAAAGTGAAAGTTCGGAGTGATATCCGCCAACAGGCGATAGTTGAGAGTATTAAAATCCATTTCCCCATTTTTTTTACCATCTATCATATCCTACCTTCAAATTTTATAAAAAATATCTCTTTTTGGCATCATGTCTTCACGGATCGAATGGACTGACGATGAAGTTCTAGGTTTGACGGTTGCATGGTTAAACGTCAATGAAGCAAACACGTCAAACAATAATGATGAGCTATGTGATGATGTATTGCCCGAGTTTCGCGAGCAACGGAGGAAAGGTGAACCTCATCGCACTGCTTCTATGCTTGCGAGTAAATGGAACATCCTCAAACGCGAATGTAAAACGTTTGAGAAGATGTTTAAAATAACAAGGATGAATATCTAAGCCTAAGGGAAGACGCGGCAATTGGAATGGCGTAAGTCAACTACTACTTTGAAGCTCACAAAACTTTCGACATGTTGAAGCGTGGCGACTGTTAAGGAATAAAATAGTTTTACTTTAATTTCTTTATATTTTGTAAAACAATAAATTAATGTAATGGTATTTGGATTTTATTATTTTAAATGTCTATTGGGAATTTAAAAAAAATGTTTAATTGGGATATTATTATTTAATTATTCAGGCTATGTAGCCTTGAGTGTCACCAGTGATTTGGTGGTTCTAGACTATTTTGGGTTATATTTGACATGACGGAAGTATATTTGTGGGGAAACACAACCCCCCCCCACCCCCACCCCAATAAAGACATTTATGTAATTACGATACCCCCTCCCTAATAAAGACACTTATTATTTAATTGTTTCGGCTATGTAGTCTTGAGTATTACCAGTGATTTGGTGGTTCCAGGCTATTTTGGGTTATATTTGATATGGCAGAAGTCGATTTATGGGTACCACCCCCCTAATAAAGACATTTATGTAAGAGTTAATAAAGACATTTATGTAAGAGTTAATTGTAGTTTTCGTCTATGTGATTTGCCCTAACTAACAAGTTCAGTACGAGTATAACACTCTGAGTCCCTGTGGTTTGTCGGGCTAACATTTTACATTCCTCTTATTAACGTCAGTTAGTTTTTCTGTTAGTTTGTGAGTAAAATGACTATTATACCCCTCCATCTTCTTCTCCAACCAACCCACCCATCACCACCACCACCACCAGCAACACCACCACTACCACCGTCGCCACCGTCAACATCAGTTTCCATGACGTCATCAAAGTCAACCTTTCCGATCGCCAAAAAATCATCAACCGAACCTGAAATCACCACCAGCAACAAACAACATAAACACACAATTTTCAACATATCCACCGAATCTAACTCCGTAAAGGGTACCCGCTCCAATAAACACACCATCACCATTGCCCTTACAATAAACAACGTCGTACTTATATTAGCTCCAGTCCCTCTTTCTATTTCCTTTTCCTTTTCTTTTTCATTTTCTGTTTTTATAAAATCATTGGAAAGTTTGGTGATTTTAACAGTGGGGGAAGAGGGGGTGGGTTAAGGGGGCGTTTGGTTATGGGGTTAGGGAGATGACTGAAGGGAGCTGATTGTTGTGGAAGGTGTCGATACGAGATCCATTGTTGGGTTAGGGAGTCTCCATTGATTTTTTTGAAGTGAAGAAGGTGAGCAGAGGTTAAGGTATTATGTTTTAAGAATTTTAACCGATGATCCATTGGTGATTTGTTTGGTGTAGTGGCGGTGGGGTCGATGGTGGTGGTGGTGGGTGGGTTGGAGAAGAAGATGGAGGGGTATAATAGTCATTTCACCCACGAAGTAACAGAAAAACTAACGGACGTTAGAATGAGGGATGTAAAGTATTAGGCGGACAAACTACAAGGACTCAGAGTGTTATACTCATGCTGAGCCTGTTAGTTGGGGCAAACCACAGGGACGAAAACTGCAATTAACTCTTTATGTAATTATGATACCCACTTTCTGTAGAGATTCAACATGCTTTTATGAAAATACAAGAAAGAAGTATAGGTTATATCTTCATAAATTAGGTAAGTTGGTGTAGACCCAAAGAAGTATAGGTTATATCTTCATGAGTTAGTTCTCAGTTAACAAAGGTTCATTGTCGGTCAATACATTGAAAGTTGAAATCGTTGTTGGGAATTTTTAAAGTGTAGATTATTACCAGCCAATAAGTAAAAATTTGGATTATTAAAATCAATAGCCTAAATAATAATAATAATAATAATACACCTATAATATATTACAAGAAACCACTTTCACATGTTGAACCCTTACAACCGATCAATTACACAAACCCCCCACTGACCCATAAATTAGTTATAAACACAAACAAAACCATACCACTCAACCCCATTACAATAAACTACATTTTAATTAAGACTTTAAGATGCCATTTTACTATTTAAACCATGTTTATTAATCAAGATAACATCAACTAATGACTCAAATCATACAGGTCATAGTGATTAAGAATTTACCCTTTCCACAATAGATTATGTCTTCTATTTCATGCCATCTTCTTACCCAATACTTTTGCATTTTAGTGATACTCTTAACATATATACTGTTTCATTGTTTAAATTATCGGCAAAACTCGAGCGGGGCTCAGGGATTCAGTGACCATTTCGTTAGCCAGTTTTTTTTCTATTTATTATTATTGTTGTTGACTTGTTGGTGGTAGTGGTAGTGGTGGTGGTGGCCGACGTTGGCGCTTTGTAGTTTTACCGCTTAAATAATCGTTTGTTGCGAACTTTGTCACTATTTTTAATAATGGTAGAGCAAACATACATTAACATCAAATTGGTTTGAAAAAAAAAAGGAGGAAATCTCATACATTAGTGACGTGAGGTTATAAGGAAGCTACTTAGTGATTTGGTCATGAAAGATGTGATGGAGAAATATAGAAACAATATGATTAGGAATTGATTTAAGAGTTAGGGGGTGTTTGGGATTGAGTTTGGAAACAACTTATTGACTTACTAAGTTAATAAGTCAATAAGTCATTTGAAAAAGCACAAAATCCTGGCTTTTCAAAATGACTTATTAGCTTTTTTAAAAAGTTAATAAGTCAATAAGTTGTTTCCAAACTCAATCCCAAACATGCTCTTAGTAGAATATCATATGGATCAGTTGGATAAGAGGAAACGTGGCAGGAAAATAAACTAAACTTTAAACAATCATAGGCTACAGTTGAAGTTACGAGGCCCACAAGTGGTGAATAGAAAGGTCTTGATGAACCAAATCTTGGGGAAACACAGTAGGTAGCTTGGAGGCTTTGATTTTGCCTACCAACGTTGTTTCCCCAATATCATCAAATTTGAGCACTTTCCATTTTTAGCCTATAGCTCATGAATCTTTGATTAGATCAATTCACGCGTCAATTTATATCCTTAACTAGAGTACAATTTTTGTAATTTCGAAATGGGACAAACCTATCAAATTTAGAAAATCCATAGAAAAGGCACCTCATGTGCTCGCTATGACCTTCACAAATTAATCAACTTTCCTTTGAGAAAGAATCTTATAATTTTATTGCTTTGCTCTAAGGCACAATATTACAAGAAAACTACTGCTCACAATTTTTTAACGTCTGCTCGCAAATTTGTAATGTTATCCTTAAGTGTAGTATGATCATAATACAAACCTAAATGGAGAATATTGCACGTTATCTAATAGTAAAGTAACCATTTTTGCAATTTATTTAGCTAACTTATATTTTAATAATTCAAATTATGATCACTTGTAAATAAAAATCAGTCAATTTATTTAGCTAAATTCATTTATGTCAATTTAAAACAATATCCAACTGTCACACCCAGTGGTGAAGCTTGACCCGAAGGTTCGGGGGGTCGGAAGTCACCGAGGCGTAGGAAGTCACTAGTTTCGGGGGGTTGAAAACCAGTTTCGGGGGTCGAAACCCTATATTTCCAAAATTTACGAATACTATATAATCGGAACTTCTGCGCAAAAATTCAGGGGGGGGTCGGCCGCCCCCTCCCGCCCCAACAATGCTGCGTCCCCGGTCACACCCTCAAATTCTACTTGCGGGGTTTTACCGCGAGGTGCGTGACATACCAGGATCCAAGTCAACGCTCACAATAAACGACAATTAAATGTAAAGGATACGTAAACCATTCATTAAGTTTAAAAGTATTAACGGCAACAACGGAAGCATAAAACGTCATTACAACCCATAAAGTAAATGACATAAGTTTGACAACGTTTGAAACCATGCAAGTGAATCCTAGACGTCGTGCAACTCCGTGCGCCTATCAACTGCTGCTACCTTAGCGACCTGAGAAAACATGCTAAAAACGTAAGCACATAATGCTGGTGAGTTCACAGGTTTTTAAGTAAAACATTTCATGAGTTTTGAAAGATCAGTCACGTTACTACTATGTTATAAGGACGCTAGCTGGGCGTGTGAACTCACTAATTCGATACCACGTATGAACCACCCAATGAACTAACTGAACTGTCGATCCATGGCTAACTGAACTGCCGATCCACGGCTAACTGAACTAGGGCTTACACAAATCGTATAGCAAACACAAGATAACACTAGTATAACATGATTTGTATGAATACAAGCACGTAGCATGTTTCTCCCCCGAGAACATAAACACTGAAAGAGGGGTCGTGAAACTCACCTTAGGTTGCGACTTCAAATCAATAAGATATCCGACACGAACTGATAGTCCCAACTACTTGCGACCTATCATAATGTATGTATAAGTGTTTCGACTAATAACCCGTAGGCTAACTTGTCCCCAATTGTCCAGATCATGACCACGTATGTTTGAAAATGTGTTTGAACATTAACCCGACACACTGGACAGACCCGACATCCCGTTGGTGTCCCGTTACACTAGTTGATCAAGTACATATAGTTTACATACAAGAATCACACATAAAACACTTAGTTTGCATCAAAAATCACATTTCTGCAGTCATGGGGTCGAATTAGGAAAATGCCCAATTGGTTCAACCTAACTGAGGGTCGAATGAGGTGTTTAATGTTTGGTTCGACCTTCACTCTGCACACACTTGGTTCAACCTCCCGTAAGGTCGAACCAAGTTTTGGTTCGACCCAATGTCTGCATAATTCGTTTAAACGCACCAAATCTCATCAAAACAGTTCGAAAACATCACGAAACATCATAAATCACAGCAGTTGATATTATCTAATCTATCCCCATAAAACCCTACCATTTATGTCCCGAAATCCATCCATTTCAAGAAGAAATCACAATTTACCCAAAATAGCAAATTATGGAAATGTCTCATCAATGCGTGTAATCTTTACCCAAAATGGAAACTTATCAATTTTAACTTTATGAACAGATTATTATGCACGGATTAATCATTTCTAGCAAACCCCCAATCATATCATCATCAATACTCACAAGAACAAACCCTAAATCTGGCATAAAACCCCCCAAAATGGGTGAAACTCCATCAATCATCAATTATACCTAACAATAACCATAAATCATCATCTAGAACAACCCTAGATCCTTAACATATCATCTATTCAGCATTCAAACATCATATAACATATAACAACTCATTTAACATCATTAACACAAGGATTTTTGTATGAAAACTCATTATTAATGAATATATTTGGTTTAGAAAGATGTTAGAAAGGTTTTTATTCATAAAAACGTGTTTGAATCAGATCTGGACACTTAGGGTTTGATAAAAACGAATGAAATTTGATTAAAAAGGTTTTAGATGAAGAACACACCTTGAATCTTCTCTTGTTTATGTTATAGAACATGTTTGTAGGTTAGGATCTGAAAAACGAGGTCAAAAACTCCTCTTTACAGGTTTGGGGGTGAGAGAGAGCACTTGGAGGCGAGTTAGGGTTGTGAAATGATGAAAAAGTTTCAAAGTATGGTATTTATAGTCAGACTTGGTTCGCATCGTCGTAGGGTCGAATCAAGGTTCATTCGACCTTGTCATGGGTCGAATCAATCCCACTAAGGTCGAACCAGAATCCAACAAATCCAAATTTCTGTGATTTCGTCATTTTAACCCGTTTTAACACATGTTAACACATTCTAACACATGAACATGCAATCCTAACATATGTTAATTACATTTAATCATATAAACACGTATTCCCACGTTGTATATCATATATAAAACATCTCATGCTTAATATCTAATCCAACTATGTAATTTCACCAACAACGGGACTCAAGACTTATGTGTGCGTATGATACCCCCAATGATCCTCCGAATCATTGAACCCTGGACTATACTTAAGTGTAAACCAACCCAACTGACCTAGTCAAGTATGTTAAGTAAATGTTTTCGCTAACGTAGACTTATATGTTTGGAAAATATTACCCTGAGTTTGCCAGGTGTCACACCAACATTTTAATTGGGATAACAATCAGTCAATTGTTCATTAGGAAAACAGTTACTTCTCCATTAGAATGGAAGTTCTTTTTGTAACAAAAATTAAAGTTAGAAGCGTCATTAATAAAATTTTCGAAATAGATTACTTCCTGCTAGTGAATCATGGTATGGAATATTAAAATACAACTTATTATTAAAATAAATCTATATACTACTATATAAAGCATTTTAGATAGACAACAATGTAATTTAACCTCACACTTAAGAAAAAATTTCATGCATTTGGCACAACTATTAATGCATAAATAAGTGGTCATTTACCATTTTGTCCCTCTTATTTAATACATGAAGTGTAACTAATAATAATAAATAGTCTAATATAAAAAAAAATATAACAAGCTAATTAAAAAACACTATTCGAATAAAAAAAAAATCTAATAATACATCACTAAAAAAACATTGAATAGTAAACCATATAAAGATTGCATGACTTGGTAAAATTTCAATAATACAAAATCACTAAAAAATAATATTTACAAAATGTAAAACTTAAAGCAACAAAATAAAAAAATAATAATAACAATTATAGGATTTTGAGGTCATTGTTTAAATAATTAACGCATGCATTTGTTTATCATAAAGTTACAATATTAGACCTTTGATCACCCGATAGGGTTAACAGGTCAACTGACCCTAATTTTTTTTTCTTTTTTTATTTTATATATTATATATAGTGTGGGTTTTTTTTTATTGGATGGGTAAAATGAAAATTTTTTATTGAACGAATCAAATGGGTAATTTTTAAGATGCTTGATTAGTTTACGTATTTGTTAATTGAATTGCCATTTACGCATCCAACATGTTAAGGATATTACTTGTATTTGATAGAGTACAACTATTATGTGTAATTTTTATGCACTTGATTAGTCTATACATTTGTTTATTGAATTGTGATTGTTGCATCTGATATGTTAAGGATGTGACTTTTACTTGATAAAGTACACAAACCATCTCAACATCAAAAGTATTTCAAGGATATATTGGTATACAAACCATCTCAGCATCAAAAGCATGTCAAGGATATATTGGTATACGTTTGTAGTTGAGTTGTTGAAAATTATATGGTGTCATCCCAGAAGCATAGCACGTGTTGAGTTCTTGAAGGATTGATCCAGAACATATAATAATAATATCAAAATATAATTAGTGTCTAACACATGTCAGGTTAGATTGTGTTCTTCAAAAGAACATCGGTAAAACCTGTCATATCGCATGTACCAACCCATTAGTAACTAAAAACATGAATAGTGCTAGTCAATTTCATCAACCTTATCAAGACACTCCAAAAGACAAGTGTGAACCTACGTGAGAAAATTTTTGACAAGATTTTGTAGAAAAAATGTGTGATGGATGGCAAACTTAATGATAAGTGTCTCCTATGAACAAACAAGCTTTAATCTAAAATGACTTTTTTCCACCTTTATGTATTCCTTTTGCAATCGCAAAATTATGTGTAAAAACACTTTCAAGAAATCTCCTTTTCGTTCATAAGATGTGTTCTCACAACTTTAAACCATTTCTTATTTCTCTAAGATTAGTTTATCATATGTGAAGCCACTAGTGACATGATAGTTTATAATGGAAAGATGGATCATCTGATGTGATTATAGATTTATAGGAACATAAATGTCATTTCGTATGATTTTTTAGTCTTGAAATGGAACTAGAAAAATACTTTGAAGGTATACATCCAAATGAATTGATTTTGTTTGCCTGTAACGTATCAAATAGGTAAAAGTAAAAAAAAAAAAAAAAAAAAAAAAAAAAATCAACTAGAAAAATGATAAAGAGTTGGATGTAAGTAACTTGAAAAAATCTACACCAATAGAATCACTGCGAAGCTTGAGAAATTATATCGGGGGTCGAAAGTCAGCGATCACGAGACGGGACCTAAATTTTTTTTATCTGTAGCTATGGTTCGGGTGATATATTCGTGTCGGTGATTCAATTCGGATCGAGTCGAGTCAAACATTAAATGAAATAAATATCAAAGTTTTAAGCATTGTTTAACAAACAATTGAACAAATATACTAAAACATTTAAAATAAGACAAAGGGTTAATACCTGGATGAAGAATTACAGTTGAGCCCGTTGACTTTTAACATTTTTGAAATTTTCAATTATGGATAGGGGTGCAAACGAGCCGAGCTAAGCCTGAGCTCGACCAGGCTCTAGCTCGAAAAACTTATGAGAGCTCGAGCTCGGATCGTTTAATATCTATCAGTTAATATTTCAAATAAAAGTAATATAAATAATAGGTTCGGAGCTCGATAAATGAAGTTCAGTCCGGGCTCGTTTAGTAAACAAGCTTAAATGAGGGGGTAAATATTATTAAGTATTAATAAACCTAATATTATACTAATGCTCGATAAGGCTCGACGAGCTTCACATGCTAGGCTGAACTCGGGCTCGATTAGTAAACAAGCTTTGTTTTAAGCTCAAGCTCGGGGTCGATAAGGCTCAGCTCGTTTCGAGCTTTTTACCAAGCCGAACTCGAGTAGCTAAGAGATAACAATTTCATCGCTTGCTCATTGAATCTACTATCCCGCTCATGTAGTTGTTGGGCTTAGGATTTTAGGATTTGGGCTTTACATTCACTTTGTTTTTTGGTTAAAGTTTTGGTTTATATAACTATTTTTTTTGTAAACGTAGGGCCGAAACTAGGGCTGTACACGAGCCGAGCCAGGCTAAGCTCGAGCTCGAACTTAAACGAGCTAGCTCAGTTCGGCTCGTTTTTTCTGATCAAGCTGAAAAGCCGAGCTCGAGTTCGGCTCGTAAATGTTCGAGCCGGCTCGAGCCAGCTCGTTATTTTTTTACAAATATTTATTAAATAAAAAACAAAAAAAATAAAATAATTGCCAGCAAAAAAAAATTACACCTATACATGTATATTTTTTTTCCCTAATATTTTAGAGAATGAAGGCATACTAAAAGTATTATATGTATAATTTGTGTTTTTTTCTATTAATTTTCATATTTTATTGATTAATTAAACTTAAAATATTAACACTTCAACCTCCTCTCACATATTTTTAAATTTAAACACTTAAAAATAAAATTAATACATATAAATAAAATAATTCAAGCCAACTCACGAGCCTACGAGCTGAGACAGGCCTAGCTCGAGCTCAAGCTCGTTTACAATCGAGCCGAGCTGGCTCGTTTTTTTTTTAGCTTTATTCAAGCCGAGCTTTTTTCAAACAAGTTTCGAGTGAGGTTTTTATATACCCCTAGTCAAAACCGTATATACCAAAAAAATTCCATACGAAGACTATATACTTGAAACTTTTGAACGAAAATTCGGAGGGGTCAGCCGCCCCTCCACGCCTCTTGAATGCTGCGCCCCTAAGTTGAAATCCATGACATGTGATATAGTGACCGAAAGATAAACCACAAAATATAAAGTAGTGATATGCCCAGAATAATATCGACACGTGTTTTACATAGATTGAAAAACAATAAACAAATATTAGTAACGGTTTATATAGTGTCGACACCGGTACAAATGTTGTTTTGTTGGAGCATGGAATCGACGTGGTACTAAGATTGTTTGGATGGTATCCGTATGGTTCTTCACGGTAGCGGTACAGTACCTACAGTGGTTATACCTTAGTAAGGGCATTTGATTCCCCGCCGCTTCCGTCGCCTACCTCCTCCCCGTCGCCTACCTCCGGCTAACCTCCAGCCTCTCCACCCCTGTCCTTCACCTCCATCCCCCCCCCCAACGAACATTTTTCAAATTTCCTACGCCTAACAACCGCCTGTCATGGGCCTGACAACCACCCACTCCCTACGCTTGACAAAACCACTTCACTCCTACGCCTGAAGAGCTGCCTTTACCTCCTACGCCTGAACCACCATATTCCACCACCTTTAACCCCCTTCCCCTCCTCCTCCCTTTCCTGCGCCAACCACCACCCTTTCCCTAGCCAAGGTTTAGGTCACTGAGTTGACTGTCTTGGGAGATAATAATAATAAATAATAATAATAATAACAACAACCCTACGCCTTGTTTTTTAGGGGATATTACTGTGTAGGGAATGTTGTGGAATTGAGGAAAGTGAAAAAGGAAACAACGAAAAAAAAGGATAAAAGAAGGAACTAGAAGAAACAAAAAAAATGGCTTTGAGGGTTTGATTATCGGGCCACTTAGATGTTTTTCTGTAATTTTTAGGTCTCAAATCGATCAGTAACAGATTTCGATTTTTGAATTGGTTACATACATGTGGTTCTTTATAAGTTTTCATACATGTGGTCACACCACATGTATCAATTAATACTTGCATTCAAACGTACTTTTCTATAATGATAATAGTTATTCCTTAAAATTAATTACAATATTACTATTAATATTAATGAATTTAACATTTCTATAAATTATAATACTAAATAATGATAATAATAATAATAATAATTTTTTCCTACTTATGGGTGTGCCTGGGTGTGGGAGAGGAACTGTTGTTGAGAAGACGGGTCCCAACTTAGTCTCGGGGAAGTGGCCTTGCCCCTTTAGAAATTACCATTCCTACAAGGATTGTTTGCCTGAGTACAAGGGTTATTCTAGACTTCTTATGCGTTTCTAGCAAAACCATTTCAATGAGAGGGAAAGGAGGGAATTGTTAAAGAGACAGATTGCTTCGGACTTGGACCTCATGGATGTTGTTAATACCCTGCGGATGCTTGGGAAATGGCTATGTGGGGGATGTATGATCCTGCATGCCCTTAACCATTATTGTCATCACGAGGGTGTTGTACATAAGTGCACTTTAGGTGCAGAAAATGCCATTCATTATATTGTAGGGATCCCTCAGCCGTGTAGGCCGCCTGCGGAGCCTGAGAGTGTCTTGTCTACAGGCGTGGTGGCAGATGTCGCTCTCCGTGAGCGCATCCTCGCGCTCCCCCTCTCCACTGTTAAGAGTATCCCGCCTGCGTGTTGTATGGCGTTTGCGCAGGCTTTGTCAAGGGGGCTGCGTAAAGTGGAGGGTGCCCCAGAGTCTATTGAGGCATGGGTTAAGGTTCTATTGTTGCCTCGTTGCACGTTATGGGCGGTCAAACCAGCCTGTAGGCAAGAACACAGGTCTGGGAACAGGAAATCGTTTCAATGTTACTCCATTATGCGAGCCTTAGCGGTTTGGAAAGATAGGGCCGGCTTTGAGGAGCTCGTCAAGAACCTCCTTGATCTACCTGCTGATGGGCTTTCATGTAGGCCTAGTGTGCAAGATAATGATGGGGGTGGGGGCAACATTAAGCAATGCCTTCGAAAAGTGGCAGATGGGCACTACACAGATGCGGTCAAGGTCCTGTGTTCATCAGGGGTCGCGCCTCTTGGGTAGGCCACTTTGAAAGCCTTGATAGATAAACACCCTATTATGGACCCTCCGACCAAGCCTTCCACCATGCCATCTGAGCCGGCTCTACAGGTTGACGTTAATTGTGTGCTGGCGTGTATTAAATCCTTCCCGAAAGGGACCTCTTGCCAAGAGGGATGGTTTGCGGGCTCAACATATCTTGGACGCTTTTTGTGGCCAGGGGTTCCCCACCGCATCTGGGTTGCTTAAGTCCATCACAGATGTTGTCAACCTGTGGCTTGGGGGGCTTTGTCCCTCTGAACTAGCGTAGTTCGTTGCCTCCGCTCCACTAACCCCTTGTTAAAGCCCGACAATGGAATTAGACCTATCGCGTTTGGGACTATTTGGAGGAGATTGGTATCGAAAGTCGCTATGCGTAAAATGGGTAAGGAGATGGCTGCGTATCTAGGGGATTTCCAATTTGGGTTTGGGGTCCCTAATGGGGCAGAAGCAATGTTGCACAGTGCCAATAGGTTTGTAAACATGTTCCATTCTAATGGCTCCCTGGCTATGCTTACTGTTGATTTCTCCGATGCTTTTAACGTAGTCGATCGTACGGCACTTCTCAGGGAAGTTAATTGTCAATGCCCATCCATTTACCCGTGGGTGTAATTCTTGTATGCCCGGCATGCAGTTTATACGTGGGTGATACTCACATTGGTGCTTCTACTGGGGTTCAGCAAGGGGACCCCCTTCGGCCCCCTCCTTTTTGCATTGGTCCTTCATCCGCTTGTTCTCCGGGTGCAGGAATCCTGCTCCCTCCCCTTCCATGCTTGGTATCTAGATGATGGCACTATTATAGGTAAAGCAGAAGACGTAGCGAGGGCACTCGATATTATTCGATCTGAAGGGCCGTCTCTGGAGCTTATGCTTAATGTGCGAAAAACTGAGATTTTTTGGCCGACGTGCAATGGTTCAGCAACAACGCCCGGTTTATTCCCTAATGAGATTGGTAGGCACGACCGTGGGGTTAAACTCCTTGGGGGAGCTGTTAGCCAGGATGCAGGTTATATACACTCTTTGGCAACAAAAAGGGCTTTGCGCGTGGTTGAACTCATGGAACACGTGCCGAAATTAAGAGACCCTCAAAGTGAGCCTTTCTTACTGCGCTCATACATGGGGGTTGCTAAAGAGGCGGCTGTCTTCTATTCGAAACCCTTCTTGATTGCTCTTTTGATCTTTGAATAGTTAAGAAACCCCACTTTATCATTCTCTGAAGTAAATAAAATAAAGACACCAACGACCTCATATGTGGTTCTTACTAACTAATAAGGACATTGCAAACCTTCAGGATTTTTATATTTTGCAAAAGTAAAATCTATAGATTATATTTTTCAGTTAGTATTAAAATTTTTGTGTGAGTACTATTTAATTTTAGTATTACATAGTAGTTTTTTAAACAAATCGTTATATATTAACTTTTAACTTTAGCCAGTAAGAAAATATTATAATTTAAACCACCGTCAAGGTCACCTTGACACAACTAAAACCACATTCAAAACCAATACTAATCAAATCATTTGAAGCATGTTATTTTGGGGACCCGGCCCTATTTTGATAACCTGATCCGAGTGACAAAAATATTTCGAAAACCCAACCTGATAAAAGTAGGGGTGTTCAAAATCGGATAATCCGAATTTCGGATATCCGAATTTCGGATAATTCGAAATTTCGGATAGTCAATATTGAGATCCGAATCCGAATCCGAAATTTCGGATATCCGAAATTTCGGATTCGGATCATCCAACGGATAATCCGAAACTTAAAAAAATTTTAAAAAAATAATAAAAAATAATAAGAAAAACTATAAAAAACGTTCTCCTTTATGCCTAAAACGTGAACCTATTAAAAAAACAAAAATCGAAGTTAGATAAACGAAATTTGAACAACAAATATATAAAAAAAAAAACTTATTATTTTGATGGAATGGGGCTGTGGAGGTCGGATACGAGGTGGACGGGGGCTGTTATAGAGGAGAAAAGAGAGAGCAACAACTATGGATTAGAGGAGTATGGACTTAGAGTTAGAAGGATTAAGGATTTAGGATTGTGTATTGTGTTATGTAGTGTATATAATATTATATATATATATATATATATATATATATTTAATATTCGGATTCGGATAATCCGATTATCCGAAAATTTTCAAAATCAGGATCCGAATCCGAATCCGAAATTTCGGATAATCCGATTTTCGGATATCCGAAAATCGGATTATCCAAAATTTCGAATAATTCGGATTCGGATTTTCGGATTTTTCGGATTCGAATTTTGGATTATCCGATTTTGAACAGCCCTAGATAAAAGTACACCTAGACAAACAAAAACGTAGACCTGACAGCAGTGCACAAAATTCCTGGCTCTGTCACTGCACGTATTGTACTACTTTTTATGCATGAGATACATTTGAATCATTAAAGCAAGCTTTTGATAGAGGAATTATCTGATTATAATTGCAATCTTCCTAAAAAGCAACGAATTGATGAGATTACTTTAATGACTTGCAGAGTTGCAGGGTTCTCTAATGACATAATATGAATATATTAGTAACCTGGATGTGTTTAATGTGGTGGTGGGGTGTTGGTAAGGGTAAACTTATTATTAATAAACAAGCGATAACAAACAAACAAATGTAATTAAAGTAATTATTTGGTTTATTGTATTTAAATAACCAAAACTTTTACTTGTTTTTTTTTTTGAAAGGCTTAGTTCAGTGGAAATCCTTGTACAACCCTAACCTAGCGATCTCAAGTTCGAATCCCTACCCACACACTGGTGTCCTCCTTGCCTAAGCTCAAACCATCACGGGGAATTTTTTTGTGGTGTGCATGAATCGAACTTGTGACATACCCCCAGGATGGGAACCCCTAAGGGAAAACCCACCCTACCTCAAACCAGCTGGGCTGGAGATCATTGGCAAAACTTTTACTTGTTGGTTAGTAACAATTTAAACTAATAATCTACATAGCCTTCAAATTGTATCTTATTTTTCTCTGTATAGTCAAATTAACTCAGCTATTACCTGGTTAGTTTTTTACCAGTGTGGTAGCTGTTTAGTGACGTGGCATATATGGAGTTGCCCCTTTCTGAAAAGGTGGCATGTTTTTGTGGATGATGATGTGAAAAAAATAATAACTAAAAAACCTTTTGTTTAAAATATTATATAACACACACACATAAAAAACCCATCAACACTACACTAAACCACTATCAACAACAACCAACAACACGACTATTAGCCCAATTCTAGAGAGAGCAAAGGGAACTCGTCCACCACCACCCACTAAACCCCAACTCTGACCACTTAAACTCGAAACCCTAACCACCCACAATATTCACTATAACCCATCCACCACCGTCGTCACACCCTTTGCAACCACCACCTGGCCTCTGTTAACCCACAAATGATACCCTAATCATAATCATGAATCTGACCCTCCACAACCCCACTGTCTCCATTACCACCACCGTTAACGTCACCATCATATATCATCTTGCTAACCGATTTTGCTTGTTAGTCGATCGATTGATGCAATGATGAAAAATTAGGGCAGAAGATGGAGAAGAAACCAACGGTTGAAGAAATTGATGGTTTTTTTTTTTTTTTGTTAAGGGTGGTGGGTGAGTTTGTCTTCTATATCATATTACTTGCATACTAATTGATCAACTGATGCAATGGTTGTGGGTTGGATCGTGGCAAGTGGTAGGGTCGGCTCTGAGAACACTACAAAAATTATGGGCCCTGGACGGCATAAAAATTGGCCCAAAAATTTTGGTAAAGATAAATGAATTAAAAAATTGTAATTTGGTACTATAGCCAAACCTTGAAATTGAGACCTATGCATTAAATTAGTATGGTTTTTCCAACTCCAATAACAAGCATTTTATGTATAAGAAACGCCCACTCTTTGGTCTGGGCTGGCAAGTGTTGATGACTTATGAGGTGGGTGATGGTGTGTGGTGGTAGTGATGGCGATGGTTTGTGGAAATGATAGTGGTGGTGGTTTGGAGAAAGGGGGAGGAGAGGTGTTTCTTTTTATCTTATCTAAAAAAAAGGAAACTAATACATTTTTTAAAAAAAGTTGATACAAATTAAAAAAAATGTTTTTATATAATCGCATGCCACGTCATTAAAAATGTCACGTAAAAAAAGCACACCAACTAGGTTAAGGTTAGGTTAGTTTAGAAGTGACAGAGGACAATAATTAAGTTAAGAATAGTGAATGATAATTCATTAATCAGGACTATTCGGGAGTGTTGCCTATTGGACGATAACATGATATAAGCTAGATATATCAAGACACCGGTTCAAAATACACAATCCGGTTCAACACAAGGACGCGACGGTTCAACCTTGAAGACACAATGTTTCAAATTCAGTCGCATCGTTTAGAATAGATTCATCATGTATATATAGTTTACTATGTTCATTATTAGCGGTTATCAAGTTATTATTATCCAAAAAAACACAAGAACATATTTCTTTGTATTTCATACGATTCAATCGATTATTCAATAAGATTATCAGTTTCTGTTAACGATTTGCGTTCATACTTGTAAATCATCCAACAAAACTGGTATCAGAGCCAAGGAAACGAAGAATCATTCGAACATATTCATCAATCTATCGTCGGGTTTTATCAAAAAAAACAGAGGAACGAAGTCAAATCATTCTGAAAGATTCAAGGATTGACAAAACTGTGACAGAATTTGCGCATAGTATCATAACAAAGATCTCTTATCGAATCACAATTCAAACAGTCTGTAAATCCCTTGATCCCTCTATTTAGTTTTTGATTTTTCCGTCTCATAAGAAACAGAGTATTACATACTCAGATTATCACGCGTTTTTTGTTTATAAATCCCTTACAAGGATCTCGCACTGTTAGTTTTATAGGAATTAAGACATAGTTTAGGCAACATACTAAGGAATATTTTGATTTGGATTGATTCTGTGTTCTTCGGGGTTTTCACGCGGGAAGTTATTTTTTCTTTAATAAAGAAACCGTATAGATTATATTTGATTATTAAAAGTTTGTAAAGCCTTTGACCATCCAAAGTCAATCAGAAAAATTATCCAATCCAGAAGCCGATTATTATAATCACTAAAGTTGTCCAAATTTATTTTCTATCGAACAAATATCATATTTTGTTTGAAGAAAAGGAATCATGACAACGCAAGGAGGGATACAAACCCAAATTCCAAAATTGTTAGGGCAAAATTACTATCATTGGCATATCCAAATGAGAGTACTCTTAGAGTCTCAAGATTTGTGGAATATAGTAGAGGATGGTGTTAGGGAATTACCAAATGATGCAAGTGACACCTTACGAAGAGAACATAGGGAACAAAATAAGAAAGATAAGAAGGCACTTCATTATCTATTTCAAGCATCAACGGAAACAATATTTGAAAGAATTGCAAATGCAAAATCATCTAAGGAAGCATGGGAAATATTATATAAATCATATCATGGAGAGCGTCGCGTAAAGACAGTAAAGTTACAAACCCTTAGATGCGAATTTGACATCCTAAGAATGTCAGAAACAGAAACAATAGAAGGATACTTTGATAGGGTTACCACAATAGTTAACCAGTTAAGGATGAATGAAGAAGATATAAGCGATAAGCGAGTAGTTGAGAAAATATTGCGGAGTATGACCAGAAAATATGAGTCAGTGGTAGTAGCTGTAGAAGAATCTAAAAATTTAGAGGAATTATCAATTGAAGAACTTATGGGAATACTACAATCCCATGAATTAAGACTTAAGCAGTATGACACACACGTCATTGATCAAGCATTCCAAGTACAAGACGGCACTCAAGTAAGAAATAAAGGAGGGAATAGATACAGCAACAGCTACAGAGGAAGAGGAAGAGGAAGAGGAGGCAGACCAGGGCGATACGGACCCATTGTATGTTATAACTGCCAAGGATTAGGTCATATAGCTAGAAATTGTCCAAATAAGGAAGATATTGAGAAAGAAGAATCCGCAATGGTGTGTAAAGAAGAAAATAAATCGGAACGAGATACCATGTTCATGATATTTAACATGGAAGAAAATAATGATAAAAATTGTTGGTACTTAGACAGCGGATGTAGTAATCATATGACAGGAAATAAGAATATATTCATCACATTCAATGATCAAGATAGACGAGAAGTTAGAACAGGTGATGATAAGAGACTACAAGTATTGGGAAGTGGGGAAGTATGCATAAGAGTAAATGATAAGGTAAACAAAATACCAAATGTATTTTATGTGGAAGGATTAAGGCACAATCTACTTAGTGTGGGACAATTACTGCAAAAGGGATATGATGTGTTTTTTGGTAAAGGAATGTGCACCATAAAAAATCATGAAGGAAAGACAATCACAGAAACACCTATGACTCAAAACAAGATGTTTCCTTTATATCCAAATCAAGACTTGCCAAAAGTACTATACACATCCACAAAGACCGGTTCAGACTTATGGCATCAAAGATATGGTCACATTAACTATGAAACGTTAATTGAAATGGAACACAAACATGCAGTAAAAGGGTTACCTAAGATATATAAGACAGAAAAGGTATGTGAAGGATGTGCTTTAGGAAAACATGCAAGAAAACCATTTAGCAAACAAGCAAAATGGAGAGCAGAAAGTCCACTACAACTTGTTCACTCAGATATATGTGGACCAATGAGAACAAAGACAATAGGAGGATGCAGATACTTCATTACTTTCATAGATGATTTTACAAGAAAAACCTGGGTGTACTTCCTCAAGGAAAAGTCACAAGCACTACATTTCTTCAAAATATTTAAAGCCTTAGCAGAAAATCAGTCAGACAAAAGAATAAAATATCTTAGGACTGATAGAGGTGGAGAATATTGTGGAAATAATTTCCAAGAATATTTACAAGAACATGGAATACATCATCAACTGACCACAAGTTATACACCACAACAAAATGGAGTTGCAGAACGTAAAAATAGAACTTTAATGGAATTAAGTAGGAGCATGTTGAAGACAAAGAAACTCCCGAATGAATATTGGGGAGAAGCAGTAAGTTGCACAACATATCTCTTAAATCGAACAACTTCTAAGAGTGTCAGTGATAAAACTCCTGAAGAAGCCTGGACTGGAATCAAACCTGATGTATCAAATTTACGAATATTTGGCTGTCTTGCCTACGTACATGTCCCAGAACAAAAGCGGGGTAAACTTGATGATAAAACAGAAAGAGCAATCTTTGTTGGATACAGTGAAAATAGTAAAGCTTATAAATTATACAATCCAAATACAAGGAAGACTATAGTCAGCCGAGATGTCATATTTGATGAGAACAAAACTTGGGAAGAAATTGAAGATCAAGATATTGTGACTCAAGATGAAACCGAAAATACAGATAACAGTGAAAACAATACACACAATACAACACCCAGAAATGAAGAACACTCACCCATACACAATACAGTTGGAAGTGAGAGGCAAGATGAACAGGAAATACAACTTGAAGATGAAAATCTAGATGCCACAACATCTAGTCAAAGTCCACCTTTAAAAATACGCTCATTAGCAGATATTCATAGTAGAACTCAACCAATGAGCAGTCAAGAAGTACGGGATCTATATCAGAGACATCATGAAGCTGCAAACTTTGCACTTTACACTGATTCAGATCCAATTGATTATGATGAAGCCAGTAAAGATGGAAAATGGAAGGAAGCAATGAAGAGGGAAATAGAATCCATACAAAAGAATGAAACCTGGGAGTTGGTTGATTTACCAAAAGATCAAAAACCCATAGGAGTAAAATGGATATACAAGACCAAATATGATGAACATGGAAACATAGACAAACACAAAGCTCGTCTGGTGGTAAAAGGTTACAAACAAAAATATGGGATAGATTATCAGGAAGTTTTTGCACCAGTAATTCGTTTTGAAACTGTAAGACTAGTACTTGCCCTAGCAGCTCAATATAAATGGTATCTACACCAAATGGATGTGAAAACTGCATTCTTGAATGGAGAATTAAAAGAAAAGGTGTTTATAGAACAACCTTTGGGATTTATAGAAAAAGGAAATGAAAATAAGGTATGTCTTCTTAAAAAGGCACTGTATGGATTGAAGCAAGCTCCACGAGCATGGTATAGTCGGATCAGTCAATATTTTGAACAACATAACTTCAAAAGATGCACATTTGAACATACCTTATTTTTAAAGAAGACAAAGACCTCCAGACTAGTGGTGTGTTTATATGTAGATGATTTAATCATAGCTAGTGATTGCATGGAAGAAATAATTTCTTTTAAGGAATCCATGCAAAGAGAGTTTGAGATGACAGACATGGGAAAACTTCATTATTTCCTAGGAATGGAAGTTACATATGATCAAGAAACCATAAAGATTTCTCAAACTAAGTATGCTAAAGACATACTTGAAAGATTTAGAATGGCAGATAGCATTAAAGCCTCAACTCCAATGGAATATGGACTAAAGTTGATCAAGAACAGCAACGAAGAAAACATTGACCCAAGTTTATATCGAAGTTTAGTTGGAAGCCTTATGTATTTAACAAATACAAGACCCGACATAATGTTTGCAGTCAGCAAAATCAGCAGATTCATGGATCAACCAAAGAAGTCACATTGGGAAGCAGGAAAACATATATTGAGATATATAAAAGGCACTTCAGAATATGGAATAGTATACAACAAAAACTCATTTGAACTGAAGGGCTTTAGTGATAGTGACTATGCAGGAAATATAGATGATAGCAAAAGCACATCAGGATATATATTCAATATAGGATCAGGAGCAATTTCGTGGCAATCAAAGAAACAAAAAGTGGTAACATTATCATCAACAGAAGCAGAATACATTGCCTTATCACTCACTGGATGTCAAGCTTTATGGCTCAAAGGAATCTTAAGAGATTTAGAGTTTGACACGAATAAGGCAATTACCTTGTATTGTGACAATAAATCTACCATCAATCTCACAAAGGATCCAGTCTATCATGGGAAAAGCAAACATATTAGGATCAAATATCACTTCATAAGAGACATAATCAAAACTGAAGACGTGGAGATCAAGTACTGCAATACAAAAGATCAAATAGCGGATATCTTCACCAAGGCACTACAACCAAAGGATTTCACAAGACTACGTACCATGTTAAATGTATTACCAATCTAGCTTAAGGGAGGGTATTGGACGATAACATGATATAAGCTAGATATATCAAGACACCGGTTCAAAATACACAATCCGGTTCAACACAAGGACGCGACGGTTCAACCTTGAAGACACAATGTTTCAAATTCAGTCGCATCGTTTAGAATAGATTCATCATGTATATATAGTTTACTATGTTCATTATTAGCGGTTATCAAGTTATTATTATCCAAAAAAACACAAGAACATATTTCTTTGTATTTCATACGATTCAATCGATTATTCAATAAGATTATCAGTTTCTGTTAACGATTTGCGTTCATACTTGTAAATCATCCAACATTGCCAACAAGTGAAAGTTTGTGTTATTTAAATCTATTAAACATAATTCTTAGCAATCAAATGATTGACAATGTCACAAGAAACGTAATATGAATATCTGCAGTTGCATTAAAAGAAAAAAAAACTAAAATCTGTACAAACTTATTTTAGATTGACAATATAAAAAAAATAAAAATAAAAAAAATTCAGTACAAACTTAGTTTAGTTTGACAATATCACAAGAAAAAAAAAATAAACTGCGATATATGAATTTTGTTATAAAATATCTAATTAAAAAATTTTAGAGGTAAAAAACTTGAAATAAACCATTTATCCAAAAGAGGAAAGAAGAAAAGCAAAAAATAAGACCTCCTTTTAAGGGTGGTTTTAAAGCTATCAAGTATTCCATTCGGTATTTTCTTTTGAAAGCTATTTCAACTTTCTTTAATTGCAATATATAAAGGTACAAAGTACAAGCTTCTGTATTACAAAATCTACTAGTTTTTATACATGGTGAATTTGTGACACAATATTCATGCTCCAGCCTCTATAAGTTTATAATTCTAAATTGTTTCCTTTTTTTTTTTTTTTTTTTTGGTTAAACCATTTTTGGTTTAATTATGATTTTGATAATCATATGTAACATATTAAGTAGTTATGAAAAAAGATACAAAATACATTAGGAATGTGTCAATCCAACTCCAAAAACATGTATGGCTTCCAATTCCATTAAGCATAATCTACCATGGAATGTGAAAGAAAAACCCTTAAATATACTAACACACAAGAATAGTTTTTGAAGTATCTTTATTTGACAATGTATATATCAAACATTAATATACACAAAAAAAAATAGTTGTTTGCTTATAAGTTCATGTATTAATATAAAATATTTTAACTGTACAAATTTGTTTAGCATGTATAAATATATAAAAGAATGATTATATACATGGACCATGGTCATTTTCACTTATATAAATACAAAATATATAAAGCTTCTTTTTTTTCTTTCTTTCTTTATATGATTCTTTTGCATGAAAGTAAGGGGAAGCTAGTCTTGGATCTATAACCAAGATAATTATAGTCTTTAATGGAATCTTTGCTTTGTAGCTAACAAACACATATACATACAGACACCATGAATCTATCTTTGATTCATGATTTGAAATTTTTATGATTTTGAGGGATCCAAGGGTTGATGGTACTAAAGATAAAATGTGGGGTTGTATGTAGAATGCTAGGGTAGCATACAAGACCAGTCAAAAAGAGGATGAAAAAATAAAGTAAAATGAAGAATGTTTGATCAGATCTTAGATATGCTTGTGATGCTGCTTTCAATGATTATTTGGTCATTGTTTGTCAGCAATGAGATAAAAAGAAACAAAGTGTGTATGAGAGAGAGTTTGTAGCTTTTTCTATCATGTGCTTTCCATCCCCCAATAAAAAAAACTTCAACTCTACAGTTCAATTGAATTGATTTGTGTGAACAAAAGATCATATAGATGAGAAAGAATCATTGGCAAAGTATATATTTTTTGATAATTAGAATATAATAATAATATAATCTTGTAAATCAAAATTAATTAGCATAAGTTAAACAAAGAAATTTAGAGAATGTATTGTTGTAAAAGGTCAAACTCACAAGTGAGTTCGGATCTACGGCCACACTTTGTATATCGTGTATTTATCGTATTTGCATAATACGACGTATTATACAATACTATGCTTTTACATTACAACTTTAAGTACGATAAAGATAAAGATAAGACATATAATGTGAGACAACATATCTCAACTCCTTACATGTGTTGGAGATATAATGATACCTCACGTATTTTTCAATATTTGCGTTCATTTTAATATATAAAACAATATTATCGTTCTACCTTTTCCATTGATAAAACGTCTAAAATAATCTTCCATAACGATGATACAAAAAGATATTTTGTAATAAAAAACAAGGTAATTAGGAACCATACACCCCCTATTTAGGATTTATACACCCTGGTCTACATCACACACCAATAGAAGGTTGCCACATACCTCAAAATGTGATGTCACACCCTCAGAATGTGATGTCACGGGGTGTATGAAACTCAGAACCCAAAAACAAAAGCATTAGTAGTTTGCATACGTAATGAACCAACATGCAGCTTAAGCTTGAAAACGAAGAAAGGACAAAACAGGGAGCTAGCTATATGCTTCATCATATGAACAAGTAAGCATCAAAACCTTTTGTTGTACTATGTTTAATAAAATAAAATAAAGTGTATCAACCACAACCATCATTCCATCAAGCATAGTGTATATTAAAATGCTAGATGGGTTCGGTTGACCATTGACCAATATGGGCAGCCTAGCATATGGGCTTAGAAATTAGCCCATGTCAAACCCAATGAAGCATGCCTATGAGTTATGACTTATGAGCTTGCATGAATTTAAGGTTTAATATCACTATATGCTTGTAAGTTGTATGTATTAGAAAATAACAAACACTTCAAGATTATAGTGGTACATTATGTGACACTAACTAAATTTTAACAGCAATTCCTATATGTTCTAGGATAAATACGACACATCCGCATTTTGCAGGATTTGAACTCCCCGGAGAGGTAGGTGATGTATGAGTTGAAACATGTTTTTTTTCTTCTTTTTTTTATAAGTAGAGTCAATGGGTCTAGTTGACACAAACACGCTCGCTTTTTTGTCCAAATTTCTATAAGAACAAAGATACGTAATGTATTCGTATAATGTTATTACAAGTAATAAAGGTTTTGATCAAAGCTCTGCAATTGGTTCTATTTGTTCTTGTGATTTGATACAGGAAGAAAAGGGCCTAAATATAGGCAATATAATCAAAAGAAAAGGAAACTAATAAAAAGGAAAACAAAATAAAAGGGGCTGGAAATATGGGCTGGAAAGATGCATAATATCTTTGATAGGGAGCATATTAAGGAGAAGATAATGTATTCTCAATAAGTAGAGTATTATACAATTACAAATGAACATGTGAATAAAACGATTGTTGTATGGCTATGCCGCTATGGTACAGTACTGACAACTTTCAACTCTTTTTATAGAGTAATAGGTAATAGAGTGAATTGGATCGAATGTGTTTTTCTCATTATTCACAGAAGATTATATAGTAGCTACAACATTAATACAATGACTTGATTCTACGAATACTATTGACTAGACTATTGACTATGACTAAATAATTATAAAGGCATAAAGATAGCTCTTTGACTATGACTATTGACTGTTGACTGTTGATTGTTGACTATTGATTTATGTTAATACGCCCCCGCAAGATGGAGGATCCATTGGATACGCCAATCTTGGAGCGAAAGGAAAGAAACGGTGATCTTGGAAGTGGTTTGGTGAGGACATCAACCAGTTGATCCTTTGAGCTAATGTGAAAGACCTTTAAGTGACCGGCATTGACTTGTTCACGAACAAAGTGGTAGTCGAGGGCAACATGTTTCATGCGAGAATGGTACACCGGGTTGGCACAAAGGTAGGTGGCGCCGGTGTTGTCACAGAAAAGAGATGGTGTACGTGTCGTGCGAAGACCGAGTTCTTGGAGAAGATTTTTAACCCATGAGATTTCAGCTGCGACGTTTGCTAGTGCTTTGTATTCTGCTTCAGTGGATGAGCGTGAGACCGTTTTTTGTCTTGATGAACGCCAGGAGATGATGTTGGATCCAAGATATAATATATAACCTGTAGTAGATCTTCCTCCGTCATGTATGCCTCCCCAATCAGAATCTGAGAAAGCATTTAAATCAAGTGAGGACTGTTTATTTAACAATAACCCATGGTGCAATGTTCCTTTCAAATAGCGGAGAACCCGTTTGAGAGCTTGCCAGTGTGACTGTTTTGGGTGGTGCATAAACTGGGAGAGTTTGTTGACAGCGAAAGAGATATCAGGGCGGGTGAAGGCAAGGTATTGAAGTGTGCCAACAAGTTTGCGATAAGGAGTTGGGTCAACGGGTGGAGAGGCATCCGAAGGGATAAGCGGTTCAGAGACGCTTAGAGGGGTGAGGACCTCTTTAGCACCATCCATTTTGAAAGTGGTTAAGATGTCCTGAATGTGCCTGTGTTGGGAGAGGAATAGACCATGAGGAGTTGGAATGACTTCGATTCCTAGGAAGTGATGTAGAGGGCCTGTCTTTGATCGAAATTTTTTTGCTTAGGGCTTGAACAAAGATGTCCATGAATGGATTATTGTTTCCAGTGAGGACAATGTCGTCAACGTAGACGAGTAGGTAGCAAGTGTTACCATTTGTGTTGTAGACAAAAAGAGATGCATCAGAGAGACATTTTTTAAAACCGAAGCTAATGAGGAAGGCGGTTAATTCATTGTACCAAGCCCGCGGGGCTTGTTTAAGGCCGTAGAGAGATTTCTTGAGTTTGCAAATGTGATTAGGAAACGCCGAATTTGCAAATCCGGGTGGTTGAATCATGTACACATCCTCATGTAAGGTGCCATGAAGAAATGCATTATTGACGTCTAGTTGGCGTAACGACCACCCTCGAGAGAGTGCGATGGAAAGAACAGTACGAATGGTGATAGGTTTCGTTACCGGACTAAAGGTATCAAAATAGTCCTTACCGTACTGTTGATGAAACCCTTTTGCGACTAGGCGCGCTTTAAATTTATCAATAGTTCCATCGGGTTTTCGTTTGGTTCGGAATACCCATTTGCATCCGATTGGATTTTGGGTAGTATGTGTCACACCCCAACCGATGGCGGAATCATCGAGGTGAGACTTAGTGGTAGATTGTTCAAAGACTTCATGACACTAGATTTTGTGACAATATAGTTTAAAGATAGAATTTTATTTATTGTCTAAAAATAGAAATACAAGTAGTTCATGTAACGAAAAATACAACAACAAGAATATGATAACTTGAACTAGAGTGAGTTTCTATGTCCAATCCTAAGTAGTTTTCTTGAATATCCTGCAATAAATACTTCCTGCAACATGTATAAAATATCCGTCAACACATAAAGCATTGGTGAGCATACTAGTTTTGACATACATACATAGTATAATAAAGTTTTGCTTATAGGCATATGCACGAGAACCATACAAACGGCGACTAGCCACGAAGAATTTTGCTTAACATGACCCATGTAGGGGGCGGATAGCCAATCCTATAGCGCTATACATGCAAGGTGGGTTGTCAACTATATGAACATTTGTATGTAAGAGTAAATAATTCTACA
The DNA here is from genome assembly GCA_030844895.1 of Ambrosia x helenae. Classification (NCBI taxonomy): domain Eukaryota; kingdom Viridiplantae; phylum Streptophyta; class Magnoliopsida; order Asterales; family Asteraceae; genus Ambrosia; species Ambrosia x helenae. Next base: position 3,165,033 of record CM061232.1, on the reverse strand, counting down.
TAGCATAGCGTACAAGCATATAATAGACTTTAGATTGCGCATGATAGAATTTAGAATATGATAGACTTTAGACTAAGCATAATAGATTGTAGAGTTTAAAATCGTTTGAGTTTTGATAGTGATACATGTTGAGCCCCAAAGAATAAAGAATAAGAGGGGGACAAGTATGAACTCACCTTTGGGTGCGTTTTAGCAAGGTTCCAAAAGAATGAGTCTTGGGGGATTAGTTCCTTAGCCTTGGTTAACTAGAATTAAAAAAAAATAAATAAAGAGTCTTAGGTTCGAGTTTAGATTATAGATTCAAGAGAGTCAAGCAAGCCTTTTAGGCAAACCAAGCACAAATTGCCTTTAGGGCAATCCGGATGGTCATGAGAGTCAAGTAGTGCCTTTAAGGCTAACCAAAACACAAACCACCATAAAGGTGATTCGGATGGTCAAGAGAGTCAAGTATTGGTAAGGTAGGGATGTATCCACAAATCTTCCAAAGATTAATAATTGGATAATAAGATAGAAGATTAAAAGTAAGTTTATAATAATACATAGTATAACTAATACCATAGCCCAAATCCATCTAGCATTAGATTGTTAGTAGACTTGGTTGGTTCCTTCACAACAAACATCCTTAGGACATAAAAAAAAAAAAACGAATCAGAAAAATAAACCCATTTGGGACCTCTTTTAGGTGCTCTACCCTTATCACACTTATGTGGATAAACATGGGGAAGATCCTAGAGGTTTCTCCAAGGAGTTTTGGATAGAAAAGAGAAGGAAAAACATAAAAGAATTGAAGGTTTAAGCCTAGAAACTTATTGATGTGTTTTCAGAAAGTTTGCTCAAAAACCTTGAAGATTAGAGAGAGTTTTAAAGAGAAAAGAGATGAACAAGAGATTATGGAGTGGGGAGGGGTTGTATTTATAGGTGAGGTAAGGTGGTTGGGTATTAAATGGAGTTATTAGGGTGGTTAGGAGGAGATTAGGTGAAGGTTGTGTTTAATTGTTAAAGGGTAGTCATATTTGTTAATAAGCTGTTGACGTCGAGTTTTCAAAGGAAATAAAATAAAACGAACGAACCTTATTGATTTATTGATTTTGTTGTTTTGGAGATAAAGTAAACACATTATCTATATTTTGCTTCTACGTTTGTTTTTTTTTCTAAACTAAAAGTAACTAGTAATATATATGTTTTATAAATAGATAAATATTAAGATCTTAACCAAATGAGTTTTTTGTTATAACGCCTAAATTGAATAGGATAAATTATAACGACGACTCGTCACGAATTGGTAAGAGTAACATACAAGAAGCGAATAAAGGCGAACTTGAAATTTGTTAAATATAGAATTTTAAAATACAAGAATATTAAAAATCACGCGATGTTACAGTCTCCCCTACTTTAGGAAATTTCGTCTCGAAATTTAATTAAGAGTCAACCTTTTGAAAAATGGTAAGTGGTTTGATACGAGTTTAAATAAAACAAAACTAGTTAGTTTATTATGCTTAACTCAAATACTATATCTAGTCACTATGCTGCTCGTAAGAGAAATAGTTTTAAAAATTTTAACCCAAGGTCGTATGTAGAAATCTGAACGTATTTTTGTAAGGTGAGTGGATGGTAGATAAAATTCACAAGTTTAACCAACTAAAGCATTTTTTTTTTTTTTTTGTGATTAGTGAAAGAAAAATGGTACATATAAGTAGGTTTGTGTATGGGGTTAATGTAACAAATGTTGGGAAGAATAGTGAATATACGATATGAAATAGTAAAATTTTGTGAAGATAGGTAAGTGCACTGTGTATGAGAGATAGTACAAATTTTAGGGAAATAAGTATTTATACGGCTTAACATATATGAAATAAAAGTTTTGGAACATAAGTATTTGTATATTAGTAAAATATTTTTGTTTGCACAAGGTCGAAAATTTTATTAGAAAAAAACTTTTAGAAGTGATTAAATAAACGAGAACTTGGACTATTTGGAAAACAGTTTTTTTTTTTTTGGCGAAATAAATAATAGTTATTTAGTTTTGAAATCTAGTATATAATTAGTGTAGGAAATATATAAAAGTGAGACGAATCTTGTTTTACATGTATAAATGCTTTTAGAGATTAAGGCCAGAGCTTACGGGATTTAAAAGTAGATTCTTGGTAATGAAGGGATTGATGATTAAGCAAGGACGCATGAGGGAAGAGTGGAATTTGATGGAGATTGCAAGCATAGATTATTCATGGCAATGATAATGTTGCATAGTAGAGAGTGTGGTTCAAAACAAGGTTATAATATGCATAAAAGAGAGATAATGCAAGCTTAATTAGACTAGAAAACTATAACATAAATGGTATCGTAAAAGATAAATAATGTAAGTGTTGACCAAAACTTTAACTCGACACCCAAAACTTCTCATGACACGAATAACTCTACTTTTGGTAGTACGACAGGACATTTATGTATAGGATGTACCGGCGGCGTATCCACCATGCCGTTGTCATACCTCATCCATGTTGTTATTCAAGTCATGATAGGTTACACACACTAGGACTTGTTATGTTTCCCATGCGCCCAATTTTTGTAATTACGTGTGCACCCGTAATTAGTCCAACTGCCGTATGGTCCACTTAATTAGTCTTAGTTATGTGTGGGTCGCTAGTTGACACAAAATACTTATACACAAAGCAAAAAGACATTAAATAGTTTTGATGTTGTACACATAGCAAATAACGTGACATGCAAACACATAATGTGAAAAAGGCATTAAGCAAGTTTTTGATGTTGTTAACCGTACGTGTTTTTGGCGTAGATATATGGTTTCATGACATAATTGTGTAGACTTGTGCATATGCGGTTACATTTAGTTGTATAAAATCAAGCAAAAGTATGGACAATTGGATTCTTAATGAAAACGTTCACGTGTGAAATGTTTTTTTTTTACTGTGGGCAACATAGAATTCGGGTTTATTACAAATTGAGTTTTATGGGTACGCGAGCAATCTAGCTTTTCAAGATTAAGGGTCAAGTTTGATGGTAGAAAGACAGATTTAATTGAAGTGGGGAAAATTTAGTGTAAAAGTTTTATCGAATATGGTCGTTTGATTTATGAAAAATCCATTTTATTAAGCGAGAAAAATAGTTTATTGACAATTTTAGTTTGGCGTTGATGAATATTTTGACTCGTGATACGATTTCAAGAGAAAAGGTTTTGGGATTATAAGGAAGTAGTTTATTTGCTCACAAGTCCTGTTTGCAACAGAAAATTTATTTTAAACACTTTTACCATTTAGAATCTTGTTTGTCATACAGACTCGACGCACACATTTGTTAGTGGTTTGAAAGTTTTAAGTGAGGATTTTATAGTAGAATAGGCATCCTCTTAGGATTAGCAAGAAAAATTTTGCTCAAAGATTTTGAAAAAGATTGTGCGCGAGAAGAAAGGATTTTGCGATGTTTGAGTTTTGTTGATAAAATATGATTGTAAACTATGATAACGATGGTAAAAAGAAAATTTCACTTCCGAACAATTTCTTGAAGGCATTACATAAGGAAGTTCTATTTTTTTTTTTTTTAAGAAAGGAAAAGTCAATTCTCTTTAGTGTGGTGAGTGGGTATTCCAGCATCGTAGATCACCATGGCAAGTCTTGGGCATTTGTTGTGTTCATGGGTTAGGTTCGTTGCACTCGGAGCATATCCATCCATTGTTTATAGTGAATGAGGTGGTACTAGTAGGTTGTTTGGGTCGTGGTTTAGTGGTGTGGTGACATGTTTTGGCTAAATGACCATATGCATCACAGTTGGCGCATATGTGGCATTGTGTGTGAGTGGGATGGTGGAATTTACAATTGTTTCATAGTGGCTAGGTTCCACGGTACTGCTTTTTGTTGGGGATTGGAGTCTTAGGAGTTGTCAAAGTGTGGTTTCGTTTGAGGTTTTTGTGTTTTCGGTTATCCTTTTTTTTTCGTTTGTTTGGTAGGGGTAGGGGTAGAAGGTTTAGTATCTACATGGTTTGTGCTGTCCTGGATGGTATCGCCAGGATTTGGAATTGGGTTTGTTGGTGTTTCTAGGTTAGGGAGAATCTTGACTAGTTTTTGGGCAATAAGGCTCGCCAGTTGGTTGAGATCGATGCTGTTGAGATGGGAAGACATTTACGAGAATCATACATAAGGAAATTTGCATAAGCGTTTTTTTTAGCAAGGTGACTTTTGAATTTAGGAAAGGAGTTATTAGAATTTTGATTAACAATGAAAGCTTGTGAATAAGGTTTCACTAGGTCGGTAAAGTTGGTGCAAATATATAAAAAAAATATATATATACAAAAGTTTAAGTTGTTCTCATAGACTTAGTATGCAAGCACTAGTTACACGTATAGGACGCAAGTTTCACATTGTTCAAATAGCATAACACGTATGTATAAGCAAGTATAATGCACTTAGTTAACATAAAGGAGTTTTGGTTTATGTTGGTTTGCGATTATTAGTATTGTTTGGAGATTGCGAGAGTAGCTTGTAATGCGAGTCTTGAGATTGTATGCGAGTGAAATAAATCGAATATATAATGAAAACATAGCATGAAAACATAATTGAAAGTAGTATTAGCATAAAAAGATAGGCTTGTTTAATAACAATTGGAGTGTTCCGGAACGGAACTAAGACTAACCCAAGTGATTTGAATTTACCTTTGAGTTTGAAAACATGCTTTGGCCTAATAGGTGGAAATACTCTCGCCGAAACTTTCGGTTAACGGTATTCACCCTTCCAGTTACTACATGTTCCTTGTCATTAGTAAATTTGAGACTTTGGCGAGATTAAAAAAAAATCAAGGATTGAAACAAATCGCTAAGTTGCGGATTTCACTCCTATCTTAGCGAGGTCGTTTCTTTGAGTGTGGTTTGTACACTTAGTCCAATGTGGTAAGAAAATTAATTCTAACCTTTAATTGGAAGTGTCCATTAGAACGAGAATTGTGAAATTTCCACCAAGGTGAGGATATCACTCCTATCTTGGTGTAGTTTCAAAAACACAAAGAATTTACGCGGATTGAAAGTTATCACCAAAGTGAGGGTTTCACGCCTATTTCGGTGATTTTCTTTCGTTTGTGATATACGAGCGTCTTCGAGTGTAGAATAATCCACCAAATAGGAAGGTAAAATTTTAAGACCAAAGGAATGAAGTGGAAGCAGGATAGGGAGAACAAGTATATTAAGCATGATAAAAGGAATGGTCAAAAAGGTACTTAACTATAGTCTAGGTCAAACATGGCAATTTTCCTAATTCCCTATAGTCATGGCTCTGATACCAATCTGTCACACCCCAACCGATGGCGGAATCATCGAGGTGAGACTTAGTGGTAGATTGTTCAAAGACTTCATGACACTAGATTTTGTGACAATATAGTTTAAAGATAGAATTTTATTTATTGTCTAAAAATAGAAATACAAGTAGTTCATGTAACGAAAAATACAACAACAAGAATATGATAACTTGAACTAGAGTGAGTTTCTATGTCCAATCCTAAGTAGTTTTCTTGAATATCCTGCAATAAATACTTCCTGCAACATGTATAAAATATCCGTCAACACATAAAGCATTGGTGAGCATACTAGTTTTGACATACATACATAGTATAATAAAGTTTTGCTTATAGGCATATGCACGAGAACCATACAAACGGCGACTAGCCACGAAGAATTTTGCTTAACATGACCCATGTAGGGGGCGGATAGCCAATCCTATAGCGCTATACATGCAAGGTGGGTTGTCAACTATATGAACATTTGTATGTAAGAGTAAATAATTCTACATAGCATAGCGTACAAGCATATAATAGACTTTAGATTGCGCATGATAGAATTTAGAATATGATAGACTTTAGACTAAGCATAATAGATTGTAGAGTTTAAAATCGTTTGAGTTTTGATAGTGATACATGTTGAGCCCCAAAGAATAAAGAATAAGAGGGGGACAAGTATGAACTCACCTTTGGGTGCGTTTTAGCAAGGTTCCAAAAGAATGAGTCTTGGGGGATTAGTTCCTTAGCCTTGGTTAACTAGAATTAAAAAAAAAATAAATAAAGAGTCTTAGGTTCGAGTTTAGATTATAGATTCAAGAGAGTCAAGCAAGCCTTTTAGGCAAACCAAGCACAAATTGCCTTTAGGGCAATCCGGATGGTCATGAGAGTCAAGTAGTGCCTTTAAGGCTAACCAAAACACAAACCACCATAAAGGTGATTCGGATGGTCAAGAGAGTCAAGTATTGGTAAGGTAGGGATGTATCCACAAATCTTCCAAAGATTAATAATTGGATAATAAGATAGAAGATTAAAAGTAAGTTTATAATAATACATAGTATAACTAATACCATAGCCCAAATCCATCTAGCATTAGATTGTTAGTAGACTTGGTTGGTTCCTTCACAACAAACATCCTTAGGACATAAAAAAAAAAAAAACGAATCAGAAAAATAAACCCATTTGGGACCTCTTTTAGGTGCTCTACCCTTATCACACTTATGTGGATAAACATGGGGAAGATCCTAGAGGTTTCTCCAAGGAGTTTTGGATAGAAAAGAGAAGGAAAAACATAAAAGAATTGAAGGTTTAAGCCTAGAAACTTATTGATGTGTTTTCAGAAAGTTTGCTCAAAAACCTTGAAGATTAGAGAGAGTTTTAAAGAGAAAAGAGATGAACAAGAGATTATGGAGTGGGGAGGGGTTGTATTTATAGGTGAGGTAAGGTGGTTGGGTATTAAATGGAGTTATTAGGGTGGTTAGGAGGAGATTAGGTGAAGGTTGTGTTTAATTGTTAAAGGGTAGTCATATTTGTTAATAAGCTGTTGACGTCGAGTTTTCAAAGGAAATAAAATAAAACGAACGAACCTTATTGATTTATTGATTTTGTTGTTTTGGAGATAAAGTAAACACATTATCTATATTTTGCTTCTACGTTTGTTTTTTTTTCTAAACTAAAAGTAACTAGTAATATATATGTTTTATAAATAGATAAATATTAAGATCTTAACCAAATGAGTTTTTTGTTATAACGCCTAAATTGAATAGGATAAATTATAACGACGACTCGTCACGAATTGGTAAGAGTAACATACAAGAAGCGAATAAAGGCGAACTTGAAATTTGTTAAATATAGAATTTTAAAATACAAGAATATTAAAAATCACGCGATGTTACAGTATGAGGGACAAGCTCCCGCGTATGGTTTTGAAGAAAAGCGTTGTATTCAAGATCCATTGCTTGTCGCCATTGTGGATCTTTCATCGCTTGGATGTGAGTAGAGGGCTCAATGGATGTAGGAAGTGGGTGAAGTGTGGTGGAGTTAATGAAGTTGGAATTGTAATATTTTGGGTTAGGATTGCGAGACCGTTGTGGGCGAGTAGAGGTGGTAGGAGAGGGGTTAGTTGAAGGAGTTTGAGATGAGGAGGTGGTAGAGTCATTGGAAGGCTGTGTAGGTGAATTAGGTTGTGTAGGAATGGAGGATTGTGGAGATGAGGACTGTGTATGGACAGTGGAGGACTGTGTAGAGGACAAGAGTTGTGTAGGGTTAGGGGAATGTTGTGTAGGTGTAGTAGAAGGTTGTGTATGGTCAGATGAGTGTTGTGTAGTATCAGGCAACTGTTGTGTAGGTGCAGCAGAAGGTTGTGTAGGGTCAGGAGAGGGGTGTGTAGGAGGTATGGGTTGGTGTGTGGGATCGATGGGAGGTTATGTAGGGTGTGAAGGCTTTGTAGGATTTGGTATGTTGTGAAGAAATGATTCATAGGTGACAGTGGGAGATGTGGAGTTATTGGTGTGGGATGGGAAGATGTGTGGTATGAATTCAACATGGCGAGAGTGATATAGTTTGTTGGTGGTTGGATCAAAGCATTTGTATGCTGATCTAGAAGAGGAGTATCCAAGAAAGATACATGATGCGGAGCGAGATTGTAACTTGGAGGTGTTGTATGGGCGGAGCCAAGGATAGCAAAGACATCCAAACGGTTTTAGTTTGGAGTAGGTGGGAGCAACATTGAATAACATGTCATAAGGTGATTTGTTGTTCAAGATGGTGGTGGGCAGACGGTTGATGAGATAAGTTGCGGCTTGAAAGGCATGTGACCAAAATTGTGATGGGAGTTGAGCATAGTGGAGGAGGGCAAGGCCCGTTTCAACAACGTGTCGATGACGACGTTCGGCCACCCCGTTTTGTTCGGGTGTATGAGGAGGTGTGGTGTAGTGAGAAATTCTATGAGTTGTGAGAAATGGTTTAAGACCAATGTATTCACCACCATTGTCGGTAAACAGAGAGATAAGAGGTATTTGAAAGAATTTTTCCACTAGTGATTTGAATTGTGGAAAAAGGACGGAGACGTCGGATTTTCTTTTTATCGGATATAACCAAATGTATTTAGAAAAATAATCGACAAATATGACATAGTACTTGAAGTCGTCATTAGATGTTTGGACTGGACCCCATACATCTGAGTAAACGAGTTGCAATGGTTTCTTTGCAACAAATGAGTTTTTACCAAAAGAAATTTTATGGCTTTTATTTAACGAACAAGATTTGCAATGAAAACACTCGGGTGACACTTTATTACCATTAAGTCCTAATTTAGAAATTAAGGACTTGAAGACTTGAAACGAAGGATGTCCAAGGATATGGTGCCACGCAAGTAGAGATCTTGTTGTTGTTGCATTGATTTGAGGAGAGAGTGTGGTTGGTCCGTAGTAAACGTCATTGACGTTCACGCCCCGCATGAGATGCGCCCCCGTGCGTAGATCCTTAACCACGAAATGATATGGAAAAAATTCAACAGAAACTTGATTAGTACGACTAAGTTTTGCAACAGAAATAAGATTATTACGAAGAGATGGAACGATTAAGACATCGTTTAAGAAAAGCGGTCGTGAGTTGGTGTGAAGGGTTGTTTGACCAATGTGTGTGATAGGAAGGGTTTTACCGTCACCTAAAACAATCTCATCCGGGCCACCATATTCGGAAAGAGCATGCATTTGGTTGTTGTTGTTGTTGTTAGTGTGATTGGAAGCGCATGTATCCCACATCCATGGAGTGTTTGGAACCGTAGTTTGAGAAGATGTATTGTTCACAACCGGGTATGAGTAGGAATCATGAGTAGAGACTTGATGGTCGCGTAGGAAGCGACGAAGTTTGCGACAATCTTTCGTTACATGACCGGGTATGCTGCAAAAATAACAAAAAACGTTAGTTTGGCTGTTGTGGGTCAGGTTGTTTTGAGTTTGGGTTGCGGATTTGTTTGACCACGAGGAGGGTCGGTTTTGTAATGATGGGTTTGAGGCTGAGGAACAAGGGTTCCGATTGTAGTTTTGGTTTGATTGATGAACAAAAAATGGAGCCATTGAGGCTGCAAATCAGAAAAATGAAAGGGTTGTGTGGGTTGCGGACAGAAGGCTGTCGAAAGCTGTGATGGATCGGTTGGCTCAAGGGAGCTTTAGGCTCTTGATACCATATAGAGTAATAGGTAATAGAGTGAATTGGATCGAATGTGCTTTTCTCATTATTCACAGAAGATTATATAGTGGCTACAACATTAATACAATGACTTGATTCTAGGAATACTATTGACTAGACTATTGACTATGACTAAATAATTATAAAGGCATAAAGATAGCTCTTTGACTATAACTATTGACTGTTGACTATTGATTTATGTTAATACTTTTGACTCATTTAACATTTTTAACTAGTTTCTTTCATAGTTAGTTTACGTAAAGATGTGTACTAAGTGCCAACCATGGATTTAAGGCTATGGTTGACATTTGACAATTACCTTATGATTAATTATGTAAATGGGTAATTAATCATGTCCATGAGTTAATTAGATAAGTCTTTTTTTTATATATAAAATAACAATAAAGTGGTTACCACCTAGGCATTATTTAACCATAGCCAATTTTAAATTTTTAGATTGATAAATAAATAAATGGGCTAATTTATATCATTACCTTTTAGGCCTTTAATGTTAAAGATTGGGCCAACTAGCTTTGGGCCCAACTCATCTAAAACATCTTATTCATTAGACGGGGCATACGGATTTTCTTTTGGTGGGTTGTAATTTGTATTGAACTACTGACATTATTCTTACATAAAAACTTAAAAGATGGGACGACAGTTGATGATAGAATTGTTTAACACACAAATAAAGGCTACAGACTCTTTGGGAACAATGGTTAGTGATTGGGCTATTAAGGCTGAAGCAGGGAGCTTATCAGCCCAGCCGACCACTGATAGACTGTCACACCCCGCTTAAGGCGGAAACGCGAGGTGAGACGGGTATGGTGATCACAAACATTGTTTACATGAGGAGTACTAAATATCATTTATAACAAATAAGGTCTTGATTTCAAATAGAGTTACATGCCATAGCAAATGAGTTCAACAACTACATCAAATAACAAAACAAAAGACTTCTGCAGGCATTCCTAAGCTCGTCTGCTTATTATCCTTACTTGATTTTCTGAAAAACATGCTTAAATGTGTCAACTAAAAAGTTGGTGAGTCCGTAGGTTTCAATGACTCGATAAAACAGTTTGTTTTCGGCAAAGTTCGTTGTCTGTGTCCATGCAGGATATAGTTACCATGAGCCCCATAACTGAACCCCGACTTCCTTGTACGCCCCAACCAATGCCTTATCACAGAACATTGAAAAACATGGATAATATGCAATCATTTGACACGACGGTTGTGGTTAGCGCGACTAACCATGAAAGGGGGTGTCAACCCAAATAGTACTATTTATATGATCCATGGCTTATTGCTAAGTTAATGGTTATAGTTGTCCGGGGACTTTGTTGTGATAATGTTGTCTAACTCATGTAACACATATTGTTGTCATGTACAAATGTAGGTCTCAAGCATGTTTCTCTCACAAAGTTGTAAAACAGTAAAACAGTAAAAGGGGCCACGAAACTCACCAGTTGGTGAAGGATTGGTATTCACGAATCCACAAGTTATTTGCACACGTTTCTACTCGAGTCCTACGAAGCAAGTGAATACTAATGAGATCTTAATGAACAACCCTAGTAATGTATGTCTATGTGTGTGCTACCATTCAAGTTTTAATATTTATGAATGATTGTGTAGTTGGGTCCTTCCCAAACCTCATCAAGTCATCATAGAATGTGTTGCAAACTTGGAACCTTGACTCGATGAGCTTTTAGCAAACTAGTCTAAAGTAGATTATAAGCGACCAGACTCGTTTACATCTTTAAACAGGGAGTCATAGAGGAGGACATCCAGTTACATAAGAGTAGAGCATCAAAATATATAAGTCCATACACGAATACATCTTGTAAAATGACAATTTGTCCTTTATATTTACGCACTTGGGTCCTTCCCAAACCTCATCATAGCATGTGTTGCAAACATGGAACCCCTTTTGGTCATTTCAACAAGTTTCCCAACCAATGGCACCTTCGAAGTCTCCGTGTTCCATAATGGCTTCTTGTCCCAACTGTCCATATTTATTTAATTAAGAGAAAAAATAAACTATAACATATATATATATATATATAAATATATATATATATATAGGGTAGAGATCCTAAGAGAACCAACCCCTATTTGAGAACTGAGAGAACCATTCTGAGCCACACATTTCATATAAAGGCAAAAAAAAAAAAAAAAAAATTTTTTTTTTTTTTTTTGCTTTAATCGCACATTTTTATGCAAAGAAATTTTTTTTTTTTTTTTTTTTTGAATTTTTTTTTCATTTATACATATGTGTATATGACAATTATACATATGTGTATATAGCAATTATACATATGTGTATATAGCATTTTTCAGCTATACATATGTGTATATTTCAGTTATACATATGTGTATATAGCATTATACATATGTGTATAATGCAATTATACACATATGTATACTGAAAAAAAATACAAAAAAAATAAAAAAAAAAATTTTCCTTACATATAAAGCAGCGATTTTTGCAAAAAAAAAAAAAAAAAAAAATTTGCCTTAGAGAAATGTGTGGCCCAGAATGGTTCTCTAGTTCTCAATTTGGAAAAAAGTTCTCATTTGAACCAAATCCTATATATATATATATATATATATATATATATATATATATATATATAACTTAGGGCATGATGTATCAAGAAAAAAAAAGTTTGAGATATAAGCTATATAGACAAAAGATCAAATACAAACAACTTTTTTCGTACGAACTGTACGAATCAAAGGAAAAACACGGAAAACACGCAGGCCGTTTATAACTAGAGTAATTATATAATTACTCTAGTTATATACGGCCCGCGTGTTTTTCCCTTTGATTCGTACAGTTCGTACGAAAAACCTGTTTGTACGTGAACCTAACCCAAGCTATATAAAATGAATAAATTGTATACCAATCTTCATGGCGAATGACCTTCCCATTTTCTACATAAAGCTTGATGAGTGATATCATATCAATATCCTTTCCCATAAACTTGTAGTATTGTTTGTTGTCAATGAGTATCTATTTGAATGTAAAATGTTATTTAGAATTCAATAATATCTTTGTCACACATGCATAGAAAGTAAGATAACACAAAATAAGATGTCAATAAAAAATAAGATTACACAAAACAAAATGTAGAAATGTTTAATACCTCTCTTGTTCCATTAGGAAGAACATTTTCTTCCAATGTGTACTCTACAATTTTTGATTCCTTAAAAACCTTTGAGAGAGAATAAAAGGCTGACTTGATTTGTTTTACCCTGAAATTAAAAAGTGGTGTAACCATAATGGTGTGAAACGAAAACTTCAAAAAAAATAAAATTTCATATAGATAAAATATATATATGGGAGGGACAAAATGAAAACCCTTTTGAGTTGAGAAAACCTATGTAAAAGACATTATTTTTTTATTTTTTTTGAAAAAAAAAACAACCAATGTAAAATATATGTTTTTAAGCATTTTGGGCAAAAAAATAAAATAAAAAAAAAACGATGGGATTTTAAAAAAAAAAATAAACAAAGTTGTGCTCAAAACATATGTTTTCAGCAACTTTTTTTTTATTTTTTGACCCAAAACGCTTAAAAACATGTATTTTACATTGGTTATTTTTTAAAAAAACTAATAATATTTTTTACATGAGTTTTCAAAAGTTTTTTCCACTCAAAAGAATTTTCATTTTATACTTGACCTATATATATACACGTATATATAGTTAATGTTACTTACCCACGAGCGCACATAAGTGGATCTTCAAATGATGCATTAGGAGCATAGATTTCAAAATCTTGAGGTGAAGCACGCGACCCATACCTTTAATTAGTGACATCAGAATATGAATTGAATTCACACATGACTATCATGTAATATACTTGTTTTTTTTAACGATCAACTAAAGTATTGCCGGGTACTTTGTACGCGGCCCCCAATGGCCGAAAGGGGCCCCAGACGGCCTCTAGTCCGTACGGACAGAGCCCTTCGGCCCACCCGTCTCCTGTTCCAGGGAAAACCCGGGCCACAAACCCGCCCGAAGGCACGACGGTAGTGAACCGGTAAAACCTGGAGGGATCAGGAGTCGAACCCATGACCACAAGGGTCAAGGGTCTCTCCATCACTTCCCAACCACCTACCCCACCACAAGGGTGGGGGTATCCATCACATGCCTCTCGTGGGAATTGAACCCGGCTCCCCCAAAGAGAGAACCGACTCTTTTACCACTAGGCCACATGATCAGGATATACTTGTAATATACTTGTAACATTACTTTTCGGGTGACCATATGGTGGAATTTATTAAGGATTGTTTGTCTATCACTATATGATAATTTTTTCGATCCTGCTCAGGTCAAATGTTTTTTCACTTCCAATTGAAATTTCTAACATTCACATATTAAATCAAATACTTGAAGTTTTTTTAAACCATAGTCCGGTGAAATCGGAATAATACATCTGAGTTAGAACCTAGACCCTTCCATATTTTTTTTTCTTTTTTTAAATCAAATTTGATTTAGATAGTTGTGATCATTCAATCCACCCTTCTCATACCCTATCAATAGCTTTGCTATGGTTATTGCTCTTATGTACCATCTAAATTTCTTATGTTCTTATAAATGTTATATAAATATGTGATATAATTTAGGAATGTTTATAATACTAAAAACAATTATAATGACATATAAAAAATTAAAAGTACGCGTATAATAAATCATGAACTCTTTATCTCTTTAAAATTTTTAGACACATCAACGAACATAAATGAAAACGAACAATAAAAACAAAACAGTTCAAGTCATCAAACTACCAAACTAGACCAATAAACCTATAAAACCGACCCAATCCACCTACCCAACCCCATCGGTTAAGTTAATCACTTTCTAAAACCGTAATTAGCAGCTCGGTCAAAAACTTCATTAAAACCAGCCAAACCAGACCATTAAACAAAAAAAATAAAGAAAATTACGAGAACAAACTATTCTAAACCATAATAAAACTCACATATTAAGGATATGTGGAAGAATATCATCCGAAACCTTCTTCGATTGATTATTATCACATGTTTCCTTGTGTTGATCCTTTTTCGGCTCGTTGTTATCTACACAAACACATCAAACTCAATACAATTAGTAAAAAAAATCGATCATAATTAGAATTCAAGGAAAGAATTGCACCTTTTGAGTAAGTTTCCATGGTGGGTATGGTTGAAAAAGATGTCGATGATGATGATGAGTAAGGGATTGAGAAAAGAGGACGATGATGAAGGAGAGTAGAAGCTGAACGTAAAGGATTCATGAGATGATTTGTTAGTTTGTTTGTTATTATATTTATGTACGGGTCAATTACCGACCCGATTGTGTGGTTGAAAGCTCTCCACGACTACCGCCAAACTAAATTGAATATTCGAATGAAGTGGTCGTCTTACTTTTTATAGCCTTTGTATATTGGCACAACCTTCCCACACTCTACCCATACGTCGTGTATAGAATTATACTCGGCGTATAAGGGTTGCATAAATTTTTGCGTAGCCTTTTATATGTCGCGTATAGATCTATACGCGATGTATAAGTTCATGACATGTCTTCGAGTGATGAGCATTAAGGGTGCTTGAAAGTTTATGCAACACCCTATATGCCGTGTATAATCCAATACACAGCATATAAGAGTTGTGCAAATAATTTGGAGGTATGTAAATACTATCACCTTTTTTATATGGCCATTTTCATATGAATCTTAATTACCTTTTCTATTTTTTTTAATAAATTAACGGTTTTCAATCATGGTCTACTTCTATTAACCGTTTATATATGCATGAAAAGAAAAACTATCCATCTTTTGAATCTTTATTAGTAATTTGTCTCTTATTATTGTGGCTTTTAGAGACACTAGATCAAGTGAGAGCGTGCACATTTGAGAATCCAAAAAATTTGGGTTCGATATGACTCATCTACACCTAGGGTCGAAGTGCGGTTCCAAGTATGAACTGATGAGGTTTCCCATGATTCCAAAGAATCTTAGTCACCTCTCCACAAAGATGCGTAGAGAATGGAGATCAAACACCATGTCCAAGAAATTCCTTCATTATTCTTTTAAAGGCTGTTTGGCAACTTTTGAATGGGTAAGTGCTTAACCAGTAAGAGGTCTGAACCATTCAGACTCAGGTGCTGTTTGTTTTTCTAAAAAAAAAAAAGAAAAAAAAAAAGATCTACGCAGGCTATTCTGTCTACGCCGCGCAGACTGTTTGTTTTTTGAAGACGTTTCATTGAAAAAAGTCCGCGCTAGCTTTTCTTGGTGCATACTTGACCTAGCAACTTCTACCACCCACCTTCCACCACCACCATCCACCACCACTACCACCGTCCACCACCACCCACCTTCCACCACCACCACCGTCCGTACACCACCACCAGTTTATTTTAGCAGTCTACAGACATTAAAAAACAATCCGTTTTCTTCTTGCAGACTGTAGAGCTTTGGTCCACCTCTTCTTTTGCATATGTCTACAGATATGGTTCACAGATTGCAGGCATTTTACCTTTGATAAAAACAAATAACACCTCAGTATAATGCTTACCCATTCGGAGGCAAACAATTGACCAATTCAGCTATCTGCTCGTGAAACAAACAGTCTGAATGAACTATGTCTAACTGATTTAGACATATGTCCCATTAAGAGCTCATCAAGAGCCGAAACAAATAGCCCCTTAGTGTGGATATATTATTTAAACTCCTTGCACTTTAATAAACATATTTTTTTATTTCCTTTTAACCAATTTACTTTTCTATCGCTAAATTGTAATAAAATTTTAATACAACTCCTAAACTTCACTTAAATGTTTTTTATTCTCTTTTACAACTATACCGAGTTTAAGTATCGTACTGATACCGTCGAAAACAAAATGCTACACCTTGATACCGCCAGACTATAATCACTTTGATGATGCTAAGTTCTTAATTAAAATCATTGCATCACACCTCCAATCATTAAAATTATAAAAACATTAGCAACTAGCAAACTCCATCCAAAGTAAATCATATGATTCCTAGCTTTTTTCGTTGTAAAAGATTATGATGAGCACTCAAAAGGTTAGATCTATATTTATTGATATCAAACGAACATGATACAAGTATTTATAGAGCAGCATCATCTCCCTATCTAACTTACCGGCGGTATTAGTAATAACAGCCGACAACCTACACAACCGGTAACTAAATGAACATACACTCTAGCTAATACGTTGTGCGAGTGCATGCATGTAAGACAACGACGGTTGGGGATGGTAAAAGAACCTGAATCTAATGAGAACACAAGAAATATCCGAGACATGTAATAGACCATGTGTAGGGTTGTGATTAATATGATAATAGGTGATACAAATAATATGATAGATTATATAATATAATCTTAAAAACTATATTAAATAGTATTAAATGCAATGTAATTTTTATAACTGTAGTACAAATTATTAAATCATTGAAAATATATATGTTATAGCAACAAAATATAATGTATACAACACACAAAAACAAGAATATCATGTTTACAAAGGGTATATGGGAAATTACATATATACCCTTTTGTCACCCTGCTGCTGCAGATGCTTCATTTTAAGTCTTTCCCTCAAAAAACTCACCAAGCATCCGATCAAGATCTTCTGCTGTATACCTTATGTACTTGTGAGGATTCTTCCCATTTTCCACAAGAACCCTGGACCAAATAATAATAATAATAATAATAATAATAATAATAATAATAATAATAATAATAATAATAATAATAATAATAATAATAATAATAATAATAATAATAGTAGTGTTTTAATAAGACTATATATATATATATGGGCAGGATCAAATACAAAGTAATATAAACGTGCGAAGCGTGCGAAGGATCACTTTGTACATGATAATTACGTAATGATAATTACGTAATGCCTTCATGAACATAAATGCATGATAATTACGTAATGATATTTACGTAATGATAATTACGTAATGCCTTCATGAACATAAAAAACATTACGTAATTATCATTACGTAATTATCATGTACAAATGCATGATAATTACGTAATGATAATTACGTAATGATAATTACGTAATGCTTTCATGAACATAAAAAACATTACGTAATTATCATTACGTAATTATCATGTACAAATATCCTTCGCACGCTTCGCACGATTCTCTATTTTTGTAGAATAACCGCCCCCTATATATATATGTGTGTGTGTGTGTGTGTGTGTGTGCACGCGTGGCCGGAGAGAGTTTCAATACATAACATATGAGAACCAATCCGGAACATAAACATTTACACACATGTATACTCAGAGCCGGTCCTTAGGATTTAAATGCATCGGTCAAGAAAAAAAAAGGCCCTTAGGCCCTAACAAACTATATAAATGATACTTTTAATGGCTTTGTATTGGACATCCTTGAGGTCAGTTTTAATACAAAGCCAACTTTTAAGTAGAGAGCAACATAACGCAATTGTACGTAGTGCTTGACAGATATAATGATAGTTAGAAACAACATACGGTAAATGTTTATGTGGTTCTCGTAGTTCTTAAATGGATTTTATTAATATTAATTTAAAGCTTATCGAAATTAGAAGATACCCAAAACGTTTAATGAAGGATCTGTATGCAGGCAACAAGACTTCAGCAACTGCAAGTCTTAATGATTCTCTAAGCTCTGAATCGGGAACGGTCCATTGAGATTGTCTCTGATGAAGTTCCTCAAATTGCAGATTAAAGATCTTTAATCTGAATACAACATTATCAAGATCAGATTTCTTTTATAAAAGTTTTACATTTTAATAATCGCAATATCAAACGGCTTGTAATGAAAACACTGACCTGTCTTTTACAAGAGCTCGTGAAGCCCCGCTACTGTTTCCGCTATCACCTCCTGATGAAGTCAAACCTTGAACTGAGAGACTCTGTAGGATCTGTTAAAGAAATATAAAAAGAACATTTTTTTTAATAAAAAGTAACAATGACACCATCTTAAAGATGGTAACTTTGACCCGCATACTTATAAATGTTCGATTCAGGTTATGTTTTATTTCAAACGGGTCAAAAGTCGTCCAAAATGTAAATTTAATACATAAAACCGTAACCACTTATCTTTAATACATACCTTGGCCCATGCGATTCTTTTATATTGATTGGCATATTGTTGTACGGTTCTTCTGTGTCTTTGCACCCAGTCATCCCCTAACAAATCCTTTGCTTCAGATCTAACAATACAAATATATATTTCAGATTAATGATCAAAATATCAAATATAAAGAACAAATATTATTAGTAAACTCAAGGAGGTGATATTTTAGGTATGAAACCTGCGCACGGATCGAACCATATAGTGAATATTATTCATTAAGAACAAGTTGGTCAATGCAGGATCCTTGTACTGCTTTGACTTTCCTTCCAGATTGATTTGAAGGGCCTGCATTATTCGCATTGTTACAGACGCCAGCTCAGCGTTGGAGTCATTTGAGTTTTCAAACTCGTGGAATAGTTGCTTCAGTGTTGATTGATAGCTGCAAAAGCACATTTGGTTGCAAATATTATGTCTCTAATGCAACAATATCACAATATATGGTCTTTGAGTTTTAGGTGGTATGCTTACTCGAATAAAAACTTGACATAGTTAATGACATAGCTTGTAAGAGGATGAACGGTTCCATCTGCAACAGCCGTTCTTGTTGCATCCTTTTCAACTGCTTCCTCGAAATCTCCAAATGTGTCTTTTGCTGTCTGGGCAAGTCTTCTAGTCAAACCTACCGCTGCGTCTCTAATTTCTTTGCAAGCTTTACCGCTGAAAAGTGTTTCAATCTGCAAATAATCCACTCTCACATATAAGAAATTATTTTAAAATTTAATATAGTCAAGAGAATAGTAAGCGCAGTCACTGCACATACATACCTCGGAGTGAAGCTCACGCATAATCTCATACATGTCAAGAAGCACAAATAATTTCTCAGGCGATCTTTTGCTTTTGGCAATTGCATCTCCAAAACTAAGTAACATTGCAACACTGCCTTTAGTGACATCAGCAAAACACTGGTCCTTAAGGGAATCAATGCCTTCAAACATTTGATCACAAACTTTTCTTTCAGCGGCAAATAATAATTTTACCTGTTTGACAAGTATAATTCAATAAACATCAAAGCGTTAACTAATCTTCACTAGAAATGAAAATGTTACATATTTCATGGGGAAAAAAAAAAGGAGAATTTGTAACATATTATTATTTTTTTTATTGACGACATACTGCGATTCGCATAAAATGAATCCAAGTCCCAATCTTGAGTTCCAAAACCTCCCATTGTATCTTTTGGACATCATCTTTGCTAAGCTTTTCAACTCCCAATTGGTGAAGGCTTTCTTGCAGGACTTGAGAACGCGTATCCCTAAACAACAACAACATAGTACTCATTTGTCACTTCAAAATCCAACAATTTTTTTTTTTTAAATACATTGAATTAATTTGTTAATAATTTAAAACATATTTAATCTTTTTCAAAAAAAAAAAATACATTGAAAAACTTTCTATCATTGGATCAACAAAACTTGTTTTGTCTTGGTATGAAATAAAACGTTCTTAAAAAAAAAGACTATTATTGAAATAATAGAGAATTTTTATATTACATTTGGCCCTAATTAATTTAAAGATTAAAGGAGATTTGTATTACAGTTGGCACATGTTACTAACTATTAAAAAAAAAAGTAGCGATAAACAGTGGCGAAGCTTGGTTTCGGAATCGGCGGGGGCCGAACTCAATTTTTTTCAATTGGTAGTGGAAAATCGGCGGGGGCCGGACTCAACCCAGACTCAATTTACCTATGAAAATCGCAAATTTCCACTACTGCACCAAAAAACAGGGGGGCCAGGGCCACCCCTTGCCCCAACAATACTTCGCCCCTGTCGATAAAGATGGTTGTTTTTACCTGTAAATAATCAAACACTGCTGAGTGTGACCAGCATGCACCATATGTTGAGCTAAATCGTGAAGCAACGGGAGAACCCTGGGTGGTATGAGAACCGGAGGATTATAAACAGCATTTTCTGCAGTAACACCCATACGGCTATTAGAAGGGTTCTTGCCACTCGGGTCAGGTGATCCAGATGATGGCCTTAGAGAATTAGGCAGGCACTCATATAGCCGATCGGGTTCCACAGGTTTGCTGAAAGAATTCATATTATGATAGTTAATAAATTACGGCATCCATCAACATTCTCAAATCTACAACGGTTTGGCTGGTTAAACGGAATGTAAGCATATTGTTGGGTCAACATGCTGTGGGGGTTCTTGCCACCCCAGTCTGGCCCGCTTATTAACGGCTGAGTTGTGTCAACTTGTTTACGAGTTGAGCCTGTTTACTTATGAATGGGTCGATTCTAGAAACTACATGAAATAAATAGATGCGCCATTTTTAACCTGCTTACTCATGAATGGGTCGTTTCATTTTATGGTATTTTTCCAATGGGTCAAACAGATAAATAGCAGGAAACGGGTCGAAACTTGAAAGTTGCCCACAGTGTAATTTTATTGCAGAAACCTCCTAAATCATTTTATTCCCAACACAAGATTATTATTAAACTATATCTTCTTTGTAGGGGTAGGTTAATGTACAAAGGGTAAAAAGGAATTACGCATGAAACTGAAAATTACACATGAAGGAAAATCATAATTACGCATCAAATTACTCACGAAGGAAATAAGGAAATAACAAATGAAAATTACGCAAGAAGTAAACCAAAATTACGCACGTTATAAAAATCCTTTCTACACTTTGTACGTTAACAACCCTTTGTACCATAATCTTATTCCTCTTTTGTAATCATCTTCGATATACTACGTATTTACAGAAAAAAAAAAAAAGTTTGGACAAAAAGTATGACGGGTCAACCCAGTCCAACCAGTTTCAAATAGTGGAACGAACCTGTATGATGATAAGAGCTGTTTAAATTCATTTTCCAGTTTGGAGATAGCCTTGGAAAGCAAACTGTTTGCATGGTTGAGCACCCCATCACTGCTCTTAAAGCTTTTGTTGCTGGTAAAAAACTGAATATTGCTTCTTAGTTGCTCAATAGCTTCGAGATAGCCTTCAAGATTATCGCGTGGGCCTTTAAGTATTTTAGCCTCAGCCTGCATGTTCAAAACATACATATTCCAAGCATTTTTCATAAAATAAAATAAAAAACCAAAGGTGGCAAACCGGGTGGGTTGCAGGTTGGGTAACAGATCAAAACTTATGTAAGCCAATTCAATATGACCACGAAAATTATATTACAAAATTTATTTTTAATAAAATGATTTAGGACATTGTAAGCATTTGAATAGTACGAGACTTTTGTTTTTGACGCGTGTAACGTGTTTGATAGTTACCAAACAAAATCCAACCCAAATTGGCCCGTTTCCATACAAAAGGACTAAAATTTCGGCATGGAAAGACAGACCATAAGAAATGATTAGTCAAGGAAAACCAACCTGGCGAGAAAGGTCGAATCTGTTCAATATAACATTAGCAGCCTTCAAAGTCTTATCAATGTTCTCGTGAGCTCTACGTATACCATGTGTCCTTATCTACAATATATACATAATGGATAGAACTAGTGTGAAGACTAGACAAAATGCTGAATCGGCAAGGTAACCATGTTTTGTAGTCACAATGGATTTAGGTGTTAGAACTTCTACAATTCCCCTGCCAAAACTTGTGGATGCCATTGCATTAAGAAAACATAATATGTAGTTTATTTTGGACAACTCTTTTTTATGCTTGGTTCGGTTTCAAATATCAACGGTTTGGTTTCGATTTAAAGTAATCAAAGCCTTTACTAACGGTTTAACCTAAAAAAATCATCAAAACTAGATTGTGAACACTCAGTCATTCCTAGATAATAATCAATGAACCGATCTCATTCCGCTTATGTTATAAACCCTAATAAAAACCATGCCATCAAAATCATCTCATAAAAGGCAAATGGGTCATTTTTGAAAATCACATGTTCTTGTTCACAAAAAACACACAAAGAAATTTATACAACTAAGGGGCTGTTTGGTTGATTAAGTGCTGAATCATTAAGAGGTCTGAATGGTTAAGCGCTGAATCATTAAGTTGGACCTCTTTGTGACACCTGGCAAATTCGGGTTAACAACGTTGTCTAGATGAAAGTCTACCTTAGCGAGTCACGCGTATATTGTACTTAACTGGGTTAGTTAAGTCGGGTTATGGTTCGGGAACTATTGGTTAGTCTAGAAGATCATTGGATGTTGGTCTAGAGGTTCGTTAGATGTCAGTCCTTAACCAAGTGTACAAACGGTGACGATCGGTAGGATCGTCAGGGCATACGGAACATACGAGTCTCGAGTCCCGGGAATTGGTGAACGAGTGTGAATATGTGTATTTACTTGTGTTATGTGTTTACAATCATTATATGACTTGTCGGTACATTAATATGTGTTAACATATGTTAAAACGGGGTTCATGTGGTGTGACTGGGAATCATGTGGTGTGACTGGGAATCATGTGGTGTGACTGGGAATCATGTGGTGTGACTGGGGTTCATATGGTGTGACTGGGATTCATATGGTGCGACTGGGGCTAATCGCATGACTGTTCATGCGATTAGGCCCAATCGCGTTACTGTTCACGCGATTAGGATTCCTAATCGCGTATAAACCTGCACAATCGCATGGAACGGGCTGGACGACTAGAAACGCCTATAAATACCATACTTAACCTCCTAAACTCAATTAGACAAACCCTAGTCGTCCCATAACCGCCCCAAACACTTAAACAACCTCTGGAAGGCGATTTTGATCAAAAACACAAGGTTTCAAGGTCTAACCATCATCCTTTTACAATTCCAAGGTTTGATTCTCATCCATAACACTTTGTAAACGTTTTTAATAAATCCCTAATGGTCCAGACCTGTTCATAAACGAAAAAGCTTTCTGAAAATCGTCAATAATGGTTGTTAATCGGATTATAACTAATATACATGCGTTATGGGTGTGTATGATTAGAAAGATAGGATTTTTATGATTCTTGATGATGATTTGATGTGCTATCATGCTAGGTCAGAATAAATATTGTTAGTATGATGATAGAAATCTCAGTAATTGGATAATAGGGTTATGATTACATGCGTTAATTGAATGTTGCATGCTATGTGTATGTGTTTGGATTGCTTTGGTTGCATGCAGGACTGATTTTACGAGGATGAACGAAGGGTTTTGGGTTAAACATGTTTAGGATAGTGTTTGGGATGATATTGGGTAGTTACACACGCTCTGGATCTGATTTGGAGCGTTAAACGCGCGAAAAACCGGAACAGCATGGTTACAGGCGAGTAGCAATGCTAATCGCCTGTAACTCATGCGATTGGGGTGCTAATCGCCAATAATATCATGTGATTAGCCCCAATCGCCTATAACTTCATGTGATTAGCCCCAATTGCTAGTAAGTTCATGTGATTAGCCCCAATTGCTAGTAAGTTCATGTGATTAGCCCCAATTGCTAGTAACTTCATGTGATTAGCCCTAATTGCTAGTTTTTACATGTGGTATAGCCCTAAATGCTAGTAATTCATGCGATTAGGATTCCTAATTGCTAGTTGACTTTCCTAAATGCTAGTTGACTTTTCCTAATCGCGTGTACTGCTGCTGTAAGTGTATATTAGCATTCCGAGACCCGATTTAACATGTAGTAACATGCTAGGAACCCCGTAACATGTCTAATAACTTGGTAACATATATTTGGAGGTATTTCGGTGATACGTGAACTATGTGCTATAACTTGTTGTGTGTTAACGTACGTTAAGTGTACTTGCGTTATTGTATGTTTTGGAGCGTAAACATAACACGGGGAGTCTCGGGTCACCAATGGGATGTCGAGTCTTGTACTTTGGGTCAGTTAAACAGTCACGGTATTTTTAAACGAACTTGGTTATGGTCTGGACATCTAGGGACTAATTAACCTGCGGGTTATTAGTCTAAGTACTTGTAACTGTCGTATGTTAGGTCGCCACTGTACGGGACTAACATAGCAGCTGAGTTTACTCGGGATTAGGAGTAAAGCAACTTAAGGTGAGTTTACGGCCCCTCTTTTAAACTGGTTTTATACTTTCGGGGGAGAAAACATGTGTTAAAACGATTGTTTGGTAAATTCTGTCATACTATGGGTTCTAACGTATACTACACGATCTTTGGAAGTCCCGGGGGGAACCATGAATGTGCGGGTTTGCACAACGGGGAAATGTGAATAGCGCTATTGGGAGTGACCAACCCCGCTCGTCGGCTTGGAGGGCCGGGCGAGTGCATATTGTCTCAAACAGGAACAACAGGAACATTTGGAACTATTCGGGCACAAAACTGGTATTCGAGTTAGTAATGGTTTTCCAATCGTGGTAGTAACAAAACGTACGCCTAGCTAGCGTATACTGGTTTTCTATTTGTTATAGTATGGACAGGTGAACTTGGTACTTGAACTGCAAACCTGTAAACTCACCAGCATTTTTGTGCTGACGTAAACTTTTACATGTTTTCTCAGGTCGCTAAGGTAGCACATGGAACTAGGGCGCACGCGTCTGCACGGCGTCTAGATAGAGTTGCATGATTTCATAAACATTGAACTTTGGTTATTTATGTTGAACTTTATTTTGAATAAGCTTCCGCTGTAAACGGGATTTTAAAACTATGTTTTGGTATTGCATTAATTACATTTAGACTTGTTTATTGTGATCGTTGGTTTGGATCCTGGTTTGTCATGCGCCTCGCGGTAAAACTCCGCAAGTGGATTTTGAGGGTGTGACAGATTGGTATCAGAGCCAATGGTTATAGTGAACTAGGACTGCATGTAGAGTCTAGTCTATAGCCGAGTCGCACACACTAGACGATCACATGGTACTAAACGTTATAGTGGTTTACGTATGGTCTTGTCGGGGTGTCTCTAAATCGTTGGTCTTTCTGCGTTACATCATCCGTTCTATTTTAGGTTGGGTTACTTGTTTCCTAGGCAGTGTAGTCTATTGGGGTAACTCGTGTGCTCTTGAGATTTGTCCAAGGCTCGGACATCTCCCCTGTCGCACTCCAATAGAAACACTTGTCATGAACTACCGTAGTATTACGGTGTGTAGCTAAGAGTCTATGTTCGGTGATTTGAACTTTGAACTAGGAGAACACTTGGAGGACCATGTAGAGCGTTTTATCATTTTGGGTGCACACAAAATCATAAAACGAAATGCATGGAAGCACTAGTGAGCTCTGAGTTTGAGGGGATAGTCCTGGATTGGATCTGGCTTTGATCTTGTGAACATTAGTGGTTATCTTTAACTGCGAAACTAAATTTTCTCGTTCTTTCTGCCAGAATCATGTCTGGAGTGCGTGGAGGACGAGGAGGTGGTCGCAATGGTGGACGCGGTGGTGGTCGTGGTGGTGCTGGTGGTCGTGGTGGAGGTATTAACCTGTCACAGGCTGATCTGAACAACTTGCTCCAGGCTGCCTTTCAGTTAGGGCACAACGGTGGTGGTAAGTTGTTTTATCTGTTTTCTTTGCCTCATTGGTGAACCTTGTGTACGTTATTCGTGGTTTCTCATACGTTTCATTTCAGGTGGTCCTGTTGACCCACCCCCACCCATGTGCACCTATAAGATGTTCCGGGACTGCAAACCCCAGGAATTCTCTGGCACCGAGGGTGCGGTCAGTTTGCTTAGGTGGTTGGAGAAAGTGGAGTCGGTATTCCTAATGTGTAACTGTCTCCCAGAAGATCGGGTGAAGTATTCGGCTGCGTTATTTCAGGACGTGGCATTGACTTGGTGGAATGGTATCACCCAGAATATGGGTATTGGGGAGGCATATGCTATGCCATGGGAAAACTTTGTGCAGTTGCTGAAACGGGAGTATTGCCCGAGGGAAGAGGTACAGAAGCTGGAGCATGAGGTGTGGAACCTCAAGATGACTGGATCGGAAATCGAGAAGTATACTGTGAGGAGAAATGAGCTGGCGGTGCTGTGTCCTGATTTGCACGTGCCAGAGTATCGTAAGATTGAACATTATGTCTCAGGGTTGGTGCCGGAAATTGCAGGGTTAGTGGCTGCTGGGAATCATCCTACTTATGCGGAGGTAGTTCGATCTGCACATAGGATGACTAATTTAAAGGTGAATGAAGGGATTTTGCCGGCGAAAGGTTTGACTGCTAAGACTCCAGAGAACAATAAGCGCAAGTGGGAAAACGACGGGAAAGGGTCTGGGTCTGCACAGCAGGGTAAAAAGTTTGATAATGGGGGTTCATCGTCTTCGGGTAATAAGCAGGGTGGTTATGCAGGAAAACTGCCCAAATGCAACAAGTGTGGACGCCATCACCAAGGGAACTGCGACAGTAACCGTTGTCACCGCTGCCAGCGAACAGGCCACTATGCTAAAGATTGTCGGGTTACACTTCCATCGACTCAGGCTCCGACCAACAGTTCTGCTCCGACTACTCAGGGTACTACAGGGAAACAAGGGTGCTACAACTGCGGTGACACTGGGCATTACAAGAAGGATTGCCCAAAGCTGAAACAGGGTGGAAACAACGGGAATGGTAACAACGGGGGCGGCGGCAGAAATGCACGTGCCTTCGTGATTGGAGCTGCTGAGGCTAGGCAGGACCCTGATACAGTCACCGGTACGTTTCTTCTCAATAATCATTCTGTTAGCGTGTTATTTGATTCTGGTGCCGACAAGAGTTTTGTATCCATGGACGTTAGTCGACTGCTAGATGTAGTACCTGTACCATTAGAGACCAAGTATATTATTGAGTTGGCTGACGGGAAAACGATTGAAGCTACTAGTGTTCTTCGGGAGTGTCAGTTAGAGTTGTCGGGTTTATCGTTCCCCATCGACCTTATGCCGGTACCATTGGGTAGTTTTGACGTGGTAGTAGGAATGGATTGGTTATCTTTGTATCGCGCGGAGATCGTCTGTTACGATAAGGTTATTCGGATTCCTCTCCCTGATGGAGAATTTCTTTCTGTGTACGGTATCAAGGGTGGTGTTTCGCTAAACATCATCTCTAGCATGAAAGCCCTTAAGTGTCTTCGAAAGGGTTATCCAGCCGTATTGGCGCTTTTATCTGTTTCCTCCAGTGATGAGAAGAAGATTGACGACATTCCGGTGGTACGCGAATTTCTTGATGTTTTTCCCGATGATTTATCTGGTCTTCCTCCTCATCGTCAAGTCGAGTTCGGTATTGATCTCGTACCAGGGGCTGCTCCTATTGCTCGGGCCCCCTACCGTCTTGCACCTCCCGAGATGCAGGAATTGTCTAGCCAGTTGCAGGAACTCTTGGACAAGGGTTTCATCCGGCCAAGTTCTTCCCCTTGGGGAGCCCCGATTTTATTTGTCAAGAAGAAGGATGGGAGTTTCCGATTGTGTGTAGACTACAGAGAGCTGAACAAGTTGACCGTCAAGAACCGTTATCCTCTTCCACGTATCGATGATCTATTCGACCAGCTTCAGGGTTCTAGTTATTATTCCAAGATCGACTTGAGGTCCGGTTATCACCAGCTGCGCGTCAGGGAGGCTGACGTTGCAAAGACTGCTTTTCGAACACGTTATGGCCATTTTGAATTCTTGGTCATGCCTTTCGGTCTCACGAACGCACCGGCGGTTTTCATGGACTTGATGAACCGCGTCTGTAAACCGTATCTGGACAAGTTTGTCATTGTGTTTATTGATGACATTCTGATCTACTCCAAGAACGAGACCGAACACGGGGAACATCTGCGGTTAGTCTTGGAACTTTTACAATGGGAGCAACTTTACGCCAAGTTCTCGAAGTGTGACTTTTGGTTACGCGAAGTTCAATTCCTAGGACATGTGGTTAATGAACTAGGAATTCATGTCGATCCCGCAAAAATCGAAGCAATCAAGGACTGGGGAGCACCTAAGACGCCAACTGAGGTGCGGCAATTCCTAGGCCTTGCGGGCTATTATCGTCGTTTCATTCAGGGGTTCTCGAAGATTGCTCAACCCCTCACCACTCTCACTCAGAAGGATAAGAAGTTCGACTGGGGTGAATCACAAGAGTCCGCGTTTGAAGAACTGAAGTCTAAACTGTGTTCTGCTCCTATTCTGTCTTTACCTGAGGGTCCTGATGATTTTGTCGTTTACTGTGATGCTTCCATTCATGGACTCGGTTGCGTGTTGATGCAACGCGAGAAAGTGATTGCGTATGCTTCTCGTCAACTCAAAGTGCACGAGAAGAACTACACAACTCATGACTTGGAGTTGGGTGCCGTGGTATTCGCGTTGAAAATTTGGAGACATTACTTGTACGGTACCAAATGCACCATCTACACCGATCACAAGAGTCTCCAACACATTTTCGACCAACAACACTTGAACATACGGCAGCGTCGCTGGATTGAACTTTTGAACGATTATGATTGTGCTATTAAGTACCATCCTGGCAAGGCGAATGTTGTAGCAGACGCCTTGAGCAGGAAGGAATCTACTAAACCTCGTCGTGTTCGGGCGTTGCAGCTCACCATTCATTCGTCGTTACCTGATCAAATCCGTTCTGCCCAATTGGAAGCTTTGAAGGAGGAAAACCTTAAAGCTGAAACTATGCACGGTGCCGACAAGCATCTAGAGCGAAGGCCTGATGGCCTGCACTATTTCGCAGAACGCATATGGGTTCCTTTATTCGGGGGACTACGGGAGCTTGTCCTTGATGAGGCTCATAAGTCCCGGTATTCTATTCATCCTGGTTCGGATAAGATGTACCAAGATCTGAAGGTGCTTTACTGGTGGCCAAACATGAGGTCGGACATAGCCTCATACGTGAGCAAATGCTTGACCTGTGCTAAGGTCAAGGTGGAATACCAGAAACCGTCGGGTCTCCTGCAACAACCTGAAATTCCGGAATGGAAATGGGAACGGATTACTATGGATTTTGTCACACAACTTCCTAAGTCACCAAGCGGGAACGACAAGATATGGGTGATTGTCGATCGGTTAACGAAATCCGCCCATTTTCTTGCTATTAAGGAGACCGACACTATGGATCGTTTGGCTCGCCTTTACTTGAAAGAAGTTGTTTCTAAGCACGGGGTACCAGTTTCTATTATTTCGGATCGCGATTCTCGCTTTACTTCTCACTTCTGGAAGTCTTTGCACAAGGCTTTGGGTACCCAACTAGACATGAGTACGGCTTACCACCCACAGACTGACGGTCAGAGTGAGCGTACGATTCAAACTTTAGAAGACATGCTGCGGGCGTGTGTGATCGATTTTGGGAAGGGTTGGGAAGCTCATCTGCCGTTGGTAGAATTCTCGTACAACAACAGTTATCACACGAGCATCAAGGCTGCTCCGTTCGAGGCACTGTACGGACGGAAATGCCGCTCTCCTCTTTGTTGGGCTGAAGTGGGTGAGAGTCAACTCACTGGGCCTGAACTAGTGTACGAAACTTCGGAAAAGATCGTACAGATTCGAAATCGGTTGGCGGCGGCACGGGACCGGCAAAAGAGTTATGCTGATCAGCGTCGCAAACCACTAGAGTTCCAAGTCAATGACAAGGTACTTCTAAAAGTCTCACCGTGGAAGGGCGTCATACGCTTTGGGAAGCGTGGCAAACTCAATCCACGATATGTCGGCCCATTTACGATCCTGGAACGGATTGGGCCGGTGGCATATCGACTTGATCTACCGACGGAGCTCGGTAACGTACATAACGTTTTCCACGTGTCAAACTTGAAGAAGTGTCTGGCTGACGAGTCTCTCATCGTTCCACTAGAAGAGATCAAGGTTGATGATCGTCTTCGGATTGTGGAAGAACCTGTGGAGATCCTTGACTACAAGATTCGTAGCCTACGTCACAGCAAGATTCGTATCGTTAAGGTTCGGTGGAACTCGAACCGGGGACCGGAATATACGTGGGAACGGGAGGATCAGATGAAGTCTAAATATCCTCATCTCTTCCCTAAGGAAGCGTTCGAGTCGAGGCATGTCTCTTCGGCAGCTGAATGAATCTCGGGTCGAGATTCCTTTTAACGTGGGGATGATGTGACAACTCGGGTAAATCTCTCTTCTGGTTTCTATCTTTTTGTTTGATTCCTTCGTTACTCTTTTGTTCTTTTGGTACTTGTGCAATTTTCGGGACGAAAATTCTTTTAACGTGGGGATGATGTGACACCTGGCAAATTCGGGTTAACAACGTTGTCTAGATGAAAGTCTACCTTAGCGAGTCACGCGTATATTGTACTTAACTGGGTTAGTTAAGTCGGGTTATGGTTCGGGAACTATTGGTTAGTCTAGAAGATCATTGGATGTTGGTCTAGAGGTTCGTTAGATGTCAGTCCTTAACCAAGTGTACAAACGGTGACGATCGGTAGGATCGTCAGGGCATACGGAACATACGAGTCTCGAGTCCCGGGAATTGGTGAACGAGTGTGAATATGTGTATTTACTTGTGTTATGTGTTTACAATCATTATATGACTTGTCGGTACATTAATATGTGTTAACATATGTTAAAACGGGGTTCATGTGGTGTGACTGGGAATCATGTGGTGTGACTGGGAATCATGTGGTGTGACTGGGAATCATGTGGTGTGACTGGGGTTCATATGGTGTGACTGGGATTCATATGGTGCGACTGGGGCTAATCGCATGACTGTTCATGCGATTAGGCCCAATCGCGTTACTGTTCACGCGATTAGGATTCCTAATCGCGTATAAACCTGCACAATCGCATGGAACGGGCTGGACGACTAGAAACGCCTATAAATACCATACTTAACCTCCTAAACTCAATTAGACAAACCCTAGTCGTCCCATAACCGCCCCAAACACTTAAACAACCTCTGGAAGGCGATTTTGATCAAAAACACAAGGTTTCAAGGTCTAACCATCATCCTTTTACAATTCCAAGGTTTGATTCTCATCCATAACACTTTGTAAACGTTTTTAATAAATCCCTAATGGTCCAGACCTGTTCATAAACGAAAAAGCTTTCTGAAAATCGTCAATAATGGTTGTTAATCGGATTATAACTAATATACATGCGTTATGGGTGTGTATGATTAGAAAGATAGGATTTTTATGATTCTTGATGATGATTTGATGTGCTATCATGCTAGGTCAGAATAAATATTGTTAGTATGATGATAGAAATCTCAGTAATTGGATAATAGGGTTATGATTACATGCGTTAATTGAATGTTGCATGCTATGTGTATGTGTTTGGATTGCTTTGGTTGCATGCAGGACTGATTTTACGAGGATGAACGAAGGGTTTTGGGTTAAACATGTTTAGGATAGTGTTTGGGATGATATTGGGTAGTTACACACGCTCTGGATCTGATTTGGAGCGTTAAACGCGCGAAAAACCGGAACAGCATGGTTACAGGCGAGTAGCAATGCTAATCGCCTGTAACTCATGCGATTGGGGTGCTAATCGCCAATAATATCATGTGATTAGCCCCAATCGCCTATAACTTCATGTGATTAGCCCCAATTGCTAGTAAGTTCATGTGATTAGCCCCAATTGCTAGTAAGTTCATGTGATTAGCCCCAATTGCTAGTAACTTCATGTGATTAGCCCTAATTGCTAGTTTTTACATGTGGTATAGCCCTAAATGCTAGTAATTCATGCGATTAGGATTCCTAATTGCTAGTTGACTTTCCTAAATGCTAGTTGACTTTTCCTAATCGCGTGTACTGCTGCTGTAAGTGTATATTAGCATTCCGAGACCCGATTTAACATGTAGTAACATGCTAGGAACCCCGTAACATGTCTAATAACTTGGTAACATATATTTGGAGGTATTTCGGTGATACGTGAACTATGTGCTATAACTTGTTGTGTGTTAACGTACGTTAAGTGTACTTGCGTTATTGTATGTTTTGGAGCGTAAACATAACACGGGGAGTCTCGGGTCACCAATGGGATGTCGAGTCTTGTACTTTGGGTCAGTTAAACAGTCACGGTATTTTTAAACGAACTTGGTTATGGTCTGGACATCTAGGGACTAATTAACCTGCGGGTTATTAGTCTAAGTACTTGTAACTGTCGTATGTTAGGTCGCCACTGTACGGGACTAACATAGCAGCTGAGTTTACTCGGGATTAGGAGTAAAGCAACTTAAGGTGAGTTTACGGCCCCTCTTTTAAACTGGTTTTATACTTTCGGGGGAGAAAACATGTGTTAAAACGATTGTTTGGTAAATTCTGTCATACTATGGGTTCTAACGTATACTACACGATCTTTGGAAGTCCCGGGGGGAACCATGAATGTGCGGGTTTGCACAACGGGGAAATGTGAATAGCGCTATTGGGAGTGACCAACCCCGCTCGTCGGCTTGGAGGGCCGGGCGAGTGCATATTGTCTCAAACAGGAACAACAGGAACATTTGGAACTATTCGGGCACAAAACTGGTATTCGAGTTAGTAATGGTTTTCCAATCGTGGTAGTAACAAAACGTACGCCTAGCTAGCGTATACTGGTTTTCTATTTGTTATAGTATGGACAGGTGAACTTGGTACTTGAACTGCAAACCTGTAAACTCACCAGCATTTTTGTGCTGACGTAAACTTTTACATGTTTTCTCAGGTCGCTAAGGTAGCACATGGAACTAGGGCGCACGCGTCTGCACGGCGTCTAGATAGAGTTGCATGATTTCATAAACATTGAACTTTGGTTATTTATGTTGAACTTTATTTTGAATAAGCTTCCGCTGTAAACGGGATTTTAAAACTATGTTTTGGTATTGCATTAATTACATTTAGACTTGTTTATTGTGATCGTTGGTTTGGATCCTGGTTTGTCATGCGCCTCGCGGTAAAACTCCGCAAGTGGATTTTGAGGGTGTGACACTCTTAATGGTTAATTTTCTTGTCCCACGTTGGTAGGGGAGCATCGTTAAGCTTCAGCCTAATTCAGTGCTTAATGGTTCAGCAACATCCCAAATCTTAATGATTCAGACTTAACCATTCCATTCAGAAGCTGAAACAAACACACTGAATGTTGAATCATTCAGCGCTGAATGGTTAAGAGCCTCATTAAGAGGCTACCAAACAGCCCCTAACACAAAGTATATCAAGCTTCCACCTTCTTCCCTAAATTTCAAACCCAAATGGATTTCCTTACATTTTGAATATTGTAAACCAAAACCAAACCGTTGAAAACCAGATCGTAAACATCCCTAGATACTAAATTCTGGTTATGTTATAGCTTATAACCCTAATTCAAACTATGCCATCAAAATCATCTCATAAAGGGCAAAAAGGGTCATTTTCAGAACACCATATTTAAAAAACTAGATGTTCTTGTTCACACATAAAGAAGTTTATACAAAGTAGATCAAGCTTCCACCTTTTTCCTCTAAATCTCAAATCCAAACAGACCCACTTACATTTTCCAACAATTCAAACAAATATACAAACTGGGCATTCAATAAAGTTACAAAAAAAATAATAATAATATCAAAATCATTAAAAAAAAATGTCAAGCTTCCACCTTTCCCCCTAAATCTCAAATCCAAACAAACCCACTTACATTTTCCAACAATTCAAACAAATATACAAACTGGGCATTTTAATAAAGTTACAAAAAAAAAAAAAAAATCAAAATCAAAATCATTAAAAAAATGTCAAGCTTCCACCTTTTTCCCCTAAATCTTAAACCCAATACATTTCCTTAAATTTTCTAACAATTCAAACAAATATACAAACTGGGCATTTAGTAAAGTTACAAAAAAAAAAAAAAAAAAGATCAAAATCATTAAAAAAATATAAAATTTACCTGAGTTGGACGCATGGCTGATTCAAGGGCAGATAAACGGTGATCAAAGGAACCCAAAATAGAAACCATGTTATCAGTGATTGATTGAGTCTTGTACAGTGACTCTCTCATCATAGCTGTTTTATGGGTCAGATTATCCACCCCTGAGGCTTGAATTGGAACACCCATGTCTGCGAATGGAGTTATGTTTTGGAGATTAGGTAAAAAGAGTTGAAGAATTGAAAGCGTATGTATGAGTGCATAGATAGCATGTAGAGGTGGTGGTGCTATACTATCATGGCTGTCTGAATAATAATATTAATATTAATAAAAATAAAAATAATAATAATAATGGGTGTTGTTGAGTTTGGTTCTTTCTTACGGAAAGTAAATAAATTCTTTTTTTCTTTCTTTTTCTAGCTCCAAATGGTCCATCATATTATATTTTATTTATTATTTTTTAATTTTTAATATATGTTTGGATTAAAAGTCTAGATTTTTGTAAATTTAAAGGTATATATAAGATTTATTTTATTAAAATTTTACTAAGTTTTATAAAGTTATACTTTAAGTCTTTTTCTTTATTAATAAAATGAAAGTTAAAAGTGGATCCAAAAAAAACTTCATAAACAAGCAACTAATTATAACATTCAACTTTTATGTTAGTTGTTTCATATTTCATCTCGAATAACATTGTTTGATTCACTCCGAATTTACAATAATGAAAGTATAGCATTAGAACATGTTTTTTTGGGAAGGTGAAGGTCTAATCGGAGGTGGCAGAGTACTTCATACCTGCTCTTGCAGGTCCTGCCCCCACTTAAACGCTCAGACTATGTTGTTTGAACCGGTTCCACGCTGGGGTGGTGGTAGGCATAAGGCTCCCCTCCGGAAAATTTCCCGTCACTTGACAGATGTTGCACCCTCCACAAAGAGGCAAGCCTCTCTAGAGTAAATGCACGGTAATAAAAAACCGGGGTTGCCATCAGGATTCGAACATGTCCCCTCTATGAGGGTAGGCTCTAACCATCACTTGGCTTATCACTCCACCAAAGGTGGGTTGTTTTAGCATTAGAACATGTGTAATGGTAATTCTAATGGGCATTTTTCACCACATCATCATTATAATGCCCATTTATAAATATGTAATGGTTAACGCCCCTTTAATGTCATTTCAATCATTACTTTCCATATTTTTTCCTCTTCTTTGGGCATTATACTAATTTTTTCATGCCCATATAAACGCCAAAGGGGATGGTGTTGGGGGCGTTATGCTCATTCATGCCCCTATAATGCCCATTACGCATGGTCTTAAGGGGATTTTTGTTTCAGCTCTTAATGGGATAGATGTCTGACTCAGTCAGACCAGTGGCGAAGCTTGAAGAAAATAGTGGTGGTGCCCAAAAATCACGAGACCCAAATTTATTCCCATCGATGGGGGCGGACTTAATTCATATAAAAATTACCTATGAAAACCACATGCTTCCACCACTAAGCCATAAAAACGGTGGGCCCGAAGCACCCGCTGACCCCATTATCTTTCACCCATGGGCTGGACATAGTTAATTCAGACTGTTTGTTTCATGGGCAGATGTCTGAATCGGTCAAACATTTGCCTCTGAATGGTTCATACCTTTTACTAGTCTAACACTTAATGATTCAGACATCTTACTAGTTCAGCATTTACCCATTCAAAAGTTGCCTAATAGCCCCTATTTCATCGAAGAGATTAAATGCTCTTCATCAACACACTACCAAAAAATATAAAACTTGAACTTCAAGTTGAAATTCCTCAATTATACATGATTATCTAATGGATGAATTGTTTGTTATTTGTCATGCACATTTAAAGAGATGGTTGCATTTTAACTTGTAAATGTGGTCTATCTAAAAGAGTTAAGTATTTGTAACGGTTAAACTCTTTTAACTTGTGTGATAATCAAGTTATGTACCTAAAAGATAAAAGTATTGTACCTATACAAAACAAATCCAAATAATTTATTCAACTAGAAATTCATTTTATTTAAAAATATAACCAAATTCAATAGATTATAATTCGGTCATTTACGTTTATGTGTGTGTGAGGGATCATATGCAAACTCAAAAATCACTAATTTGAATTCATCTCATCTCTCAGTTAAAATAAATGTATGGCCGTAGTGTTTCAGTGTATTTACCAACAACTACTCTCAATTTATATTAATCGATTTCAACATCGTTGTGTTGCCCGTACCAAACCGGTACGTAACATTGTTGTTTTGTGCATATACTGAATTTTCACCATTATAGTATCTAATAAACTTTCGACACTTTTACAGTGAAGTGATTTGGTTGGTTAATTTTGGAGGCAAAAGCCTCTCAATGGCTCCTTCTGGCGGCATTTATTTTTTACATTTACAAAAATGAAAGAGGCCACTAACTTTATTACTGACTTCAATTTGACCACTAAATTTTGATTATCAAACTTTCAACTTTTAAAATTTAAAACTTTGACCACCAAACTTTTACCTGTTAATATTTCAAACTTTTTGACCACTCAACTTTTTTAAACTTGCATTGCACTTTGCCCACTAACTTTGTTACTAACTTATGCGCTTTATTACCTTCCAGTTTGACCACTAAACCTTTAGCTTTTAGGATTTCATACTTTGACCACCAAACTTTTAGCTTTTAGGATTTTAAATTACCACCAAACTTTGACCACTAACTTTCTTATTAACTAATGTACTTTCATTTCTTTCAATTTGACAACCAAACTTTGACCACCAAACTTTTAGTTTTTAGTTGCGACTATTTTTTTAAGCTCACGCGAGAATAACAGTCACTTATTATTATCTTTTATGCACACGAAACTCTCCACGCAACAAGAGTCCCCACAGCCCCGTGCAATCTTTAACGTCCACCAAACCCTCAACGTAACAGAAACTCCCGCCGCGAAGCACGGGTAATAGAATCCTAGTTTGAATTAAACACACATATCAAAAAAAAAAAAAAAAAAAAAAAAAAAAAACTCCATACAACAAAAGAAGGGCATTTTAGTAAAGTAGAAGAACAGCAACCAAGCTTCTTGAACAAGATTTGGATGGCAATATGCAGATATTCATTCTTCCTCTATAACCCTCCACTAACCCAACTACTACCCAAATACCCTCACAAACCCACCAAATTTACGCAATTGCCACCCACTTTCCTTAACCACCACCGTCTGGTTGCAACCGCCGCATCCATGGAAGCTCCTCCGGCAGGGTACAGAAAAAACGTGGGCATCTGCCTCATGAACTCCTCCAAGAAGGTTCTTTTCTTGTTCTTTGTTTAAAATCTTGAATGCCCATATAAAGTTTGTTTAATTTGGTTATGATCTTATTGAACTGATTCGTGTTTGGATTGTTGAAGATTTTTTCAGCTTCAAGGCTTGATATTCCTGATGCCTGGCAGATGCCTCAGGTGATTTTAAATTATTATTATTATTATTATTATTATTATTATTAATTTTGTTGGTTTGTAATGAAATGTGTGTGTTTGGTTGGTTCATGACATGTGGGGTAGTGTTTTGATCCAAGTTCATGGGTAGAATAATATTTTTAGGGTTATAGATAAGAAGCTATGATTGTGGTTTTGGGATTAAAAGTGATTGTTTCAACCATAGTTATCAAAGGCGCTAGGCGCACTCAAGGCGCATAGGCCTCACCTGGGGCCTAGGCGCGAGGCGCAAAAAAAGCGAGGGTCTGAGATAAAAAAAAAAGCGAACAACGAAAATAAAGTAAAAATATATTAAAATAATACTATTTTTCATCTAGTTAGTATCAAAAGTTTTAAAATATTGATGTATTAGTGTATAGAACTAGTTTTCCTTAGATAAAAAGTAGAAATCTGGCTGGAATTTAGCCATAATTTAACGAATTAGGCTGGAAACTGTCCGAAATTTGGGAATCTAGCTGATATTTGCGCCTAAACCATCACCTAGAGAATTAAAGCGCAATTTCCTCAACTCAAAGCGCAAATGCACCGCCTCGCCTAAAAAATGGGCCTAGGCACAAGAGGTGATGGCTTTTAACAACTATGGTTTAACAGCAATGGGCCGGGTATGAGACGGGTTTTGGTACTCTCAATCTTATGCCCGATTATAAAGTTTGCCCCATATCGGGTCATATAACCGTTGTGAGTATTAGGCTTAGGGGTGTGGAATAAAGCCCCCTAGGGATTTAAAGCTTCACGTCTGCGAAACGTAGGCTATGGGGCAACAATGGCGTCCCCTTTAACATGATGCATGGGGTGGTTTATTGTCCCCTTGAAGAAAAAGAAAATTGTTATCCTCTCCTCCTCTAACGCCCCTTATTGGGCTAGCGAGAGGAACCATAGTGTCCCTTTTTAACAATGGAGGGGTGTGTTGGAGTCACCACCCAGGCTGGGGGCACCCCCCAGTCTTAAGTATATTTGTTTACGGATTTTTGTTAAAAACGTACTCTTTGGGATGTCCATTACACAAACCTGATCGCGAACTCAACTCATAAACCAACTTGAAATTCAGATACTCAACTACACTTTTAACAATTCAGTATATTTAATAACTAATGATTTCAAATTTGTACTATTAGATAGTAATATAATATATTAATATATTTCTAGTCAAAGGCGCGCCTAGGCGCGAGGCGCATCAAGTGCGCTGCGCCCTGTGAAGCACACGCCTAGGCACTGAGGCGCACTATCAGCGCTGTTTTTGGGTTGATTTCCGGCTAAATTCAGGCTAAAAGTTGCCTAAACCTCTAAAACATCATAAATGAGCTATGAACAAGTCCTAAACAACCCTAAAACATCCTAAAGTAGCCCTAGACAAGCCTAAAACATCTCTAAAATCCCTAAAAAAATGTATTTTATACTACGCGCCTAATTATAAAAAGCCCTAGTTTTTATGCGCCTTGCGCCTAGGCTCCGGGCTCGGCCTATGCGCCTTGAGTGCGCCTAATACTTGTCTCAAATTTTTGGGTATCAGGTTTTTTTGTCGGGTTTTGGTTCTTTTGCCATCCCTATTCTTCACTTAATTCTCTAAACCTGTTTTATTTGACTTTAGATGATCAGAAATTGAGAATTATAGCCGTCATAATGTATAATATTGAAGAAATACCTATACCTAAAATAATTTGTGAAACAGGGTGGTGTTGATGAAGGTGAAGATCCAAGAGCTGCAGCTATTAGGGAATTGAAAGAAGAAACAGGTGTTACATCAGCAGAAATTCTTATGGAGGTTTGTATCCTAATATGTTAACTTTTACTTGAATTAAAACGCTTACAACGTTTAACTTGTTTTGCCGACTGAAATAATTCCCGAAAGAGGAAACAGTCAAGGATCATTCTTACTTCACCCATTACTCAATCTTTTTAGCGTAAGTTTGTAACGACGATACAAGACATTAAGGTAATATTAACTTGGATGCTATACAAAGATGCATAAGACATTTTGAATTCTTTGAATATTCAGTGTCAATTGTCAAATGTGATCACAAAATTATACTATTTCAATGATAGTCTAATTTTTATTTTGTTTTGAGTAAAATGATAGGATATTGTTTTAGAAATTCACCCAACTCTTCGACTTTTTTTTTTGTTAAGGCAACCCAACTATTGGAACTACTTTTTAGGTCATCTAAGCATATATATCTAAACTTCGTTTATTTAAATTTTGACAAAAAAAAAAAAAAACACTTTTAATGACATAAATCTTTAATGTTTTTGTTACAATTTGATAGTTTATACAGTTATATTCGTCATCTTGCTTGTTTCTTGCCTGATTTGGTATAAACGAAATCGTTAGCAACTTAGCATGTTTAGTTGGCCTATCAAGTAGTTCCATTCCCTGTTGTCAATGGCGAAGATAGCATACGCCATTGCGCGCTTCATACCGGAGCGACCATATCTTGCAACCTGATAATTAGCGACTACATAGGGTGAAATGGTGAATATAGAGAGATTTTAGGGTTTTTTTAGATGAAATACACAACTTATTTTGATAAAATATACCTATAAAATATTTTGAAAATTTTCTTCTAATGTATAGCTAAACATAAGAATAAGATAGTGCCTGCTATTTCATCGCTATCGCTATGTAGCGTATAGGTAGCTTGTCACTATCGTCCGCTATTTGCTATTGACAACTATGGCTTCATTGGTGTGTTGGCCTTATTGAAAAGAATTGAATTGTTTGGTATATACGTTATCCCTAAATGATATTAGAAGGCATTATTCATTTAAAATGCAATTTGAGCAACCTTTGACCCATTTCATTATTAACTAACTTTTTTATTTTTATTTATAATATTACTTGCATGGCTCATTACATATAATTATATAAAACATAACCCAAATTAACTAAATTCATAAGTAAAGGAGTCAAAATTGCCACCTTTGCTTTCTCAAACATTTTTCAATTTCAATTCTTGAACACTCATTATTTTGCAGGCTCCACACTGGTTGACCTATGATTTCCCTCCAGATGTCAGGGAAAAGCTTAATCGTCGATGGGGTTCGAACTGGAAAGGTCAAGCACAAAAATGGTGAGTCAATCGCATGTGCACGCTTTCACTTTTAGATAACCGGGGTTCAGTTTCTTATATAAAATTTTCTCAACACACAACAGGTTCTTGTTTAAGTTCACCGGAAAAGATGAAGAAATAAATCTCTTGGGTGATGGCACTGAGAAACCCGAATTTGGAGAGTGGTCTTGGATGTCACCGGAAGAAGTGGTTGAGCGGGTGAGTAATTGAATGGGTCATTATCATTCTATTGTCATGTTTGGCTGTTATATTGGTATTGCATGAATCATCCATGCATGTTTTTTGTGGTATATAGGAATAGAATGAAAGTATGAAACTAATGAACATTAACAAAATTGCCCTCATGTGTAAAATGTATAGATGTTATGCAAGTCTTTGTTAGTGATTCTATGTGTGGATTCCCTTGTTGATTCCAACCTACCAAGCATTTTGTAGACCTTCATTAAGATAACAATGTAGTAGGTTTTATGCATTTTCAATCAAGGTTGCAAAAGGCACTAGGCGGGCGGTGAGGTCCAGCCTAGGGACTAGTCGGGACTAGGCGAAAATTAGGCATTTTGGTATTTTATATGTATTATATATATATATACACACAAATTTAGGTGATTTTTGAAAATATGTTAAGATGTATACACATAATACTTAGAAATACTTAGATATATACACATAATACTAAGAAATACTTAGAAATTTAAAAAAAAAATAAAAAAAATCCACCGCCTAGGATCGCCTAGGCCCGACTAATGGCCAAAACGCCTAGATCAGCGCTAGGGCTTATTTCCGATTTTTACTCCCGCCTAGCGCCTAGGCCGATTTTTGCAACACTAACTGACTTTTAAGTTTTTAACCCGTTTGACCCATTTAGCACATTTTCATGTTAGCTATTTTTTTTTTTTTAATCTGACCTGGCTAGAGAAAAAAGAAAAATGAATTCAACTTATTTCCTTGTTTACCCATTAATCAGTTGGAATTTCAAGGGGTGTCACTCATGTCGGGTTGGCAAGTTTTGGGTTGAATTATTGAACCCAAACACTACCCCTAACTTGACCCAGTATTAAACTCATTGGAGACAATAACCCAAAACTTGATTATTTTCATGTCGTATACTTCTACCATTTTACGTGACTTGTCACTTTTATGT
This sequence comes from Ambrosia x helenae, assembly GCA_030844895.1. NCBI lineage: Eukaryota > Viridiplantae > Streptophyta > Magnoliopsida > Asterales > Asteraceae > Ambrosia > Ambrosia x helenae. The sequence continues at coordinate 3,123,116 of CM061232.1, read as the reverse complement.
GCAGGCTGTGGATTTCAAGAAACCCGTTTACAAAGAAGTCGTCGATGCTTTCTCTCCTCATCTTCAGTAAAAACTTGTTGATCATGCATTTCAATCCGATAAGGAACCAAGCTTCCACCTTTTTGTCGAAACAGCGGAAATAAACTCAGTATGTGCATTTTGTGATACTGGTATTGTTTGGATCAGCTCCATATATGTTCCAGTAACATATACTGTCTGTCACTGCTTTGATGAGGCAAATATAAGGGAGGTGTTTGGTTCAAATGGACTATTGAAATGAATTTATAGACTGTTTAATCAACATGGTCCGAGTTTATTGAACGCCCATTGTGATCGTAACATATCATCACCACATCATGCCACAACAATGAGGGAAACTCAATTACTAAAGCATATAAATGAAGATATTACCAATGTACCTAACTTATAACATAAATCGGATTCAAATGGTATACTGAGACGATGTCAACATTGACCATATCCGTCGCTACACATGAAAGGTGGGAGTCTCCTACACATCAAAAGTGCCGCAAGCGCCCCCGTCTCTCCTCCCATCAAGTTTCTAGCCATATAAATGGATTTTGCAGCCTTTTTCTCGTCGCCATATCAGACTCGTCCATCTCCCCTCCTCCTCTTTCAATCGACCACGAACGTCTTCCAACTCACTAACGCATCATCATACTAAAAACACAATAAATAATATAAATAATAAAATATATTTCATCTTAAAGTATGAAATATATATATATATATGTGGAGTTAAGGGACATCTAACTTGTAAAACAAAATTATGAAAAGATTTCCTAAATATATATTTTTGATACAAAGAAATTGATTTAACTAACTAAAAGCCATCCGTTATGCCTTTCATTCACCATTCGCTATCACCTTAGCATCCTGTTAACACTTCCTCCACCATTCAACCTAGTTTTTTTTTTTTTTTTTTTTTTTTTGAACGGCAAAACAAACTTTATTAAAAAGCTAGCAAGAGGCTAGCAAGAAAATCCGGGACCATTCAACCTAGTTATACTCGAATACACAATCCTCACGTATCGAATAATTAAAAGTATGTTTTTATCAAAAAAAAATTGAGTTAATTGCAGTTTTCGTCCCTGTGGTTTGCCTAAACTAACAAGTTCAGCCCATGCTTAACACCCTGAGTACCTGTGCTTTCATTTTCTAACAGTTTACATCCCTGAGACTAACGGCCGTTAGGCTTGTCTGTTAATCTGTAGAGAAATGACTATTATACCCTTCAGTTTGTGGGTGAAATGACATTTATACCCTCCCCATCTTCTCCAACCAACCCACCCACCACCACCTGCATCACCACCACCATCTCCACCGCCACCCTCCCTCTCCTGTCTCCTCCACCTGAACTCTTCATCGCCTTATCCTTCATCGCACTAATTGCCGGCACCTTCCTTCTCCTCACCATCACCGACACCACCAGATTCTTCTGCAACCAACCCGACCCAAACCCGTTCCACTCAAAACCCGACCCACCAGATTCTCCATTACGCTACGTCTCGAATCGTGCCCTTCACAAATCCAACGCAACTGCAACTGCGCCCTTCACAAATCCAACGACCAGCACCATTGCTCTCACTCTCCTCTGCAAAAGGTTTCATATCCTATCAGACGATCGTGGAGTGAAGGCTCTCTTGTTGCCATGACGTCATCCACCGGTTCTTCTCGTGGAGTGTCGTTTGGGTTGTGTTAAGTGCAGGTTGATATTATTATTATTATTATTATTATTATTATTATTATTATTATTATTTCTAGGGTTGCAGGTGGTGGTGGTGGTGGTGGTGATTGGTGTTGCAGGTGGTGTTGTAGGTGATGGTTGGAGAAGATAGGGGTATATTAGTCAATTTACCCAAAAACTAACGGAATAATTAACGGCGTTAGTCTCAGGGATGTAAACTGTTAGAAAATGAAAACACAGGTACTCAGGGTGTTAAGCCTGGGCTGAACCTGTTAGTTTAGGCCAACCACAGGGACGAAAACTGCAATTAACTCAAAAAAAATTTTACAAACTAAAAATATTAAAGAAAAAGTAAAATTAAAGGTAAAATGAAATGTTATTAAAAAAAAAAAGCATATTAATATTAATAAAATGACAATAGATGGAAGAAGCGATACGCAGCGAATCAAGTGCGTTACTTGATTCCAGCAGCAGAAGCAGCGTTTTTTGGACTAATTATTGTGTTTCGATCAAAAAACTGATGTATTATTATTATTATTATTATTGATTGATTGATTTAGTTATTATTTAGAATCTACAGTAATGGCGGAAAATGGATCGGAGGAGAAGAAGAAGAGAGTGGTGGTGATTGGTGGCGGCATTGCCGGTTCTCTTCTTTGCAAAACCCTTCATAAACATCACCACTTCGATTTCACCTTAATTGATTCGTATGTTTTTTTTTAATTTAATTTAATTTCATTTAATTCTTCATCTCTTTATATATTTTGTTCATCGATTGCTTTTTTTGCCTTTTTTATTTTAATATCAAATATGCCATTACTCAATTAACTGAAAATCAATTGTAACTTCAATCTATTTGATCTCTCGATTATTCTGAATAACAGCTTATGAACATAAACGATGTTTTTGCTCAGTAGGGTAAATTTACGCGTTTTGGTTCGAAATTTTATACGTATTGAGTCCTGCCCTAGGGTCCCGTGAATTTCGGCCCCGTGGAAATTTGTTCAAGGTCCGCCACTGTCAACGGCTTATGTGTAGGGCTGATCACCGGCTGAGCCAAGTTGGGAGCCTGTTTGTAAACCAGTTTGCTCGGCTCGGATTTGAAACCGAACTGAAAATTTGAGCTCCAGCTATACCAAGCTGAGCTAGCAAGGGAGCCAACGGTGGCTTGAGCTCAGCTCGTTTACAAACCGAGCCATTTCAGATTGGCTCGGTTTTAAGCCTGGTGACTTGTGTGTAGGGTTCATGAGCCGAGCCAGGGTGGGGCACGGGTTTGGCTCACATTGTAAACCAAGTTGGCTCGGCTCGGCTCGGCTTGAATTTATAACCTAACTAAATATTTTCTAGCTCAAGCCAAACTGAGCCAAGCTAATGAGCTAGTCACTTTGGCTCAGGCTTGGTTTGTTTACAAGCCGAGCGAATTTCGAGTGATCTCTGATCTGGGAGGTATTTTGACCATAGTTGTCAAAAGCGCGCCTAGGCTCGAGGCGCACCAAGTGCGTTGCGCCCTGTGAGGTGCGCGCCTAGGCACTGAGGCGCACTATCAGGGCTGATTTCCGGCCAAATTCAGGCTAAAAGTTGCATAAACCTCTAAAAGATCCTAAATGAGTCATGGACAAATCCTAAACAACCCTAAAACATCCTAAAGTAGCTCTAAACAAGCCTAAAACATCTCTAGAATCCCTAAAAAATGTATTTTATACTATGCGCTTAATTATAAAAAGCCGTAGTTTTTTATGCGCCTTGCGCCTAGGCTCCGGGCTCGGCCTATGCGCCTTGAGTACGCCTAGGCGCTTTGACAACTATGATTTTGACAGTGCTACTATGGTCCTATGTGATACACATAATCTTTGACTTTGAGATCAATGATCATATTTATAACATGTTTATTTAGGAAAGAGTATTTTGAGATTACATGGGCAAAGTTGAGAGCAATGGTGGAGCCATCATTTGCAAAAAGAACAGTGATTGACCACCATGAATATCTTCCTGGAGCAAGTATTATTACATCTGATGCCATTGGGATTGATGAACAGTGTCAAGTTTCAACCACCGAAGGCCGCCAGATTGCTTTTGATTATCTTGTCATTGCCACTGGTCACTTGACTAACTCTCATCTCACTAAAAGTGAGAGGCTCAAACAGTTTGAGGCAGGTAAATTTCCCAAATTACCCTTTAAAATTACTTCATAGTTTGTAGGTAAAACTTGTTAACCAATACTAGAAGTCTTCGTTTTAAAAAGTGTGCCTAGTGGGCCAGGCGCAGCCAGGCGAGTGGTCCAGCAGCGCTTTTGAGTTCTTGAGGCGCGCCACTTGTACACGGCAGATATCATGTGTCAGGAGGTTTTTTTATTTAAATTTTCAGTACATGATGTCAAGATGATAGAAACCTATCAGAAACATAGTTATCAAAGGCGCAAGGCGCACTCAAGGCGCATAGGGCTCGCCTGGGGCCTAGGCGCGATGCGCAAAAAGAGCGAGGGGCCGAGATAAAAAAAGCGAACAAAGAAAATAAAGTAAAAATATATTAAAATAATATTTTTTTTTCATCTAGAGTTTTAAAATATTGATGTATTAGTGTATAGAAGTGATTTTCCTAATATAAAAGTAGAAATCTGCCTGGAATCTAGCCATAATTTAACGAATTTGGCTGGAAACTTTTCGGAATTTGCCAATCTAGCTGAAATCTGCGCCTAAACCATCACCTAGAAAATTAAAGCGCAATTTCCTCGACTCAAAGCACAAATGCATCGCCTCGCCTAAAAAATGGGCCTAGGCGCAAGAGGCGATGGCTTTTAACAACTATGATAAAAAAATATATATATAAATACCTTGCGCCTCAAATGCATGATGCATGCGCTTTTGCCTCGGCTTCGGGGACCTCATCGCCTTAGTGCACCTTGCAGTTTTTAAAACCAAGCTTGAATTAAAAGTTATTAGTATATATGAATATGAAGTAGAGGTGTGGAGCTTTAGAGGTTGCATTTTTAACCCATTCACTTACAAATGGTTCAATCTCTATTGGGTAAAATAAAAGATTAGCTTAATATGAAACGGGTCAAAATGTAAAATAGAGGTCGAATAGGCAAGAGTTCACCAAACTGTACAAAAAGTCAAGACTGTATTGAATCTGTTCTAGATTGAAAACAATGATATTTTCCTATTCAATAACCATATGCTGAATGATTTTTGTAAGATACAATGTTACAAAAAAGCATACATCTTTTTATATTTGCAGATTATGAAAAGATCCAATCTTCTGATACAATATTGATAGTTGGAGGAGGGCCCAGTGGTGTGGAACTCGCGGGTGAAATTGTAGTTGATTTTCCAGCTAAAAAGGTAAAGCTGGTTCACCGTGGTTCAAGATTACTGGAGTTCATTAGTGAAACGGCTGGTAAAAAGGCTCTTGATTGGTTAACCGCTAGAAACGTTGAGGTTATGTTAGGTCAATCTGTTGACTTAGACTCCGGCTCAGATGGTGTCTATTTAACATCTAGTGGTGAAACTATTGTGGCTGATTGTCTTTTTAAATGCACAAGTGAACCAATTGGTTCATCATGGATCAAAGAGACTATTCTCAAGTATAGTTTGGATGATCGTGGGCGGTTAATGGTTGATAAAAATTTACGGGTCAAGGGTTTTGATAATATCTTTGCGATTGGAGATGTTACTGATGTTCCTGTAAGTTCATTTATGCATTCTTTTATATTCTTTTTTTGAGTTAATAGCCAAAATCATCCCTGAGGTTTGGTCACTTTTGTCACTTCACTTTTGCTAATATCTTTGCGATTGGAGATGTTACTGATGTTCCTGTTTTACGTTTTTTTGCCCTAACGAGATAATTTAACTAGGTTAGTGTCAGGGACGATTTTGGCAAAAAAACGTAAAACAAAAGGACCCAGATGTAAAAGGTTTCGGTTTTGGACTGAAGTGGCAAAAATGACCAAACCTCAGGGACGATTTTGGCTATTAACTCTTCTATTTTTTGGCTCAAAAAATACTATTTACTTGCTTTTTTTCTTTGCCTAGAGATTCCAGCAACAATGTGTATATTCTGTCCACTCTGTTTGTTTTAACTTTTTATGTTTTCTCTGTTTGTTTTATGAAATGACACAATGTTTAACTATGTAGGAACTCAAACAAGGATATTTAGCACAAAAACATGCTTTAGTGGTTGCCAACAATTTAAAACTGCTGATAAGAGGCGAAGAGGGTAAAATGGTAAAATACTTTCCCGCCACCTCAGCACTGGCAATCGTGTCACTGGGGAGGCGAGAGGCTTTGGCACATATACGGTGTGTGGCAATGATCGGGCGGATTCCTGGCCTGATTAAATCTAAAGACTTATTTGTTGGGAAAACAAGAAGGCAGCTAGGGCTACAAGCGTAATTTTGTTTACAATTTACAAGCCATCTATACCAAACGAGTCGATTCAAGTTGAAAGGATAACGTATGGCGGTTAACCACAGTTAATTGTATTGTGTGGAATGAGGTGTAGCGTCCAACACCCCATTCGTTATTTGTACATGCGGGTCTACATGCCGTATGACAACCTATTGTATTGAACTCGTCTTGTATTGATGAGTATTATTGAATTCGGTTTTTCTTACCACATTGTTGTGTTGTTTTAATCTCTAGTAGTGTCACAAGAAGACCTTTATTTGTTATGCTTCTCCCATTTTGTAATAGCAAATTAGTCTATTACAGATGCTTTTAGTTCATATTAGTTTTTACCATCTCAACATAATTTTTTACAAGTTATGTGTCAATTTCTGACATGAGAGAACCTATCAGGGAATTTACGGATGTTTGTTGAATATATATAAGAAATATAATATCAATTACCTACTTTTAACTTTAACTAGTGTTTTAGTTACCCGTGCTTCGCTGCGGGAGCTTCTGTTTTGTTGTGGGTTTTGTGGACAGTAGAGATAACATTAAGGTGACTGTTATTCTCGCGTGGGCTTCACAAAAATACTCGCGGCCTATTAAGTTCCAGACCAACCTTAAAATTACAACACTTGGGTTGCCTCTTGTTGCCTTTATTTGAAGCCCACAAATAAGTGGTAAAGAAAAAGCAACCATAAGATGTTGAGTATTCTGTTTTATTCATTGGTGGGCTAATTAATCTTGTTGCCTTTATTTGAAGCCCACAAATATGTGGTAAAGAAAAAGCAGCCATAAGATGTTGAGTATTTCCGTTTTATTCATTGGTGGGCTAATTAAGTAACCCGATTAAAAATATATATCAAAGGCAAAATATACTAAATAACACCAATATAGAATTATAATATATATAATGGAGATTCATTAATCCAACTTTTTACAAGTTATGTGTCAATTTCTGACATGAGAGAACCTATCAGGGAATTTACGGATGTTTGTTGAATATATATAAGAAATATAATATCAATTACCTACTTTTAACTTTAACTAGTGTTTTAGTTACCCGTGCTTTGCTGTGAGAGCTTCTGTTTTGTTGTGGGTTTTGTGGACAGTAGAGATAACATTAAGGTGACTGTTATTCTCGCGTGGGCTTCACAAAAATACTCGCGGCCTATTAAGTTCCAGACCAACCTTAAAATTACAACACTTGGGTTGCCTCTTGTTGCCTTTATTTGAAGCCCACAAATATGTGGTAAAGAAAAAGCAGCCATAAGATGTTGGGTATTCTGTTTTATTCATTGGTGGGCTAATTAATCTTGTTGCCTTTATTTGAAGCCCACAAATATGTGGTAAAGAAAAAGCAGCCATAAGATGTTGAGTATTCCGTTTTATTCATTGGTGGGCTAATTAAGTAACCCGATTAAAAATATATATCAAAGGCAAAATATACTAAATAACACCAATATAGAATTATAATATATATAATGGAGATTCATTAATCCAACAAATAATGCTCCTAGTAATAGCTTCCCCCCCCCCCCCCCCCCCCCCCGCGTGATGATCCGACCTTCCGAAGTTTCAGGTCAAACTTCGTCACTCCCGAACCAAAAACAATAGAGGTTGAAAAGCAAAATAAAAATAAGAAAAAAAAAAAGAAGGGATCAGATTGCAATTAACCCAAATTTATCATAGCAACGTTCATGAAAACCTTTTGAAATTCATTTCCATATATAATATCGATTAAACGGAAACTTAGGGTTTTAAATTTGAATTTAAACGAATCAGATCTGGATTAATAATAATAATAATAATAATATCATCATTCTCAGGCATTCTGCATTCTCTCTGTGTTTAAAATTGGAAACAAAAATCCCTAAAAAAAAACAGATTGAAATAATTAGCAGTAAAAGAGAGATGAAGAAAGTGTTTGGTGTTAAGAAGGACAAAACGCCTCCTCCTTCACTCAATGAAGCTTCTGATCGAGTATTGTTTCTCTTTAATTTAATACTTTGTTGTTTTTGTTACTGTGTTCTGATTCGTTGTTTATTGTTGATAGTAGTTTAATTTGAATGTTAATGTGTTACTTTTACTTGCTGTTTATTGTGGTTAATAGTGTGTGTTTGTGTTGTTGTATTATGTGTAAGAGATTCTAGGTTTAGGTTTGGTTTTGGTTTTGCTTGATTGAAATAGGGATGAACTTGGTACCGGTAACGAAAGTACCAATGTTTTCAGAACCGGACTTGACGTTGAACGTGTCTGCTTACCGGTCCACTGGTCGGACCGGATGTAAGAACGGGACGACATCCTATATATAAAAATAAAGAGGGTAAAATCGGAAAAGTATAAGCAAAATCCGGTTTGATCCCCTCAAAGCCTTGGTTGGACCTCCTGGTTTTCCGGTCCGAGTGGCCGGTTCTCAACCGGCGTTCCAATATCTTGAACCGGATCGGCTTAGGTCCCGGTTGCGAAACATTGGAAAGTACCGATCCCGGAAAACGCCAAAAATGGGTACCAATAGGTACCGAAAGTGCTTGGTACAGTACCGGTTGGTATTTGAAGGTGAAAAGTTGGTAAAATTCCGTACTGAACCGAAAGTGCCGATCCTGAAAAACGCCAAAAATGGGTACTGAAATTCAATTGGTTCGGTACCGGAAATGATTGTGTGAAACGCTTTGTTCTAGGAGGCGTAAGGATGAGATCGGTATGGTACTGGTGCTGAAACCGAAAATGAGTAAAAACACAAACTAAATACCGAAAAATACCGAAACCGACTCGGAGGAAAGATGCTTTTCATGTTTTGATCATAAGTTTTTGATTGTAACCCTTGAATGTGTAATGAAAACCTAAAGGACACCCAATTGATTAGCATTACCTACCAAGGTTTTGATTGATGGTTGAAATATCATGTGCAGTTGGACAGTTAGTTATCAGTTCTCACTAGCTATTATAATATTCTTTAAGGATGCTGTTTTTCCTACTTGTGTTTGATTATCATTTGCATTTCTTTTGTAAGCATTTCTCAGTTTAGAACTAGGGGAACAAAATTATCATAGGCACGGGAAACAGTTTCAGTTTTCTTTCAAACTTTCTCATCAAGCAAACACTAGCAAGGTCGTGTTAGTGGATAATCATTTATTTAAATATCTTATTCGTGACTTACGTTGATGTAATACATATGTAGTTATGCCACAGTTGATTTTGGCTTAATTACTCAACAGTCCGACTATTCTTTTCTAGCTGATTAAGTGGCTGTAGATCTGATCCTAATATTTGATAATCTAAAATAATCTTGTTGTGGTCATCATCATCATCATCATACTCAGTTAATCCCACCTATAGCAAAGCTAAGGTAGGGTCTGAGGAGGGTAAGATGTAGACAGCCTTACCTCTACCCCTAAGAATAGAGAGGCTGCTTCCAGTGAGACCCCCGGCTCGATGTGGTTTGGTATCAAGCCTTGGACATAAGGCACATAACACTTAGCAATCGGGACAAACCCGATCGGTGCATGTACCCCTTTGTCTTTTGTCAAATGTTATTTTTTTCTTCTAGCTTTATATAAATAGAAGTATGATTAAAGTTTGTTGCATTTTTAGATCAATAAAAGAGGCGAGTCAGTAGATGAAAAAATCAAACGACTTGATGGGGAACTTGCTAAATATAAAGAGCAGATCAAAAGAACCCGCCCTGGTCCAGCTCAAGAGGCTGTGAAAGCTCGGGCAATGAGAATTCTCAAGCAGAAAAGAATGTAAGCTATGTATATGTGTGTGTTATCATTATTGATAATTACAAATTACAAATAATGATAATGAATTTTGAAGAATTGAATCACATGAAGCCAAATACGGCATTTGTAACGGCATTTGTACTTGGAGAATTAGAGAATGATGATTTTCTTTATGAATAACATAAGATGTTCATATGGCATATATGAATAATTTTTGTGGCCCAAACTTTTTTATGATGACGACAACCTTTAAACTCTTGTCAGGTATGAAGGACAACGAGACATGCTGTATAACCAAACTTTCAATCTAGATCAAGTTGCATTTGCTTCGGAGGGCATAAAAGATGCTCAACAAACAGTATGTTTCATTATTGTTAAGTGTATTGTTATAAATATCACTGGAATTTATCTTCCAATCTTGCTGTTGAGAATTAGGGGGTGTTTGGAAGTGTGCTATTATTACCATACTGTTTAAAAGTCGTAATAATCAGTTTTTGGCGTTTGATAAAGCGATTTACTGATTTCGGTACTGGTGGTCTGATTATATAGAGTTGAATGATCAGATTTGGGCCACGAGATTCATACACGTTGCAGTTTTATTTAAGAAATATTAAGATTACTTAATAACCCATTTCATTTCTTGTAGCACATTACAATAAAATACGCAATATTTCTTTTAAACAAATATTTTATTATCATATTTTTTTAAATACCAAAATAATATATTAGAATTTTTGCTTTGATCATCCTCGTTTAGTAAGTATTACAACTTCAAACAACATAAGCACATCCAAACACTATCTACTGCAACAATTTTTCTTGTAGCCAATTGTGATTGTTTAATATCACATACTCAGCTCTGAAATACACACCATCATTATTATCTTTGGCCTTTTTACAATAGATAAGCAGTTGTGTATAATATATTAATATCTCCCACATTGTGAATTCTAGCTCTTGCAATCATATTGAGTCATATCTTAATGCTATAATATACATAGGATTAGCTTAATCGGATTGGTTGTTCTAGGGTTCCGTTTTCACCTTACTGGTTTTGTTGGTAGCGCCATGTAGGAAATAGTTCAAAGCATGCAGGGTGGAGCTTTTTTTTGTCCTCTGGTTGGAAGTTGCTGCCTACCTCCGTGAGGTAGTGGACCCCACATCTAATTCTAGGGTCCCGTTTTTCTTGAATATGTCTGTGAACCATAGCTTTGCATTTTTTTTTGTTTTGAAAGATATGTCCTATGCAAACTTCAAAACTCTTGTCACTGATCAATTGTGTGTCTTCTAGATGTCAGCCCTGAAATCAGCCAACAAAGAACTGAAAGGAATGATGAAGACTGTAAAGATTCAAGAAATCGATGTTAGTACATGTTGTTTCTTTTATTTGTTGCATCACTCACATATGAACGGTGTTCAGGGTTTATTCTATTTCAAACGGGTCAAATAAAAAGGTTTAATTCAAAGAGGAATGGGTAGAGTAGGTTGGAAGTCGCCTAAACTTACCATTGTATTGTAATCATAATTAAATATTGTTAGAAAAAAGAGACCAAACTCGTTTTGATCCGTTATCCACCTGCCCATCTTTCTACCTCTTACTGTTTGACATTCGCTAAATCTGAACCGTTTGGTATATTCATGTGAAGAATTTGCAAGATGACATGATGGACTTGATGGAAGTTAGCAATGAAATACAAGAGTCTCTTGGTAGAAGCTACAATGTGCCTGATGACATTGATGAAGAAGATCTCATGGGTGGTAAGTTTAAAAATTTACCATCATATTTTCACTATGGTATTAGCATTTACATTTACATTTACATTTTGTTTGTCAAGTGTCAACCACATTGGATAGAAAATATGTATACTTATATATTATACGGCTATACGCCTTTCTTCAAGGCAAAAACGAATAAAACTCGTCAACCAAGTTCAAATTTGTTATATTTAAAGTAACAATTACTCGGAAAAAATATAAATTCGGAAAACAAACAAAGATATTGTCTCAAAATGATCTATGAATATTCCTTTTCTATTTTCAAACGGAATATATAATACTGTCTCTAAAATCTAATATAATAAAAATATGCAAACAATTTGGAAGCTTGGTTCTAAGTTTCAAATATGATGCTTTTACGCGCCTTTACATAAAATATGAAGATTATCTGTACCACTTATAAAATGAAAAGTATGGAATTTTAGAAGAGTGGAAATTATGAGGAAAAAAAAATAAGAATGTCGGACTAATTAAAAACAAGGGCAAAATAGGTAGGACTACAAACCAAATAATCAGAAATTTTAACTATCATCTATATAGATAGAAAACTTATAGACATCTCCTACGCCGGTTAAAAAGACGGCATTGTGGCCTGTTTGCTGGTTGAATAGGTAAAAACACTGAGTTGGCAAGGTCACTTGGCAAATTATGATTATTTGGTATTTTTATTATATAATAATAATGCTGACATGGACAGTGATGTTTGTGCCACATCAGCATCTTGTCAGCAAAATGCCGCATCAGCTGACAACTCAGCGATATGCTAAGTGCTAAGTAGGTTTAGTGGTTACACAAAGAAACCAAGTATTTCCCATACATTGTCTACAAAAGTGACAGATTTGCTATTTTTTTTTAATTACTAATTAAAATAATTTATGGCGCAACATGCAGAACTTGATGCTCTTGAGGCAGATATGAGCCTAGAAACAGAAGGTGAAGGGGTACCTTCATATCTTCAACCTGATAGTGAACCCGATTACAGTGATGAACTCAACTTGCCTTCTGCTCCCAGTGGGCATGCAATACCAGCCCGAAACGTTAACAATCACGTGAGTTTTACATAGACGGGTCAATTTCAGTTACATTGTGTCTCCAATTGTCAGATAGGTTTTAAAATCAAATTTATAACCTTAATTTCTTTACAAAGCTCAAGAGAAGTAGAAAGGGTTTATGGGTCGTTCTGACCCGGCTTGTTTTAACTTGTTATCGGCTGATCCTGATGTTTTACAGGTCGAAGATGAATTTGGTTTACCCCCAGTTCCCCGTGCATCCCTACGTGGTTAGGTGGAAGATTGTAAGTTTGTAACTGCTAGCGGGCGCAATGTCGTTGGTTCATTTCTTAGGAACATTGTAAAATCTAGTGTGGAGAACCTGCACATGCAAATTACTATCTGCATCTATTCAATTTAACCATTTTGTGAAAAATCTTAGTCCAATAACAGTCCCAACTACGCCGTTAGTGGGTTTATTTCCATTAGTCCTTTATTATATTTAGGGGGTGTTTGGGATTGATTATTCAAAACAAATTATGCGTTTTGGAAAATCAGCGGTGGAGCTGCTTATAGATTATTGCGTTTTGGTAGCCTAAAAAACTGATTATCTGCGTTTTCAAAACGCAATCCAAACACTAAAAGCAGATTATCTGCGTTTTTAAAACTCAATAATCTAAAAATCAGATTCAAAACGCAATCCCAAACACCCTCTTAGTAAGCATTACAAGTGTGTATTAGTTAAGGTTGCTAGATTAGAAAAAACACAACTAATTGAAACCGAGTTAATCGAACCAAATGCATTACGCTTTTCTATAACTGATGTGGTTTGGTTGGTTACATATGTATATGAAACTAGCTAGATAAGTAAACTGATATACATAGTCCAATGGTCTTAAACTTTGGTAATTATATATGACATGATTATTCAAAACAATGTTTGGTGGCTTTCATAAACTTTGCTAATTTGACAAATGTTAACAGGCTTCACCACCAGCACGTACACCATTCCACGACGCCCTAAAAGTCACCATCTGGATAACGTAACAAAAACCAAGCTAAACATGATTCGTAACATACAAAAGCGTTAAACTCGTACGAATTGATTTGAATAAAAATAGTCCTACACTTTATCGTTTTTAGATGGTATCACCACCTTTAATTTGCCTTCTTCCGGATGTTTGGTCGCATCAACCAACCCCATCATCTCCTTGCCTATGTCGCTCTCCTCAGCCGCTTGTTTCTCAACCTTGCGTTCAGTATTGTCTTTGTATACGGCGTATAGAACTAACTGTAGTGCACCCAATAAGCTTCCAAATGCGTTGCATACCTTAAATTTGATTTCAAACAAATATTAATTCAATAGAAGAGTATGAGGGTGTAATTTGTAATGAAGTGAAAGATAAAGGACTTACATAGAGAAAAGGATCATTTCCAAGGAGGCCAAATATAAACCAGGAAGTACTACACAGAAATACAAATAGTGAAAGAAAAAATGGCATGAATTCCACACTCTTTGTCCTCATCACTGTCCTCTACAAATTGCAAAGTCAACCAAAGTCAAATCCCCATAAACTATAAAAAAAAGTAAAAAAAAAAAAACAAATACTTTTTATATACTAGTTTTACTTTTATAAACAAAAAATATGCAAATTTATTTCATTTACTTAATGTACTTACATTTACTAGTTATGCATACATTGTCAGACCTATACTCTTCTCACATACGACGGACGCCCCATTAAAAAATGTGTAATTTTTAGACATAAAAAACCTGATTGCACCTCATAAAAGTTTGATTAAAATCCCCATTCGCATCCCAGAAAATAACTTTGTGTCCGCCATACCGCCACTATATGCATATCCATCTTTTTCACGCACCTACTTTATCTTCTTATAAAATTCTTTAATCTTCTTTACCATAATTACATAGACATAAAGTAGATACATGAATGTTTTTTACTACAAATATATAATTTGATGTAACATGCTAAGTAAAGTATAAGACTGAATGGTGTGCCCTCGGGGAAGGGGGTCGGGGAGATGAGGTGGACAAAACCCCGATCGGGAACACCGCCCCCCCCCCCCCCCCTAAAAAATTTCGGTGACTTGGGGGAAATTTCCCCCTTCTCCCCTTGTCACATGATTGGTCCATTTTTTTTATTTTTTTTTTAATTAAACTTTATATAATAAAAAAATGAAGGGGGAGTGGGGGAATTAGGGGAATACCATTTCCAAACTTTGGGGGAGAAAATAGGGGAAATGATGTGGCGCTGATGTGGCACTTGGGGGAGTTGGGGGAAAGGGGAGGCACACCATATAGTCTAACAGTTCTAAACAAATGTTCATTATTATGATTTTCTCCTACAAAATACGAATTTCATCAGGGAACAAAAATTACATCAGCAAAAAATGTTAATCAACCTCTAAAATCCAATTATTTCATGTATTTACTACTTACTATATATATTAGTGTACGATTTTCTCCTACATAATAAATGTTTTAAATTACATCTTTCACGTATTTACTTTATTTTCATAAAACGCAAGTCATGTAAACTTCAAGACATTTATGACGATACATGAACATAAAGTAGTTAGATACGTGAAATTACCATAATAGAGAGAGGTGACGCATACATGATAACCGAAAACACCGAGGCAGCCAACCCACAGAACCATCGACGCGCGTTACCAACAAGACCAAAAACCGAAACCAAAGCAACCGTACCAAACACGACAACATCAAACACAACCAACCAAACAACCTTCCTTTTCTCTTTCTTTGGTGCATACATAACAAACACCACAACATACAAAGTCTCAATCACCACCCCAACCCCATTAATAACTGTCACCAACTCATTATTCTCTGACACAAAGGGTAACCCATACCATGCAGATAAAAGACAGTTTAAAAGAGTCATTGGGTATGGAACCCCTGAGAACTGTTCTGTTGAACTTTTGTTAATAATCCTTTGGAATGTAATCCTACAAAATAAATAAATAAATAATAAGTCAGTTCAGTTTACATATTAATATATTTTTTTTTATCATAAGTTTTAGTTAATAATATATGTTGAAAAGTGATGTGATGGTTCACGTTGGAGCGAGGAAGAGGAAGAGACCGGCTGCATTGCCTGTGAAAAAACAAAGGATGAAATTATTAGTGAGTTGGTTTTGCTATTTAAAATGGGGTTGCGGCCAGTGGCGGATCTAGAAACATTTTCAGTAGTAACGTTTTTCATTTTTTTCATTTTAGTAGCAACGTTTTTCAAATTTCGTAAAAAAAAACCAAATTTTCCACTAATTTTCCACTACGCGCGCGAAGTTGAGCCGCAACGTCCGCACCCCCTCCCCATTAACTACATCCGCCCCTGGTTGCGGCGCAACTTATTGCCTGGTTACATGTCACTTTATTGTAAGGGTCGGTTTATAATTAAATTAAAAAAGAAGAAGAAGAATAGAAGATGGTACCGAAGATGCCGAAAAGGGTGTGAAGGATGGAAACTGATGCCATTGTTTGGATGGATTGGATCGGAGAAAAAGAAGTGATGAATGGATTGATGTATTGTTGTTTGAATGAAAATGTTCTAAAACATAGTAACTTCTTTTAAACTGCTATAAAGAGAACTGCTTTCCAACTCTTTTTTTTTTTTTTTTTTTTGAAAAGTTATAAATATATACTTTTGTTCGGTTTTTTTTTAATCTGTGTTTTAGTATGATATGTTATTGAAAATAGATTGCGTTTAAAATAAGGCATTTTTTTTCATAAGAAAAAGTAATGCTTTATTAATTGGGTTAAAAGTTTGTTTAAAGGAAATTATATTGAAATAAAGACATAAAAAAAGTGTATATTAACGTTTAGTTAAATATTAAAAAAAAATGAATAGTTTCATTTGTCACCAATGGGCTTTGAACCCCAAAAATCATCACATAGGAAGACAAAGCATTGTAACACCTTGAATCTTGATACAAAGTCCAAAACTCCTATAAAATGTAAAAGTGAGGCCATTTAGATTATAATAATTTATGGACTCTTAAGGTTAGAATATGGTGTTTTAGTAATATTCACTTAGTTATCTATGTTTTTTTTTCTTTATTGAGAACAAGGCTCTGATACTCGAATATTTTATAGTATGGTGTTTTATATTGATTATCATGTCGTAATGTTTTATATTCATAATTATATGATGGTGCGTTTGAAGTTTTTATGAATTGTTAAAGTTCGAACATGGTGTTTTAGTAATCTTCACTCTAATATATATGAGTTTCAGGTGTTTTATGATGGTCCTTTACGACACTCCAATGACTTTATATACCTTTTAGGAATTTTAGACTTTACAGACGAACTGTACCCTTGGTGCAAAAAACCGAGTTTTAAACCAATGAATCTGATATTTTAAAAAAGGTTAAAGAATTGTTTTCAAACTTACCTTACTTTTCAACAAAAACACAAAGAGTTACAATTAGAGCATCCACAACGGTAGGTTGGTTGTGGTCTGAAATTCCAAACCATCAAAGCGGACGAGAGCATGCCATTAGAGGAGGTGGTTTGGAATGGGTTGGTCCGGTAGACCGGACTACTCCAATATGGTGCCTGAGTCCGCACACACATATGCATTATTTAGTTTTTTTTTTTTTTTTTTTTTTTTTTTTTTGTAAAAGTAGGGTGTGATATGTGTAGGTTTAAGTGATTTATTATGGTTTATAATGATGTGACAGTAAATCCACTGACGATGTGGATGCTTTTAATGAAGAAACTACTAGGGACGGGACTTGCTTTTTAAACAAAAACTGAAAGAGTAAGGATTAATGGATCATTATCACCAAGAAAAAAGAAAAATCATAAATACTCATATTTTAATGTTTAGGTTAAAAATGATTTTCTCTAAAAATAGCAAGGTTTTTATAACCGGACCGGACGTTAAACCGGTCTTCTTACCGGTTCATTGGTCGGACCGGTCGAACCGGTCGGACCGGATTTAAGAACCGGACTACATATATTGTTTAATAATGTATATTTAGTGATAAGAAATGATTTATGGTCTTAGTATTAAAATTGTGCAAATCTACTCGTCAATAACAGTAGGACCACAAACTTACATTAGTAAAAAACCAAGAAAACAAGGGGCATATTTGGAAAAAAAGAAGGAAACGATTACCATGTAAATATATATGTTTAGTATTTACACTTTACAGAATAAAGTTAATAATAATAAACCTAGATCTAGAAGAAGGTGCTCTGAAAACTAAAAGGGAGGAGGCCGGATATTTGTTCGCAGCTTGCCATCGATGCTCATCAGCCCATCACCACCCTCATATTACTTCTTATTTTTAGCTTTCTCCCTTCTAACACTACGAACTAGCAGCACCGCTTGCTGCCAGACCATCATCATCTGCCGGAGAGTTTTCCCAAGCTTGCTCTCATAATCTTGAAGATGACCGGCCCAACCGCTATTACGCCGGTTATCCGGTTCAACCACCGGTCCCCTCCCCAACCGGCCGGGTCACATCACAAACGGTCTAGATGGGGTGACCGGACCGCCGGCACCACCGGACTCCGGTTAAACCGGCCGGACCGGCCGGTCCGGTCCGATTTTCAAAACGTTGAAAAATAGGAATAAATTTCGTATACTCAAGTATGATGAGAAATGTCCTTTAACGTAATAACATCATCACCTACTTTCTAATAAGTGTGTACTAGACAACATTTCACATCTATACATCTAATAAACAAAAGTCTATGAGGACACTTGGCACTCCCACATTCATCCTCAATTGTGTAGCCAATCATATTGTGCCAAGTGTCTCATTGTGGGATTTAATAAACTTTTTGATTTAAAAAAAAAAAAAACAGAAAATATAAATACCCACATAAAATACACGGACATAACAATGTTCATTATCATCGCCTCCTCAAACAAACCCTTCCAAACCCTAATCAGAGGAATCAAGGGCGATTCAACCAATTCTTGATCTCCAATCTAAGGTAATCTCTATTTCATTCTTATTTCATTGAATCCATCTTTATCTCTCATTTTCACTGTGTTTTTTTTCGTTTTTTTCTAATATCTTTGTCGATTGAAGGTTTCTTTTTCCCGGTTTTCATTCTATTTGATTATTTATGTTTCGATTTGTGTGTTATGTTACGACAAAGAAAACCTTGGTTTGCCCTTAATTAGGGTTCTTGATTGTTTGATTAGGTTTCTTGATTGTTTGATTAGGTTTCTTGAATGGATATGGATGGACTCAGACAGTGTTTTTTTTGATTTGGCATTGATATTGTTAGGTCAAACTTAGGTTTTCAGAAGATTAGATTGATGTTGTTTTGATGCAAGTTTGTATGAACATTGTGAATATGACTCGATTATATAAAGATTTCAATTTGGGATTTTCATACAAAGTTTTTCACTAAATATACTTTCAGTGACATTAATCTGATTTCAAAAATCAATAGGTTTTAAGATTTTTCAGATTTGTCATTTATGTATTCATCTAATGATGCAATTTTAGTTATATGATATCATGTTTTAATTTGTTTTTACTGATAATACAGGTGGTTTAAAGGTCGTCTCAGAATGGTGTCCGGATTTTGATGCACATGATGAAATAGAATGTTCATCTGGTAATTGTTGTTGACAATGAAGAACTGAGTTGTATCATAATAAATTCTTCTCACTGTTACAGAAATGTTCTTTGTGATATGATATTGTAATGGGGAAGAAAGGCAGCCAATTTTCTTCTATCAAAAAGGCTCTAAGTCCTCACTCAAAGGAAAGGAAAAACCAGGTTTGATATAAGTATATAAATTTGGGTGATCATTATCAAATAGTAGTGTGGTTTTAAAATATCATTTCATTGATCATATATAGGCCGCAAGAAATTAAGATGACAACTATCGATGCATATCAGTACTATGGATGGAGATATGTACCTTTAGATTTTTATACCTCATTTGTTAAAAGATCAACTACTATGGGGATATATGAATTATAATTGTACTTTTATTTTCCTTATCATATGCAGAATCGGTGGGACTTTCACAGGATACTTGGGTCAGGTCGGCAAGTTCAGACGGAATGTTCTCTGTTACGGATTGCAAAAAAAATTCTTATCCAGAAACTCCACGCCTCTTTATCCATTCGAATGGGTCAAAGGGGTTCCTGGGAAGGCATCTATTCTCGGGTGGAGGGCGATTCAAGGGAGGTTACCAACATTGCAGGGCTTAAAGAAACGACACATTTTGAACACACAGACGACTTGCAGGCTGTGCGGGGAAGGGGACGAGGACGACGACCACCTATTCTGTTCGTGTTTGTTGGCTGCTGTCGTATGGCAGAAGGTGAGTTCCTGGCTTCGGGTTCCACCAATTTACACTTATTCAATCAAAGACTTGCTGGAACTCCATTCAAAACTCCAATGAAACAAAACAGAAGGCGCATCTGATTCGGATGGTAGATGGAGTAAGACGGGGCAACAACAGTTTATTGATTCATTGAACGCCGTCAAAGTCTCAGTCGACCTTCGGCAAGTCTATTCCAAATCGTCACCCTTTGTCATCTTTTAAATCGCCGTCACCGTTGCAAGATATTCAGGCAAATCGCCGGCATCGAATCGAGCCCCAATCCAGGTAAATATTGCTCGTCTTCTTATTCTGATCAGAAGTCCAATAAGTTTGGGTTGTAATATGTGTCATTCTATCGACAATTTTTCAAGATTAAATGGGTTCTGTTTGAAAGAAAAAAAAAACATAAAAAAACACGCTGCAACCACGGTTTAAAGGTGGAGCTCTGTGTTCTGTAATGTTTTGATAAGGAAGATAGCTTAAAAATTATGTTATTGAATAAATTATTTTTTGTCAAAACATTAAACCAACATGATTATTTTATGCACTTAAGTACATATTCTTTCAAACATGAATTGAATGTATCAGTTGAATGCATGCACCATTATTATAAGCAGGAGTATTTTACCCGAACGTTAAATACTGATCAGTATTATCTCTTTCAAAATACATATTCAATGGCAGCCTTGGTTTGCAACTTAAATTCAGTACCATGGTTTTTGCGTTGTTATTTGATTTCCTTGCTTCTTATATTTGCATATTTGTTTGATTTGGGTGGCTCTGCTTTATTTGATGATAGTGTTCTATAAGTACTTGAATCTTCAATTATTAAAATAGTGAGCTTACTGTTTTGTTATCATAAATTTTGGACTATTGTACTCATTTTCAATTAAAAACTAAGCAATTTTTAAGTTAAAAAATTCAAAAAAAAAAAAATATTTAGAATACGTGCTTTTGAACAAGTTGTTTTGATCCAATTGCCAAAAAACCTTCATAAATACCATTTTGTTGAAATTATTCTTTTGTGCTAAGTGTATTATTGTTCTTTGGTTTGGAAAGTTGATAGCTTTAATGGTATGGTTCTCAATTACTTGGAGTTTATTACAAGGCTACTATATCAATTAGTGGAAGAGAAGCCATCACCAACCTTGAACCCAGTTTGAGGTTGAAAATGAAGGTATTACTCAACTCATTTGTGTGACATGCTAAATTACCTTATTTGAAAGGCATTGGTAGTGATTTGTGTTTTCTTTTCTTTTCTTTTTTGTTTATATTACTAAAGACTAATCTATCCATAGATTTGGATTTGGGTATTGATTTGGGTAAAAATAATCCAGAATATTTTTGTTTTCTCAGTTTGCATGATCAGAAAATTATATTCACAAATTCTGACCTGGCATTTGGTGGATTATTTGCAGATGGTGATGAGCAAGTTGAAGTTTGATTGCAGCCGTGTGGCCGTTATCAATTCAGTATTCAAGCTAAATCAGAAGCATAAAACCACTGGTATTCTTTACTTTAAAGTTCTCCATTCTTTGCAAGTGAGGCAACATTTACGCCTGATGGCTAATATGCGGTTTTGGGTATAGTCCCTTGCATTAGTCTTCTTTAATTAGACCGGTCAATATAACATGTAGTTTAGAATACTACAACCTTTATAGAAATGTTTTTTTTTTTTTTCATTTGACTTGGGCATTTACCGTGTGTACACACGAGACTCTAATCTAGCTCTTTCTATATACCTGTATTTCATCCATTTACTTGCAGGAGAAATATTAGTTTGAATCCCTTTTAGTTAAATAGCTTATATCTTTTACTTTGATATCATTTTAGGCAACGTTATTCTTCAGATTTGGGACTCTTAAAAGATTTGTATATGGAGCTGAAGGAATGACCGACAATTTAAATGGTATGTCCAACCATCTATCCAAAACATATATCTAAAAAATGTTTATGGTATTAATGAGGTAGTGTCAGTTCTAAATTTATGAGTTTCTTCATTCGTCTCTTGAGTGTAAGATTTTTTTTTGCGGGGAGCACTAATTTAACTAACCACAAATCATCCACTGCCTCTGCATCTTTCTTTAAATGGTAAAAGTGCATCACGTTGACCTTCAGATGTGTTCTCATACAATATGTTCACATATGCCACGTGACATTGGGTATTAACGATTTTTGCGCTTCTCTTCAGCGGTATGGATACTTCCTGGCCTGACCTTATTTTTTGATTTGTCCGTTGCTTTTGGATTGATTTTGTTGGCTTTTTGTTATTTTTATTTTGCCTTCCGTTTTTCTAAAATTCATATTTGGCTTCTGCAATTTCTTTGCGTTTTGAGGTTTAGGGTTCAAGTATTTTGATTGTTTTTCTCTGTTGATTTCGAATTTAACATCTTTTTATCAAAACATTTGCGGTTTTTGCGATAATATTGCAAATTCCGTTTCAACAATCTTAGAAATGAATCCCACAATCATATTCCCAGCAAACATGTGGTTGTAGTAAGAATTTTTTAGGATTTAGATCAATCTTCCTTACACAATAATGTTAACAGAAACAATATGTCAATATACTTTTCATGGTAAATGCATACTAGCCTTCTGTAATACAAGACCAAACATACGTACTTCACTTTATTGCATTATTTGCATATAGATAAAGGATATATTGCTTTTAGACATAAGAAAATAACAAGTATATTTTTTTTAATATGAAAAGGATTAATTAATATTTCTAAATGAACTAGAGTTGTTTCACGTATGAAATACAATTTTGTGACAGCAGAGAAAAAATTGATGCAACTTTGTGGGATGAGGTTCTTACACACTTTGATAGGGAATCAATTTTGACTGCAGAAAACCAACAGTGATGCATTTACATCTACAAGCGTCCCATGTACTAAGGTAAAAAAACTGTTAAGAAAATGGAAGTTGAATTTACAAGATCATAGAACTTATATGATGTGTATTTATCTCAACAGGAATAGTGCAGGTGCACTGAGGGGAGTGGTGCCAGATACATGTTGCTGGCTATTGGTTATATTTTGTTGGGTGTCTACCGTTGGCAAGTGTTTTTGGGGATATTTTTTATGAATATTCTTCTTTACACCTCCTGGTTAGCTGGTAAGGCGCACTGTTTCTTTTGCAGCGTGCAGCGGTTCAAGTTTTGGATAAGGCGCTGTTTAGGTTTTAAATATTTGTTTTATATTTTATTTTTATAAAATATTTTGCTAAGTTGCTTATTTTTACACTTTATTCACCATGTTGACAGATTAGCATGCCTCTCCAACGACAAATAAAATTATCAAACACATCGAAGTGCATGTAAGGTTTATAATTCTTTATTTGAATATATTTTCCGACTGTATGCCTATTGAACTTGGTAGATACAATTGTGAAACAATATCATGCCAAGAACTACTGTAGATGCTTATCAAATATAAAAGGTCCATTGTCTCTGTGGAAGTTATTTACAATCAGATTCAATGATTAAGGTTTGAACTTTAACGTTTCGTCTATCTCCATTTTTTTTAAATTCAAATGGTATTATAATGATTAAAATTGTTTTTTTCAATCTAATCTGTTTATTTTTTATGTGTAGATAGAATGTGTAATGTGTGGCAGCATATTGCTTGTGTTATTACACCAGAGAAACCATTGTAAGGCATTCAACCAACAGCTCCCACAACTTTTTTACTATGAACTCTATAGACTTTCTTGTACATGTGCGTAGGTGACATGATTAAATACATTTTATGTTATAGCCTTGTAATGTGTTGATTTTTGAACCGCTCAATAAGAAATGGCAAATTAACACATATCCTTTTGAAATGTTTTGTTGAGCATGCATGTTTTTGGCTAACCATGGGGCATCCTTTATATCCCATGAAGCTGACAATTGCAAGCGTCCCTCAAATGGGTTGGTCTATAAATTCTATCATGTTTTACATCATTTCTAATACCTGGAAGTTGAAGGTGAAATTTTATTTTAGTAATAAACTATCTTTATTTTAGTAATAAATTTGATACCATCTGATATCAAGATTCCAGTAAAGTTCCAAAGGCGTCAATTCCCAATAAGCGTATGTTTTGCAATGACCATCAATAAAAGCCAAGGACAGTCTTTATCAAAGGTTGGATTGTATTTAAGAAACCCTGTATTCTCACACGGCCAGCTTTATGTCGCATTATCAAGAGTTAAAAGCAGGGCAGGCGTGAAGTTACTTATACTAGATGCTGATGGGAAAGTGATGACTAAAACAAAAAATGTTGTTTATAAGGAAATTTTCAGCGATATTTGAATAAATGTGTATTCGTTGCTTTTAAATTTTAATAAACTGTTTCTACTTTATTTTTCTTATACGTTATACTACTCCAAATAATTGTACGTTGGTAAACTGCGTGTCAACGCGGGCAAATATCTAGTATGAATAAAAGGAAAAATTGAGTCGTGTATTACGTACCTTCCAACACATTTTTAATCATACACGATTATAAAATATATACATCAACTAACTTCTTCTTCTTTTATACCCCATGTTAAGGTTTCCTCTGTTATAAATACGAGGTTCTGGGTTTAAATCCTTATAAGTGCAAGGTAAAAATGAAATCAAGATGTTAAAAAAATTAATGCTAAAAAAACTTATTTTATTTTGCATGATATATTGTTTCATGTCATATAGTTTGGTTTATTTAGTTTTCTCAGATCTCTACATTGAAACAAGCCAGCATCAAGCAGGGGCGGATACAGGGGGTTTTAGGGGGTTCTCAGGAACCCTCTCGGTTTGGAAAAAATTGAAAAATTTAGTGGAAAATTTTGAAAAATTAGTGAAAATCAGTGAAAATCTACGAAAGGAACTCCCTGGAAATCCGTCCTGAATACGCCAGTACAAGCATGGAACCAAGTGTTGAAGTTGAATGAAGACCTACATGTTTGAAGTATAGTATGTATGAAGTATATTGCAACTATGTACTTTGTCCCTTTACCCGCCCGCGGTAACGTCCTAAGATGCACATGCCATGGTTTGCAGACATGGCCATATGTCACTTCCTCCGGGCCAATGACGAGCTGGCAAGGGGCAAAGCATAGTGGAGGTCCAGGGGTGCCCAGACCCCCGTCGTTTTCTGGCGCCGTGGTGAAATTTTACGATTTTCGTAGATAATTTTTATATGAATTGAGTCCAGCCCCCACTGATTTAATCTTCCGGCCCCTACCGATTAGAAAAAAATGAGTCTGACCCCGCCGATTCGATCTCCAAGCTTCGCCACTGGACCTGGCTAACCCACCCAATATCATTCCTTAAAACATTTTCATGACCATAGTATCAGGCTTGTTCCTCCATCATAGATTCATAGTATATTTTGGAAAAAAAAGGGTCACATCAACATGTAGCATAACACATAACACAGTTTAATAAAACCATTTGCAGAACAAGTTCAAACTCAAAACTTGAAACACATATTCAATACAAGTATAGTTCTATAACATGAAAAAGAAAATAAATAAAAAAAAATAAAAACTTTATATATTCAAAGTTTGAATGCTTCTCTGAACTTGATACTGAAACTATTGTCTAGGCTCTTTTTTGGTGCTGAACCACTAGTTCCTTGCATCATGGCAACAAACTCATTGTAATCTATGCGTCCGTCCTGTAAAACAAAATATATATATTAATAAACGTAATCATCAATAACATGAACATGGGTCGGTTCTTTCCAGTTATAGTTGGCTAAAACCGAACCTATAACCGATGTTTCGGTATTTAGATTTTTATAAGCGATCTGCCTGGTTATAAACGGTTTGATTAACTCGGCTATTCAAAAAGATGATTCGCTTTAGAATCATGATTAATAATTTTAATGGTGCTTAAAATTTAATTCACGCTAATTGATTTTTCATAACCAACGAAACTTAGTAGACCTAACTACCTATTAGGCCACAACGTATCCATCCTTTTCATCCCACGCGTCCCACAACTCTGTCTCCTCCATATCGTCGCCACATCATTTTTTATCCCAAAAATGTGAATAAAACAACTTAAAAGCATGGTTTAAGGCGTACTCCTCGAGGCGAAACTCTAAGAAAACGAGTCTGAGGCGCGCCTCATGGGGTTTAAATTGTACATACGCCTCTAAGGGCTGAGGAGCTAAGAAAATGTGCGCCTCAGGTGGCTTAGGGTGTTTTTGATATGCTTTTTTGGTGTTCTAGACTTTTTGGGTCAATTATTTTATTTTTGGTGTGTGTTTTTGATGTTTTAGACTTTTCTAGGTCAAATGTTTTATTTTTTATAGACACATAATTTTTATATTTATTTTTTGACTGCGTCTCGAGCTTACGCCTCGGTACGCCTCGAGGCTTACGCCTCATGAGGCAAAGCGAAAACGTCTCGAGGCTCGTTACCGGTCTTTTAAACGTTGCTTAAAAGAGGTTGGAAGCATCGTAAAACGGTTTGGATGACTTCCGGCCAATTTCCTTTTGGACCCGTTATAGATATAACAAAACCAAAATCGACCCATTCATAAGTAGATGGGTCGAAACTACTACCTCTACTTACATAGTTACCTCCATGCAAAAACGTAAAATCTCCATAGTAGAAAAATACAGTATTAACGTAGAATAACTTACATTATCTTGGTCAACATCTTGAATTAATTCTTCAAAGCGAGCATCTATTCCAAATTCATCACATGCTTGTTGAAGTTCATCAGCAGTAATATAACCGCTTCCATCTTTATCGAAGTATGAAAATGCAGCAAATAAATGATCTTGTTTCTCAATTTTATTCAGATGCAATGTTGCAGCAACAAATTCACCATAATCAATTGTTCCACTGTTATCAATATCCGCCTGAATTCAGATATTAAGCATTGGATTAGGAGACATGGTAGAAAATACTACGTTTGACTAAAAACTAGTCAACGCCACATGTCAATAGCATTAACATGCTTTTTTTTTTGACAAATTTTCAAAGCTTAAACTATCTATTGAACTAATGAGATCACTACAAAATACTAAAAGTGGCGTATTGGTCATCAGAGGGATGGATGAAAATGGCAAAAAACAAAAAGGTCGAGGAGCCAGATTAGAAAACATACTAAACGTTAGAAAATACTAAACGGTTTGATTAACTCGGTAGAAAATACTAAACGGTGGAAATGGATGGCATTAGAGGGATGGATGAAAATGGAAAAAAAAACAAAATGGTTGAGAAGCCAAATTAGAAAAAAAAAAAAAAAAAAAAAAAAAAAAAAAAAAATTCTTTTTGGATGAAACTGACATTTTGAGCCAAGCTACAGGGACTAAAATGGCAGTTTACCCTTAATTTTAAATGTATTTTATGGTTTTTCTAAACAACAATACACATAATTTCAACAAATATTATTCACATTATAAAAACATCCCATTATTTCAAACCCGTAAGATTAATGAAACTTAAAACCGAGTGTTTAATTTAAGGCTTACTGCTTGCATGAGATCATAGATTTCTGATTCTTTAAGATTAGCACCAACTCTTTTTAATCCGGTCTTAAGTTCGTCAAAAGTAATTTGACCACTGTTGTCTGTATCAATCATTTGAAACATCTGTTTTAGCCCAGCTATTTCTTCTTCAGATAAGCTCTCTGCTATAACCTGCAAAATAAATTTTTTGTGTCATACCCTTTGACTTTTAGGTCAACCATACACATTTCCATATGCTAACCGGTATGGTAATGGTACTATGGTTTCCTGTTACAAATTTAACATCAACATTTTCATATATTATAATTATTAGTTACGTAGCACGACATAATCAAAATTATTTTTAACACCGTTAAAAAGATTGGTAAATTTAGCCGGTTTGACCTCAAAAGTCAAACTTACCCTAAGAGCCATTTTCTTTAGCTTGTTCATGGCTGAAAATTGCTTCATTCGACTTAGGACTGCAGAATCAAGAGGCTTGTCGGGGGCCACGCCATCAACTTGAACCCACGGGTGGCCTGTAGAAAGGTTGATATTGTGTTAATGTTTATTTTAAGTAATAAGATGGTTAAGATAAGAAAAAGAAACAAAAATTTATAGCCCCCTTTGAAATAGATATATATATGTTTTAAACAATGTATGAAAATTATCTTTATTTTAAACTTTAGACTCACATAAAACTTCATGAGCGGTTAATCTTTTTTTCGGGTCGCGCACAAGCATTCTTCTCACAAGATCTTTTGCTCCTTCGGAAATACTTGGCCATGGATCAGATGAGAAATCAAGATCACCTTGCAGGACTTGTTCAAATATTCCTTGTTCCGTTTCTATGCACCCATAACCAATTTTTTTTTATTAGAAACTCGTTAAGGAAAAGAAAACTGAGAACATGCACGATTAATAACAACAATTCTATCACAAGTAGTTATATACATAGCCCGTCTCGATAATCATCCACAAACAAAACAAAGAAGAAAAAACTCAATTCAAAATACGTACAATTAATGCAATTTTTTGTTTAGAAGAATGCCTATACCCATGCAGTTAATACACTATTTGACATGGAAAACTTCTATTTACGATAATAAGCTAATTTCGGTAAAATGAGAAAAATAGTAAATTACGACTATCCAATTTTAAAAGTGGATCATTTTTTTCTTGGAAAAACTATAATAGTAATGGGTTCAAGATTTTGGGACAATGTGAGTACAAAAGTTTCGCTTTTGCTAAATATTCGAAGTTAAAATCACATATTTGTACGTTGTCATGACTAAAATTTACCGACAACGTTCTCCTTTATGGTTATTCTTGGAAGGTATTTTAGACATGTAATCAACATACTAACAAAAAGTCTCTAGAGTATAACTAGAATAAAAATGGCTTGAGTTTTATCTCAAACGGGTCAAATGAGAAAATAAAATAATAACCTAAAAGAAGAGCGGGTCAAAGAGATAGAAAGTCACCTAAGACCTATTTATAATGAATACAAGATACAATATTGTTATTGTAAATCATAAGTAATTTAAGTCATTGAACCACTTTAGATGCGGATATTATCCCAAATGACAAACAATCTCTCATTGAACACAATTATGTGACCCAAATGAATGCCATCAAGAATTGTTAACTTTGGAATGTAACTTTAACCAAAGCAGATAAAATAAATTGTTGCAATTATTTATGAGCCAAGAGATTAATACTGACCAGCCCAAAACGGAGGTACACCACTTAATAGAATGTAAACAATAACCCCTGCACTCCAAACATCTGCTTCAGGACCATAACGTTTTTTCAAGACTTCCGGCGCAACATAATACGGGCTGCCAACCACATCAGTAAATATTTCACCTACAAAAACAAAATAGTTAAATTACAACCTAAAGAATCATGCAGAAAAATTAGACTAAACAATTAGGGGGCACGCACGTGCGCGCGCGCACACATGCATATTCTAACTTTCAGAATTTCAACGTTGTCGATAGTATAGTTTTTCGAAGACTCCAGTTTGAGCCCTGTGATTTGACAAAGCTTTGCAAATCTATGGAAGCTTATCTTGTAGAAAATTATGACAAACTCATAAACCAAATACATATATCATTACTATGATTCCTCACTGAAAAAAATTGTCATGCATTTAGTTTTAGGACTTGTCATTTGGCCATGTATATATGGAAAATTTTAACAAAATAACAATTAGATTTAATCAGTTATGTATTAATTATGAAGCATCTTTAATTAAGGGGGAAAACGGTACGGCTAGAAGCCAATAAAATATGCACCGAAAATTCGCACGTGTCAATACTAAGGAAGCGTTTAGATGTATTTTTGAACTAGTTAGCAATTTAAAGTTGCGAACTTGCGATAATCACATCACCAAATAAACTCCAACAAAAATAATATACCTGGCTTAAAGAAAACCGATAATCCAAAATCAATAGTTTTCAAAAGTGCATCTTCTTTCTTGTCCACAAGTAAGAAATTCTCGGGCTTTAAATCCCGATGCATAACTCCTAAAGAATGACAAGTTTCCACAACACCAACAATTGTCCTTGTAAGCTCAGATGCCTTTTTTTCAGTATAATGTCCAACTTGAATAATCCTATCAAAAAGCTCGCCGCCTGCGCATAATTCCATAACAACATGAACCGCGACTGCATCTTCATAAGCCCCTTTTATTGATATAACATTCGGGTGGCCCACCAAATGATGCATTATTTGAATTTCCCGTCTCACGTCTTCCACGTCTTCTTCTGTCAACAATTTTCTTTTTGCAATCGATTTGCAAGCGTAATGTTTGCCCGTTGATTTCTCTATACAAAGAAACGTCGTACCAAATTGTCCTTGGCCTAGTTTCTTTCCCAAAGTGAAAAACTCCTTCAAATTCCCAGTATGTCTTTGTAAAACAGAGTCGACCCGAAGCCCAGCGCTTGATACCCGTTTCATATGGGGCCCTTTTTTGGGTTTCGCGGGTTGTTCTTGTTTCTTTTCCGGTTTCACAACTTGTTCTTCTTGCTTCTTTTCAGG
The DNA here is from genome assembly GCA_030844895.1 of Ambrosia x helenae. Classification (NCBI taxonomy): domain Eukaryota; kingdom Viridiplantae; phylum Streptophyta; class Magnoliopsida; order Asterales; family Asteraceae; genus Ambrosia; species Ambrosia x helenae. The sequence continues at coordinate 3,092,705 of CM061232.1, read as the reverse complement.
CTTAGGTATAGTCATTTGTTCGGGCGGTTTGTTTTGAACAGGCAACGGTGATTCGGGCTGCTTGCTATGAGTTGAAGATTGTTCTCCATTAGGCGTAACTGGAGTTTCATCAGTCCGCGTTCGCCACATTGCAGCCGAAACCGATTCAATAAATCCATTTTTCGAAATATTCGGCCCAACACAAGTATTCCCCATTGAGCTTCAATTATTCCTCAATGAAACAAAGATCTAAACTTTATCAAAAGCCCATAAAAATAAAGTCAACCCCACTTCAATTCACTCCAACATTAGCACAAAAAAAAAAAAAAAGAAAAAAAAGAAAAAAAAAGATAATAACTTTACCTTTCAAGAAATCTGCTTTTAGCATAAAGATCCAATCTTTTGACTTGAAACCTTTGCTTAATGAATCAAGATCTAAACTTTATCAACAACCAACAAGAATAAAGTCAAACCAACTTCAGTTGACTAAAAAAAATCAAGATTAGATCTTAATCTCAACTCAAATTACCAATAATCAAAATCAAGATTCAACTGAGCTTCAATTTGCAAGAACTATATAATCAATTAAAGATCAATAAGCAAATAATCACATCAAGAACTAAAAATCTAGAAGCATTAATAATATTATTTATATAAACATAGAGAAGAATTAAAAGTCAAACAAAGAAATGGTAGAAACATGGGAAATGGTCAGAGCGTGTAACAAAAGGGTTTGAAAGATTTTGATAATAATAATAAGACAAAGGAATGCTAGCTAACCAGATAATTAGGCAGAAGAAGTGGGACAAAGGTGCTGGATTTTGTTAAGGTTTGGATATTGGATGGATGGATTTATCAATGATGATTCTATACCTTGTATATATAAATTGAATCAACTTTTTTTTTTTATTTGTCTTTTACTTTTTGTTATTTTTCTTTGGGTTTTGATTTGTTGATAATTAATGATTAATGATTAAAGTATTCACATCTTATCTACTAAATCTTATCCATCAAATTACACTAAAAATCACTACTTCATCCTAAATCTTCTCTCTTCTAATTAAAATAATAATACTTTTTCATACTTTTATCATTACATTTTCTCTCTCATCACTCACAACTACTTACAAAATATTAAAATATATATTGGGTGAACAGTAGCTTTTCATATTTAGGGTGGAACAGTGTTTTCACCAAATATTTTCTCTCTCCTTCACTCACAACCACTTACACTCACCCTATATAATTTGGTCGACACACTCACATCCATTTGATAGATGGGATGTGAGTGCTCTTAATGATTAATGATAGTGTTAGGGCACATGTGTGGGTGGTATAAAATTTATCACACCCATCACGTTATCACACTCAATTAGAATCTAACATCTTATTTTATCACATTCTATTAGGGCGGACGGGGCGCTACCAGAATTGGGCACGGGTACCTCACTACCAGCACGGTAACACCGCCGCCACCCGTGCTAGTAGGGGTCCCGTGAACCGTTTTCTGGTTGTAGTTAATGGGCTGGTAACCATTAATAATAAATGCAACAGTCGATTTTTAGTATTTATTTTATTACTTTTTTGACCGTTTGAATGAATTTAATATAAAACGGTAACAATTTTGTGACCGTTAATTTAGTATAAAACCATTGCCAATTTTTATCAATTGGTCATCTTGAACTTGAAAACAAATGGTAAACCAGAACCCAAATCCAAATCCAATCCCGCCCCCTATAAACCGTGTGTGAGCACCAATCTGGAGCTTGGAGGATGAACTCGCCTTGGTGAATAGCTATCTTGATGTTCAAGAGCAAGGACCCCAGGGAAGGCAAAGTTTTTGGAAAGCGGTTAGCACAAGATTCAACGATCAAATGGGTGAAAACACTCGTTCAACGGACGTGATATATGGAAAGTTTATATCGTTAAAGTCGAAGTGCGCAATATTTCAACAATTAGTCGTTAATGTGATGCACGACAACCCGGCTTTAAACGCAGATGGGTGGATTGAAGAAGCCCGTAACCAATACCGAAACCTACACACTGATAACTACCCGAGGGTTGAGGTTTGGAGAGCTATGAGAGGGCGTTTTATAATTAAACATTAATTAAACATATTATTAAACGGTTTTATTTACGGTTTTAAATAATGTTTGATGTCATGTATTGATTATTTTATGGAATATTATGTAATTTTATATTATTTAGTTTAGTAATATGTTTAATTAATGTTTCTTTAAAAAAATAATAAAAAATAAAGATTTCAGTGGAGTAAATCAGTGAAGTGATGTGGCAGTGTATAATTGGTTAAAACCAATGAAACAAAATGAATAATCTAGGAGTGTCCCTTAAGGCCTTACATTCTATCACTAAACACATGTGGTGGTGTGCACTTTTCATCACATTTCATCACCTCATCGCATAGCACTGTGAAGGTCTATTGCAGACCAATCACAAGATGACGTGTGTCAGCGTAGGCCCACCATATCTGACAACAACAGTGAAGGTGCATCCCCCTATCCTTACCATGCTGCACTATTCACCTTTGTGTCAGACGTCACATCAAACGCCTTCTAGAAGAAGCAGACTGGCGCTGTGAGAGAAAGATCTGCATGTAGCCACTCCAGTCGTGCCACGTGGACCTATGACAGGGCGATACATGTTTTCTCTCTCTTCTGCATTAATTGCGATTAGTCTGGTTCTAAGTATCTGGTCCAATACAAACTGATTGGGCCGAAAAGAGGCAAGCCCATAACCCGGGCTCGGGCCCATCATCGTGGTATGGATTCATGATGTTTGGCCCATGTACATCTTATATAAGAAAGGTTACTTCTTCTTCGTGAGGGGATTGATCACACATTATCACAACCAACTAGGCCAAACACCATTTTTGTGTATGCTATTATGAGTCATTGTGACTTTTCTACGGTCGCCTCCTTTCGTATGGCCCACCGATTCTATTCTTTTCAGGTTTCGAATCTTAGCCACGAGTGGTGAGCAAATGATTATACCTTACAGCAACCACGAGTCCAACACTATACTGATCTTTGTTGAGGAAAGTACCACTCGTTGTTTCTTCAGTGTTGAACGATAGAATAATTATTATTGGATAGTAATTGTAAATGGCATTAAATGATCAAATAGTCGTTATTTGATAATAACAGTGATAAGATAATTATTATTGGATGATAATTATAAATGTGGATTTATTATCGGATACACTACTAGAAAAAACACCTTTCTTGACGCGCATTGCGCGTCATGAAAGAGTGTTTATGACACACAAAAGAAAGTCATTATAGGCATGGTCATAAAATTAATATGACATGCATGCGCGTGTCATCTTTTGATGACACGCATGCGATGACATGCATTCATGACACACATTTATGACACTCGTTTTTTACACGCATTAATGACACAAGCTTATGACATTCATTTTGTGTGTCATGCTTTTTTTTCCTATTAAAAAAATTCTGCAAAATAACTAATTACCCTATATTCATATTTGTATTTAAAATAACAAAATCAATAAATTTCATAATAAAAATGCATATATATACACACCAAAAACCCATTGCATTATAAGTATGTGTCACATTCTACAACAAATATTTAAAGGAAGAAAAATATTGTGTCAATACATTGGTCGAGACCTAAAAATACGGTTCACTAGAAAATGAAGCTTGCGGCGTCACTTAACCATTCTTCATGAATGCCATCGATATCCTCATCCGCGTAAATATCTACTCCTTCCACAACCTGAGATAACAATTAAATTAATAAATATACTAACTCCAAATAGTGTTTTAACATAATAAATGTATTAAGTATTAAGTGAACATCTTTATTGGCAAACTGAACTTGTTTATTATCAAATAGTACATATTCCACCCACAAAAAAATGCCCCAATTTCACCAGAAATACCTCATTCCGATCAACTAACCGCGCAAAACAATTTTGAATCTGAGGCGTTTCCCAGATCGCCTTGTGCACTTCACGCATCATGTGCGTCTTTTTAAACCAAGATTTTGGCATCTTTTATATGCTTAGATCGATAAAACAAATGTCCATACAAAGCTAACAATACTTACTTGTCAATGCCGAAACGCACAAGGCAAGAGGAAGCATCATCTCTTTTACAATATTTGCAAACCTTTGCTATTCGGCATGGTAGATCAATTGTGTCCGCTACAATCTAATGTCATTATTAAGAGTAAATAACAATGTAAGATCACAGTCTAACATCTATTAACATCTATGGGAAAGTAGTAATTCAGCAAATAACAAAATGTGCATCTTGAGGGCTATATTAATATATATTCAAGCCCAAAGAGAAGAATCTTGAAGTAATTATCGAAATAAAAGAAGTCACTCTATGTTTAATTGTTTCTCTGTCTCAACACTTCGGTCAAGTTTTTAACTATAACTGCATTATTGACATAGAATAGAAAGTATCAAATATGATGCTTCTTAGGTTTTAGTCGTATTTATTACCTTTGTCCAGGTTGTAATTTTGCTAAGATGCTTCTTAGCTTTTAGTTTTATTTTACAACAATATAGTGATATGTAACTACAACATACCTTAAATAGTAGAGCCCGATGTCTACAAAGCTCAACAGAGAGGCTACCCTTCTCTCGGGCTCTTTTAGGTCCATATATACTTGATTCTGTGTCACGTCCCACATCTGAAACATTCAAATTAACTAATGCTTTGTTATATATTTAACTAATAATTTGTCATTTATTTAAATGTTTAAGGCTTTGAATTTTATAAAAATCATACCTATACCATACCTTCGAATTTATATAAATAGGGTGTAAGAATCCTCTTACCATACTTGTTACTATGTTGAGCCTGGTCCCTTATACACTTGCGTGGGTATCTTCATGCCACCCCGCCTTGTCCGTAATTCTAAATCCCTTTAAAACTACTCATTCAACAAGTTAACAGGTCAGTTTTTAATCTCCGCATTATATACATGAAACTAATATTGCTACATACTTGAGTATCTTCACATGCACACCCATTCATTTCACAAGTAATAAATAACATCATACACTTGCACTTTGACATGTCCCACTCATTTGAGATCTTTTTTTTCTACCTGGTTGACCCGTTTATGCAAATACTTGTATTACCTATTTGCAAGTATCTTGACACTTATAAGACACCCAAATAGATGCATATAATCAACTAAAACTAACCATTCACGTATAAATTATATACGACCAAACACCCACTTTTATTTGATTATTTTAATAACCGGACAGATTCATAGAACACAAAATTCAGCTTTATTACATTCTGCAGTGCTGTTTTATTTTGCAGAATTCATGAATCTAATGTCATTATTTTCTTTCATACTAAAGATATATAGAAAGTAGACTCAAGGGGCTCTCCAATCATATAAAATTCACCCAAACGGACAATCCGTTGATTTTATATGATTATTATAAAACAGTTATGCAACATTTCATCAAACACGTGTTGTGTATAAAAGTTATTATCTCATTTTTACCTATTTGTAAACAAAATCTCATCCCCATTCTTAAGCTTATTCAGCCTTGCCCACACAATCTAAAGTCAAAAAACACTACAATTCAATTTCACACAATCTAAAGTCAAAAAAACACAACAGTAACAATAATTCAATTTCACACAACAATTCAATTTCACCCTAAACTCAAAATGACAACTCAATCACGACTTAACACAACAAACGCAAAAACCGAAAATAATCACCATGACCAAACCAAATTTATCTAAAACGAATTTCGGAAAATGTGTCTGATTGTCGACAAGTCTGATGTGAAATCGTTGAATAGAAACCATGCACTTTAACCATAAATAGTGGTGGACACTCCAAACTCTAATATCCTAATGTGTTACCTTAGGGCTGGGTGAGCCTAGTTCTGAATACACTGGACGCAACGATCCTTCAGGAAACTCATGGAACCCCTCTAATATCTCGAATGACCTGTAGATATAAGAGTCTAAAACCTATTACATTTAACATTTTCCCATAAGCGCACATAAAACGGTTTTTAATATAGTGCAATTATGAGCCAAATGGTCGTCTCCATAGAGGTAAAAATAACAACGAAACAAAACAATATATCATAGCACTTACAACAATGATTCACGGTTATGCGATAGTCTGCGTTAATTGCCGTCCATTGTATATATCCCGCCAGCAACGACAGATGGAACTGAAGCAAGCGAAGTCCAGATCTGAGCACAAAATATCTATCTGTCATCTATTGAACCAATAATACTCATGTATAAGAACAAATATCTAGATATAAGAGGTGGAAAGTAACGGTTGAGTTAGGTTAATATCTATAGTGGTTGTGGGCAGCGTATAAGGTCAGTGGTGAAGGTAATGAGAGTTGGGAGTATTAGGGTTTTTTACGAGGATTGGGATTGGTTTGGTTTTGGCTTTTGGGGAACTTAACAAAGAGAGAACAGGGGTGGGATGGAAGGGAAAATAAAATTTTGGAAAATTTCTATGACACAAAATAATGACACGCAATAGTTGCACCGTCATGTTTTTAATTTTTTAACACTAAATTCTTGACACACAAAAATGTGTATCATTAAATAACCAGATTTTACAATTTATGACATTTTTTTAATGACACACGTTTTTGCGTGTCATAAATAAGTGCGTGTCATAAAAAGCGTGTCATGAAAAGCATTTTTTCTAGTAGTGATAAGAAATATCGTGTATAGATATGTGTGGTATTATCGTTTATAGTTAAATGATGATGATAATAATAATAATAATAATAATAATAATAATAAGGTTTTATTATTAATGATAAAACATTAAGTTATATGATTAAAAGTTAGCTATATAAAAGTATTCAGTGGGAATAATTAAGGGTGAACTTCCATAAAACATACCGTTGTGCAGTGGTGCACCAAGATGCTGGAAACATCAAATAAGAAAAAAAGACCTCAGACAATGTGATCTTCGTCATCATAGGCCAGCAAATCCACCGATTGGCACTGCATGATTATTAGCCAACAAATCCACCGATCGGCGTCGAGCGGATAAAACCTACAGGGAAGAAACATCCGGCAAAAAAAACACACATGTGAAGACCCAGTGGAGGATTATCTTTCACCATCTTAATTAAAATTTTAAAAAGCTATTATGGATCTTTGAGTGCTTCATTGAACTTGAATCAAATTTATCATAGCATACCAAGTAAACTTGGCGACACATACTGCTGATGAAAGGCAATAACCATATATATAATAAATTGGGTTACGAATGTCATGATATCAATATACATGATACTAAAATGAAAAAAAAAATTGCTCACACCCAAGAACACAGTACAAAATTTAGGGTTTTGGACCCCATAGGACTTGGAACAATTTCATCATAGTCTGATTAGAAACATATAGTGTCATACCAAGAACGATCACTATTGCCATCGTCTGATTTTCTACAGCCGCTGCCGCCTTGGTTGGCCGAAGCCACTAGTAAAGACGGTAGACGACGTTAAAGGAACCAAAGACTCAAACGGTTGCAGACACAGTGTTGTAAAGGATTTTACACCCAAAATTAGGCTCACAAAAGCCACGTCGCCGGGAAACCCTTCGACACAACATTTTCCAAGCCTCAAATCACCACCAAAAATTAGGGTTTACGCCACCATTATAAAGCAAAGCAACAACATCAGAAATCAAGCAGAAAATTAGGTTTTACAACCAAGAATAAAAGCCATTATTGAACCAACAAACCTCTCAATCCAAAGATCCTCATAGTCATTGAGCCGAGCGTGAGCAGATATACCCCCACCGCAGCTTGAGACGGTTATCGGATGAACCGGCTGCCGGAAACGGTTCGCTCCATTTCTCCACATCATCACCATTATCGAACAAACAACAAACCCACATTGGGGTTTATAAACCCCCAAAAGACAGGGAGAAACAAACGAAAACACCGGTTCAGCGACACTGGTGTCGGGATCATTTCTGGCTCACCGTCGATTAGCGAGAAAAGGAACACAATCATAAATCAGGAAGAGAGATGACCGTGAGAAAACATATGGGTGGCATTTCACTCATACATGGAGCCATATGAAAGAGCAGCAAAAATGACTTGTACGGTAGAAAAAAAACATGCATAATTGTATTGTAGAATTTGCAATAGTTGAGTTACACTCGCATACTAAACTTGCTAAATATAGCATGAATAATATTCATTTCATCCCTAGACCCCAATTAACCTAATGAGATTAGTAACCGCCATCGGCCGCACTACTCTCACCACCGCCGTCGACCACCCTAGGCTAGCCATCACCATCCACACGCCTCCCCTTTGGCTCCTCCATACCCGACGCGACCCACCCAGAGCCAACCCGTGGCCACACACTGCCATCTTCCTGTTCTGTTGCCTCATTTCACGTGCCTCGTGTTTATGGTGTTTTGCTAGATTGGATCTAGAGATCAAGTGTTCGAGTGATAAAAGATTGGATCTTGAAAGATTGATGTATTCAGTGATTTGGCTATCTAGCGAAGCCATTTTTGATCCATTGCGTGGGTTTTTGGTTTTCGTTAACGCAACGATTCTAAACCTCCTATGGTTGTGGTTATTTGTATTGTTTGATTTGATTTATATTTGGATCACTGGTTTCGGAAATAGATCCAGTTTTATTGTTTACATACTTCCGCCCAAATATATATTAATATTTGACATAATATACAAAATAGAGATTTTATATTAAACTTTGATAAACGGATCCAGGTCATGGGGATTAACCTGATTCCCAACATAGGGTACTTTGCCTTTTTTTTTTTTTTTTCATTTTTCATTTAATTAAAACAACTAAACTTTAATAAAAATTTTATTTAATTAAAAAAAAAGCACAAACATTAATCTATAAAGCACACTAAAAACACAATTAAACTAGAAAAAGCACCCATTTACATTAAAATTATATAAACTAATCTAAGCACGACTTTAACATTTGTCACGCTGAAATGTGGGGCAATCCCCTGTTGTACCGACTTTGGTACTCAATTTGGGTGACCACAATGGCCACGTCCTCAGACATATCCGCACCCTCCTCCTGCATGGTTCTTCGATAGTGAGATTGGAATTACTCACATTTTTTATTCAGGCCGTCCCACTTCATGTGTAGTGAATCAGACATGCGGTTGGATCGATCCACTAGCTTTTTGAATTGAACTGTTACACAAGCCCATAAGGATGGCCCCAACGGTGTCGATGCATCTTTGATTTCGGTATACGCGCTGACCGACGCAATCTCCTGCTCATCGGTCCACCGTGGTTAAATCAGATGAAAGTTTGGTGACGGTGAAACTCAATGAAATACCAAAACTACCCTCAACCCCGACTATATATATATGTAGTCATCACTCATCAGTCACCTCTACTTCTGTTGTTGATCAAACTTGACGTATACCACCATCACCTCACCGCTGATTCGCCTTGCCCTTCGATGACTCCGCCTCCTATAGATCATGTAACAACAACTATTATATATCATTTCATGCTTAATTAATCTCTCACACACATAAACTAATTCACACACTCAGTCACCTACATGCACACACACACACACACCATACATATCCTTTGCCATATGCCTGATGCTTACTTACTTACTCTATTCTGATCTGATTAATTGTACGTTGAGTTCGATCTTGTAAACGATCGTAAATTTTTAAACCTCTTTGTTTTTAGGGTTTTGAATGGGTTCTGTTAGCTATACGTAAACCTAATCGGATCTTTTGACACCCAACATATATGCATATGAGTCTATCTGTATACGAATTGTATAAAGATTAAAGACATCTCGTATATGTTATGTTGGGTGGTCGATCGGTGTTATGTACGGCTTAATTACACATTTATGAGTTCATGTAATTAAAAAAAAAAGCTATGTGAGTCGTATAGACCTATATGACTCGTATGTTTTACCTAAAGTTATTTATATACGCGTCATATGAAGTTATTTATATAAGCGTCGTATATTCCTATATGACTCGTATAATTTTCGAGGTGTCAAAAGATCCATTAAAGGGCGTGTGCCATTATTCTGAGCCTTATTATTATTATTATTATTGTTGTTGTTGTTGTTGTTATTATTATTATTATTATTATTATTATTATTTTGCAGCCTGAAGAGGAAGAGATGCTAGTCCCACATTCTGAGTTTGCTGCTTCTGAAGGATCTCAACCAGTGGAAGGTATTCATGGATTTGTGTTGTTTTCCGTCCGATAAAATTTGTGTATTTCGTGTTCGTGCTAGTGTAGATATATGTAATTTGATTGATAGTTAGTAAATTAACCTATGGAGTACTCTTTTTATTCTATCAGGAGACGCTAATGGCGCTGATGCATCAGCAAAGTTCAGATGGACTATAGAGAATTTCTCAAGATTGACTAGAGAAAAGTTGTATTCTGATGTTTTTTCTGTTGGAGGATATGGATGGTATCTTTTGTTTTACCTATAATCTATATATGTTATTTAAGTTTGCAATAATTTCATAGTAAGGTTTATATCATAATCTGACATGTGTCTTGGTCAGGCGAGTGCTTGTATACCCGAAAGGAAATGTCCGCGAGGATTGTTTGTCGGCGTATCTTGATGTTGCTGATTCCAGCATATTGCCATATGGTTGGAGTAAAGATGCTCAGTTTAGCCTAGCTGTGGTTGATCAAATTCATAGCAAGTTCACCATACTGAAAGGTAATTATTTTGCTTTCATACACGAGGCATAGTTGGTAAACATGCATGACAAATTTGTAATAAACATACGATTTACAAGTTTTAATGATCCTCAAGAGAAAGAGTCGATCAACATTCTGATTGGCTAGTTAATGTACTCATGTCAATTGTGATGCTTGGATACTTTTGGAATGTAGCTTACTATATATCTTACTTATTTGATTGTAATACATTTAACAAAGTCTATATTCTTTTAAAAACTCATGTAGAGACATGGAGTGCAAATAGTAATTTCCATACGGCGTTTTTCACTTAAAGGATATATGTTATGATGCTCTGCGTGTTGTCTGCGGATTGGTTTTAGTATTACCTATTTAAGAGTGTTAATCATCATTTTTGGTTTACGATAGTAAATTTGTGTTCTATAAACATATGATTTACAAGTTTTCAAGATCCTCAAGAGAAAGAGTCAATCAACTTTCAGATTGGCTAATTAATATAATCATGACATTTGATGCATATTGTGATACTTTTAGAATGTAAGTATAATTTTCTTATTTATTTGATCTAACTTTTTTAGGTTTTGGGGCAAAAGAGCAATAATCTATTAGAATTTTATTCAAGATTCTATTTTATATCTAAGAAAATTTTGAGAAATTTACAGTTTCATGGTGAGATTAACAAAGCCTATAATCTTTTGAAAACTCATGAAGAAATATAGTGTGCAAATAGTAATATATATTCATGTGGCGTTTTTCCATTTAAAGGATAATGGTATGATCTCTACGTGTTATGTGTGGATGCTTTTGTCTCCTTAAGAGTGTTAACCATCACCGTTTGGCACACGATATATTGTGTATTTTGTGTGTTTGACGTATTAAAACATTGTCTACCTTAGACATTCATTGTTTTAACAAGGTAATTTTTATTGTCATAATCATATAGTATATGATGTCTGTGTTTGTTGTGAATGTGAAAAACAATTATATTTATAACTTAAGTGTAATCTGCAACCTATCACATGCCAGACACTCTTAGTTGAGGTTTTCTTAATAGATATCCTAATTAAGTTTTCATAATTCATAAAATCTTTTAACTTTGAAGGACAATGATATTTGTTTATATTCATATATCATCTTTGTTAAAAGATGAGTTGGTAATTTGATGTTTGTTACAAGTGTATTGACTTTTTTTTTTTTATCCTTGATTCCTTGCAGATGCCCAACATCAGTTCCATGCACGAGAAAGTGATTGGGGTTTCACGTCATTTATGCCTCTTAGTGAGCTATATGACCCGAGTAAAGGATATCTTTTGAATGATACATGCATAGTTGAAGCTGATGTGGCAGTCCGGAAGGTTGTTGATAACCAGTCACATGACTCAAAAAAAGAAACTGGTTATGTTGAGCCTGAAAATCAAGGTGCTACTTGCTATATGAACTCTTTGCTTCAGACTTGTACCACATCCTTATTTATGTTGTTCTGTTTCCTCCGCTAAATCTGTGTATTTGTTCGTAAATTAACGTATGTAGTACCCTTTTTTGGACAGCTGCACCTGCAGAAGGTGCTAATGCTGTTGATGTACCAATAGTTGATGATCCATCATCAGCAAGGTTCACTTGGACAATAGAGAATTTCTCAAGATTGACTGACACAAAGCTGCGTTCTGATGTTTTCGTTGCTGGAGGATATGAATGGTATCTTTTGTTTTATATATATTTGTTATCTAAGTTCGCAATCATTTCACAGTAAGATCTCACTGTGGTAATTGGTTTATGGTATTTTGCTGACATCATGTCTTGGTCAGGCGAGTGTGCATATTTCCGAAAGGAAACGGCGTGGACCATTTGTCAATGTATCTTGATGTTGCTGATTCCACCACATTGCCACATGGATGGAGTAGAGATGCTCAGTTTAGCCTAGCTGTGGTAGATCAAATTCATAGCAAGTTCACCATAACGAAAGGTAATTATTTCGCTTCCTTTTAAGTGATAACAAACTAGACTCCTGTACATTAACAGTCTATATAATGGATTATAAAATACACTTCTGCGAGAAGTTAATTACAGTACCAGGGAAGCGTTAAGGAGAATTTAATTGTACGACGTTGGTCTAGAAATTGGTAATTATTTTGCTTCCTTTTTGAAGCTTTGATTATATATTTGAATCTTTAAGTTTAGTTAGTTACAAATGGTAATTGGGATCTTATTTTTGATGCATTTTGCATTCACAAACACAACCCAACATTATATTCGCACAAATTTTCGATGCATTTTGCATTCACAACACTAGTTGAGCCCAAGTTAGTAAAGATGCGTAATGAATTTGTGTTCTATAAACATATTATTTACAAGTTTTCAATATCCCGAAGAGAGAGAGTTTAACGACTTTCGGATTGGCTAGTTAATATGATGGCGTTATATGTAATGCGTGTGATACTTTTGGAATGTAGGTAACTGCATTTCTTATGTATTTGATACGAAATTGTTATAACATTACTGTTTTTGCCTTATAAAACATCATTTACCTTAGACATTCACTGTTTTTACAAGGTTGTCTTGATGATCAATCCATATAGTTTATGAAGTCTATATTTGTTGTAAATGTGAAAGCATTATCTTTTATCTTTTAATTGGATATATATATGTAGTTTACAATGTAGTTTCCTTTATAGATATCATAAGTCTTTATAGTTCAAAAAATCTTTTAAGGACAAGTATAGTTCTAACATTCCCATCACTTTTCTTGCTCTCATCATCACATGACAATTTGGGCTGGTGATTAAGTGTTAATTATGACTCTTTTATCCTTGCAGATGCCCAACATCAGTTCAATGCACCAGAAAGTGATTGGGGTTTCACGACATTTATGCCTCTTAGCGATCTACATGACCCGAGTAAAGGATATCTTCTTAATGATGCATGCATGGTTGAAGCTGTCGTGGCAGTCCGGAAGGTAGTTGATGTGGAAAATTCCGGATAGCATATGGATTAAAAGTTAGGGTGGTTTGGTTTGATCTCGAGGGGCGGTTTGGAGGAGATCAAAAGTATAGGGATCGAAAGTTTAATGTTTGGTTTAAACTTAGTATTATCGTGTGTTTATGTTATTGTGATGTTTGTGTCTGTCGGGTAAGGATCAATAGTTATTTAGTATTTTAGGTCGTAGTCTTTGACTTATCGAGTGTGTAATTTTGTTGTTCTGATAATAAAAAAAGAGTCGATCGTCCAGGTCAATCGTCTATGTTTTCTGTGTAACTAGGGTGCTCAATCGCCTATGTGTTATGTGTAACTAGGGTGCTGTTGGATAAAGTCTGATTACCAGGTTAGCGGTTGATGACAAGTCGCGTGTGGATGAGTATAAAGTGAGACTAATCATGAAAATGCCATGAGATTGTTTGGATCAATAAGTAATGTTATAACAATGTTGTATCTAAAGGTTTAGTAATAAAGAAAAGTCCAAAACTATAGTGATAAAGAGGAGTACAACGCTATAGTGAATAAGAGTCCAAAGTTGTAGTGGTAAAGAATGGTATAAAGGTATGTTGTGGCCACGGTTTAAAGTTATAGTGATAAATCAAGGTCTATATTTTATAGTTATAAAATGGAATATAAAGGTACACTAATAAATTAAAATATAAATGCATAGTGAATTAGTTACAAAATGGAATTTAGACGGATAGTGATAAACCTGTTTTCAAAGGCGTAGTGATAAATAAATTCAGACAATGTGATGAAATGATATAATAAATGAGAAAAGTCTTGCATGAGAAGTTATACCAGATTACCAGGCCGGCCAGCTGGGAGGGGGTGAGGTTGGTAATGGCCCGATATCCCAAGGGGTTAGGATCTTCACGATGATGATCATAACAGTGGATAAATCTAGCTCTGATACCACATGTTGGACCGTGATCATCATATTATGCAGCGGATTGACATTATCATAATCGGATTATCATCATCTTTGAGTAATATGCAAAAACATCATGAAGAACATATGGATATTATTGGAAATGGTGTTGGAGAGAATGTATACAGGAAAAACTGCATACAAAACCCACACACCCAAATGTTTACAATGAATTCCTATATATAGTATGGTTTTGGCGGTTATGTTGATATAACTACCTTTTAACCGCCATGTTAACTAACCCTATTACAAATACTATTAAATATACAATAAAACATATTAATGGAAGTTTAGTTTACTAAATATCCAATAGTGGTTGGATCCATCCACTAGCTTTTTGAATTGAACTAGTACACAAGCCTATAAGGATGGCCCCAATGGTATCGGTGCGTCTTTGATTTCGGTATACGCACTGATCGACATGATCTCCTGCTCATCGGTCCAACGTACCATGGTTAAATTAGATGAAAGTTTGGTGACGGTGGAGCTCGATGGGTTAAATGGATGAGGATTGGATGTTGAAGACTCAGTGATGATGGAGCTCGGTGGGCTTGGGGTGACTAATGAGATAAGCTTTGGTATATATAAAGTGAAATGAAAAAAAAACAATTTTAACTGTCGCTGCACAGTCAAATGACAAAGCGGTAAAAAGAGTAATACATTCAAAGCTCGGTTAGTTTTTGCCAAGCTAATTTTTTTGGACCGTCGCCGAGAGGGCGATAGCCGAGTGACACTATCGGAAGAGTGCCCTATGAAATACCATAACTACCCTCAACCCCGACTATATATATGTAGTCATCACTCATCAGTCACCTCTACTTCTGTTGTTGATCAAACTTGACGTATACCACCATCACCTCACCGCTGATTCGCCTTGCCCTTCGATGACTCCGCCTCCTATAGATCATGTAACAACAACTATTATATATCATTTCATGCTTAATTAATCTCTCACACACATAAACTAATTCACACACTCAGTCACCTACATGCACACACTGACACACACACCATACATATCTTTTGCCATATGCCTGATGCTTACTTACTTACTCTATTCTGATCTGATTAATTGTACGTTGAGTTCGATCTTGTAAACGATCGTAAATTTTTAAACCTCTTTGTTTTTAGGGTTTTGAATGGGTTCTGCTAGCTATACGTAAACCTAATCGGATCTTTTGACACCCAACATATATATGATTCTATATCTGTATACGAATTGTATAAAGATTAAAGACAGTACCTCATATATGTTATGTTGGGTGGTCGATCGGTGTTATGTACGGCTTAATTACACATTTATGAGTTCATGTAATTAAAAAAAAGCTATGTGAGTCGTATAGACCTATACGACTTGTATGTTTTACCTAAAGTTATTTAGATACGCGTCATATGAAGTTATTTATATAAGCGTCGTATAGACCTATACGACTTGTATGTTTTACCTAAAGTTATTTAGATACGCGTCATATGAAGTTATTTATATAAGCGTCGTATATTCCTATACGACTCGTATATTTGTCGAGGTGTCAAAAGATTCATTAAAAGGCGTGTGCCATTATTCTGAGCCTTATTGTTATTATTATTATTATTATTATTATTATTATTATTATTATTATTATTATTATTATTATTATTATTATTATTATTATTATTATGCAGCCTGAAGAGGAAGAGATGCCAGTACATTCTGAGTTTGCTGCTTCTGAAGGATCTCAACCAGTGGAAGGTATTCATGGATTTGTGTTGTTTTCCGTCCGATAAAATTTGTGTATTTCGTGTTCGTGCTAGTGTAGATATATGTAATTTGATTGATAGTTAGTAAATTAACCTATGGAGTACTCTTTTTTCTCTATCAGGAGACGCTAATGGCGCTGATGCATCAGCAAAGTTCAGATGGACTATAGAGAATTTCTCAAGATTGACTAGAGAAAAGTTGTATTCTGATGTTTTCTCTGTTGGAGGATATGGATGGTATCTTTTGTTTTACTTTTACCTATAATCTATGTTATTTAAGTTTGCAATAATTTCATAGTAAGGTTTATATCATAATCTGACATGTGTCTTGGTCAGGCGAGTGCTTGTATACCCGAAAGGAAATGTCCGCGAGGATTGTTTGTCGGTGTATCTTGATGTTGCTGATTCCAGCATATTGCCATATGGTTGGAGTAAAGATGCTCAGTTTAGCCTAGCTGTGGTTGATCAAATTCATGGCAAGTTCACCATACTGAAAGGTAATTATTTTGCTTTCATCCACGAGGCATAGTTGGTAAACATGCATGACAAATTTGTGTAAACATATGATTTACAAGTTTTAATGATCCTCAAGAGAAAGAGTCGATCAACATTCTGATTGGCTAGTTAATGTACTCATGTCAATTGTGATGCTTGGATACTTTTGGAATGTAGCTTACTATATATCTTACTTATTTGATTGTAATACATTTAACAAAGTCTATATTCTTTTAAAAACTCATGTAGAGACATGGAGTGCAAATAGTAATTTACATACAGCGTTTTTCGACTTAAAGGATATATGTTATGATGCTCTGCGTGTTGTCTGCGGATTGGTTTTAGTTTTACCTATTTAAGAGGGTTAATCATCATTTTTTGGTTTACGATAGTAAATTTGTGTTCTGTAAACATATGATTTACAAGTTTTCAAGATCCTCAAGAGAAAGAGTCAATCAACTTTCAGATTGGCTAATTAATATAATCATGACATTTGTGATGCATATTGTGATACTTTTAGAATGTAGGTAAGTATATTTCTTATTTATTTGATATAACTTTTTTAGGTTTTGGGGCAATAGAGCAATAATCTGTTAAAATTTTATTCGAGATTCTATTCTATTTTATATCTAAGAAATTTTTGAGAAATTTACAGTTTCATGGTGAGATTAACAAAGCCTATAATCTTTTGAAAACTCATGAAGAAATATAGTGTGCAAATAGTAATATTCATGTGGCGTTTTTCGATTTAAAGGATAATGGTATGATCTCTACGTGTTATGTGTGGATGTTTTTGTCTCCTTAAGAGTGTTAACCATCACCGTTTGGCACGCAATATATTGCGCATTTTGTGTGTTTGATGCATTAGAACATTGTCTACCTAAGACATTCATTGTTTTAACAAGGTAATTTTAATTGTCATAATCATATAGCATATGATGTCTGTGTTTGTTGTGAATGTGAAAAACATTTATATTTATAACTTAGTTGAGGTTTTCTTAATAGATATCCTAATTGAGTTTTCATAATTCATAAAATCTTTTAACTTTGAAGGACAATGATATTTGTTTATATTCATATATCATCTTTGTTAAAAGCTGAGTTGGTAATTTGATGTTTGTTACAAGTGTATTGACTTTGTTTTATCCTTGATTCCTTGCAGATGCCCAACATCAGTTCAATGCACGAGAAAGTGATTGGGGTTTCACGTCATTTATGCCTCTTACTGAGCTATATGACCCGAGTAAAGGGTATCTTTTGAATGATACATGCATAGTTGAAGCTGATGTGGCAGTCCGGAAGGTTGTTGATAACCAGTCACATGACTCAAAAAAAGAAACTGGTTATGTTGAGCCTAAAAATCAAGGTGCTACTTGCTATATGAACTCTTTACTTCAGACTTGTACCACATCCTTATTTATGTTGTTCTGTTTCCTCCGCTAAATCTGTGTATTTGTTCGTAAATTAACGTATGTAGTACCCTTTTTTGGACAGCTGTACCTGCAGAAGGTGCTAATGCTGTTGATGCACCAATAGTTGATGATCCATCATCAGCAAGGTTCACTTGGACAATAGAGAATTTCTCAAGATTGACTGACACAAAGCTGTGTTCTGATGTTTTCGTTGCTGGAGGATATGAATGGTATCTTTTGTTTTAGCTATATATATATATATTTGCTATCTAAGTTCGCAATCATTTCACAGTAAGATCTCACTGTGGTAAATGGTTTATGGTATTTTGCTGACATGGTATCTTGGTCAGGCGAGTGTGCGTATTTCCGAAAGGAAACGGAGTGGACCATTTGTCAATGTATCTTGATGTTGCTGATTCCACCACATTGCCACATGGATGGAGTAGAGATGCTCAGTTTAGCCTAGCTGTGGTAGATCAAATTCATAGCAAGTTCACCATAACGAAAGGTAATTATTTCGCTTCCTTTTAAGTGATAACAAACTAGACTCCTGTATATTAACAGTCTATATAATGGATTATAAAATACACTTCTGCGAGAAGTTAATTACAGTACCAGGGAAGCGTTAAGGAGAATTTAATTGTACGACGTTGGTCTAGAAATTGGTAATTATTTTGCTTCCTTTTTGAGGCTGTGATTATATATTTGAATCTTTAAGTTTAGTTAGTTACAAATGGTAATTGGGATCTTATTTTTGATGCATTTTGCATTCACAAACACAACCCAACATTATATTCGCACAAATTTTCGATGCATTTTGCATTCACAACACTAGTTGAGCCCAAGTTAGTAAAGATGCGTAATGAATTTGTGTTCTATAAACATATTATTTACAAGTTTTCAATATCCCGAAGAGAGAGAGTTTAACGACTTTCGGATTGGCTAGTTAATATGATGGCGTTATATGTAATGCGTGTGATACTTTTGGAATGTAGGTAACTGCATTTCTTATGTATTTGATACGAAATTGTTATAACATTACTGTTTTTGCCTTATAAAACATCATTTACCTTAGACATTCACTGTTTTTACAAGGTTGTCTTGATGATTGAAGAAACAAATAGTCTAACCTCCTTGTAAGGATGATAGCCTAGATGCAACCACAGGATTGATCCTTCACTAGCACTTCCTGGATTGAGGTAACCTGCAAATAAGATCAAGTGGGTAGGGAGACAACTACACGAGGTAGTAGTTTATAACAAAAACGGGGGTGAATGGGGATACTATCAAGTGTGATAGCTCTTAGGGTTAGCCAAAAGTGTCCTCTCTATTAAGGAGGGTGACCCCTTATATAGAGGTGGACGTATGCCACCATTACCCAGAACCCTAATCATAATGGGCCAGGCCCGATTAGGGTTGTCTCCACTACCCAAGGATTATATTAGTAAAGTAGTTAAGATATAGCGATAAATGAGGGATCCTGAAACGATTACCGCCTTTACCGCTTACGCGCGCGAGTATCTCTCCACGATTGTAGGAGAGTTGTTGCTGCTTCGCTGATATCACTCCGCGATGATAGGAAGGTGGTAAATGCTTTGATATACGGATTGACCTCTTCCAGGCGCATGAAGATCTTCCGCGGGCTGAATTCCGGGTTTGGGTATGCTCTGCGCATTTGTGAGCACCCAATCCCATCAAGTCCCCCCAGTCCAGCGTGTACCCTTTTCTCGAGTGTATGAGAGAAGGGGGTGGATGGTGGACTTGAATAGTTAAAGCCCCTGGATGATAGCTCATCTTTCCTTGGTTGTGAAATCCTGGTAAACAGTGGTCCGTTGTTGTTAATTATCGGAGAATCAGAGCGTCGGTTGTACGAGACATGGATTGTTTGTTATGCGGAGAACGGAGCACTTGGCATGCGGAGAGCGGAGAACGGTACTTATATTTGACGTTGAGTCTCCGCGTTGTGCTGACGTGGCTCTACAGCGTAGGACAGCTGTTGATTAATTAGTAAAGGATGGTGGTTAGCGTCTGCCACAAGCTATACGTGTGTCAGTGAGCGTCCCATCGGTTATTGTGGACAGCTGTGTCAAGCGCGTGGCCTAGCGCGTGATGCGCGCGTGTGCAGTCAAAATAGCTGTGCATAGCCACGTGTCGTTTGAGAAAACGTTTCCTCTTTCCCATGCTGACGTCAGTGGCAGTTATAGCCCACCCTATAAAAGGATTTCAAAATATTTCGAACCACACCATTTTCACACTTCTCCTTTCACATCTTCCAACTATCCTTCTTCTCTTTATTTTTCTGAGTAGCCGTTATCTTTATTCAATCATCAAGAATGTCTCAAGAAACATCTGGTACTGCTGATGTGACCAAGATGACCGAAAAAACCGAGAAGGGCATATCCACAACCGTTGTCAAGTGGGATGCCTCTTCATTCTCTTCATTCCTTGATCAGTATGGAATTGAGGCTGAGTGGGAGCCTGAACTTCCTGCTGCTGGTAAGACAGCGTTGGACGCTCCCCCTGGTAAGATTACTTTGTATGAAGCGTTCTTTTCCCGGTGTTGTTTTCGTCTTCCCACAACGAAGTTCTTGGTGAGTACCCTTATGAAATATGGAGTTCACCCAACTCAAATGACTCCGTTTGGGTTGTCCAGACTTGTGCATTTTGAGGCGACCTGTCGGTCGCTCGACCTAGAGCCGTCTTTTGATATGTTAAACGTGTTTTATGTTCTTGAGGAGGCCCGTGGTGGACGCGGGTGGTATAGTGTAGCTCCTCGTAGAAATCAGACACAGATCGTCTCAGAGAGCCCCAAATCAATGTACGATTGGAAAGAAAAGTTTTTCTATATACACCGAGGGGTGATCCCTGCGGCCATGCAATGGATGAGCATTGGTGTGAAGGAAAAGATTGCGGAGTTCCCGCCTATGAAGGATTTTGACAGCCGACCGTGGTATGACACGCTGTGTGCCCATTCCACTCCGCTGTCTATGGAGAAGTGCCCAGAGGGCGTACTTGTGATGCTAGGGCTCAGCCGTTTAGGTAACCCGGAGGGGCAAGAGCCCACTGCTGTTGATGCTAGTAAGTACACGTGAATTTCTTCTCCATTGCCTCTGTCTTTCATTCTTGTTTTTGTATTTTATGTCTATGTCCCTGTAGGAATGACAAAGTTCGATTTGTTCGATGCCCGGGGTTCTGCGAAACTGAAGTATGTTGCTTTGCCCCAAGGAACTCCGACAGTGATTGAGCGGCTGGCTCAGAATTTTTTGATGCCACAGCTTAAGGATGCACCTCAACACTATACGCGCACAGGTTACATCCTATACTGCCTCTCAATATTCTATATAATATGTCTTGACTTGTATTGTGGGAGATTCCTGCGCCGAAAAAAGGGTGCGTTGTGTTTCCACGCATTGCAAACTTTGACCCGCGTGCCCTTTGTTACAGGCGCAGGGATTTGCCCAGTCAAGAAGACCGGAAGTGGGCCGGTTGAAACTTCCACGGGTCGTAAAAAGATATCTTGTTCAGGTATATGATGTCATATGTTATCCCAGTATGTATTAAGTTTGAACCTTATTTTATATCTTTCCTTAGGTGCGGGTCCGAAGCGTCAGCGGAAAGACTCTCGTAAAGGGAAGAAGGTGGCTTCCAGCTCTGCTGTTGTTAGAGAGGATGACGAAGCCACAGAGTCAGATGATGATGTTAAGCGTCAGCGCACGCGTGGTCCTACACCCATTGATAACTCTGTTAAAGTTTCTGATGAGCTATATCAGAAACGCATTGAAGATCTTGCTCAGACGCAAGTTCAAATTTCAAGACCGTCTGCAGATGTCACTAAACCGACTTCGTCCACCGTGGTAGAGGAGTTAGCTCCTAATACAGGGACAAATGTCAAAACTGCTGGCCCAAAGATAATGGTGAAGCCTCCGCCTAAACGGAAACCTGTGTTGATCAAATCTATCAAACAGACCTCTGGTAAGTGTCTGTGATAGAGTTTATGTTTAAGTTCTGTATATGGGACACGAAATCATCCCTTTCATCCTTTGTGTTCGTAGGTAAAGGTGCTGCGCCACAGGGGGCATTGAAAAAACCCAATCCCGTCATAGAGAAAGTGAGTGAGCCTATCCCTGAGGATGTGCAGGGCCCAAGTCCTTCTGACTTGGAAACTCGGGGATCTTCTCAAGTAGAAGGGATTGTGGTGTCCCCGAAGGGAAGTGGAGATCCTGGTAAGAACCCTTTGGTTGAGTTGTCCCCTGTTGATGTGGATACAACAATCATGGCGACGGATATTGCTCAAGGAGAAAAGGGTAGTCAGCCGGATTCATCTAAGGCGGATAAATCTGTACACGCGGACGTCCCTGCGGATAAGGTTACCGCGGAAAGCATGCGGACCTCTTCGACTCCTAAGGGGGATATCACTAAAACTGCTCGCGGGTCTGGGAAAACAAGTGGGAGCGGAACGAGGGTTGCTCCTCGTGATTTTGATCCAAACAGGCCCTATCAGCCCCGATGGGATATAAGGCAAACGACCCGCTTTACCAATCCTTTGCTTGCCGAGGATTTTATCTCCTATGCTGTTCCGCCTAGCGAGCGTGATTATCAAGACAGTGTTGACCGTCGTTCATTGTTTTCCGACATGAGCCTGAATCTTGCATTGAGCCTCAGTAACTTCGGGTCAATGCTGCGACGAGAAGAGGAATTCCAACGTTCTTGGCAGGCTCTCAGGAGTGCTGAAGAAGCACAAAAGGAACGGGAGGAAGAATTCCAAAAATTCCGTGCAGGTGCCCATTCTGAAGTTGAGCGATTGCGGGATCAACTTCGATCTGCTGAGGGTGAGATTCAGAGAATGAAGAAGGAGAAAGCTGACGCTGCCAAGGGGTGGAAAGATTCCTGTGAGCGTACCAATCTAGAGTTGGAACGTGGCCGGAAAGCCAACGAGAAGTTGAAGAATGAAGTTGCCCGCGTTGTTCGCGAAGCAGAGGAGAAGCAAAAACTGCTGGATGCTAAGCAGTCTGAATTGTCTGAAACTATCCTCAAGCTGAAAGAGCAACATGAGAGCCTAGTGTCTGCCACTACGCAAGTTTCCGGACTAGAATCGCAGGTGAAGAGCCTTGAGGAAGAAAAAGCACAACTTGGTGAAACGAATGCTTTATTGGATTCCTCGCGTGTGCAGCTAGAAGTGAGCCTTCAACAAACGCAAAACGAGCTCCGAACTGCTGTGCAAACTTCGCATGCTGCCCGGGAGCGTTTGACTTGGATGATGCAACACGGTCTTCAAGGGGTTTGAATTCCTTTGACCTTTGTTGCTAGTATATGTGTTGCCCTATTGTTTAGTGCTTTATTTTTGTCTCTGTTTGGTCCATAGGTTTTTAAACGCATATGGAACGAGCCGAAGTTTGGCGATGCCGTTGCGAAGATCGGTGCGTCTTCCATGCGGAGTGGCCAGCAGGAAGGGTTTGTTGAAGGTTATCATCATCATGCGGCAGGTTTGGCTCTTGAAGACGGAGAGCACTTTGGCAAACCTTATGAAGAGGAAGCCATTGCTGCGCAGCAGGAGTTTGAGGCTCTCACCTTTGATGTCTTTGACGTGGTTGATCATTGCTTAAAGTCGGATGATCCAATAGGTCAGCTGCGTGGATATTTTGAAGAATCTGATCGTCTTGGTGCAGAGCTCGAAGAGAAAGAGCGTAAAGAGGAAGAGATGCGCAAAGCCGCTGCACAAGGAGGATGTGAATCATCCAATGCTGCTGTTGGGTCTGGTGCGCAGAACGAGGAGGCAGATGATGACGCTTACATAGATTTGATAGACTATAATTAGCTTTCATTGTAATGTGTCAAACTCCTTTGCTTTGTGTTTGTTTTTTGTACTTGAACACATGGATGTTTTCTTATGCCTCGTTTTGTCAAGTTTAAATAATTAATTCTTTGTGTGGAGTGCAACTGTTGAAATGCCATGATGATTAGATGACGTCAGCCCTGGAAAAATGTGGTGCCACTTGTCCTGCTGATGTCATCTGTCAGTTTTTTGGCGGCGCTGCAGCTGACTGATGTGACTGTTGACATCCGCACTTGAGTATTAACCATTAATGGCAATTAATGGCTCTTCTTGTTTTTTCTATAAAAGGTTAACCATGGATTAGCATTTTCCATTAACTTTTTATCTTTTTTACCAACTTTTTCCATGGCATCTCCATTAAGAATCTCCAAAGCTGAAGTTGAAGCCTTGCAGGGGATGCTGTCACTTGCTGATCATCCCCCTGTGATCAAGGTACCTCCAACTCCCATGCACCAGCTAGCTACTTACTGTGGCTATCTGTTGTTCACTGAAGATTGCCAAGTGGATCAACCGGTGAAGAGTGCGCCGATTGATATTCCGGTGAAGATGAAACAACTAAGTGAGCTCGAAGATCGCCCCAAGATTCCCAAGATAAGGCTTCGTCGAACTGCCACCGGTTGGCAGTATGCAAGTTGATATTTCTTTATTGTCGTAATGTTTTGCTACATAGCCCTAGGTGCATGTATTGTGATGGCTTGAATCACCACTTTTGTATGTTTCTGTTGAACTGGTGATAATATGTAAGTATGCCACTGTTTTGCTTAATGAAATGTGTATCTTGACCATCGTTGGCTTTATTTGTTGATCAAATAGAATAAAAATAGACTAAAAATTCTTTTTATTAAAAACGGAATGGTCATAGCCATTGTTTATTACAGAACGAGTGAAATACTTCATAAATAACATTTGCGCAGTTGAGCCGCGTTCCATGTACGTGGAATGGGGGTGCCATCTAAGCGCTCCAAGGCATAAGCCCCCTTTCCCAGCACTTCTTGAATTTTGTACGGCCCTTCCCAATTTGGTGCCAATTTGCCAGACTTTTCTGCGCCGGATGCCTCGTTATTGCGGAGAACGTAGTCCCCTGCGCGGAAAACCTCTGCCTTCACTTTTGCGTTGTAGTATCCATATAGTTTATGAAGTCTATATTTGTTGTAAATGTGAAAGCATTATCTTTTATCTTTTAATTGGATATATATATGTAGTTTACAATGTAGTTTCCTTTATAGATATCATAAGTCTTTATAGTTCAAAAAATCTTTTAAGGACAAGTATAGTTCTAACATTCCCATCACTTTTCTTGCTCTCATCATCACATGACAATTTGGGCTGGTGATTAAGTGTTAATTATGACTCTTTTATCCTTGCAGATGCCCAACATCAGTTCAATGCACATGAAAGTGATTGGGGTTTCACGACATTTATGCCTCTTAGCGATCTACATGACCCGAGTAAAGGATATCTTCTTAATGATGCATGCATGGTTGAAGCTGTCGTGGCAGTCCGGAAGGCAGTTGATGTGGAAAATTCCGGATAGCATATGGATTAAAAGTTAGGGTGGTTTGGTTTGATCTCGAGGGGCGGTTTGGAGGAGATCAAAAGTATAGGGACTAAAAGTTTAATGTTTGGTTTAAACTTAGTATTATCGTGTGTTTATGTTATTGTGATGTTTGTGTCTGTCGGGTAAGGATCAATAGTTATTTAGTATTTTGAGTCGTGGTCTTGACTTATCGAGTGTGTAATTTTGTTTTTCTGATAATAAAAAAAGAGTCGATCGTCCAGGTCAATCGCCTGTGTGTTCTGTGTGACTAGGGTGTTGTTGGATAAAGTCTGATTACCAGGTTAGCGGTTGATGACTAGTCGCATGACTCAAATTGGATAAAGAGATTATGTGGATGGGTATAAAGCGAGACCAATCATGAAAATGCCATGAGATTGTTTGGATCAGGAAGCAACGTTGTTATAACAATGTTGTATCTAAAGGCTTAGTAATAAAGAAAAGTCCAAAACCATAGTTTAAAGTTGTGATAAATCAAGGTCCAAATGTATAGTTATAAAGTAGAGTATAAAGGTATATTAATAACTTAAACTATAAATGTATAGTGAATTAGTTACAAAACGGAATTTAGACGGATAGTGATAACCACCTTATGGTGGAGTGGTATGGAGGCTCAATGATAGAAGACCTATGGCTAAAAGATCATGGGTTCGATTCTTGAGAGCGCCGGGTTTTACCGATTATTCCATTGTTGTGCTTTACGGGCGGGTGGATAGTCTGGTTTTCCCCGGAATTGGTGAACTTGGTGAAACCAAGAGCTCCCTTACATGTCTGGCTATGCTGGGTGGAAGGGGTTCTGATTTGATTGAGTAAGGACTCCGAAGGGAGTTCTTGGTGAATTTCGTTGGCCGTTCAAAAAAAAAAGATAAATCGGATTTCAAAGGCATAGTGATAAATAAATTCAGACTATGTGATGAAATGATATAATAAATGAGAGAAGTCTTGCATGAGAAAGTTACACTAGGCCGACCGGCCGGGAGGGGTGGGGTTGGAAATGGCCCATGGCCCGATCTCCCGGAGGGTCGGGATCTTTTTAAACATATAATACTTTATTACACACTTAAACACATTAACATTTTATTTATTTTCAATCCATTAAACACCAAAGCTCATTTAAAATTTGCCAATAGTTTAGAATTAAACCCAATTTAAAGACAATTGCGATGACAGTGAATAGCAAAAAGAAACGAACATAACAAAATGGTTTGGTGTTTAAATCTTTGAACGCTTTAGCTTTATCATAGGGGTGTTTTATTCTACTCACATAGGGCCGAATAATTTTTGAGGATTCTCGAGGACGACTTGGATATGATAACTTTTAAATGACTATAAAGATAGCATGATGATACCGAGTTTAATGATATGGTTATAGAGAATGTGACATGTAAGAAGTTATAGAAAAGTATTTGTTAATATACGTTCATTGTTTTTAAAGTTATATGGATTTGTGAGTCTAAAGTATCAATTTTAATGTAGCTTAGTTGCTAAAAGGCTTTTGGGAATATATTATGGACTTATCACAAGTCAGAAACGTCTTTGTGCATAATGGTATGTAGTATGTAGTAGACGAATTAATGACTTGAGTACTATAACCACAAACTAGGTATTTTGACTTGTACAAGATTGGTTTCATATGACCCATACTAATATATCTCACTAAGAGAGTTTGAATATACAGACTTGAATGAACAAAAAAAACATAGAAAATTGAATGAAAAATGAAAAGGCATATAACGATTATTTAAGTAAGTTTTGACAGAATCTTACATTGTGTCAAATAAGTGTCTTGGATAATGAGGGATCTTACGTTAGATCAAATAATTTGTACTTATATTTAGGAATCTTACATTAAGTCAAATAATTCGTTAAATTAAGTAAAGCATGTATATGACTTGTATAGCTTTATACGAGTCGTATACAGGCTCATATAATGCAAATACAGGAAAGAATATACGACGGGTATAAGGCCTATACCAGTCGTATACTGACATAAACAACGGCGGATGAACATCATGTGCCCAGTAACACCCGAAATTTTGAAAACTCTATTTTAATAATATTAACCCATTAAGAACATGGGTTAAGTTTTACTTATACATAAATATATGTATGCTAAATACCAAAGACTTGTCTAGGATAAAATGGTGACTAATTAAACATTTGTACAAACTTGAGGACTAAAGTTGTCATATATACAAACTAGGAGTGTGAATGTTATTAAAAAAACAAGAAGGTGTTGGTGGTCAGACACTTTGGTCGACCAAAACACCATCAACACACACACTAAACACATACTCACTCTAAACACTGATTTCTTCAAATTCAAGGGGAAAATCAAGGTGAATCTGATGCATGTTCACATAAAACGAATCACCATCAAAATCTGAACAAGAGGTATGTTAAATCTTTTGATTTGGTGATGATTCCCAAAAGTATGGTTATTGTTGTTAACTCTAATTAGTGGGGAAAATAATTAATTTATGAAGTAGACTAGCTTGTATGAGTAGGGGGTTATCAAATACCTAATATCTTGCATCAATTGTTAATATTGGGGTGAAATCACAATAACTATAATGGGAGGGGTGGGGTTCAACCCCTTGATAAAAAACCCCAAAGGCTTTGACTAAAATTTGAGATATAATGCTTATTAATGAACTTATATTGTCAAATTATGGTAATAACTTGAGTTTTGGTAAAAATGCTTGATAAAGGTAGGATTGTAAACTAGAGATTTGACTCATGAAATTTCTAGTCAAAATATGCGCACCAAGTGTTTGATTAAATGCTTAAATGAAATAAGGATTTATAAGTTTTCGGGTGATATGCACATTCGAAACTTGGATTCTTATATATATATATGTGTGTGTGTGTGTGTGATGGAACAATGATAGTGGATCCTAACGATACATTTGGTTTGCTCGAATAGGCGAGTATCAAGTGGAATCAAGGAGGTTAAGAGCGAGACGGACACTCGCCAAAGGGGGAAGCTTTGAGGTACGTTATATGTACGAGTTCATTTGCAAATTCCTTAATTTGTTACTTCTATGTGTGTTATGATAGAGAATGAACATGAACAATGATTGGATTCCATGTTAGACTTGGATTACTGGAAATTTTGACAAGAGTAGTTAAGTTAGTAAATCGTTGCTTGTAGTCTTAGAAGCCATTGAGGCAAAGATTATGTCCGAAATAAGCTGGCATGGCGTATTGCTAGGGTAAACAAGACCAATATGACCATGAGCATAGTGGCCACCTTCATGATCTTGTAATGGGTCAAAAAGGACAAAATCATGCTTGTTGAGCATTAGACGCAATAGACCAAGGCATAGTCAATTCCCAAAGCGGATTGTAGAGCCCGATGTAAAAATTGTAATAAAAATCGCTCTAGACTAAGTCTAGGATGATTGGATCACACAAATAAGTCGCAAAATTGGTTTGACAAATTGCAGAACCTGATCAATCATTCCGAACGGCCGTTCGCCTTGAGCGAATGCCTGTTCGCTGGAGATGAAAAAGTCTTGGAACTTTCTGTGATGACTGAACGGCCGTTCACCTGGACAATGCTGGGGATTGACTTATTTAATCGCTCTAACACATACTCCCTCCGTCCCAATTTAAATGTCCTGGGTCTAAAAACACACATTTTAAGAAATCTTTTGTTTGTATGTGAAAAAATGACAATAATATCCTTAAAAGTGGTGATTGTGTTTTGTCTTTTAGGTATAAGGGGCACTCAGATGGAGGATCAAGCAAGCAAACCAAACCGAACACGTTTATTTTGGAAGCCTTTTGTAATGGGTCGTGCAATGATATGTTGTGTACAACTAATGATGTTTTCCGCTGTGTTCAAACTTTGAAACTAGGTCTAATGTTGTTAAAACTTGAATTTCGTCTGTTTTTTAATAACATGTTTTGTTGTTAATGGGTGATGTATGAGCTTAACTAAATGTCTAAAATTGAAATACATTATTACTCTCTTAATCATGTTTAATATTGGATTTAGAGAATATGGCCTTACACCCAACATCCAACCGACCCAAATTCATATTGTTTATTTGACTTAAACCATTTGATCTCTTAGTATCTTGAAGGTGCTTTTTTCCTGTTTTTTTAAGGAAAAATGGAAATAAATAATCCCAACTATTCACTATTGGCCAATAACAGTCCCAACTACGAAAATCACCAATATTGGTCCCAACTTTCGACATATTGGAAACCAACGGACCCAAACTAACGGAGGCTAACTCCGTTAGTGTGATGCTGACGCGGCGCCACGTAGGATGCCACGTAGGATCATTTTGCCACGTGGCATGCCACGTAGGATGCCACATAGGATTATTTTGCCACGTGGCATGCCACGTAGGATGCCACGTAGGATCATCTTGCCACCTAAGCATGCCACGTCAGCATCACACTAACGGAGTTAGCCTCCGTTAGTTTGGGTCCGTTGGTTTCCAATATGTCGAAAGTTGGGACCAATATTGGTGATTTTCGTAGTTGGGACTGTTATTGGCCAATAGTGAATAGTTGGGATTATTTATTTCCATTATTCCTTTTTTTAATTGTATTTAATGTTTTCTATGTTTTTGTTTTCTATGTTTTTGTTTTCTATTTAGGCTATGGGGTGTGGTCACCCTTCCCCCTTCCCTCCCCCTTGTCCACGTCATTTCCCCCTTCCCCTCCCCCTTCTAGGGGAAATGGTTTCCCCTTCCCCCTTCCCTTTTTATTGTTTTTCTTCTCATTTCCCCAACCATTTTTAAATGTAAAAAAATAAAAAGAAGGTTATACACCCACCCATACCCATCTTCCTCATTACCCTCTTCTCCAAAAACTCACCTCCTGTCTAACTTTTTTCTTCATCACATTACACCCACAAACCAAACCTTAGAGAGAGAAACCCATCAAAACTCATCTTTTTTCCAAAACTCACCTCCAAAACTCACATTTTTTCTTCATCCTGGACTCCATCATCCTCCTCTACACCATCACCGTCGCCGCCGTGAACAACCACCACCTATTTTCCAACCACCGGCTGCAACGAGTGTCTTCCGCCTTTTTCTTCTTCATCATCATCATCTCTACTCTCTGGTTTGCAAGTGAAAGATATATACATACATATAATATATATATATATATATATATATTGAAAATAATAGTTTTTTAAAGGTCAAATGATTTTTAAAATAAAAAAAATGGAGCGGGGAGGACGGGAGATTATCCCCGTTTGCACCGATGTTTGGTCGGGGGGACGGTGTTCCCCGTCGGGGGAGGTCTCCACCTCAGCACCCGATTGGGTCACCGAGACCACACCCCACAGTCTTAAAGCCTAGGCGCGGGACACCACACCAATGCAGACATTGGGGCAAGAGCTAGAAAGAGTGGATCAAATAAATTGAATCAATCGCTTTTTATATCCTAGCCAAACTCTCCCCGTCTATGAGCTAATTGAATGCTTTTTCTCATTCAAAATCCAAGTGTAAAGTTATAAAACAAAGTATGAAGGTATACAATAAATTGAAGTATAAATATATAGTCAATAGGTATACTTCTAAAGGATAGTGAATGATAAACCGTATAACACATAGTATAAACGTATTGTGATAATTGCATAGTAGAAAGGATTATAGGATCTCGACAAGTGGGGAAGTTAAAAAAACATGCAACTTCGCGTGGACACACTTAACCATGCAAAGATGCTTCTCCCCATCATCTTGCAGTGAATACAAGTTGGAATAAACAACACCAACTTGAGTCAGGTCTTCTCTATAAATAGAAGACATAATCCGTCAATAAAGAGTGCCAAGTGTGAACGTGAGTTCTGTGATAAACAAAGCTTATAAATCGATGCTTAGATACATCCTTAGCATACCAACTCCACTCCATACTACATTCACACCAACCATAAGAATTTTTTTGAGTCATTCTTTTGTAAAGATAAAGAGATCCCTGAAAAGGTGATCAATATATGCACTGTCAAAAATTCTTAAAACTTTGTATTCTATTGTTTCTGAAAGTTTGAATTCTTATTCCGCACACTATTTTTACATTCTGTCGAAATCACATTGCCATTTGCTTAAAACGTTCGGCTGGTACTTATGGGACCAACAATAAACAAAAGTATAAAGTAATAGTGATATTATTATTATTACTACTACTATTGAAGCTATATGTTCCCTTTCTCCTACTTAATTATGGATATTTAAGCGGTGATGGAAGGTGGAGGATTGGCATGATGTTTAAGCGATGGGTATGTGTGTGGGTGTTTGAGGCTAAGACGTGTCAATCACCATGACATTGGGAGCTGTGGTCAAGGTCGACTACTCGACCACCGTCAACATTTTAGCTCTCCCATATGCGCGGAAACCCAACCTCCACTGTCCAAAAAGATAGCAATAAAAATAAAATAATGTATAAAACATGACCTCTCGTGGAGTTGAATCCGTATTCTCTTTCCATTGTATGCCACACCAATAGGAATGAGCAAATGGTACCGGGTATCGGTACCGAATCAATTTCGGTATCACTACCGGTACCCACATTTTTGGTTTTTCGGTACCGTACCGTACCGGTTGTTTTCGGTACCGGTACCGATACCCACTTTTGGGGAATTTTGGTACCGGTACTGGTTCGGTACCGGACCGATACCATGCCATCCCTACACACCACCACTACAATTAACTCATTTTTATTTATTACAGTCCCTTTCCCTTCGTTTGTCGATCAAACTTGTCATTTTCTACTAAACCCCGTCACCGTCTCACCGCCAATTTGCCGATCGTTCTCGCCATCAATCGCCGTCGTTGACTCTGACGACTCTGCCTCCCCTTGATGTAATAATAATAATAATAATAATAATAATAATAATAATAACATCATTTCATACACACACACCCACACACTAATTCACACACACTCAGTCACGTACATGCACACACCATACATCTCTATTCCCGTATGTCTGTGTCTGTAATTCATGTTTTATTATGCTTAATTCCTCAATTTTGCTCTCATTTTAAAAACGTGCCAATGATATTTCCGGACCCTAGCCGGTTGGCCTCCCCAACCCACCCTAGGGTCGCCCCTGTTTAAGGAGTGCGATCAGAAGTTTTGCCTACAAATTGCACTAATTTTTTTCTTTTAAGGGAACCCCTCACTATCTGGTGAGGTGTTTTAGTCTGATATACACATATACGAGTCATATAGTTCATGTAGAAAAAGGATACGTGCACTCGTATATAGACATCAACTTATTTATATACGACTTGTAGTAGTACTCGTATACTTGTCAGGTGTCAAAAGATCAATAACACCGCTTATTATTGTTGTTGTTGTTATTTTATTTTATTAAAGTTTAATTTTGCAGTTGGAAAAGGGAGAGATGTTAGTTCCACATTCTGAGTTTGCTGCCGCTGAAGAATCTCAACAAATGGAAGGTATTCATGGATATGTGTTGTTGTGTTTTCTGTTTGTGAATCTGTGTATTTCGTGTTCGTGCTCGTTTATAAACATGTAATTTGATTGGTTGTTATGAAACCAGCTTATGTAGTTCCCGTTTTTGGTCAGAAATTGCTAATGCTGTTGATGATCCACCATCAGCAGAAAGGTTCACTTGGACAATAGAGAATTTTTCAACATTCACCAACAAAAAGCTGTATTCTGATGTTTTTGTTGCTGGAGGATATAAACGGTATCCTTTGTTTTACCTATAAATATTTGTTATCTAGGCAAAGTTTAAAAAAAATGGCATCGAGCCTCGAGGTGTTTTCCGTTCGCCTCACGAGGACTAAGCCTCGAGGCAGAATTAAAAACTATATATCTTATGACAAATAAAATACTAACCAATTTCATCATCGGATTCATCAAAAACACACAATTTGATCTATATGACCCGAGTAAAGGATATCTTCTGAATGATACATGCATAGTTGAAGCTGATGTGGCAGTTGGGAAGGTTGTTGATGTGGATAGTTCATCTGGATAGCTTATCGGTTTAAAGGTTAGGGTGGTCTGGTCTGGTCTTGAGGGACGGTTTGGAGGAAATTAATAGTATAGAATATCGTTTTGTTTGTGTCTGTAAGCTAAGGGACGGTAGTTATTTAGTAGGTTAAGGGTCAGTAATTATTTTGTATTTTAAGTTGTAGTCTTTGACTTATCAGACATGTAATTTCGTTTTTATGATAAATTAAACAAGAGTCGATCGTCCAGGTCAATCTCTTGTGTGTTCTATGTGTGATTAGGATGCTGTTGCATAAAGTATGATTACCAGGTTAGCGGTTAATGACTGGTCGCGTGACTCAAAGAGGATAAAGAGATTGTGTGGGTGAGTAAGGGCAGACGGGGTGGTCCGCGATGGCCACCCCGTGATGACTGTGATACCGCGAAACACCGGCCGGCCGAATTTATCACGCCCGTGATTGAATGTTAGCGTGATATACATCACGGAGAAACTGAAGAAAAGAGAATGTGGTGGGTAGTCCCCACTAATAAATTATCAATCTCACTTTTAATTTTCCACCACAAAGTAGGTGGTGGTCCCCACTAAAAAGCAATGTTTTAAAAACCGGTTTTTTAACCATACTGAATTGGATTCATAAATGGTTCAACCGGTTGAACCGGGTTGTATCGAGCGGTTCAACCGGATTGACTAAATAAACCTATAATTCTATAAAATACAATGTTTTAAAAACCGGTTTTTTAACCATACCGGATTGGACCTAAAAATGGTTTAACCGATTGAACCGGGTTATATCGGGTGGTTTAACCGGATTGACTAGTTAACTCTACAATTTTATAAATACAACTTTAACTCAAAAATAATCTATTAGTATAGGATTTCATAGTAAAAAAATAATAATTTAAAAGTGAATCCATAATTAAAAAAATTCCAAAATACTTAATTTTGAACAAAGTTGTTTTTATTTAAAAGGGTATAATTGGTTTATGTCAATAGAGTGTTGAATCATAAAAACATCAAGTTCATGATCGCTTAAAAGATAAAATTCATTATCATCGTCATCCTCATCAATAAAAGTACAAGGTTGCGTTTGGTATGAATGAATCAAAGGTGGAATGGAATAGATCATTCCTATAGAATGAAATTAAACATGTTTGGTTACCATGTAGTAATGGAATTGATCATTCCATAAGGAATGTGATTTCTTCCATTTTAAAAATTTTCATTCCTTAGTAAGGTGGTGTTTTTTCTCCATTCTTTCAAGGAATGGAAACAAATATATTATTATTATTATTATTATTATTATTATTATTATTATTATTATTATTATTACAACCCACCATCGTTGTCATCATCCAACCACCACCGCCTATTGCCGCCACCCACAACCATTGCTACCATCGTCGTAACCCACCATTGTCACCACCGTCCAACCACCACCACCTGCGTCACTGCCACCCACTGCCCCCACCACTGTCATCGCCACCACCACCCACCGTCACCGCTGCAACCCACCACTGCCGTCGTCGCCCACCCACCATCGTCACCGCCATCGCCCACTGCCACCACCACCGTTTTCGCCGCCGCCGCCGCCCACCACCACCGTCACTGCCGCCACCCACCACTCACCATCGATTTTATATTTTCGTTTTTTCTTACATACCAAATAACACAAAGTAAGAATTCATTCCATTCCCACATGATAACCAAACAAGACATGGAATGGTAATGATCCATTCCATTACCTCTCCCATTCCATTACCTCTTTCATTCCATTCTCTCTCTCATTCCATTACCCCATACCAAACAGACCCTAACTATTTTATTTTCCACATTTTTTAATAAGAAGTTCTAGTTACCAATAATCAAAATATACTAAAATTATGTAAGATAAGTAACATATATACTAAGTAGCCTTGTCTTTGAGAAATCAGTTCATGTTCTTTCTCACTTAACATGATATCTATATCATCATTATGGACCGATAAAGTCTAAAATTTAACCTTGTACCGGTATAACGGTATAAACCGGTATACCGGAATTTACCGGCGGTTCAAATCCTTTACCATTTCCCTATATTACCGGACTGATTCGTGTCGGCCAGTACACCGATAAGCGGTATAACCGGTTCAACCGGCCGGTATAAACCGGTTTTTAAAACACTGATAAAATACAACTTCATTTAAAAAGAAATCCAATAATACATGATTTCATAATAAAAAATAATTCAAAAGTGAATCCATAATAAAATAATAATCCAAAAGTAACAAATTTTTCAACAAAGTTTATATATATGAAAGGGTATATACTAGGTTTATGTTATTGGAGTGTTGAATGCATCAAATTTATGATTGCTTAAAAGATAAAATTCATAATCATTGTCATCCTTGACAACAAAAGTATAACCATTTTCGTTTTCTACAATCTTTGATAAGAAGTTTTAGTTACCAATAATCAAAATATACTAAAATTACATTAGATAAGTAACATATATAACAAATAACTTTGTATCTAAGAAACCGGTTCATGCTCTTTCTCACCACACGCGTTATTATATCATCACTATGGGCCGATAAAGTCCAAAGTTTAACCTTGTGACGGTACCGATATAGTGGTATAAATTGGTATACCGGAATTTACCGGCGGTTCAAATCCCATACCGTTTTCCTAAAATACCGGATTGATTCATGCCGTGCAAGACACCGGTAAGCGGTATAACTCGTTCAACCGGCCGGTTTAAAAATTTGTGGGTATATGTTTCGGGTAAACGGGTATTTAGTTTCGGGTAATCGGGTCGGGTATCACCTAATACCATACCCGTCCCGTACCCGCGAAATATTTTTTTCCCAATACCAAACCCGTCCCATATCCGTCGGGTATTGGGTATACCCGTCCCAAATGCTTCGGGTTTCGGATATACCCGTTGGGCTCGGGTTTTTTTTTTGCCATCCCTACTCTCAATTAAATGTTTTCTCAAATTAATCAATTCTCAATTCAATGTCATTCACTACTATTGAATCCCATTCTCCTTCAATGGCCTTGTCAATTTATTGTGCCTTCTCTTCATAGACTCTCAACTAAGACTATAATGTTCTTTGATCAAATTACGATTGTTCTTCCCTAAACACTATATTTTCATTCATGTCTTTTAATTTTTCAGGGCATTTGAAGATGAATTTGTTACTCGTTGGCTTCCATTCATCTTTTATGTGCTTGCTTTCTCCATGAGGCCTCATGTTTACTTAATAGGTAACCAACCTTTGTGATTTAATGTTGATGTAGGTTCTAATATTTCTATTAGGTATTGATGTTTTACAGAAAACTATTTTAGTTGTGTCTACACTTTTTGATGCTTATTATTGCTTTTTTTTTTTTTTTTTTTTGCCATGCTTTACGACTTGTCGTGTCTACCATTTTGTTCTTAGGCCATGGGGTATACCTTCACACCAAGAGTGTTAACGGTGACGTGGCATGTTAACTTTTATTGTACACCACTCCCTTCTCATGTTAAGGAGCATTAAATTGGCACCAAGTTAACATGTTAACATGACTTAAAAGAGAGAAAGCTAAGGGATGAGGTAGAGTTAAGGGGCGTTAAACCATTTCCTTGAAGTGAGTTAGTGTTAAAAGAGACAAAATGAAGGATATGATATCTAGGTGAAGTTAAAGATGGTTAGAGTATACCCCATGACCTTATTGTTGTATTTTGCTATGCGTTTACATAAATTTTCTTATAGTTTGTTAATAGAAAAAAAATATGGAATTTTTTTGTTCAATTTTGTAATTCACCTAATCTAGTTTTAAAATGGAATCACCATACTAACAACACAACATGACAGTGTAGCTGTCATAGTGAAGAAAGTAATACCAAGTATCAATATGTGAAAACTGATTTGCAACTATAAACTAATAAAAACAGTAAACAAAGAAAGAGAAAAGAAAGAGGCACGAGAAATCAGTAACGTGGAAAGGAGACTGTTGGGATCAAAACACATCGGATCCCAAGTTCAACACACATCACACATCAACTGTTGGAATCAAAACGCATCAGATCCCATGGCCATTTAAGAGGGTGTTTGGATTGCTTATTTAACTCCAAAAGTTTTTTTTTTTTTTTTTTGTGAATAGTGTTTATTTACTTGTGACCTTTTCAAAAATAGTTATAAAAAAAGTGTTTAGATTAACATTTGTGGTGGGAAAATCAATAAACTATTTTTTAAAAAGTGTTTGTCTTAGCTTATTTATGTAAAATAAACAAAATAAGTAAAATATGAGTATTTTTGTAATTTGATATTAAAAAAAACCAAAAGCAGTTTCAAAAGTTAGGTTTTTATGACTTTTGAAAAACATTTTATAATTCATGCCAAAAAGCCAAAACATAAAAAACATTTTCCAACAACTCATTAAGTTGTCTCTAAACTTTATCCCAAACATGCTCTGAACGCATACCAAACCAAACCAAATCGAACCAAACCGAACCGAACCGAACTCATCTCATCCCCATTCACCATATGAACCAATCCACCCAATACACAAATAACAATACACGAGGTCATTTCCGTCATTTCACCAAAATACGTCCACCGATACTCTACAAGACACCAGACTTTTCTCTCTAATCTTTCTCACCTCCTCCCTCTTTTCCACCTTGCGAAATACCATAACTACCCTCAACCCCACCTAAAACCACCCCCCTTATTCTTTCCTCGATCATCAAACCTTGACGTTCTCTCTCAATCCCCGACGATTCCCCGATCAAATCCCGCCACCAATCTCCGCCGTCGATGACTCTCATGACTCCCCTCCCATCGATGTAATATTAATAATAATATTAATAATAATAACAATCACATCTTCATTTCACACACACTAATTCACACACACTCAGTCACGTGCATGAACACACACACACACACACGATACATATCGATACATCATCATATCTATTATTATTGGCGTATCTCTGTATCTGTTAATTCATGTTTTTAGATGCTTAATTACTCTGTTCTGTTTATTGAATCTGGATTGATCTAAAAGTGCTCGTTCCTGTTTCCTGCTTTTTACTATTTTTGGAAACTCTTTCTTTCCTAGGGTTTTCAATTCTCACGATCGCCATCTGCTTAATTAATTAATTGTTTCCAGATCCAATTCGGTTATTATTATTATTATTATTATTATTTTGATTCTTCTTCTTATTATTATTTAATTTAATTTAATTTTTATAGCCGGAAGAGGAGGAGATGCTAGTGCCACATTCCGAGTTTCCGGCTACCGAAGGACCTCAACCGATGGAAGGTATTCGTGAATTTGTGTTTATTATTGTTATGTGTGTATTGTTATATAGATATGGTTGATGTATTGTTATGTGTGTGGTACTGGTAGTTAGTTACATGTTTGTTATGTAGTTAGTTAGTTCCTTTGACATCTATATATAGAGAGAGGTTGAAATTATTGTATTGTATTGTATTTGATACTTGATGATATGATATGTAGAAGAGTTTGTGCTCATACATGACTTTAGTAATTCTGTTTTTGCCCTAAGTAGACATATGTGATTTGATTGATGTTTTTTCTTTGTCAGTTGCACCTGCAGAAGCTGCTAATGTTGTTGATGCACCGGTAGTTGATGATCCGCCGTCAGCGAGGTTTACATGGACGATAGAGAATTTCTCAAGATTGACTGGGAAAAAGTTGTACTCGGATGTTTTCTTTGTTGGAGGATATAAATGGTATCTTTTATTTTACCTATAAATATTTGTTATTTAAGATATTGCTGCGGTGATTGGTTTAGAGTGTTTTCGCTGACATGGTGTGTTGGTCAGGCGAGTGCTTATATTTCCGAAAGGAAACAATGTGGACCATTTGTCAATGTATCTTGATGTTGCTGATTCCAACACCTTGCCTTATGGTTGGAGTAGATATGCTCAGTTTAGCCTAGCTGTGGTTAATCAGATTCACAGCAAGTTCACCATGCGAAAAGGTAGTTGCTTTGCTTCTTTTAGGGAGAATTTAAGAATTTAATTGTATGATGTTGGTCGAGAAATGATAGCCTTCGTTAAGTTCTTTAAAGGCATAAAGGCAATAAACAATATTATAAGCTATGCACATTTACTAACAAGTTGAATGTCTATACTATGTCTAGCATCCACATCTGGTGTGATATTCACTGTTCACACCTCAGGATTTTTTTATTTATTTATAACTGCTCATGGAAATTATAGTTTGCGTTGCTAATGGAACATTCATAAATCATAACTGGTGGAATTTATTAAGTTGCAACTTGCAAATGACGTCACATGTTGAAATTAGTTTTTTTTCTTTCTTAGTTACATGCTTTCAATTTGATGTTTTCTCATGTCAGCAATTAATGTCTTCTGATGGTTATGACATCATATGCCAAGTAAACGTATTGGACAGTTTTAGTTAGAAAGAATGTACTTTATGTAATGTTTTAGGGGGTGTTTGTTTTTTCATGAGAAGAGCTTCTGGTCACTTATGTCTGCGCCGCGCAGACACGGGCAGACATTTGAGGCCCACAGATTGTTTGTTTTTTACAAGACATCCCACTTAAAAACATTTTCCCCACTAGGTCTGCAAATGAATTGAACTTTTAGCGAACAGTTCATGAACCGTTCGGCGGGAAGTTCGCTTGTGTTCGTTCGTTTAATAAATGAACGAACATGAACAGAGGTCGCGTTTGTTCGTTTACGTTCGGTAACGTGTTCGTTTATGTTCGATAGTTTATTAAGGTTTTAATTGTTATGCTTTTTTATATTCTTTTATTTTTATTTATTTTACACAATAAATAATATATATATGAGGTAAATATATGACTATATGAGTTCAATAAACCTGGTTTTTGTATCCAAGCTCATTATATGTTTCCACATTCCAACGTTGATGCCCTACACCTCCAACGCCCTTTTCCATCCACCTCCTCCACCGCCCTTAACCAATATTAAGTATGTTTGGACAATTTTTGTTTATATATTGGGTGGATCTAGCTAATGTCTTAATGTATGTGAATTCGGCGTTACTCAAAAGTTAATATATATATATGTTTGTGCTTGTTTCCGTTCATGAACACTTCTTTGTGCTCATTTGTGTTCGTTAATGTCCGTTTGTGTCCGTGTGCGTTCATGAACAAAATTAATAAACGAACACGAACATGAGTGTTTTCTTAACAAACGAACACGAACATAAAATCTCGTTCAGTAAGTGTTCATGAACAGTTCGTGAACAAATAATTTTCTTAACAAACGAACACGAACAAGGCCTTGTTCGTGTTCGTTCGGTTCGTTTACAACCCTATTCTCCACCTCTTCCTCGGGCAGACATGAACCCTCCTCTTCTTACCACTTCTCCTTTTCTTTTCTTCTCCACTTCCTCAGACTCATTTCTTTTTTTTCTTCTCCTTCCTCCTCCTTCCTTTCTTCTTCTCCTTTCCTCCTTTCTTCTTCTTCTTCTCCCCGACCGCCGCCCTCCTCCCGACCGATGCCGCCGCCCTCCTGCCTTCCCTCCCGCCCTTAGACTTGTTGTAGTCAGCAAAACAAAGCCTGTTTCACTCCTCAAAGAAGTGTACAACGCTGGTCACCGTTGTTTCGGTGAAAATTATGTTTAGGAAATCGTTGATAAAACTCCTCAGGTTTTCATTTCAATTTCATTATTATTATTATTATTATTATTATTATTATTATTATTATTTCAGCAATTTTTGAAGAGGTCATGGTGGGTTGTGGTGGTTCACGGTGGTTATGGTGGGTTGGGGTTGGTCATAGTTGTGGTTATGGTGGGTTGTGGTTATGGTTATGGTTATGGTTATGGTTATGGTTATGGTTATGGTGGGTTGTGGTTGGTTATGGTTATGGTTATGGTTATGGTTATGGTGGGTTGTGGTTGGTTATGGTTATGGTTATGGTTATGGTTATGGTTATGGTTATGGTTATGGTTATGGTTATGGTTATGGTTAGGTTACGCAGACATTAATAAACAAACGGTCTTCTCCTTGCAGACTATAGACCTTTGGTCCACCTCTTCTTTAAGATGATATTTGGCTAGTATGTATCGCCACATGATACATTTGATATTTTCTTATAACAAGTATCCCAGTGAAGATTGAACAAAGTTATGTTTTCCATGGTGTTTTTTATGACTATTTGTAAATTTAAAGATATTCCCCCCTCCATGTATTATGCATATAAGATTCAACAACGAAATTCAACTTCATTTTCTTGTTTCTACTCTCTAGAGCTTTTTAGTACGTCAATGGCTTGTTTTTTGCCTGTTTTGGTTGGGTTAATTGCAAGTGGTGTTTAGTCTCTTACCTTTGCATGCACAAGAAGTTGGTTGCATGAATCTTTGAAAGGAGAAGTTCAAAAATGATTTTTGTTCTACTTACATATGCAGCCCAACTTTTGTTAACCCGTAGTCTTCAGTGAATTTTGTAATTTCTTTAAGCTTTGATGGCATTTTTCAACTTTAGTTACAAATGCCATTAAGGATCTTATTTTTGCATGTAACAATAAGTTGGTTGCAATTGCATGGACTTTTGAGAAGAGAATTCCTGACTCTTCAAGTGATTTTTTTCTACAGTTCCATATAAGACCCAGTTTTATAAACCCACAAATCTTTGAGGCATCTCTTGTTTCATATTCACAACTACGAGGCCAAGATAATAAACATGCATAATGAATTTGTGTTCTATAGACATATTATTTACAAGCTTTTAAGATCCTCAAGAAAAGATTCGATAAACTTTTAGATTGGCTAATATCATCATGTTATTCGTGAATCGTGATGCATGCAATACTTTTGGAATTAGGTAACTAGATTTCTTATTTATTTGATTGTATTTTTTAAGGTTTTGGGACAAATAAGCAATAGTATGTTGAGATTATTTTCAAGATTCTATGTTATATCAAAAAAAACTTTGAGAAATTTACAGTTTCATGCTGAGATTAACAAAGTGTATATTCTTTTAATAACTCATGAAGAGACATAGAGTGCAAACAGTAATATGCATGTGGGTATTTTGGATCGAAGGATATATGATATGATGCTCTGGGTGTTGTGTGTGGATGAATTTGTCTCTTACTCTCTTTAAGAGTGTTAATAATCACTTTTTGGCTTATGATATTCTGTATATTTTGTGTGTTTGACATATCAAAAGATTGTTTACAAAAGACATTCATTGTTTTAACAAGGTATTCTTAATGGTCAAAACCATATAGTATATGAAGTCTCTATTTGTTGTGAATGTGAAAAACATTTGCATTTTAGTTGGAAATCCGCAACCTATAACATGCTAGAACTCCCAATTGAGGTTTTCTTTAAAGATATCTCAAGTTTTCATAATTCATTAAATCTTTCAGCTTTTAAGGACAGTGATGTTTGTTTGTCTTCATATATTCTGATTATCTTTCATCACTAGAATCTTAGGTTAGTGATTCATTGATGATTATGAATGTATGACTTATTTATCATTGCAGATACCCAACATCAGTTTAATGCACGAGAAAGTGATTGGGGTTTTACGTCATTTATGCCTCTTAGTGAGCTATATGACCCCAGTAGAGGATATCTTTTGAATGATACATGCATAGTTGAAGCTGATGTGGCAGTCCGGAAGGTTGTTGATTACTGGTCACATGACTCAAAAAAAGAAACCGGTTATGTTGGGCTTAAAAATCAAGGTGCTACTTGCTATATGAACTCTTTACTTCAGACATTGTACCACATCCCTTATTTCAGGAAGGTTGGTAATTATATTGATTATTCAATGCTCGTTCATAACTAGAGGTGGCAATTCTAACAGGCTTATAGGGGAACGGGTCGATATGGTTTATATTGCATCTTAACAGGTCAAATGTATTCAAAAGCATTAAACCTTCTAAGTCATGTTATTTAAAATTTATGTTGTCATCGTAATAATATTAAAAATTATACTATCATTGTAATATTCTAATATTGATCAGGAGGTGAGCATCATGCTTTAAATTATATTAAACTAGATTTCTATTTTCTCTTCAACTTTTGATGATTTGAAAATTTATACATTCAACTTATTCATTTTAAGAAATTTGGCCATATCCATGAAAATGGGATTTTCTTAATTTTATAATTATGATTATGAATTAGTATAAAGAAAGTAGAATTGCTTTTTTTTTCCCCTGACCTTGTGGATAAGGTTATGAAATATTTTTGACAAATGCACAAGACTTCTATTACTGTTTTTCAAAATTAAGATGGTCATTCTAATAATACTTAAAAGTTAAAATACTAGTTATTTGTCGCATTTAAGAAAGAAGACAAAAACGGTGTGCAAGCTGGCCCAGTTCGATCCACCCTCACCTATATTGCCACCTCTTTTGGTAACGTGTGTGAGAAGATGCTTATATGTACATTATGAACCAGGCTGTGTATCACATGCCCACAACCGAGAATGATATGCCGTCAGGGAGCATTCCTCTAGCTTTACAGAGTTTATTTTATAAGCTTCAGTACAGTGACACAAGTGTAGCCACAAAAGAGTTGACCAAATCTTTTGGTTGGGATACATATGATTCTTTTATGCAGCATGATGTTCAAGAACTCAATAGGGTTCTTTGTGAGAAACTTGAAGATAAAATGAAGGTATGTGTTTTTTAATACGAAATCTAGTATCTTTACTCTTTCATCTTACCTGTTTATCTGCCTCTTTGTGGTTTCATTTTGAAGGGAACTGTTGTGGAGGGCACAATTCAACAATTATTCGAAGGGCATCATATGAACTACATCGAATGTATAAATGTAGACTATAAATCAACAAGGAAGGAATCATTTTATGGTATGTCTCTGCTTAGCCATTTCAGTTTATTCATAATCTCTAGAGGTGGCAAATGGGCTGGGTTAGCTGGGTTTGGTAAGGAGTTATGGTCGATTCGTCAAAGGTACTTTTTAGGTGCTGGTCAAAACAGGTCTGGTTGGGTCGACGCTTAGCACTCGTTGTCCACTTTCTTTTGCTAATAGGGAGAATTGCA
Organism: Ambrosia x helenae; assembly: GCA_030844895.1. Taxonomy (NCBI): domain Eukaryota; kingdom Viridiplantae; phylum Streptophyta; class Magnoliopsida; order Asterales; family Asteraceae; genus Ambrosia; species Ambrosia x helenae. The sequence goes on along the minus strand of CM061232.1, from coordinate 3,048,099 downwards.
TAAATGGGTAATGTACCAAGGACAATGTTTACCTGGGTGCATGTCCTTTACTTTTGCCTAATAAAGGGTAACTAGCATTTTAATATGTTCACAAAGGGTAATCTTGGCATAAGTATGCTGTCTTTGTACACTCTGCCAGCGTGTTACCCTTTTGATAAGTTAAGATTACTTTTTTAAACATTTATAAAGGTAAATTGCCATTTATTGGGCAAAAGTGAAGTAAATGCCCTCAATTACAATTGACCAACTATGCAGTTTTTTCCATTAGTTACTAACAAAAAACTGTATTATCACAAAGATTATAGATTTTCTTATAAATAAAACGATTTAGGATGTTGAAAGCATTGGGCTACTTGTTAGGTGACTTTTGAGCTATTAACCTATTAAACCTGTATCAATTTTAGCCAATTTTAATATAGATCACCTGTTTGACCTGTTATTAAACTTTAAACAAATGCAATCCGAAGGGACCTATTTTCATTATAAATGGGTTAAAGTGTCACCAGTATAATATTTATTTTCTTGCTAAACGTGGCATACTTTGTTAGACCTTCAGCTTGATGTCAAAGGCTGTCGTGATGTCTATGCTTCTTTTGACAAGTATGTGGAGGTGGAACGACTTGAAGGTGATAACAAGTATCATGCTGAGCAACATGGGTTACAGGTTGGATGGATTTCTTAACTTTATTTAATTTTAATCTTTTTGAGCCAAGTTTCAAGTTTTGGTGATGGGGAGTAGTCATAGTTTGATTAATCTCAAAATTTGGCAGTAGGATCGTCGTTTTACTTGATCAGAAGTGAACATATAGTATAATTTTACATATTTGATTATGTTACTACTAAAACGTAGAGGAGTTATATTATTTAAAAGGTAGAGGTGGCAAAATGGGCGGGTTGGGTAACGAGTCAAAATAGGTAGGTCAGGCTGGCCCATCAACACTTTTAGATCTATTTTCTATTATTTTTTTTATTTGTGCTAATATTTAATTATGATTACCGAAACTATATTAATTATTAACACATCAATCTAATCCTGTGAAACCTGAGCTTTTAGGATGCAAAGAAGGGTGTTCTGTTCATTGATTTCCCCCTGTTCTTCAGCTACAACTAAAACGTTTTGAATATGATTTCATGCGAGATACAATGGTGAAGGTTAGTTGCAATTTCTATGTTATTTTATTAATCATTATGTATATTGCCATTTATATGCTCACTAGGTTGTTATGAATCGTAGTTTGTATTTTTTTAATATTTAGGCAATTTTGTTGTACGTGTATATATTTTGCAGTTTGCACACAGGACATTAACATATTATGTTTAATAATCTTTTATGGGCTCAAAATGCATCCCATTCAACTTACAATATCAGTATAACAAGAAATCTAGGAAGGACACAGTATAACAAGAAATCTAGGAAGGGCCCTTAGAAACAAAGTAAACAAGAAAAAAAGGGTAAGTGTGTGAGAAGCACTAGAGTCTCCATCAGACTTAGGATGATTATTTCTTTAATTCACCAAATAGTCATGTTAGTTGGTGCACATTCTCTCTTATTGTAATCAAACTATCTAAAAAGGAAAGCTTTGTGTTTTTGTGGTAGTTTTGGTGTTTTTTTTTTGCTTTTTATAGGATGCATTAATTTAAAGGCTATGCTTTTTATTTCTCTTTCTTTAGGAATTTGGTTGTGAACCATTTTTAATTTTTTTTGTTGTTAGAATAGGAATTATTGCTACCATAAAGCTACTTGCTAAGCATTATCATTTAGATATTTTTATTAAACATGACAGATAAATGATCGCTATGAATTTCCATTGCAACTTGATCTTGATAGAGAAAATGGGAAGTATTTATCACCCCAGGCTGACAGAAGTGTTCGCAATCTATATACTCTTCACAGGTAATGGCAATTCATTCATATAACAAGATATTTGCCTGTAGTTTAGACATCTAACAATTAAAGTATATATCTAAAAACATTATTGTGATCGTGAAGGTGTAGTAGAAGTATCTAAAAACAATTAAAGCATGTATAGCCTAGATATTTTTCTTAACTTAGTTTTCAAATTACGATTAGGTAAATTGAAGAGTTGGTAAAAGTCTGATTTTTCAACATGTACACCGTTTGGTCTATAATATTTTTTTTTCCTTTCACATATTGTGGTGGATATCAATATATGGTGCTAAGACAAATTCAATGTTTTTGTGCAGCGTTTTGGTTCACAGTGGTGGCGTCCACGGTGGACATTATTATGCCTATATTCGGCCAACACTCTCTGATCAATGGTACATAAATATTGCTAATTAGCAGGGGTGCAAAACAGGCAGGTCCATGAGGATGGGTAGGTAACGGGTCAAAATGGGCTCAATTAGGTTGGGCTACCCGTTATCGCAGTTTCTCCAGTTTTTCAAAATGTTAAAAAAGTAATGTAATAAACCGATTGAAGTAGCTATATTACATTAAATGTACAATTTCTTTTAAATAGCATGATACTAAATGTACAGTTTAACCCATCCAACCAATGGCACGTTTCGAATGCAGAGCTATTTTCTACATCTATTTAACACATTATCAAATAATATATCCCAGATTCACCTGTTCTGTACATAAGCGCGTTGAAATGTTCACCTCTACTAGTTAGATTTGCATATTTCAGTTTGTTACATTCTGTTTATGCAATTTTCTACCAAGTTATTAAATTCTTTGGAATTCTTGGTTAGGCTGAAATTTGATGATGAACGTGTAACTAAAGAAGACATGAAGAGAGCGATGGATGAACAATATGGAGGCGAGGAAGAGGTAATTTTACTGGGAAATTAAGATTGTTTTGAATTCTACATCAAACCTATTTTCGCCAAACATCTTAAAATATGCGTTGTGATGAATTTTACTGGGAAATTAAGATTGTTTATTTTTTAATCTGACGTGAGACACGTTACTGAAACTTAAATTGATGATCACTCGTTAAGTTTATGTTGATGTAGGTGAGTTCCTATTCTTTTTGAAAGTTCTGAATTTTCTGTACTCTTGTTGAACAGTTACCTCAAGCAAATCCTGGGTTCAATAACTCTCCGTTTAAGTTTACAAAGTATTCAAATGCATATATGCTTGTGTACATACGTGAAAGTGACAAGGAGAAAATAATCTGTAATGTTGATGAGAAGGATGTGGCAGAGCACCTGAGGGTAAGATTGTCAGTTTGCCCATAGGGTTTGTTACACAAGTGGCATTTTTTTTCTTATGGGTGATGAATGGGAGGGTTGTGTTTTATCTTAAACCGGTCAATAAGTTTAAATAAAAGAGGGTGTGTGGGCGCGCGCGTGTGCGTGTGTGCCCCACCCACATGACCCGCCCATTTTGCCACTTCTGCTTGTGTTGATTTTCCAACAAACCATATTGAGACATCTCAATCAAATTTACAGATTAGATTGAAGAAAGAACAAGAAGAGAAAGAGCAAAAAAGGAAGGAGAAAGCAGAGGCACATTTGTATACTATCATAAAGGTTACAACTTTCATGACCCATTTAAAAAAGCTTAATCTTTATATGTAACTTCTACTAATCCAGTAAATACTGTGAGTAGGTTGCTCGAGATGAGAATCTTCATGAACAAATAGGGAAGAACATATTTTTTGATCTAGTAGATCATGATAAAGTTCGTAGTTTCCGTATCCAAAAGCAAGTATCTTTTGCCCTTTTCAAGGTATTATCACTGGTTACTGACTCAGTTAAAGTTTTATCTTATATTACAATGAAATTTATTTTAGTAACTTCCAAGTGTTATTTCTCAGGAAGAAGTAGCTAAAGAATTGGGTATACCAGTACAATGTCAACGTTTCTGGCTTTGGGCAAAGCGCCAAAATCATACTTACCGTCCAAATCGTCCATTGACTCCTCTAGAAGAAGCTCAGTCTGTATGTATTTGTACTATGTTACAAACGGTATTTTTCGGATGTTTGGGGGTGGGGGGGGGGGGGGGGGGGTTGTATGGCAGTCGAAGTAATTAAAAAGGGAAATGTTTGATGGGTATAACTCCCTATAAGTGGCTCTAATTTTGTGTTTGTCAATTGCATAAAAAGCTGACCTTTGGTCTAATTTCTATTTTGTCAACACTAAACACACTTTTTTTTTGCACACATGTAAAGGTTCAAACTTTCATACTTTTATCTAAGGTGATCCAGCTCTCTTGTACTGGTGAAAATGTTTTCTTTTCTTGATGTGGCACCTGGAAACGTTTAACATGGAAGATCATCCTGACTGAAAACTTTTTATAACTTTGATCCTTCTGCAAACAACCCACATTTAGATACCATCTTTTTGAAGTTTGCCTTTAAACGAATAAGCAGTTTCGCTTTAAGTGAACACCTAAACTACTAAATGCTCTTTTTTGGGTTATAAAGCGTTAAAAATCTGTTTATTTATACAGTAGTTTGATCACTATTGATCGTTAACATGTGAAGTCTAATGTGTTTTCTAGGTTGGACATTTGAGGGAGGTATCAAATAAGGCTAACAATGCTGAACTTAAGTTGTTTCTGGAGGTAGAAATTGGACAGGTAATATTTCATTGATATATATTCTTCATATTCATATAACTCCCTTTTATATTGTCATTCAAAGTTTTATCTTATAAAGTTCACCAATTCTGTTATTGATGTAGAATTCACAGCCAGTTCCCCCACCTGCAAAAACTAAGGAGGAGATTTTACTTTTCTTTAAGCTTTATGACCCTTTAAAAGAGGAGCTTCGGTAGCCAATTCTCTCTCTCTCTCTCTCACTCTCACTCTATATATGTGTGTGTGTGTGCGCGCGCGTGTGTGTGTGTAGACTTAGGATCAAAAGAGAAAGCCTCTTTTTGTGAGAACACTACTAAAAGACCTTAATTGTATTGTGTAATGCTATCGTTATATTTTATGAATGGAGTTTTTCTTTAGTTACATAGGACGAGGATCCAGTAAGTTGAATTTTGCACTGTAAAATGCATGTTCCCCCATGTCTTGTTTGTTCATCACCAATAAAAATTTCTGAAGTTCTAGTTTTTCTTGTAGATCGTCATACACAGTTTCCTATTTAATACTTTTGCGGATTCGCAGGAAATATTCATATTATTTTTAATTTTTTTTGCAAGTGTAATATTCTCACATTTTCTCTCTTAATGCTCTCACTTTTATAACTCTAATAAAATTTGCATATTTCTGTTACTTTAGTTTTTAAGGATAATTTTTTTTTTATATTTAGGTTTTTTTTTTTTGGAAAAGATGCAAAACATGTTTGTATTTGATTTATTTACAAGTGTAAAGCTGAGAAATATTCATTTATAATTGGTAAATAGAAGTAGGAGAATTAGGAGGGAAAAGAAATAGACAAGGGTATACTTGCTGAAGTTTAGTATAAGAAAATTTTCTTTGTATGTGTTCCTAGGGCATATATTAATGAATTCCAATTTGTCACTGGCTTAAATATTTGGGGCTCGCCGTATCATATCTTGTTTATTTCTTTTAACATGTCAGGTATGTTGGGCGGCTCTTCGTGAAGGGTACTGGAAAGCCTACAGAAATATTGACAAAGCTAAACGAGCTGGCTGGCTTTGCGCCTAATGAAGAAATAGAACTCTTTGAGGTCAATCTATTAGTCCTTTATGTTTTGTTATGATGCTATGCTCTATTATGAATCTTTAAGATTGAATCCTGATTTACTCTTCACTTTCAGGAAATTAAGTTTGAACCTAATGTTATGTGTGAATATGTTGATAAAAAGCTCACATTTAGGGCTAGTCAGGTATGTTTCCATATCATTATACTATTGTAGTAGTTTCTTCGTTTAGTCAATAGTTATAACAATGACCAACATTTTTGTTTTATAGCTTGAAGATGGGGACATCATTTGCTTTCAGAAACCTCTTCAGGCTGGAACTGTAAAATGTCGCTATCCTGATGTTCCATCTTTTCTGGAGTATGTTCATAATCGCCAGGTATACTACGGAAATTTTTATTATGATTTTACTGTGATCGTTTTTGTGCTGGTTGTATTTATTATCAGTTCGTCAAGTTCCTTGATTATCTTCTGTTAGTTAGTGAATGCCGTTTTGTGAGAAGACGTAAGAACGTTTGTAGCTAAATAATATGTAGGATTAATTTCATATATATCCTTCTGAATTTCCCAATATCATCTCAGTGCATAATGTTTAATTTATTTAGTGAAATTGGCTGTTGTTAGTAACTGTGTTTTCTTTTATTTAGGCTGAAACGGGTTATGGTTTTTTAGTGTTTCGAAAGAACTTATATGATATCCTTCTAAAAGTTCAAAATTTCATATGCATCCTTCTAACTCTCATGGTTTCATATAAGTTCTTTCAAAAACACTAAAAAAACCATAACCCATTTCAGCCTAAATAGAAGAAAACCAATTACTTATAACAGCCAGCTTTACTAAATAAATCAAAAGAACATCATGCATTGAGATGATTCACATTGGTATTTTGAAATGGCAAATATTATATTATGAAATTCAGAAGGTTGATATATATGAAATTAATCCTACAATTTTTGGACCTTTAATAGGATATAATATATATACATATATGTGTGTGTGTGAAACTCTGAATATATACTTGACCGCCCTTAAAAAAAATTGACAACTCAGGCATACAGAATTACAGATGATAAAGTAAAAGGAAAGTCAGCAGTCTCACCTTTGATTTCAGAAAAAAACATTAGATTATTCATAGTTCTTGTTTTTATTTGTAAACAGCCATCAAGTATGCAATCAATGAGAACCTTTAGCTTATGAACTATCTTTTGTAGTTTCACATATTTATATTAAACGATGTAGGTTGTGCGTTTTCGTTCACTGGAGAAACCGAAGGAGGATGAGTTCTCACTGGAATTGTGAGTACCCCAAGATTTGCTTAAATTTTATTATACGAGTTTGAATAATTGTGTTTTAATCTTGGAGTATTTGTTTTTAACTTTCAGATCAAAACTCCACAATTATGATGATGTTGTTGAAAGAGTTGCTTCCCATTTAAACTTAGACGATCCATCTAAAATTAGGCTTACATCTCATAACTGTTATTCCCAACAACCCAAACCTCAACCAATTAAATACAGAGGAGTGGAACATCTGTCGGATATCCTGGCCCACTACAATCAGGTTATTTTGTAATTTTGACATCTTTGCATAATTATGCTTCCTGTACGTTGTAACCATGCTCTCCAATTAATAAATTACATATTTTAACAGAAAACACTCTCTTGCACCATTTGATATACCTGCGTCCCTAATGGATTTGAATTTACAACCTCTTGGTTGTTCGACCCTTCACTATATTAGCATGTCCCAATATATTTGTGCATTTGCACAAAAGAATAATTATGATTAATTAGTTTTCTTGTTTTATCCCTAATTAATTACTGTCATCATAGAATTTACTATGAAAGCCAACTCAATTTTTTAAACACAAGGGTCCAAATCAATAATGTTTTAAATGCAAGGGCAAAAAATGCTGTTCTGCTACCTTAAAATTTAATTAATTGCTTTTACCTTAAATTGAAGTTTTTGTTTTGTTTGTGAACAAAAAATATTGGAGGGAGTATCTCTAACGTGCGAGAAAGCTAAGAACTGTTGGCATAAAAGGAAATGAGTTACACAGGTCAAAAGTCATCCAAAGTGTATTTATAATGCATAAAACCTGCTTGTCATTTTCTTTTGAAAACAATATATTACTATTGAAGTAATATAGTAGTTGTATTCAAATTCGACACAACCTGACCAACTACTCGTTTTCTTTTAAAACCTTCCATATCATTGTAAATGTTGTTGACATAAAGTATTCCGGCCCAACACAACCCGACCATCCACCACCCATTTAGCAACCATCTCTAAAATCTGTATTACGTTTGCTTCCGTTACATTTGTTTATTTTTTATGTTTTTGTTGTGCAGACTTCAGATATCTTGTATTATGAAGTACTTGACATTCCTCTTCCTGAACTACAAGGTCTGAAAACCCTAAAGGTTGCTTTTCATCATGCAACAAAAGATGAAGTAAGTGTCGACTCTATAACCATCACTCTTATTTATTCATGCTGTGGCTTTCTCATTGTTTTTGACATCTCTTTTGACCATTGATAGGTAGTCATACACACTATTAGATTGCCAAAACAAAGCACTGTGGGTGATGTGATCAATGACCTTAAGACAAAGGTAAGTATATCAATTCTACCTACTTCTGTTTTTAGTTTACTTGTTTGACCCATTAGATAAAAACATAAGTAGATACGACCCTTTCATTAGTAAACGGGTTGAAATTTCCACCTCTTCTATTAGTTGACTGATTGATGTAACATGGAACAGGTTGAGTTGTCTCATAAAGATGCAGAGCTTCGATTGCTTGAAGTTTTTTACCACAAAATTTACAAGGTATTCAAATTTCTTTTCAAGTTCTATTTATAATTTTGTTGACTTGACTTGTAAATATTTTAACCTTGTGAAGTTTTCTTTTATAATTTGCTTCTGAACTTATCTGTATGTGCAGATTTTTCCTCTTAACGAAAAGATTGAGAACATTAATGATCAATACTGGACGTTACGTGCTGAGGAGGTATTTTTGAATGCTTAGAACAATTCATGCTTGGATAAATTTTATTTTTTTTGGTTTATGTATTTCGAGGCTGGTTTTTGTTGCAGATTCCAGAAGAGGAAAAGGATCTTGGTCCACAGGATCGTCTAATTCATGTTTATCATTTCACGAAAGACACATCTCAGAACCAGGTATGTATTTATGGTTTTATAGAATGTTCATGTTTCTCCTTTTAACTATAATTGTATCAACTTATTGTTCACTGTAAAATACCTTTGTATAAACAGCAAGTGCAGAACTTTGGGGAACCATTTTTTCCTTGTGATTAGAGAGGGTGAAACGTTAGCTGAAGTTAAAGTACGCATACAGAAGAAACTACAGGTTCCTGATGAGGAATTTTCTAAGGTATATCTAAATGATAATTCCCCAAGGCATATGCCAAATTCTTATTCTTGTTTTGCTTATAACTAATATTTTTGTTCGAAACCATAATGTATCAGTGGAAGTTCGCATTTCTCTCTTTGGGTCGTCCTACATACCTTCAGGATTCTGACGTTGTCTCCACCCGTTTTCAGGTTAACATATCTATCTTTTTATTATTTATTGAAATAATAATAATTAGTAAAATAAGTATATTAATTTATATACCTAGTGTGTAAGTATTAAGTAGATCTAGTTGGCGTGCTTGGTTTCAGAGAAGAGATGTTTATGGTGCTTGGGAACAGTACTTGGGATTGGAGCACTCCGACACAACATCCAAACGGTCATATGCTGCAAATCAGGTACATTAATTATGCAACACCATAATCATGATAAAAGGTACTTTCAATCACGTAAAAGAGAGTTCAAATCTGATGTCAACTTGTCATGAATCTATTTTAGGGAAAATTATGGAAATAGGCAATTTGACCAATTTTTTTTTTTGTTTAACAAAATAGACACTGAATTTTTTTTAACATTTGTTCAAGTAGGCAATCGAAACAACCAATTTAAGTAGGACAAATAAGCAGAGACGACACCTTCATGCCCCACACTTAGATAATCCGGCACCTTCGTAGCCGGTGGCTCCTCCATAGCCCACATGCCGATAATCCGACGCCTTCATAGCCGACGGCTCCTCCATAGCCCACACTTCTATTGCCCACGCTTCGATGATCTGGCACATTCATAGCCTACACTTAGATAATCCAGACCTCCGTAGCCCACTCTCCAATAATCTGGTAGTCTGGCACCTTCATAGCCCACTCTCCAATAATCTAGCACCTTCTTAGCCCACACTTAGATTAGCCGGCGGCACCTTCATAGCCCATACTTAGATAAGCCGGCACTTTCATAGCCCACGCTTAGATAAGCCGGCACCTTCATAGCCCACACTCCAATAATCTGGCACCTTCACATTCACAGGCGATACATGTAAAAGTCAATGCCTATTTTTCTAATTTTTGGTGGTCCCCTTGCCTATTTTGGTGATTTCCCTGTATTTTAATAAGGAAAGCTTGACCGACAAAGTTGGAGGTGGCAAGTTTAAATCGTTCACTTTTTATCGAGTCGGTTCAGGTCATGATAAGGGGTGAAGGTGTGTATTTTTCTGCATAAAACCCTGTAAATTATTTTTTTATAAAAGAAGGGACTATGATGCACCCAAAGGTTTACACACTCTTTTTTCATTATAGGCCCCCAAGCATGCATCTAGTTTCAGTTGCATGATTATATCAGTTCGGCCGAAAAACAGTCAAATCATTTTTAAAGATTTGAATTCTAAATTTCCAATATACAACATGTTTAATGCCTCATTAATGGTATTTTACATGCGTAATCCAACATGTTTTTGACAGGAATTTGATTTATTTAAGTATAAGTATAAGTAAAACCAGATTACATAAATGGGTGGACTATATGTAGATTTAACTTACGGCGGCTTAAATCAAAGAAGTTTACTACTTTTATGTTATGTTCGACACACTATCTATACCAACTTTTCGTATAATATGAATGACCTCACCGGAGGAAGAGAGTCAGCGATTGGGGAACTGACTGTTTCTATAAATTTTTTTGGCATATGCAGAACCGACATACATTTGAGAAACCAGTTAGAATCTACAACTAGCTAAAAGCACGAATTTGTTGACGGTCGTGCAAGGGCATTCTGGTGAAATGTTTACCACACTGAAAAGAAACATAATTATGGTTGTGTTAGATCTGTAATTCTTTGTTTAAAGTTTGTGAAGCATCCCTGCATGGGGTGACATTAGGTTTAGATAATGTTCCCCCATTATTGTACCTTAGAGAGTGTGCACAAGATTTTGGATCTGGGATGTATAGAGGTATAGATGTGTCATGTATGTGTGTGTTCCTCAACTTTAAATTTTTTACCCTTTAATTTGTTTTTATATATATATATTTAACAGATTATAGTATCCTTTATATTTGATTGCAATTTACATCAGTTAATGGTGTTCATAGTTCGGTTCCGTCTATTTTAAGAAAACGATATTATAGTTGTATAAATTTGATTAATATGATAAATATACCAAAAATGGTGTATATTTAATGTTTCTATCGTTCTATGTGTGATTATTTTTAGGATTTTTACCCGAAACCCGACCCAAAAAATCCTAACCTGAAATGGATCAGTTATCGGTCACTTTTTCCCAACAAAAAACTCGAACCTGACCCGAAATCCAAATAAAAACCCGAACATTTAAAGTCCTTTTTGGATTTGGCATCTTAAACGTCATGTGTTTGTTCCTGGCTTTTGATACCTTTGACTCCCTAGCACCGAAAGCTATCCGTTTTCTAACAAGGGTCCAACGAGTTATTCATAGCGTCTCCGCTCCAAGGGGGCAGGGGTTTGGGCTTAATAGATTAGGGTTCGTAATCCAGAAAAGGGGGTGTCTACGCAGCTTGTTGCGCGTTTCCAACGAGTTATCCATAGCAACGTCTCCGCTCCAAGGGGGCAGGGGTTTGGGCTTAATAAATTAGGGTTCGTAATCTAGAAAAGTGGTGTCTACGCAGCTTGTTGCGTGTTTGCCTGCTACCTTAATGTAATTTTTACAATTATGGAATGAAAAAACAGTTTCTATTAAAAACAAAATCTATTAAAAACAAAATCCATTGATTCTTAAATCAATGGCTCACATTCTTATTTTTTTTATGTTAAGATACTTTGTATTTAAAGTTTCTCCACTTTTTAAAACATCTTTCTTACATGCTAAAAGAATATTTTAATCCAATAACTAAATAATCTTTCATTTTATAATTCATTCATATATACACTAGCTGATTGTTTTGGGAGGGTCCCGAGGTTGAAAAATCTTATTTGATGTGATAACCTATTGCAAACGGCTCAAGTTAACTAACCACAAAATCTCTTAATCATTCCATGTCCATAGTATTCTAATAAGTAATAACTCATATTCCCTAACCTAAAACCTAATAAGTAATCATCTAAAGAGTCACTTATGTAAGCTGTAACTATTCAAAAACTCATCACATCTCTCTAGTCTTTCATTAGAGTAAAAAACTCATCACATTTCTCTAATCTCCCACATTCTAATGACTCCTATAATTCATAACCAAATCAACTAAACAATCACTTAAGTTGGAAGTTGTAACCATTAAAAAACTTAGGGAAAATGGATTTAAATACTCCCAACTATCGCCTATTGGCGGATAATACTCCCAATTTTCACTTTGGCCATGAGCACTCCCAACTTGCAACTTATTTTCTTCCATCACTCTCAAACAATAAGGTAAGGTTATCGAAGACTAACCAGGTTAGACTTTCGTTAGTTTGGGGGTGATGGAAGAAAATAAGTTGAAAGTTGGGAGTGCTATTGGCCAAAGTGAAAGTTCGGAGTAATATCCGCCAACAGACGATAATTGGGAGTATTAAAATCCATTTTCCCAAAAACTTATCAATATTAACACTTATCAATATTCAATACATAACCTAAAACAATGTATAACTCTAATATTAATACATGTCATAAAGGCTAAAAAAATACATAACTCTAATATTAATATTCAATACTTAACCTAAATAAAGAACAAAATTATACATAGGAATAAACATCGGACAAAATTGCTTATAGTGACAACTTGTAGAAAAAAGCAAAAGAAACACATCACTGTTAATCAACATCAAATATGTTTGCAATTTAGATTGATGTTAATTCATACAGGCACATGATAAAGAACAATAAAGAAAGCAAATAATAATAATAATAATAATAATAATAATAATAATAATAATAATAATAATAATAATAATAATAATCTGAAAGAGACTTGATCAACCTTGTCGAAGATCTTGGCTACTACATAAAAAAGAGGAAGAGGAGGAGGAGCGGCTGCAGAGAATGGTGGTAGAGGTGGAAGCGACTGGAAAGAGGAGGGGGGAGAGAGAGGTGAGGCGAAAGTTTTGTTTTAGGGTTTGTGATGAGAGGATGTAATAGAGAGAAGAGAAAGATGGAAGAGAGAAATATAGAAGAGATAAAAAATGAAGAGAAGAAAGATTAGGGTTTAAAAAAAAAACTTTAATATAATAAAACGAAAATAAAAAAAAATCAAATTCTTGCACCTCATTATGTCACGTGACACAATCAAAAGATGGTTGAAGCTACTATTGAATGTCACGTCAGCAAACTTCAATTTTTTTATATACCGTTATATATTATAGATCTTTCTCACACGCTTAAAGAATATTTTAATCCAATATTTAAATAATCTTTCATTTTATGATCATCATATATACATTTCCTAGAATATTATAATCAATCTAGATAACTCCCATATCTTGTCATTGTTTGTTCACCGACTTCCCTCTACATCATCACATGCTTTTCACATGCAATGTCTATATAAAAAAAACAACACCAACTTTTATTTATTTTATAATAATAACACATACGCTTGAATTGAAAACCAGTCGGCCAACAGAATAATAATGGAGGTTCATGTGGTGTTGTCTCAATTCATGTTCGATGAACCATCGGCCTGGGTTACAATGGCTACGGTGGTGACTTTGTTATCAACAATTTATTTAGGGTTTGCAGAGATCATTGGGAGTCATCTTCAGTATTCAAAATTTACAAATTACTCTAAACAACCTTCATCAGTCAAACATGATGATGATGATGGTATGATGAAGGTTTCAAGCCGAAGAGGTATGTTGATACTTTACACGCCTGCCTTTGTTGCTGGATTTGTTTCCTTCTTCGTCTTCCCTGGTGGTGGTCTTAGATTTCTTTTGCTCAAACTTGCTCTCACCTTTCATTTCTTCAAGAGGGATTTTGAGGTAATTAATTGCTTATTATATATATATATATATATATATGGTGTGTGTATTCTTTATATATATATATATATATATTATATATATATATATATATACTTTGTTTAATTTTCGGATGAAAATGCATAAATTTACCTACACAACTTTGAAAGAAAAAAAGAGAGAGAGAGCACCTTTAGCCATGTCATGATTAGAAGATGTTTAGGATGGATGGTGTGGAATGGAGCCACCCCAACGTCACATATGCGTTACGTTAAAAGGGTGTTTTATTCTTCCCTTCCAATAACTATTAGAAAATATAATAAAGCCCCTCAATCGTTACGTAATTATTTTTTTAATTTATAATCTTGTTTAGTTATTTTATAATTTAGTTTACCTTATTTTATATTTTTAATAAAATAAAAAACATTTATAAAAGAGAAAACAAAAAGTTAAGAAAAAAACATTTATAAAAGTTTGCTCTTTATCTTTTAAAATTGGTTTAGTTTTTTTTTTATTTAGTTTACTTTGTTTTTATTTTTTTTTAAAAAAAACATTTATAAAATCCACCCCTAATCCAAACCCTTCTTTCTAAAAAAACTGGCCCATCTTCCTCTCGTTTTCCTTCGCTATTGTAATCACGGAGCTTCAACGGCGCCCATATGACGCCGGGGAAATGGTGTGGGGTGGGGTGGGGGAGGAAGCGCTATTGAACGTAATAATCTTGAGGTGAAGGGTGCGCCATCCATACCCATTGATACCCGTTAATGTTGACTATTAGTTGTGTTGTTCCGTTGTTAATAAATAATATTTTGTGTTCTAGAAGGGAAGTGTTAAATGATATAGAGATAGTAGAAAATGTAAAGTCGATGTCAATTATTTGGTTTCGTCATAGGTCTAGACATAAAGAAGCCGATTGGTGTAATTGGCGTCGTTGTCCTCTGGATTGATGTTTTTGGTGTTTTGGCTCGTAGGTCCTCGCTTTGAGGGCACTTCGAGCTTGTGTTAATGAAGTTCTCTTTAAAAAAAATGATATACTACACAAGGTTGAAAATTTAAATTACATACAATGCATATTTAATACATTTATCTTAAAAAGTTTAAGGACTTTTAAAAAATAAATAATGTTTATATAAAAATCGGTGGCTTTTACACAATTTTTTTTTTTTTTTTTTTTTTGAACGGCAAACGTTACATCTCCTATATTTTACACCAATAATTCTAAATTACAACACCCTTGCCAAGGATTGAACCTTGGACCTCCCATCTAAGAGACATATGTCTCTACCAAGTGGGCTAGCCCCACATTAGCTGCTTTTACACAAATGGTTCCTCCTTTTCACACCGACCATACACTCCCTCAACCTCTGAAAGTGTAGTTTTAACCCCTACATCATTACTTCATTTTACAACCCTCTTAACTTTTGAAAATTGCAATTTTTACCTATTCCAACCTCTGAAAGTGTAGTTTTAACCCCTACAAAATTCCTACATATTTAACTAATTTTTCTTTCGCTAATTGTGTTTAATAACTTTGTAAAGTACTATTTTGAACCAGTCGAGTTTATAAAGTTTCAAGTTTAATCCTTTTGTTCATTTACTTAAAAAAATAACTATTTTTATGTGCGTGTTTTTATTTATGTGTCGGTATAAATTCTAAATTCAAGTTGGTCTACGTTTCAACGTAAACTTTTTTTTTTTAGAAACGCGTAAGGTCAAATATAATACGTTTTCGTGCTTATTTTATGTACGTTTCATGTTGGTCTACGTTTCGCCTAAATTTAGTCTCGAATCGAATGGCTCGAATATAATACATTCTCATTTGAGTATAAATTCGAGTTACTCTACGTTTCTACCGCCGCAACGCGCTATGGGTAAAATTTCAACCTTTGATTGTGATTTTTTTACGTTTCCTATGTATTATTCGGGTCACATATTGTACAATATAACTTTGTTTTTTTTTTTTTTCAAGACCACAATTCTTCATTTTCATCGACAAAAAGGGTAAATTACATAAGGATGGTAGGTAGGCGGACAACAAGCTACGCCACCACTCCTTTTGAATAGAAAATCTTAATCTGCTAAAAACAAAAACCCTGCTCTTGGGGGTAGAAAAGTTGTTGTGCACTACTCGCTGAACTCGAGCCATTATTTTGCAACATGTCTTTACAAGTATTGGACCCTCTAAGTGTTGGGCTATATAATAACACCAAATGAAGCTGGACTGGACTGGACCCACGAACACAAGATCAACACTTCTACACGACCTCAACATCTGACAATGACCATAAATTCTGACAATGCACCAATGCATCCATTTCCTACAAAACAACAACCTTATTCAACATGTCAAAGTAATCATAAAGGAGAAATAAAATTGTAACTTTTATCTTATATTTTTCAACAATGCCTTCGAAAACATGTGTCAATACATCAATACAAAATGTCTATTTCGATCTATATAGTAAAAGTAAATTTTTCTAAACCAAATATGTATTATATTGGATACCACTCATTTAGAATAAATATTAAAAATTAGATAAAAAAAAATATACATGTCCATCAGTGTATTAGACTCTGTATAGAATAATATATAAGATTTATAAAATAGAAATTTTAAAGTGTACTTTGAAATAAAAAAATAAACAGAAATTAAAAGTGAAGTGTAAGTTTTGTGTTATTGTTGTTTACAATATGGAGTTAATTTGCAGGTTTTGTTTGTTCACAAGTATAGTGGCAACATGGGTTTAGGTTCAACTATCCTCATCTCCATATTTTATTTTTACGTTGCTACAAGCATGATAATCGTCCATTATATGAGCCTAGGACTCCCCGAGCCACCCATCAATCTAATGTACATCGGTCTGGTCATGTTTATCGCGGGAATCATTGGCAACTTTTATCACCACAATCTCCTCGCGAAACTAAGAACAAACAAGGAAAAGGAGTACAAGATTCCTCAAGGAGGGCTGTTTAATCTCGTTATTTGCCCTCATTATATGTTTGAAATCTTGATGTTCTTCGGGTTTGCTTTTATTAGCCAGACGCCATTCGCGTTTGCTTGCGCTCTAGGGGATTCTTGTTACCTGATTGCAAGGAGTCACCAGACAAGAAACTGGTATGTCAAGAAGTTTGAAGATTTTCCAGCAAGCATCAAGTGTCTCATCCCATACATTTTTTGATTAGCTTCATAGTTGAGATTGTTTAAATACTTGAATCTATGTATGTTAAATTTGGAAATTTGTTTGGTTTGTAATTTTGTTTTAAACACTTGTATTTGTATTTCGTTTTTACAAATGTATCGAATACGGGACCTTGTAAGAACTCAATAACCTCATTATAGATAATATAAAATAATACAATATTAATAGGACAAATAGATATCTAACATTTGGGCATCTACGCCGTTACACTCTGTTCCAGAGTTTCATTAAAGGAGGGAAGAGAAAGGATCTCCCTCCTCTTCCTTTCTCTCCAATTCCTTCCAAATTGGAAAGATTGAAAATCACCCTAAAACCTCTTTATTATCCCTCTCGTTCCCTCCCTTTCCCTCCTACAAAAAACTCTGGAACACATTTTTTTTCCCACTTCCTTCCCAATCCTTTCTCTTCCGTCCTTTAATGAAACTCTGGAACATAGTGTTAAATCTATCAAGGCATTATCACAGCCACAAGATCAGCCAAGCAAATCGGTCAATGAACCGATCCCATGATACTCTCCATTTCATTATTGTACAGTCTATAATTAGGACATTAATAGCTATAGTCATGGTCATTCTTAATCTTAGCTAGTCATGGCCTTCCTTAATCTTAGCCTATTGCCTTGTTGTATTCTCTCTATTTAAACCCATGTAAATCATTTGTAAAGCACAATACAAAACACATTAACATCCAACTCTTATATGGTATCAAGAGCTTCATTGCTCCTTTGAGTCATTTCTTTCCTTCTTTTTTCGATCCTCTGCACACCAGCCGCTGCAACATGTCTGCCTCCAAAACCTCTGTCGTTCAACTCTCCACAGCCACACACTTCCCTATTCGCCTCATTGCAAACAATTTCCCCTGCTGGCGCAAGCAAATTCTCTCCACTCTCACCGGCCTTGAACTCGAACAATACATCGATGGCCTAACCGAACCACCACCCAAAATCTTGGAAGGCAAACCCAATCCTGAATACCGCATATGGTATCGCCAAGATCAAATCCTACTCGGTGCATTGCTCGGAAGCTGCTCCGACACAATTCAGCCGATTGTTTCCTCAGCCGAAACATCCCATCAATTGTTCACTCGTCTCACTGCTAGCTATGCGAGTGTCTCCCGCTCAAGAATCTTATCACTACGAACCAAACTTGCAACTACCACAAAAGGCAACCGTCCTGTCACCGAATACCTTCACGAGATGAAGGCTATCGCCAATGAATTGGCTCTGGCACAGAAGCCGATTGATGATGATGATCTCACGACTCACTTACTCGCACACCTTGGTGAAGACTATAGGGAGATGGCTGCAGTTCTGAAGAACCGGGACACCACCATCACTTTTTCAGATCTGTATGAAAAACTCGTTGACCACGAAAGAACCTTGCTTGAAAATAAACCTATAGCGATGACCACTGTGAATCAAACACAGCGACATCCCAACAACAACACAGGCCGCTTCTCCTCCAGGCCCAATACCATGTCTCGCTATCAAAACAGGCCTAACTATTCCGGCCCAAGAAACACCAACAGTGCACCACACGGCCAGCCTTCCAATTTTCGTACTAACCGTAACAATCTCTTTTGTCAATTTTGTAATATTCCAGGTCATGACACAAAGGAATGCTGAAAGTTTGCTCGGTTTCTACAACACAACAACTTGGCTCTAGCTCAATCCGCTTCAACTCCACAAGTTAATGTTTCCATGACACCGGCATCTCAACAAGAACCATCTCTCATGTTTGACAGTGGTGCATCCGATCATGCTACACCCGACCAAGCATTTGTGCACACCCTATCCGAATATGGAGGCCCCGACGAAATCGTCCTTGGCAATGGTAGTACCCTCTCTATTTCTCACATCGGTCATGCATCGATCACAACTCCTTCTCGTTCCCTAAACTTATCTAACGTCTTACTTGTTCCACAATTACGCAATCATCTTATTTCCGTTGCTAAACTTTGCAAAACTAACAAAGTTTCCGTTGATTTTTTTCCTTTTCATTTTTTTTGTTAAGGATCTTCGCACGGGGGCGCGACTCTTGCGAGGGGTGAACGTTAATGATGTCTATTATGCTTCTCCAACTCGTGTGCAACTCAACTCAAGCACAACACACTCCAACAACCTCCTTTCATGGCATCACAAGCTTGGACACCCATTCATCAAAGTTCTCAAGAAACTACTTAATAACTTAGGACTTGCTTACAATAATGTGTCCAAAAATTTATTTCATTGTGATGCTTGCTCTATTAATAAAAGCCATAAAATTCCTTTTGGTGAAAACTCCTTCAAAGTGTCTAAACCACTTGAACTTATTTATTCCGATGTTTGGGGACCGGTACAATCATCAAATGACGGGTATCGATACTACGTAATCTTCGTTGATTTCTTCTCCAAATACACGTGGTTGTACCCCATTAAAAAGAAATCCAATGTCTCCACTTTATTTCCAATTTTTAAAACTCTAGTTGAGAATTTTTTCAAAACTCTCGTCATTGCTCTTTTTTCGGACAATGGTGGCGAATACATTGGCCTAATTCCCTACTTACTTTTGCTGCCATCACTGCGGATTTATGCAACCTACCGAACTCAGAGCCGCCCTATCGGCCTTAACTCTAAACCAACCCATCCCACAATGGAACATGGACACCGTGGCTTCTTCTCATCTCACTTCAAGGTAAAATCGATTCCCTATCCTCTAATTCTATTAATGCCAATATTTGGTTGGTAATGGCCAATCATTGCCTATTTTGGGTATGGGTAAGGGCTATCACAAAACACCTAATAACACCTACCATTTAAATAATATACTTTATGCACCCACGGTTGTTAAAGACCTCATTTCGGTCCGAAAATTTACCCGTGATAACCTTGTTCTGTTGAATTTGACCCTAATGGCTTTACTTTGAAGGATCTCAAGACTGGACAACCTCTTTCACGCCATGATAGCAACGGTGATCTCTACCCTTTCACCCCACCCCGTCAAGTCCTTTTAGCAGTTGAAACCAATAAGTGGCATGATCGTCTTGGACATCCTGGCACACAAGTTTTAAAATTTCTTTCTATTCGTTTTAATATTTCTTGTAATGAACAATCGTTTGGTTTTTGTGACTCTTGCCATTTATCTAACAGTAATCGGCTTTCTTTTGTTAGTTCCAGTTCATTTACTTATGCACCCTTTGATATTATACATTGCGACTTGTGTACATCACCTATCCTTAATCATGCATCCTACAAAGACTACACGGTCTTAGTTGACAATTTTTCAAACCATGTATGGGTATATCCATTAAAGTTCAAATCCGAAACATTTCCCACTTTTGTCCAATTTCATAAACTTATTCAAACTCAATTTCACAAAAATATTAAAGCTTTCCAATGTGACTTAGGGGAGAATTCGATAATCATGCTTTTCATAATTTTGCTTCCTCTAATGGTTTTCACGTTTCGTTTTTCGTGTCCTCAAACATCTCAACAAAACGGGCGCTTTGAACGTATGATAAGACGTCTCAATGACATCATACGAGCTCTTTTAATTCATGCGCACGTTCCATCCACATTTTGGGTTGAGGCCCTTCACACAGCTGCTTACCTACATAACATTCTCCCCACAACCCGCCTTAATTACAATACCCCCACCTTTTCTTTATATCTCTGCCACCCATCTATGATCACCTACGGGTGTTTAGATGTGCTTGTTACCCAAATCTTTCCCACCGAAACCAATAAACTAAACCCTTGATCCACTTGGTGCATATTTCTTGGCTACCCACCTAACTTTAGAGGTTATCAATGTCTTGATCCTTCAACAGGTAAAGTCCATATTTCTAGACATGTTGAGTTTGATGAAACACATTTTCCCTTTGCTACACAACCGCCCTCATCCTACACCTTCTTAGACGATGACCCAATAACCCACCAATCATACCACTTCCCAACCGGCCCAGTAACACCCCCGGCCCAAACCCAGTAAACACCCCACCATCACCCAACACATCTAGACCCTCTCCTACATTCGGCCCAACCTCTTCAACCATCAAGCAAAGCCCAACCCAAACACCATCCCCTTCCCAAAACATCCCACCCAATCCACCACCGTCACCGGCCCAACACCCTCCACCTAATCCGCCACTACGCATACCCAACTCCCACCCCATGACCACGAGGGCTAAAGACGGTATCCACAAACCCAACCCCAAATATCACCTCGCGGCCACCTCACCTGAAACAATTTCTCCCGTCCCTACATCACACCTTAAAGCTTTAACCGACCCAAATTGGCAACGGGCTATGCAAACAAAATATAAAGCATTAATGGATAATGAGACTTGGGAATTGGTCCCTTGTCCTACTACTCATCCTATTATTCGATGCATGTGGCTTTTTTGTCACAAATTTAAACAGGATGGTAGCTTGGACCGATATAAAGCGAGACTTGTGGTAAATGGAAAATCTCAAACAGTTGGTATTGATTGTCAAGATACCTTCAATCCGGTAGTTAAGCCCACAACCATCCGTACAGTACTATCGGTTGCTCTTCATAACCATTGGCCCATTCATCAACTTGATGTCAAAAACGCCTTCTTGCATGGCAACCTTGAGGAAACCGTGTATATGTACCAACCACCAGGGTTCACTGATGCTTCAAAACCACAACATGTATGTCGCCTACGAAAGTCTTTATATAGACTCAAATAAGCACCGAGAGCATGGTTTCATCGATTCTCCAAATTTTTTACCTCACATGGTTTTAAACGGAGTGTTTGCGACAACTCTTTGTTTATTTTTTGTCACGACCAACATACAACATATTTACTAGGATAAATTACATAATTCGTCCTTTAGGTTTACCTCGTTTTTCAGTGGTTGTCCTTTCGCGTTTCAGTTGCTGAGATTCATCCTTAACGATCTAAAATGTTACACCCACTGTCCTAAAGCACTAACCCAGTTAAAAATTTCAGTTAACTTTGGTCATGTGCCTTGCACATGAGGGTAAGTTGGTAATTTTACTTTTTTCTCTCCCCCTCTCTAACCACCACCACCACCACCACCGTTCAATAATCTCATATATCCACACAACCCCCTTACCCTAACCCTCACAAATCCCCAAAATAATCTCTCAAATTCTTTTCGATCCAACACTCAATCGTCTTCAAACCATGAGTAATCAACCGGAATCATCTGACTCATAAGCATCATTATTATTATTAATCTTTCTTTCATAATTCATCTTCAAATCTTGTATATCTTGAATCTTGATCCTGATATAAAGTTGTAACCTTTAATGTTATTATTATTATTATTTGCAGTAAGGGCACAAAGCGTGACTTCAGTACATCGATTCTTGAAAGAAAGAAGGCTGCAAACAGACTTGTTGATGAGGCTATTAATGATGATAACTCTGTTGTGTCTCTGCATCCTGAGACCATGGAAAAGCTTCAGCTTTTTAGAGGAGATATTATTCTCATTAAGGTACTTCCTTGTTTTTTTTTGTTTGTTTGATCTGGGTATTTGTTCTTTATTGGTTTATTTGTTGATCTAGCTATAGGTTCATTGTTTAATATCTTTGGATTGGTGGTGGTGGTGGTGGTTAGAGAGAGGGAGAGAAAAAGGTAAAATTATCAACTTACCCTCATGTGCAAGGCACATGGCCAAAGTTAACTGAAATTTTTAACTGGGTTAGTGCCTTAGGACAGTTGGTGTAACATTTTAGATCGTTAAGGATGAATCTCAGCAACTGAAACGCGAAAGGACAACCACTAAAAAACAAGGTAAACCTAAAGGCAAATTCCGGTTAACAACGCTGTCTAGATTAAAGTCTACCTTAGCGAGTCGCGCGTATATTATACTTAACTGGGTTAGTTGAGTCGTGTTATGGTTCGGGAACTGTTAGTTTAGTATAGAGGATCATTAGATGTCAGTCTAGAGGCTCATTAGATGTCAGTCCTTAACCAAGTGTACAAGGGGTGACGATTCGTAGAATCGTCAGAGCATAGGGAACATACAAGTCTCGAGTCCCGAGAATTGGTGAACGAGTGTGAATGTGTTTGTTTGCAAGTATTATGTGTTTACAATCATTATGTGACTTGTCGGTATGTGAAAGTGTGTTAACATATGTTAAAACGGGGTTTAACGCGCAAAATACGCAAAACCAACCCCTATAGGCGATTAGGGAGGGCTAATCGCCTATAGGGGAGGCGAATGGGACATATTTTAGGCGATTAGCAGGCTACTCGCCTATAGGGAAGGCGAGTAGCAACCCTACTCGCCTGTAAAGGCTGTGTAATCGCCTGCAACGTACCTGATGACTAAAAACGACTATAAATACCATACTTGACCTCCTAAACTTCATTATAACAACCCTAGTCGTCCCACAACTCGTCCTAACACACACACAACCTCTGGAACACGATTTTGGATCAAAATACACGATTTCAAGCCTATTACATCAATCTATCATAAACCTAAGGTGTGGTTTTCATTCATGCAACCTTTAATAATGTTTTTATTGAATCCCTAATGGTCCTGACCTGTTTATAAACGTATGTGTCTTCTGAAATTCGTTAATAATCATTGTTAATTGGATTCTAGCTATTATGCATGTTGTATGTGTGTTTATAATTAAAAGATAGGGTTTTTGTGATTCAAAAAGGATTGTTAGCATGATATTAAGGTAGTTACAGATTGATGATGATAGCATGTTGATGAAATCTGAGTAATTGTTCATTAGGGTTACGGTTATGCATGTTAATGTGATGTTTCATGCTATGTGTATTGTTCTTTGGGATACATGGTTGCATGCAGGGCTGATAGAACGAGGTTAAACGAAGGATTTTGATTGAAATATGTTTGATATGGTTGTTTGATTGATATTTGATGTTTACACACGTCCTAGATTTGATTTGGAGTGTTAAACGCGCGAAAAACCGGAACAGCTGGGCTAAAGGCGATTAGCAATCCTAATCGCCTATGCTATAGGCGATTAGGAGGCTATTCGCCTGATGGGAAACCCTAATCGCCTATAGTATAGGCGAATAGGGGTCTAAATGCCCTTACTTCATGCGATTACGATCCTAATTGCTAGTTAAGCCCTGAATTGCATGCCTTACGACCTAATCGCCTATAAACTCATGATTTGCATACCGCATGACCCTAATCGCCTATAGTATAGGCGATTAGCCTTCCTAAATGCCTGTTGACCCACATAATCACTAGTTGACTTTTCCTAATCGCCTGTACTGCTGCTGTAAGTGTAATTTAGCATTTCGGGACCCGATTGGACACCTAGGAACATGCTAGGAACCCCGTAACATACCTAATAACTTGGTAACATGTACTCGGACTTATTTATGAGATACTTGAACTACGTGCTACAACTTGTTGGATTTTAACGTATGTTAAGTGTGATTGCATGATTGTATGTTTGAGAGTGCAAGTATAACGCGGGGAGTTTCGAGTCACCAATGGGATGTCGAGTCTTGTACATTGGGTTAATTTAACAGTCATAGTGTTTTCAAACGAACTTGGTTATGGTCTGGACATCTAGGGACTAACTAACCTACGGGTTATTAGTCTAATTACTTGTAACTGTCATATGTTAGGTCGCCATCTTACGGGGCTAACACAGCTTGCTGATTTTATTCGTATTACGAAGTAACGCAACCTAAGGTGAGTTCACGGCCCCATTTCTAACTGGTTTCACTTTTTGGGGGAGAAAACATGTGTTAAACTTATGTTTTGTTAACAACTGTCATACTATGGGTTTCTATGGTTTACTATACGATCTTTGGAAGTCCCGGGGAAACCATGAATGTGCGGGTTAGCACAACGGGGAAATGTGAATAGATCTATTGGGAGTAACCAACCCCGCTCGTCGGCTTGGAGGGCCGGGCGAGTGCATATTGTCTCAAACAGGAACAGGTTTACTATTCGGGCACAACATCTGGTTTGCGAGTTAGTAATGGTTTTCCAATCGTTGTAGTAACAAAACATACGCCTAGCTAGCGTACTTTGGTTTACAAATTGATATAGTATGCACAGGTTGAACTTGGTACTTTAATTACAAACCTGCGAACTCACCAGCATTTTTGTGCTGACGTAACTCTTACATGTTTTCTCAGGTCGCTAAGGTAGCACTACGGAACTAGGGCGCACGCGTCTGCACGACGTCTAGTTAGGGTTGCATGGTTTTCGAACATTGAATATTTTGGTTTACTTTTGGATTATGTTTTGAGAATAAGCTTCCGCAGTAATTGGGGATTTGAAACTATGTTTATGAAATTGCATATGTTCATTTAGATTTGTTTATTGTGATCGTTGACTTGGATCCTGGTTTGTCATGCGCCTCGCGGTAAAACTCCGCAAGTGGATTTTGAGGGTGTGACAGTAACTGGTTTACAGCTTTCCATTCCATAGTTTTTCAACACTTTATGAGCATAAGAACACTGCTTCAAATAAATCAAACCAAGACTTCTATCTCTTTGAATTTCCATCCCCAAAATCTTCTTAGCTGGACCCAACTCTTTCATATCAAACTCTTGAAACAACAACTTCTTGGTATCCTTGATAACCTGAATGTCTTTACAAGCTATCAACATGTCATCTACATATAAAAGTAGATAGACATAATTCTCAGGTGTATACTCTCTGTGGTAAACACAACTCTCATACAAACTCCTTGTAAAACCATGTGTTACCATGTATTCATCAAACCTGAGGTACCACTGTCTTGGTGATTGTTTCAAACCATACAGTGACCTTAACAACAAACACACCTTATCCTCATTACCCTTCTCTTCAAACCCTTGAGGCTGCTTCATGAAAATCTTTTCATCCAGATTTCCATGTAAGAATGCAGTCTTTACATCAAGTTGTTCCAACTCAAAATCACCATGAGCTGTCAAAGCCAACATAACTCTTATGGAAGAGTGTTTAACCACAGGTGAAAAAATCTCATTGTAGTCTACTCCAACTCTTTGAGTAAACCCTTTTGCTACCAATCTGGCTTTATACCTAGGAAGTTCACCTGGCATACCTTCCTTTATCTTATATATCCACTTACATGACACTAGCTTTTGATCATCAGGCTTGTCAACTAATGTCCAGGTCTCATTCTTGTGTAGTGATTCCATTTCCTCTTCCATGGCTTTCATCCACTTTTCTTTATCAGGAGATACCACTGCCTCATTGAAAGACAGAGGTTCACAAGCTGATTCTTCCTCTGCAACACTGAAAACAAAGGCTGAAATGTCATCTTTATCCCTGAACCTTACTGGCTTATTCACCTGCCTTCTTTCTCTGTCCCTGGCTATTGAATAATCTGGTTCAGCTCTATCTGTATTTGAAGATGATGAAGTATGACTTGTACTGGCTTCATTACTATAATCCTTCTTTGTAGCAGGCTCCACCTCAAGTTGAACATCTTTCAACTTTTCACTAGCTTCCACAGCCCCTGCCATTACATCTTTATACAGAAATTCCTCTTTAACTTTGACATTTCTACTATTAAACATCCTTGGAGATACATTATCAATTCTCCATAACCTGTACCCTTTAACACCCTCAGTGTATCCCATCAATATACATTTTTCAGCTTTGTTCTCTAGTTTACCTTGATTCACATAAGAGTAAACTAAAGAACCAAATATTTTCAAATCATCATAATCATTGACTTTTGAACCAGACCATACCTCCATTGGTACTTTCATATCAATTGCAAAAGATGGGGATCTATTGATGCAATGTGCTGCAGTTCTTAAAGCTTCTGCCCAAAAACTCTTTGGCAACCCTGATTGATGCAGCATACACCTTACTCTTTCCAACAAAGTCCTGTTCATTCTCTCTACCAGGCCATTTTGTTGAGGTGTCCCTGGAATAGTCCTATGCCTTGCTATTCCACATTCTTTACAATACTCATTAAACTCCCCACTACAAAACTCAAGACCATTATCAGTCCTAAGTTTCTTCACCTTTTTCTCTGTCTGATTCTCAACCAAAGTTTTCCATACCTTAAACTGACCAAAAGCTTCATGCTTATGTTTAAGTGGAAACACCCAAACTCTTCTTGAGTAGTCATCTATGATTGACAGAAAATAATAGGCACCACCAAGTGATACATTCTTGGCAGGCCCCCAAAGATCAGCATGAATATAATCAAGAGTCCCTTTAGTCTTGTGAATACCTTTTGAAAACTTTACCCTATGAGCCTTGCCCATAACACAATTTTCACAGAACCCATATTCACATTCAGTCAACGCTTCTATAACCCCTTGCTTCTTTAATTCCTTCATACCTTGAATGCTCATGTGGCCCAATCTTTTATGCCACAATAAAGCATTATTCATCTTATTTTCACCATCAGCAACCAAAGCCTGTCCTTTATCAGCATGACCATCAAGAACATAAATGTTGTTGGCCCTTCTTGTACCAGTTATCACAACCATAGATCCTTTAGTTACTCTAGCCTTTCCATTTTTCAAACTTACTGAATAACCACTACTTTCAAAAGTACCTAAAGAAATCAAGTTTCTTGTAAGACCTGGAATATACCTGACATTTGTCAACTCAAACTCAGTTCCATTATCCATCTTTAACACAACTGTCCCATATCCCTTAATGACACATGGTCTATCATCTCCTAACTTTACCTCACCAAGATCTTCATAGTGTAACACTTTGAAGAGTTCTTTATGAGGAGTCATGTGATGTGAACAACCTGAGTCCATTATCCAATTCAAGATCATATTCAACATTGACACAGTTAACACAACTCCATCAATGTTCACTGAATCATCTGTGACAGTTAGAACATCTGCACTATCATAGCCATCTTGTGAATCATCTGGAGATGATCCACTAGCCTGATTCTTCACTGACCCACCATTGTATTCAGATCTTTTCTTCTTGTTTCTTTCAGGACACTCTCTTTTTAAGTGTTTCTCAGAATTACAGATAAAACACTTTCTTTTGAATCTTGACTTTGATCTTACACCCTTCTTTGGCCTTGAAAACCTCTGATCTGTTCTACCCCTGACAAACAGTCCCTCTCCACCTTCCTCTTGCACATCTGACTTCTTTTTCAACTCCTTCGAATTTAGTGCAGCAAGAACATCTTCCATTGACAAGGTTTCTCTCCCATACATGAGAGTTTCAACAAAATGTTCATATGACGATGGTAAAGAGGTCAAGAATATAATAGCTTGATCCTCATCATCCAAAGTTATCTCAATATTTTCAAGATCCAGAATCAATTTGTTGAACTCATCAGTATGGTCTTCTAGGGACTTACCAGATGACATATGAAAGGTATACAACCTTTTCTTCAGATACAGTCTATTGGCCAATGATTTCGTCATGTACAGATTCTCCAGTTTGGCCCAAATCCCTGCTGCTGATGTCTCTTTTGATACTTCTCTCAATACTCTGTCTCCAAGACTCAAAACAATTTCACTGTGAGCCTTCTCCATCACTTCTTTCTTCTCTTTGTCAGTCAAATCACCAGGAATATTATCTTCCCCCCTTAATGCATCTACCACACCATTGTGAACCAACAGTGCTCGCATCTTGACCCTCCAAAGACTAAAGTCATTCTTTCCATCAAATTTCTCAACTGCAAACTTCGATGTTGAACCCATATATCAGTAATCAACCTTGGCCGTCAATTACTGATCAATTATTGAAACCAATTCTTTGAAATCGAGCAACGAGGCTCTGATACCAATTGTTATTAAACAATCTAAAGAATCAACACAATCAATCAAAATCAACACACCATTGACTTCTTATTATGACCGAAAGAATTACAGAACAAACTAATTGTAAAACAAGAAAGAAACGATTACAGAATTGAATGAATAAGATCACCTAACATCTGTGCCCTAATCCCCTTTTATAGCTGAGATAACAAACATTAACGACTAAGTTTTATCTTGACAACTTTAGCCCTCCATCTTCTAAGAAAGAACATATCCGGCACAAACTTTAGATCCTTCAGTAACAACTATCTCATATTATCAGAACTGACCCCTCAACTTTATTATTGAGACTTTAGACAATTATCAACAATTCTGATGCCGACTGGGCCGGATGCCCTGATTCAAGACGATCTACATCCGGGTATTGTGTGTTTTTAGGAAACAATCTCATTTCATGGTCTTCAAAAAGGCAGCCCATAGTGTCTAGATCCAGTGCTGAAGCTGAATATAGAGGCGTCGCAAATGTTGTCGCGGAAACAAGTTGGCTGTGAAACTTATTATTAGAATTACATGTTCCTATCGCTCGTGCTACTATTGTTTATTGTGATAACATTTCTGCAGTCTACTTATCAGACAACCCAATTCAACACCAACGTACCAAACATGTTGAACTTGATATTCACTTTGTTCATGAGAAGGTTCAACTCGGTCAAGTTCATGTCCTACATGTCCCATCCTCCTACCAATATGCAGATATCTTCACCAAGGGTCTTTCGAGACAACTATTCGAAAACTTCCGTTCTAGTTTGACCATTTAGTCTCACTCCTGGTCCAACTAAGGGGGAGTATTAGTCGGTCAAAGGTCATCAATGACCATCATTTGTATTTCCATATTATGTATAGATATAGATATTATTATAGGAAGAGAGGATAATTAGTGGAGGTTAGTTAGGCACAAGAGAGTATATATTGTAACCTATTCTACTTGACCAAATCAATGAGAATACAAACATTTAAAAAAAAAAAAAAACATTATTCATTCAAATACTTCTTTTTTACCTTCTTCTTTGGGGATATTAGGTTGATCTACAAAAAGCTGTTAAAAAGCATGTAAATCACTAACACTACAATAAGTTAACCAAAAGAATATTCTATATTAACAAAAACAGGATAAATACGACCTTCAAGGTATATATGAATTTATGACGTAGAATGATAAATTTCAACTCGTCTACTTATTATGATGAGTATATTCCGGTTATGCCTAATCTCTGAGAGGTCAAACTGGTGAAACCATAAAAGGTTAGCTAAAAAGTAAATGGGTCAAAAAGGTTATCACTTACCATCTTGTGAAAACAGTTTTACTTATAGCCATAAGGGATGGCTAGCATCTTCCTTAAAAATTATGGATAAAAGTGTTTTGGGTCAGCCACAACCCGCGCATTTCGCATCTCTACTAAAACATAGGATACAAAAACTAGAAACATACCTTGGCTTTAAGGCAAGACTAGCAAGTGCAAAAATCACTGATGATTTAAGCAGGTATCTGAAACATTAGATTAAAAATAATTAAACTACGCGCATTCTTGCCAGTCATATTGTAAAACTAACGATTCATGATAAATAACAGACCAATGAATGAAGAAAAAAAATAATACTAAACATGCTAAATGGTTCATTGGGGCAGCTAAACAAAGCCGTTAAGGAACTTTGTTGAGTACTCTTCTCTTTTTATAAGGGTTATCAATGTTTCTTTATATTTGTATCCGGGTACAAAATAACCAGTTCCGGTTTTTTGTCGAGGGAAGATGAGAACTTCCACTAAACCACCATTGGGAGTTCGGACGACTCCATACCAGAGAAGTCTCCTCCACATTGGTGCTCAAGTCTCAAAACTAGATCCATATATTTTATTTATTTATTGAACACTGAGACACCAACATAATTAGATAAAAGCACTTGCATTAAACAAATTGTTGACAACCAATTCATGCCAAAATTATTAAAAGTAGGTAAGATTCTTGTCAAGAAATGGTAATCGACAGAAATAACAATGACTTTATTAATATTGAAAGTAATAACAAAGAAATCAAAAGACAAAGGTTTGATCAACTGAAGCAAACCCTAAAACAAGACACAGATCATTAACAGATGATCTAGACAACACACACTAGTCTGAGATCATTAACAGATGATCTCAGCTACACAATGAAACCAAAGATCATTAACAGATGATCACATACAAACTCTAATCGAGAGAGAAATACACGAGACGATAACAAACTCAGACTCGACAAAACTGGTATACAGGAGAGAGAAAAGCCTTTTATAGGCTGGAGGGAGGCTTGGATGGAGGACTGGAAAGAAGCACACCCGAACCAACAGCATCCGTAGATTAAAGAGAAGAAAATACACTTGGAGCAGATCTCGGCCCTCCATTCTAGGGTTGTTGATTGCCACGCTGGCAATCCACTCGTTCACGAGTAAAACACATCAGCTGGGCCAGGCTTTATTTCTCATGGGCCAAAGTAAACAACTGGGCTCCTCTAGCAGACTGGGCTTCGTTCCATGGGCTCCTATAACCTGAATCACTCTTTCAACTCCAGCCCAAACATGAAACACAAAAATAAAAATAATTAGAAATATTAAACATGATGAATAAAAGTGATATTACATATATTATTTTTAACAATTCTCATTGAAAACAGCTCCATGGTTTTTGGATTTTCCACTATTGCAAGAAGTTGTTCATTTACCTCACAACTTAACTTGAATCTTTTGACTATATATAATAAGTGTGTAACTGAAGCATCAAGATCAAAACACATATCATAAAATGAAGTCTAGTGCTCTTATTTTGTTGATGGTGGTTCTCTATACACTTATCGTCTTCGTTTCGTCTGCCCGAAGAACGACCCATGAAACAACAATCCAACCCAAGATACATAAACAAACAGGTAGATCATACACATATATGTATGCATGGTAATTGCTGAAATGCTTACTTGTGTATGTCTATAATATGGTTTGTATATTTGCAGGGGATGTAACTGTTGAAACAGAAAAGGTGGCTCACACAAATGGTAATGCTTATGGCTGTTGGAAATGCTGGCCACACCACCCACACCATGGCGGCCATCTTCTCCGTTAGACTGAGGGGCTGAAGTTGGTGGCAGTTTGTATGATGGATATAACTGATCATGTGTTAGATTAGATTTAGAGTTAATTGCCAATTTAGTCCTTGAGGTTTGTCAAAAATTAACACTTTCATCCAAATCTTTTTTTGGTCAATTTAGTCCCTGTGGTTTTATTTTTTTGTCATTTTAGTCCCTGAGGTTTGTCAAAAAGTGTCACTTTCATCCAAACAATCAGATTATTAGATATATTTTTGCGATCATGTTTTGGGTTGACTGACTTGACTCAACACGATGCCTGCGCTGGCATAACACATAAATCTTATACCAGTGATATCCACCCATGTTTGCAAGTAGGATTAAAAAGATGAGAGGACTGATAAAATCAATACAAAATGACAAAATCCATACTTAAAAAATATAACTAAAAATAATAAACCAATAATTCATCAACAAATTTCTTCAGCAAATATAATGTCATATATGGATTGCACTGCACAAACAAAAATCGAAAGATGTAAATGCGACACTCAAAGAAGTTAAGCTAAGTGCACTTTTAGAAAACTATATAACTTTTAGTAACAAAAAGAACGGTTTTATCTGTTTATCGCCTTTTGAAATAATAAGTTTGGAATATTAAGCGTCAAACTGCTTATTAAAAACAACTTACTTTACTTAAAATAATTTCGATAAGCAGTTCAAAAACAACTTATTGTTGTATATAAAAAAAAAAAAAAAAAAAAAAAAAAAAAAACATTATTCACTCAAATACTTCATTTTTACCTTCTTCTTTGGGGATATTAGGTTGATCTACCAAAAGCTGTTCAAAAGCATGTAAATCACTAACACTGCAATAAGTTAACCAAAAGAATATTCTATATTAACAACAACAGGATAAATACGACCTTCACGGTACATATGAATTTATGAAGTAGAATGATAAATTTCAACCCGTCTACTTATTATGATGAGTATATTCGGGTTATGTCTGATCTCTGAGAGGTCAAACAGGTCAAACCAGAAAAAAGGTTAGCTAAAAAGTAAATGGGTCAAAAAGGTTATCATCTTGTGAACACAGTTTTACAGTTTTACTTATAGCCATAAGGAATGGCTACCATCTTCCTTAAAAATTCTGGATAAAGTGTTTTGGGTCAGCCACAACCCGCACATTTCGCATCTCTACTAAAACATAGGATACAAATTCTAGAAACATACCTTGGCTTTAAGGCAAGACTACCAAGTGCAGAAATCACTGATGATTTAAGAAGGTATCTGAAACATTAGATTAAAAGTAATTAAACTACGCACATTCCTGCCAATCATATTGTAAAACTAATGAAAAGTGTATGAATTCCTACTCTGATTGATACATCTCATGAAGAAGCCGAAGCCCTTCTAAACAGTCTGCAATACTTGGTTTTATGCCAATCCGGTGATTTAATTGCTTCATTGAGAACTGAATCGAACCACCTTTTAGTTGCTGCTTAGCATCACGGAAAGTTTTTGCAAGCGATGAAACAATAGCATTTAATTCCTCCCTGTTGACAATACGGCATCAACATTAATTGGAGTTAGAGCTGGCAAATGAATAGAAAAACAAAAACAAGCTTAAAAGGTGGCGGATACAACAACAAACAACAACAACCTTACCCAGTAAATCCCACAATTAGCATAGCTAAGAGTAGGGTCTGGGGAGGGTGGGATGTAGGCAGACCTTACCCCTATCCTTGCGGATAGAGAAGTTGCTTCCAGAGAGACCCCCGGCTCCATAACACACACGACATACAAACAACACTAAATGAGTAACAGAGAGCTACTAATGTAAAGCAACAGTGAGAGCGTCACATATGTAAAACAAAGTATATATGCCATCATAGAACAACATAAACCATAACTACTCACATAGAAATCACCCATACAGGCATCCTACCAGTGTAAAAGTGAGTCTAAGCTCCTAGGACCATGCTACGATACAGCCGACACTTACCCCTAATACTCCTTAACCTTAATCTTATGTCTCCACGAACCCCTATCCTCGACCATGTCCTCAGAGAGGTGCATCTCTACTAAGTCCTGCCTAATCCGCTCATCCCAAGTCAACTTGGGTCTCCCCCTATACCTCTTTCCTTCTACAGTGATGGTTTCCACTACTCTAACTGAGGCCGTCATTGGCCTCATCTTCACATGTCCATACCATCTCAATCTTCCCTCTTTTATCTTTTCTGATATACTAGCTACCCCTAACTTTTCCCTAATAAGGTGCCGGATACAATGGGCCCAAATTCACCCAAACTGTTTTCACAATGCATTAAATCAACCAAATCATTTTATTCAAAAAGGTTACAACTTCTTACAGAGTTTTATTCATTGAGAGCATGATCGTCTGTAGTGATTCCATCTGCTTTCTGAAGATTGAATCTTTAATGTTATCCATATTTTTTAACGAACCATAGTTTTTGGGATCTTCAAGCAACTGATCATACATACATATAATATACAAAATAAAATAAAATCGATAAGAATCAAAACACCGAAGCATAAACGAATATTTATTTTTGTAGAAGGTGAAGAACCTGTAGCCTTCCAATGATGGAAGAAGCGTTTCTGAACTGTGAAATTAATCTAGCCTGGAGATCATCCCATCGGTCCATGTCATCTTTTACTTTTTTAAATTTCTGCTGATATTTTTTCACCGTTGCCTCCATTGTTAACCAATGCTGAAACTCACTACAAATTGCGAAGCCAGCCTTGAGTCCCAAATACTTAAACGTCGATCATTTTGCAGGTATCTTAATGATAAGCTTTCCTTTCTTACAACAAATAAGTAAAATTTTCACCCTAAATGATCAAAAACTCAGAATCATAATCACTTATACCTAAAAAGTTTTTAGTAAAAACACAATTATGATAATTGTGTCCTAAAGTTGCAATACTCGATTTAAATGCCCATCTAATTATCCCCTACACTCTGATATAAGCTACGGAACATATAATCTCTTCCACTATCATCAAATTACCAGTCGCAAGTCGCAACAACCCATGATCAATCAGGCTGGACAAAATGATGATTGTCCTGGATTCAAGCACAACCCTAGACTCTAGAGGCTATAGAGCTTTTAACTAAGTACTAACAACAAATTGTTTGTGAGGAAAAATGTACCGATAGAATCACTTAACATTAAGCCTGGCAAATTGGGCAGGTCAGGTCATGTCACGGGTTTGAGTCAAAATGGGTAGATTTAAAAAAACTATCAACTCGGATCGTGGTAAACTAGGTCTTAAAAAGCGCGCCTAGGCACGAGGCCCAACAAGGCGCGACCTTAGGCGCCTCAGGAATCTGCGCCTGGGCAAATTCCAGGAAGCACAGGAAAGGCACATTTTTTTGATTTTTTTTTTTTGCCCTGAGGCGCGCGCCTCTCGTACTTCATGAGTTTTGAGTTTTTATGCAGTAACATATTGTACTTTGGGTTTTATGTCTTGTACAAGTAGGTAAAATTATATAAAAACCTTATTTATAGCTAAATTAGGGGTAAAGGAAGCTAAAAACCTATGGGATATGTAAAATAATTTATATAATTAGTGTGCGCCTCGGGTACCAAAAGCCCAAAACTTTTGCGCTTGGCGCTCTGCGCGTCGCGCTTAGACCTCGTCGCTTTTGTGCACGTATCGGTTTTTAAAACCAGGGACTGGTAAAACAGGTGATTTAAAGAAAAGGTAACAAATGAGTAGTATATCAGGCAAAACATTATTGTGTTTAGAAAGAAAGAGCAAACAATTTGCAGCAATTCAGCCCAACAAAAGACACAAACCTATTTGAGAATAACAGTAGCAATATTTAAGCAGCAATTAATTACTCTTCATGGCTTTAATTAAACAGTTTCGTCAACCAATTGGCCAATTTAGTCAAGCAATTGATCAGTAACATGGATTACCTCAATAGTCAAACCCTAGAATCACACATTAAAAGCAAATGAAGAAAAATCGCTGTCCAGCAGAGAGAAGCAGTAACAGGGATTGAGTTTCAAAACAAATTATTGACTTAATGTTTTTGACAGTGAGTTTTACCCATTTTATTAATAACGGTATGGTACTGGTATTCAATTTTATGGTTTCTGCTTTTGATAATTTTTCGTATTTCGCATACTTGGTATGGAATTTTTGTAAGAGTAGCTGTCAAGATACCATCCACTGCGCGGTCGTAGGCACGGCCCTGGATCAGAACCCACAGGGTTTCTCCACGGAGGGGCATAACATCGACTTAAGGGACCTTCTGTGTCCCCACGGGAAAACACACTTTCAGTTGCCAGTTGACTGACGTTGCACTGTCACAAGAACCAAGATTATGTGGTCTAACGCATGGTGGGACGAAAACACGCGTTGGCTTGGATTCGAACTAGCGACTCCAAGGGTCTAGTCCTTATCTTCATCACCTGTAATCACTAAGCCAAAACCCAGAGTTTTTACTTGGTATGGTTTTTTAGTTTTTGCGTTTACTTATTTTTAGTTAATGTTTGATACCACACTAAACAAGGCTTTGTATTTTGTGCGTATACCAAATTCACGCCACACCCGAATAGGGATTTTTTACTAGTTAGCCTATATAACATCATACCATGTGCATTATGTTAATACGGTGATTTATGGTTACACATCACTTGTGAACACTATGTCCTGATAAATCTCACAGTTAGGCGTGAATATGATCAGTGCATGCAGACGCTCAACAGAATCAAGAGATCGAAGATGCGATTGGACCAACTTCTATCTCCACCAATGTCACCTGAGTCAAAATTGGACGGTTTTGATGATGTAATCGGACAAATTGGCTGGAAATCCTAGTTACTGGTTTATTCAATGAACAACATAACAAAAACAAATCAGTATGTACTCTAAATTGAAATAGATTAAATGATTGTTATAGAACCTGTAAAGGAATCTGATGAGGAGATTTGGAAGAAGTACTATTTGATCGGAAGATTATGGAAAGAGATGGAAGACACACAAAATTATGCACCTTATAAAACAAAATGACGCACCCCTGTTTTTTGAACGGCAAGGAACGACGTACCAACCACCGTGACACCTGGCGTTGTAGCCAAAGTCGACTACTCGACCGCCGCCAGCCCCTTGACTCTCTCAGATGCGCGGAAACCCGACCTCCACCCGCTCGAAGGCACGCCAGTGGAATACTCGGTAAAACCATGCCTCCCATCCGAGTCAAACCGGCACCACCCGTATTAGCTCTTCACCTCGATGCCGCATAAAATAATGAGGAGCGTGAGAATCGAACCTCGGTCACACTGAAATAATCGGTAAAGACCCTCTTTTTACCTCCAATCTTTTCTCTTTAATATAATATATGCAATGTGTAGTTATTTTTGTCATAATTTTGTAGGAAAAAGATCATTTAGGAACCAAGGTACTAGTTAGGAACTTAGGAACCAATCTGAGCCATTCATCTTTTAATCTTGATCTAAGGGTAGGATGGTAATTGAACAATTATGTTTTATATTTTAATTTAAAAAAAAATGCTCCCCTATATATTCCCCAATTCTGATAATCAGTTATCAAAACTATATCCCAAATCTTCATCAATCTCAATCAAACACAACTTCATCAATCCCAAATCTTCATCAATCTCCACCACCATCGCTACAATGATCCACCAAAACCACCACCGTGAACCACCATCCTTATCTGCGAGACCCCAATTCCAAACCCTAACCACCGTCTCCTTCCTTCGAGACCCTTCTCGTATGAGGTGTTATAGATTGATCGCAATTAGGGTTTCAGTTTGCAGAGAATCAAGGTATTTGTGTAATGTTTTTTTAGTTTTTTAAATTTTTTTTGTTCGCAATTAGAGTTTCAGTTTGCAGAGCAGTTTTTTTTTACGTGCAAAAATTTTTCGTACGTACAAAGTTTTGGAATTATACACCGATGTATAATTCAGATCATGTTGCGTTATAGCAGTTTTCATACGTACAAAGAGTTATACAATTATTCACTGTCGTATATTAGTTTAGTTTTTGGAAGTATACACCGATGTATAATTCAGATCATGTTGAAGCGTACAGATACACTAACATTCATCTATACACTGATGTATATTTGTTGGAATATGAATATACACTGACGTATAGTTGTTTAATGTTATCATACAGTAAAATGTTTATTGTAGCAATGATTGGACTATACACCGATGTATAATTGTTTGAATATGACGATACTAAACACTGTTCTATAGCATCAATTTTATTGGGGTCTGATGTATATTGTATGTATACACTGATGTATATGCTAAACAACCTTTTTCTTTGTTTCAGGTTACTCTTGATAAGACCAACCTATCAGTTCGTGTGAGTGAATGGAATATGAATATACACTGACGTATAGTTGTTTTAATGTTATCGTACAGTATAATGTTTTTGTAGCAATGATTGGAATATACACTGATGTATAATTGTAGGAATATGAATATACACTGACGTATAGTTGTTTAATGTTTATCGTACAGTATAATGTTTTTTGTAGCAATGATTGGAATATACACTGATGTATAATTGTTGGAATATGAATATACACTGACGTATAGTTGTTTTAATGTTATCGTACAGTATAATGTTTTTGTAGCAATGATTGGAATATACACTGATGTATAATTGTTGGAATATGAATATACACTGACGTATAGTTGTTTAATGTTTAGCGTACAGTATAATTTTTTTGTACGCACAAATGATATTAGTTGTGGTTTTTGTCAGTTACAATGTATACTAAATAACCTATTAATACTCACATACCAAAAGACAATATTACCCCTTGATTTAATTAAAAATTAATTAATGTTTAACATATTTACCATCATGCCATTGAAGATGGATGGATGAGATTGGTTTCTAAAGTTCCTAACTAAGGGTTGGTTCTCAATTGAACCCTACCCTAATTTTGTATCTAACTAATATATATGTATATTAAAAATTATATGAGTAATATGTTTGTTTGACTAACTAAATTAGTAAAGCTCAAAATTTGAATATTTGGCTCGAGCTCATTTATTAAATTAAATAAATGAGCTCTAATTGAGCTTGTACAATGAATATCAGCTTTGTACAATGATCCTACACAGCAGCTGCAGCCTGCAGCCAAGCAAATAAATTTATCTTGCTTTGCTGCAAAATATCTTTAGTATCCTTCTTCTTTCACAACATCCTTGATGCTCTACAAGTTATGAAACAATCTTGATACAATAAAATTTAATCAAACCACTTTCTTTACCAACTGTCCACAAGACTGAAATCTAAGCAACAAGGCTTCTGTATCCGCGTCTAAAGCGAACCCATTTTCACTCATTTTTTCAAGATAACAAATCGCGGTTGAAATCTCATTCTGCAAAACAAACCCTTGAATAATGGTATTATAAGTACAGCCATCCGGCGAACAACCACACTCCTGCATCTCAACAAGCAACTCGCTTGCTTCATCCAATTTCCCGTTCCTGCAATAGCCATTAATCATAATAGTATACGTATGAACATTTGGAGGCCAACCGCTCTCTTTCATTCTAAAAAACAACTCAGCCGCTTCACGTAATCTTTTGTTCCTACACAATCCACCAATCATCGCAGTATATGTGCATACATTCGGTTGTATCTTTCTATACGAAAGTTCAATAAAAAGTTCATTTGCAGCATCCATATCCCCAACTTTACACAACCCATCAATAATGCTAGTAAAGGTATACACATCCGGCGCTACCTGTGCCCCGTCCATTAACTTAAACAAAGATAAAGCCTTGGTAACTCTTTCATGCTTACATAAACAGTCTATCAAAGTGCTGTAAGTAACCACATTAGCCATTTCACCGCAATCTTGCATTTTGTAAAATAACATAAGTGCTTCCTCGAGTTTGGAAACAAGACATAGACCGCGAATAAGAGTAGTGTACGTAACAACATTAGGAATAACTTTATGTCTAGACATTTCATTGAATAATCCCAATGCTTCGTCTATCTTGTTAATCTTACAGTACCCGTTAATCAAAACATTAAAGCTTATAACATCACGCGCACAACTCATGGCATCAAATAAGCGTCTAGCATCGTCTAACCTATGAACCAAACAGTACCCGTTTATTAGCGTGTTGTAAGTAGTACTATCCGGATTCATCCCTCTTTCCACCATTAAATAAAAAAAACTGCGTGAATCCGCTACCCAACCCTGCTTACAAAGCGCACTCAGGAACACGTTACACGTCTGCAAATCAAGCGACATATTTCTAGACAACATATCATCCAACAATCTTAAAGCCTCTTCCCGTAACCCGAAACTACATAAACCTTGCATCATGCATATGTAAGTCACAACATTCGGCACTACCCCTTTCTCAACCATCTCCGAAAAGAGACTCAACGCATGATAAACGCGATTACTCTTGCAAAGGGTGTCTATGATGGTGCTGTACATAACAACCGACTCCGATTCTTCTTCTATCTTCTTCAGTAAGACAATAGCATCATCAACCTTCCCCATTTTACACATACCATTAATCAACGTCCCATACGTAACAACATTCGGTCCAAAACCACTCACAAGCATTTTATCAAACACTTGGCGTGCATGATCAAGATTCCCAATAACACATAACCCTCTTATCAAAGTATTAAATGTAGCATGATCTGGTTTCCAACCATGTTTTAAAGCTTTACCCAGTACTGACAGACCCAAATCAACTCTACCCATATGGCAGAAACAGTTGATTGTAATATTAAATGCATAAATGTCTGATTTAACTCCTAATGTGTCTAGTCTGTGAATAAGGGAGATGACAACAGGGTAATGGGTCATGTTAACTATACGGGTTAGTAACTTGCAGAAGTGTTTGATTGAGGGAAGAGGCTGTTGGTGAACATATTGGTTGAATAAAACGAGTTCATCGTATAAAGATAGGTCGTTGTCTTGGTTAGTGTTGTTATTGTAGTTGATCATGGAATGTGTTACGAGTAATAGTCAATAAGGTCTCAATTGTAATATTCAGAATAGTTCAGGGACTATTAGTGTTAAATAGTGAAAGTTTAAATGTTTGTTAAAAGTTAGTTAGTTGGAGGGAATTGTATGAGTATTAATAAGTGATCGATTAATAATAAGAAGTATGCTATGTTGATTGAATTTTCCTCTTCTGTTCTCTAATTCTGTTATCATAGCTAACATTTGGTATCAGAGCCACCGATTCTCGGTCTCCGATTACCTTAACTACCATAACTACCTCATAACCGTCACTAACTACCATTACCTACCAACTGTTCTGGTCATCTTCTTCATCGATTCCGCCATTATTCCAATCTGCTTTCTTCATTTCTTCATTCTAATTCCATCATTTGTTCTGTTCGATTCAAACGCTGGTTTAATCTCTTGATTAGATCAATCCATTAATTGATCAATTCAGGATCAATTAATTCTTTCATTACTCTGTTCATAATTTGATCATTCTGATCAAACTAATCGGTTAGTTGATCAATTCAGGTCAATTAACTCTTTACAAAAATTCTTAATAACCATGGCAACAACTAGAAATCAAACAGTAGAGCAAAAATTACAAGATCATGATAATACCTTGATGAGATTAGAAACTGCTGCTGGTAAGAACTTGACTGAGATTGAAGGCTTGCGAACCTTTGCCCTTCAAAATGCTGAGAATCTGGCTGCCATAAAAACCCAAATGGAAGCACAGATGAATGAGCTTATACAAACCATACAATCTTTGGGCAATAATAATAATAATAATCATAACCATACTGATAATAATAGTAACAGTACACACAACCATAATGATAATAATACTAATATGTTTCATTCCAGTTCCAATAACAATGGAATGAATCATAATTCACATAACAGTCGCCTAACAAAGATTGATTTTCCGAAATTTAAGGGAGATAATATTGAAGGGTGGTTATGCAGGGCAGAGCATTTCTTTGTGATTGACTCTACTCCTGAGTCATTGAAGGTCAGACATGCAATTATTCATTTAGAAGAAGGAGCTTTGTTGTGGCATCAGTCATTTGTGCAGTCTAGAGGAGGGACTATTGATGGTATGAGTTGGAATGATTACAAAAGAGCCATCACTGCAAGATTTGGGTTAATGATTAATCAAGATGCTATGGGAGCTCTTGCTGCCATAAGACAGACAGGTTCATTGGAAAAATTGAACCAAGAATTTGACATGGCATTAACAAAGGTAACTATATGTGATGAATATGCAGTGAGTTTGTATTTGAGGGCCTTGAAGCCTGAAATTGGCTATCATGTAAGATTGTTTAGGCCAAAAGATCTACCTGAGGCCTATCTTCTTGCAAGAATGCAAGATGAAGCTCTGAATGCCATTCAGACATCAGTACCTAAACCTTCTAGAACCAGTTATTCCAACAACAATAATAATAATAATAAGCCATATACACTGGCTAACACCAACAAACTTTCCCTGTTACCCAGTCCCAAACCAATCAGTGCAAGAAAGTGGACATTGTCTCAAAAAGAAATTGAAGAGAAAAGGTCTAAAGGAGAGTGTTTTGGGTGTACTGAAAAGTACACCCCTGGTCATGTTTGTAAGAACAAACAGCTGTTTTCTATTGAATTATGTGGGGAAGAGGAAATGACTGAAGATCAAGAAGTGGATGTGTCTGAGTTTATGCATCAGAACATTCAAGAATTGGAACCAAAGATCTCTTTGCATGCCATGATGGGTGTTCCATCATATTCTACTATGAGAGTGCAGGGTTCTATTGGTACCAAAACATTACACATTCTAAATGATTCAGGTTCCACCCATAATTTCTTAAATGAGTCTTTAGCCTATAAGATTCGATGCCCTGTTGAAGAGATTCCAGAATTCTCAGTAACAGTGGCTGATGGAAATAAGTTGAAATGTACAAAAATGTGTAGAAACTTCCAATGGATGATGCAGGGTATTTGGTTTAAGGCAGATGTCATTTTGGTACCCTTACCAAACTATGACATGGTTCTTGGGGTCCAGTGGTTACAAACCTTGGATGATATTGTTTGGAACTTCAAGAAGTTAACCATGAAGTTCAAGATCAATGATCATTGGGTGGAATTGAAAGGAGTAGAAAACAATAAGGTAACAATGTGTTCTGCTGAGAAGATGGATGATTTACTGAGTTCTCAGATGGAAATTGTGTCAGCTCAAATGTTTAGCTTACAATCTTCCTCTGATGAGTCTTTTCAACATGACACAAAAGTGAACAATACAAGTGATAATGTTGCTTTACAAGCACTGTTATCTAAGTATGAGGATGTGTTTGCAGTGCCAACCACTTTACCTCCAAGAAGGGATTGTGATCATAAGATAAGATTGAAAGATGAAAATGTAAATATCAACCAAAGAGCATACAGGTATCCAGCAGGCCAAAAGGATGTTTTGGAGAAATTAACAAAAGAATTGGTTGATTCAGGAGTAGTGAGAGCTAGTAAAAGTGCATTTGCATCTCCTGTGGTCTTGGTCAAGAAGAAAGATGGTTCATGGAGGTTCTGTGTTGACTATAGAAAATTAAATGATGCAACAATTAAAGACAGATTTCCCATTCCTTTGATTGAAGAACTCTTAGATGAATTAGGGGGGGCAACTGTTTTTTCTAAACTAGATCTGAGAGCTGGCTATCATCAGGTGAGAATGAATGAAGATGATGTGCATAAAACAGCATTCAGGACTCATCAGGGCCTGTTTGAATTTGTGGTTATGCCCTTTGGGCTTACCAATGCCCCTGCCACTTTTCAGGCATTAATGAACAACACATTTGCAGCCCTAATGAGAAAGACAACTCTGGTATTTTTTGATGATATCTTAGTCTACAGTCCAAGTATGTCTCAGCACCTCATTGACCTTGAACAGGTACTCTCATTATTAAGGCAACACACTTTATATGCTAAGAAATCTAAATGCTCATTTGGAGGGGCTAATGTAGAATACTTGGGGCACATAATTTCTGGCAAGGGTGTGCAAACTGATCCACAGAAAATAATAGCTATCAAACAGTGGCCTGTTCCTCAAAACCAGAAGCAATTAAGGGGGTTTTTAGGCCTTGCAGGGTACTATAGAAGG
The DNA here is from genome assembly GCA_030844895.1 of Ambrosia x helenae. Lineage (NCBI taxonomy): Eukaryota > Viridiplantae > Streptophyta > Magnoliopsida > Asterales > Asteraceae > Ambrosia > Ambrosia x helenae. The sequence goes on along the minus strand of CM061232.1, from coordinate 3,004,111 downwards.
TTTATTAAGGGATTTGGGGAGTTAGCAAAGCCTATGACAGAGTTACTTAAAAAGGATTGCTTTGAATGGAATGAAGGGGCACAAGGGTCATTTGACAGTCTTAAAGAGGCCTTAACTACTGCCCCTGTTCTAGCTTTACCAGATTTTACAAAAATGTTTGTGCTTGAGACTGATGCTTCTTCAAAAGGTATGGGAGCTGTTCTCATGCAAGATGGCCACCCATTAGCCTTTGTGAGTAAGGCTTTGTCCATTAGACAGCAAACTCTGTCAGTTTATGAGAAAGAGCTCCTAGCCATTCTAATGGCTGTGAAACAGTGGCATCATTACTTGATTGCCAAGAAATTTATGATCAAAACTGATCATAAAAGTTTGAAGTATCTCTTAACACAAAAGATCACTACACCTCTGCAACAAACTTGGTTAGCCAAGTTGATGGGGTACACATATGAGATCACTTACAAACAAGGTTCTGAGAATCTGGTAGCTGATGGCTTATCCAGAATCCCTGATATGGCTCTCTTTGAGATGGCCATGAGTTCTTTAAGCCCTTTGTTATTGGATAGAATTAAACAGTCTTGGGAAAGTGATGAATATATTCAAGGGCTTATTCAGAAGCTACAACAAGGGGAGCTTATTCCTAATGTGACTTGGGATGGTCAACTGCTTAAAAGAAAGGGAAAGATTTGGGTGGGTAATGACATTACCCTAAAGAAAGACATTTTGCACTTGTTCCACAATTCTCCTACTGGTGGTCACTCTGGTTTTGTACCTACTCTGAAGAGACTTAATAGCTTTTGCTACTGGAAAGGTTGCTATAAAGAGGTGTTCACCTATGTCAAGGAATGTCAAGAGTGTCAGCAAGCTAAATATGAACCTGTTGCCAATCCAGGTTTACTACAACCACTACCTATACCTGTCCATGTTTTCACTGATTTATCTATGGACTTTATCTCTGGTTTACCAAAGACACAGGGTAAAGACACCATTTTAGTAGTGGTTGATAGGTTAACTAAGTATGCTCACTTCTTGCCACTATCTCATCCTTTTACTGCTCCACAAGTGGCTCAAATTTTTCTAGACACTATTTTCAAACTACATGGCTGTCCTTTGAACATAGTGTCAGACAGGGACCCTCTATTCATGAGCTCTTTTTGGAAAGAATTTATGAGGCTGCAAGGGGTTCAGCTGTCCTATTCCACTGCCTACCATCCACAGAGTGATGGGCAGACTGAAGTGTTGAACAGATGCCTAGAGTCCTACTTGAGGTGCATGTGTATGCATTCTCCAAATCAGTGGCTTAAGTGGTTAAGTTTGGCTGAGTGGTGGTATAACACTACTTTCCATAGTGCTATCAAGTCAACACCTTTTGAAGCACTATATGGTTTTCCACCCCCACTCATATTCCTTTCATTCCACATGACACTCAAAATGCAGCAGTGGAAGAACTTCATACAGAAAGAGAAGCTATGATAGTGAAACTTAAAGAAGCTCTAGTGCAATCAAGAAATCGAATGAAGCAGTATGCAGATCAGAACAGAAGTGATAGGAGTTTTGTGGTGGGAGATTGGGTCTATCTTAAGCTTAGACCTTTTGTACAGACAACAATGAGAAAACAAAAATATTCAAAATTGGGTCCTAAATTTTTTGGGCCTTTTCTGATAACTGAGAAAATAGGTCAAGTTGCTTATAAACTTGATTTACCTGATGATGCCCAGATTCACAATGTGTTTCATGTCTCCCTGCTGAAGCGAGCTCATGGCACTCACACCCCTGTTCTTTCACTTCCAATTGGTCCAAGATTCACCTTGCAACCTAGAGCTGTAATTGATAAACGATTGGTCAGAAGGGGCAACAGATTTGCTCAACAATTATTGATCCATTGGCAAGATTTACCTGTGTCGGAGGCTACTTGGGAGTTCGCAGATGAATTCAAACTCAGATTTCCCTCTTTTGATTCTTGAGGACAAGAATCCTTTTTAGGGAGGGGAGTTATGTTACGAGTAATAGTCAATAAGGTCTCAATTGTAATATTCAGAATAGTTCAGGGACTATTAGTGTTAAATAGTGAAAGTTTAAATGTTTGTTAAAAGTTAGTTAGTTGGAGGGAATTGTATGAGTATTAATAAGTGATCGATTAATAATAAGAAGTATGCTATGTTGATTGAATTTTCCTCTTCTGTTCTCTAATTCTGTTATCATAGCTAACAGAATGGTATCGAGATAATGATGTGATTATAGGGGAATCAAACAATTTACGTAGTGGTAATTTCAATGGAGAAAGATGCATGGTAATAACATAAACAATTGATTTGCTAAAAAGATGTAATATTTTAGGAGATGACAATGTTTTTAGAAGTAATTGGAATTGTACTGAACGTTGAATCGGTCTCCTTACTAGTATACTGGTCGGACTAGATGTATTAGATCTGAAACGTACATAGAATAAGGGCTTACCATCTTCCGATAGTGTTGTGGGTGAGATGAGATCTATCGTCCGACAGTGAGGTGGCTGGTTGGGTTTGGAGAGGGGGCAGGGAGTGAGGGACGTGCACGGGTTTTTGTTTGTTTGAAGGAGATGGGTTTGGGTTTGTCTCAAACCATCCTTAGTTTTTGCGTAAAAATAAATAAATTGGAAACGAAAAAAAACGTGCCTTAACATACATTAACACTATAATTTAGAAACTGAGTAGGTTTCCGAGTGTGATTGCTACACCCACTATAATATAATTTTGCATCTTACAAATGAGTTCCTTAATACACATTAACACTATAATTTCGAAATTGAGTAGGTTTTCGAGAGCCTTTAGAACAAGCTTAAATCCGCTCATGTTGTTGCGTCACAACGATGGTTCCGAGTGTGATTGCCACACCCACTCCCCACCATCCTAGTTTTTAATAAAAAGTTTATAAAAGTACTTAATTTGCACTCCCACCATCCTAATGATCCCCATAATTTCAACCAACTCCATGGTTGACAGCAAATCATAAGATAAATAAGTTGCCTTGCCAATAAGTCCATAACATTCAAATAAATGAAAACAAATTCATACTTTCATTGTAATAAAAATAAGAAGAAACTTTAATAAACACCACAAACATATTTAAAAATATAAAAGAAATTATATCAGGTATATAAACTGATAAACGATTATTTTCTAAAAAAAATAATCACAAATCCGATTAACCAACCCCAAACCCATCCTTAATGTATCAGGTTTCGAGTTTACCCATCAAGTTTGGGTTATATTGTCATCTCTAATCAAGTGGGCAAAGTTATAAAAATCGCGATTAATCGTTGATTAATCGCTAGTTCTCACTTTATTAATTAATTTTGGGCTAATCACTCAATTAACCGGTGCCAGTCCATGGTTGTAAAAATCGCGATTAATCGGACCAAATTGGTCCTAGTCAGGCCTAAAAACTCAAAATTAAGTCAAAAATGAATTCGAATAGGTCAAAACTGGAGCAAAGCGATCAAATAAAACAAGTTCTTACCTCAAACTTAGATGATAATCCATGATTTAGAACCAAAATCGATGAAATGAATAAATATTGTATTTTAACCGCATTTTTGTGTTTTAAAAAATAAACAAAGTTTGTAAAACTGAGTGATTTATTTTCTTAAAAAAAAGTGTGATATCCCTAGAACTTTTCCCTATCTATGTAAATATGTTAAGCCACACCTAAACATTAGCATTTGTATAGTTTTCACTTTTCTCTTCATCTCTTTATGTTTTTTCTTTTAGTCAAAAGATAATAATATCTCTCGTATATATAATATCGATTATTTTTCCATATAGTCAACAATTTACTGCCATACCAACTACGACTCTAGCATGCAAAATTTGTCTTCTATTTAAACATACAACTATTGTGAAAGACATTTTAAGTCAACACAGTTGAAATGGTGGCTACTTCTTTCACAACTTATGTCCCTTTAGGAGACTTTTGCATCCGATGCTTTAGGGCATTGACTTCTCTCGAACGTTGAACAAGTCACCATTAACTTTTTTTTTGAAAAATAACTTTTAATAACACCGAAAAAAACGACAAGCTATTCCCAAGGTAGGGAAAGCTAGCCGAATACAACAACCAAAACCAATTACATCAAATCAAATCTAGACCATCTATCCCAATCCACAATCTCTTGTTTAAACCTATGTTTATACCAAAGAAACGATAATATTTTGATTTCCGCTAGAATCGCAACCACTTTAGGCACCTTGTTGTCAAAAATCTTACCATTCCTTGCCCTCCATAACATCCAACAAGCAATAATGATCACCCCTTTAAAAACTTCCTTTTTAATTCCCGTCGTGCCACTCGTCTCATGGAGGTTCACCAAATCATTAACATGGAAAACATAAATCTCCGGAACACGACACCATCTAGTGATGCCATTCCATACACCACCCGATATGCCGCAACCGGTAAAAAGATGTTCACTTGTCTCGTCATCAAAATCGCACCAGCTACAAGTCACATTATTCACCTGGATATGTCTTCGAACCAGAGCCATTTTAGTCGGTAACCGATCCAACACTAGACGCCACATAAATATATTACACTTTAGAGGAACCCACTTGCTCCATCTAAAACCAAAACTCTCGCTAATTGAACCATAAAGCCATCTCTTAACTTCTGCCACAGAGAAATCTCTTTCACTACCAAAATGCCAACTCCAACTATCCTCACACCCATTCATATTGACCCCATTCAGCCACACTTCCAGTTCCTCCCTTTCGCGCAACTCTTCAGGACTAGCCAAAACTCTCCTTCACTTCCACTTAATAACTCGAGCAGAACCAATAACCAAAACCCGGTCCGCCACAATGACTTTTTTATCGCTCTCCAAAGCAAACAAGGTAGGGAACTTCACTTTAAAAGCTTCGTCACCTAACCAAGTATCCAACCAAAACCGAATCGTTTTCCCATCCCCTATATTACCTCGAATCATATTTCCAAAATCTTTACCCTCCACCATCAACCGGTTACACATAGTCACGCTATTCTTCCAAACACTAGTAATACCATTATTGACCGGAGCCCAACCCCAACCTTTGTTCGAACCATGGATGGAAGTAATTACCTTTCTCCACAACTGGTTATGTTCATTTAAATATCTCCAAATCCATTTCACTAGAAGAGCCTTGTTAGAAATCTCCAGTTTCGCGATTCCAAGACCTCCTTCCCGTATCGGTTTAGTGATATTATCCCATGCGACCCATGGAAGTTTCCTAACGTCCTCGGACCCGCCCCACAAAAACCTTCTCATTAACCCTTCCAACTCCTTAACAACTTTCTTCGGCACCTTGAATAACGAAAAATAATACGTAGGGAGGCTTGTAAGAACCGATTTGATCAAAGTCACCCGACCACCAATCGATAATGAACTCGCTTTCCACTTTGACAACCGTTTTCTAAGAATATAAATATTCATTAGATCTTTTTAATTTTTATGTATGTATGTATCTACGTAAAATAGTTTTATTGCAATTTTTTAACGGAAAAATTGCGATGGAATTTTCATCACTAAGGTTTTACATATTTTTTTTGTTTTGTTTTTTAGTGTTTTTATACGCGAAATCAGAAAAAAATATATAAAAACCACAAATCAAACCAAATAAGTTCCTACAAAACTATACTTTCAATATTTGAATCTGGTAAGAAAAAGCTAAAACTTGAATAAAAGACATTACTGAGTATAAACCCTAATTGAAATCAAAACATATAAACCCGAACTGAAACAAGTTTTTATATTTCTAATTTGAATTCAACAAAACCAGTATAATCCGAATGAGTATTTGATTATTTTAAAGTCAATAAACTTCATAACTAAATATTCTTGTATTGTATCCAAGTGGAGTCGCATGTAATATATATAAACCTTTTACATTTCTTATATGTCCTATGTGTTGTTAGTTTTATTCATTAAAAGTATTTAAAAATCAATGTTAAGATGAATTTAGATCAATACAACTATAAAAATCCATAAATGATTTTTTTTTTTTTTTTGAAAGGCCAACTAACACTTATACAGTTACACCCAATTATTCACGGGGATCCCCACACTATGGACAGACCCCCACGACCACCCAGTGGAGGGCCCATATGTACCTCAGGCAGCTAGGTAGCCAAGGCCCGCCCATGTAGTTTCTGAACCGGGGAAAACCCAACCCCTCACCCTCCCGAAGGCACGACAGTGAAGGATTGGTAAAACTCGGGCGAGATCAGGACTCGAACTCGTGACCATAGGCCAGGAATCATCCTTCATTTCTTATTATGTCCCTCGTGGGAATCGAACCCGGGACACCTAAGAGGGAGTCCGGTCCATTCACCAACTGAGCTACCCGTGACGGACAAAAATCCATGAATGAATGAGTTGGAGAAAGTTGTATCCTTTCACTTGGTCAATGGGGTCAACGCATCACGCCTCTATATATAGGAGGCAAAGAAATATAATGCATACATCAACACACACATTCACAAAATGAAATCCAATGGTTTTACTTTGATCTTAATTCTTTTGTTTTCACTTCTCCTTATTTCTTCTGCTGGGAGAATCCATGATCATGTGACCGTTCGGTCCCAAACCCAGAAACCAAAAGGTATGATCCATCAGATATACATGATATGTGTGTATATATGTATGTACATACGTATTTGTATAGAGAGAATAAAATGTATGAGAAAACCATCCTTATTAAGCGATAAATTGTTTCTAACTTATGTAATACATATTACGTATTACAAAAAAATAATACGCACTTTATAGTTAATACACATGGTTATACAATGTAGTTGTTTTGTGTTACACACATGTGACAATGAGAGAGTGTTACACATGTAAGAAGTTCCTACAATTTTTTAATCTCTCTCTTTTCTTTTTGTAATAACTAATTACCATAGTAACATATATTAGACATGGTAAAAAAAAAATTTGATTGTTTCACACTAGGTTTTCATGGTGTTTTTTTTTTTTTTTTTTTTTTTTTTCCTTTTCATTCAACTATTTATTCGCGAAAAATTACATCAAGATAGCGGGCAGGCGGGCAACAAGCTGCGCCGCCACCCCTTTCTGGACGACAAACCCTAGCCTACTAAAAACGAACCCCTGTCCCCTAAAGTCGAGACACTGCTATTTTAACTCAAGTGGTGCTATTTTAACTCAAGTGGATTTTTTTTATCATATTCCTCCCTTATATATGTAAGTTCAATTAAAAAGTTACCTATAATGAGAAAACTCACTTTTTGTTAGAAAACCAAAAAAACTCCATTCTACATATGCAAGTAGCTACATATAACGACAAAGCAATGGCTAAGAAAAAATGGGCAATAACGACCAATTAATAGCGACGACAAATTAGCGACGACATATCGTCGCTAATACTATTAGCAATGACTTTTGGCATTATTAGCACGACAAATGTGGTCGCTAATGCTCGGAATTCTTGTAGTGGATCCTGGACCTTATCCTACACAAACATGGGTATAACATATATGTGTTTATGCAACTTCACGTAAATCATATTCCCTATTGCTATATGTATGCAGGAGAGGCAAAAGTTGAAGAAGAAAAGGTAGCACATACGGATAGTACGTGGGGTGGATGTTATGGTTGCTGGCATAATAATCGTCGTCTTTGATAAACGTGATCTATGGTTTTGTTGATCCATGTGTGTTGGTTATGTTATGAATCTACTATTAATAATTTGGATAATCTATTAAATAAAATTCGACTTTTGTTCTTATAAAATATATATTATGGAATGTTGAAATTGTTATTGAGCGAAATATGCAACAGACTGATGCATTAACATATGCATTACAACATTAGACGACATACCAACCACATACGCGTTAACAAAATATTTAAAGCTACAAAGTATTCTAAAAATATCGAATCCTTTGCATAAATGGTAGAGATATGGTTTTAGAAAGGGTTACTTGTAGCCATTGGAGAAAAAAAAAAACTGAAAATGGTGACTTAACTAGTATGTTTAGTTATAAGAATCAATAATGAAATATCCGGGCATACCAATCCATATTGTTTGTTTTGCTCACAAGAAGCTCATTTCGACGTTTAATTCTGAAGTTCAAGTGGATCCATAGTAATTGTGCTCAAAACACATTGGTAATATTTGAGATCTAGGATCCTTTATGAACCTATCATCTCTCTCGACTATAGCCAATGCGAGATTTACATAAGCCATAAGGTATTACGATTGATCCTAGAAAACCAAGTATCACATACTGAACCTATTTTGAGGTGGAAAATAAAAATCAATTCAAGACATTTCTTTACAAGAAGTGTTGGTATACCAATCTCATCTAAAGTCATGTACTAGATTCGAATTCTGTTGTATTACTTTTGAGGTGGATTTTGAGGTGGTATTCTGACCCAATTCAGCTGGATTTTCTTGTCCCCTGTGGGTGTTGTCAGGCTGGCTAGTGCCGACTTGAGCGGCGCCAGTGCCTGAGTTATTTCCAGAGAAGGATGATAGTAGAGAACTCGTAGTTGTTTTTTAGAAAGAGAGAAGTAAAGAAAGTTTGTTGCTCTTAAATTGCTCAATCACGGATGGCGACAATGAAGAAACACTGGATTAAACACATAAATAGACGAGCACAGTAAAGAGATAATTTTATTAATGGTTGCTAGGACGATTACAAATACTCGAATATAAGTGTATACAATGTTTCGACTATAATCACTTTTTCTCAACTATTACAGAATTCTCTAAGTATTTGTGTGTGTGAAACAGAATGAATCCTCTCCCTTGGGGGAGAGGGGTATTTATAGGCTTGATAGCCGTCCTGTGATTGGTCCATTTAAGAATGACAGTTGTCCTGCGCGGTCCCACATGGTTGACAACCATTGGAGCATGGGCGTTGTCTTCCTGTGATTGGTCCACGTATTCTGCAATCGTCATTTCTATCCTTTTTCTGTACCTCATACCCGCCAGAGATCTTGGAGCAGGGAATAACGGCCTCTGATTGGCTGCATGTCCTTTTCTTTGTCGGGTGATAGCGGGCATGTACTAGAAAGCGTGTGCAGCCTTCTAGAAGGTCTGTTCGGCGCTTCTGTTGACGTGCCTGGAGATGTGTGGCTGTACGCACGCACGAATACATATCTCTTCAAAAAACCGAACTAGAAACCAAAGAGAACAAAAAGATGTAAATCCAGTACTCAACACCACGTACCATTCTCTTATTATTGTCTATAAATCTTTTTTGATTTTAATCATGAAATGTTCTTGTTCGTTTTATGGTAATTTTCAATTTAATATTTCTTATTTTATTGTTCTCAAACAGGTTTCGTTGCTTTTCTTGTTCTCAAAGTGTGTTTTTATGTATTTTGGCTGCAAATGCTCAAATGGACTCAGGTAATCCAGCATAATCTTCATAGTCTCAAATGGGTTTTGGTTTGTGACCGAAAACAGTGGAAGTATGGAACCCAACACAAAAAGATGGGCTTGGGTTTTATTTGTTTTTCTTCTAATAACTTTTTTTAACGGCTAGTTACATCCTCACATAATATTCCTCTAATATTCACCCTTATGAAGTTTGTATAAGAAAATTAAAACAGTTATTTTGAAAAAGAATGAATTGCCCTCATTTATCTTGCCATATTATTGCACTAGCTTTTATCCCGGGAGTGTCCCGGGGTTGAAAAATATAAGCATTCTAATAATACTAAGTCCACATGGTTAATCATTTATACATTCCATGGGTTTGTGTCCAATGCAAGGATCTTCGAATGCGATATGCGCATTAAATTTCATTAAATAAAAGTTTCTTTCTTTATTTATTACTTGCAGCTGAGATTGATTGACTGTTACTCTTGATAGGCATTGTAAAGTTGATAAACTTGATTTTAGGTAAGAACATTGTGGATGATGATGATGATAACTTCTCTTCAGATTCTGATTGCACAGAATCTAGTTTTCAGATTATGATCGTATTATATGGTGTGTGGGAATGTTATAAACCTGAAACTAATAAGTTACATTATTATTATTATTTACATTATTATTATTATTATACAATAACAATGACAGACTCTTTACTTTAGAAGAAGAATAAACAATGGTGGAATTGGAATTGGAATTAATGTTAGGATTGGAGTGGACAAACCGAGGCCTAAGGTGAATCCGTTTGGTGATGCTAAATCTAGAGAGGTTTTGCTTCAGGAGAAAGGTGTGGATTATCGGAAGATTTATTTTAGGAATTGTTTGAGAATATATTTTCTAGATCAAAGGATCTATAACTGAGCAGTTATTTGGAATGTTCCTGATCATTACAGGAGTGGAACGATCATCCATTGATATATAATAATAATAATAATAATAATAATAATAATAATAATAATATTTTGTGTGGGGTGGGTGTTGGTGGTGTGGGTTTTTATAATGTGTCTGAATAGTGATGGATGAATCATGGGGATAAACCATTCGAAACAGTAACGATCGCTTTACAACGCCAAAAACGACTATCATCAATCTGGTTTATAATTCAAAGGAACTTCAAGTCAGCCAGACGTTTGTCAAAAGAATTTTGTACTATGCATTCTCACACAATGTCGAACAACTGAATTTTACTTGCTTGCATGAACAGTTGTTTGGTGATGTAAAGTCAGGTCACATCTCTACTAAGTTTAATGTCGGAGAAGAAAAAAAATTACATACTTGAAATCAATGGGAGGGTAAACAAAATCGTCTAATTTTCATCCGTTTGCTAGCGCCTATCCGACTGTTGAATTCTTTCCGCAACCAGTATAACGAACTCTGTATGGGTTGCTTGTTAGTGCCGATCCGACTGTTGATTTCTTTTCATTTTTACAATAATTATATTAAAAAAAAACCACTTCAAAACAGAAAAAAACCATGATCCGACTGTTGAATTATTTCCGCAACCAATATAACGAACTCTGTATGGATTGCTTGTTAGCGCCGATCCGACTGTTGATTTAAAGGCTGAACACGAGTATGATCAAACTATCAAGAATCGGAAATTAGTAAAACAACTGTTCATGCAAGCAAGTAAAACTAAGTTGTTCGAGATTGTGATCGGGTACGGAGAAAGTTGTTGTCGGAGAGATATATGTCAACGATGAAGGCAACCTGAAACAACATATATAACATGTCTGGATTCGTTCATGGAGAATTCAGTAACTTCAGTTCAACCAGATGTTTGTCAAAAGAACATACTTGAAATCAATTGGAAGGTAAACAAAATCGTCTAATTTTCATCCGTTTGTTAGCGTCGATCCGACTGTTGATTTCTTTCCGCAACCAGTACAACGAACTCTGTATGGGTTGCTTTTTCCATTTTTATGAAAACAGTAATGGAAGAATGTTTCCCTCCTTGTTCGAATTATGGATCTCATTGTCGCTAAGGTTAGTGGATACCATGGATCAGAGAGATTTAAAGTTAATAAAACTCATATCTCAAGTCGATGCAAGTTGGTGGTTATTATTTTGTTTTTTAAATTTTTTATATTTTTTACAATAATTATATTAAAAATAAAAAAAACAATTCAAAACACCAAAAAATGACCCAAAATGAATCTCTGATCCGAAGCGCCTCGTTTTGGCCATAACGAGGCATTTCGGATTTAAAAACTATAGTTTTTTCCTGACCTCGTACTGATGTCGTTGAAAAGTAAGCCAAACGCCTCGCTTTAGCCAAAGCGAGACGCTTTAAGGGGGTGGAAATAGAACCAGAAGGTTTTATTATAACCACCCATATTAAATGCAAAAGGATAAATTTTTTTTTTTTGAAAGATACAAAAGGATAATATATAGTGATTGAAATTAAGGGACCAAAGAAAGGTACATGTTAAGTATATATTGGTTAATTATAATAGTTCGAGACTAGTACCTTACTAGTATGCATCTGTGTAAATATGTTTGGGTGATATGAAATAAAATTTGCCGATAAAAAAAGTATATATATATATGTTAAAATTTGAACTAGAGAAAAACATAGATCGCAATGTGGTTGACAAGCCAAAGACATTATAGCCCGACGGCATTTTGGTGGTGAGATAAGACTTAGAGATTATAAGGTCCTGGGTTCGAGTCTCACAATGGGGTGTTTCTCATAATTATGAGTTTCCTCTTGAATTGGTGACTTGGTGGTGCCGTGGTGGAATATGATCACGTGGTAACACTAGTGGCACGATGATACTCCAATGGTCATTGAGTGATTCTAATTGGCTGTTCAAAAAAAAATGTGGGCGACACATGAAAAACAAGAAATGAATAGTATCATCCGCCTCTTAAAACAACTGAAAACATAACACTTGGAATAACAATTAACCGTCACGCAACCATGCATGAGCAACGGAGATGAAGGGGTTGGGGAGTGATGAAGATGGTGTCAGTAGGGTGAGGGGGTGATGAAGATGAAGTGAAAAAAGTGTTAAGTTTGTTTGTTTGTTTTACCAGTAAGAATAAGTTGGCTTCTGGAATTAGCTAAACCCTATCAATCCAAAAAATATATGACTATTGTAATTAGCAAAAACAAATGACGAAAAATACGGTTTTTAGTAAAGTTTGTATTCCGCGTTTTTTGAACGGTGAACTTCATTAAAAACATGACGCGTCCTCAAAACAGGTACCACCCTCGAAACAATTACAACATGTACAACGAATATTCCACCTAAAACTTCCACTCGATATTAGTGAATTTGGACTTACTCTTAACCATAGAAACGACCAAGCTTTAATATTCGTCACAATATCCATGACCTTAGGATTCTTGCCTTCGAGAACCTTAGAGTTACGCACTTTTCAAATCGCCCAAACGCTATTATAATTTGAAGGATGTATTAAATTAAATACAAGGATCAAATTGACATTTTGATAACTAAAATAGTAAAATGACATCAATTACACATATTTTAAATTAAACAGTGTTCGTTTTTGGCAAGAATAGGACAATGTACCAAATGGTTTATTTATTTATTATTTTATTTCTATGTTATTTGATTACACCTTTTTTTTTATCATGTTAAAAGTTCTAACGTAATCAGAAAACTCTTCTTAATGTTTAATGGGATTTAAATATTTAATCAACGTTGATCACTTGCAATCCATCTAAGTGTATTAACACATTATTCTTCCCAGATATTTAACAAATGGGATCATGGGACTCCACCACCACCATTGGTTCATAGTAAAATTCAGGTAAGGGAGGACCATCGCCTGCACATGGAGGGCTTATCATCCAGCCATAAGTTCTCATGCATGGCTTGTTGATCCTATAATCATGGTTTGGTAGACATGGTTTCTATGTGAAGACACGTGATGAGACATGGGCAACAACATGTACTAGCTTACTGAAGCACTTTTCATTTTCAGATGCAACTAAACAAATTGATACACTCAGTGGCGGATTCAGAATTTTTTTTTTTGACGGGGGCACAATTTGTTTAAGGCTAAAAGAAGGCGGGTAAAACGGGCCGAATTAAAATGGGTCGGATAAAACCAATTCATACTTATAACTTAATGATACTGTAATGCTATTTATACTTATTTCCCTAATAATACGATAACTTTAAGAACAATTGGCAACCAAAAAACAAAACAAAAAATTAACATTTATAAATCAATTGACTAATCTTATAATAAAACACATCACTTATCCACTTAATTTAACTAATTATGATTAATAACTAATATGAAATATTTAACTCTTAAAATTATTAAATAACTAACATAAATCAAGTTGAATATCATATTTTGTTGGAATTAAAGAAATACGTTTAAAAAAGAGTGAATGAGTTTTCTAAAATTAAATGACATTGGCATGTGGGCCATTCACACTAAATTCATGTGTATTGGAGGGGGTTATAGAGCGTTATAGAGATTAAAATATTAAAAAGTAATAGAAGGGGGGGTTATGGGGCGTTATGGAAAAAGATGTAGTGGGAAGGGGCGTTATGAGGCTTTATAAATGATTGAGTAATCATTGATTAATTATTGTTTTTTATTTAAATAATAATATTAAATACTTAATAATATTTCATTAAATAAATAAAAATTACAAATACCAAAAAAAAATTACAAATACTAAAAAAGTTACAAATACTAAAAAAAATTACAAAATACTAAAAAAACACAAATACTAAAAAAAATACAAATACTCATAGGTTATATTTTTGCTCGATTTTGACCTTTTGTTTCAAACACATTTCCAAGGCCTTGCCTTCTAGGTGGTCGTGCGACTTCGTGTAAAAGTCAAAGTCGCGATGAAATTGTCGATCCCCCATAAGCTCAATCACCTCTCGGTTTTCTTGGATACGCTGAGCCTCGATGTCGCGTATGTCTTGGAGCCGCTGGTTCATCTCAGCAAACGCTGGGATTAACTCGTTCACCCCCGACGAAGACTCCGCTCGGGCGGTTCGAGCAGCCCGTCGACCGGGCGGACGGGGTATCTCATCCGCCCCTTCCTCCCCTGCAAAATACTCATTTTCTTCGGCGTTTAGGTCGATGAAACGCGCGTCAGACGTAGGGGTCTCGAGATCAACCGACTCAGAGGTCTTCGACTTCTTTGAAGGCCTCGTATTTCTGGCCCTAGATGAAGAAGTTCCAATCGTTGGGCGGACGGTGTGCCATTTGGAGCAGTCTTTCAGCAGCCGCCAAACCCTCATGTACGGAAAATTCCCGTATTCTTGTTTGTATTCTTCCATAGCCGCCTCCAAAATCATCTCGTCGCTTTGGCCAGTTTTCCACCCGTGCCGGGTGCGTTGATAAACACCTTGAAAGTTTGTGCATTTAGCGTTGATATCGGTCCACTAGCCCGATATGAAATCGTCGGGCCGGTAGTTCTCTCCTTACCAGCTAGATCAAAAAATGTTGCTCGGACTCTTTTTCAAAAATATCATTTGTTTTGATAGTTCGCTAAAAAAACAAACCAAAAAATATATATATAAGTGCCCGTTTAAAAAACTATATGTAAAAAAGATATAACATAACAAAAAATATATATCTTACCAACAACAGGATCCTCTGACACGTCAGCCCACGCTCGGGCTAACACGAACAACTCGTCGTCAGTCCATGGTTGGACGGTATTTTTGGCGCGAGTGTCCGTGTCTTTCCTTTTGTGAGTCCGTCTTCCTCGCCCGGCTGTCTTGCCTCGCGCGGGCTCTTGCTCTTGCACCAGTTCCTGTGTCTCCGGAACCGACTGTGTGTCTTGCCAAGCATTTGAGGACCCGGACATTTGAGATGTCCCAAACACTTGTGTTGAGCCAAACCCACCTCCCATGTTAATGTTATACATGTTCGGGTCCCAATTCATTGGTTGGTTTAGCAGGTTCATAAAAGTTTGTGGGTTTGAATTTGAACCCGGAGCTATGGGTTAGGACCCGACGCCAGTAGTTTGAGGATCGAACCCGAAACCACATCTATCGAATGGATTCATCTTGTGTGTGTAGAAATTAGAAATTGTGTGTGTGTGTTATGCTTTGTGAATGTGTAGGAATGTATGTAGTTTGTATGTGTAGTGTATGTGTGTATATATAAGAAACCACGATTTTTTTTTTTAAATTGAAAGGTGACCGTTCAACGGTCAAAATGAAGATTCTCACATGGCCCAAGACAAAAAATGCCCGTTGTAATTACAACGCCATCGCCCATAACGCCCCCATAGCGTCCGAGGGGGCGGTGTTCCCCGCTGCTCTGGGGCTTTATAACGCCCTATAACGGGCCACTACACATGACCTAAGACAAAGGTTTTATACAAATACATAGCTTGTGGGATTTTGTGGGCTGCTGGACGGGGGGCACTTGCCCACCATACTTACCAACTGAATCCGCCCCTGGATACACCCATGTTCATATCACCACCCCATTCACATGTTTACAACTCGATTACTACATGTCCACCCGTTTGGCATGTTTAGATAAAATATGTTAGATCCCAACACCGATTTTAATTGTGTACATTTTAAGGTTGATGTTTTGACAAATAAAAATACGGGTCATGTTTGAGTTTAAAATTCAACCCGACAACCTGAAATGAACGACAACCACACTATCAATTAGATCTCTTGAAACATGTGATGTAGCCCACTTATATTACAAAAATTCTTATATCCAAAACCAGAAATAAAAAGATGCTAATTTTGTTTGTTACCCACAAAACCAAACAATCCTAATAGCGTGTTAACAATTTAAAACACATCTAATCACAACTTGCATACCTTTTATCATTAAAAAATCAATTAGAATATCTCTAAAGATAAAGTAACATAACATTTTCTTAATCAACTTGCTTTATTTCATTAAGTAAACAAGTTTAAAAATAATAATATTACTTAATCAACACAAAATCTTTCAAACTATACCGACTTATTAATTCCTTAGTGGGAATGGTAAAGTACGTATACAAATTAAAATAGTATTATTATATTATTATATTCATGACAATTTGGGCGTATAATCCAATAAATGAGAAAAAGTTTATGTCTAGGTTCTCTTCATGTAATCAAGCTAGGCCCCATAAATCAGAATTCACTCTTTTTTATTTATTTTTAGTGTTTCCACTTCATTTAAAAGTTCACTTCATTTTATGCCCAAAATAAAATTTTGAATCTTGATCAAAGATTGATTTGTAAATAATATTTTAATAATAATATTGTAATAGTAATAAATATTATCTATATTATATATTAATTCAAAGACACTTTAACAGTGTCTTTGTTTTAATATATATATTGGCCACTAACTTTTACGTTAACTTTATTTCTGCCACTAACTTTTAGGTTAACTTTATTTTCTTCTAATTTGACCACCAAACTTAGACAAAAAAAACTTTTAACTTTTAGGATTTAAAACTTTGGCCACTAACTTTTAACTTAACTTTATTTTCTTCCAATTTGACCACCAAACTTTTAGGTTTTGGGATTTCAAATTTTAACCACCAAACTTTTAGCTTTTAGGATTTCAAACTTTGACCACTCAACTATTACACTTTGGCCAAAATTTTAGTTTTTAGGATTTCAAACTTTGACCACTAAACTTTTAGCTTTTAGTCACGAGTATTTTTTTGAAGCTCATGCAAGAATAACAGTCACTTAATATTATCTTTTATGTCCACGAAACCCTCCACGCAACAGGAGCTCCCACAGCGACGCGCGATCTTTAACGTCCGCCAAACACTCAACGCAACAGGAGCTCTCGCCGCGTTTCGAACAACAGCCGCACCCGCGGCGAAGCGCGGGTAACTAATACCTAGTTATTATTATGTATATGTATAGATAATTATTGTTCAAAAAGAGGTGTGGAATCACAAGAAGCTTGCAGACTATTATCTTTTTATTTTATTTTTTCTTCTTATTGAAGATTTATTATTTGATGGAATAAATGGAAGTTTGTTGGTTTAATGAGCTTGATTTTCGTCTTGTTTGAAGTGGGCTGTTGTTTATCAAGGGTCAACAAACTTGACCCAATAAGCTTCTGTTGTAGCTCTCTGCTTGGTTTGATCAGGTCTGTTTCTTGAAATATAATAATTAGCTAGATCTAAAGGTTTGTAGCTTCTTTTGATGTTATTTTCATCTGGGCCACATCTTTTTTGGGTTTAGATTTAAGGGTTGTCTAAAATCTTGAATCTTGATGAGTTCTTGATGTGGGTTAGGGTGTTTTTTAGATGTTATCTTTCATTGGGTTGAATCTTTTCTAGGTTTAGATTAAAGGGTTCTTATAAAGCTTGAATCTTGATGAGTTCTTGAAGTGGGGTTTTGCTAAATTTAAAGATTATTGTGCTTCTTAGATGTTATCTTTCATTGGGTTGAATCTTTTGTGGGTTTAGATTTAAGGGTTCTTATAAAGCTTGAATCTTGATGAGTTCTTGAAGTGGGGTTTTGCTAAATTTAAAGATTATTGAAATCCTTTGATGTTATCTTTCATTGGGTTGAATCTTTTCTAGGTTTAGATTAAAGGGTTCTTATAAAGCTTGAATCTTGATGAGTTCTTGAAGTGGGGTTTTGCTAAATTTAAAGATTATTGAAATCCTTTGATGTTATCTTTCATTGGGTTGAATCTTTTCTAGGTTTAGATTAAAGGGTTCTTATAAAGCTTGAATCTTGATGAGTTCTTGAACTGGGGTTTTGCTAAATTAAAAGATTATTGAAATCCTTTGATGTTATCTTTCATTGGGTTGAATCTTTTTTGGGTTTAGATTTAAGGGTTCTTGAAAAGCTTGAATCTTGATGAGTTCTTGATAATGGGGTTATGCTAGATTTAAAGATTATTTGAAAATCTTGAGTCTTTTCTGGGTTTAGATTTTAGGGTTCCTTTGTGGAATTTCTGGGTTGCAAAATGTTGAAAAGATTGGTGCTTGGATTCTTGATTGCTTCGGTTGTCGGTGTATCGTTAGCGAACGACAATGACTTTGCTCACTGTCATTGTGACGACGAAGGATCTTGGAACGCACATATTATTGAAAGCCAGCGAGTGAGTGATTTCTTGATAGCGATTGCTTATTTCTCGATCCCACTTGAATTACTCTACTTTTTAAGTTGTTCGAATGTGCCATTCAAATGGGTTCTTGTTCAGTTTATCGCGTTTATAGTCCTATGCGGGCTGACTCATTTGATAAACGGTTGGGGATATTATGGTAATCAGACATTCCAGTTGATGATGGCGTTAACAGTTGCTAAATTGTTAACTGCGCTTGTGTCGTGCGCCACCGCGATCACGCTTCTGACTTTGATCCCGTTGCTGCTTAAGTTCAAAGTTCGTGAACTTTTCTTGAAACAAAACGTGTTGGAGCTCGATCAAGAAGTTGGAATTATGAAAAACAGAAAGAAGCCGGTTGGCATGTTCGTATGCTTACCCATGAAATCAGAAAATCGTTGGATCGACATACGATTTTATACACCACTTTAGTTGAGCTTTCGAATACTTTAGCTCTTCAAAACTGTGCGGTTTGGATGCTCAACGAAGATAAAACCGCAATGAATTTAACCCACGAATTAAGACTTAATTCTTCAGGTTATCATTCTTCAATTCCCAAAAATGACCCTGATGTATTAGAGATAACGCAGAAGAAAGGTGTGACGATTTTGAGGTCAGATTCAGTACTTTCGGTTCAAAGTAGAGGCGGGTTATCAGAGTCGGGTCCTGTGGCTGCAATCCGTATGCCGATTCTTCATGTTTCCAATTTTAAAGGCGGGACCCCTGAGTTTGTTGACACGTGTTATGCGGTATTAGTTTTGGTTCTTCCTAACGAAGGTGAAAGAAATTGGAGTTTTGACGAACTGCAAATCGTGGAGGTGGTGGCAGACCAAGTGGCGGTGGCACTGTCGCACGCTGCAGTTCTTGAAGAATCACAATCAATGCGCGAGAAATTAGTTGAACAAAACCGTGTTTTACAGCAAGCTAAAGAAAACGCCATGATGGCGAGTCAAGCCCGAAACTCTTTTCAAAAGGTAATGAGTCATGGAATGAGACGCCCCATGCATTCGATTATGGGCCTTCTTTCCATTCTCCAAGACGAAAGAAAGAGCCCAAATCAAACCAATATTATCGACACACTGACAAAAACAAGCAACGTTTTGTCTACTTTAATAAACGACGTAATGGAGATATCTGCTAAGGATACCGGCCGGTTACCTCTGGAAATAAGACCATTTCAGTTACATTCAATGGTTAAAGAAGCGTGTTGTTTGGTTAAATGTTTATGTATTAATCAAGGATTCGGGTTTGCTATGGAGGTCCCCAGTTCGCTTCCTAATTTGGTTATGGGCGATGAAATGAGAACGTTTCAGGTTTTATTACATATGGTCGGTAATTTACTCGATGTTAGCGAAGAAGGGAGGTTGGTTACGTTTCGCGTTAGTTTGGAGAATGGAAATGATAACAAAGTGTGGGGAGCGAGTCGACCTGTGGGTGACGAATTTGTAAATGTGAAGTTTGATATAGGCACTGGTGACGGCGGTTTTAAATCAGACTTGGCGGTTTTAAGTATGAGTTCAGGAGTTAGGAGGCAAAAGGCGAAGCGAGTTAAAGACAGTTTGAGCTTCACTATGTGCAAAAAGCTTGTACAGGTAATTAATGTGCCAAATATGATTTGTTAAAGATATTATGTTTTGTTATGTTCATTTGCTAAATGTAAATCACAGATGATGCAAGGAAAAATATGGATGTCAACAAATTCACAAGGCTACATACAAAGCACAAGTCTAGTGCTCAGATTTCAAATTCAGCAAACATTCAGCCGACCGATGTTTGACCTCGGAAACTTCGTTGACCAACCAAAGTCAAACTCGATCTTCAGGGGCCTTCAAGTAATTTTAGCTGACGACGATGGAGTAAACCGAATGGTGACCAAAAAGCTCCTTGTAAAAATCGGCTGCCAAGTCACCACAGTGTCATCCGGTTTCGAGTGCTTGAGTTCACTTGGGCCCACAATGAGCCCGTTCCACGTCGTCATTTTGGATCTACACATGCCTGAGATGGACGGCTTCGAAGTTGCTACGCGGATTCGTAAGTTTAGAAGCCGTAACAGACCGTTGATCATTGCATTGACTGCAAGCGCCGAAGAACAAGTGTGGGAAAGATGTTTGCAGGTGGGAATGAATGGGGTGATCAGGAAACCGGTTCTGTTGCGCGGCTTGGAAAATGAACTTAGAACGGTTTTACAACGAGCAGGTGAACGGTTATCGGGTTAGTAGGCATAGGAAGATTAACATTTTGTTTTGGTTTTTTTTATACTGCCTCATTGATGCAAAATCCATTAAAACGTTCAAACTATATAGTAATATGAATACATAGATTTATTTTAGGTTCTTATAGGGCTGGGGTGTAAGTTGGTTGGTTTGGATGGTCTGATATGATCTAAAAATGGTTGGGCTGCTTTATAGGTTTTGGGCATAATGGTGAGACTGCTAGTGTTAAACCAACTGTTTAAAGAGGTGTGTGTGACTAGTTCAATCTAATAATAAATTTGTGTGTTGATCTATAATGCAAATATGTGACCTTAATGAGACCATCTTGTGTTTTTTTATGAAGAAAATCACATCTAAGGGAGACAATTATCACTTGGTATAGAATAGAGGTGGAAAAAAAAAAACTGGTTTGGGAACTGAAACCGGCAAAACTAACCTGAACCGAAACTGGTACAAAACGGTTTCACCTAAAACCGGTAGCTAAAATCTCAAACTGAAACCGAACTGAAAATCAAGCTAAAACCAACGTTAAAGCAACTCAAACGAACTCGAACCGGAACCAAAACCGGTACAAATATAAATAAAGCTTTGTTTTATTTTGTATTAAAATTCAATTTTCTTCTCTAAAAACCTAGGAGTTAATAAAACTAGGTAAGAAAACTGATTCGTGATTGACCAAACTGATATGAAACCGAACTAGTTTGGCTTAGAATCGGTTAACACCCAAACATGTTTCAAACCGATTTGGGTTTTTAAATAAAAACCAGTGTGTGCAAACTATAAGGGGAGGGGGGGGGGGGGAGGGAATAATATTATTGTGTGTAAGATTTAAAATAAAAAAAGCAGCCAATCAGAAAATGCCATGTGGCCCAAACATCCCCCACGCACATGAAGTCTTCCCCGCCATTCACCCCCGCCCAGCCTTCCACGCCCCTAGGGGGCGGTGTTCTCGCCGGTGGAGGCCTCTCCCGCCACTCTTATAATAACTAGCGATAGGAGTGGTTGCCCCACCCCTTGTGGTGTGGTGGTAAAGGTGTTGGGTTTCAAAGGAGAAACTAGGAGTTCAAGCCTCAAAAAAGGCAATAAAGGATTAAAGGGGTGTAAAAAATACGGGAGAAATTAGCCGTTCAAAAAAAGATAGGAGTGGTTATACTGAGTCACTGACCGAGTTGAACTCATTGGTTGAAAGTTGGTAAATTCATTTTTTTTTCTTCTCGCTGAAATAGGACAAGATTGTAACATGTGTTTGATACCGAATATGAGAGAGACTTGGTATTTTAGTTTTTGAAATATAATTTGACGACTATTTTCTTTAGTTTGAATTAGTGGGGTGCTCGCGTGATGGAGCGGAAAATACAACACTTAGGTTGGTGATTGAGGGGTGCATAGGATGATTCAGTTTGAACTTGAGCTATAACTCTACGCTTTGATGCAGTCGTGCCTCTTTTAAAATGAATATTGTTATTTCATAGTAAGACAAGAGTCAAGTTGCATCAAAGGAATAACGTTGAACTATTTAGTTTACCAATACAATAGTCTACTACAAATTGTGCCATATTTTCATTGTACATATATAGCTACAAAAGAGAAAAAGAGAAAGATCTTGTTCTTTACAAAGTATGCCATATCTACCATTCAATGTGATAATATAAAAGGAAAGCAGTCGTTTTTTGTTGATGATGTTCATCGAAATACTACGATTAGTTAGTCAGCCTATTATTTATCGTAAAAGAAGTTATGATTTTGTTCCAGTTAGAGCAATTTTCAAGGTTTGTGCTTGTGGTTACGCTAGCTTCTTTTTATGTGGATAAGATATATGCACATATTCATACTTGTAAATCATGTATCAATGTCATGCAACTAATTCGGGTTAAATGTGTAGCGAAGTAGTTTTGAATAATAAAAAACCAAAATTATGGAACTGCAGAGAACAATAAAAAGAGAAAAGTACTATGAATATAACTTCAAAATATGTGTTAAATATATCAACAATAAACCATATTTTGAATTTCATGATAAAAACAATGAGTACAGTGCCTAATGACCGCAAATAAAATGAAAGTAAAAGGACCTGAGGACGTACTTGATATAACTTACAAAAACTGAACTCCCATATATAAAAATTTTGTAACTACTAGAATGATTATTTACTAAAATATTATTGAAAAGAAACCAACACTTAGAATTTCAAAAGCACTTGATGAATATAGAGAAAAATACATTCAGTCCATCAATTTAAAATTACCTGGCAATAGCGTAATTGACTAAGAAGAAAACGCTAAAATATAATCAACTCATAATCGCCTGAATAAAACCAACATTTAAAACCCTAATCAAACCACTCAATCTAACAATCAAAATAAGTTAAACAAACATAAGAATTCTTTTCAAAACTCACCTAAAATGGAGATGCAAGAATAACACTTATAACCTGATCGGCTCCTTTCCACTTCTAACTTGCACAAAAACATATGAAAGAGTTGATGTTAAGTGAAATGGTGAATTTCATTTACTAATATAGTAATGATAGGAGTTATGGCATATTGATTGAAATAAGACTTTTGGTGTGCTTTGGTGGTTTTATGTGTTAAGCAACTTAAAATTAAGTTGATAATTAGATCAATTTAATAATACCTAATTAAATTACTATTTTATCCTTTACTACCTTCATTAGGGGTATTGTACCATATGCATTATATGTTATAATTTCTTAAATTTTGATGGAATCCCTCCCTCATGCTTTATAATATAGTATAGATATAGATATAGATATAGATAATTATTTTAAAGTTTTATATATTTAGCTAATTATGAATATTTAAAAGTTTAACAAGATTTCTTTTAGTTAATGGTATTTATGTGTACACCTATTAATATATGCATGCATACCCATATACATATGCACATATTGCTAATGTTGATTAGTTAAATAGGGTACTACAATTGAAGCTATCAGTAACAAACGTGATAAAGCATTCTTAGAGCCCAGTCTTGTGTTGCAGTTTTGTTACCGTGTGACAAATTATTTGTCTGTCAAAGCAAGGATGAACCATAATGTTTAACAACATTATCATATTTTAAGAATCACCAAAGTTGATATGTAGATTTCGAGTGCCCTGTTTGGTTTTTTAAATCGTTGCATTTGATTTATGTGAATTTTTCATGATTGGGCGGAACATTATTTAACACCAAATCCAATTTTACAATTTTGAGTTTTACTTGATCATGAAATTGTGTTATGATTCAACATCCATATTAACAATAAATCCATATTATATTTCATCTAGTTAGTATTTAAAACATAAAATGCAATAATCACTTGTACATAAGGCATTCTTTCTTGTACATTTCAATCCACACATCAGTATTGACTACGACAAACACCGACACGTCGACAAAAATGAGCCGGTCGTCATGGTATATTCCAATGTTTTTAAAATATAATAGTTTTAAAGTTATGATATATTAAATAAAAGAAATTATAATTTTGTAGGGGAGGGGAGGAAAATGTAATTACTAACTAAAAATTAGGGAGTTAAAGTGTAAATAAGATAGGGTATTAAAGTGTAAATAATGTATGAATGACCATTTTACCCTCATTTTAGGGTTGTTAATGAAAAATTAGTTTTTAACTTTTGGGTATCTTAACATACCCCTCCCTCATGCATTATAATATAACTAGCAGGAACCTGCGCGTTGCAGCGGGGTTAGCTAAGTTGCAAGTGTTTTGATTTGGTTGTCAGATTGTGGTTGTGCTATGTTAGAAAGAAAGACCGAGGATACATACTATGTTGTAGGGGTGAGTAAAGCTTAACCGTTAACCAAAATTTTGTTGTCAAAGTGTGGTTGTGTGCAGTATTCGGCATATGTGATAATAAGGAAAGGGAAGATCACAACGCAAGTAATAGATGAGATTATAAATAAGTATTTTTGTACACGATTCAAGTCATTAGGAACACCCTACGCAATTTCTTCACCATTTTCATTTTTTATTAACGTAAATGAAATGGATATTGGGCTCTAATATGCCCACCAAGTTTTCCTTTTCAGCTATTTGAAAACGTTGAGGTTGTATGTAAATTTCTTCTTCAGGGTGTCCATGACTTCATGTAAGAAGGTGCATTTACATCTTGCTGCTTTAGACACAAATTCTTTGCAACTTTGATACCATTCTGATTGTAGTCATCTTCATAACTTAAGAGAAGATCTTGCTATAATCGACTTGTCTTTCTGTTGGAAACTCTTTTAACCACCAATCTTACTCGACCAAAGACCATGTCTGGTACTCTGGTTTCCCCTCAAGCGAACTCATCTCTTCTATGGGTCATAATTCTTGCTATACAAATTCTTTTAATCTTATGGCTCACAGTTCTGTGTCAGAAGCAAATATTATGTTGGAGAATATTTATATGAAGGCCTTGATTCTTGTGCATCTCCTTAAAACCCTGAATGATTCCTAAACTCTCTTCAAACTTTGAAAGCTTGTTAAAACATCTAAGGTTGGTTTCTGTTACGTCTTCAAACATAACATGGTCTTGTCCATTTGGTTTCTTCTTTGTTTCTGAATCTGCAACATGCTTATCTTTGTAGAAGGCGTTCTCATGCTTCTACTATGATATCCAATCTCATATGAACCATAACAAATAAACTCACACTTTTTGACTTTGACCTCAAGCTTATTCGTGTCAACATCATAAACTTTCACAAAAGAAACATTCCTGGGAACCTACAAGTGAGGAAGACTTATCTCCATCTCTTGTCGTTCCTCGTTTGGAATCTTGGAAGTTCAAAAAAAAAAGCGTGGGCCTGAGAAAAAAGGCGCAAATTAAAAAAAAAGAGGGGAATCACCAAAATAACCAAAAAAATAACAAATATCAGCAACAGAAAACATGATTGTCAATACTAAAGCATTATAGGATCAAAAAACAGATTAAAAATTGAACATAATGTTCCAGATTCATGACTGTCACTAACACGAAACATGACTGTCAATACTGAAGCATTATAGGATCACAAAACAGATTTAAAAAACTGAAAATAATGTTCCAGATTCATGACTGTCACTAAAAGAAAACATGACTGTCAATACTGAAGCATTATAGGATCAAAAAATAGATTAAAAAAAATGGAAAAAAAATTTGAACATACTTGCGATTGAGAATGTTTCTCTGATGTGTTTGAGACTTTGATCGTATAGAGGGCATAGGGTTAGAGGTTACCTATATAGATTACAATGCATTACTTGTTTAAAAAAAAAAAAAAAAGATATGATTACACAAACAAACCTTGTAAAACACCCTAACATATAGCATTTAAACATGAAGATCCAAAGGAGTTCTAGAGCAATTAAAATTAACTAACATCATCAAAAATCAAACAAAATGGATACCAAATTAAAGGGAGAAAGAAAGGGACCTGATGTCTTCATCCAATCGATTCTTGAGGCTGTTCAATTTGTAGCATAGAGGGTGTTCAATTCTTGAGAGTTGAGTCTATATATAAAGAACATACTGTTCAAAGAAAAGAAACCATCAACGTAACCGATAGTGCTTGATTTCTTAAATTAATCACCTTTAATTGCCCATTACATCAGGAATTAAAGCTTTCTGAGCTGTAACCAAAAGCTGGCGTCTTAAAGAATCTCTAAAGACGCGTCTTAAGCCTGTTGGTGGGAGGATGCAGTATGTGCTTGTGAACTTAGGTTGGTGCTACCAACTTATCGACTGTCATTTGTTTTAAGAAAACTTTTATCTTATATATGTTAAATTCTAATACTCACTAATTTTAATAATTAATTTACCTCTTTTTACTTGTATGAATGGGAAGTGATTTAAACATCATCAAATTTATTTTACACTTGTCATATCGATAATCTATTAACATCATATAATAATTAAAACAACACACATTGATGGTATCACGTACATAACATTTTTGTTTCTTTTTGTGAAAACTAAAACATAAATAAACAAAATATTAGATCTTGTAACATATATACTGATACATTAAAACATAACTGAAGTTATTAATAGAAATTGATTAATTATGTTTTGATATAAATTTGTCTCAAGTTCCGTAAAAGGACAAGCTCGTGGGTTTTAAATTGTGGTTTAATGAAATTTATGAAAGGGGTTGCATGTGGGAGAATAAAAAGTGTGTAGTACACTTATACAATGGACATTACATATTGTACATAATGGCATAAATGGAAAAAAATGACCAAAGATTACACTTTTGTGAAGAGTTTCTTGATATGCCATCTTAAAATGTTTGTAAAATTACCTTCTTATCCATCTAGGATGTATTATATAATAGTATAGATATAGATGTCTCACTCTTAAGTTATTCAACAACTTAATAATTTAGGCACAGAAAAATTAACACGCAAAATCAATAAACAAACTTAATGGGATTAAGATGGTTCTAATAAAAATGTAATCCTTTTGTATTGTAATTTTCCATTCAATGTTATATATTAATAAATAGAGTAAAATGTTAAATTCCTCCGTTAGGTTTGGTCACATTTTTTGGTACCATTTAAAATATTTTTTTTTTTTGGTTGAGATTGAATCCTTCTTGACATGTTAGTTAACTTTATATTACTATTTTTTAATATAATAGAGTACATAAAGCTGTATTTAGGTCAAAACTGGAAAAAAATAATTAATATAATATCATATTAATTTTTTATTTAATTATTCAAAATATCATTTTTTAACTATATTTTATTTTTTAATTTATTTACTTTTTAAAAACAAAAAATAACCCATATTTAAAGATGAATCTGATGAGAATGATTTACACTGGTGTAATTATTTACACCAGTGTAAATCTACCATACACAAACTTCTACAAAAAATACGCTAGTGTAAAATAATCAACAAACATCTATACATTCGTATTACGCTAGTGTAAAATAACTAGCACCATCTATAACATTTGTATTACATAATTGTAAAATGCCCCATAACATCAACAAAGTTTGTATTACATCAACGTAAAAAACCAACATCTATAAAATTCATACTACACATAACTAACCCAACAAAAACCCCTTTGGTCATAAAGAAAAAAATTGTGACACTTTTGTCATAAAGAGTTTTACACCATTGTTTACTTACCTATACAAAAAAAAAAAAAAAAAAAAAAAAACCATTATCATCATTATCATTGTCTTCAACAGCATCATCATCTTCACACAAAAAAGCCATGAAAAATCTTATAATAATAATAATAATAATAGTGGTGGAGTGGCTTTTGTTTCACTTATGTGATCAAAGGTTCAATTCCCACTTCCAACATTTATGGTTTGGTATCCGGGTGAAGATCGAATATGGGTGGCGCCGGTTCGAATCTGACGGGCGGCGATGTTTTACCGAGTCCTATAACACTGTCGTGCCTTCGGGCGGGTGGGGCTCGGGTTTCCGCACATCGAGAGAAGGCGGGGGCTGCTGGAGGTCGAGTAGTCGATTCTTGGGCACAGCGCCCCGCAAGGGTGGTTGCCACACAGTTGTTCGCCGATCAAAAAATAATAATAATAATAGTAATATACCTGAACCACCACCATCGAAACCCACCACAGCCCCCCCCCCCTGCCGTCACCATGAACCACCTCACCCCCAGCCATCGTCGAAGGGTCTGTTTGTTGATGGATCTTTTCATCGAAACCACCATCATCTGTTCATCAAAACCCACAATCGAACCCATCATCGAAACCCATCATCGTCATCATCTGGGCCGCTATTCACCATCACCTCCACCCCCTACCTCCACAGCCACGAAAACCGCCCAAGAACCACCACCATTCAGATCCTAAAAACACCTCATCTTCTTACTCAGATGAGAGAGAGAGAGAGAGAGAGAGAGAGAGAGAGAGAGAGACTTGGTTGATGTGATGATGATTTAAAAAAAATCAGTAATTTAAAATGTTGATTGGAGTGGGGGTGGGGTGGGATAGGGGATGTGATAAATTACTTTGTTACCCTTTAATATTATAATGATAAGCTGCATACGTGTCATATTGTTATTGGCCTAGAGGAGTTCTCAAGTTCTCGCAACTCAAGTGAGTTCTTAAATGATTCTGTAAGGACAAAAATGATTGAAGAACCACTTTTGAATGCCTTAGTCTAATTCCTGTTTCTGCAAATAAAGCTAAGTATAGAAACTACTGAAGAAGAAGATTGAAAGTATTGAAGAAGAAGATATTAAGTGCTGAAGAGTAATGATCAGAAGTTCTGAAGTCTAACCAAACAAGTCAATTGAAGAACTACTGAAGACAAACTACTCATCAGTAGTTTGTCACTCATCAGCTGTTTTGATAGAAACTTCCCACCGCCTTAGTACTTCAGTAGTTTAGTATTATATTATTTTGTTAAAGTCTTTGTACAAGTTCCAATACTACAGCCTGTTGTAGTATTGTTTAGTATTATCTTTTAATCAACTTGTATGTATTTGCTGGTCTATCCAGCTTGTGACAATCTGATCCAACAAGATCTTATATATATATATATATATATATATATATATATGATTGGGATCAAATAAGAACTACCACCCTAGTTAAGAACCATAAGAACTAACCCTGACCATCCATCTTCAATCTTGATCATAAGGGTAAAAGTGTAAAATAACAATCAAATCTTTTAATTATATAACATGAAGAATGATATCATAAATTAAAGAAAATAAATTTATATAACATTAACATTACCTGAAGAATTAAACAAATCTTCTTCCAGTTGTTTCGATTGTGTTTAGAAATATTTTCTGGAATTATTTGTTATTTAAAATTATAACGAATATATATTACGAAGTTTAGAAATAACGCCAAATGCACACCAAACCATATGTCTGTTGACTTGGTCCATATTTTCTTTTGCAAAGCATTTATACTAGCCACATGCTTTTTTGAATCGATTTCTAATTGTGTCAATCCCTGCCGTTGAGTGAATCGATTTCTAGGTTAGGGTTTTGTTTTTGTTTGATTTCTCACAAGATCTTTCAGATCTATGGTTCAGGATTCTTTTCGCTTGTGTTTTTGTAATACTAAATTTTCAATGTTTGAAATTCTAATTCTTAGCATGTTATTTTCTTGCTTAATTGCAGCTAGTTTACTGGAAGGTGTATACACAAGTGTACTCAGTTTCATATAGGTTCCATCCAGATATACACTAATGTATATTTCGTTCATATACAAAAAAAGGAAGAAACCTCAACATCTATTATGATGTACACTGATGTATTTAACTTACATTTCGACAAAGATATACACCAATGTATATATGTGTCCAAATTATAGTCATATAAGCTGGAAAAAAACAGATATACACCAATATATATATCTGTGTTGATGATGATGAATGAAAGAAAAAAAGAAACTGATATACACCAATGTATATCTGTGTCAACGATGATGATGATGATAAATGAAAAAACAAAAAAGAAACTGATGTACACCATTGTATATGTGTCGATGATGATGATGAATGAACAAAAACAAGAAACTGATATACACCAATGTATATATGTGTTGATACATGTGTGTACATTAACAATGTGAATACATAAGAAAATATTTGCAACATACAAGAGTGTCGCTGGGTAAATTTATAATACAAAAGAAAATACACACACATGTATATAATGTCAGTACATGTGTTTTATGTCTATGTTTCATAAGAACTATACACAAATGTATAGATCGTGAATGATGAGAGAGATAGAGAGACAGGTGTAGAGAATTTTTAGAAACTAATCTAGAGAGATGGTGAGAGAAGTTTTAGGATTTAATTCTGAGGGAGGGAGAGAGAAAACTTTTAGGAATTTATTATGGGAGAGAGGATTTGTAGGAATTAATTTTTTTTTTGGTGGATATATAATGGAAGGTTATACTGGAAACTCATATTATAGTGAAAACCACAGAAAACCCTATGAAACGAACTTATTTTTTTATCAAAATTTTAGGTCATGTAATAAATATGATTTTAAGCATTTGAGCCAAAAAAAAAATTGCCGACGTTTTTTTTAAGTAAGTTTTTCGTGCAACACATGTTATTTTCACGTAACATGTGTTACGCGAAAACTTATTTATTTAAAAAAAAAAGCTCGACGCTTTTTTGATTTTTTTTTTTTTGGCTCAAAATGCTTAAAATCATGTATATCTATGCTCTAAAATTTTCATAAAAAAAAGGCTTGGGAAGTAGGAGTTTCCAGGGTTTTCACTCTAAGAGTGGGTTTTCATTATATCCTTATATATATGTATAGGGTGGGTTCTTGTTATAAAGGTATGACACCCGACATATTTGGCTTAAACATTTTAGTAACACCTAAGTCTACCTTAGCGGGAAACATTTATAAACGGACTTAACTAGGTTAGTTGAGTCGGGTCAAGATAGGATTGTCCAGGGTTTAATGATCTAGAGGATCATTGGGAGTCGTTTTGGGAATACACTAGTACCGGTTCCCGTTGTTGGTGAAATTACATAAACTAATTAAGTGCATGTGTAGATTAATTGTTATATGGTGGATTATATGCAAAGATGTGTTTAAACGATGTGTAGATAATCATTCATGCTTAAATATGTTAAACATAGACTAAGGCTGCATGTTCATGTGTTAAGGTGCGTTAAAATGCGTTAAACACGGCAAATTGGAAAACTAGAAAAACATAGGTCCAGGTTCGACCACATCGTGGGGGCGAACCTGGAAAATACTCTTGGTTCGACCCTTACTGAAGGGGCAAACCTGGAATGTGGAAATGAAAGAATTTCATTCGACCAGAACATGGCACATTCGACCCTGTGAAAGGGGCGAATGTGGACTAGTATAAATACCAAACTTTGTCATTTTTCACCATTTCACAAACCCTAACCGTCTCAAAACACTCTCAAACGATTTTAATCACTAAGGAAGGAGTTTTTGCTCTTATTTTTCATAATCTAACCTATCAACAACATCTAATCAAGAATCCAAGGTGTGTTCTTAATTCTAAACCTTGTTCAAGTATTTTAATTCGTTTTTATCTAACCCTAAATGTCCAGATCTGTTCTAAGGATGTTTTTGTTAATAAAAACCTTTTAAACATCTTTCTAAACCTAAACCCTATCATTAAACATAGGTTTTCATATCAACAAACATATGTTAATTATGTGTATGTGATATTATGTGTTGTTTAATGATTTGCTGCTGTGCTAATGCTAGAAACATGATCTAGGGCTGCTATTGATGATAGTTTAGGACTATTGAAGGTTATAATTAGATAAATGATGATATCAAGTCTAATTTGGGGATTTTATTGAATCTAGGGCTTGTTGCATGTTAGTATTATCAATAGAACTATTGGGGGTTTTCGATTACATGATAAACTGAGCATTTTAAGATGATTATGGATTGATTTTTGAAAAGTTTCCAAATTGGGTAAAGATTACATGCATGATGTGACACTCCCATAATCTTTGCCATTTTGGGAAAAAGGCAAAAACGAATAAGTTTTGGGGAAAAATTGGTGGGGTTTTGTAGGGATAAGTTATTCATGCTTAACTGCAGTGTTTGATAATGTTTCGGGATGTTTTCGGATGTTTTTGAAGCGTTTTTGGAAAAAGTAATCTGTCAGGGTCGAACCTGGGTACATTCGACCGGTCGAGTGGTCGAATGTGGAATCCCAGGGTCGAACCTGGACAGTTTGGTCGAATCTGTTTAAAAACGGTCGAAGGTGGCTTAAAAAGGGGCGAAGGTGGAGTTATCTTCCTGGTTCGACCCTGTTGATTCAAAAATGAGATTTTTGATACAAACTAAGTGTTTTATGCTTGAACCTTGCGTGTAATCTACGTGTACTTGATTAGTTAAAGTAATGAGTCACCAACGGGATGTCGGGTCGGTCTAGTGTGTCGGTTGAACACTTAAACACGTTTTAAAACATACTTGGTCACGATCTGGACAATCGGGGACTAGAAAACCTTATGGTTATTAATCGGAACACTTATGTGAACATTTTGATAGATCTCCGGTAGTGGGATTATCAAGGCTTGGCTTTCTATTATTTACTGAAGAACGCAACATAAGGTGAATTCACGGCCCCACTTTTACAACTTTAACTTTTGGGGGAGAAAACATGCGCTAAACTATTTTGGTAACATACGTCATACTATGGTTTTAACTTTGTATTGCTATACGATCTTTTAAAGTCCCGGGGAAAACCATGAATGTGCGGGGATGCACAACGGGGGAAATGTGGATAGATCTATTGGGCGTGACCTGCCCCACTCGTCGGCTTGGAGGACCGGGCGGGTGCATATTGTCTCGAACTGGTAACATTGGTAACATGCTGAACATTCGGGCTGAACATTGCTAAACATTGCTAAACGTGTCTAATAATGGTTTTCCAATCGTAGTAGTAATAAAACATACGCCTAGCTAGCGTACTTGGTAACATTGGTATAGTATGGACATGGTAACGCTTTGGTAACTATTTTGGTAACATAGTGAACAGACCTGTGAACTCACCAGCATTATATATGTTGACGTCTTTTGGCATGTTTTTTTCAGGTCGCTAAGGTAGCATCGGTTGGACTAGGCGCACGGATCCGCATTGGCGTCTAGGCTTAGTGGCATATTTTAAATAAGTGTCTTGACTATTTTGGAACACAGGTTTGTAGTTGTTTAAATCTTTAAATGCTTCCGCTATGGTTTAATGGTTTGATAACCAAGTTTTGAGTTTACATATTTCATATAGTGTTGTTTATTGTGACCGTTGACTTGGATCCTGGTTTGTCATGCGCCTCGCGGTAAAACTCCGCAAGTGGAAATTTGAGGGTGTGACAAAAGGGCATTTTCCTGTTTGTAAAAAAAAATTAGTTGGATAAATTTGAGGAACACGCCCTCCATTGTAAGGAGCTGTCGGGGTTCTAATACCGGCCTGACCTGATTAGGGATGTCCTTTGGGATGTGCTGAGATTTTTGGTAAGAAAAAAGCCCCTGTGAACTTTTTGACAGACCGCTAGAAGGAAGGTCCACCCTGCACCTGACGGATGTCCTTGTGCTTAGTTGGGCGGGCAGTAAACATGCATGTGTAGACCTTACTAGGGTGTCCCCTTCTGGTTAGACTTTGGGACATAGGGTTTATAGCACGGAAATCGATTTTGAAAGTGAAGGATAAAAAAGGTGACTAAACATGAAATAGTCTGCTTGAAGAATCAACACGTGTTTGTGCCATTTTCTTTTGATACATTTCGATCCCTTTCCCCTAAGGCAACTCAATTCCTAGATCGGGTGCAAAACATCGTACACAGTAATTCTCCGTATTCTAAGAACCAATGTTTTATTTTTAGTAGGGTAGGATTTGCAATTCAAAAGAGGGTTGCGGCACAACTTGTTGTCCGTTTACCTGCCATCCTCTTGTAATTTGTTATAGGTTTAATCTAAAGGAATTTCATAAAAAAATGTAAAAGAAATTGAAAACATCATAGCTAAAATTTAAAACACAATTTTTATATAGACTTCTCATATTTTATACAAAAAATGTCATTTATACAGAAACCTATACTTGTGTGTGTGTGTATATATATATATATATATATATATATATATATATATATATATATATATATATATATATATATATAAACAAAAGTTGTGTTACATATAACAAAAGCCCTAAAAGCATATTACATATCAATGCAATTTACTATTTTGGTCATATCTTGATAGTTACCTTTTATCATAATTATTGTTAACTTTGAGAAATATTTTATATCGAAAAGAAATTATAAACATAATATGTATCTATAGGTGTGTTTTAATAGAATGTTAAGGAACTTTATTAGTAAAACATTACATGCTTTTGCTTTTAGGGGCAAGTGGATGCGGATGGGTGGGTAACACTTTGGTAAACCTTTTCTTGAAAGTGAAAGTATTAATTATTTAATTTTCTTAATCATGAGTTATTCCCACTATGAATGGTGGAATAATCCTAGTTAATGTAATACTAACCAGCTTTTCTGCATATTAACAAATATTTCTATTACACTTTTACGATTGTTGCCAATGAAATTATATAATTATTTAAACTTATTGAAGAAAGACCATTATCTAATAAACTAACTGTTTATTCTATAAAAATTCTATTTCATATTGTTATGATTACTTAACAATTGTCATTTATCAGTTGATTATTAACTTTAGTATTAACTTTTTAATTTCATTATACATGTGTAGACAACACCAGGGTGTTTCCCCGTTAAGAAGTTTGTACATGTGTAATTGTTTTCATAACTAAAATGAAATGTTTATCCTGAAGATTAAGATAAGGTATGGGTTAAATACTTAAATCACATAAACAAATCTATAATTAACGGGGGATTATCGAAGAACACAAGTATCTTGACCCAGAAGACTTCTTGAAAAGCAGAAAAGACGATGAGAGAGAGAGGTAGTGTAGAGATAGAGTAAAAGGATAGTATAGAGTGTGTGTGTGTGTGTGTGGGGGGGGGGGGGTTAACTTATATTTTATTTGTTTTTTTATTATTACTAAGTAGTTTGATCATACCATAAAGATATATTTTTAATAACGAATTCTTTAATTTTAAATATCAAGTAACCTCATGTATTTAAAGATTGAATTTATATAATTTTTATACCACACAAACACCATACCACTAGTTACTAGACTAGCTGACTATGGGTGACAAGGGCTTTCTAGTCTAGTGACATGAGGTAATGGTTAAAGCTTGAGATCTTTATGGTTCCAGGTTTGAAATGTGACTCAAGGGTTGTTTTCCTACAATAGTGGGTTTCCTCAATGGCGCAACATAGTTGGGGCGGGGAGGGGCGGCCGACCCCCCCCACCCCCGGATTTTCGCGCATAAGTTTCGATTATATAGTATTCGTATAGAAAATTTTGAAAATATAGGGTTTCGACCCCCGAAACTGGTTTTCGACCCCCCGAAACTAGTGACTTCCGACCACCGAACCTTCGGGTCAAGCTTCGCCACTGGGTTTCCTCCTTGATGTTGTTCTTAGGTGACTCAAACATGGAGCGTCAAAATTGTATGGATGATTGAAATGACGTCTTTGGTTGGCTCACTCGAGTATAGGGGTAGTTTCAGATGCTGTTAAAAAAATTAGGATGTGGTTACGAATATAAAATTCACATGTATATATAGTTAGGGTAATTTAAAATAAATAATGTGTTTTGTGACTTAGTTTAAAAAGTCCTTCTTTAAATAGGTATATACACCTAAAGAACAAATATGCAATTTACTTCTATACATTCGGGGGAATTTCATACCTAAAGGACTGAATCCTATGTATTTGAACTAGTCAAGTTAATTGTGCTCTCTATATTATATATCTTAGTCTTCTAGACAAGCTATTATTAATTATATTAAAAAACACTTAGATTAAAACTGCTTAACGTGGATATATTTCTTTATCTAGTAGTAGTTGTCGACATTGAGGTTTATTTAATTTATTAGGCTGCCTCACAAGCCGAAATAACCTCGCAAGTTGCTGTTTTTGCTCTTCAAGTTATATCTTATGGGTCATATATTTAAGTCAAAGTTTATAGCAAAGTATTTAGTGTTTGGTGTCCTTTTGTAAAAATGTTCGAAAAGAGAAATCAATACCTGGATATTGAAACCGGGGTTAACCTAATGCGCTATTGGTCTCAAATGGATAGGTTGATGGTAAAGTGGTGTATTCCTCATTTAAGTGATTGTGAATTCAAATCTTGCAAATGACAAGTGTGATGATTTTAACGTGTTAAAAAAATTAATGCACTATTAGCATATATTTGCGAGAAATTTCAATTTTTGATGATGTATATAGGTAAAATATCAACGTATTTAATTATATATGTTCCTTCTTATATGTATATACATAAAAATATATTTTACACGTATATTAATGGGTACAGTAAACTAATAAGTTTAAATTTGATTTGTTTAACTTATGAGAGTTTGAGGTTTGTTTGCCTCAAACTCTATGCATGAAATTCGAGATCAGCTTCAAAGCAAGTGTTCTCTAATAATTAAAATTGTGTGGTGTAAGTATAACTTCTAAACATTGTGCAATATGATTCTAAATTCCGTTTTCTTTGATGATGATGCAATATACAAAGCTAGAAAACAATACCTCAGTGAAAAGTTGTTAGGTTTACTTTTACAAAATATTTTAATTAGGACACATTTATTAATTAGTAATTTTTTTCATCGCCATTTAGTTTATTTTATTAGTTTGTTTTACCTGTTTGATAAATAATATATCTTTACTTTATTTTCTAGTAAGGCTTTAGTTTTGATGTTCCGACTTTTTGTTCCACGATCTTTTCTATCCAAAAAAAATAAAAATAAAATTAATCTTTGCAAGTCAACTTCTTACGGAAATATACATCGTGCAATAATTAATATGTTTACTTTTAGATTATGCATATCTAGAAGTAGATGGCTAGAAGATTATCTTTACCACGAATTTGTTTTCTGAAATTGTTCTTCACTTAAATTCAGAATCCATACCTACGAATAATTTATCTTAAATTATTATTTTTTAATTTTAAATTTTAGTATAATATATAACATAATTTTTCTACATAAATCTATGATGTTTAATATGTAAAGATAATTGTAATATTTTGAATAGTTTTGTTTGTTGAAAAATAATACTAGTCATCTCAAAAATATTTTTGCTAAAGTAATATGGTATTGAAACATAAATTAAGTAAAATTATAATTAAAATTAAAAATACCTTAGATTACTACCCATCCAATTAAAATTTTGCATAATATACGTGCAATATGTTAACACATGACATAATTAATCCATTCGGTATTTGCAATTGACATACGTTGCAAGAGGTCTAGTTTGAAGTTAAATTCGTTAGAGCATTCACAATAGCTTCTTTAAATTTATATGAGAGAAACCTTCATAATTTGATAAGTGATAGCAAATGGGTGTGAGTGGAGAAGAGAGAAAAGTTACTGTTCATCAGTAAATTTGAAGGAGATACTGTTTACCCTATATAATTTTTTAATATTTTTAAAAGTGATTGTGAGTAGAGGAGAGAGAAAAAGTAATGATAAAAGTATAGAATAAGTATTATTAAATGGAAAAGGAGAGAGAAATAAAGTGATTTTTAGTGTAATATGTGGTTGTGAATGATTGTTAATGGATAAAGATGAAGAAAATTTGAAGAAACTATTGTGAATGCTGTTAGTTTAAACATATCCAACCATCTTTACAAAAGATCTTTATCTATATTATAGAGTAAATTGCCAAAATAGCCTCTGAGTTTTGGCTCAAAATGCTTGTTTGGTCACAAAATTAATTTTTTTTGCCAAAATCACCCCTCACAGATCAAAAATTGCCAAAATGATCCATATTTAACTGAGTTTTTAACTGAGTGCTGAAAGTCAGTTAAGTCTCAGGGGCAGTTTCGTCCTTTATGTCCTCAAGGGCCAAAATATAAAAACCAAAACTTAAGGGGCATTTTTAAAACTTTTTATTTTAAATACCCAACCCCCCTCTCTTCTGTGACAGACCCACCGCCACCATCTGCCGCCAGCCCACCACCACCACCACCCTTCTACGGCGGCTCCGACGACAAGAAATCTGTGATTAAAATCCTTCAGAAGCAATCCGGTCATACTAGTTCCGGTATGAGTGTGTATAGTCGAGTTCACAACAAGAAGGTCACCGGTTCCGGTGACCGGCGCAACCCGCTTCATCTCTGGCTCCACCTTCTTTTCAGGCAATCTTTTCCTTTCCTTATCTAAATCGACACTCATCTTCATCTTTAAACCCAACCCGTAACCCTTCTCCTCTGTTCTGATGATACCCGATAATCCCTCATATTCAAAATCACAATCCAACTCGTAACCCCTTTCCTTTGTTTCTAACCGTAAGGGAGGCCGGATTTTGGACCGTGTGGAGCTTTGTTCCTCTGTTTCTAACCTCTGTTCCTCTGTTTCTCTCGCTCCACCTTCTTTTCAGGCAATCCTTTCCTTTCCTCTGTTTCCAACTCGTAACCCCTTTCCTCATATTCAAAATCACAATCCAACTCGTAACCCGGATTTTGGACGGTGCAAGGGAGGCCGGATTTTGGTGGAGGAAGAGGGTTTTGGGCGGTGCAAGGGAGGCCGGATTTTGGACAGGTGTGGAGCTTTGCGTCGGAGACGGTGGTGGCTCGGCGAATGTGATGGCAGCACAGACCATAGTCTTCAAACAAGGATGGCGATAATTGCAGCTAAAATGGAGTTTTAAAATGTTAGAACATGAAATGACGAAACTGCCCCTGAGACTTAACTGACTTTCAGCACTCAGTTAAATATGGACCATTTTGGCAATTTTTGATCTGTGAGGGGTGATTTTAACAAAAAAAATTAATTTTGTGACCAAATAAGCATTTTGGGCAAACCTCAGGGGCCATTTTGGCAATTTACTCTATATTATATTATTAGAGAATTGGATGGATAAAAACTAAGTTACATAAAATTTTAAACAAATATCTTGTCAATTGTATGTGTTAATATCCTATTATATTTATTCAATCAAAGTAATGCACAGGTTTTAAGATTTAACTTTTGATTTACTTTGTATATAAAATTATATTAATATTAATTTGACACATGTAAAACACGAAGTTCTAACTTAGTTTTTAATATATATGTTTTACTTTAATTTGTTATTTCTTTTTAATAATTTTTAGTATAGTCTTGGATAAGAGCTATAACAGATAATCAAAATATCGAATTCAAGCATAGAAAACTTAAAAAATCACAATTTCACAACTGTCTATGCTACTAAAATATTAAAAATTTAATTTTTTTTTTCATGCAAGCCGATATACCGATTATTTAACATGTTTAGAAAATGTTCAATCAAACCCTCAATAGTAAACGATAATATAAATGTCGCACCTAGTTGTAGAGATTGAAAGACAATTTTGGAGTGGCCGAAGTAACAATACCTTAAAACGGAAAGTGCCGGACTTAATACGTATAAAATTTTCAAACAAAAACACGTAAATTTAAACTTAAGAGAAAAGATCGGTTAAAAGCTTCCCTTTGGTCGCACCAATCTTCCTGTTAAAATAAAAAGATAAATGAAGTTTATATTTTTTTTTTCTAACTAAACACTATAAAGATTATTATACCTTTTCTATTTGATATAAAAAAAACATATTGACTAATTTTTGTATTTAAATTATTTTTATAGATTTTAAAATACCAAAGTTAGATTGAAAAACTTTTATGTTCGTAATTTGGACAATAGTTGTGATTATGGCTGTAAACGAACTAAACAAACACAAACATGGCCTTTTCGTGTTCGTTTGTTAAGAAAATAATATGTTTACGAACTGTTCATGAATACTTACCGAACGAGAATTTTTGTTCGTGTTTGTTTGTTAAGGAAATAACGTGTTCACAAACTGTTTATTAACACTTACTGAACGAGGTTTTTGTTCGTGTTCGTTTGTTAAAGAAATGAACGTGTTTGTGTTCATTTGTCTTTATATGTTAAATTTAGGTGTCAGACAAAAGCGAACACAAACAAACACCAATGAATGTAAACGAACAAAAACAGGCATTAATGAACAGAACTGAGCACAAAAACACATATTAAATTCCGAAAATTTCATCACTGACATTGTCAGCCCAAAATATACTAACCCGGCCTATTACCCAAATACACTTGACATAATCTTGATCATATAATGTCTAATAAAAACACAAAATTATCATATGAAACTTGAAATCCTCGTTTAGTCCACCCAAAATAATAGTTAATCAAAATAGTTAAAGTAATATTAATATGTGATACACTAATATATATATTAAATAATCTACACTGAGAAATTTAAAATACTTAAATTAAAAATAAGAAGTTAAAAACCTTAATGAACTATCAAACACAAACATAAACGAACACGTTACCGAAACGTTCATGAACATAAATGAAAAAACGTGATCTCTATTCATGTTCGTTTGTTTAACTAAGCGAACAAAATTTCTTGTTTGTGTTTGTTCATTTATTAAACGAACGAACACAAGCAAACTTCCCGTCAAACATTTCACGAACAGTTCACTGAAGTTTGGTTTGTTTACGGCCCTAGTTGTGATCTTCTTTAAACAGCAGAGTTAAATATTGTATTATAATGATTGTAAAAATAATTAGAACAGGAAACAAACACTAAATAAACTGTGTAATTTGTTTGAAACCTAAACCTCATGAATCTTGAACCTGTACA
The DNA here is from genome assembly GCA_030844895.1 of Ambrosia x helenae. Lineage (NCBI taxonomy): Eukaryota > Viridiplantae > Streptophyta > Magnoliopsida > Asterales > Asteraceae > Ambrosia > Ambrosia x helenae. The sequence continues at coordinate 2,963,195 of CM061232.1, read as the reverse complement.
CCCAACAAGTTCCTTTATATTAATGAATAAATTATCTAAAGTCAAAAATATATGATGAAGTTATCATATATAATTATATTTAAATAGCTATAACAATTTGTAATCTGGTGTTGGCTTTTCATAAAAAACAATAGTGCTAAACAATGATATATCATGTTATAGTACTGCTTTCAAGAGAAAAAAATATTTTAAGAACCTTATTAAAAGAATTATAACATTAGAAAAACTGCCCAAATCTAAAACTCCCAACAAAGCCAAGAATTAAAGCTATACAAATGCAAACCCTATTTATTTATTCATTCTTATCATTGCACTAGTTACAAATATGAAGTTCAACATTGTTAATGTATATAACATGATCACAACTCACCTAAACTCAATTTCAAGTAACTAACCTATCTATTGATAATCCATATTAATACATTATAACATACATGATCATTATTTTGGTTTTAAATAACTTATAATTACCTTAATATATCACTCCTCTAGTATGGAGGCCTCCCATGAGCCCAACCAAAACCTTGATCATGGTTCATCTGTCCACCTCCATTAGGTATCATATTAGCCTGCATACCGTAACTAGCCATCTGATTCGGATCCGCCATCCCCATCCGTGGCGGAGATACACCAGCACCAACACCAGCACCAGCACCAGCACCACCACTTAGCCCTGGTGGTGCAACACTATCAGCTTCCTCCTCTTCCTCAACTGGCAATCGTTCATAAGTGGCGTTAGAAAACGTTGCGGCTATGACCATAACCGGTCCAGAAGCTACTAAAGACCCAACCACACTCCCACCCACCACCTGGCCCTGGCCTCCAGCTAAATAAATAGTGAGGCCAGTTGATCCAGGTGGAGCTGGACCGGGTAAAAAACGCCCCAGTTAATGATAATATCTCAAACCGGCCTTGTAAATTCATGACTGAACCGGGTGCAGAAGGTTGTCTTAGGGTTACATTCATAACTGTCCCACTAGCACTCATAACACAAACACCTCGTTGTCTTTTTCGACTAAACTGTGCTATGCTCTCGGCTACATCCGTCCCACTAGCCACCTCCATGACATGGCTACGGAGCGCGTTGGGGCTGTCCCGAGTCACAAAAATAGGCGGTTTTGGCTTGTTTTTGGACCCTGGAGGCCTGCCTCTTGGCCTACGATTCGACCCATCAATAGTAACTTCCCTTGGATCATCACTGTTGTTGTCACGGTCATCTTCTTCACTGTTGGTGTTGTCGTTGTTCATCGATATTCCAAGATCTGGTTTCTTGATGGCTGGAGAACCGGCTGATGATGGTTCCACTCCAGGTACGTTGACTTGACCGGTCCACCAACGGTTCGACGACATGATCTTGATCAGAGGTTGTTATTGATCAAACCTTAGTGAAGAGTTTAGAGATTGAGGAAGAAAGAGAGATGGTGATGATCAAAGTTGTAGGTGAAGTTTGGGAAGAAGTCTATTTGGTACTTTTGATGGAGCTTTTGTGTGTATCTAGCTATTTGGTGGGTGTGGATGTAGCTATCAAAGGTTTTATATTTTATAGCAAATTGAAGTTTTATATAATTGTTGTTTTCTTCTTCAAACGACTTGTATTTTGTAGGTTTTGGTGGGTGATGTATGCTGCAAGGTTTTATACTCCCTCCGTCCCATTTTAAATGTCCCACTTCCAAAAACACACATTTTAAGAAATTTTTTGTTTGTATGTGGTAAAATGACAATAATATCCTCAAAAGTGGTGATTGTGTTTTGTCTTTTATGGGCAAAACTGGAAATTACATTTTCATTTTTGGAAAGGGACATTTAATTTGGGACAAACAAAAAAGGAAAGGAGGACATTTAAAATGGGACGGAGGGAGTAATAATTTCTACCCTTTTCTCTCTCCTTCCATACATACATGTTACACACTACACATACATGTATCTATATATGGCTATAAAATAAAATAAATTTTAGAAGGGCACCGTTGTAATTTACTTTCAAACGGCTAAGACATTTTGATGCATAAAATACAAATGCTCTATGCAATATTTTCTAACCTTTGTACACTTATTTGAATTAATACATTATTTATGTATATAATAATTTCTATCACATGAGATTTATATGATGGTGTGCAGGTGTGTCATGCGTAGGGTTTACGAGCCGAGACGAATTGAGCAGACCTTTGCTCATGCTTGGCTCGTTTACAAACTGAGTCGAGTCGAGCGGCTCGCTTACAACGAAGCGGAAAACTGAGCGCGCGCGAGCATTTTTCGAGCACGCATTTTTTCAAGCGAGCAATGAGCGAAGAATAATTTGGATAACCATAAAACTGGAATGTTTCCTTCGATTTTTTTATTGTCGGGTGACAACTAGGGTCGAACTCTCCAATGATGAGGCTTAGGTTAAAGCCGGTGAGGCGATGAACATACTACAAAGAATAATTGTTGCAGTGTGCCGTAGGGTGATATCAAACGACGACTACTGACGGACGACTAATAATATTAAGAAGTTAAGACTGTCACTTCACGATTTAGGGTTAAATTAAACTATCAAACTTAATGTTAATTTTTTAATTGGGCTAAGTGACTAGTTATATTTTATTTGCATATATGGGCCTAAACCCAATAGAATATTATGTATAAAACTATATATATAATTGTAATTTGTCTGTATTTAACTATATATATAATTAGGGTATGGATCCTAAGAGAACCATATGGTAATTCAGAACTATGATAATCATTTTGGATCTCACGTTTATTTAAGGGGAAAGAATCTTTTTTTATTTTTTTTTGCTAAATCGCAACTTTTTTGTAAGAGTAATTTTTTTATTCTTTCTTTCCTTTATACATATATACATATGTGTATATTGCATTTATACATATGCATATATTACATTGTTTTAGTTATACATATGTTATATTGTCAAACATATATGTATGATACTTATTTGTTAGACTCTGCCATGTATAGACATATATATATATATATATATATATATATATATATATATATTAAAATAGCATGCTTTTACCCACAATCTTTTATACATGCATGTGAAATCATTTTCTACACATTCGCACACATATGTACATTACTAAACATGTATGTACAACACTAATTTTTATAGTTTTAGACACGTATATACATATATGTATAAATGCAAAAAAATAAAAATAAATAACTTGCAGGAAATTTGGCAAAAAAAATTTACCTTAGAGAAATGTATGGTCCAGAATGGTTATCTCAGTTCTCAATTTGGCCAATAGTTCTCAAACAAACCAAATGCTATATAATTATACGTATAACAATAAATAAAAATCTCGAGTTAAACCGAGTCAAGCGGACCTTTTGCTCGTGCTTGGCTCATTTACAAAATAACCGAGCCGATCGGCTCGTTTACAACCGAGCGGAAGAACGAGCAAGCATTTTCCAAATGAGCGGCGAGCGAGTCACGAGCAACGAGCGATTTGAACAATCCTTGTCATGTGTGTAGATGTAATGCGTGTGTGCACACAAAATACTTAAAAAGATGTGTTTGTGTGTGTACAAAGTGTTCTCCTTCCAATTAATTTCATAATGGATGAAGTTGGTACAATGATGATGAAATCATGGGTTGGGGAAGTTTATGGGGTCATTTGCACACCACCACATCATGCACACTCCCGAATAGTATTTATAAATATGTGAGAAGGGTCTATGCTTAATACAACAAGGAACACAACACACTACCACAAAACAAATTACGGTACGATGTCAACTCACGTTGTGGTTGCAGGTACCTCCTACCTGCGCGACAACACCGTCGACGCCTAATCAGGTACAACATTGTAGGTGGTGGTCACGGGTTATAGAAGCCGAGAAAAGGGTTGTGTGGGTACAGAGTGATAGAGAACGAGAATAGTGTGTGTGTAGAGAGAGTAGTGTAAAGGGGCGGGACCCATGATTTTGGGTAGCGTTACTTATACATGAGTGTTTTTTTGGGTAGTTTAAGGTAAACGTGAGTTGTCAATATGTGACTGGTGAAACTTATGGTACTTTGGCATTGCACACCGTCTCCCCTCACGTGGTAGTGAATTAGTTTAGGCCACACAAAAGAACATTAATGCGGACATTATGTTATAACAAGTAATCTCTACTACATTATAAAGGAGGAGTGATGGCTAAATGTGTCTAACTTGGTAAAGTTAAGATGGGATGTGAAAAGACATGTGCTTTAACCCTCAAATGTCATATAAATCTTCCCCAAATTACCCTTCAATGCATTAAGATACTTGTACCATGTAGTAGAGATAAATAAAGGTTGATTTTATAGATAATTAAGTTTCTATATTTTCTCTCAAAGTTCTTTCAATTCTTATATATAATATCATGTGATGTGGTATGACCACAAGCTTCAAATAATTATATTCAACAACTATTAATTTTACATTTTCTTTCTTTCTTTAAAATTGCATATGTTTATATAATTATACAATGTCGTTCAACATGAGAATTGCTAAAACAAATTACTTTATCTTTATCTTTATACTTGCTCCCTCTTTATCTTTATATATTTTTCTAGGTCACGCATCTCTACTATGGTGAACCATCAGGCGTTTTGTTCTGCTCATAATCATCCCCACAAGTCAATACTACATTATAAAGGAGGATGCATGAGCAAATATGTCCAAAGTTAAAATGACATACCAAGAGTTTCTTTGCAAATTTCTAAATTTTACCACTTTTCTTTCCTAAATGCCCCTAGAAGATAATTAACTTTTATATGAAAATGGAACTCACCCAAACTAAATAAACACATGGGATAGCAATATTATTGAACAAATTTCATATAATGGCGATGAAATATAATAATTTATGTTACCACAATAAATAATCTTATCTCAGCTAAACTTGTATGAATTTTAAAACTTTGCCATAATAATATTTATATTATAAACCCTTTTCATATATATGCGTCTACCCAGCGGCAAAGTGGACGGGATGGTTCAGCTCACTGGCTACATTGGGCAATTTTTTAGCTGTTGGGTCAAGTTGGGCAATTCTATTACAAATAACAACTTTTGATTTCTAAATAGACAATGACCTTCATATGATAGTGTATACAATATCATATTATTACTACATGCTTTTGTCATGTAAATGAACTTTATCATTTAGCAATGTGTCTTCAACGACACGATTATGTGGATATGCAATAACCAGACAACTTACACAAGAGTGATGTTTATGTTCATATTTATCTGTTACAGTATTATACCTTTAGTTTATTAAGATTTGTTCAATAATTAGTACATGGTTTTTGTGGTGAACTGCAATCAGTTGTAAGTGGTGGTGCATATTTCTTTTCTTTTCTTTCTATGAATACTTGTTAAAACATAGTGTGCACATTTCTATTCTTTTTGCTTAACTTGCGGCAAAAAACCTAAGTATCATAATGTTATATTGCAACTCATTTGTCAATCCCGCTGCAACGCACGGGTAAACCCACTAGTTATAGTTCTTATGATACAATGTGTATGACAATTTGTGCACCCATTGCATTAATGAGCCTTGCTATAATATATATGTGTGTGTTAGTGAGTTAGGTTATATAAAGCAATATTGAGTTATAACAAGTCATTTTAGACATCATGATTCATGTGTATAATAACAAATCTATTTATAATGGCTCTTGCCATATGTTAGTGGGTTATTTAATGTTATACAAAGCAACAATAACTCATTTTGGGCATGTGTATATAAGAAATGTTTTTTTTTTTGGCCACCAGGCTTATTGGATTGTTTTTATTACAAAAAGTAGCATTAGGTTATAACAAATAATTTGGCTCTATGATACATGTATATTTTTTTTGAACAATCAAACGAAACTTTATTCCACCCAAGAAAACATTACACGATCGCCCAGACACAGACTAGCAAGTAACTACCTGGGTCGACCCAAAATAAACAAGTAAACAAAATACAAAAACTCATTACATTTCTGCTAAAGCAACCCACAATGTCCTGAAAACCAGCCATAAACATCTCTTAGCCATTATCAAACAATGAAAAGTCCCACCATGCCGCCCTTTCCAATCCTTGCATTTTAGCTCGTTTATTCATCCACCAGAAAGTCTCCAGTTTAATTTCTTCCAGCAGCATTGGTGTCGCAGTGGATACATTCGCAAATACCGATTCGTTCCTTTTGATCCATAATTTCCAAAACGCCAACAAAACAACCGCATACACACTTTTCTTCTTATTTGTACCCCCGTTTACCAGCCAACACCTCTTCAGAATCTCCTCAATTGGTTCTTCATTCTTAAACTCGTCAATCTTCAACCACTCGCTAATATTCCACCATAAGGCTCTGGCCCACACGCACTTAACGAATAAATGCTCCACCGTCTCCAGTTCCAATCCACACCGCTGACAAAGTCCATTCCCAACATGTATATGTAACATCCCGAAAATCCATTCCGCTTAATTACGCCATTAGGCGTGAATAAGAAATGACAAAAACGAATTAAATAGTAGAATGAGCCTTTTTATGGATAATAAAACGGGATGATACGAATGTGGGTTATGTTCTAATATGAAAGTTTATCTAGTGTAAGTAATTATCTTTATAATGGGGAGATAACACTAGAAAGAAACTTGCATGGTTAAGGTTTTGGTAATAAATGGCTTTGGGGTAAACTTGAGGGACTTGTGGTGTAAATATGCCACAAACAAAATGCCCAAACACACCCCATTTGGGTGTATACGTATTCAGCCCCAAAGGGGCATTCTAGAGCCAAGAACAAACCCTAATCACACCAAAATTGAAGAAGAAATGCAAGAGATTGAATGATGGCAGGATGGGGGTATGAATTAGATGGTTGTCTTCATGTTTAAAGCTTATGGTAAGAACCCTAGTACCCAACTCATCCAAGTTTCGAACCCCACATGTGGGTTTTGAGCAAATGATGTTAAATTCGTATTATTGCTTGATTTTAAGTGATATTGATCATCTCTAATGGTCTAGAGGTGAGCTAATCACTAGAAGTTGCTTGTTGCAAAAGATGATGATATTGGGTTTTCACTAGAGCTTTGATGTTGCTAAATGAGTGGTAAATCCATGTAATTGTAGGAATAATGTGTGGTTGATGATATGCATGTGGAAATTGGTCATAATTTAAGGTGATTATGTTGTTGTGGTAGAATGTATGTATTAGGAGCTTGTACATTGAGCTTAGGATGTTGTATGCACACCAATTGTGTGATGAAATGTCTAGATGAGTATGATGTATGAATTTGTATGAAAGACTTGACAAGCATGAATGTATTGTGATAATTGATGCAATTGATAGTAGGTTAACATGAGGATTTCGTCTTAGAGAGTAATCACGTGGGGATTTAGTTGATTGTAGGATTTTGTAAGAAGTATGCATTAGTAGTGTATACACTATGCTTAAATATCATGATGCACACCATGTGTTGGTCAATTGGTATGATGAATGATCTTGTATGTTAATGATATAGGAATACGATGTTTATGATGAATTTCATACGATCTAGCATAACAATATGGGCACATGTTTGTTAAAAGAAAGTTTGTATTGCTGAAAGTTGACTTTCTGGAAAGTCAACTGATGTGGAAATAATGTGGTGTGTGTTCTAACATGATTGTGAGATTGAGGATTCCGTGTGAGACACATTAGCTTGGTTATGTGATATATACGATGTTAAGTCTAATTGCTTGAATGATGAATCAAAAAGAGTGGAAAGCTATGTTTTATGTATGTTTGAAATTGACCTATGCAAGTCAATGTGATATACGAGTTGGATATGATTGGCTTATGAATGAACATGTATGCTAACAATGATGTGAACATGATGATATGAAAGGATAGGAATGATGGACTCAAGCATGGGAAGCTAATGGGTCAAGACGAGGCAAGTAAACAAGCATGAACTTGGAGGACTTGAGGTAAGTGGTTCTTATTCCACTTAGGATAATGAATCTTAACATGTACATGTGTTTGTAAGTAGTATGAGGACCGTGAGATGATGGAACGTAAATAACGAGGTTAAGGCTTGAATTGGATTTTATAATGGAATAAACGTGGCTTCGAATGGATCGGCGTGGATGGGTCTAGAAGGGGTGGAAAGGAGAAACAAAGTGGGAATGTGCAGAGTCCACCGTAGGGGTACGGTGGCACCGTTCCCTTACGGTGGCCCCTGCAACGTTTTCCCACCGTAGGGCAGAGGGGTACCACCGTTGGGTTTTGAGGTCCACCGTAAGGGTACGGTGGCACCGTTCCCTTACGGTGGGACCTGGAACATTTCATTTTTGTTTTGTTCATTCTATCGTATGTTGATGTTTCGCTTATGTGTGCGACCCGTATTTGCGTTTAACGCATCAATTAACATCGTTGGACCTTGTGTAAGGCTATGTAGGGGCGTAGCATGTAATAGAAATGTCGGTTTTGTAAATATGATCATAGTACAGATTGATACAAGTGTGTGTAGTTTAATTGATACATTGTTCGATGGTATCAAATACGGTAAGTAGATTGTCATGATTATGTAGATTGAAGATGTGATGTACATATGGGTACTCATGATCGGGTTAGAGAGAGAGAGAGAGTTTCATGTATGTAAGGGTTGGAAAGTATGCGTAGATTGAGTATAGGAATGGAACGTTATATTCGTCTTAGAGATCGGAGAAGAAAGAGTAGCATGACGGGTCAAAGTAAGTTATATAAGTGAATTGTATACTTGTATGTATGGTGGTATTATATGAGGGAATTGTATACTTGTATGTATTGTGGTATTATATAAGTGAATTGTATACTTGTATGTATGGTGGTATTATATGAGGGAATTGTATACTTGTATGTATTGTGGTATTATATAAGTGAATTGTATACTTGTATGTATGGTGGTATTATATGAGGGAATTGTATGCTTGTATGTATTGTGGTATCATAGGAGGGAAGTGTATGCTTGTACGTATGGTGGTATTATATGAGGGAATTGTATTCTTGTATGTATTATGGGATTATATGGAGGAAATTGTATGTTTGGACATATTGTGGGGTTATTAACCTTTGTTATGTGAATGATAGGAAACGTAGGTATGTACGTATGATTGCAGGAGACGTGGAGGTTCGGATCGGGGTAACCCACCCGAACTCGAATGAAGGCGGTTGGACAGGATCACGGAGTATTGTTGGATGTTACTTCCGCGTCATGAGTAGATTACATGAGGTTACCTATTGAACTAACGAAATGGTTTTGTGGTGAATGCAGGATGTCTTGTCCATCTTGAGAGGCAAGGAAAGGATGGAGATCGAGCGAGGAGGCGGATTGTACGTGGTCACGGTCACATAATCAAATGGAGATGAGTCACGTAGAATGTATTAAGAAATATTTTAAGATGTAACACCAAAAATACATATTAGAATCGGTTTCTAAACGTTCAAGGTTGTTATTAAAGAAAAGAATTTTTCGGTTGGTTTTTCCGCTGCAAGTTTCTGTAAAATGGTATAGGGTGTTACAAGTTGGTATCAGAGCCCTGGTTTGAGTGAAATCTTGTACAAGGAAGTAAGTACTTGAACTCAAACTTGTGTGCTTCTGAATGCAGTGACCCGTACAATCCAAGGCTCGATCAAGGCCCAAAGGTAGAATTTAATATTAACTCACATGACATATTAAAAGCTAATTGTGGTGTTTATGTTAAGGTGAACTTTTGTGGATAATGAAGAGGTCTCAAGGACACGATCCAAGATAGGTCGCGGAAATTGTAGATAAGATGGAATAATCACAGGTACGCGATAATTAACTATTGGTACCGGTGGGAGGAAAATCCTTTGGGATGGTAAAACATAGAAGGAAAGTGACCATGTTGTTAAGGAAGTAAATTGAAATGTGGCACGAAGCTGAAAACCAGTCCCTAGGCATAAGGTAATGATTACGTGAAGGCACGTGGGTAGCATGTGGACTGTACACCTGGCCAGTGCACAAGAAGCATGCGATACACGTGAGACCATGAGAATCATTACAGGTATGCCTGGTAGAATTGGAAAGTAAGTGGTCGTGTGGGTGAATAGTTGGAATGAAAGGTTTGAGTCCATAGATAAGTACGGATCAAATCAAAATGGTGGAAATACCCTTATGGGTTAAAATGGTAGAATGACCATGATGGGTCAAAATGGTGGAAATACCCTTATGGGTTAAAATGGTAGAATGACCATGATGGGTCAAAATGGTGGAAATACCCTTATGGGTTAAAATGGTAGAATGACCATGATGGGTCAAAATGGTGGAAATACCCTTATGGGTTAAAATGATAGAGTGACCATGATGGGTCAAAATGGTGGAAATACCCTTATGGGTTAAATGGTAGACTGACCATGATGGGTCAAAATTGTAGGACTACCCTTATGGGTCAAAGTTATAGAAGTACCCTTGTGGGTCAAAATGGATGCGAAGACCTTAGCGGGTCATAAGGGTTGGGAGGACCTTAACGGTTCATAGGGTGGAAATCATGTATGATAGGTAGGAGAACCTTAATGGGGCAAGGTTGGAAGGACCTTGATGTGTAAGGATGGGTAAAAATACACGGTAGTTAACGATAGAAACAGATTGTAGAGGAAAGATGTATATAATTAGACATTCTAATTGAAACAAATTTTGTATGGACTATTGAAAGTCAGTTGTTATGAATGAGAAAGGTATGCACAACCAATGGTTTTGTAGATATAAATGGTCGAATTCGTGGATATAATGCAATCCACAGGGTAGGTGATATGGTGTTGACAAGCTGGAACTCATGATGAATGAGCTAAAGCAAGCTAAGTATGGCATGGACTTAAGAAGAAGCAAGCTAAGTCGACACGTAGCTGGATGGATAACGTTGTAAAAAGGAAGGTTAGTAAACTTAGATATTTCGTGATTGTTAAATAGAAATTTATATAGGTTGAAATGTACCCACGTATGAATGAATGGTAGCTCAAGCATGATGTAGTTCGAAACGTTTGACCTTAAAGGTCAAAAGATGGATAAATCTTAGCTTAGACTTGGTGTTGTTAAGCGATGGACATATGTGTGTACAGTAAGTAATGTTTGAAATGAGCTAACAAACAAATTAGTGTGAATAGAATGGCTTTAAATTTTTACCAAGAGGGGGTGGGGTGTATATGGTAGATGTACCGATTCAGTAGTGCCTATGCAATTATGCATAACTCTCAAGTTAAGCAAGAAAGAATGGGGAATGAAATGGCATGTATGTTGTGAAAGTGATAACCATGATCTAAGGATTGGGATATACGCATGTATATAGTCTAACTAATTACATGATTGAAGGAACTTAAAAGGAATGCTAATAGTTGGATATTGTAGTAATCCTGTGATGGACGCATCGTGACTAATGTGGGAATGAATGGCTAAGTAGGATTTATTGGTTAAATACGTGACTAATCGATTTATTATGTTTAATAAATGCGATAGGCCTCATAAAATATAAGAGCGTAAGAACAAAACATAGAAATATGTTTTGCCACGAGTAAAGTTGTTTTTATAATCTATATGTAGGCTTGCGATGTGGCATGAAACTTTGAATGAAGTGAATGAGTAAATAAGTATGTAGAGAATTCCTGGTTTGGTAGTGATGAAGGAGGTTTCGGGGACGAAACTTTCTTTAAGGGGGGTAGACTTGTAACATCCCGAAAATCCATTCCGCTTAATTACGCCATTAGGCGTGAATAAGAAATGACAAAAACGAATTAAATAGTAGAATGAGCCTTTTTATGGATAATAAAACGGGATGATACGAATGTGGGTTATGTTCTAATATGAAAGTTTATCTAGTGTAAGTAATTATCTTTATAATGGGGAGATAACACTAGAAAGAAACTTGCATGGTTAAGGTTTTGGTAATAAATGGCTTTGGGGTAAACTTGAGGGACTTGTGGTGTAAATATGCCACAAACAAAATGCCCAAACACACCCCATTTGGGTGTATACGTATTCAGCCCCAAAGGGGCATTCTAGAGCCAAGAACAAACCCTAATCACACCAAAATTGAAGAAGAAATGCAAGAGATTGAATGATGGCAGGATGGGGGTATGAATTAGATGGTTGTCTTCATGTTTAAAGCTTATGGTAAGAACCCTAGTACCCAACTCATCCAAGTTTCGAACCCCACATGTGGGTTTTGAGCAAATGATGTTAAATTCGTATTATTGCTTGATTTTAAGTGATATTGATCATCTCTAATGGTCTAGAGGTGAGCTAATCACTAGAAGTTGCTTGTTGCAAAAGATGATGATATTGGGTTTTCACTAGAGCTTTGATGTTGCTAAATGAGTGGTAAATCCATGTAATTGTAGGAATAATGTGTGGTTGATGATATGCATGTGGAAATTGGTCATAATTTAAGGTGATTATGTTGTTGTGGTAGAATGTATGTATTAGGAGCTTGTACATTGAGCTTAGGATGTTGTATGCACACCAATTGTGTGATGAAATGTCTAGATGAGTATGATGTATGAATTTGTATGAAAGACTTGACAAGCATGAATGTATTGTGATAATTGATGCAATTGATAGTAGGTTAACATGAGGATTTCGTCTTAGAGAGTAATCACGTGGGGATTTAGTTGATTGTAGGATTTTGTAAGAAGTATGCATTAGTAGTGTATACACTATGCTTAAATATCATGATGCACACCATGTGTTGGTCAATTGGTATGATGAATGATCTTGTATGTTAATGATATAGGAATACGATGTTTATGATGAATTTCATACGATCTAGCATAACAATATGGGCACATGTTTGTTAAAAGAAAGTTTGTATTGCTGAAAGTTGACTTTCTGGAAAGTCAACTGATGTGGAAATAATGTGGTGTGTGTTCTAACATGATTGTGAGATTGAGGATTCCGTGTGAGACACATTAGCTTGGTTATGTGATATATACGATGTTAAGTCTAATTGCTTGAATGATGAATCAAAAAGAGTGGAAAGCTATGTTTTATGTATGTTTGAAATTGACCTATGCAAGTCAATGTGATATACGAGTTGGATATGATTGGCTTATGAATGAACATGTATGCTAACAATGATGTGAACATGATGATATGAAAGGATAGGAATGATGGACTCAAGCATGGGAAGCTAATGGGTCAAGACGAGGCAAGTAAACAAGCATGAACTTGGAGGACTTGAGGTAAGTGGTTCTTATTCCACTTAGGATAATGAATCTTAACATGTACATGTGTTTGTAAGTAGTATGAGGACCGTGAGATGATGGAACGTAAATAACGAGGTTAAGGCTTGAATTGGATTTTATAATGGAATAAACGTGGCTTCGAATGGATCGGCGTGGATGGGTCTAGAAGGGGTGGAAAGGAGAAACAAAGTGGGAATGTGCAGAGTCCACCGTAGGGGTACGGTGGCACCGTTCCCTTACGGTGGCCCCTGCAACGTTTTCCCACCGTAGGGCAGAGGGGTACCACCGTTGGGTTTTGAGGTCCACCGTAAGGGTACGGTGGCACCGTTCCCTTACGGTGGGACCTGGAACATTTCATTTTTGTTTTGTTCATTCTATCGTATGTTGATGTTTCGCTTATGTGTGCGACCCGTATTTGCGTTTAACGCATCAATTAACATCGTTGGACCTTGTGTAAGGCTATGTAGGGGCGTAGCATGTAATAGAAATGTCGGTTTTGTAAATATGATCATAGTACAGATTGATACAAGTGTGTGTAGTTTAATTGATACATTGTTCGATGGTATCAAATACGGTAAGTAGATTGTCATGATTATGTAGATTGAAGATGTGATGTACATATGGGTACTCATGATCGGGTTAGAGAGAGAGAGAGAGTTTCATGTATGTAAGGGTTGGAAAGTATGCGTAGATTGAGTATAGGAATGGAACGTTATATTCGTCTTAGAGATCGGAGAAGAAAGAGTAGCATGACGGGTCAAAGTAAGTTATATAAGTGAATTGTATACTTGTATGTATGGTGGTATTATATGAGGGAATTGTATACTTGTATGTATTGTGGTATTATATAAGTGAATTGTATACTTGTATGTATGGTGGTATTATATGAGGGAATTGTATACTTGTATGTATTGTGGTATTATATAAGTGAATTGTATACTTGTATGTATGGTGGTATTATATGAGGGAATTGTATGCTTGTATGTATTGTGGTATCATAGGAGGGAAGTGTATGCTTGTACGTATGGTGGTATTATATGAGGGAATTGTATTCTTGTATGTATTATGGGATTATATGGAGGAAATTGTATGTTTGGACATATTGTGGGGTTATTAACCTTTGTTATGTGAATGATAGGAAACGTAGGTATGTACGTATGATTGCAGGAGACGTGGAGGTTCGGATCGGGGTAACCCACCCGAACTCGAATGAAGGCGGTTGGACAGGATCACGGAGTATTGTTGGATGTTACTTCCGCGTCATGAGTAGATTACATGAGGTTACCTATTGAACTAACGAAATGGTTTTGTGGTGAATGCAGGATGTCTTGTCCATCTTGAGAGGCAAGGAAAGGATGGAGATCGAGCGAGGAGGCGGATTGTACGTGGTCACGGTCACATAATCAAATGGAGATGAGTCACGTAGAATGTATTAAGAAATATTTTAAGATGTAACACCAAAAATACATATTAGAATCAGTTTCTAAACGTTCAAGGTTGTTATTAAAGAAAAGAATTTTTCGGTTGGTTTTTTCCGCTGCAAGTTTCTGTAAAATGGTATAGGGTGTTACAGTATACCTCTATACGATAAAGCATCGGCCGTCGGGATACCTTTTTTCATCACCCTCCAAACAAAGCTATTCACTTTAGCCGTAGCTATTTTGCTCCAGACGAAGTCAGACGTCAAACTCTGCTGCCAAGCCTGATTAATCAGCATCTCGCGTACCTGTTTAACTGAGAATTCGACATTTGATCCATTCAAAACCCATCTCCAAACATCGCTCTCCTGGGAAATCTTCTGCTTGACCAACAGTGACCAAAGCCTGCACGCATCTGCCCATTCCACTGCTGTCTCTGGCAGCCTAGACCATGGGACGTCCCACCACACTACACCGTTGACCCATCTGTAGCAGTCACTGACCTTCGGTTCAGCCTGTTTACACAGTAAATACAGAGATGGAAATAGATCCTTAAGTCGCCCGTCCTCGCACCAAAGATCTTCCCAGAATCGAACAGTGGTCCCTGATCCGACAACACTTTTGAACCTTGATTGCAGGTCGATTCCTCGGCTGCTAAATACCTTTTGAACATCACATATGTTGTACCACGTCCCCCTTCCAGTTTTCTTGCATGGAATAAACCCAGAGCAGCCACCCCCACTATGAAGCGCTTTAATAATTTTACACCACAACTGATCCTCCGTCGACTTGAATCTCCACCACCACTTAACAAGTAGCGCTAAATTCAGATCCTCTATGCTTCCCACACCCAATCCACCTCTTTTTTTTTGGCTTGATAATATTCTCCCACGCCACCCATTTTATCTCCTTGCTTGTTGCTGATCCACCCCAAAGAAACCTTCTTCGCAAACCTTCAAGTGTGTTAATCACTCCCGCTGGAGCCTTGAACAAAGATAAATAGTAATTTGGGACTGCACCAAGAACCGCTTTTACGAGCACCGCCCTACCTGCAAAAGAGAGAAACTTTGTTTTCCAAATAGAAAGTTTAGCTTGAAATTTTTCGATTACCGGTCTCCAGCTGCCAATCCTCTTCATACTACATCCAACTGGCAATCCCAAGTAGATAAACGGTAGAGTAGCTTTATTACATCTCATAAGGCCCGCCAACTCCTCTGTGTCTTCATCAGTCACATTAACACCAAAAATATTGCTCTTTTGTAGGTTGACATTTAATCCAGATGCAAGGGAAAAGCACCTAAGTATTCTATTTAAATTCAAAACATTTTCTCTTGACCACTGCCCTAAGAATAATACATCGTCCGCGTAGAATAGATGTGACACCACCGGCCCCCCATTTGGGAGTTGTACACCCTCAAAAGCACCCGCTTCAACCGCCCTTGTCATCATGACGTGCAATGCTTCCATCACCATAGTGAAGAGAAATGGGGACAACGGGTCTCCTTGCCTAAGACCCCTATGATACATGTATATGATTACTGTTAGAATGTAGATATTATTGTGACATTCATAAGTTATGTTAGGAGATAAATATTTTGTATTTATGTGTATCTCTTCCTTAGTCATGTATTTTTACTCTCCCTATTTAAAGGGATATGATAATTGATAAAGGGCAACGATTTACATTGAATAATACCTATTTTTATGGTATCAGAGCATCAGGCTCTGTAACCCTAGTCTTTCCTTTTTTTTTTCGATCTTTATTTGCCTATTACGATGGACACATGGCCAAAAAAACAACCTCAATCATCTCATGTGTATATGATTACAATCTATATGTATGCTTTTGTTTCCTTATGTTGTACCATGTGTTAATGAATTAGTTTAAGTTAGAGAAAACCACCTAAGAGGTCATAACAGTCATCTTTTCGCATTACTTATCTAGATATTACACATATAACACAATATTTTGTATTAAATTAGGTATCCCAACTAATTGCTTATCTTAAAAACCTGAATGACCTCACACTATGTAATCTTTTTTTTTTTTTTGAACGGCCAACAAAACACCATTTTATTAATATGCCAAAACCAGTGAGAAACTAGCAAGCATCCGCCAAAGAATGTACAAAACAGAATAACAACAAAACAAATACAAATAAAGAGTTATCACCAACCCAACCCGTGGAGATTGAAACTACTCCACACTTCCCAACCTAAATTTGATTGTATTGCTCTTGCTTTCACCCATAGAAACGATATCGATTTAATCTCCCTCATTGTTTTTTTCCAGCTAACACCCAATATTCTCAAAACCTTCTTATTTCTTGACCTCTATATTGCCCAAATGACTGTTAAACATATTGCATAGATTGCCTTCTTCATCTTGTCCGAACTGGTTGAATACTTGTGAACCTTCAGAATACCTTTGAACTCAAAAGAGAAAATTGGCTGCACTTTACACCATTGAGATATTTCCTGCCAAATCAAACTCACAAAGCTGCATGAAATGAATACATGTTCAACTGTTTCAGTCTGTTCACCGCACAGTGGACATAGAACCGAATGCACATCAATATTGCGATCTAGTAGAGCCGAGAGTGTAGGTAATCTATTCAAGTTCGCCCTCCAAGCTACAACACATACTTTCTTCGGTACCCAACTGCACCATCTAAAGATCTGACCTGACTGTACTTGTCTTCTTCGCTACAGATCCTTCTTCAAACTGCTTACACTGAAGCAACCCGACCCATCCAACCCCCAAACCCATTTGTCCGACCCAGTTGAGATCCTAACCCCTGATATCATTCCCCCTAGTTGCAGCAGCGCCGCCCATTTTGCCCCAGTCGAGAGTTCCCTTTTCCATGCCCAACCCCCACCCGAACCACCCAACCCAACCTTACAGCCACTGAAGCAAATTTATCCAATTCCAACTCAAAGAGAAGAGGAAAACCTCCTTTAGTGATGTAATGCAGATCCAGCAGTCCACCCAAAACATAATGCCCAACTCACAACCCACATGACCTGATATTTCCGCAGCAAGATTCAACCCAACCCTTTGAAAATCCCGACCCACCCTATTAATTTGTTTCCACAGCCTCGACAATGATAACTTTAGTGGTATGAAGTTCCAACATCTTGAATTATGATGTAGCGCCCAAACGACCCGCTTCCATAATCCACCTTCATCTACCTTGAAACGCCACCACTACTTTGCCAACATCGCAAGATTTGAGTCCCTTAAGGACCCAAACCCAAACCCACCATACTCCACCGGTGCTATCACCTTATCCCATGCCACCCAACTCATTTCCCTTTATCCTCCGTCCCACCCCCCAAAAAATACCCGTCTCATCCTGTCCAACAAATTAATTATCTACTCCGGTGCTCTAAACAGAGAAAAATAATACATGGGTAGTGAGTTTATAGTACCAACTTAGGAGATGATCGGTGCCCTACTAAGTAAAGAAGTAGTGTCCTTTGTGCTTCAATAAGTGAATAAACTCATTTATTATTTTGTGTATTGAAGCTACTTGGATCATGTGCTTTTTGTATACAACTTGCATCATGGCTTATATTGCCTTTCAACAAAGGAGGAAAAAAAAAGGCTTATATTGTTTACAAAAAATAATAATAATAATAATAATAATAATAATAATAATAATAATAATAATAATAATAATAATAAATAAATAAATAAACTCATGGCTTAGATTTTTCAACTGACAAGTACGTATGCATAAACAAAAAATCACACATACAAGCAAATGCATAGAATGAGAGAGTAGGAATGGAGAAAATGAATACGTGGATACTTATGTAATTGAAAGACTGTGTTAGGGCTAAGGGAAAGATATCAACAATGCTCGTCTTAATTTTCATTATTTATTTAAGTGGTTAGATTAATTAAGTTATATGTATAAGTGTTAAACCGGATATTGATGTGAATTCTTTTCTTATTAAACATTTTTTTATATGTATATAATGTAAACTAAAAGGTGATCCTAGTTGAGACACAATGTGTTGTTCCATTGAGAATGAGAAAAAGGGGAAATATTCTAGAAATAAGAAAAAGGATTCTTGGAATTAGGGTTTGTGGGCATAATAGAATGGGGTGTGACTTTTAATTCGCATTATAAAGTTCTTGATTCCTGCATCAAAGTTGATGTTTTTGACTTGCCCCATCTAAATCTACCCTTCTCGAATTCTAGGACCATGCGTATTGAGGTAAAGCCCTTTCCATCTCGGCCTTAATATCGTTAAAATCAAAGCAGGTATGCAAAAGTAGGGCTTCATGGACTTCTTTGTCACGAGCGTGTGAGCGAATACATGTGGCGCAGCTTGTTGCTCGCTTACCCATTATCCAGATGTAACTTGATTTTATGAAATAATCATTTTAAAATAAAAAAAATTTGTTAAACCGCTACACCCTTGCAAATGTGCAGTCTAGGTAATTGTTTATTTTTGAATTCTGGCCCAAGGGTATTATTGTAAGTTTGCATTTCGGTTGCAGGTGTATAAGACCCCATGTAAATGAGGCCTTACATTCGCATGGAGGAGGTGAGGCGTATGTAAGCTATTATTAACCCGCCCTCTCATTTGCATCTAGTGTTCTTTGTTGATTTTGTAAGAAAAGACTCTAATCGGACTCTACGTGAGTTGTGATTGAATCAAAGAGGAAACTTTTGAGTATTGGGTTTGTATTTATTTCCTTCTCATTTTCTTGTTCTATCATTCATGTATCTCGTGTTTGAAAACCCATAAAATCATTTAGTGTTTGATAAGAAAAATGAACCTACAAGCTCACTATTTATGTGACAGTGACGAGACAACGTTTTCCTTTTTTTTAGTTAAACGATTACACTTACTCTATTATTTTAACACTAGATTAACAATATTTTTCATTATAACTAATAATATTTAATATTTTTTATGCATGTGTTTCAAATCATTTTCATTGTCATTCTTGATAAAACTATATTTGTTTATTCAAAAGATTACATGAAAATAAAATAGATTTACTAAAAGGAATAATTTCATGCTCTTTCGCACACAGACCATATACGGGTTAACTTGAACACATATCAGTTGAAATAGGACGGAGACTACTACACAAACATATATTTCTTACAAAAAAATTGTCACAATGGATTATAACTGGATTTTGCTATGAATATTTTGTTGCAATGAAATCAGTTGCAAATAGTAACATCCCAATTTATACCATTAAAGTAATTTAACGTATAATTTTGACTGGATTTTATTTGTGAGATGGGAAAATATTTTTAATGCGTTGGATTTTTATTTAGTGGAGTTGGATAACTTTTTTATAATTACATCATCATACTCAGTTAATCTCACCTATAGCAAAGCTAAGACAGGGTCTGAGGAGGGTAAGATGTAGACAACCTTACCTCTACCCCTAAGAATAGATAGGTTGCTTCCAGTGAGACCCCCGGCTCGATGTGGTTTGTTATCAAGACTTGGACATTTAGCAATCGGGACAAACCCGATCGGTGCATGTACCCCTTTGTCTTTTGGCTATCCACGCCACCACATGATGCATGATTAACCGTCCGTCGTTTTTAACGTTATTTTCACGAAATTAGTAAAATAACTTTAAAATTAGTGCAACTTTACTTTTGCCCCTCCAAGGGCCACACATATATACAATATATGCGCACACCGTAACTGGGGCGTAAACTTTTTTATAATTACACGGAAGCTTATTAGTGAAACTTTTTGAACAAGGAGCCGGATTTGGAACCAAGAGGGCAAAAGTGTAAATTTTATGTTTTAAACAACCCTAAATCGCTAAAACACTAAAACAAACCCTAGAGTGCTCATTCGCGATCCAGGGAGTTCATGTGGTCGAGAATTGATATGCGTCAATTTATACATATAAAAGCCCCAATTTAACTCCCGTTTATATATGTTTTTAGCCTTATACACGATGAATTGGTACTTATTTGGTATCTTTATGATTACAGGTCTTAAAAAATGTCCATGAAGCAAACCGGATCAAAAGCGGACAGTTTCTGCACATTCTGCACAATCTGTAGGTGCTGCACTCCCGTACGCCCTGGTGGCACTCCCGAGCAAACCAGATCAGCACTCCCGTGAAACTGGTGGCACTGCCAGTGCAAACGAGAGTGCAAGCCATTTCCTGATCAGCACTCCCGTGCAGAGCAGATCAGCACTCCCGTGCAGACCCTCGGCACCCCCATGCAAGCTGCATGATATTTTCAGAGACCAACTTGACCCACGTGGCTGACGTCATAAAGTGCACGGCCGTGCAACAGATGTGCACGGTCGTGCGAGATCTGTCAGCTCTATAAAATAAAGCAGAACGTCATTTTTAGGTTATTGGGTGATTTTGGGGCGATTTTCTGGACCTGTAAGCTGCTGCAAAGCCGATTAACAAGCTTGGGAAACAATCCAAGTCCATTATCCTCATCCAATCCATCATAACCTTGCTTGTTTATGGTTTGATTGTTGACCTAATATTATTTCAAATCTGATTTTGAAGCTTTGTTATGTTGTTATGATTAGTATTTGTAAACCTACGGGTAAAAACAATAGTATTTAGTAGTTTAAACAACCTTTGTATGTTAATTGTATTTTGTATGAATTTGGTGTTTTTCATGTTTGAATCTTGATGATCATAGTGCAACCTTGTTTCATTGTTGTTGGATTTGTGATTGTGTTGGATTGACTTTGATTATTGTCGTTTGTGTTAGGCGGATACATGTTGAAAAACCGTCCGTTTAATCGATCGGTAGTAGACTAATTAACTTGTTAATAAGTTTACACCATGAAACTGTAACCGGGTATTGGTTTGTTTAAAGTCAGTCGAATAATGATTATAAATCTTACCGGCACGTAAAAGGGTTTAAAAAGCTTAATGGTGTTGTTACTGATCTTTGACACGGTTAATGATCTTTGCTAGTTATTTTGGTTAAAATGGCGATCTTAGTAGATTTGTGTTCAAAGTTGGTAAAATGGAATAGGTTGTGAAATGCTCTACTTTATGCTAGTCTCGGTGGTTGTATTGTGTATTCGGTATTGCATTCCTTGATTAGTGAGGTTAGAAAACTCTTAAACGATGACTAACTTATCTTTAGAAGATTCTCATGAGATCATATCAGCTACTCGCTAATGAACAATTTGAGGTGGTTAACGTGTGTTTATCGTGTTAGCTTTCCGTATAGTTGTCATGTTAGGATTCCCGAAAGGGATACCAATTGTCTGAAAATTGGAATGTTGATCACACGCCTTTGTATCATATGTTATGTAGTTGACATGCTAGGATTGTTATTATAGTATATTTATATATATTTTTTGTATTTGGAGTCTTATATATATTTGCTATGTATTAGATTAAATTAGTTAAAACAAACATTCACAATCTTTTCTTACCGGTAAATCAGTGACAACGGTTCAGTACAATCGCTCCGCGCGCGTCCATGGATCGATACTTGGTTCTTATCTATGCTTTACTACATATGTGACAGGGTGCGCTTGCCCTTTAATGTGTGTTCTAATGTTAAGATGAAAATCATTTTTATAAATTTAAAAGCAAAAGCCGCGAGCGTGCGTGTGCATGTTTATATGTGCGCTCGCGGCGCACCAAGAACGAGTGGGATAAAAGGAAGGGATAAGACAAAGGTGATTTTGAGTTATTTGGTCTCCACAAACGCGATTTCAGGTAATTCTCCATTTGTCTTGCATTAATTCTAAGTTTTAAATGAACGTGTGATTAATAGGAGGTATTTCTATTGTTAGGGTTTCTAGATTTTCAGTTTGATTTGAAGTTATGGAGGATTGGTGATGTTTGGATGAAGACTGGAGCGAAAACGAAGAATTCTTGCGAAGAATCAAGAAATTGAGCCAATTTTTCGGGATCCCGATGGCGGCAAGAGGCGGTTTTGGTACATGGTTGTGGAGCTCTGCGATTGCGTGGATATATTACTTGTCCAAAACGGAGTTCATATGATATGGCTTTGAGCCGCGCGAAGACATACACACAAAACTGTGATTCCGACCATTGTTCGTTTTCAGGCGATTGCGGTGGAAGATTTCGGTTATGGAGATAACTTATTACGAAAGGTTTTGGCTATATGGGCGTTTGGAATTATTATTTGCTTAAATCAGAGTTTGTTTGAGTTGGTTTCAAGCTATTTAATGGTTGACACACAAAACTGAACGAGCTAACAAACAAATTTGAGTTCTGGTAGCAATGGTCATAGCAAATCTTTTTCAGAGGTTTGACATGTCTAGATGAACGTGTGGAAATGTGGGCGATGCGAAACGGAGTTCGGATGGTCAAGTTATGGACGAAACAAGATTCAGTTCGCTTTTTGTTACAAGTGTTCTGGAAAGACATGCCAAGGAGGAAAAGACAACATGCACGCAAACATATGACCCCATAGAACTTTATATTTATTTTTTGGAAATATTTTAGGATGTGGAAATATTGTCGGGATGAATTTCAGGAGTGTTTTTTGGTAAATTTAAGTTATAGGTTTTTGTACGGTATTGGACACATTAATTATACAGTTTGGGTTGATTTAAGCTAAGCTTGTAGCTCGTTGATCTGGAATAAATGGATTAGTTATTTTGAGATATAAGGATTGATTAAGATGATTTGTGCTATAACAGGTTCACGTTGGGGACCTAATCACGAGATGGTTTGGTTGTGGAATGAAATCTTGCAACTGCTGAGTTTTAATCCCCGTTTTATGTAATTTTGAGGTTAGTATACATGTGTTTTCTTACGTTTACATGGGTATATGTGATTTACTAAATGATGAATTTTATGGATGCACTGTTTATTAACACATTTTCAATAAGTCTAGGATTTTCAAAGGTTTGTGTGAATTTGTAGAAACATGGGATTGGTCTTTATCAGTATTTTGTATATTGGAGTGTATAATCTTGTACATGAGGAATGACATCGTTAGTAGTTGGTTCGAACTATCTCTAAGGGTCAATGTTCAATCTTATTTGCATTGGTTAAACAAGGATTTAGTTAACGAAAATCCTAGTGTTGTTGTATACCTTGGTGTTGAAAGGCTAGAAAGGTAAATGTGTTGAGTTATTACCTTAGGGTAATCAAATACGTGGCAAGTATTTGTTGCACTTTGTTTGTGGGGACGCATGCGCGAGTAAATAGTTGGGTCCTTAGAGATATCGGGACAGGTTAAAGATGATTTCCAGATGTGGCTAATCCACATCATAGTCTAATGATGAGGTCATAGACATTCTATGAGTGTGTGTGTATATAGTGTAATGTAGCATCCTAAAGGTGCTTGATGTATGTAACTCGTGATGAGGTCGTTACCTTCAGGGTAGCGTGAGGTCATCGAGGTTCCGTTGATCTAAGCGATGGTGTTGAAGTGTCCCTAAAACCGTTATCTTCGGGGTGACGACGGGTTGTTGATCTTGGAGTGGCGACAGACTGTTACCTTTTGAGTAGCGATGGTTGCTGAAGTGTAAGAATATATATATATATATATATATATATATATATATATATATATATACATGTATAACACAAGTTTTAATTAAAATAGACTTACTAGAAAACTATGCATGAACGACAAGTGTACCCGTCGCAAAGTAGTACACAAGTAAGACCAAGTATCGAACCCTGAGATGTTATGAAACACTGTTAAAACTAGACCTCTACCGAATAAGATAAAAAAAAACTAAAATACTAAGGAGACTAGATAACTAGAACACTAAAGACACTTGGTTGTAAAACAATGAGATTAAAATCCTAAAGTAATTAAGAAGCTACGGGCATGATCCACACCCTCAAGTTCTTAACAACCAAGCTATGGAGAACAGTCTGAACAATGGATGAAGTGCTATAGAGAATCAATTCCCGTAGAGATACTGAATCACATGATTATCAAATATCCAAACTGACCTCGTTACAATCCTTTAATTGTGAAGCTGCCTCTAAAATGATACACCAAATACCTAGGAATAACTAGACGTGAATAAAGGTGACCCCAAGCTATTGAATGTCCAATCTACCAATCAACATGTAGAACAAACCTAACTCTCAAATAAGCTCTCATCGTCAGGAAAGGATGAACACTATTAATAATTTTACTTGTTTAGTAAACTAATATTATGGGTATGTTTGGCAAAACTAGCTGGAGGCTGGTAGCTGAAAGCTGCAAGCTGGTAGCTGGTAGCTGGAAGCTTTTTAAATATATTTTGGTGTTTGGCAGAGTAGCTGAAGCTTTTAATAAAATGTATAAAATGACCAAAATGGTCATAATTAAAAGATCGTAAAGAAGGTTTTTATTTTATTTTTAAAATACAATGGGTATTTGTGTCATTTACTAACTAAAAGCTTGTAGCTAGTAGAGTTTTTTCTTAAAAGCTACTACTACTAGTAGCTTTTCACTGTAGAGTTTTTTTTTTAACCTAAAAGCTTCCAGCCCTTTCAACCAAACAAGGCTTTTTATTAAGTAGAAGCTTTTTCTTAAAAACTTGAAGTTTGAAGCTCCTAAAAGCTCTTAAAAGCTCCTTGCCAAACATACCCTATATCTAATTATAAACAAATGTCTAGGAGGAATCTCTTTATGCCAAAACAATCAAAATCAATAACTAACAACCAATCACAGCCAAAAGCATACACACATATTCATAATCAACAACTATTTTACTTCAAAACATTATTAACTCTTTCTTTTTTTCTTTTGGTGGACGTCCGTATTCTATTGTCCTTTTGTAGCATAAAAAGTTAACATCTTCTTCTGGCCCACCTGATCCATTGTTTTAGCCCAACCGATTGAGTTCTTTAATTGCAATCAATTCACCATCTCCTTTTTATTTCTAGAGATAAGGCTGAGACATGAGAGTAGAACTTCAATTTCTTCTAATACACACAATCAAGAGTCAGGCCCAGTTCTTATGGGCAACAAGTGGCAATGGGCTTTTAGTGACCCTGGTCTTAAGCTTGTTTTCAAAACCGAATCTATTTTAAAATGGGCTCGGATGTGGTCAACAAAATCAAACCGGAATAAACCAAAGCAAGTTCGAATCTAACCAAATTTGAATTAAAATAATATTACTCTGAAAAAAAAAATGATTAATATGTTTTATGTATGTGTATGCTTTTAAGCGTATCCCCACTAGAGGTGAGCAAAAAAACTGGTCAAAACCGGTTTCACGTGAAACCGGTACTAAAAAAATCTCAAACCGAACCGAACCGAAAACCGGCCTAAAACCGACGAAAAAACCGGTCAAAAGAAACCGAAACCGAACCGAAATCGGTACACAAACCGGAACCGAACCGAAACCGGTATCCCTAAAAACCGGCCGAAACCGATAAAAAACCAAAACCGAACCGAAACCGGTTTAAGAAAAATACATTTTTTTGGCCATAAACACAAATAAAACTTTGTTTTTTTGTATTAATATTCAATTTCATTCTTTAAAAAACCCTAAAAGTTATTAAAAATTAAATTTTATGTAATTTATATGATTTTAAGAAGTGCACGAAAAAACCGATTAAAAACCGAAACCGAAACTGAAACCGAACCGAAACCGGTCTCTGAAACCGGTCTTACGAATCGACAAAACCGGTCCAAAATCGAACCGGTTTGGAACCGAAACCGGTTCGACAAAAAAAAACCGATTTGCTCACCTCTAATCCCCACTATCATATGGGACAGATGTATAGTTTACTTACATCTCATCATGCCCATACTTTACTAATTAGATGGGTATGATTGTTATTGCGTATACGTATACTTTTTTTAAATTTAAATAATTAACCCGGCTAAACTGCCACTAAACAAATCTTTATTAGTGTTTTATAAATAATATATTACATCCCTTCTTCTCTTTATATAAGTCAACAGACTTGTTGCATTGTTAGTGATTCAAAACCTAAGTTGACTTATCAACTGAAATGAATTTGAACTCATTCATATTTAGAATTAGAACTTACGTTTTATCCACAAGGTTACGTTTTATTCACAAGGCTATGAGTTTGACTATTTGGAGTGACATGTTTTGTGGTGTTTTTCCAGGGAATTGGTGCAATACGTGTAAGTGGGATGCCGGCTCGAGGCGGGGCGTGATATTAGTAGCGTTTCGCATGCCATTGATCTCGAGTTCGAGGCTTAATATCATGCGGCCATTCCAAAAGAATTAGAACTGACCGACTGACCGTTAACTAAACTAACCAAACTGATTGGTAATTGAAGTCTTTACACCAAACATTAGTTATAGATTCGATGTTGACTCAAAATCGAGTCGATACAAGTTGTGTAATTGTTTTCGTATCATTCCTAATCATCTAATTATAAAGTAAATTACCATTGGGGTTGATGGTCCAGTGACAAAATAAAACCTTTTAATACATTTAAATGTGAGTTCTTGAGCAAGAAATTCGTTGTTTAAAAAAAATTGAAAATTCTTTTGGTTTAGAATTAAAAGTACCTAATAATGCATTACTGGAGTGTTTCCATAAAAGATTCTAACTACGATATGTATATTTTATTTCATCACGTATCCATTAAATAAAATCCAAAATTTTGTCGATGTAAGCTTATAGTGCACGTTGGTCAAACATTGAAGTATATTCATGCACCTCACTCCAAGTATTCTAGATTTTTTCTCAAATTTCAAACCAGAATTATGAGGGGGAAAGGTGCTTATCGTGAAGCATCCGTAAAGAACTGGTAATGAATTAATCGTTGTCTATCAACTGGATCACCACCCGTGAATCCTATTCACCGGCAGCACCACCTATGAATCATCTCTCTCCTCTGCATTTCTCTCTCTCCTCTGCAACCGTGACTGCACCCGTAAGATAGACCACGAAAACCTTTTATGGGACTACCATAATCTCACTACTAGTGACCACGGCGGTAGTGAACCCATGCTGATAGTGAAATACAGTGCCATTCACTGGTTACGCCCCATCCCCTAAGGGTATCGTTAATACACCGGTCAAGATTTCAATATACATACTAGTTATATTATGTGTCCTAGTCTCCAAGATATTTTCCTCTTTATTTATTTTTTATAAGAAAATAAATACCAATTCATCAACTTCTTTGACCACACTCATCACCGAAAATATCTTGGCAATTTAAAGGACGGTAATATTTTGATTAACATTGTAAACAAATATGCTACTCAAACAGTTGGTGAAGCATGACCTGAAATTTTGGGGGTCGGAAATAAATAGTTTCGGGGTTGAAAACCAATTTCGGGGGGTCGCAACTGTATATAACAAAAAATTTCTATACGAATACTATATAATCGGAACTTCTGAGCAAAAATTCAGGGGGGGAGTCGGCCGCCCCTCCCCGCCCCTTAAGAGCTGCGCCAATGTCCTCAAAGAGGTAAGGCAAAAGAAATGTTGTTGAATGATTTAAGTCGAGAAATGAGATTTAGACCTGGGTTTTCGGATTTTACTAGGCGACTTCATTGTTCTGCGACGCCAAGATGAGAAAAAAAATACAATTTTAAATGTGGAGGCTTCGAAGTTTAATTTTTTTTTATTGAGGAGGCGGGATTACGTGAATATGTGATGTGAGACAAACAAATTACGTTCTTGGCAGGGAAAGGTATGGATGTTAAGCTTAGTAAAATTGACAGAGTATTTGTGTGTCCTAGTTTTTTTAACAAATGGCCAAAGGCAACCCTTAGAGCTCTTTCTAGGGGATACTCGAACCATACTCCTCTATTGCTTTGTACTAGTTATAAAAATTTTGGGGCAAAACCTTTTCGCTAGTACAACTCATGGGAAGAGCGGGATGGCTGTGATATGGTGGTTAAAAGGTGTTGGAGCGAAGAGACTTTCAAGGTCCCTCGGATGTGATATTAAATAACAAATTCGGGATGCTTTGAGCAAAGCTCAAGGGTTAGATAGATCAATGGAAAGTTAAGGAAGATGCTCATTTGGCTTATTTAAATGGGGAGTTGGAGGACATAGAGAATATAATGGAGTCAAGGGATTTAATAGAGGAGGAATGGTGGACATGGGAGGAACGTAAGAAAGAGATAAATGAGATTGATCAAGCAAAGTTGCAAGACCTCAAACAAAAGTCAAGAGTGAATTGGGCAATGTTTGGGGACGATAACACAGCTTTCTACCATGGCTTCATAAATGGTAGGAAAGCTAAGAATTATATCTCGGAGCTTATGATTGATTGGGCTTGGAAAACTAAACTGACCTTGGTTAAAAAAGAGATTTTTGTTCATTTTAGAAATCATTTCTCAGAGAAATTCCAAACAAGACCTGCTCTCTTTTGTGGCAACTTGAAGAAGGTAACTGCTGGATTGACCGAAATGTTGATTTGTCAGTTCACTAAAGACGAAATTAAGGATGCGGTTTTTAGTTGTGGGTCGGATAAAGCCCCTGGGCTGGATGGTTTAAATTTTTACTTTGTCAAGAAGTATTGGCCGTTGTTGGAAGATGATTTTTTGAACATTCTTAATTTCTTTTTTAAGAGGGGGGAATTCAGTAAGGGTTGCAGCTCAGCTTTCATCACTCTTATACCCAAAGTCGAGAACCCCATTACCTTGAAGGATTATCGGCCTATCACACTCATTGGCGTGATTAGCAAAGTGGTGTCGAAGATTTTGGCAGAGAGAATTAAAAAGGTCTTACCTTTTGTGATTTCTGAATCTCAGTCGGCGTTTCTTAAAAATAGATTTATTCTTATGGCCCGCTTATAGTGACGAGATTTTGGCATGGTTAAAGAAAAAGAACGTGTCCGCGTTTTTGCTAAATATAGATTTTGAAAAGGCTTATGACAACGTCAATTGGGCCTTTTTATTGTCTATTCTTATGCAAATGGGGTTCTCAGATGGATGGATTTGTTGAATTAAAGGCATTCTTATCTCATCTAGAGCGGCGGTCTTAGTGAACGGGTCCCCTACTTTGGAGTTTAATTCTGAAAAGGGACTTCGTCAAGGTGATCCTTTATCACCTTTCTTGTTTTTAGTGGTGATGGAGGTGCTTTCAAGTTTGATCGATAAAGCTTGTCGTTTGGGTGAATTTGAAGGCATCAAATTTAGGGGGGGGGGGAATGGACCTTGACTCACCTTTTTTATGCCGATGACGCCATGATTATGGGTAAAGGGGAGGAGTACAATGTTAAGCAATTGGCGAGGATCCTTAGGTGTTTTTACCTATGTTTGGGTTTAAAAATTAACTTGAACAAATCAAATTTTTATAGTCTTGGAATTTGCAAAGAAGAGGTTCACAACACGACCATGTCTTTGGGTTGTAGAAGAGACAAGCTTCCTTTTGAATACTTGGGCATTATGGTTGGAGCTAATATGAATAGATGTAGCAATTGGTTCAAGGTGATTGATGTGGGTTATTACGTTGTTTTTTATCCACTCACAGTGACAATCGAACGCTTTATTAATAGGTTAAAGTTGGGATTACTTGAATAATTATAGTTTGATTTGGGTTATTACGTTGTTTTTTAAATTAAAAAATACAATAAATAAATAAAAAAGTTAATAGGTTAAAGTTGGGATTACTTGATTAATTGTAGTTTGATTAGGGTCATTACGTTGTCCTTAGACATAAAGTCTTAGATTCTCTGGAAAAATTAACCCAGGCGCCTCGCTTTGGCCAAAGCGAGGCGCTTTGCTTAGGGAGTTGATTTAGAAGTAAGGACGTTTAATTAGAAAGGTCCTAAAATAAACATCGGCAGACTAAATTGGTGGGGTAGCATAAACTTCTGTCTGCTACGCACTAAAATTTCAATGATTATTAAGCTCGAGAGTGGTGGTAACGTATGTACCTACAATCTTCTAGAACCCATTGCTGATTTTCTTTTAGTCTTTATCATCTCCATCATATATCTTTTTTTTATTGTTGCATTCATCAATGGGGAAGATGAAAGACCAAAGAGAAATGAAGGTGATTTTGGGATTTTTTTTTTTTATGTTATTTCTTAATGGGAAAGTAAATTGGGTTTTGTTAAAGGGAGTGAAAGCCAGTCAGTACAAAATAATATTCTTTTCTCGTGATGTGAAGTTTTGCTAAACAGTAAAATATGTAAAAATGAAAATTAGTTGTAGAAGAAAAGAAAAGTATTCTTTCGCCAGAAAAACTATAGTAAAGTTATGTTGAGCTAGACCCATTAGAATTTAGGGCTGTGTAAAGGCTACGTGGTTTCATGTCCTAAAGGTTCCCATCGGTCAGGTAAAGGGTCTAGCGCTACATATTCGTATCAAGTTTCGCTACTTCGTTCAATCTTTCTTTGACGAGGTCTTCTCCGTGAATAATTTATCCACTCACAGTGACAATCGAACATTTTATTAATAGGTTAAAGTTGGGATTACTTGATTAATTATAGTTTGATTAGGGTTATTACGTTGCTTTTTAAATTTAAAAAATTACAATAAATAAATAAAAAAGTTAATAGGTTAAAGTTGGGATTACTTGATTAATTATAGTTTGATTAGGGTTATTACGTTGTTTTTTAAATTTAAAAAATTACAATAAATAAAAAGTTAATAGGTTAAAGTTGGGATTACTTGATTAATTATAGTTTGATTAGGGTTATTACGTTGTTTTTTAAATTTAAAAAAATACAATAAATAAATAAAAAAGTTAAAAAAAAACACTTCAAAACAAACCCTACAAAAAAAACCCAAACCAAAACCCTTCCAACACCAAGATGTTTAGGTTCATCACCCCTGTGCCAAGCACCTCATTATGGTCACAGCAAGGCACTTGGAACCTTATTTTCCAAACTCTCATGCAATCTCGTACTGGCCCATTAGATAATGCGAAGCGCTTCAGGGGGAGTTGAAATAGAAGGTTGAGGGTTGCCAACAGACGGACTCTTTTAGAAACTACCAATATGTTTCGACACGTGATCATTTATGATCATATTTATACATTTTTTAAGACATAATAGAGGAAAGTCAACTTTACCCCATGCACTGTTACATTTATGATCATATTTATACATTTTTAAGTCAATTCTGACGGCTGAAAAATGGTTTCCGATTTTTTAAATTATTGTTAAAATTTGGGTGGTTATACCAACGAAACTAAAGAGAAATGATTAATATTATCCAAAAACTTCTGTTTTTAGGAGACCATTTCATTCCTGTACCTCCAAGTGACAAACAATATTGCTGCCGCCAATGGTTTTATTTTTTCTCATTTTCAATTTTCAAATCACATTTTTAAACTTGGATTATGTACTATTATAAGCAATCACATGCATATGCATCGGGTTCTCTATCATCATCTATATAGTTGAGCTAAAACTCATATTTATTTATATAATTTGTTCGTCTTTAAAAACCTCTTACATCTTATAACCCCGTATCTATCCTTATTCAGTTAATGAATGTTTCTTTATTTTTCTTCAATTCATAGCCACTCGGAAAAAAAACAGGCATAGTTAGAGCACTCACATCCTATCCATCAAATGTATGTGAGTGTGTCTACCAAATTATATGGGGTGAGTGTAAATGGTTGTGAGACGAGGAGAGAGAAAATATTTGGTGGAAACATTGTTCCACCCTAAATATGAAAAGCTACTGTTAGTCCCATAAATAGAGAAGGAGAAGTGAGTTCTAAACTTGATCTCTATTTTAGATATGGGATCAAAGGGCACCAAATGTGATCAAGAAGTTAAAAAACTTTCCCAAAATTTTAAGGAAGGGGTTGGTATAGGGACATGATGTGAACCACTCAACATAGCTATCAACCAAGGCATTTAACTTTGCTATCATTACAACAAACATATGTGTTAGATTTGAGCTGAGATTAGTATACAACACCATTATTAAATTTCAAGGCTGATGTAACATGTTCATGCACCATTCATATAATACAAAATATGTAGGGCCCTTTTTCATTAGTTATTTCCTTTTCTCATATATCCCAATCAGAAAATGATACTTCTGTATTATAATATATGAAAGTTAATGTTGCAAGTTGCTATGGCCCACTCCAAGGAGTAGGACTTCACTGATCGTAATCATGCTTATCTATTTAGACAAATTAAAGTTAACATGAACTATTGGTTTAGTGGTATAGTGTCCCCCTTACAAATGTAAAGTTATGGGTTTAAATCCTTGCAAATGCAAGATGAGGTGAAATAAAGGTGTAATAAAAATTTGCCGTTAAAAAAAAAACAAATTAAAGTTGTTTACAAGGGTTTTTTTTTTTTTTTTTTTGAGTTGTGTGATTTTGATTCTAAGGCCAAGAGGGGTGCTCAATGAATCTTTTTTTCACTTAACTGATTTTAACCAATCATGCTTTGCCACATCACTTCACTGATTTACTTCACTGAAACACGTTTTTGCAGGCAGCACTTCACCGATTCTTTTATTTATTTCCATTAAAATACCCAAACTTTTTATTTTTTACATTTTACACGGTTTTTTACATTTATTTCTACTATTTCAACCGCCCCATCAAACGGTCAGCCAAATTTAATTTTTTATCTTGGAAACCGTCGACTAATTTGAATTGACTCGACTAAACGGTCAGTGAATTAAATTTAATAGTGCCACTGTCGTTGTATATAAAGTGATCAAACCGTGGGGTTAAAAGCCACAACTTACCACGGTTTAAAAAACCAAACACACAAAAAATGAATCCGTGGACCGAAGAGGAAGAAATGACCCTTGTGGTTTACCACAAGGATGCCACAAACGACCCCGAAATTCAAGAACTACGGGGGGACGAAGGCGAAGACTACCCCCCGGATGTGTTTTCACTACTAGAAAATTGGGCTATTGTCACCAAAAGTTGCTAGCTAGAAAAATGGTAGCAAATTTAGCAACCGATTTTACACCAAAATATGTATTATAAGATAAGGTAGCTAATCGGTTGCAAATTTTGACAATGTTTATTTTTGGTGGTAAATTCGTGAGAAAAATAATAAGAAAGACGTAAAAAAATAATAATTTAAAAAAAAAAGAACAAACTTATTGAATTGTGACCACCTTAGCGGTAGCAAATTTAGGGACCCATTTTGAGAATAAATTGCTACCATATTAGCCACGCCACGATAAATCATGGCTACTGTCACCAAAATATGCTACCTAGCAAAATGATAGCAAATTTAGCAACCGATTTTATACCAAAATATGTATTATAAGATAAGGTAACTAATCGGTTGCAAATTTTGACACCATTTATTTTTGTTGGTAAATTCGTGAGAAAAATAATAAGAAAGACTTAAAAAATAATAATTTATATAAAAAAAACAAATGAAAGAAACAATAACACATCTTGTGAATTTTTTTATTCATGTGACCAAAAACACATCTTTTGGAAACCTTTAGCCACACTTTACGAAAAAAAATGTGTCATTTAGAAGCCACACTTAATGAAAGAAAAAAATCTAATAACTATAAATATTTTATCGTCAATTAGATCTAATGATGGTCAGTTAGGCCCAAAGACGGTCAGTTAGATTCGATCAGAGTCACTTAGACCCAATGAAGGTCATTTAGACCCAATAATGGTCAATTAGATCCGATGTTGGTCAATTAGGCCTGTTGATGGTCAATTAGAACCAACGATCGTCAATTTGATCCAATGATGGTAAATTAGATCCAATGACGGTTCATTACACCAATGATGGTCAATTGGATCCAATGATGGTTAATTACACCACTGATGGTCAGTTGGATCCAGTAATGGTTAGTTAGGCCCAATGATGGTCAGTTAGATCCAATGATGGCCAGTTACACCCAATGACGACTAATTAGATCCAATGATGGTCGGTTAGGCCCAATGATGGTCAGGTAGACAAATTCAGCCTAGCGTAGCCTACGCCAAAAGTGGCGTTGGATACGCTAAAGTCAAAAATTGGTCAAACATTTCCTTTTTTCAAGTCAATGATGGTGGAAAACATTTTAATGACGAATTTATGAAGGAAGGGACGTTTTTAGATGGACTTTTGACTCATTCTCTATATATCATTCATCATCATTAACAAAACAATCACACACACAATTCTCCCAAGACTCTTGAAGCATTTTTGAAGATTGAAGACACAAACTTGAAGATGAACATCATGGCCATGCTTGGCTAATTTATTTGTAT
Organism: Ambrosia x helenae; assembly: GCA_030844895.1. Lineage (NCBI taxonomy): Eukaryota > Viridiplantae > Streptophyta > Magnoliopsida > Asterales > Asteraceae > Ambrosia > Ambrosia x helenae. The sequence continues at coordinate 2,928,506 of CM061232.1, read as the reverse complement.
TACACTGGGATGTAGGCTCTTGATATTTAGGGTTTGAACACATTTGGGTATTGTTTCTAAACTTTTGTTGATGTCTTTGTGTACTTGAATTAATTGTGTTGATTGGTGATTAATCTTATGCTAGACTCATTTTCAGTTAATTGATCTTGTGCCAATTTCTAGTGAGATAAGCATGATTCTTTGCATTAACACTATCATAGGATTGTATGTTCATTGTCTTTTTCTTCTTTACATATGTCACTATTTGTATTACACCAATCAGCCCAATACATTTCTTCAACAGAATATGGTTTGGCCGAATATGGTTATGATAATCCAAGATTTGTTTGACTGCAATAATTTTTGAGAACTTGCTTGTTGTTCATAATTTGCATCAAGTTCTATGAATGTTCTTGGATTGAAAAAGTTTGATCATTTTGGTGGAGGGATTGATTTGCGGATATGGTTTATGGGTCGAGTTAATTCGATTGTGTTTGTTGCAGAATTGATTACTTTCCAAATCCTAGGCCTACATATATGGAAACTCCTTAATTCAAATTTGACTTCTAGCACTAGAATTGTAACTCACAATTGAATTATGTTATTGTGTAACTTACTTGACTCGTTATTAATTTTTATTAATTCTGACTTCTTAATTCTATTCATTTCTTGTTTTGTAGATTGAAAAGTTGAATTTGGTTATTAAAGAGCTTGTTAAGGAAAAAGATGAAGATAAAGAAAGGTTCGAAGGAATAATTGCGAGCTTGGTGACTGAAAAAGAAAAATATAATGCAAAAAAAAAAAGGCTATGAACAATAGAATGGGAGAATTTGAAGCTAGGTTAACAGCTATGGGTGGAAAATAGGCTATAAACACTTAGACATGAATATTTTGAAGTTTTTAATGGATAATTTCGGTTATTTGATGTTTTTTTGTGTTTCTATTGGAGTCTTTTATATGATTTTAAAGTTGGAAAAACTGTATCAAATTTGTTTTATATAATTTGAGAATTTGTATTATTTGACTGTTTTATATAATATAATTTTCTTGAAATGTAATTGAATTAATAAAGAAGGAAAAAAAAACCCTATAGAAAAGCTAAATGGTAGCAAATTTTTAATGAAAGTGATGGTTAAATGGTAGCAAATTTTCAATGAAAATGGTGGCTAAATGGTTGCAAATTTTCAATGAAAGTGGTGGCTAAATGGTAGCAATTTTTCATTGAAAGTAGTGGTTAAATGGTAGCAAATTTTCAATGAAAATGGTGGCTAAATAGTAGTAAATTCTCAATGAAAGAGGTGACTAAATGGTTGCAGACTAAATGGTACCAAAATGGTTACAAAAAAAAGTGTAAATTTTCAATAAAAATGGTGTCTAAATGGTGGCAATATCGGTGGCTAAATGGTATCAAAACGGTAGCAAATGACCTTACTAAAATATTGTAGGAGCGGTGGCAAATATTTTAACCGTTTTTGTGGTGACAAAAATATGGTAGCAAAATACAAAAGTGGTAGCTATTTGGTGACATTAGGGCAATGTGTTTTTGCTACCGCATTCTCGGTTGCAAAATGGTGGCTACAGAGCAATTGCTACCGTTATGTAACTGAAAATGTGGTGACAAAAGCCTAATTTTCTAGTAGTGTTTGGGCTCACGTGTTTAGCGACTTCATCCAACACGTGGGCACCCACACCATCAAGAGCATCCGAGACCTCCAAGTCAAGTGGGAGGATCTCAATATCAAGTGTGCGAGGTGGACCACCCTCTACGAGCAAACGATGAGGGACGATCCGGACCTCGATGACGAGTTGGATATCGGCTTCACAAACTATGACTATGAGGCTCTTTACGGCCAACAATTTGACAATGTTGAGGCATGGCGCTTGTTGCGCCAACCTTAAGTTTATTTTTCTTTGGTTTGTGTAATTTTAATTTTTATGTTTTAATGAAATGTCTTTTATTTATGTTTTTGATTTATTTAAACGGTAAACATATGAAATAAACGGTAAAATTAAATAACACTAAAATATACGGGGGTAAATTGAAAATTTTGCATTTTATAAAAACCAACAAACCAACCGGTACCAGCACAGTAAACATAACCAGCAAAACGGTCCACGGGACCACTACCAGCGTGGGTGGGGACGGTGTTACCGTGCTGGTAGTTGGTACCCGTGAACAATTCGATAGGCGCCCCGTCCCCCCTAAGAGTGCTAGTTCGTCTTGATAACATAATAAAGACATGAATAAACCATCAATATATCATTATCAACATAGACACTAGCAAGTAGACACTGTAAAGTTTTACTGATAGCACTCGTTAAAAGTAATTATGTTTTAGATTTAGTATTACCCAGATGACGGATACGTGATACATAAACTAAAAACAAGTATCAGATTTTAGAGTAAATTGTCAAAATGGCCCCTTAGGTTTGGCCCAAAATGCTTGTTTGGTCACTTATTTTATTTTTGTGTCAAAAGCACCCCTCACAGATTGAAAATTGTCATTTTGGCCCATATTTAACAGAGTTTTTAACTGAGTATGGAAAGTCAGTTAAGTCTCAGGGGCAATTTCGTCATTTCATCTGTAAACTGAGTTAAAACCCCTTTTAACCCCATCTTCCTCATCTAAACTTCATCTTCTCCAACATCTAATCATCATCATCATCATCATCTTCTTCCTTTGAAAACCCTAAACAATCAATGGATCCACCATCATCAACCACAACCACAACCACAACCAAAAGCTGAAACATCCACAACCAACCCGTCACTTTAAAAGAAGTCCACGATCACCAATCAGCCCTTAAAGAAATCGATTCCTCTTAATCAGGTCTGACCTGCAACATTTGCCACATAAATAACGGGCTTCATTGTAAGTAAACATAGATGAGTTATAGATTCCTTTTCAAAATCTGTTAAAGCCACTGATCTTGCTGGTTTTCCATCCATCAGTGTGGCGGCGACGACGTGGTGGTCTGGTGGAGCCCGAAATAGGCAGACACAGGGGCGTCACACCTTAATTTGTTTTTAAAGTGGATTTCAAATGTATAGAAAAATCGCAACTTATTTATAGAAAATGTGGCTATTTGAAATCATCATTTGGGTCTCGTTGTTGATGGTGGTCGTAGTGTTGTGGGTGACGACCGATGATGGTTGTGGTGGTTACAGCAGCGGCTGTCCGGTAAGGTGGGGGTATATGGTTTTGTTTTGGTCCGGGTTTAATTGTGGTTCGGGTTCGAGTCTGGTCTCCTCTGGTCTCCTTCTTCTGTGGATGGTGAAGAAGGGTGGTAGTGGTGGTGGTGGCGGTGGCGGTGGTGGTGGTTTAGAGAGAGAAAAGGGTGGGGTTAGGTCTGCCAAAGGAAGGAGAAGGGGTTATTAACTTTAAAAAAAAAAAATATAGTGAAGGGACAGAATTACCCCTCAGACTTAACTGGGTTTTTCTTCTTCGTTAGAAACTCTGTTAAATATGGGCCAAAATGACAATTTTCAATCTGTGAGGGGTGCTTTTGGCACAAAAATAAAATAAGTGACCAAACAAGTATTTTGGGCCAAACCTGAGGGGCCATTTTAGCAATTTACTCCAGATTTTATATAACACAAAAACTTAGTTTCCGGTGTCATATGAAACAATATCTTTGTAAGTCCGTTAGAGAACATACACATATATCTTTGTATAACTAACATTATAGCCCTACATATTGGAATACTTTAACTATTGATATGTTCACTGATTATAGAAAGTATCCGTATTTAGTTTAAATTGTGTCGTATTAAGTAATACTGTAATAGGAATCAAATAATATTTTTTTTTTCAATAAAACCAAATTTTCATTAACCAAGTAAATTACATAAGGATGTTAGGTAGGCGGGCAACAAGCTGCGCTGCCACCATCTTTTGAATAGAAAATTCCAATCTGTTAAAAACAAAACCCCGCTCTTGAGGGGTGAAAAAGTTGTTGTGCACTACTCGCTGAACACGAGTCAAAAACCGCACCGCCTCCGGTGCCAAGAAACCGAAGGCAAGTTTCAAATAATGAAACCATAAAAAGACAAGTTTTTGAAAGGGAAAGGGAAGTTTCAAATACTAAGTTGCGAAACTCACTTTTCAAAAAAAAAAAAACCAATTTATTTAATTATATACTATTAATAGACAAGTGATTTGAATAGTACTTTTATTATTATTTTATTTATTTTATTATTTTAAATACCTATGGTTTAAGAATTCTGGTCAATTTATTAAACGTAAAAGTGAGTTTCCATTTTACACCGGAGAAAGAGAAATGAGATCCGGTGGAAAGGCCAACCGTCACCTTATAAATCCGGCCAACTACCAAGAGATTCGAAGAAGAAAGCAGGATGAACAACAAAGGCTACGTAACAGAAATAATGGAAGCAGATCTAAGGAAGAAGAATGGCAACCGGTTCGCAACAAGAAAGACACGCTGAAGGAAAAGAGATTTATCTAAAGAGACGAGAGACTGAGGAATTCTACTTCATTCTTTGTCTCTAACCTCCCTGGTGAGTGTACCGCGAAGAGGTTATGGAGGGCGTTTCAACATTTCTCCAATCTTGAATATTCGTTCATCCCGGCAAAATGTGGCAGAAACGGAAGTAAGTTTGGGTTCCTGAAATTCTCTGATGTCGTTGATGTTGAGGAGTGGGTCAAGATTCTTAAAGCGGTTAGATTGGATGGGGTTATTCTAGAGGTTAATCTTGCCAGATTTAACTGAAATGGAGGCAAAACTGTGGATGAAGCTAGCTCTCGTCGCTCGGTCTTCTCTAGACTTAATCAAGTCGTTGGGAAGGTCAAGACTGGAGACCAACCAGCAAGTTGGGGACATATTGGTGATAGGAGGAACCTGAGTACAGCTACGGTGTTTAGGTCATATAAGGAAGCCTTTCACAACTATAAGGATGATGGGACAACGAGATTTGAAGTTGAACTACCTCAGATGAAGATGATGGCTAAACATAACTGGGAAGGTAAAGCTCTTATTGGCGAGATTAGAGATTTTGGCTTACTTAGGGGCTGTTTGGTTGATTAAGTGCTGAATCATTAAGAGGTCTGAATGGTTAAGAGGTCTGAATGGTTAAGCGCTGAATCATTAAGTTGGACCTCTTAATGATTAGTTTTTTTGTCCCACATTGGTAGGGGAGCCTCATTAAGGTTCAGCCTAGTTCAGTGCTTAATAGTTTAGTGCTTAATGGTTCAGCAACATCCCAAATCTTAATGATTCAGACTTAACCATTCCATTCAGATGCTGAAACAAACGTGCTGAATGCTGAATCATTCAGCGTTGAATGGTTCAGAGCCTCATGAAGAGGCTACCAAACAGCCCCTTAGTAACCTCTCAGAGCTGGCTTCGAACCTAAGCGACTGGAAGGTGAATATCAAATATGTTGGGGGATGTTAGTTCTCTGTACTTTCACCTCAGCATCAAACACAGAGGCTGTTCTTTCACAGGCGAGCAAGTTTTGGAAGTACTGGTTCTCCGATTTGGTTGTTTGGATCAGCGAAGATAAGGAGTTTCAAAGGCTTGCCTGGATAAAGGTTTCGGGGGTTCCGCTTTCTCTATGGGACAGGAATGTCTTCAATAAAATTGGGGAATGATGCGGAAGGTTAGTTGTTAGGTGTAATGCAGACGCTAACGACTCAGTGTTGTCATGTAATATTATGGCTATCATTGTTCACTCGGGGCAAAGGGTTCGGTCGGAGGTGTTGGTTGTCTCGGGTGTTCATAGATTCACGGTATGGGTTGAACAAATAGAGCATGATTGGGGTCCGAATGTCCCTCAAGCAGTTACGTTCATTAGGGAGGAGTCCGGTGAGACGTCGGAGAATGAAGTTGGTCCGAGAATCAAATCCGTTATTTTCATGGAGGAAGAGAAAGAGTCGGTTGACGTTCGGGATTGTCTAAAAAGTAGCTGCATGGGGAAGAGATGTGGTTGTGTCTCCATGCAAAGTGATGATGATGATAGGGAGCGTATTCCTAAGTCTAGCACTCATTGTTCTTCTAATGGTATGGTGGATAATGTGTTTTTTAATAACAAGGTGGGACAGGCCCATGCTCATGTCTTTAATAGTTCAACCCAATTTAATGTTATAGGCATTAGGCCCACCGATGAGTTTGGATTAAAAAGTCCACATTTTAAAGGGGACAATAACTTTGACTTGGACTCTGAAGTGGAAGCTGTACAAGAGAAAACTGAGGAGGTTAATTATATCATCCCGGATTTGAATAACTCCACTGATTCAGATCCTTTTGAGCTGGATGACATTATTAGAAGGGACACCGAGCAGAGAGCTAAACAACAAAGGGGTGAAACTCATGAGGAGACAGGGGATTCTTCAGATCTGGGTAGGTGAATGTTTTAGACTCTAATGGTGACACAAAGTTTGACCTTGATGTGGATGATATGGTCAAGTACGGTGAATGTTTGGGCATTGAGCTCGGCGATTTTAATAACCATGTTAAGAAACTGGTTCAAGGGGAACGGGAATCTATTTTGGTCCAATGAATTATTTGTCTTTTAATATCAGGGGGTGGTTGACACCGAAAAACATCTGTGGTTTAGGGAGAAACGTGAGAACAGGACAGATTTTATTTGTTTGCAGGAGTTGCATTAGAGTGGTCTAACTCCGTCTTTTTGTTTGAAATTTTGGAATAGATCTACGGTTCTTTCTGAGGCGGTGGATGCGGTTGGTAGATCCGGGGGATCAGTGTCGCTGTGGAATCCTAATGAGTTCAAAGTAGCCAGCATCTTTAAAGATAGACATTACCTTCTGGTCTCCAGGGAGATTGTGGGTGAATTTGGGGTTATAAATGTGTTAAACCTTCATGCGCCTAATGACACAAGGCATCAAAGGGAACTATGGAATAAAATTATCAATTTAGGTTCTTCGTATCAAGGGAAGTGGATTGCCCTTGGTGACTTTAACGATGTTAGGAGTGTGGAGGAACGAGTCAACTCGACCTTCGATTCGGTCTCTACCACTCATTTCAATGATTTTATTCGGAGACTTGGTTTTCTTGAATACAACAAGAGGGGAGGTAACTTTACCTATGTGTCTGATCATGAATTGATTAAATTTAGTAAATTGGATCGATGCTTTGTGTGTGGAGATTTTATGTCGTGTTGGGCGAATGCTACTCTTTTCGTTCACCCAAGACGACTTTCTGATCACTGTCCCATTTCTCTTGTGTGTGATAACCGTGATTTTGGACCACCGCCGTTTAGATTTTATAATAGTTGGATTGGAGATAAAGATCTTGAAGACATTGTGGTTTCTTGTGTTAGTAAAATGAATTCACAGTGTAAAAGCGATGTTGTATTTATGGAAGTCTTGAAAAACATTAGAATCAACATCAAGAAGTGGAGGGCTATTAAAAAACTTGAACAAAGCAAGTCTTTCCTCGAAGTCTCTAAAACAGTAGAGAATCTGGAAAAGAAAGCAGAAGCATGCTTGCTTGGGGTGGAGGAAAAAAGACTAAGGGTTGAACTTAGGAAAAAGCTGTTGCAGATTGAGAAGGATAATGTGAAAGATCTTCATCAAAAATCTCAGATCAAGTGGCTCAAATATGGAGATGAAAATTCGGCTTTTTTCCATAAAGTGGTGAGCGTTAACAAAGCTAACAACAAGTTTGATGAGCTTCACGTTGATGGTAGATGGGTCACCGACCCGGGGGTCATTAAAAAGGAGATTAGATGTTGGTTCAAAAAACAGTTCGCAGAGCCTATGAGAAGAAGACCGCGTTTTAAAGATTTGTGTTTGCCTAAACTATCCTCTCTTAAAGTTGAGGGGTTGATAACTCCATTCACTAGTGAGGAAATATGGGCGGCATTAAACGATTGTGATGGGAACAAGTCTCCGGGTCCGGACGGGTTTACTATGAAGTTTTTTCAAGAAATTTTGGGACATTTTGAAGCCGGGGATTATCAATGTTTTTAATGAATTCCATGACTCGGGTTGTATTAATCCGGGGTGCAACTCTTCTTTTATAGCGTTGATTGCAAAAAAAAAAAAAAAAAAAGTTGATCCTCAACATATCCCGGATTATATACCGATCTCCTTGGTGGGGTCGGTTTATAAACTTATCTCCAAAGTTCTAACCAAGAGATTGAAGGGCGTCTTAGACAATCTCGTTAGTCCAAATCAATCGGCTTTTGTGGGGGGGGGGGAGAAACATCCTTGATAGCCCGCTCATTGTTAGTGAGGTTATTTCGTGGGCCAAGAAAAACAAGGTGAAAACACTAGTTTTTAAAGTTGACGTCCAAAGGGCCTACGACTCATTGAATTGGAACTTTTTGTTCAAGGCGTTGGAGTTCATGGGATTCCCGTCTAAATGGATATCTTGGATAAAAGGTTGCCTCAAGTCCGATAGGGGTTCGGTGTTGGTTAACGGGTCCCCCACTAAGGAATTTTCTTACAAAAGAGGGTTGCGCCAAGGTGACCCCTTGTCCCCGTTCCTTTTCATTTTAGCTTGGAAGTTATGAATATGTTTATGAAGCAAGCGAATCCGGTGAGTTTATTTCATGGGATTCAACTTCCTAATGGCGGTCCTATGTTAACTCATCTTTGCTATGCTGATGATGTCATTTTCATTGGCGAATGGTCTAGACACAATGTTGTAAGTCTTAATAGATTCCATCGTTGTCTTTTCTTGACTTCGGGTTTAAAAGTGAATTATGAGAAGAGCCATTTATTTGGTATTGGGGCTGAAGTGGAGGGGGTCAATACCTTTGCCGGGTTGCTCCGTTGTAAAGTTGGAAGGCTTCCGTTTACTTATTTATAGGTTCCCCTTGGGGATAATATGAAAAGGGTGGCATTTTGGGAGCCTATTTTAGACAAATTTAAGAAAAAACTCTCCTTATGGAAAGCGAGGAATCTATCTTTTGCGGGTTGGTTAACTCTTGTGAAGGCGGTGCTTGGTAGTGTCCCATCTTACTATCTCTCATTGTTCCAAGCTCCTAAGGAGGTCCTAAAGAAATTAGAAGCTTTAAGACGTGATTTTTTATGGGGAAAAAACAGGGATAGATGCAAACTTAGATGGGTCAAGTGGGATAAAATCTTGAAACCAAAGACTCTTGGCGGGTTGGGAGTTGGAAGTATTGAAGATTTTAATGAAGCTATGCTCACGAAATGGTGGTTGCGATTAAAAAACGAGACGCTGAGTTTGTGGGTTGGGGTCATTAAAGCCATTCATTTCTCGCCGCGCGATAAACGTGTTGTGCCATTCAACAAAAACGTCCCTGGTGTTTGGAAAGATGTTAGTAATGTTGAAGGCAAATTATTCAAAAGAGGCATTTTAGTTAAAGACAAACTCACTGTCAAATTGAGAAATTGCTCTAAAACTAGTTTTTGGAGTGATTTTTTGGCATCTGCTGTTAGTTTCAAGACTCTATTCCCTGACCTCTTCAAATTGGCCAACAAAAAAGCGGCTAATGTGGCAAATTGTTTGGTGTCTAATGGGTCGATCAAAGGTTGGGTATGGGACTTCTCGCGTGGGCTGCAACTCACGGCTGAATTTCAGCAATTAGCGGAAGCGACTAATGCTCTCCAGTAGGTTTCTCCACTACTGATAATGACGCATGGGTTTGGGAAAATAAGGATGGGGTTCTGTTCTCGGCAAAACAGATGCGATTCGAGGCTGCAACGTTCGAGATTGATCAGTCGAATGAACCGACCTTCTGGTGGAATTCGTGGGCTCCTTTAAAAACCAATTATTTTTTTGGGTAGAGTGGCGACTAAAAAGGAGTAGATGAACCGAGGTATTGCTCTCTCGGACCCATTGTGTTGTAGATGTGGGATTGCGGATGAAGATTCAAATCATGCTCTTTTGAACTGCCTTTGGGTTACTTCGATTCGGTGGAACATGCTAGTTTGGCTTAAAATACCGTGGATGTCGGGAACATTTAATTTAGCAGATTGGATCGAATCTTTGAAGAACTCCCCGGGCTCGAGGAAGTGGAAAAAGGTGGTCTATACGGTTGTGCTGGCTAAAGTGTGGATGATTTGGTTGGCGAGAAACGCTAAGGCTTTCAAGGATAGATTCATTTCGGTCTCTACCACGGTGGATCTTATTAAAGAAGACGTGTTCCTTTGGATTTCTCACCGAATAAAAGCCTCTAACATTTCGTGGCCTGGCTGGATTTTGTTTGATGTTTCTAGTATGGTGTAATTTCCGGTTTGTTTTTTTGCTTCATTATTCCCTCCAGTTTCTTGCTGGCTCTTTATATTTAGCTATAAAGTGGTTGCCGTTCAAAAAAAAAGTTATTTATATATTGTTTTTATTATGTTTATTGAGTAGAGAAAAGTTACACATTACTAATATACCATTTTATTGGTGACCTATCGCAACCCAACATTTTATTAAAAAAACTAATATCTATTTTTTTTCATATATACAACCCAACCATAAATACTTAAAATTTAACACCCATTTACAACCTAACTCAAACTAAAAATATTATTTGAACGAACCCGGTTTATAATAAAATTGATATTGAGATGTTCACAAAAAAAGTTAAAAAACACTAGTGTATTTACTTTATTTTTTTTAACTTGAATATTGTAGGATATCTGACTAATTAGGTTACTAAGAGATTTAGTTTGGGTTACAATCATGATTGCTCTACTTGGTTGCTAAAATTATTTTATTTTTTTTTAATTTTTTAAACTATTCATTCTTTTGTCTTTTTTTGCTTTATTAGTAACAACTCAACTTTTAATCACTAAGAGCATTCACATCTTCTCCATCAAATTTCCTCTATCAAATTACACTAAAAATCATCATTCTATCATAAAATTTTCTCTATCCTTTTTAAAATAATAATATTTTTTTCATATTTTTATCATTATATTTTCTCTCTCCTCACTAATAACCACTTTCAAAAATATTAAAATATTTTTAGGGGTGAACAGTAGTTTTTCAAATATAGGGGTGGACAGTGATTCAACCAAATATTTTGTCTCTACCTAGGTCTGTAAACGAACCGAACGTTCATGAACTGTTCGTGAACTGTTCGGCGGAAAGTTCGTTTATGTTCGTTTATTTAGATAAATGAACGAACACAAACATAATTTTTTGTTCGTTTAATTAAATGAACAAACATGAACACACGTTTTGTTCGTTCATTTATGTTCATGAACGTTCGTTTATGTTCGTTTATTTCTGTTCGTTTATGTTCGTTTAATTAAACTATACTTTATTTTTATTATTTATTTCCCTTTGGTTAAGTAACCTTAATTCATATTATATTATATACAATATATTTGATATGTTCTAAAATTTAATCCTAACCCTAACATTCTAAACATATTAGCTGCTCTCTACACTTCACATCTCCACCTTCCTTCTTCTTCACACTCCACAAGCCTACTAATTTAGATTTTGTTTTTGTTGCATTGTGATGTATTAGACTTGGTTGAATTGTGATGAATCATTATTAAACTTGTTTTTGTTTTTGTTCATTAATGTCCGTTTATGTTCATTTGTGTTCGTTTATGTTCGTTTAGGTTTTAAATGAACGAACATAAACGAACACGAACATGAAAAAAAAATTTAATGAACGAACACGAACACAAATATGTGTTCGATTATGTGTTCGTGTTCGTGTTCGGTTAAAGTTAAATGAACAAACACGAACACGCCTGTGTTCGTGTTCGTTCGGTTCGTTTACAGACTCTACCCCACTCACAACCAGTGGCTGATCTAGAAATGAATTTCAGTAGTAACGTTTTTCATTTTTTTCATTTTAGAAGCAACATTTTCCAAATTTCGTTAAAAAGAAACCAAATTTTCCACTAATTTTTCACTACGCGCACGAAGTTCAGCAACAACGGACGCGGCACATAGCTCTATGCTAGGTCCGCCCCTACTCACAACCACTTACACCCACCCTATATAATTTGGTGGACACACTCACATACATACATTTGGTTCCCCAAATGTGAACGCTCTAATAAGGATAGTCTTACGGTGCATGTTCATGACCATTAAGTTACCATCGCATGCATTCAAACAATAATTAGGAAAATTGAGAGGTAGTCTTATTAGTGGTTCTAGTCGCCCGAGCAACCATCTGTCTTGGGCTGCGATGCATCTTGTGGCTGTGTGGCAAACAAAATTCAAAGACAAACATAGACAATTTTAAAATTTCAACTAAATTGTGCTGTATTTTAGTCCTTTTAGAATATGACGCTTTATCTAGGGTTGGGTTATTCTACAAAGGCTACAAAAAATGAGAAGGGTGAGAAGCCACTAGAAAATGATATGTGTCCAAAGGATTAACAAGTGGGAGGGGTAATTTTGTCAAAAACATATGCACATGCAAGTCACATGCCATTTCCCCCTTCATTTTTAAATGCCCGTAACTTTTTTATACGTCATCCGTTTTTAAAAAAAAATTATACCATAAAATTGAGCGTCGTTTTATCTTTAATATGAGTACCATATTGCTATACTTTTGAAAAAAAAATTCAAAACCCACTTGCGTAAGACACAATGGAATGTAAAACACAATGAACACCAATTAAATATAGGGTATAAAACATAATCAATAGTCTAGTAAAACACAATGAACGACATACTAAAGACACAATGAATAGAAGACTAAAACACAATGAATACTTTTGAAAAAAAAAAGTTGAAAACCCAGTTGCGTAAGACACAATGGATGACATACGAAAGACACAATGAACAAAAGACTAAAATGCAATGAATACTTTTGAAAAAAAAGAAGTTAAAAACCCAATTGTGTAAAACACAATGGACGACATAATAAAGACACAATGAACAGAAGATTAAAACACAATGAATACTTTTGGAAAAAAAAGTTGAAAACCCAGTTGCGTAAGACACAATGGAGATAACGTAAAACACAATGAGTACCAATTAAATATGCAATGAACAATAGGTTATAAAACACAATGAACAGTCTAATAAAACACAATGGACGACATATAAAAGACACAATGAACAGAAGACTAAGACACAATGAATAATAGACTTAAACACAATGAACAACATAATAAAACACAATGTACGCCTAAATACAAAACTCATTTGCGTAAAACACAATTAAAAGCATACTAAAAACACAATGGACAAAGTTAAATCATGTGTAGACTAAAAAAACATAAATAACATATTTATAAAGCACACATGCATACTATAACACAATGAACGTGCAGAAGACACAACGGAGAAAAAAAACCCATTTAGCACGAATTTTTTTTTCAATTTTAATGTAGCAATGTGGTACTCATATTAAAGATAAAAAAACGCTCGTTAATATGGTGAAATTTTTTTGAAAAAAAAATGTCGTATGAAAAAGTTATAGACGTTTTAAAATGATGGGGAGAATTGACATGTGCATTGCATGTGGAGAGAGAAAGTCAACAAATGTGGTTTTCCTTTTATGCCCCTTCTCTAATTTATTATTTATTTTTTTCAAACAAACTAATCTCAACCCTTCAAATATATGATCAATGGATCACAATCCTTCTCACCCTTTCTAGAAAAAGTGTCTTGTGTATTTGATCCTAACCCGCTTTATCTATTCTATCTATTACCATATGTGTGTATATATATATATAGGATTAGGTTCCAATGAAAACCTACATTTCGTGAAAGAACCGTAAGAACACCGACGTAAAATGTGAATTTTAAAAAGAGTGAATTGCTTGGTTGGTCCCTGTGGTTTCCAGATCTTGCATACTTGATCCTCAGACTTCAATATTTACAAACTTGGTCCTAAAGGTTAACAACTTATTACTCGTGTGATCCTGATGATTAGAATTTGTAACTGTGGTGGTTCTTACGAGCTAACACTGTTAAATATTTTCGTTAAATCCATACAAAATTACTAAACTACCCTTGGTTATATATTATATTATATTAAACATACAAATCCCAGTTCACTAACCACTATCAGCATCACCACTGTAACCCTAACCACCACTCTCAACCTCCACCAATTGCTGAAAGATAATTAAGAAGACACATAAGTCAGTAAATGAAAATTCATTTAAATAAGAAAGATAGCAACAGTTAAAGGTTTCAACCTTGATTTTCATAGGGGAATGCAAAGAATTTTGCTTATAGTTTTGTAATTATCATTTGATGGATCCAATAATAATGTTGAAGCCTTTGTAGCAAATAAAGCATGTACAAAGGGAATTCCGAGATTTGAATGGTGGGTGGTAAGTAATTGGTGGAAGATTGTGGTCGTTGAAGGGGGATTTGGAGGTGGCAGATGTTTTGCAGGTGGGTCGTACAGCAGCGGGTGGTGTGGAGGTTGGGAGTGGTTGTTAGGGTTTCGGGCGAAGGGAGTGGATTGCGATAGTGGCGGTTAGTCTTTTTGTATGTTTGGTAGTTGATTATGTTGTGATATTGTGGCCTGCAGATCCGGCAGTGTGATGGGATAAATGACTCCATGATTTTGGTGGTGGAGGAGATGGGTGAGGTGGGGAAGAAGAGGGTGGTGTGGGGAAGAAGAAGGGTGGGATTGAAGTGGGGCCCACTTAAAGTTTTATGGTATTTTATAAATTTTTTAAGTGTTTTGTCTTTTAGGATCAGAGGGTATAATAGTAATTTTATCTCGACTTAACGATCAAAAATAACGACCATCCATGCCAAGGACTATCAGTGTTATGAAAAAGGAACCTATGGGAACATACGAGTGATAAGTTGTAAACATTTAGGAACAAATATGTAATTAGTAAAGTTTAAGGATCAAGCGTGCAAGATCTGTAAACCACAGGGACCAACCAAGCAATTCACTCTTTTAAAAAAATTTGTTTACACACTGATATAAAAATGGGTAATCCCACCGTAAAAAAAATGAAAAAAAATTACGATAGGTTTACAGTGGTGTAAAAATCTGGGCCTACCAATGTTGACTTTTTCAAAAATGGAATATTCTCTTTAATATTTTATTCCCCATTAATTTTCAACCACAAATTCTTATCTGATTAAAATAAGTTTGTGGTTAAAAAGTGAGTTCCCGGTGTTCTTTCACGAATGGACAGTTCTCCTTTTACCCTTTCCCTATATTTCGTGCGAACCGTGAGAACGACATCTAAAACCATTCAAATCCAACATTTCTTTTTACACTTATCTTTATTACTAAAATACAATCTCAAAAACTCAATGTACGCGTAAAAATTCAAAAAAAAATGTATACGAAAATAAATTATTTTTACACATGTGTAAATTTACTGTTTATGTATGTGTAAACTGTTTTATTTACACATGTGTAAAAAGTTAATTTGAAAGTGTTTTTGCAAGAAAAGATGAATTATTTGGAAAGACAATTTATTATTAATGTTGTATTTTGATTAGAGCATACGTAGTGGAGCACGTTATCAGGCGTTTTTAGCCCTATAGCGCCGGGGAACACCGCCCCCCAGGCGCTATAGGGCGTTTTGAAGGGCAAACGTTTTGGACATAGCAGGCGTTTTGGCTTGCCTTGGGAAGAGTGGGGCTTGAATGCTCTTTTGACCGGGGAACACTCGAGGTTTTTAAAAAAAAAAAAATTAATTTTTGTTTTATAAATACCCACTACACACACTTGATCTCTTCACCACTACACAAAACACACACACTACACAAGAGCAAAGCACTACACTTGATCAAACCACCACTAACATGAATCCTTTTGGTCGAGGTTTCGGGTTTGGTTCCCAAACCAGTGGCGAAAACACCCGACCTATAGCTCTGGGTTCGGGTTCAAACCCGCAAAGTTTCACGCACCTCTTAAACCAACCGTATGGTTGGGACCCGAACATGTATAATGTTAACATGAGAGGGAGTTTTGGGATGCCCATAGGAGGTGGGTTTGGCCAATCCCAAGTGTACGGGTCATCCCAAATGTTCGGCTCTTCAAACGCTTGGCAAGAGTCGGTTCCGGAGACACAAGGCCCGGTTGAAGAGGAAGAGCCCGTGCGAGGCAAAGCACCCGCCCGACGCCACACAAGAAAAGAGACGGGCGGTCGTGCCAAGAAAAACGTTATACCGTGGACCGACCACGAGTTGTACTCGTTAACCCGAGCGTGGGTTGACGTGTCGGAGGATCCTGAAGTCGGTAAGAAATTATATATTGTTTTGGTAATGTTATATATTTTTTGGTATGTTATATTGTTTTGGTAAGATATATATTTTTTTGGTAATGTTATATTTTTTGGTATGTTTTTTCAGCCAACTATCAATCCAAAGGCGATTTTTGGAAAAGAATACGGACAATATTTTTTGGTCTCTCGGGTAGAGGAGAAGGCTACCGGGAGAATGATTCGATATCGGGCAAGTGGACCGATATCAACCAAAAATGCACAAATTTTCAGGCCATTTATCAGCGCACCAAGTACGGGTGGAAAAGTGGGCAAAGTAACGAGGATGTCTTTGTGGCGGCTTTGGAAGAATACAATCAGACGTACGGGAATTTCGCGTACGTGAAATGTTGGCGCGTGCTGAAAGACTGCACCAAATGGCACCCCGTGCGCCCAACTGTTGGATCTTCTTCATCTAGGGCCAAAAATACGAGGCCTTCAAAAAAGTCGAGGACCTCTGACTCGGTTGATCCCGAAACGCCTACGTCTGACGCGCGTTATGTCGACCTCAACTCACCAGAAGAAAATCCCTTTTTTGTAGGGGAGGAGGGGGCGGAGGAGCTACCTCGTCCCGCCGGTCGACGGGCTGCACCTCGTCCCGCCGGTCGACGGGCTGCTCGAGCCGCACGGACGGAGTCTTCGTCGGGGGTTGATAAGTTAGTCCCGGCATTTGCTGAAATGAACCAGCGGCTCCAAGACTTGCGCGATATCGGGGCTCAGCGTATCCAAGAAAACCGAGAGGTCGTTGACATCATGAAGGAACGACAGTTTGAACGCGACTTTGCTTTTTACACGTCAAACTTTGACCACCTAGAGGGGAAAGCGCTGGAAATGGCTTTGAGCCGAAAGGCAAAAATCGAAAAAAAATATGGTTTCTAGTATTTTTATCTTTTATTTATGGTTTGTAATTTTTTTTTTAGTATTTGTATTTTTTTTTGTTTTAGTATTTGTAATTTTTTTATTTTTAATGAAATATTATTAACTATTAAATATTCTTATTTAAATAAAAAACAATAATTAACCAATCATTACCAATCATTTATAACCCCAACATAACCCTCCTTCCCACTACACCCTCTTTTTCCATAACCCCAACATAACACCTTTTCTATTACTTTTTAATATTTTAATCCTATAACCCCAACATAACTATCAACCACTACACATACCCTTATAATGTGGTTTGTATTAAAATTTTTTGATTTTGATTGATTTTTTTTACTTGTTCCCTCACAATATTTAGCGTTCTCAAGATAACCATCCTATATATATATATAGGGTGGGGTTCCTGTACAAATAGTGTTTTTGTGAGAAGGGTGAGAAGGGTTTTGGATCATTGGATTATTTAATGGATGGTTAAGATTGATCAATGGCAAAATTGTAATAAGTATTTTAATTTGGTTTGACTTATTTGACCGTCCAAGGGTTTAGAGGTAATTTGGTGCTTTTAAACATGGAAACCAAATAAATGATTAGTTGCAATAAATCACTCAAATCATGGAATTGATTTTAAACGAGAATTCAAATCTTCTTCTTTATTGTGCATGAAAACTTCAATCCAATTTCTATGTCTTCTTCTTTATTGTTTCTGAAAACATTCTTCATCGAGTTTCTATGTCTCTTGGGTGTTTTAATCGAGTCTCTATCTCGCCGGAGTGTTTTATCAAGATTCTGGGTTGCTAGAGGTCTAAAGCAAGTCATCAAGGGTGTTATTATAGAAGAAGTGAGCATTTAGGTGTTACATATTTAAGATTTTTGTTTTAATCGATGTAAATATTTAATTTTTTAAAACTCTAAATGAGGTTTCTTTAGGTTTCTTTTTGTACTAGTCGGGTTTCAAACATGGTGTTTTATTTGTTTCCTTTTTTGATTTGTTTTTTTATTCGTAGTAATCGAGATTGTTTAAAAGTTCTTTGATTTTCGATTGGTTGGGGATGTTGTGTTTTATCATGATCATTCTGTTGTGTTTTATACTCATAGGTTATATCAAGGTATGTTCAAATTTCATTTTTGTGTTTTAAGAATATTGAACATGATTTATGCATATAACACTACGGATTGAAAAACAAATACAAAAATTACTGTATAGTAAAACACCATGGATTAAAAAGAAAAGCAAAACACAACATTATTGTGTTATAAAAACACCATACGAATTAAAACACAGGTGATGCTAATGTTGTGATGTAAATGCATATAAAATGGAAATGAAAGTAAATGGAAATGATGTTGATGTTGTGATGTATGGATGAATAAAAAGAGAATAATCTTTCATAGAAAATGGAAATGAAAGTAAAGGCATTATACTTTCCGAAAATAATTAATTGATTAATTATAATTAATGGTTAAATTGTCCAATCTACCCTTGTTGCAAAATAAATAAGAATGCCACGTGTCAAGTATCTATGGCTTCTTACACTTCTCACAAAAAACATACTTTGTACAGGAACCTAAATCTCTCTCTCTCTCTCTATATATATATATATATATATACTATATTATAAAGCATTTCCCAAGGACTTCTTAAAATTTAAGAGGTACAAGTTTGATTCCTTATGTTACAACACACAATGCATATAATAGCTACCTTTTGAGGGTAAAATTGTCTTTTAAGCACCATATTTAATCAAAAGGTACTCAAGAGTCATGAGATGTTTATGAGACCTCATGACATTCAATTCTATAATTATTTTACACATTAAATAGAACACATACAAAAAATAATTTATAATACTACATGGTTTGTTATAGTCTTTTACATACAAGTAGGTACTTTATAAAAGTTAAAGTTTTTATAAACCCGAGAATACTATATAGAAATCGAGAAATCAATAATGAAAATCGTG
Source organism: Ambrosia x helenae (assembly GCA_030844895.1). Lineage (NCBI taxonomy): Eukaryota > Viridiplantae > Streptophyta > Magnoliopsida > Asterales > Asteraceae > Ambrosia > Ambrosia x helenae. The sequence continues at coordinate 2,909,569 of CM061232.1, read as the reverse complement.
TTTTAGTCATGAGGTAATGACTTGAATTCTAAAATTACTACGTATGGCTAATTATTATCTGATCTAAACAATATGATTGGAGAAGAAAGATTATGTGTATAATGAATTTCGAAAAAAGATATTAAGAAATATTCATATAAGGGAGTGGACAATAGCAAAAAATAAATTAATTAATTAATTAATAATAATGGGTTCTTCTTGTTGAGTACTTCAACTCAAGTCCACACTCCACATTACCAGCTCAAGTTATAAATTCTTTGGTTATTTATTGAAAACCAATTGGATCGATGTTCATAATCGATTAACTAAACGGGAACAAATGAATAATTGAAACCAATCAATTTTTGAAATATCTTAATCAAATTAATCAAAGGTGGAACTCTTGCCCATATCTGCTGCTGCGCGTCGACAGGAAGAAAAGGAAAAGAAGAGGGTGGGTTTTTATATATTTTAAGTTGGGTTTAAACCAACTAAGGGGTGTGGAGCAGATGGTTTGTTCGTGTGTGGGAGTTTGCTGGCCAGCTGAGGGCTCGGGTTCGATACCCGGCTCGAGCACTCAGTTTTTTTCCATTTTTTAAAACAGGTGAGGTGGGCTGGACTTCACGTTTTCTTGGGCTTGGGCTTAGTTTGGGCTTCCGAAAATTTTAAAAGCAAAGGGAAAAGGGGTGGACTGCTGTTTGGGTTAAGAATAACTAGTTTTATTGTTTCAACATATTGTCATTATGTATTATTATTATTATTATTATTATTATTATTATTATTGTTGTTGTTGTTGTTGTTGTTGTTGTATTAGGGTTCAAAATGCCACAAAAATAATTAAATGTTAATAGTAATAAAACTTGTCGTTTTTATCCAAATTATACGTAACGTACAACTATTTAATGCGAAATGTTACACTTACAATGGCCACTACACGTGTTTGTTCCGCACATGTTGTTGTTAAAATGTTGTTGTTATAGAACTAAAACCTGTGAACTCACCAATATTTTATACATTGACGTCTTTTTAAACATATCTTTCATGTAACTAAGTGTTGAATAGATACGAGGCTAGTACGGTGGAATGTGGGATGTCGGACACTTGTCGGGGGTTTCTTCTTTATTTACCATCAGGTTGGGACATAGACGGAAAAACCCCATATTTGTACCTTGTATATGTTGTTTTGTGTAATGTTTGTAACAAGGTGCTCTTTTCGACATCTTAATGAAATGATCTTTTCTAATTAAATATGGTTTGTGTTAATCTTGACTTTGATATGCTTTCGAGTGATGGACCACATGTTTCCGCCATTGGCGTGGTGTGACAAACATCTGACTAAATACAACACAAAAGCTCCAGATTTCCGGTTCTTATTTCTTGGTTACGGTTCCCTTATTTCGGTATCATACTATAATGTAAGTCCGATCTTTTTGTGCCGTTTTTTTTCTTACTCTTTACTCTTTAAAAGCCCTATAGTTTCGGGTTTGATTATAATCGGGTTAAAAGTATGGATATTCTAGGGTTAGGGTTTGATATTGGGGAAGAAGATGAAGTTTAGTTATTAATATAAATATTTTCATAAAACAAACTAATCAATGTAAAGGCTTGTTGTGAAGTTTTTTTGTGAGTGTGTTCGAGTCCCATGAACCCACGGGTTCTGTGTTTTTTTTATCTTATATTTTCTTTATTTAAAATTGGGGAGGGATGACTTGCAAAAAAGTTTATAATATGAATTGACAAATTTACCCTTGACTTAACTGAGATTAAATTGATGTCGTTAGTGTCATGGACGATAGTGACAAATAATTAAAACCATGTACGATTATGACAAAAAATCATGGATGATTTTAGTAGTTTACCCTTGTTTTTATTGTGTCCATTGACTAGATAAAAGTTAAACATTACTATTATGGTGCATGTTCCTGACCATTAAGTTACGATCACGTGCATTCAAACAATAAATAGGAAAATTGAGAGATAATCTTATTAGTGGTTCTATTCGCTCGAACAACCATCTGTCTTAGGCTGCGATGCATCTTGTGGCTGTGTGGCAAACAGAAAAAGACAAACATAAACAATTTTAAATTTTCAAATAAATTGTGCTGAATTTTAGTCCTTTTAAAATATGACTTTACATTAATTAAAAAAAAAAACATTTTTACCTATTGAAGTAAATGCATGTTATAGTGTTTTCTTTTTTTGGTCACATTTCAATTAGACGTGCGAGTTATATCAATATAAATACTAGATCGAACTCTAGATGGTCAAGACTCGAAGATCATGGTAAAGAAAATCAAAGTTTGAAGAACAACAATGTGGTCAACATAATCAAATCAGTCAAACTTCTTATAATACAATCAAATATATTTCAATCATCAAAAAGTTGTCTCCAATTAACAAATATATAAATCCAACTTGCTCCTCCCAATCAATGCTCAACAATAATTCGTCTCATAACCACCTTTGAGTGGATGTTATACCAACCTCTTTACTCCGATACCAAAGATGTCCCTATAAATGGTCCTACACCTAAGCCTCATGTACATACCTAAATTCAGCTATGGTGAATGTGTTCTAGTTTAAATAAACATCGCTATTTACATAGAAGCATTATATCATTTCATTATAAAATAACTTTTCGTAAACATACATTATATGTGCATTAAATGTTTATTAAGCCAAACATTCTTGTTTCCAATTTATGTGCATAAACATGTCATCAATAGTACGTTCTCACTATTCGATGCCTTTACGTAGCTAGTTGTACAACCGTTTACCTATAGCTAGCAAGCTACAAACGCATTGGCCCCCTTAAGTGAAATGTCAACTTTTTTGTATAAGCTTTGCACGAAATTTAGACTATACAAATGATATGTAACTACCCATACAAAATATAATCATCATATGAATTATGTTTTTCCATACAACATATGGTTATCAATGCAAATATAGAGCTAAATGATAAGAAATATGGTTATCTATACAAACTATACGTGAGATACGAAAACACACAGTTCTAATTAGAAACCCTAATCTGCTGAAGATGGTGGTTGTGACGTTGTGAATCAGAAAACACATCAATATTCCAATTTTATGTATCCAAATACATAGAAATGACCGTTTATCATGATCCCATGGGCGGTTGATGAACGGCAAGCTTTGATGCAATTTCTTATCTTTGATACTCCTTTATGAACCCTTGTGACCAAAGTCGTGTCAAAAGATTGTATTTTGAGCTATGGTGAGTTTCTCTCTATAAAAGATGAACCTCAAAATGGAAGAATGAAGGTGGTGTGTAGGTAATTCCATTTCCATTGGATTGTTGGAAAGTTCACCGTAGTGCCCCTTTTAGGCCTTTTTGAATAATTTAAATACCATAATCCCTTCCAAATTGCTATTCATTTAAAATTTTGAGTGTAACATATGGCATGTCATTTAACCTTTAAGTTCAACATTAAGGGGCTGTTTGTTTGCGTCTGATCGGGCTCAGTCAGACGTGAATGTCTAATTCAGCCAGAGGCAGGGCAAGTCCGAGTGTTTGGCTGCGACGTCTGACCGGAAGCTGAGGTCTGACCACACCTCTTTCCAGATCAGACTTAGGAACGAGTCTGACTTATCGTTGTGTCTCGTTGCTGCTGTTCAAAAACGAAAAAAAAAGTGACCACCAGCCGCCCCCACCCTTCCTCCTCTCCTCCACCGACCTCCAACTGCCGCCACCCAAGTGTGTGTAAGAAAAAGAAAGAAAAGCAGAAGGGTTTGTGTTTGTGTGAGTTAAAGAGAAAGAAAGAAAGAAAAGAATGAAGAATAAAGAGAAAAGAAAGAAAATAATGAAATGGTGAGAGACGGTCTGTGTGTGTGTGTGTGTGTTTGTGTGGATTAAAGAGAAGGGTGGGGTGGATAATAAGTGTGTCATTTTTTTTAATTAACGATTCAGATGTCCAACCAAACAATACTTACTGGGTCAGCACTTAACCATTCAGAACCTCTTAACAATTCAGACCTCTTACTAGGTCAGCACTTACCTATTCAGACGTTGCCAAACAGCCCCTAAATGAGCCATAATAATACACGCATGTCTAAAAAACAGAGCCAAACCTTGATTTTCAAATCGTGATTATAATAACACACCAATTTCTTTTCAAATCTTAAAGAAGAGCTAGTATTACAATATAGGTATTTGTGTACGTGTGCATGTAGTACATGTTAACAAATTCTTAAAAATTGCGAGAAAAAATCTTGACAATTGAGTCAGGAAAATGAATTACTAACAATACCATTCATAATAAACTACAAGTTAGTTATGATTGAGGGGTTTAATTACTTGAATCCAAAGTCCATAACTTTAACTACTTGAGTCCCTAGTTTGAAATTAACTAACCCGTTGAGTCCATATTACTAACATCGTGCAAAAGGTCTGTTAACTCGAAGACATTTATGTCATTTACACCATATTACAAACCTATAACCATTTGACTTTTTCTTTGAATCCATGTCTGCAGTCTACATCCATCTCTCTCTTTCTCTCTCTCTCACACACTCTCTCTCTCTGTCTATATATATATATATATATATATATATATATATAAACTTACCACCACTACCAGCATACACCACCAATACCACCACCATTCACCACCAAACAACATCATCACCGACACCACCATACACATGGAACAACCACCTCACCTGCAACCACCACCGCCTCTCCCTAACATCTTTCTTCCCTCATCATCTCTCTCTCTTTCTCTCTCCCTCTCTTAACACCTCTTCTCTCTCTCTCTCTCTCTCTCTCTATGTATGTATACACACACACACCAACACAGATCTAAGAATGGCCACAACTCAATTAATCAAGATATATACAACACCATATCTGTGTACACACCTCACCAACACTCAATTAATTAAAATTTGTACTACAAACTCCATACTCATAACTAGTCTTTACAATGAAGGTTTATGTAGTCCACACAAGCGTAACATCACCGCCAGTAATTCAGCCTGCCAACAAAAGAAGCTTCTTCGAATGTTGCATGTCTTCGGTAGAGTCATCTAGCTTTTGTTCAACTCCGACGCTGACTAGGGCTGTAAATGAACCAAACGAACAAGGCCTTGTTCGTGTTCATTTGCTAAGGAATTAACGTGTTCGCGAACTGTTCATGAACACTTACCGAACAAGATTTTTTTTTCGTGTTCGTTTGTTTAGAAAACAACGTGTTCACGAACTGTTCATGAACACTTACCGAACAAGATTTTTGTTCATGTTCGTTTGTATTTACTTGCTAAATTTAGGTATCGAACATAAACAAATACAAATGAACGTAAACGAACACAAATAGGGATTACTGAACAAAATCGAGCACAAACTAACACATTAAATTATGAAAATTAGCATTTTTCATCAATGGGATAATCTTGAAAATGGCCCCATGACCAAGTGTTTTACGAAAATAGCCCCCTCCCGTCTCTTTGAGGCACCCAAGGCCTCTCCCAAAAGGCTTCCCGTAAGAACCAATACAAAACCGACACTCGATCATCACACACACTCTCTCTCCTTACTTTCTCTCTCCTCGGTCTCTCTATCCTCTCTCAAGACGTCACCGACACAGAGGGAGACATCTCTGGTGAGCAACCAGGCGTCTTCGGTGACGTCTCCGGTATGAGGTTTTGACATCTTCTAGTGATGCTTCTGACATAAAAAATTCAGGCCAATACAAAATTAACATCTCTGTCTCCGACTTCAAGTCGTCTCCTACCAGAGACGTCACCAAAAAAAAACACAGATGGAGATGTCTTCGGTGAGCAACCAGGCGTCTCTAGTGACGTCTCTGATGTGAGGTTTGATGTCTCCATAGAAAAACGGAATGTTGATAATAATAATTGTGCACCTAAGACGTTTTAAACACTGAAGGAGAGAGGAGAGAGAAAGTGAAGAGAGAGAGAGAGTGTGTGTGATGGAAGTTATTTAATTTAATAATAATAATAATTGTGCACGTCTTCTTAGATAAATGGACATGTATCGCATAACTATTAGTCCTTATGAGAAGCCTCTTTGAAAAGGCCTTAGGTGCCTCAAAATTGGTGACCCGTCTCTCAAAAAAGAAAGGGTTATGGGATTCATACACGCTGTGATGTCACATTCTGGGGGTGTGACATTACATTCTGAGGTATGTGGCAACCTTCTATTGGTATGTGATGTGGGCCAGGGTGTATGAATCCTAAATAGGTGATGTATGAATCCTAATTACCAAAAAAACGTGAAGATCGAGACCAGATAAGTAACTTGATAAGGGGCCATTTCGTGATTTTCCCTTCTTCAATTTGCGTGGTCCACAATATGTTAATCATTTTTTATATAAGGGTGTTTGACCAACTTAGACCTGTACCTAAAACAATATTCCTTTAAGAGAAAAAACTAGAACAATATGCATCGAGCGAATTAGTGAGGTGATGTAAGCACAAGTCATCTTGCCTAGCTAGCTCGCCGCCACAAAAGACATTACACATTTGACCCACGTTTATTAACTCATCCAGGGTCCCATCCCAACAAATAACGACCTTCAACACCATGGCGGCATAACCTTCTCTATATATGCTTCCAAATATTAACCAAATAATAATAATAAACAACAACTTCACTCACTTAAACACTATAATCAACTCAACTTCTATATCCACATGGATCCTTACTTTAGCTCACCTGAATACTCTCCAACCACTGAATCACAATACCTTCCATTCAATGAGAACGATTCACAAGACATGCTTCTATACGGAGTCATTTCAGAAACCAATCATCCTGATCAACATGTGGATAATATTAAAGATCAAGAAGAGAAGGAGACGAGTTATCGAGGCGTGAGGAGGCGGCCATGGGGAAAGTACGCAGCCGAAATACGTGATTCTACACGAAATGGGGTCAGGGTTTGGTTGGGAACGTTTGAGACAGCCGAGGCGGCTGCATTGGCCTACGATCAGGCCGCATTTGCGCTTAGGGGATCCGGGGCGGTTCTTAATTTCTCAGCGGATATGGCGTATGAGTCTTTGAAGGAAATGGGGTATGTTTATGAAGAGGGGAGTTCTCCTGTGCTAGCGTTGAAACGGATTCATTCGATGAATAGGAGGACGAAGACGAAGATGAAGAAGACTAGAGAAGAGGGACAAGTTTCGAATGATGAAGATGTTATTGTTTTTGAAGATTTGGGTGGTGATTATCTTGAACAGTTATTAGGGTTTGATGATAATAGTAGTGGTAGTAAAAGTTGGTAAAACGAAGTGTGCATGAACCATTTTTTTAACATCAATCCAATCTGTTTATAGATTGTTTACGAATGGTTTTTTTTTTTTTTTTTAATCTTAAAATATAATTTTTCATTACCGGACAAAGAAAATTACATCAAGATAACGGGCAAGCGGGCAACAAGCTGCGCTGCCACCCCTTTCTGAATAGCAAATCCTAATCTATTAAAAACGTAACCCTGCCCACCTGAAGCCGAGACACTACTATGAATAACCCGCTGGACCTTAGTCAGGAAACGGGTAGCCTCTGGTGCCAATGAGCCAAAGGTATCAAAAGCTAAGGGTACAAAAACGTGTTGGTTCTCCTCGCAGGCTTTAGCATGTTTTTCTACCTTCTTTGCCTCTGCTTTCCGCACCGCTTGCCCTGCTACGAAGCCACTATCCCTCAACCCAACTAGCGGAGATACACCCGTCAGGTCAACACAAGCATGCTTTCCGCACCGCTTGCCCTGCTACGAATGGTTTCTATTTTTTTTTTTTATTTTTTTTTAATATTGGGACTCGAATTCTCAAACTCTATGTGATAGGTGATGAGGGACATCATTTTACGAACATAGATATCGTTGGGGACTAGGCAAAGTCGCTTTTGGAGGCATGAATAGTTGAAAATGTTAATGAACACATGATTAAAAACGTTTTGTCCTATGTTGTACATGTTCTATCATTTATGCATAGTTATTGTAATACTCTGTTATAAAATACAGGGACACGTTCAAAACATGAGTTTAGTAACAATAGTTTTATAAGAGTGAGAACCGCATGTACACACGTTTTGTTACTAAAGAAACAACGAGTATAATTTGGGGTTTAGCGGGGGGGTCGCTACTCGTGTTCACTATAGGATATAATTATTTGCTCACACCGAGACTAGATCCGTGGCCCGCAAGATAAAGAGAGGGTGAAGAGATGATACACAAATACACAAGATATAAGTGATTCGGTCTCGTTAACCTACGTCCACTGAAAAAGGTAGTCTTTATTGCTTTGAATGATTACAATTATAAAGACGAGATACAAGTGTATTACAAGTGTGTGTGTTTAAGTGGTAGATTGATCGACCTCTAAAAAGGTACTGAAGTCTCCCTTTTATAGAGGATGTGTGGGCCAGGTGTTGTGGCCCAAAATAGGCGTGATGGGCTTAGGCCCGGGAGTTGGGCCTACCTTTGAGAAGCTCATCCAGTTGGATTTGAACCAAAGGTTTGCATAAAGCAAACTAGGTGAAATAGGCGCCCTGCCATTGGTCCACGTGGCGCAGCTGTGATTGGTCGTTAGGGGAGCGCCATGCCACTGGTATACGTGGCGCCTTGTGGTTGACTGCAAGGACCTCCTTTTCTTCCTGCTGGCAGAGGGTGTCAAGCGGCTACCTTCATCTAGAAAATTGGCCAAAGTGGCGTCTGACACATAAGATGTAGTGCAGCAAGTGGGGCTCAAGGGGAGCTGCACCTTGTCGCCGCCAGCTGTTATATTCTGTGGGTGAATGTCGCCAAGACTGGCGCATGGTTTCACGCGGACGGATTGCACTCCGCACGTGATACTCATGAAAGCTGAACTCCGCGGAGGTGTGTTATGATTTTGAAGTTATCATTTCGAATGGAGGTCTGGTGTGGCCCTGGACTATGATCTTGTGCGGGGTGGGTGAAAGCTCATCCATATTTGTTTTTTTAAAGAGTGCGCCTTTTAGCTCTTTAACATATATCAAGATAAAAAGAGTGCTCATTACCGCTTTTTAACATATATCAGGATAGAAGCGGACCCTTTATCTTTCTATTTTGGATTTTTCATATGTTCCTTTAGCTTCAGGAAGAGGGAGGGGAGCATTACCTCTGCTCTTTGCATGTAGATTATGTAAATAATGACAAAGGAGTGAATCCTTTTCATTTCTGCGCATGCGGATCATGTAAATAATGACAATGGAGTGAATCCTTTTCATTTCTGCAATAATGCGCACTTATTGTACTTTGTTTGGCGGTTGATGACGTGGTCGGCCTTAGCCTGAGGAGGTATCGCGCGGAGAACGTCTTTTGGATTTACGTCAAACCAGCGCAAGTTGATGACGTGGCACACCTGGTTTTGGAAGTATAAATCTGGAGGAGAACGTCTTTTAAATTTACGTCAAACCAGCGCCAGTTGATGACATGGCACACCTGGTTGTAAAAGTGTAAATCCGACAGAGAACGTCTTTTGGATTTACGTCAAACCAGCGCCAGTTGATGACGTGGCACGCCTGGTTGTGAAAGTGTAAATCCGGCGGAGAACTTCTTTTGGATTTACGTCAAACCAGCGTCAGTTGATGACGTGGCACGCCTGGTTGTGAAAGTGTAAATTCGGCGGAGAACGTCTTTTGGATTTACGTCAAACCAGAGCCAGTTGATGATGTGGCGTGCCTGGTTTTGAAAGTGTAAATCCGACGGAGAACGTCTTTTGAATTTACGTCAAAGCAGCGCCAGTTGATGACGTGGCACGCCTGGTTTTGGAAGTGTAAATCCAGCAAATGACGTGTCTCCCTTTTTATTGAAGTTAATGCGGTCCATACTTGTATTAAATATAGGAATGATTAGGAGTTAATTTGTCGGGAATTTGAAAAACTGTCATAAATTTGGGGGGAAACCAAGGAGGCGTGTTGAGGAAGCCGGGGAGGTTGGAGGACGTGTCAGTTGACAGAAGGCATGTCTATTATGATGACAGTCACGTCAGCAAGTGGCAGACGAAAAATTCGTCTGTGTCAAACGCGTGTTGCGTCACGCGCTCAAGTGTGATAGATGGAGAGCCAGGATATTGCCACGTTGTGATTACAACGTGGGGTGTCAAGAGCACGTGTGAAGCAGCTGGCATGGTCCAGATGCTCGACACGTGTCGCGTCCAGGTTGATCGTGTCAGGCGCATAGACGGCCACGCGCGCGAGTGTAACTTCTTTTTGGCGAGTCGGACACGTATCTTGATCCTGAGCGTCCAGATTAGATGTGAGACGGCTTGTTTTCTCCTGGTGGGACCCATCGCCATTAATGTGATCGATATAAATAAGTGGCTCCTCACTCTCTCTTTTCACTTTTTCCAAAATTCTCTTTGCATTCTCTCCCTTTTTCTTCAAACTTTCCGATCAAGTTGTTGAAGATTCCGATGAGCCTTCAAGTTTTTTGACAGATATTCAAGTTTTCCGGCGGATTTCCCAGATTTTTCCCTGAATTTCTTCTTTTCTTTTTGCTTTCCATCCATCTTCTTCTTTCAAAATGTCCGAGGCTTCCGTTTTTGGGTCTCACTCATCTGGGCAATACCCAGAACAGCCGGTTGTGGTGGGGAAGACCAAAGTGAAAACGTTGATGTACGTTTAACACTCCTATCAAGTGGAACAGGAAGAACTTCGATGACTTTTGTGCCAGCTTGGAGATCTTGCCGGAGTGGGAACCGGAACTTCCCGGTTCCGGTCAGACTATTATGACCCCCACTGAAGGCAAAATTGCCTTGTACGAAGCCCACTTCGTCAAGTGTGGGTTTCATTTTCCAGCCACCCGTTTCCAGATTGACTCTCTGGTGACTTATGGTGTGGTTGTCACCCAGCTCAGTGCCTTCGGGATGCTGAGGCTGGTGCACTTCGAGGCGTGCTGCCGCGCCATGGATATTGAACCGACTGTTGACCGGTTCAATGTTTTCTACTATTTGGTGAAGGATAAAACATGGTTCACCATTAGGCCGCGGCCCAAGGTGACCCCGCTGGCCTCCTCTGTCACCAAATCCCTTCATGATTGGAAGAAAAAGTTTTTCTACGTGAAGAGGGGCGTTATTTCAGTGGCGATGCCTTGGAAGGTGTTGAGCCAGCACGAACGAGTGAAGGATCGCGCGGTGATGGCCGGTTACAAAGAGGAGCCGTGGTTTATCGCGCTGACAACGAACGCGTCTCCCCTTGAGATAGGAAACTGCAAGGAGGCGTTGTTCGCGCTCCTGGGTATGAGCCGTATAAGCTCAGACCAAAGTGAGACACTTTAGAAGGAGTTAAAAAATAGAAGTGTGGGATGTGAATGGCTGTACCTTTCAATATATCATGAAAAGCATGACAGAAGCAGTAAAAATCCATGCAAACTTTTTTTTTTTTTTTTTTTTTTTTTTTTTTTTATATTAAGAAATCATGAAATTACGAAATAAACCAAGTTACATCTGCAAACTTGATTTTTATAATTCATAAATATATAAAGTCACGTGTGTAGTACAGTACGTACCGAATGCACATGATGAATATGAAAAACCTTTTCCCTGGCTTATAGAATTTGGAAATAATTTAAAATGCCCAAAACATGACTCTTAATTAATAACCACATATGTATATTATTTAAAAACATATATGTGATCCAAAACAATTTGAGCGACAAATCTCAGTTGATACTGCAAATGGGATTATTAAATAATTAATGTTTGAATGTTGGCTCCTCTCAGGAACATGACAACTATAAATCACGTGAACATTTCTGGTGGTGTACCCATGGACGCAATTATATGCAAGTCAATAACAAAACAGTATATATATTTTTTTCTCTCTTTTGTATTGAATGGAATTTTTTTTTGAATATTCAACTCCTTTCTTTTCATTTTAAAATGGACAAATTACATAAAGATAATAAATAGGCGGGTAATAACTTATTACGCTATCCATTTTGGATAGAGAACCCTAATCTAGTGAAAACAAATCTTCGCCCCTGGGGAGTCGAGAAGTTGATGTGGACCACCCGCTGGACGCTCGTCAGAAACCTGATCGCCGCCGATGCCAATGAGCCAAACGTGTAAAAAGTCAAAGGGACAAAAGCATGTTGGTTATCCTCGCATGCTTTTAGCGTGCTTTGCCACCTTGTTTGACTCTACTCTAAGGATCGCTTGCCCAGCCACGAACTCATTCTCCCTGAACCAAGCTAAAAGAGGCACACTCGTAAGGTCCACACATGCTTGTTTCCTACCTGCCTAACCAAACACTAGCAGATCAGCTGAATGTAAAGTAGACTTTCCTTCTGTCGGGTCTTAACATTGTAGAAATTTTCTTTCATATTCAATACATACATATTGAATTGCTCGTACACAAAAGACCAGAAGATGCGGTAAGATGCCAAAAGAGGCGGGTTCAAAGAAACCCCATCTTTTGGTATGGAACCACATGATATTTGGATCTTTTAATTTTGGCAACCAAAAGGTTTAAAGGTGAAGGAATAGAACGGCATCTTTTGGTATTATAAGCTTATATATATATATATATATATATACATATATATATACACACACCATGTAATAAAAATAAATTCCAATATATACCGGGTAATTCTATTAAAATTTCCCAATATACACAATTATATACCTAAAAATGAAAATAAATATACAAAAAAAGTCAACAAATATAAATAACCCAAGAATATAAAGCTACATAAGTTTGAAAGTAACACAAGATTACATAAGTTTCGAAGTAACACAAATACATATATGGCTAATGACGAAAGTGATATACAATGTACATTCGAACCGAACTCTTCATACTTGCAACCCGAATCAACGTCTTCAATTCATACTTGCAACTGGAACCGTAAAAACGCCTAGGAAAACATAACGTAACATTAATAAAATCAAGCTTAAAAAATATACGTAAGTGTATATATGTACAAAATGCAAACATTAAATTCAAATGTTCAAATACTACCATAGATGCGTGCACATAAGACGTGAAGATCCAAATCCATAACCTACAAATTCGACAATGCTGCAATTGACCTATATACCTACCGAATCATAAATCATACAAAAAACATTTATAAAATGTAAAAAGCATTCATCTAATGCGAATAATATACATGTCTTATGTGATGATCAAAGTAAACGAGTTACCAATATATTGGTTCGGTTAACCTATATATGTGTATATATACACATACTACTGCTACATACACATATATACATATATTTATACTTAGTGGTATATAAGCGGATTTTTAGTTGACCTGTTAGATATAAATGAATATTAAGAGCATTTTTGGCTCTCCTTATTTCCACCCTTTTGCTCGCATCGGTTCCTTATGCCTTATATCAATGCATAAATTCAAGTCGAATTCAACAAAACTTCCTTAATTATTGAAACCACTCTTAGAAAAATTACCAATTAATTGCCATATAATTAACTGCACCAAATCACCAACTTATACGAGCTAAGCCTTTGAAAATTGAAACAAACAAAAATTCCTAATGACCTTCACGTACGCTTTAACATGCATATCCACATCCCACTTTTATTCTCAAGTGACATGCTTGCAATATTACACTAACCGTTGAACCTTGGTAATTGGATTATTAAATCCAGCACACAACCATTTCATGGAATCCATTCATGAATCATCCTCGTTTTGGGTTTTGTCTTAATAATGGGCTTGCTTGAGCCCACCTGTTGAGTCAAATTGTTGCTGGGTCAACAAACGTGGAGTGGTTGTCCCTATTTCGTAGTTAGTTTATGTTATTTATGTTGCTTCTTGGCTATACAAAGCCTTTTTTTTCCATTGAATAAAAGTATTATGTTCTTGAGTATTTGATATTACTTTTACATTGTTATAGTCAATGTAGAATATAACAATTTGTGCTATCATTTTGCATACATGTTTTGTGTGTTCTACCTCTAATAAAACTCACACAAATTGTTATATTAATTTATGGTTGTCTGAATGCATTGTTGAAGGTAGGGGTGTTCAAATTCGGATAATCCGAATTTTGGATATCTTCGGATAGTCAATATTGGGATCCGAACCCGGATCCGAAATTTCGGATTCGGATCATCCAACGGATAATCCGAAACTTAAAAAAATAATAAAAAAATAATAAAAAAAAACGTTCTCATTTATGTCTAAAATGTGAACTTGTTAAAAAAAACAAAAATCGAAGTTAGATAAACGAAACTGGAACAAAAAAATGTAAAAGAAACTTACTGTTTGGTGTATGGGGGCTGTGGAGGTCGAAGACGAGGTGGACGGGGGCTGTTATAGAGAAGAGAAGAGAAGAGGGAGCGGCTGTTATAGATTGGACTAGTATGGACTTAGGGTTAGGAGGATTAGGGATTTATGATTGCGTATTGTGTTATGTAGTGTATATAATATTATATATATATATATATATATATTAATATTTGGATTCGGATAATTCGATTATCCGAAAATTTTCAAAATCAGGATCCGAATCCGTTTTATCCGAAATTTCGGATTATCCGATTTTCGGATATCCGAAAATCGGATTATCCAAAATTTCGGATAATCCGAAATTTCGAATAATTCGGATTCAGATTATCGGATTTTTCGGATTCGGATTTTTTTGAACACCTAAGTTGAAGGTGTTAGATTCATTAGTTTTTTTTTTTTTTTTTTGTAATCGCACGTTAAAACCAATCACAATTCTTAAGTAACCATTTTAATTATGGCCATACCGTTGTGATTTCTTTTATGTTTGTATCAAATATTCGTGTAGGATTTAGTGGGTATGATTTCCACCTCTATGAAACTAACACATGTCACTAGATTAATTTATGCTTGTTTAGTTGCCCCATTGTTGTAACTTATAAGAGATATAATTGAATGTTATGTTAAGAACCCGATCAATAATCCATTTTTATAAACAACGATAAATTAGTTCCAAACTTCACACATACTTGGATACTTGGATCTACGCCCTCCAAAGCACTGCATTCATCACTGCACACATTTCCATTATTTAGTTGTATAGAATTTGATTTCTGGACATCCAAATTTCATCAACCAAATGGAATGTAAGATAAGCATAGTTAGAATCTTTCATACATTGTCCATGTATAAGTCGGTGGTGATACGGTTTGATTTTTTAAAAGCTGTTATATTGACAATCAATATTGGCCCAAGCCCAACAGAGAAAAATACATAATTTATATAGTATTAATTTACGATTGTTTTGAGATGTTGTAACGGTAACAAAATTAATTATCGTCTGCTTATACAACGGTTAGTTTTCTCAAATTTAATGAAATAATCAGCGGAGTGCTACCTACAAAAAACTGTTTCAGTGAAGTAAATCAGTTAAGTGATGTGACAGTGGATAACTGGTTAAAATCAATTAAGTGAAAAGCTAAATCTACAAACGCCCCATATGCCCTAATATTTGGATTTATTCATTTAAGTCCCTTAGTGTCACAAAACCAACGTTATTTTCACTAAAAAAAAACATATTGATCTTTTCACTGCACATTGTGATCATGCTCATATGAAGAGCATGACATGTGGCATCCACATCATCACAAAGAAATTCTCATTATTTTAGTAAAATTCATGGGCTGATAGTGATGTAGAGGCAGCTGTGCGTGGTGGGCCTATGAGGCCATTTATTTTTCTTTGGTTTTTTTTAGTAATAAAAAAATTACATTAAATAAAAAGCATTTATATTAAATAAAAACAAAAGTCATAAAAGAAAAAAATAAAAATTAATTATCATTGTCGTCGTCATCTGTATCTTGATCATCATTTTGATATAAATCTTCATTTTCCTCATCATCATCGTCATTATCGTTGTATCGAGGAAGACACCAAATATGTTCAACTAAATCTGCTCAAAGGTTGTGATGCGTTTGTTTGTTAAAAATATCCTCTATGTTTAACTCTCTCGCTTCATCACCTATGTCTACATAATTCGGTGGCGTTTCTTCCTCGTATTTGCAAATTGTTTTTCCTTCATCCTCCAAAATCATATTTAAAATAAGGCATGCGTACATCATGTTTCTTATATTATATTTTTCCATAATCCTACACGGTACACTCAAAATGTGCCATCGTTTTTTCAAGACACAAAAAGCTCGCTCAACATCTTTTCTTGTCGCCATTTGAGCTCTGTTAAACTTTGTTCTCTTACCATCCAACGTGGTTTTGGTTGTAAATGATTTTACAAACACGACATATTCAAGGTAAATTCTATCTGTTAGATGATATCAGTGTTTGTAACCCCACCCCATTTACAATAAAAGTGATATTTGGTCCAACACTGTTTATGAAATCGTTGAAGATTGGTGATTGGTTAAGTATGTTTAGATCATTATTTGAACCGGCCATCCCAAAAAAAAATGCTAAAAGCAAAAATCTTATGATGCAACCGCTTAAGCATCATAGCCGGTTTTCTATGATACCCACTAGTGCGTTAGCCGTGCCATACAGTTGGACATATTTCCCACTCTTATTTCATACAATCTAGACTACCGATCATCCCGAGAAAACCATGGTAATTGGCATGAGCATCCAAAATTTGTTGCATGTCACCAAACATAGGTTTTCTCAAATATTTCTAAGTATATTGTAATAATATACTTACAAAAATGATGAAGACTATCCTTCACCACTCATTCCCACGTTTTTAAATATTCATGCATTGTGTCGGAACTAGTGCCATAAGCCAATTGTCTAATTGCGGCCGTGACTTTTTGCAACAAGCTAAATCCCAAACTACCTCAGGCATCCGTTTTTTTTTTTTTTTTGGAAAAATTTGAAGGTAGATTCTAAATCATTTACAATCTTAAGAAAAATGATCGGGTCATACGAAAACACCGCCAAAACTCATATCATTATATGTTTGATTTGGTGCAAAATAATCACTTACGAACAACTCATGTGCGGTGACTCGATCACGTATTATGTAGTTACTCCTTTTAGGCTGTGAACTCTCACCCTCGTTGTTGTTGGTGATAGATTTCACGACTATCATAACAGATGATATTATTTGTTGCACTTCCTTGTCAGATGAAGGTGTTAGAAGGCTCGGGTCGATATAACATGATGACTAAGATGATAGAACATTGATTTCCCATTTCGTATAAATGATTAAAATGGTAAGGTTTTTTTTTTTTTTTTTGATGAATTTTAGAGTGAAGAATGTGTTTGTATGGTTGAATATAGTTAGGGTAGGGATCCTAAGAGAACCAACCCCTATTTGAGAACTGAGAAAACCATTCTGGGCCACACATTTCATATAAAGGCAAAAAAAAAACTTATTTTTTTTGCATTAATCACACATTTTTATGCAAAAAAAAAAAATTTTGATTTTTTTTTCATTTATACATATGTGTATATAGCAATTATACATATATGTATACAACAATTATACATATGTGTGCAATATACATATGTGTATAATGCAATTATACACATGTGTATATTGAAAAAAAATACAAAAAAAAAATTCTGCATATAAAGCAGGGAGTAAAGCAAAAAAGAAAAAAAAAATTCCTTTGAGAAAAATTGTGGTCCAGAATGGTTATCCTAGTTCTCAATTTGGGAAAAGGTTCTCATTTGAACCAAATCCAGTAGGTTTATATATATAGGGAAATGTTAATTTGATAACACATATATTCGTGTGAACCGCGAGAACGTCATTTCAAACCATTCAAATTCAAAATTTCTTTTTACACTTAACTTTATTATTAAAAATACAATCTCTAAAACACAATTTATGTGTACAAATTTAAACGTATACCTAAATGAATTGTTTTTACACATGTGTTAATTTACTGTTTATACATGTGTAAAATGTTTCATTTAAGTTAACTTTGGAGTGTTTTTGGACAAAAAGATGAATTATACATGTGTAAAATGTTTCATTTTCTTTTATTATATATAGATAATCATTTTTTATTTCCCTCTTCTATTAAATAAACATATTAAATCATAGTTTTTCATTTTCCCTCTTATTTATTTTTTTTTCACAATTTATCTCATTTTTTTCATTTATTAGTAGCAATTTAATTTATATTAATTCAACCTCGTATAATACACAGGTTTTAAACCTAACAATAAATAAAAAAAACAAAGTGAAGCATTATAATTAGTAAATAGTATATCACATATTATTTTTTTTAAAGACAAATGTTGACAAGTGTACGTGTTAACCAATAACATTCATTCAACTCATGTAAGACACGAGTTTATTCAGTCCATCCAACGACAAGTTTTTTTTTAAATATTTTTTTTTGTTACTCAGCATATAAAATTAAATTTATTCACTCTGTGTAATAATATTATAAATCACAGTTATATTATGTTTTTTTTTTTGTTTCTCTCCCTAATTGAATAAAATACTAAATCATAATTTTCTACTTCTCTCTTGTTGATTAAATATTGCTTTTGTCAGTATTATAACTTTCCTATGTATTAATAACCATATAATATTTTATTGATCAAACTCCGTGTGTTGCATAGTTTTATCTTTTAAAGACATATCTTGCGACTAGTTGTGTTAACCAATTAGTCAATTGCATTCTATGTATTTAACTCGTGTATGACACGGATGTATTCAGCATGTGCAATACATGGACCTTTTAGAGATATAATTATTTTGTTGCATAGTATATAAAATTATATGTATTAAACAGTGGCGAAGCTTGACCCGAAGGTTCGGGGGGTCGGAAGTCACTAGTTTCGGGGGGTCGAAAACCAGTTTCGGGGGGTCGAAACCCTATATTTTCAAAAATTTCTATACGAATACTATATAATCGGAGCTTCTGCGCCACTGGTATTAAACCCGTGTAATACACGGGGTAATAACCTAGTACTTCTAATAAAATATTTCAATTAATGACATATTACACTCTCTCCTTAAATATATTAATAGTTATAAACCTCGAGTACCCAGATGCGAAAATAATCTTTTGAACGAAAGTTGTAAAAGCGACCAAACCTCGTGAACGAAAACGAATTTTTACTCTTTAATCAAAGTGTCGCGTTATTATTGCATGCGTAAAATCAAATTATTCACAATGGCAACCACTTGTGACCATAGTATCATATTCTTTTCACATTTTTTAAAGAATACTCAATTTGTATATAAAGTACAGCGTTATGTTAGCCGTCTGCATTCTCTGAAACAATGAAAATGATAAACTATACATCATTTGTAACATCACACCATCGCTATCAGAATCTTTCAATAACATAGTGAGTGCATGTTGTATGAATGGTCAAGATTAATCTTTTTTTAAAGAGTATGTGTAACCTACGAAATATCTTTATTTGTTATATATACTTAGGATACCAACGCGTTAAAAATTATCAGAAGCAGAAACACTTTATGTAACAATGTCATTGAACATCAGTATATAAGTGTCATGTAATAAATATTTAAAGATAACATTGTTTTTAATTTAAAATAGTAACTAACAATACCAATCATATACTTTAACGTAAATTGCACTACGCCAAAAAAGGCCTTTGGCCACACCAAAAGAGTGTGACCATATGTCTTCCGCCACACTTTTATTTTCCAGCTCAAGTGTGACTATATGTCGAGTCATCGTAGGTATCATACGGACACATTTAATTTTAGTGGCCGTAGCACCTTAAAAGTGTGGCTATATTGTACCCGTATTTCTTACTGGAATCAAGAATTCCCTTTACTACGTGTGGCTAAACGGTAGTAACAACCACATAAATTTACTTGAGTGTGACTGTTTCTATTGTATAGACACATGAATTTACTAAAAAGTTTGTTTTAGCCACATAAATTAAGGAAATCATGGCAAAAAGGGTTGTTGTAATCAAGCATTATGTCCATTAAGTGTGGCTAAATGGTAGTAATAGCCACATGAATGTCTTGTAAGTGTGGTTGGTTGTATTATATAGTCACATGAATTGATTGTAAGTGTGGCTAAAAACTATTTCTTGACACACAGAACAATTTTTTAATTGTAAGTGTGACTATTGTCTAAACTTTTGTCACACGTAATTTTTTTTTTACATGACGTTTGCTGTCATTTCGTTACATAATAAAAAACAAACTGACAATGGTGTGGCTAATGAATATGTAAAGCCACATGATTTTTTTTTAATTTTAAGTATGGCTATAGGCTAACCTTTGGTCACACATAATGATTTTTCTCATGACGTTTGATATCATTCCGTCTCGCAGATAAAAACAAAGTGACAATGTGTAACTATTGTCTAACCTTTGGTCACATATTTTTTTCCCATGACGTTTGTTGGGATTGCGTCTCACAATAAAAAAACAAATTGAAAATGGTGTGGCTGATAGGTAACTAAAGCCACATGAAGACCCCAAGTGTGGCTAAAAACTATTTATAGACACAAAAAGAGATATTGTAATTTTTAAGTGTGGCTATTATCTAACCTATAGTCACACATATTTATTGTGGTTCTACGTGGCCAATTTCTTGTAACTGGCCAATTTAATTTCAAATTTCGTAAAATTAAAATATTGGTAACATGAGAAAACCTAAAAAACAAACTATATTAAAAATAATAAACTAAAATCCATACATGAGTTTTCAACTTAAATATTAAAGACAAACTTTGAATCAAAAGATATCTACAAAAGTTGTAAATGAAAAGATATCTACATATAACTTGAATATCATTCTTTGTAATATTCTTAATGTTTTCTGCACGTCCAAGATTGGTCCTACCAAGGGGAGTGTATTGAGAAACAAATGCCATGACACCTTTCTTGAGTCCCTATTTCTTTTGTTTGATTTCGACACAACATTAACAATCACATTCACCTTGTAATCATAGTCCCCATCTCCAACCTGCAAACATAGTTTGTATAAGCAAATTAGGCTTTATAGTTTTCTAATGTTGCTTAAATCTAAGCCAACATGTTCACCATTGCATATGTCTAGAATTTTCACATGAGAATCAATAACTAAAAGCAAACAAATTCATTTTTCAAAAAAGTTAATTACAATTCCAAATTCATAGTCAACTACTGATAAACCCTAGAATTTTAACAAGTTTCACAATAAAAAGTAAATGCACAATGCAAATCCAATAACATTGGATAAACAAACAAGCTTAAAGTTGCAAAAACTAAATAAACACAATTCAATGTATTTTACCAGTTTATCTTCAGCCACAAGTACAAATTTGATGGTTAACATACCAAACGATAATTGGATTGGAATAAAAAAGTGTGTGTATACACACACACGAAGTTACCCATGGGGCCAATTTTCATGGCAGAACGAGCAAGATCTCGAAGAGCTGACTGGCACCTGCGCCAGGTATCTTAGGTTTGTTACCTCCAGTAGCCCGTAACTTAACGTGAAGAGCATTGATACCAATCTCTTGAAACAAAACCAAAAGAACCAAAGCATGATCTTAGTATAAAAATTAAATGTTAACAATAACCACTAACTGTTGAAGCATTTTCTAAAAAAGAATGGTTAAAACTATAGATAAAAATAAAACATATAAAATACCTTGCAACGCATAGGAACATCTTGTGCAGCAAGCATAGCCATAGCAGCATATGGTGAAGATTCATCCATGTCAGCCTATACCTTCATCCCACCTGGTTATATACAGATGAAATGCTAAGTACTTTAATACATAAAATCAAAGTACTAGTGGAAAGTAAAATTTTCATCCTCATATAATTATATGAAATTTTTCAATATGCTATAAAGAATTGGCTAGTGTGATGAGCAGATCACTATTGTGCAGTTGGTAGAAATCTTTCAAAACAAACTGAAAACTTTCAAATAACAACTTAACTATAAACCTAGCGATTGATAAACTGGGTAAGCAACCCTGTGCACATTTAGTTCTCTTGATCCTCATCATCAGTTTCTTCAGTGTCATCTATGCCAATGTTTGCAAAAACAATCCCAATAATAAATAAGGAACAGATAGGATAAGTCAAAATGGTAAAATCCTCTTTAAAAAAATATAATAGATCATTGTTTACCTCTTCGTCATCCTTGTCAAGAAAATCCTCTTCATTAGCGGCCCTGTCATGGAGATAGTATATTATGTTTCGCCTGTCTCGTTGTAAAGAGTCAGTTCGGTTATGTTCTATCACAGTTGGTCAAACACGTAAACAAAATTAGCCTACAATGAAATGTGCCCAAAATGTCTTTTTTACTGTATAAGACCTTAAAAATTACTTTATTTACATTGTTACTGAAATAGTATAATGTCTGTGGCGACACTGAAACTTGTTATATATGTGTATACAAATTGTAATAGTTTCAAAACAAAAACCGTTTCAGGTAAACCCAACCATACTAATGGTTCATGTGACTTGGTAGAAAATACACATTAATCTATGATTAGTAAATAGAGATCATAATTTTTTATGAATAGGAATGATAATTTTTTTTTTATCATATCAGGTAAACAAACCAAATTAGCCAACCCTTTTAAATGTTATCCAATCCATCTGAACCGTATAAGAAATATATAGATCTCCACTTGTCATCCACCCTAACGGGCCGAGTAATGGGAGCGGCGCATCATCCCTCTCGTAAAGAAAACATAGAACCGGCTATGACCACTAATGCAACAAAGACACGCAAAAATGTATTTCTTATTCGCGAATCATGCATATCCCTCGATATAAATCTTAAATTTGTAAGAATATGTGTAAAATTTAAGTCATGAAAAGAAGTTGATGCAAAAGGATTAACTGTTGTTTCACGTAGGTGAATTGGCCAACGAAGTTCCTTAAAAGCATGAATTGATTCTTAATCCCAGTCCTAGATGGATGACATATAATTTCTTGGAAAAACTAAAAATCGTTTTTCTTTAAACCCAACTTGTGCGGCTTCGGTCAAAATATAATAATATATACCCCAAAATCCACCAAGTGTTGCACAAAATCATAGGCCACATTAATAAATAAAATTTATAGATCCCATCATCTCAGCCAAATGTATGACATCCGAATTCAAAGGAAAAAAAAAGCTACATGGCTAGTTCACTCCATTAAATAAGCAAGAACTTACCAATTACGGTCATTGGGATGGATTGACATTGGGCCTTTGGTCTATAGCATCATTTGAAATAAATGAAAAAAAAAAACAAGTTGTTAATAGAACATTTAAACGTAACCGAATCAAGAGCATTGCATACCTATTTGTGATTATAAATTTGCAGTTCTGGATCATTTAGACTTGCAGTTAAAAGCTGCAAAATTGCAGATGTGAGGGATTGCAGTTTTGGGGTCTCTTCGTTAAGAGGCGGTACAAAGGGTTGGGAGGGGAAGAAAGAGGGGTTTTAGAGGAAAAGATGAAAGATGAAATATTTTAGAAGTGGTCTTGGGGGGAAACCAAAATTTTGAAGATATCGACACTTAAAAGATGACATACAAAAGAATACATTAGGGCATGTGTAGTTGGCTTTATGGGGGCGTTTTGCGGATTTATGGCGTCTCATAGTGCCCTCTACATCGCCCCCTTTAACTTTACGGGGCGCTATGGGGGAGCATCATATGTATAACGGGCGTTTTGGAAGAAAAAGGAATGTTATAATATTATTTTTAATCAAAACTTCTTTCTTCTACACCCGATCAAATAATAATATTTTAATCTTTATAGAGCCCCATAAAGCCCATCACCCACTACACACATATTTTCCATAAAGCCCCTCCACTACATATACATTTGTAAGGGTGTCCAGAGTGAGGCGGGGAAATGGGGGTGGGGGGGGGGAGAAGCTTCAAGCCTCTACACCATCCCACATGGGCGTGGAAGGGGGGAAAGCCCCTTGGGCGGGGAAAAGTTGATTGGCGTGGGGGGATGGTTTGGGCCATGTGGCATTTTCTGATTGGTTGCCTTTTTTTTAAATCTTACACACAATGATATTATTCCCTCCACCCTCCCCCCCCCCCCCCACCCCCTAGGTCCCACATAGCGCTTCACCCCCCCCCCCCCCCCCCCCCCCACTCCTTATAGTCAAAATTCTTCAAATTTTATAAAAGATGACATTTATTTAATTACACACTTTTGAATGTCATAAAATAGATGTGTGCCATAGTTCGCATGTCATTAAAGGCATATTTTGTAGTAGTGGGAATACAATCGACTAAACGAGTACATTTTATAGGGTAAACGGGTATATATCACCAAATCCCAAAGTTTTCGCACTATTATTTATTAAGGCCTAGGATGGTCCATTAGGACATACATGGTCTAGTATTATCCATTTTGATCTACTAAGGTCCGAAATGGTCCATTAAGACATATATGCTCTACCATTGTCTATTGTGATTTATTAAGGCCCAATATAGTCCATTAAGAGATATATGATCTACTATTGTTCATTATGATACATTTAGGCCCGGTATGGTCCATTAAAACATATATGGTCTACCGTTGTCCATTATGATCCATTAAGGCCCAATATGGTCCATTAAGATATATATGATCTACCACTGTCCAATGTGATTAGTTAAGGCCCATCATGATCCACTAAGACATATATGATCTAGTATTGTTCATTATGATACATTTAGGCCCGATATGGTCCATTAAGACATATATGATCTACCATTGTCCATTGTGATCCATTAAGGCCTAATATGGTCCATTAAGATATATATGATCTACCACTGTCTATTGTGATTCGTTAAGGCCCACCATGATCCACTAAGACATATATGATCTACTATTGCTTATTGTGACCCATTAAGGTCCAATATAACCAATAAAGAAGCATATCTCTCTTTCTCGTTCTCTCTCCCTCTCTTTATATATATATATATACTAGCAGGAACCCGCGCGTTGCAGCGGGACTGTATGATGCTTGTTTGTTACGTTTATAATTGTAATATTCAAAAATTTAAATAATAAAGAATATATAGTAAACTAAATAAAAGTCTAATTATTTAGAAATTGATAACTTAATTAATTTATTAAGAGATAGTTGAGTAAAGTAATAACATAATAATAAAATTTTGTTCTTTTTTTTTTTCGTTTTGGCTTTCAACTTGCCATATCTTCTGCTTCATCCATATCATAAATTCATTTTCAAAGCAAATTCTTATTTTTGTCAAACGAAACAACCAAAGAATTTGGAATGCAACACTTGTTTCTATCGATCTTTATAAACCCTAGTAGGAATCTGCGTGTTGCGACGGGGTTGCACAACGTTTGGTTGTTACGTTTATAATTGTAATATTCGAAATTTTAAATAATAAAAAAATATATAGTAACTAAATATAAGTCTTATTATTTTAAAAATTGATTACTTAATTAATTTATTAAGATAAAGTTGAGTTAAATAATAGTAAAGTTCTTTTCTTTTTTTTTTTCCCAGTTGATAATCTTATTTCTAATCATGCTTGCCATGTTAAGCAATATCTGACATTTTAAAGATTATGTACCAATTCAAATATGTAAATTATAAAGCATCCGCAAGGTACTTCATGCTTAGTTTTTAAACTGTGAATGTAAAAAAAAAAATAGATTTAAACATATACCAAACAAAAATGTCAGAATGAACAATTCCGGATAAAAGTGAGATAAATCATAAATGTAAAAGAAAAAAACAGAATGAAACGTATACCAAACAAATTGTCAGAATGAACAATTGTGGATAAAAGTGAGATAGTGTAAAAAGTAAACAATGAAACATAGAAATCAACTAAACATAATCATATGTGAACATGTTTCAAAATAAATGTAAACATAAGCCAAACAAAAATGTCCCATATAACAATTGTGGACAATTGCGGATGATAAAAGTGTGATGGTTAAAAAGGATAAAAATAAAAAAGTAGACATCAACCAAAAAAACATGAGATATGGCACTTTTGCATCATAAAATACGCAAGTTTCAAAAGTAACAATACTCAAAACTCAAAACCAACAAACAAGCCACATACTAAATTACCTAAAACTCGGACAACTGCTCAATAGTTAGTTTAGTTGTTAATTTAGAGATAACAACAGAATTGTTCAGTCCTTGCATTTTGTTGATAAAAGAAAGGGCTCGGTTCTTTCCAAGATTACCCTCCATGAAAATAAAATTGCTAGATAAATCCCGCAACTCGACAACTACCTCATTATGCAATGTGACAGACTTCACACCAGCAAGAATAAGGTTATTTGATGCAAAGTTCACATAAACAAATAAATTAATACAACATGACACAACTAAGCATAAAAGTATACATAATACAAAATAAAAATTAACAAAAGCAACTTCAAGATAAGAAATAGAAATATCACATCTCATAATACACTATCTCTAGTGATACACATCAACGATAAAAATAAATTTCAACGAGTGTTTATTCAAAAAAAAATAATAATAATAATCAGCACACATTTATAAATCCTTATTTCCCGCAATCACAAATAACCTTCAATTGATAACTTCCACAGTACAATGTATAGAAGTATAGTGCAAATGTGCAATAGAACATTATTTAGTACCTCAGCATATATATATATATATATATATATATATATATATATATATATATATCCAGCTCCTCTCTATAACCTCTAAATCCTTGTTTCCTGATCAACCCACAGTCCTAAAAAAATTAAATTCAATAAATAAAGCGAAAAGTCTATTGATGCAAGTCTTATACATTACCTGATTTGATCAAACGTTCAATTAGGAATCAAATACAATGATTTTCAAGAACACAAATGGAAGCAAAGTGAGAATAAATAACAAGAAAGTAAATCAATAAGCAAGTAGATAGGCATGAAAATTCAAATGGAAAGCATACCAGTGTAGAATTTGGCGGAACCAGAAAAGATTAAAACTTGCTACCTAACCAATTAATTAACACAAAGCACACGGTCAACAAGAATACTCATCAACCAAATCATATTTTGAAAAACAAAGGAATTGAATCACAAATAGAAGCAAATCAAACATACGAAGAACAATCACAGAAGTCATATTGGGGTTCCCTAAATCGAAATCGTATTCTGTGTGCAAGTGTGCAGAACATATGATTCTTTAATGATCGATTTCAATCGGTTTCAATGATTACCGTTAAAACTGATTGGATGTAAGAATGAGTTGATTGGATTAGAGATGGTTTTCAAAATATGTGGTGATCCTTTACAATGAAAGGCAGAGTGTTGACCAGCGACGGTTGGTGAGGGAGAAGCCAAAACATGGCAGCTATGAAGCAACGATGGGTGCGCATTAAAATATATGGAAAGAAATGTAGACGATCCATATAAACAGAAGGAGCGGTGAGTAGATGTAAGGTTTAAAGTAATATGAAGGGGTGTTCTCAAATTTCATACCAGATTATTAAAATTAAATCAATTGTGTCATGTCATTAATAAAGTAGAAATAGTTGTAATAAATTTGTCTTGACATGTAAATGAAATTACAATGTTACCCATTTATATCAATATGAAATGACTATCTTACCCATCTAGAATGCATTATATAGTAGTATAGATATATATATATATATATTGGGATTGAAAATTTAAACGTGATCTTTTCAACTTTTGAAGTCCTGCTCTAATAGATTTCAGGGGTGTTTGAAAAGGCAACTAAAATTTTTAAGTCAAACTTCAACATTTGTGCTTTAAATTATTGTACAATATGCTTTAACATGCGTACATGTTGAAAATTATATAAAATGACTATTGTGTCCTTTCTATATGCATTATAATATAGTATAGATAATTAATGATCCATTAAAACATATATAATCTCCTATTGTTTTGTGATACATTAAGGCTCAATATGGCCCATTAAGACATATATGATCTACTGGGGATGATCTCGATACTGGTACAGAATGTATCGGTACCAAAATATCGATCCTGAAAGTTCCAAAATTCAGTATTGTATTAGTTCCGAAATTACTCAGTACAGAATGTTTTCTGAAGGTAAAAATCCGTAAAATAACGTTACCCTACAGAACAGAAAGTAACGATCCCAAAAACGGCAAAAAAGTGGATACAAAGTGGTACCGGAATTTTATCGGTATGGTACGATTCGATATATTTTTTCTAAAAAATGTTGTCTATAAAACCAATAAAAAAAGTATATTATAAAAATGTATAACGTAACTCATATGCTTCACATATTATTTAGGAAAAAAAACGAGTAATACAAATACGATTTTAAAAATATAAAATTCGATAATAGTTTGAATTTTTAAATATGTATCATTTAGGCGAAGGTTTTAGGATGAAATATTATGGAGGGAAGTTTTAGAATGAAATATTAATGGGGGAGTTTTAGGAGGGATTTTGAAAGGAAAATAGAATTCAAATAATTTTGTTTTCTTGTATTGTGTAAAGACTAAAATTTCATAATTATAAATGTGTCAATTGTTTAACATTTTGGCCACACGAATTTTTTTTTTATTAATGACAATTGATATCATATCATCAGACACAAAAAATGAACAAAGTGATAATAGTGTGGTTAACAATTATGTAAAGCCACATGAAATTTTGTAACTTTAAGTGTGACTATTGTGTGACCTTTGGTCACACATATCTTCACATGACATTAGCTATCATTTCGTCACAATAAAAGTGTCGATAATTTGACAATGTTTATGGAAAGCCACACAAAATATTGTAATATTAACTATGGTTGTTAGTATAACATTTGGTCACACAAAATAATATATGTGGCCATATGTATTAGCTTTTTGTCACATCATCAAACGTATAAAGTTGTCGTAGATCATATTTGGCAACACTTTTCTGGTGTGGCTACTAAATGTCACAGCTTTTTTTCTAAAGTGTGGCTAAAAGTTTTGAAAAGATGTGTTTTTAGTCATATGATACAAATTATGTAGCCATGGGTCATATTTGGCCACACTTTACTAGTGTGGCTAATAAATGTCACAGTTTTTTTTTTCTTAAAGTATGGCTAAAGGTTTTGAATACATATTTTTTTTTGTCACATTAAACAAATACAGTGACCACATATCCCATTTGGCCACACTTTTTAGAGTTTGGCTAGTAAACGCTACATTTTTTTCTTAAAGTGTGGCTAAAAGTTTGACCTTTTATGTAATGGTCGCATGAAAATAAAATTGATGGCAAAAAATGTTTTGAAATATCATTTATGAGCTTTAGTCACACTTTAATTAAAGGTGTGGCAGAGCATTTTTAGTAAAAGTGTGGCGAAAGCCCTGTTTTGGCGTAGTGTTGATACAATGTACAAAAATAACCAGGCTCACAATTATATTTCATAGGTGCTTGATAGGAGGTCAATCTTAAGACAAAAAAATGTTATGTTATTTTGATAAAAGAAAAATAAACACAACATAAAAACTCTCTACAACCCTCCGATAATCGCAAAAATTAGCCAAAAATTTATGAATATTGAACCAAGAACAGTACCATATAATATGGGTTCCATAATCAATTCAACCTACAAAATAAACTCAAACTTTTGGAATACTGATTCAAGTCTAATTCCATGTCTAAGTGACATCCAACCATACATGTATCTAACTAGATTCAATCAAGAGCCGATGCTTTTCAAAATCCATTAAACCATGCACAACCGAACAGTTGGACATAGGATGTATGATCATCGATTATTCAATGTTACTATCGAGACATGATCCAAAGAAGTTACACTTTGGACGAAAAACAAATTATAATATTTAATTGTTAAATGTTTGTTAACGAAATGTGGTAATTAAATTGCAGGAATTATATATTCACTGAAGTATTTAACGGAACAATTATTTCAGAAATAATTATGGATTGATTGTTTAGCGAAACAACTAACGGGATTATGGTGATTATTATTTAATTATTAATTTTTTTTATCACAAAATCAATTGATTAATTAAAATAATAACCAAGTTACATCTGGATAGTGGGTAAGCGAGCAACAAGCTGCGCCGCTATCCCCTTTTGTGATAAATATAGGTTTGCTATATAAACAACCGAATACACATACCCTAAATACAAGTTTTAGAGGAAACAAACCTGACACCACCTTCACAACCACCACCATCCTTGTTCGCGCCAACTAGCGCGACGTTTGTCGGATCCAAAGTGCGGGTCTTTCAGTTTTTCGTCAAATGTATAAAACCTAAACACCCAATTGTTGGATTTATATAATTGTTTAATTGTATTGTATTTGGATCACTGACGAGATTAAATCCGATTCAAAGTGTTGTTTATAGACTTCCACTACTCGATTAACATTAGGTATTAAAATATATATAAAACTGGATTTATATAATCAAAATATTAAACCGATTCCCAACACAAACAAGTATAGTAGTCATTTTCAACAGGGTCGGCGCTGGGGGTGGGTGAGCCGCACCACAAGCCAAGGCCTGTTCTTTCGAGGGGCCATAATTTTCTGAGGAGGCAAACGTAAACTTCAATGTACGAATCTGCTACAGTCATCATCGTGCACATGACACAATTTCCGACACCACGTAAGACACCTTCAGATCATGTGGCTGATCTTATTGTTGTGGTCAACATCGAGGATTTTGAATACGGACGAAAGGTCAGATATGTGTCTCGTCGGAAACATAGATGACTCGTCTGACACATGACAGTAAACGATGAGCACATAGGATTTGTAGGATTTTATGTACACAAAATTTTTTATCATCTATCTTATGTGATTTGATCGATCAATAAAGCTTATGATCTGAGTCATCTGGCAGAGATAGATGTAGAGCTAAACATGGAGATAAATAAGGAACCCAAAACAAAATTTCCAAAGAGGTGTTAAAATTACGCAACTTGCTGCCCGTCTACATGTGATTATGTAATTTGTCATTTTTTTGAGTGAAAAATAAATAAATAACCTTTTTTGTTAAATAAATAAAAAAAGGTCCATATAAGACGAATTCTCTTGGTTCTCAATATCCATTTGATCCTAGTCGCATATATGCTTAAAAATATGAAAAGGGAAAATTTACTGGCGGACCCTTCTTAAAAATTTAAAACCTTAAAACATATTCTTGTGATTTATCTAAAACCTTATCATTTATATTGAGCTCAATTCAAACCATAACTGATAATCTAAATATTCAATCACCTAATTATTTAATTTAAACAATAACATAACAATAAAAAACATAAAAAGAAAAAACAGAAAAAGAAACAGAGCCACATAACAACTTAGAGCGGTAACACCACTGCCACCACGTTAAAAATCACTCAAGTTTGCATATCTTAATTTACCAAAGGGCCTCTTTTTTCAGCTCAACTGAGACATTTAAATCCTCAGGACCAACAATGAGCTTCAACGCTTTAAACCGAGCCACACACACCCTAGTCCCAGTTCTACAAGTAATCCCAACTCGGCTCGGTTTCTAGTACATAATAAAAGACCCAAGGGGGCATGTTAGCAATGTTAACATAACATAGGGTCTCAAAATATGATTCAACATATTCTTTCTTGGTGAGTTATAATGCTCTACAAAGAGAGGCCACAACTGGCCTCAAGTCATCATCCACTTTGTCTAAAGTCCCACCAGGTCAGGTCTCCACGATCAAACACTTAAAAACAAAACACAAACCGAACCTCAGCACACGATTGACCTTTTTTGCTCCATATCTATCCGTCCAAAACGAATTTTCCCTTTACATGTTTTGTATATATCTCTTACAAATTCCCTTAAAGTTGATGTTTTTCAGATACCCTTTTGATCTTTTTGTCCAAAACACGCAAACCCATCAGTTGTTTGTTTTTGCAGCAAAATCTTGATCTTTTGTAAGGGTATAAAGATGGAAAAATCTGTTCTTGATAGCATAATTCGTAGGTTGGTTGAGGTTAGAGGGAGGCCTGGTAAGCAGGTGATGCTTACTGAGCCTGAAATTAAGCAACTTTGTGTTGTTTCAAGAGAGATTTTCTTGAAACAGCCTAATTTGTTGGAACTTGAAGCACCCATCAAGATTTGTGGTATGTTTTTTTTTTTTTTTTTTTTTTTTTTTTTTTTTTTTTTTGGGGGTTTATGGGTTTGGTTAAATTTTTGATTTTGTTAATTGGGTTATTATCTTTATGTGATTTTGATAATTGGGTTATTATCTTTATGTGATTTTGTTATGGTTAGTTGCATACTCTTGTTATTAATTTGAGCCTAATTATTCTGTTAGGAACATAGAAATAGAGAATTCCTCTTTTTATGCCTTTTAAATAAATAAAAATAAAAAAATATATGATATTCTAGTTCATGCCTTGAAAGATTAAGGTTAAATAGAGTCATAGAATCAAGATGAAGTAATGAATGTTATATTTGCATTTATGTTTAGGAGGCGGCAATTTTGACCCGTTTAGATATTAACGGGTGGATTTGGGTTATTTTTAAAACCGGTCAAACTAGTAAAATATAGAGTTTAACTTAACTATGGAGGAAACATGTCAAATGGGTCGAACAGGTCGATGAGGTTGAAATTTGCTTAAAGTGTATTTTGTAGGCGTAAAACCTCCTAAATAAAAGGAAGTACGGTATTTAAATGCTATCATGTATGTAAATAAATCTTGTACGCGAAATATATTAACTTTTTTGCAGTAAAAAGGTGTCTCGGGCTAACCTAACCTGACGTTATCTGGGCAAAAGTTTACCAACTGAGCTTATTTTGACCTGTTACCCAACTTGCAAACTTAAACTTGTATCATCTTTTTAAGTACATGGGATTTTGACTTTTTGAATTGACCATGATTATCAGGTGACATCCACGGTCAATATTCTGATCTTCTACGTCTGTTCGAATACGGTGGATTCCCCCCTTGTGCAAATTACTTATTTCTTGGTGATTATGTTGACCGAGGGAAACAAAGTCTCGAAACAATATGCCTTTTGCTTGCATACAAAATAAAATACCCAAACAATTTCTTCGTGTTGCGTGGAAACCATGAATGTGCTTCAATAAACCGTATATACGGTTTCTATGATGAATGCAAACGAAGATTTAATGTCAAGTTATGGAAAATCTTCTCCGATTGCTTCAACTGCTTACCTGTGGCGGCTCTTATTGATGAAAAGATTCTGTGCATGCATGGTGGGCTTTCGCCCGATCTTAATAATTTGGATCAAATTAGGAATTTAAGGCGGCCTGCTGATGTGCCTGATAGTGGTTTGCTCTGCGATCTGCTGTGGTCAGATCCTTGTAACGAAATCAAAGGATGGGGAGTGAATGATCGCGGGGTTTCTTATACTTTTGGTGCTGATGTTGTCACCAGGTTTCTTCAGAAACAAGATTTGGATCTTGTTTGCCGGGCGCATCAGGTTTGAATATATTTACACACTGTTTTTTGGTGAGTGGGTTGCGTAACGGGTCAAATCGTGTTGTGGATGAAACATTTGGTTTTTTTAATGGGTTGGAATGGTCCGGGCCGGGTTGACCTACAAGCATTTCTTTTGTCTCTTTCTAAGGTTGTTTTTGTTTTTTTCTTAGTTTTATACAAGATTAGTGAGCTAGTTATGGACTTATGGTCATGGAAACAATATTATTAGCAGGGGCGAACCTAGCTTGAAGCTAGGTGCCGCGTCCGTTGCTACTCAACTTCGCGCGCGTAGTGGAAAATTAATGGAAAATTTGTTTTTTTTACGATATTTGGAAAACGTTACTACTAAAATGAAAAAAATGAAAAACGTTACTACTGAAATTAATTTCTAGATCCGCCACTGATTATTAGTTATTACAATAATAATCTGAATATTTGAATAAAACGATGTATGCGCTAATGACAAGATTTTTGGTGACTTTTAGCTATATCTTTTCGTTTGACCCGTTTGAGATTTGTCATAACTCAAATCAACCCGTTTATGGGCTGAAATTGCCACCTTTATTTTCATTTTAAAAACAGATAAATTAATTTCAGGTTGTAGAGGATGGGTATGAATTCTTTGCGAACCGACAACTGGTAACCGTATTTTCTGCACCAAATTATTGTGGAGAGTTTGATAATGCTGGTGCAATGATGAGTGTTGATGACACACTTATGTGCTCCTTTCAAATTCTGAAACCTGCTGAAAAGAAGCCAAGATTCAACTCTGGTATAAGTTTCTTTGGAAGCACAACTACAGCTAAACCTGGTAACACTCCACCTGGGATCAAGGTAAGTCAACATCCTTAGCGAAATGTCTTTATTACCCTTTGTATTTGGCCCAAAGTGGAAGCGCAAGTAGAGATTTTTTTTTTTTTTTTTTTTTTTTTTTTTTTTTTTTGTAGAACGGCTAAGTTCTTTTAACCTTGTTGTCTTGTGGGACTTGAACCCAGGACCTTCAAACATAGGTGCTCCTAAAGGCTTTGCCTTTACCAATGGGTCACCAGCCCCGTTAACGAGAATACTCTTGATAGGGAAACGTCGATATATTATTGGATGCATAGACTAATGCACCAAGCTCCCTTTTATTTGTGAATTCAAAAGTTGGCACATTTACCAAATATCGAAATTAATTCAATATCAACAACTAACTACTGAAATTTAGTGCATAAATAAACGAGTGAATTGATAAAACTTAAAGATTCACGCGTTTGTACAATAAAACAAAGTAAATGAAAATTACTAAAAATATGTGCTCTAGATGATGGAATTTGCCTCGTTGAGATGTTTTCGTACATTACTTATGGCCCTTAACTCCGGATGTGGCTAGAGTTATGCCCTTTTATTTAGACTGAACGGAGTGGGGGGGCGGGAAGGGGGGGGGGGGGGGGGGGGGGGGGGGGAACACCGCCGCAGAGGGGCGTGGAAGGGGGCGGGAGAGGGGGGCGGGGAGGGTTTCACCGGCGTGGGGGGAGAAGCTTTACACGTGGCAGCTTCTTATTGGGGGCATTTTTTTTTATTTTTTTTTTTAACTTTTAACACAATATAATATTATTTCCCCCCCCCCCACCTCTTCCTCCCTTCCACTCCCCACAATTTTTTTCCCCCTCACAAGGGTCCCACAAGTGCCACATGGCGCTTCATCCCCCTCTTTCCCCCCCCCCCCCCCCCCCCACCACTCCTTATAGTCTTAAAGTTAGGACTTTTTATAGCCTACTTGATGAAAACCGGTCGGGTTTGTGCCAATAGTGTTTTTTTATATCTGTTTTTGTTTATTTTTTTTTCAGCCGTATATGGGAGCAAGAGTATGAGATTTGGAGACCTAAACCAATGAAGTGGACTCTCTCGAAGGCTAAAATTCGAGATATATATTATTATTATTATAAGGGGTAATAATTTTTACTTTTAGACGAGGTAAAGTCGCGGTTAAGATAAATTGGAATGTTTTTAGTTGTTATCGATTGTTGTATTTTAGTTATATGGAATGCGTGTTTATGTATAGGGTTATGTTTTTGTAAAAAGAAATTAAATAAAAAAGGTTGAAGGTAGCGCGGACATGGATAGAAATGGGTCACGTGTCACGCCCACAATCTTTCTTACCTTTTTTAATTTTAATTTCCTTTATTTAAACTTAATCCTATATATTTACTCACGCAGGCGCGCCAATTTCTGACCTCATACCGAAAAACATATTGACCCATTCCTTGATAAGTTATGGGGATAAATAATATGGAAGGATAATTCGCTTGGCTAATGTGCATAGTGTGTTTTTGGTAGATATCTGACCATGTTTATGTGTTACAATATAAGAATTGCCATCTAGTATTATTTTGTAGTATATTTAATAATAAACGCGTAGTATACATGATACGCACACATCATGCATTGTACATCACACATCGGGTTTTGGTACCAAAACACATTGGAGCGCATCACGCATTTTAATACCAATGTCGCCAGTTCTTTGTCGGATATGTAACTCCTCTTTAGTTCTTTCTTCGTCCACGATCAAAACGATCCTTCAATTGGAACTTCATCTAAGCACATAAATTATCAAAATTGGGGTTTAACAAGCGAGGGTGGAAGGAGGAAAAATAAACAATGAATGCGCTTAAAAGGGGAGGTAAATTACAATTATACCCTCATGTGAAACTCACTTACATGTATTTAACGGAAAATAAAGGATGGTTAGAGTCAATGATGTAGTTTGTAACTAATTATTTATATCACGGATACGTTTATACATAAAGGATGAAATTTGTAATTTACTCTTAAAAATAAAGTCTATGCAAGCCAAGTTCAAAAGCAAGCATTAGTAGGGATGATCACGAGCCGATCCGAGCGGGGCGGCTCGTTTATAATCGAGCCGAAAACCGAGCGAGCGTTTTTCGAGCGCAAATTTTTCCGAGCGAGCGCCGAGCGAGAATTGAGCAAAGAATAATTTGGACAACCATAAAATTGGGATGTTTTCTTTGATTTTTTCATTGTCGGTGACAAATAAGGTCAAACTGTCCGATAATAACACTAATATTGAGATCCGAGTGTCCGAGAATTAGGCTTAGGTTGAGGTTGGTGAGAGGATGAACATACTACAGAGAACAATTGTTGTATTGTGACGTAGGATGATATCAAGCAACGATTAGTGATTGACGACTAACAACGTAAAGAAGTCAAGACTGTACCTCTTGACTTATGGTTTTACTATTAAACTTAGTATTAAATTTTTTTATTGGGTTAAGTGGGCTAGTTGAATTTTTTTTTGGATATATTTTAGCGAAATCCAATAGAATGTTATGTATAAAACTATTAATATATCTGTAATTTGTGTCTATATTTATAATTAAACATATAATAAATAAATAAAAATTTATTCGAGCCGAGCGGACCTTTGCTCGTGCTTGGCTCGTTTACGAATCGAACCGAGCCGATCGGCTCATTTACAACCGAGCGGAAGATCGAGCAAGCATTTTTCGAGCATTTTCCGAACGAGCGGCAAGCGATTTGAACAGCCCTAAGCATTAGTAAACATGCATACATAGCCTTGGGGTTTTTTTTTTTTCCAAATTAAACAAGTTCCATCAATAACATAAACAGATTAAATATATGAAAAAAAAAAAAAAAAAAAAAAAAAAACTCTTAACACAACTGATCACTAGAAGTGTGAACATGAAATTAAATGATTTTCATCAAGGTTTCTAATCTATCTTCTTCCACAAGATCTGCTTTCACATTACCAAACTCTAGCCACTGCTGATGTATTTCTTCATTGCATACCACATGTGTGTGAGATAGCTCCTCTACAGAAGATGGCAGCTCACATATTCCTGTACAACCTTTCATGTAAAATTTTCTTAGACCGCCGAGCTTTCCCATGTCGTCTGGCAGCTCGCTTAAACTTAAACAATCGGAAATATCCAAGACGCTTAGCCTTTCAAGTCTTGTGATCGATCCAGGCAGCTTTTCAAGCTTTGTACATGACCGAAGGCTTAAGTTTTCCAAATTAGTTAACTTACCAAATTCCTCTGAAATTTCGCACAACTCGTTGCAGTTTGTGATGCTCAAAGTCTTAAGATGGACACTGTCACACAATAACCCCGGAAATCCGACTAAATCTTGGCAGTAATCCATTTCAAGTTCAACTAGTCTTGGCCAGACAGTGAGGCTGCCTTTACTACTGACTTTTGTTTCAAACACGCTGCCAATTTTGCACATTATAAACGATATTTTCTGCAAGTTTTGTAAGGCGAAAAAGGGTGTACTGAATGAAGAGATTGCAACGCGTTCAAGCCTCATCCTTGATATATTCGATAAACAGCCAATAACGTCGAAATTCTCAATGTGTGATGGGTATAAACCATAGTTTGTGACATTTAAAATCTTTAAATTCTGCATTTCTTTCATGAAGTGTGGCAAAGTGTAGGTTTTTGACTTTAGGTTCAACACCATAACTTCGACTTCACGGAGTTTCATGTCACGCCATCTAAACGAGAATGACTCTCCTGCAATATAACATTGTTAAACAGTTGTAAGAAATGGCCTGCTTACGGTTGTGCGCATATAATGTATATGTGTGTGGCCCTCGGGGGGCAAAAGTAAAGTTGCACTAATTTTAACGTTATTTTACTAATTTCGTGAAAATAACGAATGACGGACGGTTAATCATGCATCAGGTGGTGGCGTTGATAGCCAAAAGACAAGGGGGTACATGCACCAGTCGGGTTTGTCCCGATTACTAAGTGTTATGTGTCTTATGTCTAAGGCTTGATACAAAACCACTATTGAGCCGGGGGTCTCACTGGAAGCAGCCTCTCTATTCTCACGGGGTAGAGGTAAGACTGTCTACATCTTACCCTCCTTAGATCCTACCTTAGCTTTTGCTATTGGTGGGATTAACTGAGTATGATGATGATGATGAAACAGTTGCAAGAAACATAATATGAGGGTGGAGCAACACCTGTGGAAATAGACAATATGCGTGCTTGCATCGGTTCTTGGACTTTCAAAACTGACGCTGGCAGATCTTCTCCTCGCGCGTTTATAATCAATCTTTTCCTCTGTGCAATGGGCACTTCTGGTTTGCTACTTAGGTGAATAGCAAGCTCCCTTAGCAAATCATGTTGTGTGACGTATTGCTGGTCGCAGTAGTTAACTGTCGTGCCTGAATCTTTCCTGACACTAAACAATTTGGTATTAGCTTATAACAGTAGTTAACTGTCGCACCTCAAAAGTCAAAGCGCAGCCTAAGTAATGACGAAAGATGAAGTACCCGCTAGCCACGAGGTTGACAAGATTTCTGAATGAAAGTCTAACGATCTTGTCGATTGTATCAATGCCCTCATTATCATGGTTGTATAAATGCACCCACATATCTAAAAGAGCGCTAGCCGGAATCCTTTGATCTTCTGGGAATAAACCAAAGTCCATAAAATATTCCTTGAACTCTTCATCCAGTGTCTTAAAGCTTCTTTCTAAACGGTTACGTACTTCTTCATTCAAATCTAGAACCGAACTACCTTGGGACAAAGTATTTAGCATAGATATCCATGCTGACTCGTCTCTCCCGTTTAAGGAGCTGCCCACCACTGTAAGGGTGAGCGGATGTTTCTTGCAGCGTTTCACCATCTACAAACAATGGTTAGTCCTCGAATTAGCAACAAGTACAAAAGCGACGTTACTTATTTAGATGTCTACACATTAATCAACACGTCCATAATTATACAGGCCAAAGAGAGAACAGAACAGAACATTTCGTTACCTGATTCACAAGATCACCATCCACAGTAGTTCTTGGTCTCTTTTTACCTAGAGTAAACGCTGAGCGACGAAATAGAATGCTGGCATCTTCATCGCTCAAAGGGTCAAACCGAAACACATCAAATCTGGAAAACGCCGTCCTGGACGTCACCAAAATTTTGCATCCTTTGATATTTAACAGAAAGTTATCAATAAACGAATCGGACCACACATCATCCAACACTAAAAGCATAGGCCTCGATACATTCTCATTCAAAAAGATTCCCAACTTATTTCTCGCATCTTCATCGCTTTGAAAAGCAATGGGTCCGCCAAAGTGATCCGGATTAAAAAAGTCATTAACAATCGCCTTGAAGTTGGGTTCTTCCGAAACTGTCACAAAGAAGACGTTTTCCCCAAATCTATCTGCCCAATTAAAATAACAACATAAGTTAGTATCAATCAATCAATCACACGTATAAATATATCTTATAAACGAATTTGATTCTACCTTGAACGTCAGAATCATGGCATAACATGGTAACCAAAGTAGTCTTTCCACATCCGCCTGCAGCTGCAACAACAACAAGGGAGCTTTCATCATAACCATCAATTAAAACCTTAGCTTTAAGCTTATTTAACGGTTCATCAAATGCCACAATGCCTCCTGGACGGAGGGGGACACGCCATCCTAATCTCCGTCTTTCCAATAATTCACACCCAAATCCTTCTCTTCTTCTCGAAAAAGAAGACGAACAAGAAACCGATAAAGAACTACAACTGCTTAAACCGCTTAACGTTTGGCTGATCCCTTTCACACCTACTGACAAACTATCCATTCTAAGCTTAACATCATTAACCTCAACAAGGGTCTGTTTAATATCCCTTGTCTGATCTGCTTGCACTTCAAGCTGAAAGAATCTTAACAGCTTGTTGTTGACATCTTTCAACTTCAATGAATGAGTAAACTTCTTGAAGAAATTCCACTTGATTTTCAAGCACTTTTTAACGAGTTTTTCGGCTTCTTGGATCTGTTCAATGAACATGTCTGAATGCTGATCAAGTATCTGATTCAGCTTAACTACATCCTTGATGATTGGGGCTACTGTGTCTAAGGTTTGTTGGAGTTGACCAAGTTCTGGCTTAAAGTTTGCTGTAGTTTTTGCTACATATATTACTACTGCACTAAGTTTGGTAACTGATTCTGAAATAAGGGGGTCTCCAATTGCATCCATTGATTTGGTTTCTTGTTGGGGTTATTTATTTTATAGATCCAATTCTGTTTTGACTTTTAAATGGAGGGAAGGAAGAGATCAGATAGATGGATGGATAGATGGATGGATGAAGTTCAGCTTTTTGGTTGGGACTGATTTTCTGCAATATGGTCAACGCATTGTAGTTTGATGAACATAATCACCTAAATAGATAGCTTACCAATTGTCCAACACTTTAGTCTTTAGCCGAATTAGTTGAGGGCCTAAAGTTTCCTATGTGAGGCTTGGGTTCAATTCTCACTATTTATATTTGGAGGACATTGGTGGATGGGAAATGATGGATGACCCGGCCATTGGCTTGGGTTCGAGTCCTGATCCCGACCGGTTTTACCGACTATTTCACCGTCGTGCCTTCGGGCGGGTGAATGGTTGGGTTTCCCGGAAATTGGTGGCAATTGGTGGCCCGGGTACTTTCGAGTACCTGATTCGCCAAAAGGGTGCCCGAGAGTACTCGGAATTGATTCGTTGGCCGTTCAAAAAAAAAAAAATAGCTTACGAATCAAAAAAAGCCAAAATAAATGATGTTGTAGCCTAGTGGTTGCAATGGAGGTGGGAAGGTTTACCCATTTTGTGGGGTTCCTGTCCTGGGAGGTCACAGGTTCGAATCCCACTTAGAGTAGGGTTATTCTGAAATGAGGGGCTAGACCTTAGGGGGGCCCGGGGACCGGACCTGAAGGGTGCGGGGCTTCGTTATGGGTGGTACCGTTGGCCGTTCAAAAAAAAAGCCAAAATAAATACATCCTTCGCGTCTACCAATCAGAGGATTACACGTGTAAATTACTTAGATGCCTTAATTTTTAAGGTCCCTGTGTCTAAACTTTAGACGCGAGACTGTTATTTAGACGTCATCTTATCTTTAAACAAAGTTCTTCGCGTCTAAAGAAAAGGTTATGGCGATGGTTTACAACTATTTTGAATCGCGGGGCGTTGACCTGTGAACCCGTGTTTAAGCTAGCGAAAAGATATACCAAATAAATACGCCTCAAAACCCTTCGTCGTTTATTGATTAGAGTTTGAGCGTTTCACATACCATTGCCGTATTAGAATAGTCAAAAGTAGGGGTGTTCAGAAAAACCGCAAACCAAAATAAAAACCGAAAACCGAACCGTAATCGTAACCGAAAAAACCAATCCGAACAACGAATTTGGTGTTTGGTTTGGTTTTAACCGAAACCGAATTGCTTATTCGATGTTTGGTTTGGTTTATGGTTCTACATTTTTTTTTATTTGGTTTATTTGGATAACCGAATAAACCGGTAAATAATTAATTACTAAATAAAAACAATAATATTTAATAACTCATATATAATATATAAGCTTAAAATATTAAACCCAACCCAAAATAAATAAAGCCCACCAATTTATAGAGGTAATAATCTGAGTATAAACTAGTAAATTAGGGTTCATTTTACTATTTCTAATTTTTATAATGTTTCTGTTTGCGTGGTTTGATTTTTTGGTTTATATTTATTGCAAACTTTCTTTTCGGATTTTGGAACATATAGGTATATAAGTTAGAGAAAAAAAACTTCGTTTCAATTTGGTTTGTTTGGTTGAATTTGGTTTTGTTTGGTTTTAAACCGAAACCGAACTGAATTCAATTTGGTTGAATTTGGTTTGGTTTTCATAATCCTAATTTGGTTTGGTTTGGTTTTTGGTTTGAGGTACAAAATTTTGAAAACCGAATAAACCGAATCGAATAAACCAAATAAACTGTAAACCGAACCGATGAACACCCCTAGTCAAAAGTTGTTAAAAAGAAAAGTTAATTGAAAACCTAGTTGAGTGTAGGGGTGTAAATGACACGTAGCGGCTCGAGAGCTACCCGGGATCGGCTCGGCAAAAAGCCCGAACGAGCCGAGCCCGAGCCTGAAATATGGCTCGTTTAGTTATCGAGCCCGAGCTCGAGCCCTAGATACAAAGCTCGATTGGGCTCGCGAGCCTAAACGAGCCCAAACATAATTATAAGTTATTTATATATCTCTTATAATTTATAGCCACATCTTCAAAGCCCAAGTTCTTATTTCATAGGCCCATTTAATAACACTCGCGAGCCGAGCTTTTGCGATCTCGAGCCGAGCTTTGAGCTTGTTTGAGATTGTTCTCAAATCACCTCGAGCCGAGTCGAGCCGAGCTCGAGCTTTTGATTTTGCTAGCGAGTCGAGCTCGAACTCAAGATTGTATGCTCGAACCGAGCCGAGCTCGAGCCCAGTCAAGCTCGGGCTCGGCTCGGCTCGTTTACACCCCTAGTTGAGTGACAAAAATACCATCACCTTGTTTTTTCTAAAACCAAAATTTTACAAATGGAAAGCACCATGCCACCATCTCTAATCAAAAGACAACCCTGTGAACCATCATACACACGACATTTATAAGAGCCCTAAAACCCTTTAGTCACCAACTATTTAACACACATATTGAAAGCATACAGAAAGGAAGACAAACACCGGTGGTTTCCGACCACCGCATGTGGCTGACGCTTTGACCGACGACAGAACCCAGGGTCACCATCACAACCGTAAACCATCATCGAACCTGAATCCGTCATCTCCGGCACCTACACAAAAGCACAGTAAGTCAAGCGTAGATACAAAAATTCAAGTTTCTCTGTCATAGGTGAAGCTTGTTTGTTTTAGGGTTTTTATTTTGTCGAAATTTAAAACATACAAGTGATCAACCCAACTTAATCTGCTCACCGGAATCCCTCTCACACCAAAACTTGCAATTTAATTCTATTTCTAATAATAAATAATAATAATAATAATAATAATAATAATAATAATAATAATAATAATAAATATATCAATGCTTGGGCTTAGGGCAATATATATTTTTTTAAAACCTCTTCTTAACAGGCCCAAGGCCATCTCAGTCCAAATTGCGATGACTGGCTATCTCATATTGTAAGTTACATACATAGCTGCCATTGTTTCTTTAGATCAACAATCAGCTACAACATTGGGTTAGCCATTACCCCTCTTCCTCTTCTTCATACTTGTTTCATTAAGTTTTTGTAACTCAGCTCTTTTTTTGTGTGCCCACCAACTGTTTGATGAAATGATTCTAAGCCACACTGTTTATGATCCCTGAAAAAGATCCATTTTATACTACCCTTTTTCATGTATCATTTGATGCTTGCTTCATTTACTGCAAAGGGTTTTAATTCATATGTTTGCAGCTGAGTTCTTTTTTTTAATGTGTACTGCCCACCAAGTGTTTGATGAAATGTTTTGAAGCCAATTTGATTAAGATCCCGGAAAAGATGCGATTTTTGTGGCACTGAAATCATTAGATGTGAACTGACCTGTGTGTTTGTAACTTGATCCGTATGGA
This sequence comes from Ambrosia x helenae, assembly GCA_030844895.1. Taxonomy (NCBI): domain Eukaryota; kingdom Viridiplantae; phylum Streptophyta; class Magnoliopsida; order Asterales; family Asteraceae; genus Ambrosia; species Ambrosia x helenae. Next base: position 2,865,946 of record CM061232.1, on the reverse strand, counting down.
CTGTTTACCAGAACATGAATCATTTTGTTTAAGTTAGGGTATGGTTGTGTTGTAGATAAGAAGCAATGGCGTCCCGCTTACAACTTCCGGGAGATGATTCGGTTCTGTTACGTGTAACTCATTCTAATCTCAAGACATTCTCTTCTGATGTTAGATTCTCACTTGAGGTATCCTACTTGCTTCTCATGTTTCTCGATTTTTTTTAACATTCATAATTAAAACCAAATGTAGTTTTAAGATTTACTTGAATCAAATTGTTATTGCTTCAGTAGAAACCAGTGTAACTGTTTTTACTTTTGGTATGATTTATTCTTTATGTAAATATATAGTTGTAATTCTTCATTTCTTTTCCGGAGTCCAGCGGTTTCTGTTTGTTGAAGCATATGCTTCGGTGTGATCTGTTTTCATCTTGTTAGATCGATATCAAAATTGTAACTAACTTGGCTTTAAAATGCATGAGACGCCCTAAGGCGGTTAGGCCTCAAAAGCTGAGGCGCAAGCCTCATGTACGTGAGGGTTGCTCTATGTATAACCAAATAAGCTTTATGTAAAAGTAAAACCAAAAGCTGCATCTCTTTAATCTCTTTAACATATCGGTCTTTTTGTCATGTAAACCATTTATAATTACTTCACCCATTTGGTTGTTTTTAGATATTAGCTTTATACAGACCCTAATTATGACTCAGATGTGCATGAGGTGTGGCCCTAAGGCTTTTTACAGATCCCCTCGCGTGCCAAGCTAAAAAGAAAAAAACATGAAATTGAGTTAAGATGCTCATGTAGCTCCCAAAATTATGTTGTAACTTGTAAGTTGTTTAGTTTTAGTTTGGTTTGTGTTGTACGGGATTAGTAATTGATGATCTACATCAAGTTCCTAGCCTTTTCCAGCAAATATTAGATCTTCACCATAGTGAATCTTAGTGCTTGAAAAATGATATATGGCGTTTTCTTTCCAATTATTCTCTCAGAGCACAGTAGAAGCTGTTAAAGACAAACTATGGAAAAAATGTGGCACTGCTGTTGCTTCAATGGGTCTTGAACTGTATGATGATACTGGTGCTAAAGTATCAGACGTAAATGATAATTCACGACCTTTTGGCTTTTATTCTCCACTAGACGGGTTAGTTTTGCAAGTTTTCTTTTCAATATTTCTTTCTTATATTTGATAAGAGCTGTTTCCATGTTATGATTTACTTAACATTAATGTTTCTCTGCTTACACGTATTTTCTCATTTACCTGCTTACATCATTTCCAGATATCGCCTGCATATTATTGATCTTGATCCATCATCTGTAACATCTGGCGGTTGGCTGGAGGATACTTCGCTGGTGGAGAAATACAAAATTTCTGATGAAGCATATGATAAACTTGATGGTATTTCTTTTGTAGAAGAAAAATAAAATCTTGTTTAACATAAATTGTTTGTGTAATTTAACATTTAAGATAAACTTATATGTTTGCAGGTACATATAGAAAGTTTAAGGAGAAGCTTGGACCTCGAAATACTTCTACTCAGGGATCCAAAGTAAGCCAACGAATTTTAGAGGGAAATCATACTACAAATACTACTGTGTGTTTTACTTTCGTTTTGACTTCTTTTTTTTTTCCCGCATGTTTGTGCAGATGAGTGATGATTATATGGAAGATATTTGTGCAAATATTAAGGTATGCTGTCTTTTGTTATTTGTAATTATTATACTTTGGCATTAGAAGTTTCAAAACTTCCCTTTCTTCAGGAACTGCTGGACCAAAACTTCCCTTTTATAGTCTAATGAAATTTGTAACATTAATTGAACTTACATACTATCCACTATCATCATTACAATAACATAATGACATTGAGTTGGGCCTACAAGATTCCTAAATTCCTTTTTATAGTGTAGTTCAGATCCTTGACAAATAATCCAATATTATACTCAAATCGTACCTTTGCAATTTTCAAGGAGTGGAGAAAGTATTAAATTCGAATTACCTTGCATTGCAAGATTCCCACTTAAAATCACCAATTTTTCCATTATCATTATCTCAGAAAAATATTAATGCTTGTAATTTGGTCACTTCTTGTACTTCTCCTTTCTCGACAAGTCATTTTTTTGTTTAAATCATATATCACTTATCAAGTCAAACATTACAATTCCTTCTTGTGCTGATACAGGTTGGAGATAGATGTCAAGTGGAACCAGGGGAGAAAAGGGGTGTTGTGAAATATGTGGGCCGTGCTGAAGCTCTTGGACCTGGCTTCTGGGTTGGAATTCAATATGATGAACCATTGGGAAAACATGATGGCTTGTAAGTGAAGTCTAAATCACTTAACCTTTAATTTGTCTGATTTTGGTGTTAAAATTATTTTCTATGTTTTGTTTTCTTCCTCTCTAATATGATACCTGCATTTATAGTTTATCCTTGTCAAATCTCAAGTAATTTCTTTAAAAATGTCCCAATTGTTTTAACATTTATGATTAGAGGTGGAAAAATGGTGGTTTTGGCAACAGGTCAAAGTGGGTCCAGCCGCTCTGGTTGGGTTGATCTGCCAGACAGTTTTTGTCTATTTTTTTAATTTTATAAACAATTGATATTTTAAATGACTATTGAGATATTTTATTCATATAATAATGATCTAAATTTTGATAGAAAGGTATATGAGTTTGTATACTGTAAGCATGTGAATACAGTTTAGGAACATTTTGCCCTATTTGACCTATTTCCTTTATATCTTACTTCTATTTGAATTGCTTGTGCTGATGTGGGCAGGGTGAAAGGCACTCGGTTCTTTGAATGCCCCCCACTTCATGGAGCCATGGTTAGACCAGATAAAGTAAAGGTTGGTATTCATATTCGACGTTTTTACTTTTAAATAGGTTGATAGGTTCATGTTGTATCTCTAACGGGTCAAGTGGGTTGAACAAGCCAAACAGATTGAAAGTCTTCCAAAGTGTGTATCTAATGCATACAACCTATTAAATATTTACCCGTTTTGACTGTTGACCCATTCTATAATCTGCCCAATTGCCCTTTATGTAGCCAAGAGTATTTATCAACGTTTAGCAAAAAGAAATGTTCATTTTGTTAATTTATCAAAGTTTCCTTTTTTATCAAAACAATTTTCTTTCTAGTAAAATTTGCTTATAATGTGGAGATGTCCCACGATAACTATGAGTTAGTTTTTTTGGCAGTTTTTAAGTTTTAAAGAATAAAGATACTTATTTGTCAAATTTTATATATTTAATTGTCATAAAATTTTCTATGGTTTTGGATGTTCTGCAGGTTGGAGATTATCCTGAAAGAGATCCCTTTGAAGATGAAGAAATCTAAGAGCAATATTAGCAGGTCCTATTTTCGAACATTATTTTGAAATATTAAATGATTCAAATGTTCTCAGATTATGATCATAGACTTGTTTCATGCATCTGCTCATTTTGTTTATAAAAACATGATTTTTTGTGTGTAGAATCTATAACATCTTGTATCTTATGAGCCTTATGGATTTGCTGGCTTATATGCATTTTATATTAAAAAAGCATATGATTCGTCTTGCTTGATGGGTTATTACGTTTTACGAGTTTTCTTATTAAAAATCTAAGGGTGTTTTGAGTGTTGATGAGGCGTAAGGGACTGGGTTGCAAAAACATACGGTGGTTTGGACGACGAAAGAAAACAGTGTCGGAAGCTGTGTTTTTTTTTTATCAATGAAAGGTGGTGACTGGCGGCTATGCTCTTTTTGTTTGCAGACATTTTGATCTTTTGAGTCAATTCCCTTGACACCGACCCTTGGTAAGCCACTAACCGCAGTTACTTGTAGCATAAAGCAAGATGTCGATCATAAGCCTGATTAAAACAACCAGGCGACGGTGAAATGATACAAAAATTATTGAGCAAAGGTGATTTGGTTGCTTTTCGTGAAGAAACGACTTGTAGGGGGCTTATTTCTTGAGGTTTGGCTTGTTATTCGCCGAATTAACAGACGAGATTGTGCCTGATGCTATGAACAAACACGCGACCATGTTAATAGAGCAAACTGCAAAAGGACATAAATATACTAGATATTTAAAAATTTAAAAACATGTATATAAATAGGTGAAATAATCTCAAAAGATGTGATATGTGAAAAAACAAAATTAAAAAAAAAACAGTTAATTAACTGTAACCAAACATGATTGAAAAACATGTACAAACTATGAAAAAAAAAAAAAAAAAAAAAAAAAAACTACAATTTCCTACTTTTAGTTGATATTGACATTTGACCTTTAATATGTGAAATCTGGGATGATTAAGCCTGGAATTTTTGTGATTCCCAGTATTCTTCACACAGTCGGTTCCTATCAATTGATCGAATACCCTGTTGAACGACATAAAACCATTGTTTTATAAAAATATATAACAAAAAGATGGTTATAACCTTTGATTTTGCAAAAGAACAGGTATGTTTTATAAACATTCATGATTACCTGCAAGATAAAAGGTGACGAAAAACCGAACATTTTCATGCCGTCAAGACTACCAGGAGGTTGAAAAGGCGGAATATTTGAGTTTCCTAATTTATGTTGTTCTGAGATTTCATGATTAATTCTTTCGCGCACCATTTCCCAACATCGTACCGGTGATAAATGGATAAATACTTCATTCGGACAATTCTCTAGTGAAACCTGTGAAAAAAAAAAAAAAAAAAAAAACATAATGGTTTTTTTATTAGTTTCGGGTGGATGACTTAATATCGACCCGTTTACTTACAAAAGGACCCATTTATATTATGCTATTTATCTGCAAGAGGGACCAAGGGGCTGGGCGGATCTATTAAGGGCACAGGAGTGCTTGGGTTACCTCTCAACGTTCTTGGCGAAGTGCAAAATACCCCTCTATGTATGGTTAAAAAAACAAAAAACAACTCCCTTTTATGAATGTACTGTAAAAAAAAAATTGGATACCCCTGCAGTTTTTTATAGAAAACTAACCAAAATAATGGGTTAGATGGGTTGAACTCCCCAGCCAACCAGGGTTGAAGCTTGGTTCTCAAATCGGGAGGGGCCGGACTCAATTTTTTTCGGTCGGTAGTGGCAAATCGGCGGGGGCCGGACTTAACCCGGACTCGATTTACCTACGAAAATCGCAAATTTATACCACTGCGCCAAAAAACAGGGGGGGGGGGGGGGGTTGTTTGGATTTAGGGTCAAGTAAATGAGTAGAACAATATCATAATTTGCAAACTGTAGCAAAATTGAAAGAAAGAAAAGAAAAGATTTCCATACCATAAATAAAGGTCTACCCAATCCAGCATCCAAGATCTCGGAAACATAGTAGCACATTTTACTGGGATCGAATATGTCCAAGCATTTAACCCTACTCCTGAATCCTGCAAAAGATGCAACAGTCAACATTAAGTTTTTCTTGTGGGGATCAATCATTTCCCCCCACACGGCAATTTCGACTCAATTACTTATTAGTGGGTAGGACGCCAAAAGTGTATTTTTAATCCGACGGTGCAATAAGACTTACCTTTAGGATAAATGGCCTGATTGTCACACCATAACTTTCCAGATTGCACAACTCCAAATTCCAAAAGCTCGACGTTGCACTTCTCTTTGACACTTGCGCAGTCGCGCATTTCTTGGTGCGGCCCATGAGCAAGAAACGCAGGTGCAATAGTTCTGCATGAAGGTACCTTTTTTTCCTCGTCGCCATCCTCATCGTCGCTAAGGATAACAACATCGCTATTTCCCACAAACGAACGATCATTTTGAGGTGATTTTAAGTAATCTTTTGGCTCTTTGGCCGGCGATCCAGTTGAATGTAGCATTTCTTTATTTACATGATCAGTTAAACAGAGCCCGAGATCTTTTTTAGCCCATCTGTAGATTGCACTTAATTTGCCTTCTAAAGCTTCAACCAAAACTCCTAATTCACTCGTATCGTAACGGAATAAAAGATATTTGGAGCCCGATGAACACGAGCAAAACTGATTTGCATGAATCAAGCAAGAATACTTTTCGGGCGAACAATTGTGACAACCAACGGCTGATAAATGCAGGTCAAAATAGCAAACGCTGCATTCTCTCTCGTTTATGGAGTCAAAATTGGCATCCATTTTCAAAGACTGAGAACTTTTGCAAAGAAAATCCCGTCTCACACGCTCCATCTCCACACGGTCCTATATACATACAAATATTTGGGATAAGAATGTTACGACCATTATTAAAAGCATAGTTAATAGCCATCGCCTCTTGCGCCTAGGCCCATTTTTTAGGCAAGGCGAGGCAATTGAGCTTTAAGTCGCGGTAATTGCTCTTTCATTCTCCAGGTGACGGTTTAGGCGCAAATTCCTGCCAGATTCCCCTATTCTGGAGAGTTTCTAGCCAAGTTATAATATTATGGGTAGATTCCAACCAGATTTCTACTTTTATCTAAGGAAAACTACTTTTATGCACTAATAAACTAATATTTCAAAACTTTTGATACTAATTAGATGCAATTAAATGTTATATAATAGCTTTTGTTTATTTTATTTGAAGAATAGTATTATTTTTCTAATACATAGTATATTTTTACTTTTTTTCTTTGTTCGCTTTATTTATCTCAGGCCATCGCTATTTTTGCGCCTTGCGCCTAGGCCCCAGGCGAGGCCTATGCGCCTTGGGGTCGCCTAGCGCCTTTAATAACTATGATTACAAGCTTAACAAGATTCATGTTTATTTTCACCATAAAGTCAAACTAGTTACCCAACCTGCCCAAGCAGCCCATCTTGCCACCTCTACTCTATAGCCTCACAAACACAAAAAAGTTTGACTTTAAAGGTCAAACAAGAAATCTAAACCGTTAACATATCCCTAGATTATGTTGTCACAATTTTGTAGATGCTTACAGAATTGGACCACTCTCTTGTTTGACCTCAATAGTCAAACCAGCATACTGTATGACAAGAAAAGAAGGTTTGACCTCAAAAGTCAAACTAACTAACTAGACTAACAAGCATATTGTATGACAAGAAAATTACCTTGAGTGTTTTTGATAAGGTCCCATCTTTCCCACAAACATCTTTCCATTTCAAGTTGTCGGCTGCATTTTTTCGAAGTAAATTAATTTCCCACTGAGCTTTTACAGCATCTCTTGCAGCCCCAAGTAAAAGTTTATCATGAGAAACTGACGTTTTTCGTGCCTGCTCACGATACAGATTAACCGCAGTATGCCCATGTGGCAACCAATCAACTGGTGCCACATTGACAGCCTCTGCACAATTGAACCCGCAGTTGAACCCCGCATGATATGACCGAGGAAAAGTCAATACAAATTCACCCGGATTTTGCCTGCAACGGTATATAGGAACACCCTCGGATTTTAGTATTGATGGTGAAAGCTGTGTCACCTGAAAATTAATATAAGATATTGAATAATTATATTTATATAATCAAGTAATCAAAGTATACTCTTAATTCTTAATTTATTTATAAAAAAGCTAAAACTTTAAAGTTCAAAATAAGTACTTAAATCTACAAACTCACCAACTTATGAAGCAGATCGGGTTGCTCTGCAAAAAGATTTGGTAAATGCTTTCTCATGGCTACTTCTAACTTAACGGCATCTTTTCCCGCTACACCGTACCACATTTTTGGGGCGCCCCAATGCAAATAATTGATTGAATACATGTGATGATCTTCAACATGCTGCAATAGTGTAACACTTTTATAATGATCAACAGGTATTATATACGTTTATATAATGGTGCAACGTTTATGTACAATAATGTTGCGTAGAGGTGGTAATTTCAACCCATTAGCTTTATAAATGGGTCGATTTGAGTTATGTTTTATCCGCGTGTAAAATATTTTTTTAGACTAAAATTCAATCATTCTATTAATAAAGCGCAAATTACATAAGGACAGCAGGTAGACAGACAACAAACTGCGCCCATTGTGTACTTTCAATGCATTTAACCTTTTAATGTTTTAAGGAAAAGAAATATATATTTATTGTAAAAACAATAGTCTTTCTAATAATCAAGCTAATTATTTATAAAAGATTTAAAACGGTGTTTTGGACCCGTTCCGACTCATTAAAAAGTTCACATTTTGACCCGTTACGAGACCCATCCATTTTGCCACCTCCAAGTACGTGTAGATAATTTTAACTCACCCAACAAAAAGACGAGAAGCACATTCCGATATACAACCAAGGAACCAAAACACCTGATATATCACAACTTTCATATTTGAGTAATGACCCCGGAAGCCTTGGGAAGTTATTCAAATTCCAACCAGATTTAACATATGCTTCATCCGAACCCGAAACTTGAGAAGAGACGGTGGGAAACCCACTACCAAGCATGCTGGTTTCCACATCCGCGCCATAGAGTACCTACATTGAAAGTAGTTTACATGAGACACCTTTTTTTTAAACAACAAAGAGATAATATATTAAAAACACCATTTTTTTACAAGTGGGCGGCGGGTAAACCGGCAAAGAATGACAAGGGATATAAGGCAGTCTTTGGATGTGTTCTGAAAGTGATTATGTTATACCGAATAATCATATATGGTTTGCTGTAATGAAGTGTTTGGATGTACTTTTGTAGTATAAAGTTGTAGTAATCACATAATCAAACATCTATTAGTTTCAAAAAGTTAAGATTCATTTAAGAAATAAATAGCAAACTACCTCGATTTCTTCAGTAGGATTCTCTACCATTCGCCAATATTCACCCTCTATGTTTTCCGCTAGAGGTTCCCATGAATCTTGGATATCGGATTTTCCCTCATTTTTTCTAAAATATTGCCTTTTAAAGTCATCTGCATATTTCTTGAATTCATCAAGAGTGAACTGCGGACCAGACTCAAACCCAAAACCAGCTTCGTTGGCCACCGGTTCAGCCGGATTTGACCCATGTGTCTCATGGTGAACCCCTTCTTTCGACCCTCTTCGGCCTTTTTTCTTTTTGTGGTAATTCGGTCTAAATATTTTTCTCATGGAATCTCTATTTTGAAGCTTATCAACCCTTTGAATTCTTGTAGAAAATGTTGAATTTTCCCATATGTTTTTTTGTTTAAGAGGACATGGAGGCTTCCATGATGAAGGTGGAATGATCCGACATATGCCGTATGATTCTGCTTCGTTGCGTATGCTTGCAATGTATTTTAAAGTATCCTCAAACTCCTGAACCAAAGTAAAAACATTTACTAATCTTACAGGAAAAGTGTAAATCCTAATGAAACGATACATTAGGTTGCGGTTAACGGTTCGAATAAAAAAAAATCTAGCTAGAAGGGGAACGAGTCAAACAGGTTGAAAGTCGGCCACATTCTTCTATTAATGTATACAACCTCTCCGATCATTTATATTCAAAATTCTAAATTATCCAACCGCTTGACCAGAGCCCGTTTTGACCCATTACCCAACATGCTTGACCCACCCACGTTGTCACCTCTAATTGTAATGAATAAAAGAGAAATTGTAAGAGTCGAGTTATATTTATCTCAGTAAAACCAAAACATTTAGCTACTAAAACCGATCAAATGGTCTAACGGGTCAAAAGTAGACCAAAGTCTATGTATAACACACTGATTAATTATATACCTCTTCAGTTGGGTAATATACAGGAGCCTCAGAAAGATTTGGGACCCGAGCTTCTTCCGGATGCCATTTTGCAGTGACCTAAACACAAAAAAATTTGAACTTTAACGCATTTATCTTTTTAAAAAGAAGAAAATTTCAGGTTGCAAAAAAAAAAAAAAAAAAAAAAAAACCTTTTGGCAGTTGGTACACTTTTCACACCCACGGATAACCCCGATTGGTAGCCGAGATCGTGAAATTTGATCCTGCATCACCAATGTTAAGTCAAATATTTGAAGGACAACAAAGCCATAAAAAAAAGTTGAAATTTTAGATTTTAATAGGAATATTACAATATGATCAAATGGGTTAGAATCAGATTCATCTCCAGAACTGCAATCAAATCGATTATGGGTTATTTCTGATCTACGCCTCCTAGACCTCCTTAGTTGTTGATCCTGACTGCACATATGTACTAGTTCCTGTTTGGCTGTCTGTGGTGCAGGACCACTTGTAGTGACAGAAGACGTTGATGTGATTCCGTTAGCGTTTGTTCCGAAAGCTGTAAATGACTCGAACCCCGGTGGAATCGATGGAAAGTCAATGGTGTCTTGTTTGACTTGATGGTTGAGTAGTTGTGTTCCCATTTTGAATATAGTGCACAAGATGGGCTTCTTAAAATTTCTGATAATCAAACAAGAAATAGGACATAAAGATTGAAGAATGCAAATCAATTGAAAAACTTTGGTTGGTATTCTTGAGTTCTACAAGTGGCGTTTTTGACCCATTTATTTTTGTATCATTTGGTTGTGTTTGCCTTAAACGGGTCAAATCTAAGACGTTATTGAGAAGATGAATGGGTCAAACAGGTTGAAGTTGTCCAAAAGCTATCCCCCCCCCCCCCCCTCTCCAAAAAAAAATTAGATAAAGAAGGTTTACAAGTCAACTGGGCGGATCCAACGCAGCCCCGACCCATTTTGACCCGTTTGGCACGCTCATCCTGCCAATTCCTTCCAGAATCTAGAATTCTAGATAAAGAAGGTTTACATGTAAGGCGCAGATTCTCTAAAAAATTAACAATTACACCAATGCTCTAAAGGAGTTGATACTATCAAGTCTGCAACTGCGTTGAATTTATTTCATCGAATTAGGATCTCATTAGCTAACGTAACCGATGATTAAATGGCGATCTTAATGTTTGGATCTTGCAAGAACATCAATATCTTTATGGTAAATTTATTTTCAATTTTTCACAAAATTATGAAGCTATCGCCATTCGCCACCGATCATATCAATTGGAAAATAAATATAAAAATAAAAGGTTTCAAGAACTTACATATCCTTTGCCCAAAAATGCAGCTCAAGCCCAGATGTTAAAGATGGCTATAATCTTGAATTTATTAACCCTAAAAATAAAACAAAAAATAATAAACCAGTAAATTTGATATTCAAGAACAAATAATCTATTTAAAAAAACATATACCAAACCCGACCCGACCCGACCCAGATGCACAATTGTATCCATCAAGAATCAAACAACAAATCTATGGCAACAAAACCATAAAACTGATCAAACCAAACACATATTACAGACTTACAAACATAAATTCATCAAATCAAAAGGCTGCATGAAACATATGGATTAAAAAAACTCAAATAACCCGACCCGACCCATTAAGCTTAATTGTACCTGTCAAGCTTCAAACAATCAATATAGGGCTACAAAACCATAACTTGATCAAACCATGCACAATATTACATACTTACAAACATAAATTCATCAATCCTCAAATTGCATGAAACAGATAGATCAAGAAACAGCCAAAAAAAATTACAAATTACATTAAAACAAGAAAAATAACAGTTTTATAATACCTTTGTAGTTAATCCTATGTAACAACACACCACATACTAAAAATAAAAATAAAAATAAAAAAGTACATATTTATTTATATTTATAGCTGTGTGAGAATTTATTAAAAACCAAACATACTTTTTGGATTAATATGAAGAAAATCAAAGTGTGAAAGAGGAAATTATGGTCAAATTTTATTAATATTAGGGGGTAAAAAGTTATTGCAAACTGTTCCAACAAAACATGTTTATCATGAAAACTTGAATAATAATAATAATAATAATAATAATAATAATAATAATAATAATAATAATCTTGATTCTTAAATTTACCTATTATTATTATTGTGTTTGTATGCCAAAGATGGATATGGGTTCAAAGGGAAGTTAATCTTTATTCCAAGTTATTCTAATCATGGAAGAATATTAAGTATTAATCCAATCAATAACTTATTATTATTATTATCCATATAAGTTATGGTGGAGTTGGATTGATGGACGGTCAAGATGGAGACTTTGTCGTGAAATATTGTACCCACAAGGCTACAATACAATGGGCTCGGATTTGCCTGTTTCATTGCAAGACAGGAAAAGAAAACCAAGGTTGTTTGAAAAAACAACAACTTTTGGATAAAACTAGTATTATATTATTTATTTAGATTAAAAACATAATATATTTAAGTTATTTTATAGTACTAGTATTAAGCTCCCCGCGTTGTTGCGGATGGTATAAAACTGTACTAAATAGCATCAGTGTCACAGCCAAGTGCCAACGGCTAAAAACATTAAAAAAAACTCAGAAAAAAAGATATAAAAAACGAAAATAACAAAACTCAGTGAAAAGTAGACGTAAAAACGGTGAACCACGCACGCCCGTTGCGGTGTGATAATGCGCAAAAATTAGAGCAAAACTTAAAACACAGCGTGACCGTTCAACGGGAAAAATAAGGGTAAAAATGTTGAACTACATACGCGCGTTGTAACGTGTCAACTTGAAAAATCTGGATTGAAACATAAAACTAAAAATATATTTAGAGAAAATTGCTTGAATAGTTCCTGTGGTTTGCTTAGATTTCTCCTTTAGTCCCCAACTTTTGAAAATTACAGGTATACTCCCCAACTTTTGACATTTTTTAACTCGGATAGTCTCTGGAGTGGATGGAGGTTAAATAATCCAATTAAGTAGGTGTGAAATTACTAAAATACCCTTGTGATTAAAAAATATAAAAAGAATCAACGTGGGACCAACTCACTTCATCTTCCTCAACCCTTCACCTCCACAAACCACCACCACCACCACCCATCTCCACCTACACCACCACCACCACTACCACTGACATCCCAACCACCACAGCCACCACCCACTTCATCTTCCCCACCCATCACCTCCACAAATCACCAACACCTCAACCATCTCCAGTCTCTATGTAACATTACGCATTAATACTTGTACGTTACCATTATTTTGAATAAAAACGTCAAGTTTCATTATTAATATTCGCCTTTAAATATTATCGTGACGCATTTGGAGCCCTAATACTATATTATTTATATATATAATATACATATATATATAGTTTTAATGTCAAAAAAAATAATGCTTGGGCCGGGAATCGAACCCGCGCCCCAAGCCGGGTCACAACCTCAAACAACATCACCAACTGAGCTACACACACACTTGGTATATTTCCCAGCGCATAATTGTTATATCACGACCCTAAGTTCTTCACAGTTGACTTGGAAAGTCAACTGTGACACAATCTACCATAATTAACCATATTAGACGCGTGTTAATCCAAATTAGGAATGATTGGAGACTGGTTGGTTGATTGCGCGTCACTTACACGCTGAATTGAATTCAGAATCATGCCAATTATACATGTTGACGCGTCATCACCATGAATACACGGTCAACTTTCCAATCGTGCAACCCAGACCCTATCCCTATAAATTGGACATCACAAAACCTTCTCACATCGCCGAAAACTCTCTCACGATCCTCAATTTCTGTTATTAAACATTCATTCGAAGCTTTTAGTTCGTGTTTGACTTTCTGCTTTGACTGAGCATTTGGCACGATTTCGTGTTTGTAAGTTCTATTTTATCAATGGGTTTTATTCTTCGGCAATCACACAACAATAACCCTATGATTAATTGGGTTATTGTTGTGTAATTTGATCAATTGATAAATCTAGGGCTCGAATCGTTTAATTTGGGGATGAACACATTTCAGTACGTGGTTATATATTTTAAAGGAACTGGAATCAAACACAACCACTGATCTAGATCAAGTGGTTGTGTCTGATGTTTGTTTGTATGTGCACGCGGGTTCGAGTCCCATTGAAACGGTTTTAACATTTTCCTTTTTAAATGAATATAAATATGATTTTCCTTATTGTATATAATTAATATAATCTGAAATCAAACGTTCTCAGGGTCCAGCCCAGTTGGTGGCTGGGCTTGTGATTTAATACACACGAAACGGCCAAGGGCCCGGGTTCGAACCATGACATCAACAAACATTCTTTTTAATTAAGTATATATATATATATATTCCTTTATATTTTTAAAAATTCATTTTAAAATACCAAAACTCTTTTATAAATTCTACAAAAATTATTTTATGTTAATCTAGTGAAAAAGTTTAACATACAATTTTTAGTTTTCAAAAATTTATTTATTTAATATATATAATAAATAATTCAAGTTTATTCTATTTTATTTATAAAATTCTATAAAAATATCAAAACAATTTTATAAATTTCCACAAAAATTATTCTGAGTTTTTATAACAATAAACTTTTCTGAAATGATTTTTATTTCTGAAAAATCATTTATTTAATATTTTTAATAAATTTTTGTTAGTTTTAATCATATATAAATCATAATAAATTCATTTTTCAATATTTTTGCACCAAAATTTTATATAAATTATTTCTATTTATTTGGAACAGAAATACAATTTTTAATTTAATAGTTCTTTAACTTTTGTATTTTTAAATATTAAAGTTATATTTTAACAATTTGTAATAAATAGATTTAATATTCTATTTTTAAGGAAATAATTTTATAAAAATTATTTTCATACTTAAAACTTATTATTGTGACCATCTTTAATTTAAATTTTATAAAAAGACTTTTGTTTATTTATTTATCAAATTTCTCTCAATTATCAAACATTTTAATTATTAATCAAACGAGCACTTATCCCCAATTTGAAGCCCTAGAATATATTTGTAGACTAGAAAGACTTAGACATATTTATTACCTTAATTATAAGGTAATACTTGGCATTGTTGGGCAACACATATTCTATTTTTCACAAGACATAACATTTTGCTAAGGTGAGTTTTACATAGCCCATTTTCTATTTATCACCATTTTTGGGGTGAAACATGTTATAACATTTTATATGCAATTCAATCATAAAGTGTCTATGTGTTTTTCTATGTTGCATTATGTCTTAAACATGACTAGGGTAAGCACAATATTCTAGCATAATCATTAACATTGATCAGCCGACGGTATACAATGATAGATCTATTGGACTGACAATCTCACCCGGATACGTGCCTCCTACAAAGGTAGCGTGGGTGATTGTTATCGCATAACATAATCGATTGAACCATGAGCGTATGGGATGTACCACAATATAACAGTCACAAGGGTTGATTATGCACTCGATTTACTTCTAGTATGTTTTCACATATGGACTAGACTTGCCATGACACTTGAATTGTACAAGTTTTATTCGATTATCAAAACCTATGTAATTCTCACCAACTTTTGTTGACCCAAAAATATTTTCAAAATTAACATGTTTCAAGTAACAACGAAGCTGAGGCTTAGAGTATGCATGAGGATTATTATGAAGTTTATTTTGAAGTTATTGAAGTTATTGCTTTATTTGTTGTCATGTATTTGGGATTTCTAGACAACACTTTATTATGGATATTTATATTATGAATAAATTATTTAAAATTTCAATTTATACCATGTGCTACTGAAACAATCATCAATACGTGACATCTCGATGTTTCCGCCATCGGTTGGGGTGTTACACTCTGTCACCGCCTCCACATAAACAACCACCACAACCATGGTGGTTGTCACCGCCTGGATCACTTATTGGGGTAACCCAACAATAGTAGTGGATATTTCTTCAAGCACAAAACCCTAATCACCTTTGATAACCTCCAATTATACAGCCAAAGTAATCCAAAAATAGCAGTGAGAAGTAGAAAATATTGTTCAAAGGGTTTACAGTTGGGTTGGCAAGGCAGAGTCGATGATGAAGGATCTGAACGAATGGGTTGGTGGTGAGTGAAGAACGAGTATGATAGAAATCATAGAATTTGGTTATGAAGTCTGATAATAGACTTTACATGTTGCAGCCGCTGAATCTCTTGACCATATTTTCACATGTTGTTTCTTCTCTTCGGGTGTGTGTATGGGTATTGAACATGGTGTAAGACGGGGGTGGTTATTCTCTTTCAATTCTCGGATGTTCTCACATTTGTCGACTTGCGAGCTGGATCAAAACAAGGAAAGCAGATACTTTATGGGGTTATGGTGATCACTTGTTGGGTGATTTGGCAAGCTAGGAATAAACGGATCTTTCAAGGTATAGAGCCGAATGTGGTTGAGGTGACGGCTAAGATTAAATCTCTGTCGTTTTTGTGGTACAGGAGTCGCTCTAATTGCGCGTCTTTAAAATGAGCTAATTGGATTTCAAACCCTTTGTATATGTTGTATTGATGTTGTTGGCAGTCTTTGTTTTGAGGACGCGTCTTATTTAATGAAGTTTACAGTTAAAAAAAAGTATTAAGTATAAAAGATTGAAAGTTTGTAAAACTATGATAATTTAATGTTTAAAAAGTAAATGTGATATTATAAGGTTTTGGATGATTTGGGTATCAAAATTTTCCAAATAGAAAATTAACCAAGATAAATTTTGTATACACTGATTTTCTTTATATAAATAATAAATATAATATGTTACAAGTTTATTCTTCAGGAGTGTTCCCGGATACACAAATCTAATATAAAGTGACAAAATGTGTGTACTATAAAAGGAATAGGCCGCTTTTCATGATTTGTTTTTTGTAAAGGATCAACACTCGATAACTCATAAAACCTACTTCTAATTCTACGTGTGCAGCTCTTGCTCGAGTGAAGTTTCTATACCTAGACATGATTAATGAATTACTTGAACACATTGTGTTTTTTTTCATGTATGAACAACAACCCACTAAAACATCGTTTATTTTTTTTCGTATTTTGTATAACACTATAGTAATCGTTGGAAAGATAATAAAATGTTTGTTAATTTGATGTAATTTGTTTTAAAAAATTGTATATAAAAGTTATGAACGTTGGTAAGTATATTGTGTTTAATTCTATCTTCTATCACAAGTTAACTTTTAGCAAAGTGTATATCCTCTAGCCACAACAAAAGGGTTAAGATATACAGAAGTGTGCTAGCATCAAAATAATCTATATCTATATACATATACTAGCTGATTACCCGGGAAGGTCCCGGGGTTAAAAAATCTAATATGACTTAATAAAAAAATGATAAAAGAAGAAAACATACCAAACGTAAAACTCACTAAAAACACTTTTTCCCGTTTTTTGTATAGAATTATGGTGCTCGTTGGAAAGATAAGAAAATAATGAAAAAATAAAGATAAAAATATTAATTAAATATTTGAAATTTTAAGATAATATAGATATAGATTTTATTTAAAAAAATAAATTTTTTTAAAAAATTATCTTTTATTTAAAATAATAAATTCAATACTATCACCTCAAAGTGCCACATGGCACATTCAATGGGGGGGGGGGGGGGGGGTTAAGGCCTCCATTGAATGTCACCTCATCAATATTCAATTCTTTTATTATAAGTTATAGATAAGAACCCGATTTAAAAGAAAAAACATGTTTTTTTTTCATGTATGAACGAAACCCACAAAAACAGTCGTTTTTTTCTCCGTTTTTTATATAGCACTATGGTACTCGTTGGAAAGATAATAAAACGCTCGTTAATTTGGTGTAATTTTTTTCTTTAAAAAATCTCATATATAAAAGATATTAACGTTTAAAAATTATGGGAGGAAACATAAGAGAGAAAAATTTACATTTGTTTTTAATTTTTTTTCTTGAAATAACTCAATTTAAATTTAGTAGATTAGGTTTTATATTATTATTTTTTTTTTATTTGCCACATGGCTTGACACATGTCACACTTAAGGAGGAGAATGCCTCCTTGAATGCCATGTCATTAAAATGGCTTTTTTAGGCCTTCATTGAATGACAACTCATCAATCTTCAATTCGTTTATTATAAGTTATAGATTATAGATACTAGCTGATTACCCCGGGAAGGTCCCTGGGTTAAAAAAAATCCAATATGACTTAATAAAAAAAATGATAAAAGAAGAAAACATACCAAACGTAAAACTCACTAAAAACACTTTTTTCCCGTTTTTTGTATAGAATTATGGTGCTCGTTGGAAAGATAAGAAAATAAGGAAAAAATAAAGATAAAAATATTAATTAAATATTTAAAATTTTACAATAATAATTAACATTTAAAAACGTGAGAGGAAAATAAGGAAAATATATTAATTAACATATTTGAAATTTTAAAATAATATAGATATAGATTTTTATTTAAAAAAATAAAATTTTTTGAAAATTTATCTTTTATTTAAAATAATAAATTCAATACTATCACCTCAAAGTGCCACATGGCACATTCAATGGGGGGGTTGAGGCCTCCATTGAATGTCACCTCATCAATAATCAATTCTTTTATTATAAGTTATGTGACAACTTGCACCCTTCCCTTTTCATAAATGTGCATAATTGGTCCCTCAACTATTTCAAAATTTTCATTTTTAACCCTCGTATTTCAATAAGACCAATAGTCACAATTTAATAAAACTTATAATTTTTTATAAGTAAAAGTATTGCACGTTTTATACTCGCATCTACACCCGAGGACGTATGTTTAAGACCTTGATACTCAAAACCCTTAATTTTCGGTCCTAAAACAACTTAGAAACTGAAGGAAACAAGTCCAGAACTTAAAATTGATTAAATTAGAAAATTTGATTTTTTTTAGTTCTCGCGGTCCGCAAAGACAGTCAAAGTCCTAGTCAAAGTCCGAGTCAAAGTCCTAGTCAAAGTCCCGGTCAAAGTCTTAGTCAAACAGTCAAATAGTCAATTCATCATGAAACCTTACTTTATGGTGTTGACCAATTTTAATTGCTAATTGAATCCAAAACTAGTATAAAAACCCACCTATGACCCATTACACTGGGCACCTCTAAATCGATTGTTTCAATTTGATTAAACTTTCCCTCATACCTTTCTTCTATAGTTTATTACTTCTACAATTGAAGCTTTGATTATAAGCTCTTGTAATTGGCGAATTGGAAGCTTGATATTCTTTCTTTTTCGGTTTTTATTTCTTCAAATTGGACCAGCTACGTTGTTGAGTCTTTGGGATTCGCCTCACATACATTCACAACGCTTAGAGGATAATCCAGCTTAGCGAATGTGAGTATATCTTTCCCCTTTTTCAGGTTTTACACTTTTAGGGTGACTCATGTACGCTTATTACTTCACACACTTAATCATGCTTTAATCTATATTCACAATCGCAATTCTTGTATGTGTTTTACTTGTTGATTCGCTGATAGTGTGTACTTATGACCTTAATCATTAACCTGGTGTGGGCCTAACATAGCAATAAATAATACTTGACTATTGTTATGTGTAAACTACTTGCTTTGTCGCAAACTATATATAATCATACTATTGGGCGACTACTATACATATATACTAGATATCCCATTATTCTTGGATATCATTTCTACTCTAAAGGTTTGATTTTGGGTGACATTTGTACATAGCTTGAACACTAAATTGTAGACAGTATAACACTTGAATTGCAAAACTCTTTTTCTACTATATGTATTCAAAACAGGGTATGCTCACCAATACATTTTGTATTGACAAAATTATTTTCGTACATGTTTCAGGTTATTTATGAGACGACTTTTTAGGTTTTGGAATTTTTACTTAGATGTTGAGTTCATTGTATTTCAGATTTAGTTTTCGCTTTAGAATTTTGTATCTTGTAATTTTTTTCAATGTAATAAACTGTTCAATATAATCTATTTCAAATTTACACTTTAGTACCATGAGCTATTGAGCAATCGTCACCTCGTGACACCTCGATGTTTCCGCAATCGGTTGGGGTGTTACAAGTTATAGATAAGAACCTGGTTTAAAAGAAAAAACATGTTTTTTTTCATGTATGAACGAAACCCACAAAAAATAGTCGTTTTTTTTTTCCGTTTTTTATATAGCACTATGGTACTCGTTGGAAAGATAATAAAACGCTCGTTAATTTGGTGTAATTTTTTTCTTTAAAAAATCTCATATATAAAAGATATTAACGTTTAAAAATTATGGGAGGAAACATAAGAGAGAAAAATTAAAATTTGTTTTTAATTTTTTTTCTTAAAATAACTCAATTTAAATTTAGTAGATTAGGTTTTATATTATTATTTTTTTTTTATTTGCCACATGGCATAACACATGGCACACTTAAGGAGGAGAATGCCTCCTTGAATGTCATGTCATTAAAATGGCTTTCTTAGTCATTCATTGAATGACAACTCATCAATCTTCAATTCTTTTATTATAAGCTAGCTGATTACCCCGGGAGTGTCCCGGGGTTAAAAAATCTAATATGACTTAATAAAAATGATAAAAGTAGAAAAAATACAAATCGTAAACTCAGTCATACGGATTATTAATTCTCATTTGCGTTCACTGACACACACTCCTGTGGTGGCTGAAGAGTACAGATGAGGTTGCGATGAGAAAATTTGTTGTTTTCAGGAAAATAATAAGGAACATCTTTCATTGAGTGCACAATTATGTGTCTTTAGTGAACAGCTCTTTGCCACCAATATATGCACTAAGTTGACTAAAGATTTTATCACCTGATCACCACAATTTCCATGGCCTTATCTTCTCTCACCTCGTTTCTTGTGTGCCAGTACCTAATGGAGTGCTTCACCCATGTCATGTAAAAGTAGACAAAAGATATTAAACATTGCGCAAAAAACTTGTTACTATTTATGCTAAATATAAACTTAAACTTAATACATAAAACCACTACCTCAAAAAGTGATAATTCGTCTTCATCCTCTCGTTCGGTTACTCAATTTACCTGCAACAACCAAAAAAAAAATGAAATCAATTGATAAATGTACTCTGGGGTTAAGACCACATATTTCCCCTTCATATTCCCAGCCGGTCGTTCTAGACATTAAAAAAAAATATCTTTAACCAAGCTCCGTCGGTAGTACCTGCCATTTTAGCATTTATGTGAGAGTTAAAAAACTATACACGACCTCTTAAATAGATAAGTTAATTATGAAGTAATCATACCGTAGATTGTCTTCATTACCCAACTTCACAAAATACACAATACACAATCATTTAGATAACTTAAAATACTTTAAAGACGAATAACATATATATAACAATACGGTTGTAGGTAATAGCATATTGGATATACATTAAATATTATTCTCATCAATAAAAAAAAAGGGGGTATTACATAACATAAACAAAGATAAATTGCAGAAGACCTTTTTTATGTAAAGAAAGAAAAATTGTATGTACCTCTTGCTATCGTAGATGTGAATATTAGTTAATGATTTAGAAAATTGATATTATGGGTATTTATAATCTTAGGAGAATAATTTAAATTTTAGTAGATATATGTTAATTTAAATCGAAATATATATTTGTTTTTTAAAATTTAGATATATTTGAAGATATATCTTCAAACTTTAATTTAAAAAAAAACAAAAAGAATGCACCACATGATGCCACATGGCATATTCAAAGGGTGGGAGGTTCCTCAATTGAATGCCATGTCATCATAGTGCAATTCTTTTATATATAGTTACTAGCTGATTACCCCGGGAAGGTCCCGGGGTTGAAAAATTTAATATGATTTACTAAAAAATGATAAAAAAATGATAAAAGAAGAAAACTCAAATCACGAAAAGCGTAAATAACTTAAACATAATCAATCTTAGTTAAAAAAAACATTTATTTAAAAAGTTAAAAAAATAAAAAGAATAAACCATATTAAACATAATACAGTATTAAAAGGATAACCTTCAACATATAATCATCTTCACGTAATTTAAAATATGTTACAATTTGACTTTGACTTATATAGATGTAGAATTCATGATGGGGGTTGAAAAATATAACATTTCTAATAATATTAATACTAATAGTAATAATTATTACTCTTGTAATTAAATAAATAAAAAATAACCTTGTTATAAGGTGACACCATGTGTTGCAGTGTTGCGTGATTCGTTCTCCTAACTTCTCTTGATGAAGTATACCTATCCATCTTTAGAAGAGTAAAATTCCAATGATAGCATGGCGATTGGGCTGAATTTCAACATCGTAGATAAGAACCTGGTTTAAAAGAAAAAACATGATTAATGAATAACCTGGACACTTTGTGTTTTTTTTCTGTATGAACATAACCCCACAAAAAATAGTCGTTTTTTTCTCTGTTTTTTATATAGCACTATGGTACTCGTTGGAAAGATAATAAAACGCTCGTTAATTTGGTGTAATTTTTTTATTTAAAAAATCTCGAATATAAAAGATATTAACGTTTAAAAGTTATGGGAGGAACATAAGAGAGAAAATTTTAAATTTGTTTTTAAATCTTTTTTTTCTAAAATAACTCAATTTAATTTTAGTAATTGAGAATTGAGAGATAGAGAGATAAATTTAGGGTTTTATGTTTATGTTTATCTTTTTTTTTTAATTAAAAAAGGAAATAATTCAAAAAACATTAAAATCTTTCAATTATGATGCCACGTGGCAGTTTCATGGAGAGGATGAAGGCACCATTGCACGCCACGTCAGCAATGTTCAATTCTTTTATATATATTAATAGATAGATTATAGATTATAGATATTGCAAAGAGATTAATCTTACATGTCATAATATTATGCAATCTCTCCTTTGAGAGATGTCACATGGGATGTGATGTGGTAACTCTAAACCAATTAAAAAAAAATATATGATTTAACCTAATCTATTATAATATTTAACCTAATCTATTAAATACCTAATCTACTAAATCTAAATATTAAACCTTTATTATTTTCTCTCTCGTGTTTCATCCCATAACTTTTAAACATTAATATCTTTTATATACGAGATTTTTCATAGAAAAAAATTACACCAAATTAACGAGCGTTTTATTATATTTCCAACGAGTACCATAGTGCTATATAAAAAACGGAGAAAAAAATTACTATTTTTTGTAACCCGACAGGTATTGTGTCGGGTTTGGGATTAGTTTAAAAAAATTGTGGGTTTGGGTCGGGTCGGGTCTGGGATTAGGTGATACCCGACCCGATTACCCGAAACAACATACCCAAATACCCAAACTACATACCCGATCATATAACCATGAATTTTTTAACGCATCACATAACCCTTAGACTAATGCGTTCGATATTTCAATAATTATTTTTTTTCTTATTTCATGCTAGTTCTTTTTAGAATGATCGATTACAAACTTCCGAATTTATTTGTAATGGCACTAGATTTATACCCCGGTGCAGAGATTCGTTTTTTTTATATTTGAATATGATATCTTATGGGAGAGATTTGTTTAAAATAATAATAATAATATATTTTATTATGTTATATTAGATATTTCAACCCGAAACGCTCCCGGGATAAAAACTAGTAATGTATATATAAAATGTAATTTATCCAATATAAACATCATTTTTAGACTTCTCTAAACTAAATAGCCTGTATCCACCAAACAGAAGTTGTCACTTTAGCTTCCCGCTGAGACGGCTAGAATTTAGCCTAGCTACGTTTTTAGTGAGACGGCTAGGATTTAGCCAACATTTTTTTTTCGAGGCGGCCGAATGCCTGAGACGGCTAAGTCTACCGTTTTTCAAGGTCAAGCAGTCAGAGCCTGTCTAACGTTTTTAGAGACCCTAAGCGAAGTACGAAGTAGGGGCCCTTACTAAATTAGTATAAAAAACATCGATTCTAAGAGTTGTTACCCTATATCAATCACCAAATTCACAATCCCTCCTTTTTGCATTAATTCAATCAATCAACCGGTGCCAATAATTATGTGAATCAATTCAGTATCAAAAACTATCAATTAACGAATAGGGATTTGGGTCAAAGAATTATGTAGAAAATTGCCTATATATATATACAGATCTCTAAAAAATAGCTGTTAAGCCATGCCATTAATTATTATAGACATTAATGGATTTCAAAAAAAAAATTATAGGCATTAATGTTAATGCATTAGTACAGGTCAACAGTTTGAAGATATGTAATTAGCAACCCTAATTTAGGTAGGTTGAATACCGCATTATATTGGGTTTGGTTATTATAGTGGGTTTTTTTTTTATTTCTTAACCTTGGGTCTAATACACATATATCCTTATAAAAAAAAAACTAAAAATTAAGAGCCCTTATTTTATGGTGGCCCTAGGCTATTGCCTAGTCTAACAAGCCCAATGGGCTGGCCCTTGCAAGCAGTCTAGGCGGCTAAGATGGCTAAGCCTCCGCTTTTTGCCTAGGTAGAAAAAGTCTTAAAACATAATGTCTATACTAGCAGCAATGCCCGCGCGTTGCTGCGGGTGCGTTTGTTTTGTTGTTACGTAGTTGTTGGGGTTTTTAGTGTAAGCTTATCGTGTTTGTAAACAATTTGTATATCGCCGCGTGTTGTCGAAGAGAAAATTTAAAAAACATATCCGTACCTTAAAAGATAAGCATGATCAATGGCAAAACTATAAATCAGATTTTAAATCTATACATATTGCTATTAAAATACTTGTTATTTGTTACTAAAGTTGACTAACCCAAATAGAACACTCACTATCAGTTTCAAAAGAGGAAAAGTATAAGAATGACAAAATTAAAAAAAAATCTTCAAGAGGGTTTAGAACCTGAGTCGGTTTGTTTTGCAAAGGTGTAAAACCAGTTGTCTAGCACCCATTATTTATTTAGTTATGCCGAAATTTCACCTTGTGTTCATATGAAAAATGCTATGAACTGATAACAAAAGGAATTAAACACGGCGTCTGAGATGCGATTGGGAGGGGTGAGAGCAATTTCAACAAATGATAAGTTGTCGATGCCGACAAGATATGTTTAGGCGATTGAGTGGGATGAGAGCAAATTTAACAAATTTTGCCTCATACCTAGCCATACATATAACATCATTCTCACCTATAATATTACAAGACAATAATAAACTTCATTGCAGTACAAAATAAAGTAAACATTGCAGAGACCAGCTGAAACTGAATTATGTGACGGTAATCTGTAAAGAAAAAATATAACATAGTTACATGATTCTTTGTATATTAACATACAATAATGTAAAAATATATAAACCATCGACAGTGAAGCGCCCTCTTTTTTCATATATTTGAGACATGTTAAGGACTCAATTGATGGTCTATTGAGATGGCCAAGATCAGAAATTGTTTGACTTGGTTCTTGGCCAAGCATCATGATTTGAGAGCAACGTTTTCATAACCGAACCGGACATAAATCGGTCTATTTTATTGGTTCACTGTTCTTACCAGTCAAACCAAATTTAAGAACCCGATTTAATTTTTTAGAAATGTGGTCTATATACAATTTGTAACAAAAAAAAATCCAAATGTTCAATAAAGTTCAAAATAAAAAGACACCAATTAAAGATAAGGAAACTTAAAAACATTAATCATTGAGTTCATCACCATAAAATATAAATTATTGTCTTCATACTCTCTATATATAAACATTCAACTTTTGTTCTTTTCAATGAATATAAGGAAGTTGGTTGTAAACTTGTAACTTTCACACATGATGGTTTGTAGCAGAGCAAGTAAATGACAATTCATCAACTCTACACAACCAGTATTTTATTTGGACTTGTCCCACATCGACTACTTCATAAATACTCAACCATCTTCTTCTCTATTAAAGTTGCCTCCCACATCGCCCACCAAACAAACTTTGAGCTAAAACTTTGAGCTAAGAATCTATAAAATAGAGATGATACCTCTATTTCTCTAACCCGGACAAAGTTGTTGGGGCTGCTTTCCGGTTCAACTCTGGTCTAAGAAAAACGTTTGGTTATTTGCATAAATGGTTCTAATGAGCAAAACGGACCGTTATTATACCGATTCCCGGTTAAACCGAGAGGTCCGGTCCAGTTTTGAAAACACCATTTGGAGGTTAATAAGACAGAAGGCATCCATCATAAGCTTCCATTTGATACCCTGGTTTGGACCCACCACCACTGCAGCAGTTCTATGATTATGAGCTTCAAAACTCCATATATTGGTTAATTCAACTGCATCAATGGCAAATTAACAATCCCAATAAAGTTAGATTTTTGAACTTCTTACAAGAAAGTTACATTGTGTGGTAGCATTTTTAACTTAGCATTCCACAAGAAAGTTAGATTTTTAACTTGTGTTCACCACAACCAGATGTTGGAACCAAAACCTCCAACATCGGCACATTCCCCTAAAGGGTTTGAAGACCAAAAAGAAAAGACATGAAGGAGGCGGCAACAATGGTACAACCAAAGCTGCAACTATCGTCGCCGAAAAGCAATGATAGAACCGACCAACAAAACCACAAAGCCGAAACTGTTCAATATTGTATGGAAACCCCTGTAACAGCGAGGCGGCGGATCCATGATTGCCACCATCGCTGCCGTGTATCATCAGGATCTAGAGAAAGTTTAGTTTTGTGCATTACTTCATCTTTTCTTCTTTAAAAGGAATGGCTTTGAAATCAATATCCATGGGACAACATTAAGTGCCATGATAGGAGCAATGACTGGCACACGAGTAAACAATTACGATTTTGTTTACAATAATGAAACACTTTGGATAATGTGAGTAAAGAAAAAGCTGGAAATATATATTTGGCCCATAAATAGCTGCTTGTGTTCTAAATTATCCAGGGGACTAAGAAACATGTATATCTTTACTGCAGTGAAATGTAGTTCGCCAAATAAACAAACATGGTATAGATCAGCTTGAGAACCAGAGCACCATTGATGAGTAATGAAAAGTAGCCAAACAAACAGTTGAAAAATGTTATCTATAGGACTACTTGGTACCAGGTAGCTTACCAGATGTCTGTCACTCGACTATTGCCTCCATTAACATTTACCTTATTAGCTTATTCCCTTATACAACATATCAAAATTTAAAATAAAAATTAGACCCATGTTTGTTTCGTGAAAAAATACTAACAAATTACAAAATCTTGGTTCCTAGATATAACATAAAGAAACAAAAAAAAAAAAAAAAACCCTTGAATATTTGTTAGATACTGTATAATTCTTTTTCATGGAATTTCTACAATAATCTAAAACTATAACATCGCAATATTACTAAGCTAATGGTTTCTTGGATATTTTCTAACCCAATAAGATCTTGCAACACTTACTATAATAATAATAACGAATTAATGATAAAAGATTTGATGACAAATTTAGAAAATGAATACCTTGTATAGAATCAGTGGAGAGATTGATAAACGTTTAAAGCCTAATCCTTTGTCGGATGCCACCATCGAACACCACGATTTCTGCCGGAACCCTAACCTTTCAAACGAATACTTCCTAAACCACCATTGAACACCACAATTATTACATAATCTGCTTTGATACATATAATAACGAAATTTATGCCTCTGTTCATACTATGTGAAAGTAGTTTAACAGCAAAAACAAGTTAGCTTTCTATTTTTTTTATATTATCATCAGACATTAGATGGCGTAAGGTTTATGAATTTCCCATACCAGTCTTTGTTTATGTTGGCAAACACCATCAACATCATCACCGGAGAGGTGCCTCGCCAATGGATCGCTGGAGGCCAAAACAGGATCTCTCTCTCTCTTATTGATCTCTTTCTCTCTATGAATTGAATTGATGGGTGATTCAATTAAAGATATTGGTGCAATTAAAAGATGGGGGCAACCATTGGTATGACAGAGATGGCGACGGTTTCAAAGGTTGGAGCGTTTTGGATTGTAGGTCTGGAGAAGGCAAATGACCACTATGAGGGCAGGGATGGAATAATGAGGATAGTATTGTAATTTTGTTTTGATATTGTAAAGAAGGAGGTGAGTGAAATGGCTAAATTACCCCTCTAAGTGTCTTAATTGTCACAATTATGCCCATAATACCCTTAAATTTCTTGCTTAAATATGTTGTACATGTTGCTTATTAAGTTGTGCGCCCAGCAAAATTACTTTTGTAGCCGTCACTCCTCCTTAATAAGATAATATAGATAAGTATTTTTGTAACTTTTACTTTGATTTAATACACAAAGTTGGCGTCTCCATCACACCATGTCTTTGATCATCCAAACCATTAGATAAATTTGGGTGAGAAAAGCAGGACATAATATTATCATCAACTCCTCCAACCAAACCAAACCTACCCAACATCACCAACCATCAAACTTTATCAAACTAAAACATTAATCTTCAATCTTCAATCTTGAACTTTAGACACATCTAGCTTGTTGATGCAATGGTGTCACAAGCACATAAAACACTCCATTTTATACCACGGATTCTCCTCAACTTCATGCTACTGATGATCTTAGTTTCATCAACCTCCAATCCGGTTTCGCACTACACGGACTTCGTGTACGAGCAATGTCGAAACGATACTAGCATTCCACCCACGTTGGTGTCATCCCTCAAACAAGAACTTGTAGAGAAATCCACTAAATCCAAGTTTTACCAAACTAGCTCTAGCGACGACTTCGTCGCTATATCGGGCAAGTTTCAATGCCGGCATGATCTCACTACGGACCATTGTCATGATTGCATAGTAAAAACCGTCAATAAACTAACATGTACGTCAAGTTCTCTGGCTCGGGTTCAGCTCAAAGGCTGCTTCATGAGCTTAGAGCCAGAACCCGAGCCAGAACCTGACAATGGAAGAATAATGATTGATAACAAGGGTGTGGTAGGTGTTAGGAAAGATTACTTGCAACACAAGAAATGTGGTGAAAGGAGGTCATGGTTGGAGGGGTTGGGGGAAGTTAGGGATGTGGCTTTTGAAAGTGTCGCTAAATGTGTAACGAGTAGTGGCGTTGGGTTTTGCGACCAGAGATATGAGGGGATGTATGTGATGGGACAATGTGAGGGGAGTTTGGAAGGGTGTGAGTGTGGGGAATGTGTCAGTAATGCGTTTCAAGTTGCTCAAGATGAATGTTGGGGATCTTACTCAGGAGAGGTTTATTTGGAGAACTGCTTCATTAGCTTTAGTGACTACCAATCGCATAAAGGTAGTAGTTATTCGATTATAGCGACGACATGTCGTGGCTATATGTCGTTTTGACCTATGACAACATGTCGTCGCTATAAAGGTTATGGCGAAATGTTAGTATGTATAGGTTCTCAAACGCCATACCCACTCATCTACTGAACGTACCCCTATGTGAGGGAGGAATATTTTTTTATGAGAGAAAGTACGTTTAGCAACGCCTTTTATGAATTCAATTAAACCTAAAATGGTACTTCATGGTGCGTAGATACAGAAGTATGAGTTATAATTAGGGATGAGCATATAGCCCCGACCCCCGAATACCGAACCGATACCAATCCCGTACCAAACCGAGGGTGTTCGGTATCGGTATCGGTACCCACATTTAGAGGTTTTCGGTTTCGGTATTTTCGGTATCGGTATGGTATTGGTATTTTAAGGTAAAATACCGATACCATATCGGTACCGTACCGTATGTTTTCGGTATCAGTATTAGCTTTTTGGAGTCTTCGGGATCGGCATTTTCGGGATCAACCCATACCGTCCCGAGCTCATCTCTAATTATAATATATTAATATTTTCCATGACACGATTATAGTGACAGTTTTTATGTGTCACTACACATCTGTCACCGTATTGTAGCCAGTGAATACGATATTTAGCGACGAATTCCATTGTCATGTGGTGAAAAATGTTTACTAGTCATCTTGTGTTCATTTTTTTTTTTAAAACAGGTAAAGGTGCTGGGGGCGGTTCTGGAAAGGTAGTAGCAATGGTGATGGGTGTAGCTGTTGCTATCGGTCTATTGTCTACCCTCTGCTATTGCGTCAAATCTGCGACAAGCAAACAAGACGGTTAGTTCGTCATATAATGTGTCTGCGACTGTCAATGGTGTTTATTTTCGAAAAATAAGATGAAATATAACATATAGCTACAAACATCGTTTTGTTGGTGCAGATTGGTGAAGATATAATATGTAACATGTAGACATGAAGCGTTCTGCTAGACTTATTCGATCAAATATCGATCCGTTCAAAAATATGTTTGTACATATGAACTAGTTCTATTTGTTGTCTAAGAAAATTATTTACAGCATGTGTAGTACAAGAAGACATATTAAAAGGTATAAGACCCTCCGTAGTGGGGCGTTTTTTTTTCGAAATTTTAGTAAAATAGCGCCCCCAACACCGGAACAGGGGGGCGCTATTTTTAAAAAAGTGGGTGGGGCTTTATATAAATAACGCCGGTGACATATTGCAAGACCCAATCATATGGTGACACGTGGCGGGCCTTTGAAATCAACCAATCACAATCACAATCAGGGGCTTTATAAATAAAGCCCCACCACTACACCCCTTTTTCAGTTTCTCTCTCCACGCTGACTCAGCAGCCACGTGGACCAATCAGGAAGGGGGGCTTTATATATAAAGCCCCCCACTACGCATGGTCTAAGTAGTTGCATACATTTAAAAGTGTTGCCAAAAAGTGACATGAGGAAGTGTTATGCCTAGTTCATATATAAATCAATCACTAAAAGTATTCTAATATTTTAGTGTGAAGGATGAGGAATATGGGTGCACAAATAAAAATAAAAAAATCAAGGATGTGAGGTAAGTTCATCACTACCCATAAGGTAATGCGGGACGGTCATCTCACGCTATCTTATCACATCCAATTAACCTTGTCACTTCAACTGATCACATTTTATAACATTGTGATACACGGGGTGGTGTATCACAATCACTAACATCACTAAATCATTCTTCACCAATAAAAAAAACCGAACCAATCACAAAATTACGCCGTATCCCCAAACACACATTTGTCACGGTCGTGATGCGCGTCTCAACCGTGATGATTTTTTTTCCCATTACATGGGTGACGAGGTGGTGTTAGTGATGATCATGACCATCACCAGTGGCGAAGGTTTGTAGGGGCCGGGAGGGGCGGCCGACCCCCCGGATTTTCGCGCAGAAGTTCCGATTATATAGTATCCGTATAGAAAATTTTGAAAATATAGGGTTTCGACCCCCCGAAACTGGTTTTCGACCCCCCGAAACCAGTGACTTCCGAACCCCCGGTGACTTCCGACCCCCCGAACCTTCGGGTCAAGCTTCGCCACTGAACATCACGGGTGGTCTATCATGGACCGCCCCATGTGGCCTAAACAAAATGGTGAATAAATAATGATTTGTCGGAAATGTGTAGGAAAATAAAAATTAATGTTCAATCGTTGATCAGTTAGAGATTTACGTGGTGATCTACTAGTAATAGTTACCCTCTACTTGTAGAATGCAAAATGTAAAACTAAACCCTTAACGTGCCAAAGTACAAGTAATTCATAAAGACAAAATACGACTAAAAATGTGAATAATCATGCCGTTTTACCGACGACGCCTTTTTGCAAGTCTGCACAATACTCGAACAAGCTCCCATCATAGCATCGCCTTACCGATTCTTTCGATAGAAAGCCTTCTGAGTCCTTTGCAAGCATATAAAGAACTCCCCATTCCAGCTTGCTAGCAATCCTATACGTGTAAAAGTTTAACCAAGCATTACCGACACAAAGAAACCTCATTAGTGACAGAATAAAGCATCAAATGACAACAGCGACCAATGATCGTCGCTAGGCAGTTGCTAATGTTTGCAACCCTTTGATAGTTTTTGTATAAAAAACGAGGATAGAGTATGTTACGTTTTTAGTTTTTATTTATCTCCTATTTGTCTATAGTAATTTATGGTCGCAATGACATGTGGAGGAATCCAACTTCTAGCGACAAAAGCGGACAATGGTACATAATTATATGCTGTAAAGGTCGCTTTACTTTTAGCGACCAAAGATTCCCTTCCTAATGAGTTGAGAGAGAGTACATACCAGCCAAAGAAATCGAAGGCATTGCGGCTCGAATCAGTCATATGCCAAAGTTCTTTGAATGTGAGCTTGTCCGTCTTCGTGTGAGCGTATTTGCTGAAAATGTTCTCAAGGTTTGCTGGAACAAACCTGACAAAAAACGGATCGTTTTTTTAGAGTTAATTGCCAATTTAGTCCCTGAAGTTTGTCAAAAATTGTCGCTTTCATCCAAAAAATTTTTTGTCAATTTAGTCCCCGTGGTTTCATTTTTTTGCCATTTTAGTCCCCGAGGTTTGTCAAAAATTCACTTTCATCCTAATCTTGTTAGTCCACGGGGACTAAAATGACAAAAAATGAAACCACAAGAACTAAATTGACAAAAAAAAAGATTTGCATGAAAGTGGCAATTTTTGACAAACCTCATGGACTAAATTGGCATTTAACTCTTTTTTTATTAGCGACGATTTTGATTGCATTAGAGAGGTTTGTTTTTCCTCACCTTCCTTCGGTGTCATAAGTCGAGCTATCACTTCCATGCTTACACTTGTGTATGTTTTCTATGTAAATCGGGAAGAGAGGCGACGGTAACCATGTCTATAACGAGATAATTAGATCAAACGGCATTGTTTAGACGATAGTAATACAAAGAAAATATGATCATATGACAAGCAAAGATGTTGTTGGTCTAGTTAATAAAATACTTACCGGTAGAGTGGAATAACTCATGGCTCCATGTATAAGCAAGGTGAAGAGAACACAACCAAAGATATTGAATCCGAGGTCACGAAATCCTGATAAAATCAGTAGCGACCGAAACAAAATCAGTTGCAAATTAGCGACCGAATTATAACTTGTTTCAAAGTTAGCGACCGAAAACAAGTATGTCACAAACATTTGCAAACATAAATTAATTATGTCAAAAACTAAAAATAAATAAAAAGTAAGCCGGTAGTGTGGCACACAAGTATGCAATTCCATAGAATCCATATAACTAAGAATAATGATGATCGATGAACTTGAATGTAGATTAGGGATCGTGCGGCTTTGTTTTTGCAGCCACGAAAGTATATATACGTACGTACACAAACGACCAGGGGCGGATCTACCATATGGGGAGAGGTGTAGCCAGCGCTACTGCTCAACTTTCTTGACGAAGTACATTTTTAATGCATAATGTTTTTTTTTTTCTTCAATTTATGTTTCCGCTACTCTTGAACAATTTTTTTAACCTGCACTACCCCTTAAATTTTCTTCTAAATTCATCACTGCATACGGCGTGATGAAAATGTGTAATTTGATGACATATTGACATCGATTCATGTTTTAACTTTTAACCCTGAACCACATCATATCACTTGGAAAGTTACCAATGTATAATGGTTGACACAAAACACTTCTAGTTACATGCATATCAAATAACACACTATACATACTTTAACTAATTTACATTTTAACCCATTTAAAACATTCATTCAAGTAAAATAAGTAACGTTGTCGCAAATGATTTTGGTCACAAAATAGTCTGGTTGCAAATTCGATTATAAATAGTTTTGGTCGCGCTAACACATGTAAAATTCGCCACAAAAAGGTTCGGTTGCTAATGATCACGGTCACTAATTTGTTATTCAAATTCCGGTCGCAAAAATCATTCACCGCCAAACCGTCAAAACCGATGTCAAGAGAGAGCATTTACGAGTTTTTATTTTTTTTTATCGATATTAATTAAAAAATATTAAATAACTAAAATGATGCATATAAATAGAAAATAACAAAAAGAAAAGAAGTTGCCTTTGAATGTTTCCCAAGGGTAGATAATGCCATTATTATCTTGATCAAAGAAGGCTACATGTTGTTGAAGAACAGACATGTTACGATGCTTGTGTCCCCATGTTCCATGCACGTTATCCGTATCCGGTGCAGCCAATGCTCGACCCAAATCTAAACAACACAAACTCAGTGTCGTCAAATGTCACAAACTAAACATAATCAACCAATTCTTTATATACATATATATATATATATTAAATTTAATTACATGGTTTAGGGAGTTTGGAATCGAGATCAGATCGGATTTTTCTGTGGGAAGTGACTGGAGCCTTCTCGGCAACGGTTAACATGGCGTCGGCCGACGCTTTAAGCAACTCGGTCATTATGCGGTTGAGGAAAGTGAGTGTGTGATGAATTAGTGACAGTTTTATGATTGTTTTTGCGATGGAATCGGAGGCCGGTTGGTTCCTTTGTGTTGTTTGAATATTTCACTTGGACCCTCCTAAGTCCTAACCCTATTTTCTTGCTATTTTCATTGGTCTTTATATAATATGTTATTTTACATTTTATTTAGGGGCGTGCAAAATGATAGGAACGAAAAGAACAAAACAAAAAATATGTATATACACTCTTGATAATTTTTGCGTTTTCAATGTATTTTATAAGTTGATCGACTAAGTTGATCTTGTTAAAAAAAATAAACGAGTTACGAGATTTTTAAATTTAATAAGTTTGGATTTATCGGTTTTTTATATAGAATTTAGAGTAAACTGTCATTTTTTATTATGTGGTTTAGTTATTTTTGTCACTTTCATCCAAAAGGTATTTTTCTCGCATTGGTCATTGTGGTTTTTGTTTTCATCCACCACAGTAACTCCATCCATTTTTAAGGTTCAATGAGAGGTAAATTTGTCATTTTACTTAATATACAAGTTAAAAAATAGATGGGAAAAAAAAGTTAAATTGAATCCCCTTTCTTCAACCCTAATCAACCTCATCATCCCTAACCTAAACCACCCTCTCCTCTATCCACCACTCGCATCTTTTTATCATGTACTTTTGTCAACAAATATCTTTATCTCAACACAAAAATATCACGTCAATCGCCACCGGTATACACAAAGGCAACATTCTCCATACCATCTCGATTGGCGACATACGCAAACTGCTCTTCAAACTCAAGCAAATGAGCATTATTGGTGAAATTGGTCAGAATCTCCCCAAATACAATAACGATTAACCTATTTACGTGTTATGTGATCAACTACAACATCTAGTTTCGAATTTCTGGATCTAATTTGGAAGTTCTGTGTTCGGGATTTGGTTATGGTAGTTTTGGCGTGTTCGACGTGATTGGGTTTTCTAGTTCAAGTTCGGTTCTTGGTTAACAATTTCATGTCAATG
Organism: Ambrosia x helenae; assembly: GCA_030844895.1. Taxonomy (NCBI): domain Eukaryota; kingdom Viridiplantae; phylum Streptophyta; class Magnoliopsida; order Asterales; family Asteraceae; genus Ambrosia; species Ambrosia x helenae. Next base: position 2,831,127 of record CM061232.1, on the reverse strand, counting down.
ACCGAATTTGACAAGGAGATGACGTCATAGGACTTTTAGATATACAATTAACTATGATCAATGTCGTAATGTCGGTCAAAAATAAATTAAAAATCAGTTCATAGATACCTTAGATAGTAAGGGTAACTAAGGTGTCAGTCTACATGGAATTGGTGGAAAGTATAAGTTTCTAAACAAAGTTAACTAATGACTAATGTAAATTTTGATTTTTAAACTAATTTAAATTTTAAAGCAACAAATTTGATTTTGGTTGTGTAAACAATTAAGAGAAGGAAAACCAATCTTCAGGTTTCGGTTTGCAAATTAAAATACTTGACTAAATTTAACTTAAATCGAAATCACCTAGACATGAATTCGTTGGTTCACTTGATATGTAACAATTATAGAACGGATTATAAAGGTATCTATTCATAAACCACCAATTACAATCTTTCTAAACAAGACCCAACCCCAAATTATTCCGATATAAAGAAACCAAGAACTGGTGCATTATACGGGCACCCTACTAGTATAGGACTATCGACTATGTATATCATCAATATGATATATATAATAGGGTTAGGATAAAATACACAGTGAAAGAAAAATAGAAAGTCGTAGGAAGGGTATCAAACGGACTCCGATTGAACTCATTCAAGCGACATTGGAATCGTCTTATCAAATCCTACGACGTTAGTTTTTAGGTTTTCGTTTTTTGGGTTTTTAGCTTGTAGTTTTTAGAATATGCGTTATATCATTGTGTCTTTTTCTTATTTTCATCATTATGTCATTTTTCAATTCATTGTGTCTTTAGTCTTCAGCATTGTGTTATATTTTTTGGCATTGTGTTATATTTTGTGGTTCATTGTATCATATTTCATGATCTATTATGTTTTTTGTATCCTTCTGGTCTTCTCATTTTTTGTAGCCTTTATAGAATAACTCAACCCGTATATAATATACCCTTCTTTTTGTGATTTAGACGATTGATATCAATGCACTCGGAGCCATTGGGCTAAGGCCCACTTCAAACTTCATTCCATAGAAGCAACCCAAATCCCCTACTTCTCACCACACCTTACCCCCAACACTCCCTCCAATCTCCACCGTCCATTTCCAATCACCACAAAAGCCATCTACGATCAAAATTTTAGTTTACAAAGAAGACCCCCCAACCCAAAGTCGTGTGTGTCTGTTCTCTCATCATTCATCCATTCATTACAAATTAAAAACACTTCAAAATCCTTTCGTACGTACGATAATAATATTATTATTATTGTCTTTTCGAGGAAACCAAGGTTTGTTTGTTTGTCTTTTTTTTTTTTTTAATCTGTTGAAATCTTGTACTATGAAAAGTGAATTTATTGATTGGATTGTGATTATGTTAACTAATTTGAGGTGGGTTTTGTTTGGATTTGGGTTTTGTTTGATTTTAGGGGATAAAGTTGTGATTTTTAGTTGATTTTTGAGTTTAATTGGTAGAGGGTGTGTTCATATAATTGAATTTGATGCTAATAGTTTTTAAAGATTTGATTTTGATTTAGAATTTTGAGGGTTTATGATGTTAGGGGTTAGATTTTTGATTTGGGTGTAGGAATCTTTGATCAAGAAAGTTGATTTTACTGTTTTGGTATCTTGATGGAATTTTTGTTTTAGGTTATGTATTAATGGCATGTAAAACTTTGCCTTTGTTTGAAGCTATTTTACTTATAATATGAATATGATTTTTCAACAAAAAAAAAAAAAAAAAAAAAAAAAAAAAAAAAAAAAACTAATACAATTAGCAAGTTGGTTGGCAAGAGGGGATGAGAGACTCTGCAAGAGGGGCAACGGTTTGGCAACAGAGGTAAGTCGCCACGTAGGAGCCGATAATATGACACGAAGGAACGAGATCAGGACTTTAGGGTTTAAGTCAAAAGATTTAAAGTCCAATGGTTAAAACATGTAAATAAAGCATTTGGATGTTCAATGCGCCTGCTTGAGTCCACCTGCGCCTGGCCGGTGCGCGTCTCTATTGCATGTAGAGAAAGGCCACCGCCTTGTCTCTACCAAAGGCGCAATCGCCTCACCTAAGTATCTTGTGCGCTTTTGGATGCTTAGCACCAACATGTGTACTACACTAGTACATTCAACTTTTGTCATTGTAGGCAAGAAAAACATATCTTTTGTAATTGTATGTATCAAAGCATGTTTTTCTTTCATACAGTGACAAAAAGATAAAAGTAACTTGCGTTATGGTGTAATTAACCAAAGCGTAAGTAATGTATGTACTTCAAAGTTCAGTTTTATCAATTTGCAACAATCTTAAGTGTCGCTTTATATATTGAAGGCTTATATTTGGACTAAGGAGCCTTTGCAATTAAATGATGCTTTATCTATATATAATGATAATGATGGTGACTTACTATTGATTGAATTTTGTTTCAGACGCGTTACAATTGAAATGCAAAATGGCTGTAGAACAACAATAGTAATTAGGGGTTGACTTTTACTGTGTGTACGTTGACTTGGCTCTAAAGAGGATCTCTTGGATTGATTATTTGGAAAAAAAAAATATTGCTGCTGATTTTATGAATGGGCAAAGATGGAAATCCACCCCCGAATGTCTTCAGTCATCTAGTAAAAGGCAGCTGAATAATTTGGGTCCATCGGGAGCCATGTCATCACAAAATTCTCCCTTAGTTTCTAGGTCTCAAAGTGACATGGTGACATTTCAAGTGAACCAAACGTCTAATTTTGTAAATTCACAATCAGGTACATTAGTTGGTTTGACGGGTCAAAACAATGCTATGCCGTGGGGTCCATCATCGCTTGAAGATCTTCTTGACTTAACTGAAAATGTCAGCGTTGGGAATTCTCATATTGAGCCTCTAAATACTTTGATTCCAACTGGCAATCATGAGAGCGGATCAACAATCGATTGGCAGAAATGGGGGGTTGACTTTATGAGTGTTGAGGATAATATTGACTCGAATTGGAGTGAAATTTTGGCCGATGTTGATGCCCCAACCCTAGAAGCAAAGGTATGACCTTTTTGAACTTTTTGGGTATAAATTTAATTTTTTAACATCAAGTGTTGTGTCATCAGCTCAAGAGTGTTCGTGGGCTTGATGGGTTGAACTAATCGTGTTTCGTCTTTTTGTTGAATTGTTACTGTCATCTTGTCTATTATTTGTGGTAGGTAGAGTCGTAGAGGTGACAAAATGGGTGGGTTGGTTGGGTGACATTCTAAATTTGTTGGGTTGACTTACAAAAATTATTTTAAAAATGTGTCAAGTACGACTACGAAAAAAATATTTTATTCAGTAATACTCTAGTTTTTTAAATGAAATGGTTTAGAGGGTCATACATTAAAAATAAAATTTGGGAAACTTTCAATCCAAATTTGATGTGTTCTATCTCTAGCTCTTCTGTTTATATTTTACCAACATAACTCAAATAGACCCGTTCGTGAGTAAATGAGTCAAAATCGCCACCTCTAGTAGAGAATACGATGGTTATATATGATCTTTCACTTCCGTAAAGTTTTAATATTATTTCATTTTTTAAGGAAAGTTTTAAATTTAAGCACAAGCCTATGTGTTGCATCTTTTTATTTATGCTATATATTTTTTTAATGTTTTTTCGCCTCTATTAATTAATGGAAACCCTAATGTTGAAATTAGGATTAAGCAAGATGTTAGGAGGTAACTTATTAGCCAAGTTAGTATATTTACAAGTATTTACTGTGGGGATTGCATTTGCATATTTAGATAAAGACTTAAAGAGGATGTTTTTTGAACATCAATTGAGAACTTGGTTGTCCCAAAGGGACATGGTGTGGTGGTAAGGTGCCTACCGTATATGCAAGGTGCAGGTAGAGGAGTAGGTTAGTTTGCCGTTCAAAATAAATTAAGAACTTGGTCTGAATAAGTGATGAAATTCTCTATAGTTATGAATTATTAGGTGTCATGTTTTATTTTCATTCTCTTGATTAGACGACAACTCACCAGGGACGCTAAAAAGGACGTCCTCTTCAACATCATGGTAGTTAAAGAATTATTGTTTAAAATTTTGGTTTCTTGATAGTTTACTGATAATATGTTATGAGGGTCAATTTCATATACATATACCGAGGCTTCTAGAATCTAGAAGTTTAAAATTTCATATCAACCTTTTAAAATACCAAACACGAAAGTTGTCTAGTTAACCCGTTCCATAGTAATTATTGTCTGTTTCACTAAAATAAACAAATAGGAAATCGATGGTATCACTATGAACCATTTTAGCGCACAATGTGCTTCTCAAATTACTTTGTGAAAACTGAACATATTGTTATAAGAAGGCGATTTATGCTATGTACTGTGAAATAAGTAAGTAAGATATTTTTTTTGTATTCTGAACGGTTAAGTATGTTATATTTGGTGTTCGGATAGGGTAAATATTTTATCATGAATTTTCGAAGGATATATGTGACATTTTGAAGTTTTAGAAGGCTATATATGTAACTGCCCCTACGTTTGGTAATATAAAATTTGCTACTGTTTTTAATGGTTTCTGAATTAATAAAACCATGCCCTTTATGCAGCAAACACAATCTATCCCGCACGCTCCTGTACTAAGTATAGAAGCATGTCCAGTCAGCAGCCCATCATCTACTGGGCCTGGTGTGAAACCTCGCATGCGTTGGACGCCAGAACTCCATGAATCCTTTGTTGAAGCAGTCAACAAGTTGGGTGGTAGCGAACGTACGTATTTTAGTAACATTTTATATATATGCTTGAATCTATTGCTCTTAAGAAATCATGATTGCATCTTTTGTGCTGACTTTTATCTTTGACTTAAAGGAGCGACACCAAAAGGTGTTTTGAAGCTCATGAATGTTGAAGGTTTGACTATTTATCATGTGAAAAGCCATCTACAGGTATGTCAGAAAATTATTTCTTTGATAATTAAGCTAGTAAACTTAGGGGGGATGGGACGCTCCACTAGGTTTTTTTCAACTTCACTGATTTCTACCAATCCTGCACTGCCAAATCAATTCACTGGTTCACTTCACTGAAACAGTTTTTTTTTTTGGAGGCAGCACTCCACTGGCAATAAAATAGAGAAAAAGACAAAAGGGGGAGAGAGAAACTCACGGGTACCAGCCCGTTAACTACAACCAGATTTTGGTTCACAGGACCACTACCAGCATGGGTGGCAGTGGTGTTACCGTGCTGGTAGTGGAGTACCAGTGACCAATTCTGGTGGCGCCCCGTCCCCCCTTAGCGTAGGCTTAAAACCAGTGACACGATGTCTTTAACTTCTGATCCGCAAAATATCTGGTTTGACCAACAAAGTCAAAGTAATGGTCTATTTCAGATTGATGTTTTTCTGTTATTTTGATTTTCAGAAATATAGAACAGCCAGGTACAAGCCAGAGTTATCTGAAGGTAAATAATATTTGCCTCTACTTTTTTTTTTTTTTTTTTTTTTTTTTGTCCTGCATTTTATTACAGAATTTAAAGCCATCTAATAACAATCACGTGTTGGGCCTGGGGCGGTCTGGCGTGGGCTGTTTAGCGTGTCCGGGAAATAAACGTTTTGCACCAAATATTCATGATTATAATCTTTAAACAAGTACACTATAAAAACTGACAGAAATCTAATCTGTTAACATGTATGTCCCATTATTACGTATATTCTTGGTTAATAAAAAAAAGTTAATTTGGTACCTTTAATGCAGGAACATCAGAGAAGAAACCGACTTCTATTGATGATATAGTATCGATGGATATTAAAAACAAGTAAGTTTCTCTCCCTACACCCAAGACGTTCATTTGGTCCTATAAGGTTTTTCTTGATTTAACAGTTCATATTTTCCAGTTAATATTTCAAAATAGGATGTTAATGTGCGTATGCGGTTTATTATATATTAGTGAAAAAACCCAAAAAAAAAAAAAAAAAAAACGGGAACTTATGTATGTGATTTTTGATGAAAGGAGTTTGGGGTTCACTGATGCATTAAAATTGCAAATGGAAGTACAAAAGCAACTTCATGAACAGCTTGAGGTATGCCAATTTTATTTTATTTAATTTTTGGTTTGTTTTTCTAAGCTTTTATGGGTAACTGGCAAATAAAGGTTTTGTTTGAAACAGGTCTTATTTAGTACTGGTTGTAAGTTGTAACGGGTCGGTTGACTGACCCACAAACTTTTTATAATACCCACCAGTGGCGAATCTTGACCCGAAACTTCGTTGGGTCGGAAGTCACTAGTTTCGGGGGTTGAAAACCAGTTTTGGGGTCGAAACCTTATATACCAAAAAATTTCTATACGAATACCATATGATCAGAACTTCTGAGCGAAAATTCGGGGGGGGGGGGGGGGGGGGGGCGGGTCGGCCGCTCCTCCCCACGCCTTAAAAGAATCGCCCCTGATACCCACCTTTTAATATAAATACTAAATATATGTATATCTACTAATACAATATTATTATAATTTCGACACTTGCAAAATAAAATAATTTAGTAGCATCTAAGCATTGAAATTTAGTTTCGGGCCACTTTCGGCCCGTTAGTAAAATAAATCATAATCCAAATTGACTATTGAAAATCTAGTTTTGGTTATTAATTTTGAGCAATAACTTACATAAAATTTGAATCAAACTTAAATGGTCACCCGATTTGAATCTTGTTTTTTTTTCAGATCCAAAGAAACTTGCAGTTACGAATAGAAGAACAAGGAAAATACCTTCAAATGATGTTTGAGCAACAAAGAAAGATGGAAAACGAAAGGTTAAAATCGTCATCCTCTAATCCCAATGACGATCCTGCCCCTTCCTTAAACGCAACTGGCAAATTAAAAGCTGTAGAGCATGATGATGATCAATGCATATCAGATAAAGATACCAAAAGGTCACCGGACCAAAATAGTCAAAAGTCAAAGTCAACATCTCAGATAGAAACACCAGATGTTAAGTCTAATATCGACGTTGGATGCAGCTCGCACCCTTCAAAGCGAGCAAGATCTGATCAAGCATCCATGTCTTGATTTGTAATATCATATTAATCTTGAAAATCGTTTGGCCGGTTTCTGTTCTTACTGCTGAAAGTTGTTAACATTTTAAGGCTTTCAAATTTGGAGATTGATTCTGGATGTTGCAAGTGATATTAGGTTTTTTGATTAGTAGAAATAATAATAATAATAATAATAATAATGTATGTCTGTAATGAACAAGTTTGTCTTCATGAAAGTTTATGCTTTCCTCTCTGTTTGGATTTGCGTTTCGAAAATGATTATCTTATTATGAACTCAACAGATGATCAGTTCACTTGTGTAAAGGAGGCCATGTGTTTCCTTTTGATCTTCCTTATCCAACCGACTTCGATTTTTCCTCATATATGTAATCAAGCATGTGTTCTTTCTTCTTAGAGGGTGTTTGGGATTGAGTTTCAAAACAACTTATTGGCTTTTTCAAAAAGCCAATAAGTCAATAAGCTGTTTGTGTAACCCAAAAGCACTTTCTGTTTTGACTTTTGGCTTTTAACTTTTAAGGGTGGAAAAGCTGTTTTTAAAAAGTTAGAAATCCTGGCTTTTGGCTTTTGACTTTTTGATAAAAATTACAAATTTACCACCCATACAACCAATATTCACAATAAGTTAAGCGAAACACTTAAAAAAACAACAATTTATTGACTTTTTGACGTTTTTCATCTGAAAAGCTAATCCAAACACTTTTTTTAAAACTCTTTTTCAAAAAGTCATAAGCCAATAAGCACTTTTGACCAAAAGCACTTTTACATTTCCAAACTCAATCCCAAACACCCTCTTAGTATTCTCTGATCTTGGCTTCACTACTAGAAATTGGTCATTTGCTACAAAAGTTTTCATACGGAAAAAAATGCGTCACAAATTTTGACAAAGTTGCTACGTATTTGTGACGACAAAAAAATTCTAATTTTTCTAACAAATTTGCTACACAATAGAGACAAATACTTAAGAAATTGCATAGCAAATAGTGTAGGAAATGCGTCACAAATTTCCTACACCATATATTTGTAGGAAATGCGTTGAAAATTGCGTAGTAAATGTGTAATAAATAGTTTCCGATGTGGTTTTTTCCAACATCAAGATTTCACAAATCAAGATTTCGTTAATTTGCTACGCATTTACAACAAAATCTTGATGTTGGAAAAAACCACGTCAGGAACTATTTATTACACATTTACTACGCAATTTTCAACGCATTTCCTATGAATATATGGTGTAGCATTTCCTACACCATTTCCTATGCAATTTCCTAAGTATTTGTTTCTATTGTGTAGCAAATTTGTTAAAAAAAATTAGAATTTTTTTGTCAACACAAATGTGTAGCAACTTTGTCAAAAATTGGGACGCATTTTTTTTCGTAGAAAAACTTTTATAGAAAATAGCCAATTTTCTAGTAGTGCTTATTGATCTAGCTAATATAACTTTTAACTTGTTAGTTTGTGGTTTCAGAGTTAAAAACGTCACTATATAACGGATGATGTTACAGATCCCCTTTTTAAGGGCGTTTACAGAATGTACTCATTCCGTTATCACATCAGTCATTTCATGTCTTCAAATCAATCAAGTATGTGGATTGGTTAGAAATGAGGGGTGTTAGCCACTTAACATTCTTCCATTACTCCGTTAAGGTTCATAACTTTCCCCTTTTTTGTTCACACAGTCAACTGTTCGATCGATGAAATTCTAAGAAAAAAAAAGACTTTTGTTTACACATGTCGTCGGATATTATAGTTGGTTGATCTAAACATGTTCAGTTTTTAAGCGAGACTAATAAATATAAGCGAAAATTTCAAAACCAGACGTAACAAAACTATTATCTTGCTTTTGAATTAAAGGGACCGAGTGATGTTACAACAAATCTACGTCTTCAAACAAGAGATTACATACAGAAACTCAAATTGCAACATACATCTCGCTGTAGAGACCCATTTAGAAAATGTTCAATGGATTTTTTACCAAAAAAAATCGGTTTTGAAAACAAAAATTTGCAAAAAAAATACGAGTCGACTAAATTTATCGTGTAACGCTTCTATAAGGCATCCCAAATTAACTTAAAACTGCATCCTAGTTCACCTGCACAAAAAAATAGATTTGAGAAACAATATTTTGACTAGTGATGCAAGAATCTTGATTTGGGTTATGTTTTTATCTCTAACGGGTCAAATGGGTAAAAAGTAACCCAATTTGTACCTTTTATGTATACACAACCTCCTTAGTCCTTCCTAACCAATAACCATGTTATGTTTTTTTTTTTTTTTTTTTTTTTTTTTTTTTTTTTTTTTTTTTTTTTTTTGCGTAAAATACCAACGTACTCTTACTTTTGTCGTGTTTCAGCCATTGGGATCCATTTTGTACATTTGAGTCGCTAAAAGATGGGCATGCTAGGGTAGTTTAATGATATACCCAAACGAGAAAATCTTCCAAGACGAATCAACATAAGTGAACATAAGTGACTGTATGTTGGTATTCTATGCAAAAAGAAACCATCATTGTACTATTTTAATCCAAGTCACATAACTATTGCACCCTCTTACACATTTCATCACAAAACCACATTAACTGCGCATTCCTTGGTTTTAAAAAGCGTGAAGCGCACAAAAGCAACGAGGTCTAAAACCGAGGCGCAAAACGCAAAAGCGGTGGGCTTTTCGTACGCGAGGCGCAAGACGATTATATAATTTTTTTTATGTATGCTATAGGTTTTTAGCATTATTTGCTCAAAATATAGATACAAATAAGGTATATATATGATTTAACTTAATTGTACAACCTTTTTAGCTACATGTATAACAATTTTAAGCACAAAAACATCATTTGTACGAAAAGCGCGCGCCTCGGGGGCTTTTTTCCTGCGCTTTTCACGCGTTTTTTATGCTTTTCTTGCGCTTTTTGTACACTGCTCGCCTAGATGCGCTTAAGCACGCTTTGAGCGCGCTTTTTAAAACCAAGGCGCATTCCTAAAACTGCTGCAATTCAAAGGGTAAAAAAGACGTGTAATGCATTGATTATACGATCCCAAAACTATGTGATTTGTCTTCTTGTACAATTTATTTATTGTTATGTTTAAGTACCTGAATTAGAAGTTTTCCGGATTGTGGTCAAAATGGGGCCTCAAGAGACTCATCCCATGCATCTGGACTACCATTAGAAGCATCATCTGCATCTTCCTCCATTGAAAGCCGTATATATTCCCGATGTGCAAACCGGTCCCACTCAGTCATTGTTGGATTCTCACGCTCCTGTTCACAACTCAACGGTTATTTACGTTTCCACCCCTGACTAAAATAAAGAATTGCATACCTGACGAATGAGAAACGGGTCACGAGATTCAAAGGCCATGAACTTGTTAAGGTTAAATAGGATATTGAAACAACTGCCAGAAAGTTTGTTTCCTTTCAAGTCTTGTAATGTAAAATACGCCTCGTCCTGTAAATTTAGTAACCATCTTATGATTAAAAGACGCGATAAAAATATGAGAACTAGAGATGGCAACATTGACCCAGTTAACTTATGAACCCATTTTGACATATTGCCCAACCCGGTCCGGCCTAGTACACCAAGAGTAACCAAGCACCTGTGGTTTAACCATGTCAACTATTTGACATAATATATCCTCAAAAAGAACAGGCTCTTGAGCCATACATTCCATCCTGTGCAACTGTTCTTCATAGAAAAACTGTAATTCGTTTCTAGTCAGCACACCGTTTCCATCTAAATCAATGCACTTAAACCTGAAAAACAATCATTATTCGTTACCACTAGCGAAAAACCTATATCATTGCAATAATAATTTAATTCCATGCACCAAAGGTATAAAAGGTAGTAGTAATATTACTGCTATACCAGTACTCAAGACTAGGATCAGATGATTTATCCTCTTCAGATAATATGAAGTAAACAAAATCTTCATATCCCATTTTCCCCTCAACTTCACTCGTGAACTTTCGTGGAACCTGCGATTTACTCAAGACTTTTAAGATATGGTGGGAATACGGCGGGTTAGGTAACTGGTTATTGACCCATTACACTTTCTAGAGCATTTTTTTTCTATAAATAAACTGTAGTGTCAAATATAATACGGAGTAAATATATTTTTTTCATTTCAATAATAATCTAGTTTTTATGGATAAGCTGGTTTAGGAGCCTTTATACATTTTAAGAAAAAAAATAAACTATTTGTTTCTTGACCAGGGTTCAACGGGTCGTCCACAACAATAGTTCATCTCCAGGGGGGCAGGGTTTGTATTTGGTAGACTAGGGGTGGCGGCGCAGCTTGTTGCCCGTCTAACTTCTATTTTGATGTAACTTTCATATTTCATTTTAATGAATTTCGTCACTTCCTTAAAAAAAAAAAAAAAAAAAAAAAAAAAAAAATTTACAAACCTGAGAGAATATTCTATCAACAATTCTGTAGGTGAGTGCATGGTTTCCGTATCGTATAAGATTCTCTTTATCAATCAAGAAATCATGGTCTGTATCCAACTCCCAGAACTTGCAATATATTACATAGAAGTGCTCATAGGAGAAGAATCTGCATGAAAAAAAAAGATACAATAAAAGTTCTTGAAGTTATGATCACCTCTATTTACGGCTAATGGCAATCGATACATGCGTAAAAGGTAACCCATGTAGAAAAAAAAATACATACTAATAGACTATTACTTTAAAACTTTGTTTATGTCTTCTTCTTCATCAGCGTAAAGCATTGCAGAAATTAAATTTCCGCGTTTGAGTTCCCTGAGAGTAAGGCGACCATTGCCCGCTCTATTCACGTAGTAAAATATTCTGTATATTACTGTTTCAGCTGGTCATAAAAAAAAAAAAAAAAAAAAAAATAAGCATATGTTAAAATGGATTAGTGTATAACATTCATCCCATTAAATGTACTAAACAAATAAAAAAGAAGTGTACCATATCTCTCTTGAAATTCAGGTGTGTTCTGTAAGAATTCTAACCCTGGGTGAGTTGTTAAAAGTTCACGAAGTATCGGTTTGAAGTCCTCCTATTTCAAAGTTGAAAAAATAATCAAAAAAAAAAAAAAAGTGCAATGTGATTGCAATAATATGAGCAAATTCTCAATTTTCCCATATGAAATCGAGTTAACATAATGACCTGAGTTAGGTATCTCAAATCAGGCTGCTTTAACAGTGTAAATATCTGAGTTGTTATATCTTTTGTCAGCATGTTACCGTTGACCCAAAAATCTACAAATGCATCCCTGCAAGCATAACGCAAGTGCAGAAAAATGCGTATTATTTTCTTTTATCAACATACCACATAAATAAAAAGTTTCACAAAAAAACATAAAAACAGTCCAAGAAATCAACCAATAAAACTCACCTCGTTACAACGCCAGTGTTACCAACATCTATCTTTTTAAAAAGAACGCTAGAGAAGAATGACGGAAGCATGCATATTTCCTTTGTAACAGGTTTGAATTCTGTTCAGTTGAAAGCAAAATTCCAACCAATTCAATTATATTAATATTAATTAATGGTCTAGAAAAAGTATGTTTACAACTTAAATTTAAACCTCACCTTCCAAAGATAGTCCATTGGTATGACCATAGAAAAACTGATTAGTTCTAAACAAACAGCGTTCTTTTATTTCATTAGGGACTGGGCACCCATTTTTAAAATAAAACTGCAAACATTGAAGTAGAAACTGGATTAGTTTTGTAATGATATAGTTTTGTGATCATATATGACACACTAAAAGGGTAAAAAGAACTTGAACATGAAGAGCAAAATAAAAAAATAAAAAAATAAAACGCATCAAATGGTTCAAGCACGTCGAAATACAATGTCGTAAACCGCGTGTCCACTTTGATTTAAAAAAAAAATCGATATATTGTAACCAAGTTGTTTTTGAAATCATTTTTAACACACAAATATTATAAAGATACAAAGCGTGGACATAACATATAATGTTTTGAGCCAACCCAACATGTCCCAACCATCTTAGATCCGACCAAAATTACTAATTCGACCTGAACCCATTTACACAACCCGACTGACGCCACCGAATTGAATTGACCAGCTCCCTTTTACCCATACTGCCATTTTTTTCACTTCTACTACAAGCTAGAGGTAACACTTCAACCAATTTAATTATAAAAGGGGCATCTCAGGTTATAAATTTATCCGTAACGGGTAAATGATATCAAATAAAAAATATTTTAAAAAAACACACATCAAATGATAACTCACACAGCTTGAACTACAACCTCCTGAACCGTTTCATGCAGAACTAAGATTAATATTTAAACAATATTGTCTTCGTAAATATATTTAAAACATTAATGTTTTAAATGCTTATAAAAATATTTAAAATACCTTGGACAAAAAGCGTGTTGAGTCGGTCCGAACATAAACAACCCATTTCCACAACCCACCCGACCAGACCACGCCATATATAAAAGTGTTCAGGTCAACCCAATCTAACTGACCAACTTTCATCCCAACAAAAACTACCCATTTGACACCAAACCATTTACCCGACTCACCAGACCCGCCCATTTTGACACCTCTACTATAAGCTCTACTAACAAAAATCAGTATTTAGGCTAACAAACCTGAGGTATTAGCTCTCTGACAGGCTCTGTAACTACCTTCAAAGAAGAACCTAAAACAGACGGACCCACCCTCTGTTTTGTAAAACGTGGTGAACCAGAAGAGCTTCTTGGCGAAAGTGGAGGCACTAGATTGTTACAACCAGATTTAGGGCTGGAAGTTGCTCCCGATACATTCAACGATACACCTGTCTTAGCCTTGTATAACAAAGACTTCACCTATATAGAACCAGAACAAAAAAAAAAAAAAAAAAAAAAAAAAAAACACAGCTTCATTTATATATATAAACTGTACAAAAGAGATGCTAGAATGAGTAATAACAAGTTATGTATATTCAATTCATATGGTGAAAATTTATAGTTGCATCTAAATTATGCATAACAGTATGACAAGTAATAAAAACGTTAGCGTTATTTAAGTGCTAAAAATAAATAAATGCCACTAAAAAGGATAAAAGAACGACCGATAAAAAATAGGTATTTAAAAAAAGAAAAAAAAGGTATTCTATCTTACAACAAAAACCAGTAATTTTAAAGTCCTGAATCATATATTCATATTGCGTTGCCTGGTTGTGAGCTGCAAAACACGAGTCGTTTATGTCAAGGAATGGCATTTTATTACTACCTACAGAATCTGGCCCTTATTCACGTCAAAACGCCGAAAAGTTAATAGATAACGATGATGCTGTGGAAATTTATGGGGCAAAGTGAGAAACCTAACCTAATGACGCCGATTCAGTAATCAGTATGCGCTTATACATATGTTCAAAAGGTAACTCTACAAGTCTAAACATGCCATCCAAATCAATATGGTAAATTCCCAATTAAACCAAAATCATCAGATCATTACAAACATATATAATCAAAACAAAAGATCACAAAAACCGCCAATCGTAACAAATTACCAAACCAACGGAATCGGGAAGCGAAAGCCATTGTTCAAACAACTTATCAGCAACATAAGAATTGGACTTAATAGCCAAAGAAGACACTTCATTCAGCTGCAACAATTCCGGTTCAAGACGACACGCATCCGCATTACAACCCATAATCAATATAACAATCCCAATCAATTCCTACATTCAAAATCTATCATCAAGATCTCAAAAACAACCCTAACATAACAAACCCTTCTTTTTTTCTTTTCAAATCAAAACCAACCAATGATATTAAAAGATTAAACAAAAGAACCCCTTTTCAAATGGGCCAATCAATCAACCCCATATAAGGTCATGTTTCTAAATTGGGTAATATAAAAATCATGAATTTTTGCAAGAAATTGAATTGGGTATTAAAAAAATCTTGAATTTTTGCAAGAATTGAATTGGGTATTAAAAAAATCTTGAATTTTTGAAAGAAATTGAATTGGGCATTAAAAAAATCTTGAATTTTTGCAAGAATTGAATTGGGTGTTATAAAAATCTTGAATTTTTGCAAGAAATGAATTGGGTATTGTTTGGGGAGTGGAGTGGGTGATGAATTTGGGTGAAAAGATTCAAGAATTGAAGAAATGGTAAGGGAGGAGAGTGGCGGTGGAGGAAAATATGAATAATAATATGTATGATGAGAGAGAGCATAAGAAGTGGGATGGGGGGAAGACAATGTTACTCACCCATACAAATCTTTTTCTTTTTATTGTTTTTACTTTTTACTTTCAAGACCATTTTTAAATCATGCTAAGGGGGCGGTTAAACGTACCCCCTTTATATTATTTTTACTAAATATACTCCCCCTTCAAGTTTTTATATAATATAAATTTAACCTTTTACTTTCTTTTTTGCTAAACTTTATTCCATAATCTTTTGAATATATATATATAATTTTATAAAGATTATCAAGATCCTTTTTTCATAATTTCAAAGATATAATCTAAATTTATATATATTACAAAATTGTAGAATTGTTTTGATGGATCATGAGAACACAAGATTTGAGTTGATAAGTTCGTTAAATTGATATTCATGCGTGGGCTAAACGATTTGATAAATCTGAAAAATTAGAGGGGGAAAGTTGACAAATTTTAAAGTGGTTTTTCAGAGAGGGGGTATGACAAGTAACAAGGGGGTACGTTTAGCCCACCCCTCATGCTAATTAGGGATGAGCTTAGTGTCGTATCAGTGTACCAATCTCAGAAGTCACAAAAATGGGTATATGTTCACTCGCACACTGCATTGGGGATATTGATACATAATTATCTCAGTAAAAAAAGGTAGTTATTAGTTTGTACAAATATCTCACTCTTTCTAAGGAAGTGATCACATTCTCCAAACGTATTATATCTATCTATTAAAGATGCGACAGATGAATAGTGATTAGCTATTGGCCCACCTCTTTTTACTTTCCACATACTTTGCGCAATTCAGAAAGCATATGGTATAGCTTTTTGATGTCTCTCTCCCTCTAACAATTATGTATATCTATTGGCCATTAGGTTAACTTTATTTTCTTTCAATTTGACCACCAATTTTTTAGCTTTTAAGATTTAAAACTTTCGCAACTAAATTTTAGCTTAACTTTATTAATTTCTTCCAATTTGATCACCAAACTTTTATCTTTTAAGATATAAAACTTTGAGAACCAAACTTTTAGATTTTAGGATTTCAAACTTTGACCACCCAACTTTTTTAAACTTCCATTGCACTTTTGTCAAACTTTTAGCTTTTAGTATTTCAAACTTTGACCACCAAACTTTTAGCTTTTAGCCGTGAGTATTTTTTTGAATCCCAAGAGAGAATAATAGTCACTTAATATTATCTTTTATGTCCACGAAACCCTCCACGCAATAGGAGCTCCCACAGCGACGCGCGATCTTTAACGTCCATCAAACCCTCAACGCAACAGGAGCTCCCGCCACGAAGCGCGGGGTAATAGAATCCTAGTTACTCTTATAAAGGAAGCGATCACCTTCTACGTCTCACTAATCTCAAGTGGTAGTGCTCACCACTAACTCTAATCCCTAAACAAGCTTAGTAATGCCATACAGAAGCCTCACAAATATATGTTTACAAGCTCATAATATGCAAGAATGAAGGAATGTTTAGCTGTGAAAAAGATTTGGGCTGACTTGTATATATAGGAAAAGCACAACAAACAAGGAAAAACAATCATGGATCGACCGTTAGATTTATCCGTTGACTTGTTTTTAACTCTGCTGTGTAATGACTATAAATGGCTACAAATGCCTTTTTATACCCATACCTCTAATTTTAGATATTTCAAATCAATCACACCCAACTTAACAATTTAGATTACAACTTGTGAAGCATATGTTAGGATTAAACATGGGTTTTTTTCTATTTTTTTGTAATGTTTATGTCTCATATCATAATGACATACCTTAAATATAAAGAATGCAACTAAATATTTACATTTTCAAAATTCAAAATCCCTCCAATTGATAATCAACTATTCAAGTTCAATTGCGACTTTGATTAGAAGGATTTTTATAAGAAAATTAATATGTCAATATTACTTCTGAGCCATTGAAGAGAATTCCACCGTCTACGGAAATCATTCTCCGGCTATCTCCGACATACCTCCTCGTCGACGAAAACATATTCATTTATGGTATGACTCACTGAACTTGCATAGCATACTCACATTCAGATTTCAAATTGATGCTCAAACAAGCTATTTATATAAACTGTTATTTTTCTAAAATTTAAATATGGATGTATTAGATATTTTTTAATTAGGATCCAATTTTTAACCTCCGTTTAACCAATGAACTCGTAAAACAATTGTTTCGATCACCAATCCAGTTTTAGTAACACCGTTAGTGATTCTCATTACATCAAAGAAGATAAAATATGAAATTGAATCCCGATCATATATTGATGTCGAAGGTGGGTTCAAACCCACTTCCCTTCCTAAATTATTAAGTAGACTAATATATTAACTTCCTGATTGCATAGAAGGAGAAGACATCTCCTCGTCGATAAGAAAACAACTCGACACGAAATCCGAGAAATATCACAATCTCATAAGTCAAGACTTATGAAAAGGACATACGAGGCATACACTTAGCCAAGAAGACAACACGGAAAGGGTCGCTAGTGGAAATCAAGAATTTTCTCTTTAGGAAATGATTTGGGAATACAATAGTCTAAAGGATTTTTTTTTGAGAAGTCACAAATCTATGAGAAAGGGACGAACTTTGGTTGCCTATAATTACCAGTCCATACGTGCATCAAACCACACTTCGGATATGTCACACCCCGCCAAGGCAGAAACACGGGGATGTGATTCGAAAGGTTTTCAAGCACAATGTTCGAGCAACACACAAGATTTAAATCAAATAGATATCATCGAAAGGTAAACGATGTCATAAATTATTAAAAATAACATAACATTGTTTAGAAACGAAACATTGTCTGAAATCTCACGACTCAAATCACATCACTGAAATGACCAAACCAACGATGGTACCACCGAGTGTAAGCTCAAACCCAACTCTCAAGTCTCTACCCTACATGATTAGTTACCTGAAAAACATGCATAAAAGATTGGTCAACATAATGTCAGTGAGTTCACATGTTTTAATATACTATGTAAAGTGCTCGTGAAATTCGCGTATGACCAATCATAGGCTAGCTAAGCGAATGATTACTGTACAAACAATTAGTCCCACAACCAAACCTCTTGACTGTTGTGCCTCGCGCATTGTACAATAAAGACAACGTATGTATAGTAAAATACTAACACTCTTTTGTATGTAACCGGTTAGAGCGGCTAACCAATAGTGGGGGTGCCAACCCAATAGATCTATTAAAGTGTTCCATGGCTTTCGATAGCTAGTGGTTATGGTGTAAATGTAAGTACGAGGACTGTGGAGCTCATGAACCAAATGTCTCATGTTCCACAAGGTAGTCACGATAGAATAACACACAAAATGAAATGTACTCGAAATGTAGCATGTTTATCCCCCAAAATGGAAAACAGTAAAATGGGGCCGTAAAACTCACCTGATGAATGGATGTGGGGTCTGGTAAAGTAGTAAGGTGGAATAGCTACTGTCCCGACGGATGATGCTCTATGATTATCAAGGACATAGTAAGTGGTACGGTCTTGTCGTTTATTATACAAGTTGTTCACCCGACTTGTGGACCCTTGTGTTAGTTAAATGTGGGCCATGTTTCGTGCACGTGGCAATTATTACTGTTTCATGTGTACTTCGTATGGTTTCGAGAAATGCAGGCGTTTCATTGTAAAATGGTATCCATTGTAAACAAAATGGGCCCCACATGTTGTCATGGGCCATAAATTGTTCCCAATCCAACACGTGTGGTCGTTTTATGGCAAAACGAGTGTTTTAACATATGCTTATGCCTTTTAATATCAAATTTAGTGCTAACATATGTTATGGATTTCTTAACACATGTTATTATGGTATAGCCGAAATCTTTTAGTGATATTGGCCTCAAATCCGATCGTTTTGTGTATCCAAAACAACTTGTTCGTGTTTATCAATATACAATTGAATGTTTAAAAGTGTGTGCTAGTGTGTTTTTGATGAAATCGTGTATATGGATCCTCAAATGTAGTGAAGTGCCGACTGTCGAGTATATATATAAACGTTTGTTTTGATTTAAAATCGATCCCATAACAGTCATTAAGGCCGTGTGAGGTTTATAAACATTAGTCATGATGTGGTTGTATCCTCTACATTAACTTGTGTTGCATATATATGTGATATATATATATATATATATGTGCGTGTGTGTATGTATGTGTGTGTGTGTGATTGTATATGTGTGAATATGTGAGTGATTGAAGTCAATTAACAATAAACAAGAATATGTTCATGAAAATCATTAGCTTGTGTGTGACTAATATATATATATATGTGTGTGTATGTATGTGTGTGTGTGTGATTGTATATGTGTGAATATGTGAGTGATTGAAGTCAATTAACAATAAACAAGAATATGTTCATGAAAATCATTAGCTTGTGTGTGACTAGGGCCGATTACTTGGTGTTTAGGGGGTCGAGGGTCGGGTAACAAGAGGGCCGATTGTTATTTAGTTATAAATTATGATAATGAGTTCGAATAGGTAACTAATTGACACAAAGAGAGGATCGATTGCTCGGTTCTTCGGTGAGCTTCCAACTCTTGATTATAGTGGCTAGAATTATAGAATGGTTAGGGTGCTTGTGAGGTGGTGATCGGCCGAGGTTAAGCCAAGAAAGAGGAAGTGTTTTGTGTGTGGAATTGAGGATGATATAGTGCCTTTATATAGTGGTCGAATGGAATGGTGACAAGAATAAACAAGGCAAACTTCATCTTGGTAGACGGTTGTTTTCTATAGGTTTGATTATTGTTATATGTTTACAGGTAGATAAAACAAATGAGCAAAAGAGAACATGGCCTTCCATATATATTTTGGTTGACTGTGCCAGGTATGTTGAGTTTGAAGAAGGTTACAACAAGTATTTAGAGTCAGAATGTGAAGATGGGCTTGGCGATAATGAAGTAGAAATTTATATGATGGCCAAATAAATTGATGATTAATTTGATGTTTAGTATGGCGGAAGGCTAAGCTCACGCGGCGGACAACTTTAGGAGATCCTGTAATGTAAAACGGATTGTGTATTCTCTAATGTAAATTTTGTAATGTGATGTTGCTGACTTTTAACCATGTTCATAACGATACAAAAAACCAATTATAGTTCGTTTTTGTTTTGAATATCATTATACTTCCTTATTTTGTAAATCGGGTTGTCGCCGCCGCAACGCGCGGCTGGTTAAATACCTAGTTTCCTAAAAAAATAATTTAAAACGATGTACCATGTACGAGAATACAGTTGCCTAAATAAACCGGATTTTTTTTTCTTTTTGTTATCTTCAAAAT
The DNA here is from genome assembly GCA_030844895.1 of Ambrosia x helenae. Classification (NCBI taxonomy): domain Eukaryota; kingdom Viridiplantae; phylum Streptophyta; class Magnoliopsida; order Asterales; family Asteraceae; genus Ambrosia; species Ambrosia x helenae. The sequence goes on along the minus strand of CM061232.1, from coordinate 2,810,712 downwards.
ACACATATATGCATACAACATATACATGGGCGGATCTTTCTACGGGCCAGACGAGGCCTCGGCTCACCCAACCTTTTCGCTTTGTAGTGTAAATTTTGCCGAGAATTTACCAAAAAATTTATATGTATTGAGTCCTGCCCTACCAGATTGAGTCTGGCCCTACCATATTTTTTGTTCAAGATCCGCCACTGTGTTTACCTACATATATACACTGTGTGAGGATGAGCTCGACGATATATGAGGGTGATTACATGGGCCCCATGTACAATAGATATATGAGGAACGGATCCAAGAACATTTTAGACGTGGGACTTTCCGTGTTAGTTCGATATCGGGAGAACTGAATTAGAAGAATCATCAGCAAAAGGTTGGCAAGTTGATCATCATGGGAATAAAGATGCAAAATTTCTTGTTGTGCATTAGGGGTTGAGTTCCATGTCAAATGTAGACGTAACACAAATAATAAAAAAAAAAAAAAAAAGTTTTGTTATTATGTTATATCCAAGATTTTTCTTAGTTTGTTTTAATATAATTATTCAATGGGCAAAATTAGGGCTGGCAATGGGTAACCTGTTAAGACACGATAAGACCTGTTTGACTGAAAAGTACGCTATTTGATTTTTTGACTTTTTTTAATACTTAGAATTAAGAGGCAAAAATCTTTCATTTCCCTTTTTTGGTACATAAAACATAAAACTGTGTTATAAACATGAGATATAAATGAGTTAAACGAGTCGTGTTCATGTTTAGAACTTGATTTGTTCGCGCGCGTCAAAGACCTGTTAACCTGTTAGAGACACGATTTGCCAGCCCTAGGCAAAATTATTAAAAGTAAATAGTGATGTTAAATATATTTATTAGTTGAAATTTTGGTCGGTAATAGACCCCAGGAATGCCCTCTAGGGTCTAAATCATGAGATTGTATGATTAGCTTTACTTGTTCCGAAATGACATGCTTAACTAGTTTAACCTGTTTGTAAATGACTATTGACATTGGATCGCGACTCATAATAATCGAGACAAACAAAAGAGTAGATCTAAACAATCATATAAAAATGAGACGAAAATACTTAGAGATGATCGAATCTAACTTTCATATTTCTGCCTAAACTCATTTGAAGGTCACATGTACAACACAAACCGCTTGGGTTTATACCCACTGTTTTTAGTAGTGTTTGTTGTCACTTCTGTGATCTTTATCAACATGTATAAGATACTGCTTTTGGGGTGAACGGTTTAACGTGAAGGGCACTCGAGATGTGAATGAATTGACACGTTTAATGAGCGGGTTATGGTCTTGGGTAGTAAGTTAACATGTCGATCAAACAACCCGCTTAAAACTAGAATGATATATAGCATCTATATATATATATATATATATATATATATATATATATAATAAACCATTCTCTTCAGTGTGTCATGCGTCATCTCATATGGCATTGAGCCATTAGAATAGTTTAGTGTAAAGAGTGTAGTTTTGTTAAGAATAAATATTATACATATATAGAGAAAAGGTTACATCAATCTCACAATGCATAAATAATTACAAGCTTGAAGAGTAACATGTTGAGACGATGACCCGTATCATATTGATCATTTAGCGGTGGTGGTGCCAGCCGGTTGAGTAGTCTCCTGTAGTTTTATTTCATGCCAACACAAAACTTTAGACTTTATTTCATGTCAACACAAAACTTTAGACTTTCAAATATAAAATAGGAATTAAAGTTACTATTTACACTAATATTTCACCATTAAGTTATTTATTTTAATAAACTATATTTTTACTTTTAGTATAATTTATACAAATATAATAAATTTCAATAGCTTTTTTATATAAACAAAATAGCTATAATAAAGTATTAAATTCATTGTTGAAAAGTAAAAGAAAACACATGTTCTTTTTTATTTTCTCAGTTCTATCCATGCTGTGAGCTATTAGCCGATAATAATTCATACTCTCAATATGACTATGTTTTAAAATATCATTAGTGAAAGTTACAAACAAACTCAGTTACTTTACGTTTGGTAGGATTGTCTACGACAACAAAAGCGCAATTGGTCACATTTTCAGTTAGATTATTATCGATTAGTAAATTACATTTTTGATTTTTGAAAAATCTCATTTGTCAAATTATAATAGATTTCAAAACCCAATTCATGTTTCAGACTAGAGTAGGGATGAGCATTCAAGCCCGAATACCGATCCCGTCCCGTCCCGATCCCGATACCGTACCGAACCGATACCGAACCGAGGGGTTTCGGGATCGGTATCGGTATCCATATTTATGGATTTTCGGTTTCGGTATTATCGGTATCGGTACGAGATCGGTACGGTATCGGTATTTTAAGGCAAAATACCGATACCATACCGGTACCGTACCGATACCGAACCGATACCGTACCGTACCGTATGTGTTCGGTATCCGGATCGGTATTGGGTTTTTGGACTTTTCGGTATCGGTATTGTCGGGATCGGTATCGGTTCGGTACCGATCCCGTCCCGAGCTCATCCCTAGACTAGAGTATGCCAACAGTTATGGGTTTGATACCCATTTTTAAAGCTCAAACCTATTAATTTAGAAATTACAGCGTTCTACGAGTCAGCCTAATTAGACATTTAGACCACCCGTCGTTTCAACCCGAAACTTTATGGCTGGTTACCCAACGTGATCTAGCCAGTTCATATCGTGACACTAAATGTAGGTAATGTAATGTAATATGAATACGAGCGAATCATACCGGAGCAGGTTGGGGTTTTTGTGTAGGCTGTGACATAACTAATTGAATAAGTTCAATAACCCTTATTTGACCATAGGCTAAAAGCCTTTGGAAGTAAAGAGATGCAGAATCTCCAGCCTGCGTCTTCACTTGCGACAAGGTACGGTCAATCCTGGCTTCATTCTTTACCAAGTATGGTTTCAATAACGAGTTGTAAATATATTTTGTTCCCTGGAATATTAAAAAAAAACACGAAAAATCAAAATCAAAATCAAAATAAATTTCCTTTGTACATGTTGTAACCGGTTGGTTCTGCACTTCCGCGGTTCCTTGTTTTTGGTTGGTATGTGAGTTATAGTTCATAAAAAAAAGTTATAACCATACCTGTGTTTTGGGATGCCACAAGTATACGCAAATTACCAACTTTGCTTCACTATACATTGGGAGCCTACAAATCAAATAAAAAAAAATGGTTACGGTTATATAAAACTAGACTTTCGATCATTTCATTTTGTTAATTCCTTACCATGAAATAAATGCATCACCAAATGGATCCCAAACGGTTATGAGAGCAATTATTATCCTGATAACATAAAAATTATGGCATTAATAATTAAGATTATAGATAAGTTGCGTCATAATTCAAGTGACGACGTCAATAAATTAAAACAATACCAGTATTGGCACCAAAAGCGAAGTTGTTCCACATCTGGTTTATTTTTCTCTACGGATTTGTAGCATTCGTAACCCGGATATGCATATGCAAGCGACAGCCTAAATACAATCAATGTTCCATTAAAGTCACTCAAATAAAATAAGTTCATAGTGTTAAAACGGCGCATCTTGTTATCCCTCTACCTTCTAACTCTGGTAAATATTTTAAAAAGGAGTCGACATATAGTAATCTAAGTTTTAAAATTGCTTCATTCAGTTATCATACGATTTACAACAATTATGACTCGTCATTACTCATTACTATTTAGTGAATTATTGGTTTTTAGATATCCCAACAAAATTATTGACAAACAAAAGAGAATGTGAATAAGACATACATTAGCAGTCGGTTTAGCATATATCCTAGCATCTTGCCCTGTCACAAGCAATTGAGGGATTAAGTAACCATACATAATACAAAGACTAATTTTGATTGTAAATTAGTACATTATCAAATGGCAAAAGTGGTGAAGTAACATGAAAATGAGATTAACAGAGATTAGATGTTCAAATGAACCAAATTATTTGACTTTAATACTCCATAACTTGAATATAATTAATGAGAAAATCACAAATACATATATTTGTTAGGTATGTATATATCACAAATGTTTACATCCATAAGTGTGAATTTAATTAAGCTGGTCTATTTTATTTTCAAGAAGTAGATTTTCTCTTAAAATACTATACTCAAAATTACCTTTTTACCTTTTTTATTTATTACTTTTTGAATGTGATTATTTTATAAAAATACAAAAGTTTACAGTTTTCCTTATTCTATTCCATATTTGTTTAGCACGTTAGATTTTTATAATTTTGAGCTATTACTTATCGGTGGATAATAATTCATACTGTAATATGAATGAAAACAATTTTAACTTTCACTTTTGTTGTCAAAAGCAATAAAACTCGTATAATCATCATAGACTTGCACCCAAATTAGTTATGATTTCCACTATGTTTCACTTACAAAGAAGGCAACTTACCTGTTTCGCTCATAATAATCATGTGGGCGAAATTGAGTGGAAATCGGATGCAATTCTATGATAATCATGAGATTGGAATTACCCCTAACATAGTCGTCGGTTATATTGTCGATATATTAAACCAATGGATTAAAGTTTTGGTAATAAGTTTCTAATTTGCTTTCTTTTTTTCTTGTTTTTTTTTTTTTTTTTTTGTGCCAAAAAGGAATAATTTGTAGTTTGAAATAAGTCTAGACTTCACTTTCCTTTATTCCTTTCTTCTTCTTTTGTAAAGAAATAAGTCAGCAGAAGTGCATTGTTTCTAAAATGAGGCATTCTATAAACACATTGCTTCAAATTTACATGCATATAGTTCCATAAATAATAAAATTAATGTTCCTAATTTCAAACAAAACACACAACAAAATGTTTAGAAGAAAGACAATTTCATACATAATGTTGCTCTATCATAAAAACTGCATATAATTAACTAACTAAATGAGACGGTTAAATCAACAAATATGTAAAATTCTCCTATACATATGTATGTATATCACATTTGCATGTTTACTAATTCGTATACAAAAAAAAAAAAAAAAAAAAAAAAAAAAAAAAAAAAAAAAATCAATACTAAGAACAATTCATTTACACCTAGAAAGTTATAACACAATCAATCGATTGTAATCGACTAAATGAGATAATATATAATATGTCAAAAACCGTACATACATCTCTATATTTTGGAGAAATGGGATCTCTATTAAATATAGAAATCATGCCGAAACAACCAATTACAAACAATAACAGGTAAACATGCAACAAGCAACGTCTTTTTAAATAACGTTTGCAGGTTTACATATAAGAAATCATGCAAAACAACAAGCAAAATGATGACGATATAACGATATTCATACACAATGAATCGTAAAATATGAATGACAAAATGTGATCGTGAAATCATATAAATAAATAAATATATAAACATGCAAAATATGTATATAAAAGAAAAACTAAAAATAAATAATAATCTTACGGTTTAGTGATTATTTGAAGGAAATGAAAAAATGTAAAAAGATGTGGATGGTGAAAAAGGTTGAGGAGACGCCGCCGTTAACAACGGCAAACCGTTGCAGACGGTCGACGAAGGAGAGAGATAACGGAGAAACTTAACGATCAAAGTCGTTAGGGAAAAGTGTCTCTCTCTTTATTTCTGGTTTTTTATTTGTGATGTGAAAGGAGTATTTATAGTAGTTTAAGAATAATATTTTTTATTTTTACTCAAACCAAATACCACACATTGCTCCACCATCCGTATTGCAAGCCTTGAAACTTTCTAAATATATGGATGGTTTAAATCGATTTATGTATGTTACTATTTTGTGTCGTGGGGCGGTTCGTATCGAGTAATAGCGCTAGATGTAGGGGTGAGCAAATGTCGGTTCGGTTCGGTATTTACATATAACCGAAACCGATAACCGAAGTTCGGTTTTAGGAAAAACCATAACCGTAACTAATCGGTTACGTCAGTTCGGTTAATTCAGTTAATATGTTGGTTATCGGTTCGGTTTCGGTTATGTTCGGTTAATATCCTAACATAAAACTTGTGCAAACTTGTAAACTTAAAATAGTTAGTAAAGTGTTTAGATCTTTTTCAAGAATACAACTATATATGAAAATGTAGGTAAAATACATGAAATACCGAGTAAACAAATAAAAAAAATGCTTTAACTATATGGATATACATGAAAAATACATGAGTTATATAAAAGATATATTTCAAGTACATAGATGTATATGAAAGATACATGAAATATACCGGAAATACATGAAAATATGTTCAAAATACATGGATATATGTATGAAAAATACTTAAGTATATAACTATCGGTTCGGTTTCGGTTATTTCGGTTACGAAAGAAGGGAAAACCAAAACCGTAACCGAATGGTTCGGTTTTGGCCATATATTAACCGTAACCGATCGGTTAATTCGGTTTTGGTTATTTTCGGTTCGGTTATCGGTTCGGTTTTGGTTTTTCTCGGTTATCGGTTTTCATATGCTCACCCCTAGCTAGATGTGGCTCAACGTTGAGGTTGGATAGGAAGAGGATAGACATGCGCATAGACAGAACATCGTTAGTTTTGTAACGTACAGAAAAGTGCTTCTTTTAAAATCGGTATTTAGAAAGAAAAAATAAAGAAACGAAAAGAAAACCCGACTATAGATAAATTTAAGGTTATTGGATTTAAATAATCCCAACTTGACTTATTGGCCGGAAACAATCTCAATTAAAGAAATTTTTTATCATAGTCTCAACTTTTAACCTACTTTTCCTCGGCGATCTCATACAAACTAAAAGTTACCCAATTAGTTTTTTTTTTTTTTTTTTTTTTTTTGACATGGACTACTTATGTGACGGAAAGTCAAGGGATTACTGATGTGGACTACTTATGTGACAGAAAGTCAAGGTATTACTCCATACTAATTTGAAAAATAAGTCAAAGTTTTGTTGATGTATATGTGATAGCCCACGTAAGCGAATACTAACTATGTTAAGTATTAGTTAGTACATGTTGATGAAGGAGAATGTGTTAAAAGTTGGAATGTTCATAAAATATTATCGTAGTTTGAACGGTTGCAAACCAATAACCAAACTTGAAATTATTAAAATTCAATAAAGCTAAATTTAATAAACTACAACATTTTAATTATTGATAACTTCATTCCATCAACATGAGTAGCAATTGCCATTATTCAGCTGCTCAGCAAGGTATTTGTACTTGGTCAAGTATAGTGATTAATCAACCAAAAAGATTTTGTGGCGTCCCTTTAAGTATATCTTGGCCAAAGAATATTAATTTTGAGTATTTAATTTAAATTTATATACATTTCAAATTTCATATAATTATGGTCTGGTCATAAGAGTGCAAAGAGGGTAAGGTACTCGGTACGGCGCCGCAAGTAATTTGGGTAGTGCGTGCTATAGGTTGCTAAGTTAAAGCTAGCCGCATCGGTTTGGTCCTTTTTACCGTTACATGACGGTTATGTGAAAGACGCACAATGGCACGGGTTAACAGGAACACCGTCACAAATGAATTTGGGTTATGGCGGGTGAATAGGTTAGATTGGGTGGCATAGCGTGAATAGATGATAGGGCGAGTCATGGTTGTAAAAATTCCGCCTAGCCTCCGATTAATCGCTAGACGGAGGTTCACCGAGTAAACACCGATTAATTGTTAGTCAGTGACTGTCTAGCGATTCCAACCAAATTCCGGTCAAAATCTGTAAATTTTGGTCAGATATTCCGACCAAAACCTACAAATTCTAGCTATTAATCTTATATTCTTAAAGACATGAATCGATGAAGGTATTAAAACATGCCTACTTAAAAAAACTACATATAAAATGTATGTGCATACATATAAAACTGAAAATTACATATAAAATTCTAATCCGATTAATCACGATTAATCCATACTAATCCTGATTAATCGATAGTCGGTACCTCACCGCCTGACTAGCGCCTAGCGATTCTCACAACACTGGGGTGGGTTATTTACGAATTGGAGAGATGGTGCCCCTTGCACCCTAAATTATCAATTAAGGAAGGGATTAAAACATGCCTATTTAAAAACTACATATAAAAGTATGTGTAAATATATAAAACTGAAAATTACATATAAAATCTTAATCAGGTTAATCACGATTAATCCATACTAATCCTGATTAATTGCTAGTTGGTACCTCACCGTCCGACTAGCGCCGAGCGATTCTCACATCGGGGTGGGTTATTTACGAAATGGAGAGATAGTGCCCCTTGTACCCTAAATTATTAAACTATATACATTTTATTTAAACTAAAAAATGTTGCCATATTATCACTAGCTTTGGGAGTGGGACTCGTGGATCCCGTTGAAGGTGAATATTATCTTCGGGTGAAGGGCCATTTTGGCTCAGTTGTCGACGCTTGATGACTTAATAAAACGCAAAATTTTAAATGGGCCAAATCGTTGTTTGTGTATGTCAGCCGTGGAGTCCATTGAGCACGTGTTTAGGGTTTGGGTTAGGGGTGTAAATGACACGTAGCGGCTCGGGATCGGCTCGGTAAAAAGCTCGAACGAGCCGAGCCTTAACGAGCCCGAGCCCGAGCCTGAAATATGGCTCGTTTAGTTATCGAGCCCGAGCTCGAGCCCTAGATACAAAGCTCGATTGGGCTCGCGAGCCTTAACGAGCTAGAGCCCGAACCCGAGCCCGAGCCTAAGTTACAGCCGAGCCTAAGTTATAGCCTTAACGATTGGGCTCGCGAGCCTAAGTTATAGTCGAGCTTTTGCGAGCTCGAGCCGAGCTTTTGAGCTCGTTTGAGATTCTCAAATCACCTCGAGCCGAGCCGAGCTCGAGCTTTGGATTTTACTAGTGAGCCGAGCTCGAGCTCAAGATTGTAGGCTCGAACCGAGCCGAGCTCAAGCTCGAGCTTCACAAAACCTTAACGAGCCCGAGCCGAGCCCAGTCAGGCTCGGGCTGGGCTCGGCTCGTATACACCCCTAGTTTGGGTCATTGGTTTTGTGGTGTGGCAAGGTATTATAGTTCTTGGTGCAAGATAGTCCCCATTTATTCTTTTTCGGTTTTGACATGTTGGTGGTGCATAAATGCATAAATACATGTTGGCTTGTTCTATTAAGAAGAAGCTAGTTCAATCCATAATGGTGGTGGCGTGTTGGAATATTCGGTGTGTGTGAAACAATTTCATTTTCAACGTAGGTCCCATCAAGGTGGATGACATAATTGGAGAAACAATGTCTTAGGCTTACTTGTGGATAGGGCTGGCAATTTAGACACGAACACGATAACCTGACACGAACCTACACGATTTTAACAGGTTTCGTGTTTGGCCTTAACAGGTTTCGTGTCTATAACAGGTCGACATGTTAAGACCTATTTATTTCCGTGTCGTGTTCGTGTTTACATGTTTGGTGTTCGTGTCTTATCGTGTACGTGTCTTAACAGGTCTTATCGTGTCATATCATGTTTCTTATCATGTCTTGTTGTGTCTTATCGTATCTTGTCGTGTCTTGTCGTGTCTTGTCATGTCTTGTCATGTCTTATCGTGTCTTGTCGTATTAACTTATTTTACTAGGTATTCCTTATCGTGTCGTATCGTGTCTTATCGTGTTAACCTGTTATACACAGGTTCGTGTTCGTGTTTGAAAAAACTGACACGGTTAGAATTCGTGTCGTGTTCGTGTTTACAGATTTCGTGTTCGTGTCTTAACAGGTTCGTATAACCTGTTATGCCAGCCCTACTTGTGGATCACTAATGGATCAATAAACTTGGATTTAGATTGGGATAAGTAGAAGAGATTTGATATGTAATGTTATCTTTTGTCTTGTTTGTTTATGCAGTCGTTGGTCTTTTTTTGTTGGTATGAAATGAGCCGTTCAGAAAAAAAAATTATCACTACCTTTGTAAAGGGATACATTTGTAAAGGGGGACCAATATAGTTAGTGGGTTGTGAATTTAGGATAAAGGTGATCACTACCTCTTGAGATTAGTGAAACGTAGAAGGCAATTACTACCTTAACATTTATAAAACGAACAAGGTGATCATTACCTTGACATTAGCGAGACGTTGTTAGATTATCACTACCTTGCTTAGTGACACGTTTGTATCAATGATCTCTTACATTTAAAAATGATTAGTGGAGCAACTCTTAATTGGATAATTAGGGAGAGGGCATAGCATGGATTAGCTAGCATCCACTCGAATCTCTATAAATCGGCTTTGTTGATCTAACTTTTTACACGTGTTGCATACTATAACAATTAGATGTCAAACAAGTTTAAATCATTCAAAGTTAGTGTTAAATTAAATAAAAAATTAAGATTAGAGAGTGTTATGGGGAAGAGAAGCAGATAGAGATATAGCATAAGTTATATGAAGAGAGTGGAAAATTTTCCCCACTCTCTTTTCTTTTTTATTTCTTTTAAATTGAGCATAATGATTGTAGCGTTTATCTTGGTTTTCTACTTATGTTTGGTTCTCAACCTTAAATATTATCCTAGGTAAATGCATAACCAAGATTCATAATGTTCAAAAATACATAGTAACATAAAATGTTACACGATACAAATATTACTAAAACATGTTTAATCAATATTCAATACTCGACTTTCCTTTTTAATCTACGGAACTAGTTAATATGTGACCCGAACTCCTTGATATCTAAGAATTTCCCCAATAAGCTCACCCTTACCCGACCCAACATACCTCCCACATATCTCACCATCTCTTATGAACAAAAAGGTCGGGACCTCAACAACATCCATATCTTTCAAATATTGCATACAACTATCGTTCTCGTCGCCATTCATCCTTGCAAAAACCACTGTATCCATTTTTTTTGACAGTTTTAACACCGTTGGGTATACCTTCACACAAGGACCACAATGTTTGAGTCCAACATCGAGAACAATGAGTTTATTATCCTCCTTGTGATCGGCGATTAGCTTCTCAACGTCTTCTCTGTTATGTAGTTGTACCTGATGATATAAAAAGAAAATAACAAAAGAAAAGTTTATATCACATACAAAACCTATCATTCTAAAACATTCAATTTCAATAACACTAAAAACACATATTATTTATGTATGCGTGCACACATACTACGTATTAAACACATAAACATAAACACACACCAAAACATAGATATATAGTATATAGAGGACTGGTCAATTATGAACCAATAATTCACTTTTTTTACATGAAGTTCATGAATTAAAGTCGGTCTACCTCACATTTATGTTTACAAATTAACTAACAAGTAATATTCCCTTTTATTTTATTTTTTATCGGCGAACAACTGTGTGGCAACCACCCTTGCGGGGCGCCGTGCCCAAGAATCGACTACTTGACCTCCAGTAGCCCTTGCCTTCTCCCGATGCGCGGAAACCCGAGCCCCACCCGCCCGAAGGCACGACAGTGTTATAGAACTCGGTAAAACCTCGCTGCCCGTTAGATTCGAACCGGTGCCACCCGTATTCGATCTTCACCCGGATACCAAACCATAAATGTTAAAAGTGGGAATTGAACCTTTGATCACATAGGTGAAACAAAAGTCACTCCACCACTATGGATGGATAATATTCCCTTTTATTTAATAAGGAAACAAAGCTAAGGAAACAAGGTGGACTTGAGAGGAATGGAAAGCATTTGATGTTCCTATTACTTGATAGAGAATTCGGTGTATGTTTGTAGTTGTAAAAACAAATGGGTGTGTTTTTTGGCGATGTTTTGGGTTGCGACTAGTACCTTACTAGGCATTTCCTAGTATATTCTTTTTGGGTGAAACGAAGTGAAATTTGTCGATAAAAAATTATTAACCAGTCATTTGTTACCAAGTTCAATTAAAATCAAAAGTAGAAAAAGTGGCTTTACATATAAATATCGTTTTTCTATTTATTCTTCTTCTTTAGAAGAGCCTTTTGCTTTATTTAAAAAAAAAGAATTTTATGGATTGTATGTTCCCGATCTGTAAACAAAAAATAATTTATATCTATAATTTTATAACCTAATAAATAATTAACTGGCTACGTCATGTGTTACAATTCTGTAAACCCGAAAAACAATTTTTCGGTTCTCTTATTTCACCACCGTGTTTTACTTTTTTATTTTAAAAAGCTAATTAATAAAAAATCAATTTTATCTTATCTTAAAATACTATTTTATAATTTATTTTTTTTCGCTACCAACTATTCGATATTTCTATATTTAACATGATACACACATTTCAAATCCAATGTGGTTAAAAAAATATAAATCTTGTAAATAAGATGATAAAAAAAACTTACAACGCCGGAGTGACTATCACCATAATACAAAACATCACCCATCAACCGATCCGGCCCGATTCCTTCTTCTTCATGGATCTTTTCCATCCCTTTATAGAAGGTAAAATGAGGCACTTTTTCTATCTTTTCTCTTTTAAAAAATTCCGTCATCTCATCGGACTCATCACCCAATACCAGTAAGAATACGACGTCGCTGCATGTCCTGCTTAGGTTCACCATGAAGGGGTATATCTCGCTGCTTTGTTTGCTGTTTCGGGCGGCAAATTCGACCACCACTAGCTTTTGTTTGGCGTCGCGTAACGCAGCCTCGAACTCCGCCACTGTGTGGATGTGTTGTACCTATCAAAGAGACGTGTAAATTTATACTACTAGAAAAAAATACAAGGGGTACTTCCGGCCCATTTCACTTGACTACACCGCCCTAAGGGCACCAAATGTGAAAAGAGGGGATTGGCGTGAATTTTTTAATGGGGCATGTACAATTTGATGAACTAATGGGCATCTCTCCAACTTTCATCCACCAATCACATTATTTGTTTTAAAATTTCAAAAAAATAATAATAATTAAGTAATGATTGGAAGGGACTTGAAACCACTACACCATTTGTTAATTACAAGCCCTTTCAAGCTCTATGGGGGACATACATGACACATGTCACAAAATGCCCAGGGGAGCTTGAAATTAACCTACCACTACACATGGTCTTAGATATTAAATACCAGTAATTGACCGAACATATACGCTACGGTACTTTGTTTTAAATTTTGCTAAATTTCGTTATCGGTAGTGCTACATGGTACAGTGTCGGTTCGGGACTTTTATTGATATCGTATTATATTGGTATCGACAAAACATATATAGCATAATATTCGGTTTTGAATTTAGCTCAATTTTGATATCAGTATTAGGTGGTACCGTTCTTGTTCGAGGCTTTTTATAAAGCTTCACCATACGAGTACAGACCAAACATATACGGTATGATATTTAGTTTTGAGTTTAGCTAAACTTTAAATTCCAGTATCAGTTTTATACGGTAAGTTACTGGTTTAAGAATTTTAAAGTTACCATACCATACCATACCATAGTGATACAAACCGAACACATATAGTATATTCCACTAAGTTTTAATTAAATTTCGGGGGTATCGGTACTATGCCATACTACACTAATTCGGTTTGGTATGGTACATGTAACGATCTCATTAGATTTTCTTTATATTGGTATCCTTATATATAGTTGATTAATAATATTCATCGGTGTAATAGAATAATAGTACCTTGTCTTCCTCCTTGTTGGTTTTGGCAGCCGCTCCGCCGCTGCTGTCGGTTTTTGTGGCAGCACCGGCGGAGGCTTTCGTTACAAAAAGTGGTGATGAGTGAGTTTTGGGTTTGATGGGGAAGAAAGATTGGAGGTTAGGGTTGTAATGAGAAGATAAAACATGGAGTTTGTTGGTGGAGCATATGTTTGTAGGAGGTTTGACCATGAGGTTTGTAAAGGCTGCCATGGTGGCCGGAGAAGTTGAAACAACGGTGGTGATGATGGTGGTAGGAGAGGAGGAGATAATGGGGTTGAAATGGAGGTGGGATGAGGAGTTGAAATCCAATGAGGAACCATTGCGAACCACTCGTTGAGGTTTGATGCTCATCCACCAATGTCCACCATTCACTTTGATTTTTTTGTAATGGATATTTTAATAATATTTGGTTGTATTCAAAATTTATTAATATGTTAATTTAATTTTGTATTGTTTTGTACGGCATATTTTATAAGGTTCAATTTTTGGATAAGAAAATAAAATTGTATTAGTAGGAGGAATGTAGGATATTATCATGTAAATCCCCCTAAGCTCATATGAAATGTCTCATATTTAATACCCTCAAATGTGTTTGTGCATGTAAATTAGCATGGGAAACTCTTAGGGTAGTCTGGTAGAACCTTCGACTCCGACTTGTTTTTCTGGGGTCACGTTTTTCCTGTTAGAGAGTTTTTTTATATATAAATAGAAAACTCATTATTTTAAAGTTAAATTTTGGGCTCATTCGGTTAGATGGTAGAATATTAATAGTTATTTTATGTATAATTTAATTGAAATATAAATATATTACATTATTTACATAGAATGGCTTGTCACTATATCCTATCGAATATATGTGGCTGTTGTGCATATTTAGTAATGGTATAGAAAAAATTATGTCAACAAAATATCTAATACACTTGTGTGGAGTGAAAGATCGACAACACATGACTTATACATTAAACTTTTGACTAAGAAATAAAGATATTTATAAAAAATTTCTAATACATTTTAGAGCATAAAGATAACTTAATCATAAGGTTGTATGGTGTGGTTAAGGGGTGAAGAGTGCATGGAGCAACTTGTAACAAGCTAGTAGAGCGTGATTTCCCATTCAACCCCCAAAAATGGGGTGTGGGGCATGGAGGGAGGGGGGAAGGCTTTTTCTTCTTTTTTTTTATTTTTTAATCCAACAATCAACTACAATAATCCACCTTACCATTGCCCCCACGCCGGTGAAAAACTCCACCCCACTTGCCCCAAGCCGACTTCTACGTCACATTAGGGGTGGTGTTGGGGGCGTGTAGGGACTTCACACCCCCTCCCACACCCCACACCATATAGTCTTAATGTCACTTGCGTAATCTTTATTTCACCTTATTCGAAGTAACTAACAATCTTAATTTATTACATGTGTTAAAAAAAAAAAAAAAGATTAAAACTAAGAGCAAATCCAATGGTTTATCCCGCTCACTTTTTTCTTCAACAATAGGCATTATAGCCCAGCGGCATCTTGGTGGTGGGATAAGACTTAGGGATTATAAGGTCGTGGGTTCGAATCTCACAAAGGGGGTTTTCTCATAATTATGAGTTTCCTCCTGAATTGGTGACTTGGTGGTGAAATATGATCGCGTGGTAGCACTGGTGGCACGATGATACTCCAGTAGTCTGTGAGTGATTCCAATTGGCCATTCAACAAAAAAAATAAAATAAACCACACCAAACATCTACATCATTTTCCACTTTATCACAGTTTTTTGTTAGACAAATAACCAGTCGTCTCGGCAGTTTGATTCACAATGTTTAGGGTATCAATAGTTGAACCATTTGTCTCTTAATTTTTCTAGTCAAACCGACCAACCGGTGAACTTATTCATGCTTCATTAATTGATTTGAAACTGTGTATTATATCCAAAATAATTAATGTTTGAAGTTTATATCTGCCTATCTTTAGATTTATTAATGTTTGAAATTCTACTTTTTTATTGCTTTCATAAATTTCAACTTCATTATGATATCTTGCGACTTTTAAACAGGACTACTGGGTTTGCCCGCGCGATACGGCGGGTACACAACCTCTAATATAACGCTACTATACGCAATCTAAAAGACATATTATAAGATGCTAGTCGCACTCTAAAGCATTTAAGAAGTCGTTAATGTTCTCTAAATATTTTTGTTTAATAAGAATAGGGGACCAAATCCCAGCTTAGTGATATGATAGTTATGAATGTGAAATATTTATGTTGTAAACTATGTCGTCAAGGCGAATAGGCGCACTTACGATAGCCAAAATGGCATGTAAAAAAGAAAATAAAAAAATTAATAACTTTATTCATCTATGCTTTAGTGATTGCACGAAATTGACTAAACACGATGTATCGATGGTTAATGATAGAGTTTATGAGTTGCATTATTATTTTGCATTGTCCATGATCGATCCGTGATAGATGTATCGATGGTTAATGATAGAGTTTATGAGTTGCATTATTATTTTGTACAATTGCTATTAAAAGTGGTACATAAGGGTATAAATGGAACAAAGAGGGTAAAAATTTAGAGATTACACTTGAGGCTTTTGATATGTCATCTTAACTTTGACATTTTGGACATTTTTACCCATGGCTCCCCCTTTATAATGTAGTATAGATAGTATAACATAAAATTTACACCTTCAATCACTACAATGAATACATGAACTTTAGTTATGTTTTTCATCACGACTTGGAAATACCTATAAAAATCTATAAACTTATTCACCCGTATAAATAGATTACGAAAGGAAACCTTAGAAAGGCGCAAACGTCGAAACATTATGAGTCACCCTTCGAAGCTTAAGCTAGACTATACCTCCTCGACGTAGATATCTGATCGATCACGAGTGATCGTATGCATAAGTGTAAGGTGTAAGCATCAATGCATCCAATGGCGCAGCATAGTTGGAGCGGGGAGGGCCCCCCCTCCCCCGGATTTTTACGCAGAAGTTTCGATTATATAGTATTTGTATAGAAAATTTAAAAAATATAGGGTTTCGACCCCCCGAAACTGGTTTTCGACCCCCCGAAACTAGTGACTTCCGACTCCCCGAACCTTCGGGTCAAGCTTCGCCACTGAATGCATCATGGATGAGAATGTAGTTACTAGTTAGAGAAGGAGCCCTATAATATGTGGGCTAAGTTTTATTTTATAGAGAATTGGCTGGACCTGGACCAATCATTATTCATTAATGAACCTTTTTCATGGGCCCAAGCTCAATAAACATAACCCAAATAGTACAAAATTTACACATTTGTGGATTGGGCTCAAAGTGGTTACATTGAAGCCCAAAATGACAACTATTGGCCACATTTGTCCAATTGTCCTACATCAAGCTTGTGAAAACGAAACGACGACATTTTAGTTGAGGAAAACTTGTACGCGTTAAACCGTAAACTGAAAACTTACGCATCATCTCATTATTAAGGATTTAAGGGTCCCCCAACATCACTTTAAAGAAGATACATCAAAAAGTTTTATACGCTAGTACTTAAACAAACCTCTAATCTATACTATATTATGCAAGAGGTAAGAGTAGTTTAAGATACCTAAAAGTTAAGAACGTTATTTTCATTAACAACCCTAAAATAGGGTAAAATAGTAATTAAAATACTTTTACAATTTAGTACGCCCAAGCCATGCATTGTGATTGGTGGTTTAGTTTGGTGGGTCCCTTCCAACGGTCACATGACCGTTAAAAAAAATCTATAATTAAAACCTGCTGCAACTGCTCTGGCGACTGTGGTGGTGGCTCTGGCGACTGCTGATGAAGACGGTGGTGGTGTTGTATTGCTGATGAGGAGATAATGAAGATGATCAAAGAGGACGAAAGAGGTTTTTGGGGGTGATGTTTGTTTAGTGAAGATGAAGTATAGACAGCTGTGTATGTTCACTTATATATATATATATATATATATATATATATAATATGTTACTGGCGACTCTCATTATTTTTATATATTTGATTTGTAAATAAGTGATAGTAATATATATATATATATATATATATATATATATATATATATATAGGTAGGGTTCAATTGAGAACCAACCCTTAGTTAGGAACTTTAG
Source organism: Ambrosia x helenae (assembly GCA_030844895.1). Taxonomy (NCBI): domain Eukaryota; kingdom Viridiplantae; phylum Streptophyta; class Magnoliopsida; order Asterales; family Asteraceae; genus Ambrosia; species Ambrosia x helenae. The sequence continues at coordinate 2,793,066 of CM061232.1, read as the reverse complement.
GAACCAATCTCATCCATCCATCTTCAATGGCATGATGGTAAATATGTTAAACATTAATTAACTTTTTAATTAAATCAAGGGGTAATATTGTCTTTTGGTATGTGAGTATTAATAGGTTATTTAGTATACATTGTAACTGACAAAAACCACAACTAATATCATTTGTGCGTACAAAAAAATTATACTATACGATAAACATTAAACAACTATATGTCAGTGTATATTCATATTCCAACAATTATACACCAGTGTATATTCCAATCATTGCTAAAAAACATTATACTGTACGATAACATTAAAACAACTATACGTCAGTGTATATTCATATTCCAACAATTATACATCAGTGTATATTCCAATCATTGCTACAAAAAACATTATACTGTACGATAAACATTAAACAACTATACGTCAGTGTATATTCATATTCCAACAATTATACATCAGTGTATATTCCAATCATTGCTACAAAAACATTATACTGTACGATAACATTAAAACAACTATATGTCAGTGTATATTCATATTCCATGCACTCACACGAACTGATAGGTTGGTCTTATCAAGAGTAACCTGAAACAAAGAAAAAGGTTGTTTAGCATATACATCAGTGTATACATACAATATACATCAGACCCCAATAAAATTGATGCTATAGAACAGTGTTTAGTATCGTCATATTCAAACAATTATACATCGGTGTATAGTCCAATCATTGCTACAAAAAACATTTTACTGTACGATAACATTAAACAACTATACGTCAGTGTATATTCATATTCCAACAATTATACATCAGTGTATAGTCCAATTAGTACTACAAAAACATTGTACTGTACGATAATATTCAACAAATATACGTTAGTGTATATTCATATTCCAACAATTATACATCAGTGTATATTCCAATCATTGCTACAAAAACATTATACTGTACGATAACATTAAAACAACTATATGTCAGTGTATATTCATATTCCATGCACTCACACGAACTGATAGGTTGGTCTTATCAAGAGTAACCTGAAACAAAGAAAAAGGTTGTTTAGCATATACATCAGTGTATACATACAATATACATCAGACCCCAATAAAATTGATGCTATAGAACAGTGTTTAGTATCGTCATATTCAAACAATTATACATCGGTGTATAGTCCAATCATTGCTACAAAAAACATTTTACTGTACGATAACATTAAACAACTATACGTCAGTGTATATTCATATTCCAACAATTATACATCAGTGTATAGTCCAATTAGTACTACAAAAACATTGTACTGTACCATAATATTCAACAAATATACGTCAGTGTATATTCATATTCCAACAAGTATACATCAGTGTATAGATGAATGTTAGTGTATCTGTACGCTTCAACATGATCTGAATTATACATCGGTGTATACTTCCAAAAACTAAACTAATATACGACAGTGAATAATTGTATAACTCTTTGTACGTATGAAAACTGCTATAACGCAACATGATTTGAATTATACATCGGTGTATAATTCCAAAACTTTGTACGTACGAAAAATTTTTGCACGTAAAAAAAACTGCTCTGCAAACTGAAACCCTAATTGCGAACAAAAAAAATTAAAAAACTAAAAAAACATTACACAAATACCTTGATTCTCAACGCTATTTTGCAAAAAAGGTTGTGATTGTGTATCATGATCCTCAATATCGTGAGAAACTGATTGAATGATTTCATGTATATGATTATTATCCATCACTTGTTTATCTTAATCGATTAAAGTCGGGTCTAATGAATCGTACGTGATGTTGATATTTTGGAGGAAGGCAATTGAGTGATATTAGGAGGAAGTTATGAATGATATTAGGAAGGCATTGATGGTGATAAACAGTCCATCTTTAAAACTTTTTTTTTAATTAAAATATAAAACATAATTGTTCAATTACCATCCTATCCCTAGATCAAGATTAAAAGATGAATGGCTCAGATTGGTTCCTAAGTTCCTAACTAGTACCTTGGTTCCTAAATGATCTTTTTCCTATATATATATATATATAGGGTGAGGTTATGATACAAAAGATGTGTTTTGTAAGAAGGGTGAGAAATAAAATTGGTCATTGGATCAATTTGATAGATGGATGAGATTAAAAGAGTGGCATTTTTGTAAATTATGTTATAAATTAATTAATAAAATGTGTCTTGTGAGGGTATAATTGTCTAAACACAAAAAAACAATTAAACATCTTTATTTTACTCCTTTATTTTAGGAGATCTCCATAAATCCCATTCCACCATTGTAATTTGGAGGAATCAAGTGACAAAAAAGCGAAGATGTGACAAAAAGTGAGCAGATGGGTTTTTTTAATGGCGTGAGAAGATGATTTGAATCCAAAAAGTCAAAAACAACCAACTTAAAAAAGTCACATATGAATAAACAACCTTCCTTCTTGCATCGAGTATAGCTTCGCTAAGGTTGCCATTTTTTTTATTAAATCTGATAATTGAAGGTTAAAGATAAAACACACTGATTTGTTTTGCTTTTTCTACACAGAATCATCTCTGTCATTGTTTCCGCCTATAACACACTAGTTTGATCCGTTGGTGATAAAACACATTGGATTGTTGAGACAATTTACACAACGCGTTGCTGTGTGTTTTATGTTTAAAAGTTCGTATTTTTTAAGGAAAAGTCTAATTGTTCTTTGTTGTGTGGTTTACGTGTAAACTTTAGTGTATAGAACATTTGGGTATATGTGTTTTATGTTTAAAAGTTTGTAATTTTAGTAGAAATATCATATTGTTCTTGTTTATGTGTTTTATATATAAGCATTTATAACACATTTGAGTGTTAATTACAATACGTAAATGTTGGTAAAGTTGAAACATGAATATATAATCCCATAAATCACTCTACAATAAATGATATTAGAATTATGATAAATACTAACTAGTGTGTTTAAAGGCGTGCGTTGCGCACCTTAAAATTTTGTCATATCCAAAAACACATAAAAAACTATTATCAACCAAGTAACTACCAACCATAATTTAAAAACAACATCTCACAGAAACATGAGTATATTTGTATTTATTAATAACATTTTGTAAATAAAAAATGGACTCGCCCCTTGCCCTTCCCATATTTCAAACCTAAGACCTTAAACAATAGAAAACATATATTAAAAAAGTGTTTGGACCTTTTAAAAAAAAAACTTGCACTTCCCATGTTTTGAACTTTAAGGAATACAAATGCACCACAAACCACTCCACCACCAAACCATTTTGTGATATATTATGGAATCATATATACTTATTAATAAATAAGTTTTTGAGAAAAAAAAAACCTTGTCCTTCCCATGATTTGAACTTGAGACCTTAGGGAATACAAATGCACCACAAACCACTCCATCACCAACCCAAAATATATCTTCCATACACAACTATTACCTTGTAGACTGCACGTACAACAAAACAAAACAAAAATAAAAAAGTAATAAATGTAAATCTGTTTAGGCTAAGATATAAAAAAATGAAATTAATTTAAAAGTATCTCCTCATCCGTTAAACCATCCCAATCGAGTATTGTTCAATTTTGAATTTGACTTCAACTTTCCTCAAAGCCAAAGTATTTTCTAACCTTGAGTGTATAATCATTTTTTTTTTCTAACATCAAGGTCCTTAAACATAATGACATTTATTGGTTCAATTTGATTGTATTATTAAAAAGATTGTGTAATTTAATAGCCTGAAAATAAAGATTGAAACGAATTAGCAATGCAAAGACTGTTTAGATATTGCATTTCTCTATTGAAGTAACTTGAAAAAACAAAGTCAATGAAGATTTCAATTAATGATTTTTCATATATAAAATGTATTTTATATATCAAGCTATTATAATACGAAAATAGCCAAACATATTTAGTTTTGCATTGCATCAAATATTTAATTAATGTGGATTGATTTTATTTATTTGTTTTGAGCAATATAAAAGTCTCACAAAAAAGCTTGACTAATTGCATTGTCTTATTATTGATCTGTTTATTTGACTTTTGAACTATTTTAAGCATTTAAAATTAATATGTATTTGCTGAACATAGTTTAACATCTAAAACAATGACCAAAATAATAAAACTTAATAATCATTTGTCAAATATTGTAACAAAATTAATTTTAAGCTTAGAATAACAGATTATTTTTTTTTTAAAATGGGTTAATTTAAGGTACATGATTTAAATTCAAAGTTAATAATACATAAATATAAATATGTTATATAAAAAAGAATCATGTGTTTTCTTATATTAATGATTTCAGTTACAACTATGATTATTAATACAATTACTAAAATTTAATTTAATAAACTTATATGATGGTTTTGCAAATCAATTATTATAATTAAATTTGAGTTTAATGTATTAAATTAAATAATAAAATGAGAGAATTCATGAGGGAGTGTCATGTGTCCCTCATGTGTTTTCTTTTATTATTTAGGTATATGTATATGTATATTTGAGTTTAATGTATTAAATAATAAAATGAGAGAATTCATGAGGGAGTGTCATGTGTCCCTCATGTGTTTTCTTTTATTATTTAGTGTAAATATATATTTATTTATTAATAAATAAGTATTTGTAAAAAGAAAAAGGAAAAGAAGTTGTGGCAACACTATTCATTTAGTGGAGCTATTATTATAAGTATAATTATGTGTTTATTTACATAATTACCCCTGCCCCTAAATACGCCTGATGTGTCCTAAAACACATCTATTCTCCTATGTATTTTGAATTATAATTTAGTCTTTTGTATATAGTTTTTAGTAGTTTTAGGCGTGTATTCGTTTGTTGGCCTATTTTTAACATTGTATAGGTTTTATTAGTTTTTAGTACTCTTAGTACTCGTTTTTTATTTTTGTAGGTGTACGTGGAAAATGAGCTTAAAAAGAAAGAATTTTAATTGAGACACGAACACTAGAGAGCATGTGTTCATGGACGTTGGAGCGTAAACGGGAAACTTTGGTCGAGCCAAGAACACCCGAGTTAAGAGTACGGAGCAAGAATGCAACAACAACAATAATAATAATAATAATAATAATAATAATAATAATAATAATAATAATAATAATAATAATAATAATAATACAAGTAATAAAAAAAAAGCAATTAGTTGGGCTCGTGGCCCAACCAAGCCAAACAAACTACACAAAAAGTCGGTGCACATATTTGTGAGGGATATATTCTAAACGAAGTTGGACGGCAAGAGGATTACGGGGGAGGATTATTATTAATTCCAATACAACAGCAATTCCATTCAATCGCATAGGAACAAAAGGCACCGACCAAACTGCGGTGACGAGCGAAAGGGCACGGAAGGAGAAAAGGCCACGGGCACGTTAAAGATCAAGAGCCAACGAGCCTTGGGTTAGGTTTAGTTCTCGTTTATTATTTTTATAGACATGATTAAAGCTATTTTTATTTATTTTATGAAGATGTTTATAAATATTATGAGTAGCTAAACTTTTTATGGTTGCTTAGGTTTATGAACTAGACGCGTCTTATGCAGTATTTAATGATTTTTGGTTTTTAGTTTGATGTGTAGAATTACATGATTTTAAGTTTATTGTTGGATTTGATATATGTGTGTTGGTGTTAATTTTATTTGAAGTTTGTTTATTGGTTTTGTGGAGCTAGGCATGTAGAGATACCCCCTAGGTCTAGAAATCAATCTAGTTCGTCAACTTAGGTTAGCGTGCTAGTATTTGGAGTTGGAGTACGACACAAGTATAACAAACTAATATAATAAATTAACTAAGACGTGCAGTCCATTCTTGAGGGTGAGAAATCTAACTCGAGTTTGCTAGGTAACTAACTAGGCATTGTTCGGTAGTTGGCAAGAGCTAGGGCGGGAGTCGCTACTTGTCCGTGTTTAGAGTTTTCCTAGGTTTTCTTCAGTAGAGTTTAAGTCTGCTTCATAGTTTGAGGGTTTTAATCCAGGAGAGGTTTTAATCTGATTTCTGTGGGATTTTGGTACGCTAGGGCGATCCAGATCCATCTTAGCATTTCTACACTTGTCCCGCCTTGAGTCTAGTGAGCTATCCTTGACAGGAGGTTTATTAGGTAAGAATAGGGTCTCAAGTTAATTACCAGATTCAGGATTTATTGCTAGTGTCTAGGGATTTTACCTAAGTAACCAACCTTCTTCCTATCCGATTTCTCCAAGTCCCCAGTTCCTATAAGTAGCTGAGGTTATTTTATTTACATTTAGTTTCTTTTAAGCTTATAATTAGGAGTTTAAAATACCCCCATTTAAGTATATATTTATTTAGGCTAGTATTCGGTAGAGGTTGTGATCTAGAGTTGCATTCGCGTCTTTGGGTTCGATACTCGGTCTTATCTGTTTACTGCTTTGCGACCGGTACACTTGCCGTGCGTGTGTAGTTTTTAGGTGAGTCGTTTTAATTAGAACTTGTGTTATTTTTATATATACATTTACACGCATCAACGCCCCACCTACGGTGTGCGCATATAATGTATTTATGTGTTGCCCTTGGGGGCAAAAGTAAAGTTGCACTAGTTTTAACGTTATTTTACTAATTTCGTGAAAATAACGTTAAAAAGGACGGACGGTTAATCATGCATCATGTGGTGGCGTGGATGACCAAAAGACAAAGGGGTACATGCACCGATTGGGTTTGTCCCGATTCCTAAGTGTTTAGTGCCTTATGTCCAAGGCTTGATACCAAACCACATCGAGTCGGGGGTCTCACTGGAAGCAGCCTCTATATTCTTATGGGTAGAGGTAAGGCTGTCTACATCTTACCCTCCTCAGACCCCACCTTAGCTTTGCTATAGGTAGGATTAACTGAGTATGATGATGATGATGATGACCCCTGCCCCTAAATAAAAACTAATGCCACGTGTCGCCATTAGATGCCTTCTTACCATTCTCACAAAAATCACTTTTTTGTACCCTAACATTTACATATATATATATATATAGATATATATATAATGATTTTTTTAATTATTTATTTTAATTATTATTTATAATTTAGAATTAAAAAAAAGTTGGACCAATATGAGTGGAGGACTACCTAAGGAAGACTACCTCCACACCATTGCGTAATCCTCAAGTTGTCCAAAACAAAACCAAGGCTGGCCCACTTTTTGCTGACGTGGCGGCAAGGCTTCCCAAGCCTTGCCTCAACCACACCACGTAGTCTAATTCCGTTCGTAGCGGGAAGCGCTAATTAGTGCCCCTCCCCTCAAAGTGATTGGCTGCAAGAAGTTGGCACAATTTCCAAGAAGAAATGACGTTAAAAAATTAACGCTCCAAGCCAAGTTTGCAATATTAGCGCCCTTTAAGGCCCTTATGTAGCGGTGTTGGGTACACTAATTTTATTTTAAGGTCCCATTAACGTCCCACTACACATGGTCTAAAACTATCGTTAAAAACCATACTATATAGTTTTTGTACTTATGTACTTGATATAGCTAGTTTAATGTTAAACTTGTCCGTTATCATATAACTGATTTCTAAGAGAATGTGGTATTACTTGTATTACACGAATCATATTGTGCCTTTAAGTTATTTTTCGATAACGAGATATAATATAATTACTCAAGTAATTATTATACCTATATTAATTGTACGACACTTCTGCAGTGTCATACTGACATTATAATAGAGAGTACAACATGCCTATCCACGAAATGAGAGTAAACCGCCTAAAAAAAGGGCCACAAGTCGCCCAGGAAGGGCTGCAAGCGCCCAGAAATAAAGTTCCAAACCCGCCCAGAAAAAGGGTGCCAACCGCCCCAAAAAATGTTGAACGCCAATTTTTTTTTTTTTTTTTTTTTTTTTTTAAACCAATATCCAATAAATGTGATTATGGCTTGGTGGTCATTTGATTCTTTGCAAGTGATACAATATTATTAGCCCACTTAATTGAAGATTATTGGCCCACGTAATAGAAGGTTATTGCTAACGTAATTAAAGATTATTGGCTCATGTAATTGACGAAAATTGCTAGATAGCGAAACGACACTATTGCCAATTCGTGGAAATAACTAGCAAAAACATTTATTTTATAATAATTTGAACAAAAAATAGTTACCTAATATTATCGCTAATAATGTTAATTTTAATGCCACTAAACCTATAACGACACGAGCGTCCACGCAGCGAAGCGTGACATATTTGTGGCCTGCGAATAAAGGCAACAAGAGGCAACTCAAGTGTTGTAATCTTAATATTGGTCTGGAACTTAATGGGCCACGAGTATTTTTGTGAAGCCCACGCGAAAATAACAGTCACGTTAATATTATCTCTACTGTCCACCAAACCCGCAACAAAACAGAGACTCCCGCAACGAAGCGGGTAACTAAAACATTTAATGAAGTCTCTTTTTCTCTACACGTTCAAGTATATATATAGACATAAGACCAACTTCCACATAAAGCATTCATTCTTTGCTTAGTCATTTACATCACTCCACCACCAACACCACACGTTGATCATGCCGGAGACAAATACGACGTCGTCATGGGGGCTGAGCCACCTTTTTGTGACGGTTTTCTTGTTCAATTTCTCTCATTTCATGGTTATTCCGGCGATAACCGACGTCAGCATGGCGGCTCTTTGTCCCGGAGAAGATGAATGCTCCTTCGCCATTTACCTCACCGGAGTTCAACAAGCGGTATATATCTTTGGTCATTTTTTTTATTATTATTTTTCATATTTTTATTCTCTTTAAGAAGTGAGGTATCTATGTTATTATTTTATAAAAAAAAAAAGTAGATATTATAAAACAAAAGGATAAATTCTGTTTTTTTTTTTTTTTTTTTTTTTTTATGTTCGGAGCCGAAGTGTGAATTTGTGATAGGACACGGATTACTACGGAATTTATGGATTTGGGTTTAGTCTAAACGGGTTTCGCTTACTTTTGGGTCGACCCGTTAACACATTTAACCAAACGGGTTGTGTTTGGGTCAACAAGTTCAAAGATTGACTCTTTATTTATTTTATTATATTTTTCAAATTTTGTTTCATGGCATGGTCAAGCATTTATATCAAAATCTGAAATTTAAAAGAAAAATTGACAAATTGTCATTTTAAACATAATTGTGTCAACTTTTGAATAGTTAAAAGACCAAATTCATGACAAAGTGTCAAAATTTTAGAGAGAAAGGTTTAGATATGAATTATTTTTACTATTAAATCACTTAAGAAATATTTTATGTACTTTATTATAGTTCTAATCTCATGTAATAGAATATCAATTTGATGATATATAATATTTATATTAGTAAGAAATTCCATATTAATAGTTATAAAATTATTAGATCACTGGAATTGGAAGTCTACTGATGATGCCCCTAATTGGAAATTTGTCTGATCAATATGGACGTAAAGTACTTCTCACTTGCCCAATGACGCTTGCTATTTTTCCTACAGGTATATGTGTGATTTATATTCAAAATTATTGTACATTTTAATGCTAGAAACTCATTTTGCGCGTGCCATGTGACATTCTTGAATCCCTCTTTATAATCGAGAGAGTGTCGCAAACGCATGTTAAGAAGTATACCTATGACATACATATTTCCCTAATTGTTGAGACACTACCAATGAATATGAAATAATTATAGCAGGAATAATGCATTAAAACACGTTAAAACTTAAGTAGACCTCATCCCAATAATTTGGTACATCACAAGTAGTGTGGTACATAAAAAAAAATTGTAGTCATGATGGTAAAACATCATATATATCATATTATGATATTAATAGGTAGAAAGTAGGTAAATCATGGTGTACATGCTAACATGTTGATTTGAAATAGTGATCTTGGCATATAGCAGAGAGAAGGGGTTCTTCTATGCATACTTCGTGCTTAAAACTCTCACCTCAATGTTGTGTGAAGGGACCGTCGTCTTTCTTGCACTTGCTTATGTGGTAAGTACTTATAACTAAATAATCTATAATATATTATAATAAAAACTAGAAATACAAATATACATAAAAATATTTATAGATATAGATAACATGACACAAAAATAAATAACATAAACGATCTCAGTCTAGCCAAGTCCAAACTTGAAATATGACTCACGTGTTGAGTCAAGCTTTGCAATTAGCGCTTGAAACGAGCCAAACTCGAGTTTTAGAGTTAAAGCTCGAAATAAGCCGAGCTTGAACTCGGCTTGTCTCGAAACCTGTATCAGTATTATCAAACTCTGGCGCTACTAGGGGTGAGCATTTCGTGGTTCGGACCCACGAGAACCCTAGACCCGACCCACGAGAACCTTGGACCCGAACCTTTTTAAATTTATGGGTCGGTTCGCGATTCTAGATTTATATGAATTAGGGGAATTGGATTTTAATAACCCAAACTATTCGAAATTGACCGCTGGCACCCTCAACTAAAAAGTTGGCCATATATAACCTGAACTATTGACTTATTGGAATCTAGCACCCAACTAACTGACGCCGTTAGTTGGGGTTGCTGACGTGGCACGCTGATGTGTGCACACGTGGATTGACACGTCAACATGTCACGTCAGCAAATCTTGTCACGTCAGCGAATCCACTAACGGTGTTAGTGATTTAACCGTTAGTGGGTGTTATATTACAATAAGTTAATAGTTCATGTTATATATGGCCAATTTTTTAGTTGGGGGTGCCAGTGGCCAATTTCAAATAGTTCAGGTTATTAAAATCCAATTCCCCTATGAATTATCGGTTCCGGGTCGGGTCGGTTACAAACCCACGGTTCTAATATAAGAACCATAAGAATCGTTCGTATTTTAATTAGAACATGATTTATTAATAGATTGATAATGTATGAAAAAACTGTAATTTATAAAAATGATTCAATAAATATGTATTGTTAACGAAAAAAATAAAACAATACTCCTTTTTAGTCTTTTCATTTTTCTTTTTTAGGTGTCGTTGTAATCGATTTCATTTAATGTCAATACAATATTAAAAAATATTATTTATAAAAATAACAATGTATTTTTGTTGAAAGATTTTTCGGCTTGATGTATATGCATAGATCGCATCATATTATAATATATATATATATATATATATATATATATATATATATATTATATCCAAAATTGAAGTAAATATTTATGTATGTCTCTCTGATGTGTGTGCGTGTATTTGTGATGTATACATAGCAAATTCACATAATGTTTCGAGTGATGAGAATGACAAAATTGTTACCAAAACATACGTCAAGAAACAAAAAAAAAAATGATTAAAAACGGTAACTCGTGAGCTATTGTTAGAACCATATGAATGATCTCTTTTACGAGCATGTAAAAGAATAGAAATATGTAACCCTCCAAAAGCCTATTACATTACAAGGTTCTGGAGGGTCAGACCCTTTACCCGACTCATGAAAAATGAAAATCTTTAAGACCCGGAATCACACAACCTTTTAAGGTTCGATTCGTGGGTCCTAATTTCAACAATAAAAGGGTATAAGATTTTAGTGGGTCCGGGTCGGGTCGGCTCCTAACCCTTTGCACAGCCCTAGACGCTAGGGATGAGATCGGTATCGTACCCGTACTTATACCCGTACCGTACCGAAAATACTCGTACCGAATTTGAACAAAAGTGGTACCGAGTACCGTACCGAATATATAGGTACGGTGCCCGTTTTTGGTACCATTTTGTTATTTTTTTCTTTTTTGAGCACTCGTACGCGTACCAAGTAGGTAAACAATTATGAGTATCAATACTATACGGGTATCAAATTGAAAAATTTGGTACGTATCCAATATTGTACATGTACCAAATCGGTAAAATTGATACGAATACTATAAATACCATAATACGAAGTAAAACATATAATCAAATTCAATAGTATATAGAATTCGGTACCTGTACCATTTTTGCCCGTACCGATACCGAAAGTACCGAATACCGAAATCAGTAAAAGTGGGTACCAATACTTATACCGAGTACTCAAAATCTGTAAGGGTATGGGTACCGGTACAGGTACGGTATGAGTACGGGTATAGGCACTCGGAAAAAAATACCCATCCCTACTATACGCTACCAATATTGATACCGGTATCGATACCAATGAATAGTATCGGTATTAGTTTTTATGATTTATGATTTTGGATTGATTTATGGATTTTAAAATAAAAATACAATGACAAGACATTAAAACATTAATTGAATTGACGTGGCGTAACCGTTTTAATATGATAACAACCGTCAGGCGGATAACGTGGCGGAGCAACGACGGGCGTCGGCGTTCGGAATCCTCTCCGGCATCTCATCATGTGCCTTCGTCACCGGAAACCTTCTCACTCGCTTCCTTCCGTCAACCGCCTCCGTCTTCCAAGTAATCTCAATCAATCACACACATCTCTCAATTCACATTTCAATTATTAATCCATATTAATAAATAAATAAAAAATGTGTTTATTCGATGATTTTAGGTATCTGCAGCTACGGTTATGGTTTCTGTACTCTACATGAGGATTTTTCTGCCGGAGTCTAATAGGATCGCTGTTGCGTCGGAGAAAGAAGCAACAGATGAATGTCTTATTGAAAAAGAGGATATTAATAATAATAATAATAATAATCGGCCACGTAGGATTCCTTCGTTGCGTGATTCGTTTTCCTTATTGAAGAGCAGGTATGTAATATGTTGTGTTTTTAACAATTTGTTTGTTACGAGTCATGATCTGTAGTAGAAATAGGGATAAATCGATAATAGAACCTTGGTTTTAAAAAGCCGTACGCGCGCAAAAGCGACGAGGTCTAAAATCTAGGCTCGTACACGAGCCGGATGTGGATTATCTAAATATCACATAGGTGTTTAGCTTTGTTTACGGAAAAAGTGCGAAGCGCACAAAAGTGACGAGGTTTAGAACCGAGGTGCAAAGCGCAAAAGCGGTGGGCTTTTTGTACGCGAGGCGCAAGATGATTATATAATTTTTTCTATATATCCTTGAGGTGTTTAGCATCTTTTACCCATAATATAAATATAAATAAGGCCTATATATGATTGGGTTAGGATAATGTGGAAACCCATCCTTATACGGTAAGCTCTGGAAACTCTGACTTCCCAATTTTTATTTTTATTTTTGAAAAAAATAGGGCAATTAATATACATGATTTTAAACATTTTGGGCCAAAAAAATTAAAAAAGCGCCGAGTACTTCTTTTTTTTAAAAAAAATAAACTTTCGACTAACACATGTTAAGCGAAACTAACAAGTGTTAACCATGTGTTAAATATATGTTAACAGAAGACGTTTTCGTTCGGCGCTTTTTCGATTTTTTTGGCCCAAAATGATTAAAAAAATGTATATTACATACCCTAAAATTTTCATAAAAAAAGTCGGGACGTTAGAGTTTCTAGAGTTTACCATATAACAAGGGTTTCCAATATAACCTTATACATATATGATTTGACTTAAATATACAACTTTTATAGCTACATGACACTTTGAAGCACAAAAACACACGGTTTATGAAAAGCGCGCGCCTTAGGGGATTTTTTTTCCCAAAAGGTCGTTTTTCTTGCGCTTTTGTACAATGTGCGCCTTATGTCACACCAGGCGCATGAAGTTGCGCCTTAGGTCGTCCTTTTAAAAACCAAACGGCTTACCCAAAACATAGCTATAAATAAGGTTTTTTTATTATTTTACCTGCATGTACAAGCAAAAACAACCCAAGGTACAACACTTTGCTGCATAAAAACACCCCAGGTACATGATGTGCACACCTCAGGCCTGAAAACCCAAAAAGAAAACCTAAAAACAACGCTTTTTGGGCGCTTCTTGGAATTAGTCTAGGCGCTGATCAAAAAGGCGTTGGACCTTGCGCCTCCGACACGCTTTTTAAAACCAATAATAGAACTTAAATTTAGCATCTATTGCATGTGGATCCATAGTTTACCTAAAACATTTTATTCGAACACTTTGTTTGTCAGGAGTCATGATCTATAGTAGAAATAAGGATAATAGAACTTAAATTTAAGATCTAATGCCTGTGGATCCATAGTTTACCTAAAACATTCATTCTGTGTAGAACAGGATATGTGTTAGCGATATATATATTATAGATAATTTATCTGTCAGGGTTTATTGTATGACTTTTTACCATAGCTAGGAGCCTAGGAGATATGATTCGATTAGTGGGTTAGGTTTTCTTTTATAACTTTGCTCATTGTATAAATAAATAGTAGATCACTAATATGTAAATGTGTCTTTAACCTAAATCCATATGGACCATGTGGATGATTGCTTATGTGTAACTGTGTATAAGAATGACCTGTAGTTTGGGCAACTGGGGGTATTGAGGTGTTTGTTGTCTTAATATTACTTTCAGCTGGACTTTTTCACAAGCGGCTATTGTGGCTTTCTTCAACATGCTTGGTGATCTCGGCCTGATGTCTGCATTACTGGTAAATTTGTACTCTTTCACTTGTATAATGATATAAACAACTATGGATTTAGATGATCTTGGGGGGAAACCACAAGGTCAATTATGAACACAATAAGATGATGATCTTTATCATCCAGTTTATTCTAACTTAATTTGTAGTGACATCAAGATTTATTCGTTTGTTGAATTTGATTGCGTTTTGTAGTACTATTTGAAAGCTGAATTCCATTTTGACAAAGACCAGTTTGCTGATCTGATGATCATACATGGGATTGCTGGAATTATATCTCAAGTATGCCTTCCACGCCCTTCTCGGCTTCTCAGGATTATGTTATTAAATCTTTTTAAGGTTGTAATTTGTAAATGTAACATACATGTGTTTAAAACATGCAGATGATTGTTATGCCTGTGTTGACTAGGGTAATCAGTGAAGAACGCCTTCTTGCAATTGGGCTTGCTTTCAACTGTTTACATGTAAGAAACTAATGACATATTGAATATCCACCAGACTTCAAGAAACTAATGTTGATCCTTTGAAGTAGTAGATAGAGCTACATTTTCATTTATCTCAGTTGTACACTACCTGCGCAAAAAATTAAGTCAACTGTCAACTCTTGCTCTCGGTTTGCAGTTCTAACATTATATTTGAAATGAAATGCAGATTTCCCTTCTTGCTGTAGCTTGGAGCTCATGGGTACGCACTTATACTTATGCTCAAATAACAACCAATAACACCTTTAATAATAATTGACATATATGTGCTATGTACACTTGAAATCCTCTCTAATATGCCCCAGATTTGCTAACCAGTTTGTGTGAAAGTAGGTTGTCTATCTTGTAACAACGTTGCAGATTCTGTCCGTGTTTGCAGGACCAAGTGTGAGTTCATGTCTTCATTATTTTTTTTGTACTAGGGGTGTGCAAACTGTAAACCTTGGTCCAAGCTGTTTAAACTGAAACCTGATCAGATTGAGATCAGTTTTGTCAGTCCGGTTCTCGGTCCCTGATAAGACAAATTCCCTTCGTGGTCTAGTTCAGTCCAAAGCTTTATATTTGGTTTTATTTTATTTTGGCAAGGATGCTTGAATCACTAGCCTTATTAGAACAATGATGTATTAGGTGAGTAGGTGATAGTCCCTATACTGTCACCTAATATATCATTGGTCTAACAAGCCTAAACGTATGAGTCCGGTTCCAGGTCTGGTTTGGGACCAAATCAGTTCTAAGCTAGCACCAATCCGACACCGAATCATTTCTATGTAGTCTAGATCCTTGTTCCGGTATTTTCAGTTTGAATTTGATCTTGGTTCAGTCTGATTTTGGATCATTGAACACCCACTTTCGTTGACAATATAATTTCTACTCTGTTTCAGTTACGGAGCATTGTATCCAAACAAGTTGGACCTACTGAGCAGGTGATTTGTTACATTAAGTGCTTACAATAATGTAAACAATGGATGGGAAAGTTCTGTCTCGCACTCTCGCCCGACCAACCTGTTTTTGACATGTTACTCAATCCATCCAACATGCCCATTTTTTTCCACTTTTATCAAATTACAAAATGGATTCTAGCATCATTTCTTGATGGGTTATTTTATTAATCTTGTAGGGCAAGGCACAGGGGTGCATTACAGGCCTATGCTCGTTTGCCGGTATCATCTCTCCATTAATTTTCAGTCCTCTAACAGGTCAAAAAACATTCAAGCATTCACTTTTTTCATGATTAAATATATATATATTTGATCGTATCTGCTAAACATTTTTACTTTATTTTTTCTTTTTCCTGCAGCTTTATTCCTATCTGATCATCCTCCATTTCACTTTCCTGGTTTTAGCCTTATGTGTGCTGCCTTCGCTATGGTAAGGTCTTTTTTCGCCATTTCATAATTACTTTCTTATGTAGTTATGTCATTAACTAGCATATCATACTGAATGTCTAATTATATATGAGTAAAAATATCAGTTCTTATATAATTTACTTAAAAGTAAAAAAAAAAAATTAGCTACGGCCTACGGGTGGGTCTAGCGAGTTGGGTAATATGCCAAAAGTGAAATTGTTTAGTATTATTCAAGACAGGTCGGGACCAAAACACTTTTTCATTTATTCAGATTCATTTGATTTACTTTAAAAATAAAAACAAAAAGTAAAAAGTAAAAAAAACCCATAGCTACAGGTTGGGTAATATGACAATAAGGTAATTGTTTAGTATTGGGTTGTAGCTACAGGAAGCTAAACCGTGTTAGGTGACCCAAAATCTGTTTTTTTTTTTTTCGTGCCACGGGTCAACTGTCAAGAGTTGCCGCCTCTAGTATTGATAGAGAGGAGCCAGGCCCAAAACACATTATATGATTACATAAACTGTATTAATACAATATGTAATTTAGTTTTTTTTATAGAATAGTTTATATGCATCAACAAATTACTTTTAAGTTTATAGACTCATTTGGCATTTTTCTTTCTAGACCTTTATTCTATCCATAAAATGCTATTAAAATCAACTTAATTCTAACTACATGGGTTGAATTTGCCTCATTAAAGTGCAAGAGTTTAAAGTTTTTTCATTTGCAGATGATAGCATTCATCCAGAGCATCATGATCAAGGCTCCCATTTCAAATTCAAAAACCGACGAATATGAAGCGTTGGCAGAACCCTAATTTACCCAAGTCAGCCTTAGATTTTGTAAGTATTATAGGTCTCTGCAAAGTACTATACATGGCAAATATAGAAAAAATAGATACATGAAAGTATAGATGAATGAAAAGTACTATGTTTCATTTTATCATTTTTTGTCATTCTTGTAAGTTTTACTGTATATATTATCACAACATGATGTGTTATGATGCTTCTTGAGCTCGGCTAGTAATTTTACGACGAGCTAGCTCGGGCTTATTTTTTTCTGTTATTATTTTAAAATATTTATCTAATTATTTAATTTATATACATATGTAATTTTTTTAATATATTTATATAGTTTATAGTAGTAGTAATAATATTGTACATGTGTGTATACTGTATACATATAATTGGGAGCATAAATGCATAAATTATAATACACTTTGAAGTGATCACAAACTCAGATATAATATTTACATTTCATAGACTCAAATTTAGAACCTGAATTTGTATGGTTATATTTTTTTTTTTATAAATTGCCTTATACTTTCAACCAATCAAAGACCTCCATATCAGACAGCTAGATAAGATAGCATTGCCTAAGTGGACTAATATCATTCATCCACGTGTCAACAATCACTCCCCATATCACATTATCCAAATTATTAGTCCTATCGACAAACACAATCCACACAAATTTAACCACAATAATCAACAACATGATCACTTTATATAGTTTATAGCTTATAATCCCACATCCTTCTCCTAACACACCAAAGCCTCAAACTTCATTTATTACCAATGGCAAGTGTAATCTCATCAGCTGTTTCCATCCCATCATTCACAGGCCTCAAGGCCACCGCTACAAGGGCCGTCCCGGCCGCTACCATTAAGGCAGCGGCCGTGGGCCCTAACCTTTCAGTGAAAGCTTCACTGAAAGATGCAGCGATTGCAGCAGTCGTTGTTTCCGCCAGCGCGTTGCTAGCTAGCAACGCGCTGGCTATTGAAGTCTTGCTAGGAGACAATGATGGTGGATTGGCATTCGAGCCATCCACCTTCAGTGTCGCCTCTGGCGAGAAAATTGTGTTCAAGAACAACCGCGGGTTCCCACACAACGTTGTTTTCGACGAAGACGAGATTCCAGCTGGTGTGGATGCTTCTAAGATTTCAATGGGTGAAGATGATTATTTGAATGCAGGTGGAGAGGAGTACTCAGTGACATTAACAGAAAAAGGGACTTACAGTTTCTATTGTGCGCCTCACCAAGGTGCTGGTATGGTTGGCAAAGTTACTGTTACATAAGCTGTTATTATTATTATTATTTATTTAATTTTCCATTGTTAAATAAAGTTTACTGAAATGGTTTTGTAAAGAGTTTAATATCCTAAGATTTATTTGATCTTATAGTATTTTACTTGTATTTTGTGTTTGGTGCAAGTTAGCATAATATAACAGAACTGGTTAATGAAACAGGAAAAAAAATATGGTTTTATGTTTTGTTTTAGAGTAAAATAAATATTTAGTTTGCTTAATCTTGATATTATTGTATGGGACTCAAATGAAAAACAAACTATACTTTAAAAACGAACCGAACAAACACGAAAAAGGCCTTGTTTGTATTCGTTTGTTAAAGAAATAATGTTTTAGTCATATAAGTATGTTTATCGCGGTATTAGATGAAAAAGATATGGTTAATAATTTATGATGGGTAGCACATTACTAGTTACTAGAAAGATATACTTGGGATATTTTATAGTCCATACCTTCAAGTATTTTGTTTTGGTGGTATTATTTACTCCATCGCTACGATGTAAATGAAGATGTGAACCCGTATGCCACTTAGGATGATTAGGTTGTATGTGGAAAGCACTAAACTGTTATAATGTAGACATCTGCAACTTGTATTCTATTAGAATAACAATTAAAGAGCTCAAACACAGAACAATATTTGCGCTATAATGTAGACATGTGTGTCTTGTGTCCTATTAGAATAACACTTGAAGAGCTCAAACGCAAAACAACATTCGCGCTATAATGCAGACATGTGCGCCTTGTATCCTATTAGAATAACACTTGAAGAGCTCAAACGCAAAACAACAGTCGCGCTATAATGTAGACATGTGCATCTTGTGTCCTATTAGAATAACACTTAAAGAGCTCAAACGCAAAACAACATTCAACCTATAGCGCAGAAATGTGTGCCTTGTGTCCTATTAGAATATCACTTGAAGAGCTCAAACCCAAAACAACATTTGGGTTATAATGTAGGCATGTGCATCTTGTATCCTATTAGAATAACACTTGAAGAGCTCAAACGCAAAACAACATTCGCGTATCCACTTTGGCTTAAGTAAATATAACTCTTGGGTGACACAATGAAAAAGGTTATATGTAGTCGTAAAAAAGTTATATAATAATTTCATTTTAATTTTTAATATTATAACGTATAGCAATTGTATTTTTTAATATTATTACTGTACAAGAGTTAAACATTTGAAGTAGAATGAAGATAACATATTGTTTAAGGTATGGCAATGCATGAAGTACGAGGACTACACAATATAACGGTGATACATTACATAACAAGGGGCGATCCTTTTAAGGGGTGGGAGGAGGTGGCCGACCCCTCCGAATTTTCATTCAGAAGTTGCGATTATATAGTATTCGTATAGAAATTTTTTGGTGTATAAGGTTTCGACCCCCCGAAACTAGTGACTTCCGACCCCCTGGTGACTTCCACTCCCCGAAGTTTCAGGTCAAGATTCGCCACTGTACATAACATATTATTTTCACCGTAAGCTAAGTTTGTTGTAGTTACACATCCGACTTTTAAGTAGGTGGTAACAATATTTTACGTGGCATGGCTTTTTAAGGCCAGACATACTCATCTTATGTACCATTTTCATCATGTTAATTTAGTGACTGATATAAGAAAATAAAGTTTGCATTATGTTGTCAACATTGGTCGCTATTTTAACAAGATTAAACAAAAACACAATCATCCAATAAAATGTGAGGGTGAAATATCATTGATGACATAAAATTGTTGAAAATATATACAAACCATAATTTAGGCCGGTTGAAATATAGCGAGTATTTGTTCAATTGTTTGATATGTCTTTGGTTAGAAAAGTTAGTTTGTGATCTAATCATGGTCGGACCCAAGTGAAGAGAATGAGCGAAAATCCCCACTAAACATTGTTAAAACTTAAAAGGTTATCCATTATGTTTTTATTGTTTTTTATTTTTATTTTAATATATATTGTATATGTTAGATGTTAGATAATGAAGATTTAAAAAAAAAAAACATATTCAACTTGCAATTTCGACTTATAACCTTATCCAGTGGCGGATCTAGAAACATTTTTCAGTAGTAACGTTTTTCATTTTTTCATTTTAGTAGCAACGTTTTTCAAATTTCGTAGAAAAAAACCAAATTTTCCACTACGCGCGCGAAGTTGAGCCGCAACGTCCGCAACCCCTCCTCTTTAACTGGATCCGCCCCTGACCTTATCCGTTTGTACTTATCATCTTACTGAAAAGATTATTTTATTAGTATTCTTAAATTAAATATACATTTTTTAAATTTAAAGAACAACTCATGTATCTCCTGGTAGTACCAAAAGTATAAGCAT
This sequence comes from Ambrosia x helenae, assembly GCA_030844895.1. Lineage (NCBI taxonomy): Eukaryota > Viridiplantae > Streptophyta > Magnoliopsida > Asterales > Asteraceae > Ambrosia > Ambrosia x helenae. The sequence goes on along the minus strand of CM061232.1, from coordinate 2,772,419 downwards.
TGGTTCACCTATTTTCTAGCTTCCCATGGTCACATGAAAAGGATGTTATATATAATAATATCAAAAGAAGCCAATTTGGTATATAATAGCATCGTGATAATCGTGACACACTACTATATTGTTATATTGGTGGTGGAAAAAAAATTTATTAAAAGATTTTTACTTTTTGTTTACATTTTACTTTATGTACTTAATTATAGCAATTTAACTATGATCTGTTTTGCATTTTATGTTTTTTTAACTTCAATACTTACGTCGTATGTCATTTATTTGAAAATTTGTCATGCTTTATGTTTTTTTACTAACGTTCGTCTAATTTAGGCGTTTAGTCAGTTCATACACTCTTCATATGAAGGGTACTATTTGTTAGAAATAGTGTCCATTTATCGATTATTTAATGTAACTATCAAAGTACGACCTAAGAGTTACACTTTTAGAGGTGAACAACAAATAATATTTATTAATTAAATATTATATCACAAAAAAGACATATTAATAGCGATGATAAACATTTGAAGAAATATATATTATTGATTATTTGGAATAATCGTAGTTAATTGTTTTGGAAAAATGATTAACGTGTTGTGGTTTAATTATTTGGAATAATTAATAGTTATTCGTTTAAAGCGTTATAAAAAACTAAAAACTTTATTAAACTATCGAACATAAACAAACACGTTAACGAACGTTCACGAACATAAACGGACGAACGTGACCTCTGTTCATGTTCGTTCGTTAAACTAAACGAACGAAATATTTTGTTCGTGTTCATTCGTTTATTAAACGAACGAACACAAACAAACTTCCCGCCGAACGGTTCATGAACGGTTCGCTGAAAGTTTAGTTCGTTTGCAACCCTAGTTCTAGTCCTCCATTCACGTAGCTTTGTACTCGTTCTTGGAAGATTAGAAATGGTCCGCCTCAAAGTGTATACACGGGATTTGGTGATTTTGTGATGAAGTCGTCTCGCATGGCGTTCGCATTATCCTTCGTGTTCTATCTTGGGTTTTCGTCGAGGTATTCCCTAAAACACCCTATGGTTGTTTTTATATAATTATTTGAATAGTTTGTAATTTGATCGCTTGCAATGGGATATTGATTCGTATCAAAATGTTATGACGCTTCCGCACTTTGATTACATGAATAAATCATTATTTATTTATAATATATATATACACACAATTTTGAACTATATTAGGGGGACGGGGTACAAGTAAAATTGGCTACGGGTACCCCACTATCAGCATGGTAACACCGCCGCCGGTAGTATTGGTAGTAGTCTCATGGACCGTTTTCTGGTTCGAGTTAACGGACGACAACCAGTGAATTAAATGCAACGGTCCAATTTTAAATCTTAAAAATTTATGTTTTTAAACGGACATAATTTTTGACCGTTATTTAGTATTGACCGTTTAAAATCTTGTAGATATAAAAAAATTTCCGCGGTTTAAGATCAAAAAACACAAATTGTCTCATATTTTACTCTATTTTTCCTCCATACTTTTAAAAAATGAGTGACATTGAAGAAGATCAAATTTGCATTCCCCCCGTCGAAGGTGCACCCAATTTTAAACTCAATCGATAGTAGCCTTGAAATTTTCATGGATCTTGCTAAGCGAGTCGAAGACGAAGACACGGCAACATCTAAAAAAAAGATATGTGCAACGTGATCGCGAGGGGGACAATAGTTGTTTAATAGATGATTATTTTGTCGAAAGACCAAAATACACAGAGGCACAGTTTAAATTAAGGTATCGCATGTCTAAACGTCTATTTGTAAAAATTGTAGCAGATGTTGAAGCAAACTTCGAATGGTTAGAGAGGGCGTGGACGGTTGGTTTAGAAAGAGTTTTACGCTCATACAAAAAGTATCTTCAGCAGTAAAACAACTCGCAACCGGTAATCCTCTAGATGAGTACGAAATCTACGTCTGAAAGGACGTCGTGTGAATGTTTACAATTTTTTTTGCAATGTCGTCATTAAGTTATACGTGGCTGAGTTTTTACGAAGACCAACAAGTCACGACATTGCATGTTTGTACGAAGCACACGAAGAAAGACATCACCTTCTCGACATGATCGGTAGTATTGATTGCACTCATTTAGTTTGGCGAGCATGTCCTAGGGAATTACGAGGACAATATATGAGAGGCGATCAACAATATCCTATGATCATGCTAAAAGTGGTTGCTTTGCAAGATATGTGGTTTTGGCATGGTTTTTTTGGTTCCCCCGGTTCACTTAACGACATCAATGTTCTCCAACAATCTTCAGTTTTTCTTACCCAACGAAACGGAACGACGTTGAAGTTTCCATTTACTTTAAATAACCACTTATATAAACGTGGATATTATCTTACCGATGGCATCTACCCTAACTGGTCAGCATTTTTGAAAGCGTTTCGATATCCGACCGATCGGAAGGAAAAGAATTTCGTTAGGGCGCAAGAGGGGGCAAGGAAGGATGTGGAGCGAGTGTTCGGAGCATTAAAGGGGAAATGGGGAATTACCAACGGACCCTTGAGGCCGACGTCTGTTGATAGGTGTAGAGTCATCGTCTATACGTGCATGATATTGCACAACATGGTCATTAAAGACGAGGATCATGCGATATCACCGGTCCACATAAGCGATCATCCAGTCCAATCGGTGTTCGATGAAGTTGCCTATGAGGAGTTGAGAGAATCCGATATGCATTTCCGAATTCGAAATGGAACACCGGTTGGACTGGATGTTAAAGTACACAAAATGCAAGTGCGGCATGATAGGTAGTATTGATTGCACTCATTTAGTTTGGCAAGCATGTCCTAGGGAATTACGAGGACAATATATGAGAAGCGATCAACAATATCCTATGATCATGCTAAAAGTGGTTGCTTTGCAAGATATGTGGTTTTGGCATGGTTTTTTTGGTTCCCCCGGTTCACTTAACGACATCAATGTTCTCCAACAATCTTCAGTTTTTCTTACCCAACGAAACGGAACGACGTCGAAGTTTCCATTTACTTTAAATAACCACTTATATAAACGTGGATATTATCTTACCGATGGCATTTACCCTACCTAGTCAGCATTTTTGAAAGCGTTTCGATATCCGACCGATCGGAAGGAAAAGAAATTTGTTAGGGCGCAAGAGGGGGCAAGGAAGGATGTGGAGCGAGTGTTCGGAGCATTAAAGGGGAAATGGGGAATTACCAACGGACCCTTGAGGCCGACGTCTGTTGATAGGTGTAGAGTCATCGTCTATACGTGCATGATATTGCATAACATGGTCATTAAAGACGAGGATCATGCGATATCACCGGTCCACATAAGCGATCATCCAGTCCAACTGGTGTTCGATGAAGTTGCCTATGAGGAGTTGAGAGAATCCGATATGCATTTCCGAATTCGAAATGGAACACCGGTTGGACTGGATGTCAAGTGCGGCTAGATGTTCCACGAGATATAGATGCATTTAATTATAGATGTTAAAGTACAGAAAATGCAAACAAACCTGTATTTAAAGGACATAAACTATAGGTTACTCTTGTAATCATATGTTAAAAAATCAGTTTAAATTTAATAAGAGACTTCCATAACTTGGTACAAAATATTTTTTACCTTATAGAAGATAAAACTTGAAAATGTTCCAAGTATTAAGACTAAGGGGTGTGGGTCGGTGAATATCAACGGTGAGTTGAGGTGGAGGTCTTCCCCCTCGGGGAACCCCCCCCCCCCCCCTCGGCACAATCGGTGGAAATCCACCGCTCACCACGATCATATAATAATATTATTTTTTTCCCTATAAAAATATTTTTAGAAAAAAAGGAAAGTGGAAGGGGGGAGAAGGAGGAACCATTTCCCTGGTTTAGAAGAGAGGAAGTGAGGAAATGATGTAGCGCTAATGTGGACAAGAGGGAAGGGTTTCACACCTCATAGTCTAATGAAAAGATATGTTAGTTTTGCCCCACAATACTCGACATGTCTCATAACGGGACCACGCAACTTGTCTATAAAAACACGTGTTTATATAAACGTGTATTGAACTTTTGATTTTAGCAAAGTTACACTTAGATAAAATTTATTTTTTAAAGGCCAGACTTGTTTTCTAAATTTATCTCTTCATATATATACATTTTGGATGACTCGTCTATTTTAAGTCACTAGTTAAAAACCAATGTGTTGCAGCGCAGTAACAATTTACAATGCGGAATTCAATTCTATTGTGTTACACACTTTAGACTGAGACTGAAATTAAAGAATACAGTTTTATTGATTATTGTATACCCACTCTAAAGTTAAAAGTGTTGATTAAAATTATTTTTATTTACAACCACATCAAACCTGACAATTATGAATAGAAATATTGATTAACCCACTAATTTTCGGTACATTTTAATTGATCAGATGTGATTTCTGAAAACCACAAACGATCAATTAAACATTACGAAACGCGTCAAACAGAGACCGGAAGTCCAGCATGTCGATTAGACATGCAAAAATCGTGTTTTGAAAAAATATGGGTATCGACTGTATAGTCGGAGCACCACGTACAATGATTCATGAAAGTTGAACAAACTCGGATGTTTCAACCAAAACATACAAACGAGCAATAAAGGACCCGTAACGCCTCAAACGAATTTTGTTGAATTGGGAACAACTAAAAACATTTTAAAATGATATAAAATTATTTTTTAATCAATAACAAGTATTTAAAATGAATTAAAACAAATTATTTTTTTTTTAAAAAAAAAAGGCCATAGCGCCTAGCTTTGGCCAAAGCTAGGCGCCTGGTTTGCTTGATTAGACCACAGGCGCCTAGCTTTGGCCAAAGCCAGGCGCTCGCATAGGCGCGCTTTTGACAACTATGATACATAGTATCAATGTTCAATAAAACTAAAACACATTTAGAAAACCTTAAAACGCACTTTGTATATTGAACTCACTCTTCATCACCTTGATCTTCATTGTCTTCAGAATCATCTTGCTATTGTTCATTTTCTTGTTCTTCTTCGTTTTTAACTGTAACATCTTAAAAACCACAATTACCTTGAATCCTTTTATGTTCAGCTAGGGATGAGCTTGGGACGGTATCGGTACCAACCGATACCGATCCCGAAAACTCCTAAAACCCAATACCGATACCATACCGATCCCATACTGATACAGAAAATACCGAAACCGAAAATCTCTAAATGTGAGTACCGATATCGATACCGAACACCTTCGGTTCGGTACGGGATCGGTATCGGTTCGGTATTCGGTGCCGGATGCTCATCCCAATGTTCAGCCATGAAATCAAACCTCTCACAACCTTCTTCATCAGCATTATGTGAAACTTCTTGTATTATATCTACAATATAAAAACATATATCTATCAGTCTCTGGTGAACTGTATTATCTTCGAAAATATATGAAAAACGCGAAAATTAACCTTGAAAGTTTAGGTTATCAATATCAACGACAAGATCTTCCTCTTCGATTATGGTTTTGGGTTCGTTGTTTAAGTCTGATACACAATTAAAACGCATAATAAGATTATGATTAAATGAAAAAAAAAACATAGCAACATACTGAGCATGACGATAAACTCTTCAATTGAATATCAAATTTGAAAATTTTTTGATTGAAAATAGTGTACTGTGGTCGGCGTTTGAATTATGTAAAAAATATGAAAGAAGATTGTGTAATCGATTACAAAAATTTGAATTCACTATCACGTAAAAACAGGGATTGATATTTTTGATCAAAATTAGAATGTGATTAATGGAGGTGTAAAAGTGTATAATACCCTCATATGACTTCACAACGAACATTGAGGGTGCAACAACCAGATTCCACGTGTCAAATTGTATTGGCTTCTTACACTTTGTATATTAGAGCATTCATAGTAGCTGCTCCATCTCCATGTCTATAATTACACTAAAAATCAGTACTTTTCTCTATCTTTTTCTATTTAATAATACTTATTCTATACTTTTATCATTACATTTTCTCTCCCCTCTACTCCAACCACTTTTAAAAATATTAAAAATTATGAAGGATGAACAGTGTCTCATTCAAATTTACTGGTGAACAGTGTCTCCTCCAAATATTTTTTCTCTCATCTACTCACAACAACTTATACCAATTCTATATATTATAGAGATCACACTCATATCATTATAGAGGAACTAATATGGATGCTCTTAAGGTACTTTGTACCCTACACTTACTCTTGAAATATTAATATTAATATATATAGATATAGATATAGATATATAGATTAGTAATAAACGGCGATATCCTCTATGATTTCTTAAGTTTGATTGGTGTATTTTTTTTATGTTTTACTTTGTATTGTTTGTTTTCTTGGTGTATTTTGTGGTGTTTCGAACGCCACACTACTTTAAATCTACAAAAAGATTCCCCTATAGCTAGATGTAATTGACTAATTTCATATGAATTAACATGTAGTTTTATATATTTCTCACTTGTCTACCAAGTGTTTATTATAGACATATGCATATATGTTTATATTTTATATAGTATGATATGATGAGCTAGGCAATGAGGTAACTTAGTGACCATTAGATAATTAAATATAGGGGCAGGTTGATGTGTTTGCCCTTTATGATACGTTAAAGAGGGATCTAAAGAATTTAATTTGAGAATCTTATTCTATAAGAAGATGTTGGTTGGTGCTATTGGATTTGGAATCATCAAACCCACACTTACTTTACAATTTACCCCCTTTGTTATCATATGTCCTTCCTCATACGTTTTTAACATTTTGACCCCTTAGTTTATGCTTTGAAAACTCATAAAATCACATTTTTTTAATTAGAAAACCCTTCGTTTTATTTCATACCAAGACAAAACAAGTTACATTTAGATGGTGGGTAAGCGGGCAACAAGTTGCGCCGCTATCCCCTTTTGAATCGCAAAGCCTATCCTGCTAAACACAAACTCTTGGTTCTTAGGGCTCTGCGAGTCACTATGAACCACCTTCTGCACTCGTTTTAGAAACTGTACTGCCTCAGGGGCCAGAGATCCAAATGTGTCAAAAGCAAACGGCAGGAACACATGTTGATTCTCTAAACAGGTTGCTTCGTGCTTAGCGACCTTCTTAGCTTTTGCCCTCAAAACTGTCTGCCCCGGTACAAAGCCGCTGTCTCGCAAACCTACCAAGGGGAAACCCCTGTCAGGTCAACACATTTTGATTTTTTTTTAAAGCCTAATGTTTTATTGCATTCTATGAAAGCGGAAATTACATCACAATAGTAGGAAGACGGGGAATAAGCTACACCGCCATCCCTTTTTGTATGACGAACCTTGGTCTACTGAAGACAAATCCTTGCCCCCGGGGTTGAGACATTACTATGTATAACCCGTTGGACTCTGGTACAAAAACGACCACTTCCCGCGCTAGACACCCAAAGGTATCAAAAGCCAAGGGGGACAAGATCCAAAAGCGACTATCCTATAGATGATCCAAATGCACTTTAAGATAGGCAAGATCTGCCCACATACAAATGCGCTTGCGCGTAAGGTTGTAAACAAATCGGACCAAATGAAGCCTTGCTTATATTTGTTCGTTTAGGATTGGACTTGTTCATGAACGCTTCATGTACGCATATCAAAATAAATTATTGTTTATGCTTGTTCCTTAAAGAATTGCACTTGTTCATGAACACAAATGAACGCATATATTTTTATAAAAAAAAAACAACATTCTTTGTCCCAAACATTAGACATAGTCATCTTATTACACACTTTATATAATAAACATAATTATCCCAAAATAATGTTTATAAGATCAAAGTATCTAATGACCGAACATAAACTAAACATTACAAACTACCATGAACAGACATAAACGAACTCATTGCTGAATGTTTACAAACACATTTAAACTAACAAGACCTTTGTTCATATTCATTCATTTTTTTTGAACGTTAACTTCATTAAAACAAAACGAACAAGTCCTCAATTAAGGACCGCTCACAAGCCGATTACAATATATACAACGGGTATACAACCCAATCTTTCCATTCTATATTTCTTCTAACCGAACGGTATTTCAACCAAATAAAAGACATTGACTTAACTACCAAAACAACCTCTGCCACCTTAGGATCAGAATTATGAAAAATCTTCTTATTTCGCTCCTTCCATAATTGTCACACCCTCAATTTCCACTGCGGGGTTTATACCGCGAGGCGCGTGACATACCAGGATCCCATAGCCATAAGTCATATGAACGAACTCTAAATGCCCAAACCATTTAGTTCGTTTTCAAAAACCAAGTTTAGTTAAACTGCGGAAGCGTAAACCAAATTTAACCCTTTTAAAACCATGCGCAAAACAACGCGCCCAAATTAAAACCATATGAAAGAAAATGTAAAAACATAATATGTAATTTAGGTGTATGCCATGACCCAATGCAATGAAACGTGCAGTGCTTCCTAATCGTGACACCGGAAGCTAACTACCTGCAAAAGCATGTAAATGGTGGGTCAACAAACAATGTTGGTGAGTTCACTAAGTAAAGTAGGTGAGTAAGTAAAAGCGTAGGTTTCCCAAACCATGTAACCAAATGAAAGTGTCGGTCTCCCAGACCACATAACAATAAGTAAGAACGTCGGCCTCCTTAGCCACAAGTAAACAGCTAATTCATATGCCAGGGGTAGCTAGCCCACTCATGATAACTAAAACCGGCGAATACCGAACTACTAATGAACAAGTTCCCATAACCGGGAGAAAAGTGCCTTGCGTCATTGCCCATCAACAATGACATATGTTTTAAGTTATTAGTTCACACCCATGCTCCCAGCACGATGTGAGGTTTGTTAGACCTAATAGCGCTATCAACTAGTAACCCGCTTGCCCAACCGGCAATTGATTCGGTATTTTGAAGGACTTAAATGATAGGGTTGGTTTAGTTCATCAAGGACATATAGCATGAATTAGTAAAAGTAGATTCACCCCGTGAACCATGCACCCCAAAACCCGGGATGTGTAAAAGTAGTCCCAACCCGGACTAGAAACGTTACGTAAGTTGTCTCGACCCGAGACACATGCTTTTGAGAAAAGAGTAGTGAAACTCACCTTAGGTTGCAAGCAAGAATATCCAAACTTCAATGTAATAGAGACTCGCTACCGACTCCCTATTATATGTGTCACTATGTGAGTACACTTGCATAACCAATATACCACATAGCACGTTTATTCGATTCTTAAAAGTTTCAAAATCGTGTAGTGACACCTAGTGACTCTACATGCACAAGTATGTCCTACGTATCCCGTTGGTGATCGTGGTGACTATTATAAGTTTAACGCATCAAACACATCTCATACAAGTTTCCACACAAGTACATGTCAATTACACACCACATAGAACTCCAAATAGCCACTTAAAGACCCCGTACACAATCTGTGTTTTTAGGACAGATTGTGCGCTGTGAAAAACAATTTATTTAAAATACTTAACGAATGAATTAGAGTCCCAAATTTTTACTGAATTTTATTTGGGATTCACTCGACAATACCTATTTTTGTTTTGTCTTAATTCCAAACACAAAAATTATAAAAATTCGTACAACACAGCAGTGTCCAGAAAATTTCCTCAACAGGTCAGTTTAGTAGGAAAATTCTTAAAAATTGTGTATTCATCCAAACGAGATGAATCCACTTGGAAAAGCTCTATTTTTCCAGTATTGACCTACTGTAAAAATTTCATAACCTAACTCTTTGTAAATCTCAAGTTATGACCATTTAAAGTTAGGCCAATTTATAAATCCGAAAATCTGATATGACCCCTAATCAATTAAAATTCCAAAAACGAATCATACGGTGTCCAAAATCGATGGTTTTGCCCATTATGAAAAGCTAAGACTATACACAACACAATCATGCAAAGAAATCATCAAAACTATCAATTTACCAACCCGTTACAGCCCCTACAAAACATACAAACGAATCTGCCAGAATTTAAACTTGCATCCCAAGTTATTTACAAACCCTAATCATGCTCAAAAATCTCTAACACATGCATAATCCATACTCTCATGATTAAACACATATATTATCATGCAAAAACCCTAATCATGGCAACTAGCAACAATCATCAACATTAAATCATCAAGAACAATCAAGAACTCATACATATATATATATATGCGATTGTATGTATATGATTTTTAGAGTTTTTAAAGTTTTTCGATTAACATAATCTTTCAAAGAACATATAAACGCATACCTTGTAGCGCTAAAACTCCCTAAAGCCTTGAGATTAAACCCGACTAGCTTGATTAGATGTGAGATTAGTTGATTGATTGAAAATTGAAGGGTGTGGGGTTGGGGGATATCCACGGCGCAAACAAGAGGGTGGGTTAGGGTTTTTATTTTTTTTTGAACTATAATTATAGGATAATGTTTCTTGTTCCCCAAGTAGTTGGGTATTAGGGCCCCACTTGCACAATATCTTGACCCGTTAAGACTATACTAGCCCAATACCGGACTCAATAATATTAATCCCTCTAAATTGTATAAAAACATTGTTTTTATTATTACGTAAGATATTAGTCATGATGTGTACGTAACTTGCATGGTCTACATATTAATCGTCAGTCAAGTTATAATTCACATAATTCACGTAATTCATACAAGCAGGCACTTCGCATCCATCACCATTTAATTGCACATATTATGATTATACATGTCACATAATTCACCAACGTTCGGGATACAGGACTCATGTGTGTGTTAAACAATACTTATCCTATTTAACACATATGTTAATAACCTCTAACATGTGTTAGGCCTACTTAACCAACCCTAGTTAAGTATCTACCCATGCACAACGTAAGTTAACTAAAATATATCATGTAAGTTAACTAGAGTTCAGTGAAAGTATTAACCTGAAAATGCGGGGTGTCACAATAATGCCCAACACGTAACCATGATGATACCCCAAACTATCTTCTTGCCCCAAGTTGAAAGCGATGTCGAGTTATGCCATTGCATCAGGTCATCAATCGAACCATAATACGCTGGACACAATTTACACCACCTCCATATCTTGCTCCAAACTCCGAAAGCAAACCCGCACAACACAAACAAATGATTAGCCGATTCCTCATCTATATTGCACGAAATTAATTGAACGAAATTCCTAGTCCATGTCCATTCATTTATTATTAATAAATGGATCTAAAAACTTTCCACCAAACGATTTACTAGTAGTTCGCTGAACATTCGGGTTGTTTACAACCCTATGTATTGTATGCACACACACATACATAAATGCGCACACAAGTTTATTTATACACACACATGCATAACACAAACATAAATCACATAGGTAGCGTTTGGTATGAATGAATGGAAAGGGCAATGGAATGGACCATTACGTGGTAATGAAAAATAGTGTGTTTGGTTGGTTAAAGGAATGGAATCACTCATTCCACAAGACATTCCATTCCCTCAAAACCATTCTATCCACCCCATGTTTTTTTTTTCATTTCATCCCTCATTCACCATTTATTAACAATACCATAACCCACCAACCACCACCATCGTCACCACTCACCACCGTCGCCCACCACCGCTGCCGCCACCGCACACCACCGTTGTCACCACCTACCACCGTCGCCTACTACCCACCACCGCTGCCGCCACCACCCACCACCGTCGTCGCCACCACCAACCACCGCCACCCACTACCTTCACCCACCCACCACCGTCACCCACCCACCACCGCCCCACCCACCACCGCCCCACCCACCACCGTCACCCACCCGCCCACCGTCATCCAACACCACCCAACACCGCCCACCACCTATCACCATCACCCACCACCGCCGTCACCACCCACTACTGTCGTCGTCGCCGCCAGCCACCCACCATCACCGCCACTGACCACCACTGACCACCGATTTTATTCCTTCGTATTTTCCTTCCTTTCCAACAACATAATGTAATGCTTCGTTTCATTCCCACATGGCAACCAACCAAATAGGGCTGCAAACGAACTGAACTTTCAGCGAACAGTTCATGAACGGTTCGGCGGGAAGTTCGTTTGTGTTCGTTCGTCTAATAAATGAACGAACACGAACAAAAAAATCCCGTTCGTTTAGTTAAACGAACGAACATGAACAGAGGTCGCGTTCGTTCGTTTATGTTCGTGAACGTTCGGTAACGTGTTCGTTTGTGTTCAATAGTTTATTAAGGTTTTTAATTTTTATACTTTTTTATTTTCTTTTATTTTTTTTATTTTACCCAATAAATAATATATATGATGTAAATATATGACTATATGAGATCAATAAACATACTTTTTGTATCCACTCTCATTATATTTTTCCACGTTCAGTGTTGATGCCCTCCACGTTTAGGGTCTAGATAATCTCTTAATGTATGTGAAATCGATGTTATTCAGAAATTAATATATGTCTGTTTGTGTTTGTTTCTGTTCATGAACACTTGTTTGTGTTCATTAATGTTCGTGTGCGTTCATGAACAAAATTAACAAACGAACACAAACGAACACGAACATGAGTGCTTTCTTAACAAACGAACACGAACAGAAAATCTCGTTCAGTAAGTATTCATGAACTGTTCGTGAACACATAATTTACTTAACAAACGAACATGAACAAGGCCTTGTTCGTTCGGTTCGTTTGCAGCCCTACAAACAAGACATGGAATGGTAATGATCCATTCCATTACCTTGTCCATTCCATTACCTCTTCCATTCCATTACCTCATACCAAACAGACCCATATAGCACAATTAAACAACAAATTGAGCACACCATGCATACACTGTATTATCACACCCGAGATGCATCTTTGTGCATCCCGCTTCGGTTTTCGCTAGAAATATATACAATAATGGAACCATAACTTTTTGTCCAACGCAACAATAAAACTAATTAAGCACACAGGTAATTTACTTGAGACACCCAAACAGAGGTCCCATCTTCAAATTCGGATTCCACCAATACAATTCACTCAGCGCAAACTATGTTTTACCCGATACCATTAACTAGTGCCTAGTAAAGTACCGATAAGGTCCCATAAATTTAACAAAAAAACACACATCTATAATTCCATCCATGAAATACATACATACCTTTTGCAAGGTCTATTTTGACAAACAAACATAAAAGAGAGCATAACATAACATTTTATAAACATGAATCTTTCAATTGGATATAGATGGAATCAATAAAAAAAAACCCAATAAAAACGATGAAGTAAGCAAGAAAAAACTAAAAAGAAGAATCCACGTCGATACCCGCTCAATGGGTGCGCATTACGCCATCATCCTTTTCCATACCTCTTATTATATAATTTTAAAGTAAACTCCAAATTCCTCAACATACTTTCTTGTACCACACGCTTCACATATTGTACGCTAATCTGTCTCTAAACTTTTCTCCTCTGGAAACACCACCACCACCATCATATATATAAACAGGCGGTATATTATGCGTGTGTGTATATATATATATATTCAATGCTTTCTCCTTCTTTGTTAAACCTTTGTTTTCTTCCGTTTAACTGTTTTATTATTAATAATAATATTATTATTATTATTAATATTAATCGTTGATCTTCGTTTTCATCGGTCGATGAGTGTGAAACTGTGAATATGTAATGGTGATGCAAGGAGGAGATACGGAGAGTAGTTGCAGTAGCAGAGCGTCGACGACGACGGTTGGTGGTGGTCGGAGACGGAGGCCGAAGGTGGAGGTGTATCAGGAGGTGATTCGACGGTTGAAAGAGGCGGAGTGTGAAGAGGCGAATAGACCTGGTTTTGAAGATGAGTTGTGGTCTCATTTCACTCGTCTTCCTGTTAGGTAGTTTCAATTTCACCTTATTGTTCCTTGTTTAACTAATTTCCTTGTGTGATTATGTTTATGTTTATGTTTTGTGTAATTAATCTGCACATAGTGATGAGTTCTGTGTCCGGTACAGTACAGTACTGTACTGGATAGTACGGATAATTGAATTTAATTGAAATCAAAAGTGAATACTGTAATTGTGTGTGTATATATATATATATATATATATATATATATATATATATATATATTGTTGGTTGATACTGGTATGGTACAGTAGTATTAGAGGTTTACTAATTCTGAAATTGAGCTAATTCAAAATTGAATACTGTACCGTACCGTATGAATGTGTTTGGTCGAAATCGGTATTATGATAATTTGTTTGGATGATTGTGTTTATGTTTAATTACTCATGTTCGTTGATAGCTTGCTGCAAAATCATCTGATGTTTTGTGTAATTAATCTGCACATAGAGGTGAAATCTGTATCCGGTGACCATATTGCGTACCGGATAAGGTGTTGTATGTGTTCGGTCGGTACTGGTATGGTATGGTAAGGTAAGGTGAGTTAGGGTAGTGTTAAAAGTTCTGAATCGGTACTGTACCGCATAGGACTGAAGTTGAGCTAAATTTAAACGGAATACCGTACTGTACATGTTCGTTCGGTACTAGTACGCTATCTGTATTTGTGTTAATAAATATGCACATAGTGATGATATGAGTGTCTGGTGCCGTACCGTGAGCTAAATTTAAACCGAATACAGTACCGGTATGATATGATATGTTACTGGTACGCCATCGGTATTCATGTTAATAATCTGCACAAAGCTATGAGATTGGTGTTTGGTACCGTATATCGCATAGTATTGCTTTTGAAGAAGAGCTGATTTAAAACCAAATACAATACCGTATACGTTTGTTCGGTACTGGTATCGTAATCGGTATGAAAATTCTCATAGCTAATCTGCACATGTCTAAATAGAAACAGATTTATCTTATATGTGTTGCTTTTTGGAATCTATAACATGCTGCACAAAGCAAAAGTTTGAAAAGTAGAAAGAGCAATGATTATTATCTTCTTATGATGGTACACCGTCTAGTTTTAACCTTCAAATTTTGATGAGCTTTACCATTTTTTCGTGAGAAATGATAACTTTTTCAACCTTTGATAGAAATGGAAAAATTCTTTGCGTATAACCAATAACAAGTTTGAAGGAGAAGCAAGCTTTTAATAATACTGTGTTTGACTTTAAAAGTTTAGTGGTGCATATTTTTTTTTACTTGAAATGTACAAATTCTTGTTTTCTTATGTTCATTAGTCTAATATGGTAGCAAACTTGTCTTTTTCAAAAGATTAAAATATGCACAATTATTGTAGTAGTTGTGATGAGCTTGTTGTTGGGATCTTTGGTCAAAAAGCAGATTCTAAAGTATCTAATACAGTAAATTGTTTTTGTTTATATCCTTTAGAAAGCTTTAACTACTTAATTTGACATGGTTGATTTTATGGGATCCAATGACCCCAATTCTTTCTTTGGATTCCTCTTTCTGGGTTAACTATTAGTTACAAGTTACAACGGTTATATCATATGAGCTAAAGACAACTTGGTTTAAAATTACCACAATTTCATTGGCTTGATGTGCCAAGTCATCAATATAGAACCAATAATTCTCATGTTATATGGTTAACTTGGTGCTTGATGTGTAAATTACATTATAAATCGTGTTTCTACATTCGAAAGCTGGGATCCCACTAATTCATCAATTTCATAGCAGATATGCATTGGATGTGAATGTCGAGAGGGCGCATGAAGTCCTTCTGCATAAAAAGTTATTAAACATGGCACATGACCCGAATACTAGACCAGCATTCGAAGCCCGCCTCATTCAGGTATAAAGTAAACTTTTGCATTACAACCTGCGCCCCTCAGTAAAATGTAAAAGTTAAAAGTTACACTCTTATTGAAATAAACTTTGTTGTACAGCATTGTTCTGTGTTTACTTTTGTCTTGAGTTGCTGATTAGATGGTTACATATCAGTAAAGGGCCATTTCATATACCCTCATTCAATCAAATACCCATATAGTCACTCATATCCTTGCAACATAGTAGCTACTTATTTTCAATATACATTTTTGAGCACTTTAAACCGTTTTTTAAGCACCACAAACTAAATAAAGGAGTGATAGAATTCTTGAAAAATTCATAATCTGTCTTGAATTCCATTAATTTAGGCTTGACATTGAAAATAGACGCTAGGTACTTATAAGGAATAAATGGATTATTAGTTTTCTTTAATGCATGTTATCAAATGTTAAAATTGGGATTCATTCTAGTGTCAAAAATCATGCAGCATCATTCTAGTGTTGATGAAAATGGCGTTGAATCTACCTCAAGCTATACAAGGAAGAAAGATGCTCAAATTTCTATCCATCCATGCAGGCAGAGGCATTTGAATTTTTTAAATCTGGGTCTTACTTTTAACACTAAAGAGTACGTTTTTAACACGTCTTTTTTTTTTTTTTTTTTTTCTTGTGGTTTTCAGCAGTCATCCACCACCTGCATTTGGTTTATCATCAAATCTTGAAATTTCTTTTGAGGCCACTAAATCAAATCTGCAAGGTGACGACAAAGTTATGAGTGCCAACCAGCACTTATTTCGGTAATATTTCTGAAAGGTTTGATTCTATTTGAGCCTTAAATTTTTTTCCATATGGTCGTATAATATATAGTAGAGGTAGCAATTGAGACCCGTTTACTTGTGAGTGGGTTGATTTGGTCTA
This sequence comes from Ambrosia x helenae, assembly GCA_030844895.1. NCBI lineage: Eukaryota > Viridiplantae > Streptophyta > Magnoliopsida > Asterales > Asteraceae > Ambrosia > Ambrosia x helenae. The sequence goes on along the minus strand of CM061232.1, from coordinate 2,755,826 downwards.
TGTCTTATCTAACGGGTCAAATAAAAAATAGCTTAGAAGGAAATGTGTCAAAGATGCTGAATGTTGCACAAAGTGATTTTTTAACCCATAAAGTCATTTAAATAAATTTATTTATAAAATTATATTTATAAATATATTAGAGGTAAAATTAGTTTGTTAGTTTAACATATATTTGCCATTATATTTGACAGACTAATTATTCATTATAAACACTAAAATTGTTTTGAACAAAAAGTGTTTCAGGAACCCAACCCAACTTGTTTTGACCCAGACCATAATTTTGAACTGAACCAGTAACCCAATTGCCCGACCCACCCATATTGCCACCTGTAATATATAGCTAGTTTCTTATAATAAGGAAGCTTGTTGTTTCTTTCAAAAATAAGTAAACTTGAATCCTATCATTGCTGCATTCTCATATCTAAGGCAAGTTAAGAAACAAATCATCAGTTGTTCCACATACAAGCTGGACAGCTCTATATTATTAACCAATTTTGCTTTTACTCCCCATCATTGAAATTTACATATGCTAATGGCTCATATAGTTGAAATAATGTATAAAAGGAATAGACTCTAATGAGAAAATACTATATACCATTTCAATGCAGTTTTGCTTATCTTCTAGTTTCTACTAGTCCATAATCTATTTGTTTATTGGGTTTTTCAATTTGATGATGTGAAAAGACTTCAAAATCCTGTAGGCCTTTGCACGAAATTACAATTTCAACAAATGATAAGCCTAAACTCCTGTGTAAGGTAATCTTTTCATCTTATTACTTACAAATGCAGTCTATGCTTTTTAAGATTTTAAATTTTAATGAATATACCTTCGAAAATACCAATCTGCCCTTATATTATATGGTTTGAAAATGCAACCAGCTTTCTTTGCCTGTATTCAGTTGACTTCATTGCTCTCTGAGATTGGCCTAAATATTCAAGAAGCTCATGCGTTTTCAACAACCGATGGCTACTCTTTAGATGTCTTTGTTGTTAGTGGTTGGCCATACGAGGTATTTCACTATTTTAATTTTCAGTATTAGTAAGTCACTGTGAAAAGGATACCTGTAACAAATGTTTCAAATTTTTGTCATGAGATTTAAGCTTTCTTGGGCTATGCTAATTTATTTAAATATATTTGTAGGAAACTGAGAAACTGAGAGACTTATTGGCAATGGAAATACCAAGGGTTGAGGTAGTCAACTTGCTACCTTTAGAAATCAATGCAAATTTTATATATATATATATATATATATATATATATATATATATATATATATATATATATATATATATATAGGGAATGGTTATAGAGAAAACCCTCCTTATTTGGTAAACTCTGGAAACTCTGACTTCCAAATTTTTTTTTTTTTTGAAAAAAATAGGGCAAGTAATATACATGATTTTAAGCATTTTGGGTTGTGTTATATCTCAAACGTGTTGAACTTATCAAACAGGTTAGAAGTCGAAATACCCATTTTGGCTGTATTTCATTCAAAGATTTCAATTGTTACTATACCAGACTAGTTTTGTAATCGTATTTGCTCCTAGTTTTTTTGTAACATTTTTTTTTAAAGCGGACAAAAAGTGTTTACGATTCCACCTGAGCGAGCCCATTTTACCAATTTACACAACTCGATTGATCTACCCATGTTGCCACCTCTTTTGCGACTTCTTTTCCCCTTTAAATGTTGAATTTCACCACAGGAGCTACCTTGGTCAAAAAATCCACAAGTGTTGCCTTCTAAGGAGATGGAAACAAAGACTTTTCGAGAAATTGTTCAGCTTCCTGTGGATGGGGCTGATGGGTGGGAGATTGATGTTAAGCTGTTAACATTTGAGTATAGAATTGGTGGTGGATCGTACAGTGATTTGTGAGTTCCATGTCTTTTTTTTTCCTCAAACGACATGCCTGAAGTATGATATATTTTTTTTTCTAATTTTGTTTTTTCCTTGTACAGGTATAAAGGTACATTCTGCACTCAAGATGTGGCCATCAAAGCTCTCAAGGACGAGTATTTATATGAAAATGTGCAGAAAGAGTTTGCTCAAGAAGTCTATATAATGAGGTTTGTTGCATTAATGTGATTGTTATTAATGTTGTAATTAATATTCTTATTATATAGTAATAATAAACAAGCAAAAGTACACAACAAAATTGCACCTGTAGCAAAAGCTATTGGTACCGTCTGGGGAGGGTGGTATGAGAGCAAACCTTGACTCTTATCCCTGGGGATATTATAATTATATGATTGTTGCTGTTGATATTGACATTGTTGCTTAGTCACTACGTTATTGCTCTTATCACTATGTTTCTGTAACTCCATTATCACTATGAATTTAAACTTTTTTCACTTACAGGAAAATCCGGCACAAAAATATTGTGCAATTTATAGGTGCATGTACAAGACCTCCAAAACTTTGTATTGTTACTGGTAATTTTAATTAATTCCTTTGTTTTGAATTTTTCTTCTTGCTTTTAAGTTAAGAATTTTGGTCCTTCAGTTTTTATACATGTGTACATGTTCTTTTTCTTTTCCAGAATTTATGGCAGGCGGGAGTCTGTATGACTTCCTACATAATCAAAGAGGTCATTTTGATGTCCCAACAATGCTCAAAATAGCAATTCACATTTCGAAAGGAATGAATTACTTGCATCAAAATAATATAATCCACAGGGATCTCAAGAGTGCCAACCTTTTGATGGATGAAAATGGAGTAAGCTAATTAAGTTTATTGTAAATTGCTTAATTTCTTGGTTATTGCAATTTGTATTTAGAGGTGGCACTTTTGACCCGTTTGCCTAAAAATGGGTCAATTTGGGTTCTTCTTTGTCTACAATAGGTCAAACCGGTAACTGCTCTATTCTATGCTACAGTGGAAACACCTCAAGTGGGTTGATAGGGTCATACATGGCGTGACTCATCCAAAGTGTTTTCGAATGCTTAAAACCTCCCAAATTGTTTTACTAAAAAAAGCTGGATTGTTGTTAACAATGTAGTTTTTGCGGAATTTACAAACGAGTTTGTAATTTTATTTTTGTATGATAAAATTCTGTAACTTATAAAACATAATAATAAAGTCCCTGCACTTTGTTATTACTCATAAAATTTTTACATGATCAAGTCAGGTCTAAGGAATTAATTGTGCAAAAATAAAGTTAATGGATATGTGTCTGGATTTAGTGAACATCACTGACAATTGCCCATATTGATCTTATTTGAAAGATTAATAATTTATAAAATTAGAAAATGGACAAAAAAGTGTTATTGGTTGACCCAATTGTTTTGGGCACGGATAAAATAATTAACCGTTCTGACCTGAATCCATTTTGACTCGTCGTCACCCACCTTGCCTGGTCTGCCATTTTTGCCACCTCTAGATTTTAGTTATCAAACTAACAGAGTTGGACCCACTAACTTATATCTGATTCAGAATCCAATGCTTATGTGGCAGATTGTCAAGGTTTCTGATTTTGGTGTTGCTAGAGTGCAAAATAAGTCTGGTATTATGACTGCAGAAACTGGAACTTACCGGTGGATGGCTCCAGAGGTTGATCTTCTTTTAACATGCATTTTGAGATGGATTTTGTAATATAAAAAACCGGATAATTTCATATAACATTCTAATAACCTAGACCATGATCAACTATCTTTTCTACATCTCTATGATGTATACGACCATTTTAGTGTAAAAAAAATACATTCTTGGAATATGCTTGCACCAAATTTATTTTAACTCTAATCATGAACCAATTTTTTACACTAATATTTAGATAAATGTAAAATCACATTAATATCAGTAATTTAATCAAATAATTATTTGATTCTGATTCTTCATGTCATTACAATCATTTTTATAGCGGACCTTAAATACTCAAAAAAAAAAAAAAAAAAAAAAAAATCTTATTCTTTGGTTCTTGGCAGGTTATTGAACATAGACCTTACAGTCACAAGGCAGATGTCTACAGTTTTGGCATTGTAGTGTGGGAGCTGTTAACAAAGAAGGTTTGATTACCGTTCAATCCTTAATCCTTTTTTTATATACTAAACTGCTGTATTAGGGAAATTATATCTGTGTGTGTGTGTGTGTAGGGGCATGTTCATTTCACAACCATTAATTATGTTGAGAACTGCAAAAACCACATAATGAACTTATACCTTTTTCTTTATACACAAGGCGGTCACGTAACAGCCCACCCACTATTATGTAGTGCTTGTTGCGGTTTTCGCAGTTCTCAACGCGATACTGTTTCTGAAAGAATGCATCCCTACACACATATACATTACAGGACGATATACATGAAAATAATCATTTAATTTTCTATACAAATGGAGCAAATTTTTGTACAAAAACTTAGCTTTGTAATAATAATCTTTTTGCTACTGGTTGACATGGCAGCTTCCTTATGCTAACTTGACTCCTCTTCAGGCAGCAATAGGTGTTGTCCAAAAGGTACATTTTCATAATCTGAGTTCTGTTTATTATTATTCAAGGCTTTTGAATTTTTAATCGGAGGTGGTTATTTCTTAATGTATCAACTTAAATTATAGGGTTTAAGGCCAATAATTCCAAAGCATACTCATCCAGAGATTGTGGGACTACTTGAGCGATGTTGGCATCAAGATCCGTCTTCGAGGCCAGAATTTTCTGAGATCATCACGATTTTGCTGCATTGTTCTAAGATGGTAAATATCGACTTTATTGGTGGCAAAATGGGTGGGTCGGGTTGGGGTGGAAACAGGTAATGCCGGGTTCGAAATGGATTGACCGACACATTTTTTATCCAAAGTTTTCTACTTTGTTTCATAAACATTGGCGAAGCATTGTAGGGGCGGGAGGGGGCGACCGACCCCCCCGAATTTTCGCGCAGAAGTTCCGATTATATAGTATTTGTATAGAAAAATTTGGAAATATAGGGTTTCGACCCCCCGAAACTGGTTTTCGACCCCCCGAAACTAGTAACTTCCGACCCCCCGAACCTTTGGGTCAAGCTTCGCCACTGTTCATAAATATGTAGAAAATTGTATTATTTAAATATTCATCTAGGGATAACATATTGCAGGCCACCAGCCCCCTAAAATATGCAACTTTATTCGTTTAGCGTACACAAGTATGTATTTTGTCATGTTTAATGGCAAAAATGCTCGTCATTTGGGGTCTATATTATTTACATGGGTTACCATTATATAATTACTTGCAAGTTTAAATTATACTTTTTTAGAAGGTTTTATGCATTGGAAATTACACTTTGGATGACTTACTACCTGTTCCACAAGTTTGACCAGTTTGTTTTATATTTTTGACCCGTTCGAGGGAAGAAAATGTAACATGAATCGACCCGTTTATTACTAAATGGATTGAACAAAATGAATCCTGTTTGTTTTATTTAATGTAGGCAGTAGATGATAAAAGATCCATCAAAAGAAGAAATAGTTTGGGAGGTGTCTCTTGTCCAGATGCTGTATGATAACCATATTCCACGTCAGCGTGTAAGTTTTTGGAGTAACTGTACTGTAGGTAACTTCCCGACCCTAGAACTCTTCGGTATCAATAATTTGACGTTTTAGTTGTAAATATCCGTTTCTTGCGAGATTTCTCTATCATCATGGAAAATGCAACATAAAAACACACCCATTCGAACACAGAGCGAATTTGAGTAGCTTGTAAGAGAGGTTTTGTGATCTTTGTAAAAGTTGTTAGTTTGATGTATGAAGGTATACAGCAGCGAGTGTCGACAATGTTTTGTGTTTATAATATATATCATGTCAGATACGTTTGATGGTAACGCTTATGTAGATCGTAGTGTCCATGCGAGACTGATTATTTCATCATCATCATACTCAGTTAATCCCACCTATAGCAAAGCTAAGGTAGGGTCTGAGGAGGGTAAGATGTAGACAACCTTACCTCTACCCCTAAGAATAGAGAGGCTGCTTCCAGTGAGACCCTCGGCTCGATGTGGTTTGGTATCAAGCCTCGGACATAAGGCACATAACACTTATAGATAAGCGAGACTGATTATTTCTATAACCATAGAATACTAACTTATAGTTAAGTTTGTTATCATTTACAAAACCCGAACGGAATTGCTAGAACTTGTCTAATAGCCAGCCACTAATGCACATGACTTGTAAAAATACTTACCATGTCGACAGTTCTTGACCTCAAGGACTACGATGGAGTAAACGATTTAAACTTAATTTGTGCGACAACCAAATATTCTCTCGAACCACCATCAGCAGGAACATTAAGCCTCCATCAGTAGGAACATTAAGACTACTATGAATGCAAGTTAATTTTTGGATTGAAATCAACTCCTATTTATATCAACTGCAGCTTTTGTTTCTCCTTGTAAGCTGCAGTGTCTTGTTGCTACCCTGTATCGGTCGACTCCTTATCTCTAATCATCCTCAGCATGCTTGGAACACAAATAACTTGCGTTTATATGTTGCTACCCTGTATCGGTCGACTCCTTATGTCCAATTCTTTGTGATGATTACAATAGATACTTGTAAATTAGGAGATCCATGGATCTTTTTAGCATGTAGTTGGACACCTCTCGCATTTTTGCTAAGGAATAACATCCCTAAGGCTCTTCGAGGGACTCTTCGAGTCTTCGATGTGTGAACATCATAACTGTGTTTCTTATTTCTGGCTTCAAACCTTTGGAATAAAGAAACGAGCTCTTCCATAGCATCTTTGATCATGGAATTTGCGAAAATGCTGGTGGTTGACCTTACGTACTCGTTCCAAGACAACTTTGTGATTGTGTTAGCATACCTTCTTGTTTTCATATATGGTTGGTGCCACTGTAAGGTGATACCTCTCATAAGTTTAAAGTTCTCAGGATTCTCGTCGATTATGAAGAAACGCTTCATCATATACAATCACCCTACGGCATCTTCTCTATTGAATTTTGGTAACGCGAGCTTACAAAATCGATTATTAATTCTTGACGTTCTTACAATAGGTACCTTATCGGATTGACTCAAGACACTTAATTGCAGAGAACAATGCAGGAAATAGTAAAAAAGCAAATAGATATACGGCTTTCTCTCTCTTGTGCAGTATAATTATCTTCATCACCTTCATTAAAACCCTTCATCTACACCTCCATTAAAACAATGCAATATAATTCCAGAACCCAATATAAAAACCCATAATCTACACCTTCATTAAAACCCTTCATTAATTTTTTGTTGAACATTTCATTTTCTCTTCAGTACCCAATCCCATCAGGCTTGGGTTTACTGACGGTCCTAGAAGAGATGATTGGTATCATGATCCATACGAAGGCGACTATTTGGATTCATGGAGGTCGGATGATGATTGTCATGGGAAATAACTTTGTAACATCTAGATACATAATTGTCTTATGTTGTATTGGTTGACTTCGTATTTTAAATGTATTAGTAGATTTGTAATGTGCTCTATTTTATATGTTTACAAAACGATTTGTGATGAATTTACGTGCTAGGATTTCGGATAAGTTTGCGTCACACCATGACTAAGTATTTTGTTATTGTTGTAGTTATCTAAAAGTTTATTTTAACATATCCGTTCAAATTTTTTTTTTGGGAAAAGCAAGGATGGTATGTTTGAAGAAAACTTATGTTTTATAAACTTAGGTTATGTGGGAATCAGATGCTTGCTTGTTCCCAATAAAGCTTATGTTTTATAAACTGCAGTTTAGGTTTAAAGGATAAACGTTGGTTTAATGAAACAATTGAAAAGTACTGAAAAAGCCGACAGTTTTTTGCATTTTTTGGAAGCTTTTTTCAAGGGGTGTATATTTCTTAAAGTACTTGTATATTTCCAAACTCCTTCGAATAAATCTACAAATGTAAAATAGATACATGGTAATAAAGTTGAAAAAGGTGAACGAATGGACGTTTATTGTACTTTAGTGTATGTGTTCAACTTGTATGTTTGAGTTAAGTTTCTAATTTAAGGTAGCTCACGTATAAGGCTTAACGGTGTGGGGACCGTGAAGCTCCTGTGAGAGAAGCATGAAGGACCTGAGGCTATCCCCCCCCCCCCCCTTCGAACTTTGAAATGTTACGGAGGGTAGTGGATGATACCAATACTGAGTTTGTATGTGCTTCTTACAGTGAAAGGTTGCTTGGCTTCTTATAACATAAGAAAGTCTAAATGTTTTTTTTTAAATCGAAACTCTTTATGATTTGACTCGTGAGTCGTGACCCGTCTAGCATCATCAAAGCTCTCGAGTCTCAACGTGTGCACCACTAATAGATGCAGGTCAAAGCATAGGCAGCTACAATCTTTTGAAAACACTTTTCTAAACCAAACCCATGTAAACTGGTAGAGAAAACCGGACTGGACAAAACCCAGCTGACATCGAGAATTTTGAATTACCAACTCTGAGAACCAAACCGGCAACCAAACCAATATATTATGTTGGTCCTAGTTTGGTTTGGTTTGGTTCGGTTCTCGTTTGCTATAAGATTTACAATTTCCACCAGCTTACGCATATAGGGATGTAAACAAACTTCTTGAATATGTAGGGGCTTTGTCCATGTCCATATGTTTTAACTTTAACCAACCAAATGAAAATGAACAAGCACGTCTTGTATGTGTTTGTTCATTAACGAAATGAAGCCGTTCGTCTTTGTTTATGTCCGAGGTTCGGAAGTATATAACTAATTTTTTTATAAAAAAACGAAGGGTCGAAACCGTATATTTCAAAAAAAATATATACGAATACTATATAATCAGAACTTCTGAGCGAAAATTCGAGGGGGTCGGCTAGGGGTGTAAATGACACGTAGCGGCTCAAGAGCTACCCGGGATCGGCTCGGTACAAAGCTCGAACGAGCCGAGCCTTAACGAGCCCGAGCTCGAGCTCGAGCTTGAAATATGACTCGTTTAGTTATCAAGCCCGAGCTCAAGCCCTATATACAAAGCTCGATTGGGCTCGCGAGCCTAAACGAGCCCAAACATAATTATAAGTTATTTATATATCTCTTATAATTTATAGCCCACATCACCAAAACCCAAGTCCTTATTTCATAGGTCCATTTAATAACACTCGCGAGCCGAGCTTTTGCGATCTCGAGTCGAGCTTCGAGCTCGTTTGAGATTGTTCTAAAATCACCTCGAGCCAAGCCGAGCCGAGCTCGAGCTTTTGATTTTGCTAGCGAGCCGAGCTCGAGCTCGAGCTTCATAAAACCATGACGAGCCAAGCTCGAGCCCAGTCAGGCTCGGGCTCGGCTCGTTTACACCCCTAGGGTCGGCCGCCCCTCCGCACCCCAAGGAAGATGCGCCAATGATCACTAGTATGCTAAACGAACATTCATGAACGTAAATAAATAAACGGTACAAAATTCGATCAGATTGAGATGCTTTGAGAAGTATACCAAAATTCTAACAGGGAAAATAAATAAAGAATGGGTTAGCTAGTTAGTTATAACAACATATACACAATTAGAACCATTTAACTAACTTTATAATCTTCATGTAGGAAGTGTTCATAAGGGGTTCCGTTTAGTACCTTTTGGATATCGCCCCAGTTCTCGACCTGCTTGTGCAAAGGGCCTTTGTGTATTTTCACCTGCAGGCTATTTAGCTCCATTCGTGGGATTCTTAAAAAATCTTGAACGTCGTTCAATACCTGCAAAAACAACAGGATGTCAAACTGTTTACTTTCCACATACCTGAAAGAAGTAACATAATTCGGTTAGAGGTGGCAAGATGGTTGGGTCGTGAAGGTTAATGGTCAACCAGGTCATGCTCTTATTACGGATTGACACATGCCATTGACTTGCAAAAACTCTGTCCATTCTTTTTTATTTTATATAATAATTCTTTAATGATGATACAAAAACAATATTATTACTACGGGCATTCAAAAATCATTGAAAACGACCAAACTGCACAAACCAAAAGCAAGGCGGTCAGTTTGAGATCGAAATCGTTCAGTTTTCGTGGTTTGACGACTTTAACAGTTCGGTCTGGCTGAAACTAGGAACCGACTGTTACGTGACCACCAAACTGGCTGATATAACCAACCCAACCAAGCTGGTTTGGTTTGTATTTTAACAAAACCATAGTTAACTATTCAGCCTAGAATTTTGTCAAAACTGTTTGAACTACAGGGTTAACATCCCTAGTTTATTACAATAATAACAATAATCTAAGTCTTTATGTTAAACAATAGGAATTTAAAAAAAAAAAAAAACCCAATGAACGTTCACTGAATTGTACATAAGTCCCTGAACATTATTTTTGCATGATTAAGAGCGTTCGCATCAGGTTCCACATCTTCATCCATCAAATTACACTAAAATCACTACATTTTCTCCCTCATCTTCAATTAAATAATATTTTTTATACTTTTATCATTACTTTTTCACTTTTTTCTCCACTCACAACCACTTTCAAAAAAATATTAAAAAATAAATGAGGAACAGTGTCACCCCAAATAAATATACCGATGAACAGTAACATTTTCTCTTTCCTCCGCTCAAAACCACCCCAACCCACTTTTTATTTTTTAAAATATGCAAAACTCACTCACAAAATATGCAGCATGTGCTATGAGTACTCTAAATCCTTCAACTTAAAGTCCCTAAATTTACTTTTTCACAAAAAAAAAAAAAAAAAAAAATTATTTCCCATTATTAAATCCTTAACTACTTTATAAACAATGAAGAAGGTCCTTTTAATATGATAACTGCCTAAGCTTTACATATTGGACTATTTCGCTAACTTTTAAAGAAGTCTAAGGGATTTATTCATCCAAAGATAAAGAACTTATGTGTGAATTCAAAGAATGACCATTAGAGTTTATTTCAATGATTGCCCTAAAACAATTTAAAAGGTTGTATGCATTAGAAATAAACTTCCAATAACTTTCAACTAATTTGATATGTTCCCTTTTAGAGCAACATTTTCTGATTTGACTTGTTTGAGATTAAAAAGAAATAAAAAAGACAACATGTACCCATTTATAAGTAAAGGATCAATATTGCCACTTCTAATTATGGTGATTGGTGAATGTTGAAGATCTTACTGTGTGATTCTTGATTATGTCTTCATAGTAAAGGACAATATGCCGAGTACTATTAAAGTATTCCAGTGCTTGTTTAACCATGTCGTCAGCTTGTTTCAACTCAGGTATCAACAATGTTGTATTAATTGAGGGCTTGTAACTTGCTAGAATTTTTGCCTGAAATTGTACAAAATTCTTTAGAAAAAGGATGAGGTCCACACACAAACGCCGCAAAAAGCACACACAAACCTCATCAGCGGAATGAACATGAGATTTGTGCTTCCCGTTTAGTGGTTTAGCACTTTGGTCATACGCATTTGCCAGTATTGAGATTCTTCGGCGAAGAAGATTTCTTCTGAAAAGAAAAATTACTGAAACACCCTTAGCATTGAAGTATTCTGCTATTTCTTCATGATTTTGCATTAAACCCTGAAATAAAGTCAAATAAGTCAGGCAAACCCTAATTTTAAATTTTAAAAATTGGTATAGAATGCCTCGGAAAATGTACTTTTTTTTTTTTTTTTACCGCAGGCTTCGGCATATCTGACCGTATAGAGAACACATAATATTAGTCATATAGTTAGGGGTGGGAATTCCCGACATCAAATAAACGGGTTTGAACAGGGAATAAATGGCCCAGGGTTGTAAATGTGTTGACACTGCTAACCCGTTAGACAAACAGGTTGGGCTGGGCTGACTTGACCAACCCTTTTAAAACTAGAACAAAACATTCATAATCTATAATTCAACCGCCAACATGTTTACAACCACTTTAATAAACAAATTCGGCTAGGATTGACCTGAACAACCCTTTGAAAATTAGAACAAAAAAATGTTAAACTACAGAATCAAGTATTCAACCTGCCAACCTGTTTACAATCCATTGACAAACCCCTTTACCTGAGCAGCCTGTTTACAACCCGTTTAACCATCAAACACATTTGACCCTTCAGATAATTAAGTTACATGTTTCAGACTTCAGAGTTAAAATTCCACTTTTCAACATGATTAACTAATCGGGCTGGGTTACACAAACCCGCCAACCCGAACCAAACATAATTGCCACCCCACAGCTAAACTACATGCCTAAAGACTTGTATCAACGAAACAAGCACGGACAGCCAAATGGATCATGTAAGATGTTCATTACAGAAGCACAATACAACCAGTTACACAAGTAACAACCTATTATATATTTTATGAACCTGATAAGTGATAAATGGTGAGAAATACTTACTCTAAACAACCTATCATATACACGGTATGCATGTAAACTCAAGTACTTTCGATGCAAAAATCATTATGGTATTATAACTATGGGTCAAAGATGGTGCGCACCTGATTAAGCATCCACTTCAAGCCCACAGCAGCTGTGCACTCATTCTTGGATGCACTTGTAAACCAGTCAAGATTATATATTTTGTCCAAAGTATCCACAATTGTTGTAATATTGCTTCTGCGTGGTTTAACTGAGAAGATCTCTCCATTTGAACTTAC